>OZ014522.1:230275331-231540581 GCA_963966055.1 Lathyrus aphaca
GAACCTAAGACTTCTTGTATTTAGCTTAGAGAATGAAGTTTGGTATTAGGACTCTTGTAGAATTTTGTATCAATAATCTTATAGCATCATGTGGTTCCTTTGTGACTCTTTGTAATTTGGTGAACTCAATTAATGGAATCTTGACATTCTTGTATTTTTGAACTCAATTGAATTTTCAATTTGAACTTTTGTATCCTTGAATCTGCGTGTTTGAATTTTGAAAGAAGCCTAGAATTTCATTTCCAAAATGGTTTGTACAAGTAAGCTTTTAGTGACCTTACTCCATAATTTGGAAAAATAATCGTATGGATGAGACTATTCTTGAAACCTTAGAAACATAAACTCTAAAAATGGCTTTGAATGAACTTGCATCTTAAAAGACATGCCTTAAGCTTTAAACAACTTAACCACTTAATCATGATGTGAGACAACTTAAGGATTTTTGTAACAATTTCCAATTTATGCCTTGATATGACTTCCCCACATGCCTTGAATTTGAGTACATACTTGATAACAATTTGGTTACACTATGAGTTTTCTTGAAACCCTATTTTTTAGAATCGATCCAAAAATCATCCACTCCACTTTGACTCAATTCAAATTCGGATTAAACAAGTTCTAACAAGACCACGTGATATTAGAATCAATCCTTGTTAATCTTGACAAAGATAATGCCTCAATTTTTTTAGGAGTCATGCCTTAAATGAAAAGAATTCCCACAAATCGCTTTTAAACCAAATTTCAATCTTCTTTGAAATGAACACATTATGGCCTTAAAACTCTTGAGAAGTAACATCAATCTTGACAACTACTGGCCAACTTGCATCTTTAGCCTATCCATCTAGCAAAGCAAACAACACACATATTTTGACTTTTGAATGATGGTTAGTAACATAAACAAAATAAAGTAAAAACTAAATGGGTAGGACAAATTTGCGGTATGACAGAGCACCTCCCCTAGTTGGCCTCTTTCCCTCATTCTATTTTTGCTTACCCTTATGAGTAGGAGCTGCATAAGGATTTCCACGATTCATTTGCTGCTTACTTCTCCTCTCAGCTAAACCTTTGAAGTGCTCGGATCGGGCCTTACTATCATCTTCAAAGATCCTGCAACAATCCACCAGGTCTGAAAACCTACGAATTCTTTGATAGCCAATCGTCTGCATGATTTTAGGCCTCAAACCATTCTCGAATGTAACACACTTCGAGAACTCATCAGTTTCTTCACTATAGTGTAGATAGAACTTTGCCAAATCAGTGAACTTCGCAGCATACTCAGTCACAAACATGATGCTCTACTTCAGCTCTAAAAACTCTATCTCCTTCTTTCCCCTAACATCTTCAGGAAAATACTTCCTCAGGAATTCTCTCTTGAACACAGCCCAGGTGACTGCCTCACCAGATGCATCCAATCGTTGGCGAGTGCCAACCCACCAATCACCAGCCTCAGATACCAGTCTATGCGCACCCAATCGCACCTTGCTTCCATAACTCTGAATATTCTCTCAATCTCTTTGAGCCAATCCTGTGATCCATCAGGATCATACTTCCCCTTGAATGTTGGCGGATCATTCTTCCTGAACTCGTCACTTTCATGATCCCCAGTATTCCTCGGATTTTTCACAGCCTGTGCCATCGCTTACTTAGCAGCGGCAAGTGCAACATCTTTTTCCAAGCCATTCTAAATTTGTCACATAACACAACACAACACAACAAAGATTTAGAATCAACAACAACAATACAACTACAACGCATCAACAACTATTAACACTCAACAACAACACAACGACTCAACGACTCTACGACTCGACGACTCAACTACTTGATCGGATGGACCGACATGCTCTGATACCACTTTGTAACACCCAAATATCCTCACGAATTTTTATAATAAAAATCAGAGAAAAATTTTCAACTTTTATTTATTCGAGTGTCACAATCAACTTCAAAAACAAACTCGGCTCAATAATACATTTTCAAAAATAAATGTTCAACATGCAGCGGAATATTTTTAAATCAACATTCAACTACTTCAAATACAAGGAAATGTTTTTCAAAAAGAAATGACAAATAACAGTAACGTCGACCCTACTCCAAAAGCGACGTATCAGAGTCGACACCCTAAAGACGAGAAGTACACCGACTTCACTGACCACCACTCGACTTATCCTCCTCACCTCCACGTTACCAACGGGAGGGTAACATTCAGACAGAAGGGGTGAGATACTTACATCATAAAGATAATATAATAAAAATTTAGCAAGTATCATATCTACACCGCTTCTCAACAATGACTACTCAACAACATCTTATACAACAACGACACATAAAATACAACATCATACACAATAACCACAACAATTATGCAATGGGACTCAACTTGACTCTATGCATGCGGTACCATAATCCGATCTCTATTTTAAGATCCAGTTCCCGTCGGAACTCTCGATCCCTCTTTCATTGTCCAATATGATCCGTATTTCATGATCACACCATCGGCCCCAATTTCATGATCATGTACGATCCCAATTTCATGACTGGAACAACATCATAACAACGACATACCCCACTATGGTATGTTAAACAACTATGCAACATCAATGACATACATGCATACTCACAATATCTATGACATGCCGCAACCACATATCGCAACATCGATTAATATACTACTAATTATCATAATCACGATTATCATGCATTTCATAACATATAATCATATAATTCAATTCATATCACAACAATGCAACACAACATATATCCCAACATATCATATACTCATATAACATTAATAAGCATATGAAGCACAACATCACAACAACAACAACAACCACAACAAACACATCAATCATGTTTAAATTCAAAACACACTAATTATCCCTAAAATCAAGTGTATAGCCCCTCTTTCACTACCCCTAACTATACCCCATAAGTTCCTAGGCATTACTAAGCATCAAATAATTTTTTAGTAATTTTTCGGAATTTAAAAATTATTTTTCACGCTTTAGGGCTCGCTAAGCGAGGGTCATAGCTCGCTAAGCGCCGAACTCCCTGACTCTTCTCGCTAAGCAAGCTCCAGCTCATTAAGCGAGCTCTGTGATTTCGCAAATCGCCCAGTCACTCTCTGCACCCAAAACGTGCTACAAAAACAGTTTTTCCACAACACCAAAACCAACCAGAATTCTTAGCAATTACCAATTCTATTCTCTAATCCATGTAATAATCAACCAACATCAACAAACAACTCTTAATTCAACGAAAATCCTCAACCATTCATCATAATTTCAATCTCTAATCCTCAACCTATCCAATTCCCATTATAGAACCCTTAAGATGGAAGAATCCTACACTTACCTTAGGTTTCGTTGAGTAATTCTTCTCCTTCACGGACTCTTCTTCCCGATTAAGCCTTCTCCTCTTCTTCTCCTCTTCACACCTTTCATGTTCGCTCTTGTTATCTCCCCTAATACGATTATGTTTTCCCCTTTTCCTTAATTCCAACATAACCGCTAAGACCCAACTTATGATGTTCCCCTTTTACCCTTACTACTTTCACCAATTGACCACCTTGTCCTTATCTCTTATTTTATTCCATTTATTTTATTTATCACATAATAATACAATTGTCCTCCATAATATAATTTTAAATTACAATTATATTTGATAATATATTATTCTTCACATACCACAACACAACATTATAAATAAAATAATTAAGTAAAATCGGGGCGTTACACAAGGCATATGGTCAGGCGTAAGTGCTAGACATTCACTTAGATTAATGTCTTGATAAGATTCTCACCAATTATCATCTTCAAGTATTGGAGGGATTTGGATCTTCATTATATCATAATAGGTAATATCTTCCATTCCATTTCTTTTACGCTTTCGTCAATGACGTCTATAAAGCAACAAGTATCGTCTATGGCTGGGCCTTGGAGGAATTGGGTTAAGATGAATTTGACTTTCTCTTCCCCGACTTCGAATGTCAACCTGCCTTTCTTCACATCTATGATGGCTCCGGAGGTGGCTAGGAATGGTCTTCCTAGTATGATAAGAGTCGTAGCATCTTCCTTGATGTCCATGATTATGAAATCAGTCGGGATGTAGAATTGGCCAATTCGTACAAGAACATTCTCTAAAATACCAACCGGATACTTGACTGAGCGGTCGACTAACTGGACTGACATCTTTGTCGGTCTTAGGTCTTCCATATCGAGCTTCTTGCATATTAATAATGGAATAACACTTATGTTGGCTCCTAAATTGCACAGAGCTTTGTTTATGACGAACTTTTCGATTACACAGGGTATAGAGAAACTACCTAGATCCTTCAACTTAGGAGGCATGTGGTTTTGGATGATTGCGCTACACTTAGTAGTAAGTGTAACTATTTTATTTTCCTCGATTTTCTTTTTGTTGGATAATATTTCTTTTAGGAATTTAGCATATAAGGGAATCTGAATAATAGCTTATGTAAAGGGTATCGTAATGTTTAACTGCTTCAGAAGTTCTATAAATTTCTTAAATTGTCCCATAGTTTTAGAGTTGGTTAACTTTTGGGGGTACGAAATTGGTGGTTTATACGGTGGTGGAGG
This sequence comes from Lathyrus aphaca, assembly GCA_963966055.1. Classification (NCBI taxonomy): domain Eukaryota; kingdom Viridiplantae; phylum Streptophyta; class Magnoliopsida; order Fabales; family Fabaceae; genus Lathyrus; species Lathyrus aphaca. The sequence continues at coordinate 230,279,930 of OZ014522.1, forward strand.
CACATAAGGCTTTTCCTTTTCCTTAGCCTCTTGTTCATTGGCTTCTTTTTCCTGTGGTTGATCTTTCTTCTCAGTTGGTTTATCTGATTTTTGGTACATGGATGGGTTTTCGGTTCTAGGGTGAGTAGGTCCATCTAACTCTTTTCCACTTCTTAGTGTAACTGCATTCGCATTTCTTTTAGGATTTGGTTGTGGTTGTCTAGGAAACATACCAGCTAGGGAAGCAATGGATGTTTTTTGTTGGGCTACTTGAGAAATCTGAGTTTCTAACATCTTGTTATGAGTAGCTAAAGCGTCTACTTTAGTTACCAATTGTTTGATCTGCTCACTAGTATGGATGTTCTGGTTCAGGAATTCTTTGTTTGTTTGAGTCTATGTGACTATGAAGTTTTCCATCATTAGTTCAAGGTTAGATTTCCTAGGAGTGTTCTGAGCGGGTGCGACAACTTTTTGGTATCATAGTGGTACAACAGGTGTTTGGTTAGGCACGTACAAGGCATTATTCTTCTTGTAGGAAAAATTTGGATGATTCTTCCAACCTGGGTTATAAGTATTTGAGTACGGATTTCCTTGAGCATAGTTCTCCTGGTCTTTAGTTAATCCAAATAGAAGTTGGCATTCGGGGGGTGCGTGTCCTAGGATTCCATATATTTCGCAATTAGGGTTCACGACAACCACGATGGTTGGTGGTGTTATAGTCAAGTTATCAATCTTTTGGGTGAGAGCATCCATTTTAGCATTGATGTGATCTAATCTACTTACTTCATACATTCATCCCTTTGTTTGGGTCTTCTCTACATGAGTTCTTCCACATCCCTATTTGTAATACCCCGTATTTAATTAAATACCTTGGATAATATTAATTAGGATAAATTAGTATTATCTGACTCAGAGATATTTTCTGGATATTCTCAAATTGAACCTATTAGTATACTAACTATCGTATATTGGTATAATATACATAGTTTGGGTTTTGAGAGAAAGAGAAACAAGTTATGTATTATAAAAGGAAAAGAAAGGAAAGAAAGTAGAAAAGAGAAAGAAAAGAGAAAGAAGGAAAAAAAGAGAAAGAAAAGGAGAAGGGAAGAGAAGAAGAGGAAGAAAAACCATAAGAGAGGAAATTCTTGGATCATCACCATTTCTCCACCAAATCTTCATCTTCACCAACCTCCTCATCATTGGCAAGGTGGGTTCTTAGTTAGAAACCTTTTCTTTGAGTTTTAGTTGAATTTGTGAGTTTTAGGATTTTATAGAAAATCTAAGAATTGATAGATTAAACGGTTAAGACTCGATTAAATGGAAGTATAATGATTAATATATGTTCATATACATGTTTGGTGATCGATTCTTCTGTGTTGATGATGTTTGGGTTGATTTTTGCATGGAAATGATGTTTCCCATAAGCTTGAGATTTATGGAATCGTAGAGCTCGCTCAGCGAGAAATGCATGAAGTTCCTCGCTCAGCGAGAACTGGGAGTTCTGTTTTGTGTCTTTTTAAATCGTAACTTGTGACCCGGGTATCCGTTTTTAGTTCTCCGAATATCGATTCGAAGCTGAGAATATTTACTAATTAATGATGCTGAGATATTATGTTTACCTGACTTTTATCCGACTTTTCCGATTAATCGTAATTATGTTAGTTAGGGAATTTTGGAAAATATGCCTAATCATGAGGATTGATTGAGTGTAGATACATGAGATCATTGTGGGAATTGTTCAATGGAGATAACTAGAGTAAAATGTTAGGATTATATGTTTACGAACTATAATTTAAAAATATCAAGAATGGAGCAAGAGTGAGGAAAATCTTGCCATAAACAAATAATGTGGCCTAGTAGTGCAACTAGGATTGTTGGGTGGTATAATTTACGAGATGCCTAGTTTTACCTAGGTTATTGTGAACCGTTGGTGTGTATGTTACAAGATCCTCCGTGATAATCTTGTGTAAGTCTTGAGGTGGGTGATGTTGAGTCCCACAAGAAGCATCCGTAAAGATTTAAGGTGTGTATGTTACAAGATCCTCCGTAATAATCTTGTGTAAGTCTTGAGGTGGGTGATGTTGAGTCCCACAGGAAGCATCCATAAAGATTTGAGGTGTGTATGTTACAAGATCCTCCGTATTAGTCTCGTGTAAGTCTTGAGGTGGGTAGATCTTGGTCCCACATGAAGCATCTATAAAGACTAGAGGTGTGTATTATATGGTGTCCTCCTTAAAGTCTTGTATAAGTCTCATTGTGGTTACTTTGTGTTTCGCAAGAGCATCCGTAAAGATTGAGGTACCTGTTGTATAGATGTGGGTATTTTGTTTGAGGCGTGTAGGTCACGAATCCTCCGTAAGGTCTTGAGTAAGTCTTGAGGTGGGTTACTTTTAGTCCCACGTGAAGCATCCGTAAAGACTTGAGGTAAAGTGCTACACTGATTAGATGATGGTCTTGAGTAAGCCTTGAGGTGGGTTACCTTTAGTCCCATGGGAAGCATCCGTAAAGATTGAGGTTAGTGTTATATCGAATCCTCTGTAATAGTCCTGAGTAAGTCTTGAGGTGGGTTATCTTTAGTCCCACAGGAAGCATCCGTAAAGGCTTGAGGTAGATGTTTCACTTGTTTAGTAGTGTGAGTGTTGTACAAACTGTTGTTCCATCTCGTACCGGATCCTTTTTGAGAAGTGACCAAGGGCTTATGTTAGGTTTGATAGAACCTTGTAGAGACGAGAAAACTCTAAGATAGAGAACCCACTGAGATGTTGTTATCTCACCCTGCTATTGTTGTTGCTTTTCTGGTTTCTTTTGAAGGTTTGATTTACAAGTGGAGCTATTCTCGGGATGTTTCAAGTGAAACATAGTTTTAGTCTTCCGCTGTGTATTTATGTATGTTTGTACAATAATGGATATTGTATTGTTCTTAGCTTTTATTCTTTTTAGTATGATTTCCATGTCTTGCGCCATAGTTTGTATAGTTTTAGATTTTGGACAAGAATGTGAATTATACTAGTAGGTATTTATGATGGTGTCAGTACCAAAAATTAACACTGTATGATATTATTCTAGATATATATATATATATTATATGGGTGTTATAGTTGGTATCAGAGTAGGTCGTATCCTCGACCTAGCCTAGAAACATCATAAGTAAATCTTTCCTTCCTCTTAAGTATGTCTAGCCGGCATGATTCTTAATATCACACTATGTAGTAATGGGTATGATCAGCCTAGTACTATGTATGTGGTAGGTAAGATCATGGTTGTGCGACCATGAGGATTTCGTAGTGTTGTTGCAACTTGTGCTGTGAGAGTGGGATCAAGCCAAGAGTTAGCAAAAGGAGCTTTGGTCTGCTCAGTTGGAGTCTTCTTAAGAACTTTGCTTCGTGTGACGTGGGGTTACAAAGAAGTGTGTGGGTTGAGGAATCCTTGGAATGGATAGGATCCGAAGGGTAAAGATATCTACAGGATAATGGTCATTGTATCAGGGAATGAGTAAAGTCGTTGGTGGACCAATAATAGTCACTTGTATAATTAAGAGCGTTGAGAAGCCTTATTCTGCAAAGAGAGAGAGTACTTGTGGAATGTGTGGCGTAAGTTCAAGAGTGAGTAATTCTTGTAAGTGTTTCAATTCTAAGGACGCGATGGCATTGTGGATGAGTGAGAGCACCTCAAGGAATGTATTTGGATAATACCTCCCAGAGGGATTGAAGTTACCAGTTAAGAATGTTCATTTTCTTTTGGGAACCAAAAATTGTGGTGAAACGTGAAGAGGACCACAAGGTTGTGACTACACGTTTCAAGTGAGACATGTACACCCCGGACGGAGGATATAAAAAGCTCTATTTAGCGATATGAGGTATATGAGGTATGTACTTGATGAAGTTGTATTAAATGTTAGCATAAACACTTTGGACTTGGAAGAAGTTCTAGTATGATGGCTCGTGTTTGAGTGCGAGAAGATTACCGCAGAACGTGAAGTTAATACGATATAGAGACGACTTTGACTGTATGATATGAGAAGGCATTCGATGGTTTGTGAACGTCCTGGACGTTTGTTGGCCAACGAGAATGGTGGATGGAAGGAATTTTCCTAGAGATATTGTTGACTTGGTTAGGAAAGATTTTGATGTAAAGAAAGAAATTGTGGAGGTCGAGTTAAATGGTCATCACCTTGCACTGGAATTTTGCTCATGTATCAGATGAATTTGTAATCAGGTTTGCAGCAACCTATTGCTTGGATTGATGAGGACGAGCCCTTTAACCATAACTTTTCCGCTGTTGTCTTTCAGTTTTAGTCGGTTGGAATCATCTATTGGTGATGGTTGTAACTTGTTGTTGCGAATGGAATGAGCAGGGAGGCTTAGGTAACAATGAAGATCAGAAGTTGCATCTGTGTTTGAATAATCGTTTACTCTACTGGTAGTGACTGGTCGCCGTTATCACATTTTGAAAGTTGGATTTTTTCTAAGATGTATGCAACTGATTTTGGGTACCCGATTGAAGCTTTATTAGTACCAATAGAAAGTTGTGGAAATATTCTATGAGACGATTAGTAGCAGGTAAGGAAACCCTGGATTATATGTAAGCGGAGGTATCGAAAGTTTGTTAGAGGAGTACATTACCTCAGTTTTCAAGTGTAAGGAATAATCGAAGTAATTGGGATTTACCTCTAGTGGGGTTGAGAAGGTTGTTGTTATTTTACTTCTCACCAAGGAATTAAAGAGAGAGGACAAAGTTATATACTAGAGATGAGGCGTTTGTTGTTTTGTTTTCTTCCCGATAAGAGTTATGTGTTGGATTTGTTCATGGGAAAACTAAGTGTTAGCTTACGACAAATCCCTTGTTGATAATGATTGTGCGAGTGGAATCGAGCCATTCTGTTGTGTATCTGTGTTGTGACCGTGACATAATGGTAGTTTTACTTCTTCACTGGTTGGAGTTGTGATCTGTGTGTTGTGCCCGTTTGTGCTATCCGAGTTGTGAACGGTGAGTGTTTGTACTCATGTCTCAACATTGAGAGTAAGAATCATCTTGCATGATGGTATGGACTGAATTAGTAATTTTGAGTCGGATTGTTGTTAATGAGGAGAAGCAAGTTTAGTTGTGTTCGACCGTTTAGCCTCGGATAGGTAATCGATTGACACATGACTTTTGTGGAAGACTTTAGTGAATTGTACCTTCTAAACCGTAAGTTTGTTCTGATTTCCATTCGAAATGTCAGTGGGTAAAGTGTTGTACTTTCCTTTAAGCATGTCTTGGTGGATGGTAAATGATCTGGATAATTGGTGTCATCGTTACGACTATTGAAGAATTTGAGTTGCGAGATTATATGAGAATCATGAACTGTCGATATCTCCAGAGTTGTTTTGGTATTTGAATTATTATGTGGATAAGAGAAGAACGGTTGGTCAATTTTTGTATCGTTAATTCTTAAAATCAAGTCAAAGAAACCGAAAAGGTGATACCAATTGTGCGTAGTTGATCCGTACCCAAAGATAAGGATGTTAAGTCATCTTCTGAGTAAGAGTGAGAAATGAACGTTCCAAGGTCATGCGTGAAAATTGGACCGTTTTAAGGAACAAAACCCCGAGAGAAATGGATTAAACGTGTAGTTGGTTATGGTCTTCAAAGGCAAGCGTTATTGAAACCTGCAAGTGTACTTAGAATGATTTGAGTCTGGCATTGGTAACTCAATGGATGTCGTAAGCTTTGTGGCGTTACTGTGTTTTATTGTTGGAGACCTTATGTTGACAAAAATTTCGAGTGAATGGAAAGTTTGTAACGAGAATTGTTATGAAACATAGTAACCATGGTCAGATTGGTTAAGCCTAATTAGATAATTTGTTTCGAGTTTAGATTGGGATTTGGAATTGTATCAGTTATGATTGTAGTAGTACAACCCCGATATCTCTGTTGTTGGAGAGTGTGGACCGATGTCATGGACTTGTAATTGACAAGTGAATCGTTCTATCGTTGCATGTTGCAAGTTCTTATCCTATTGGTTGGTGAGAGCTCCGATGGATAAGTATTTTCTCCGCAGGCTGTCATCTTCTTAGCATGGGTTGAGAATTCGTGGTATCTCCGTTGTTAGGCTTTGAAAGCATAGTGGAAGGAGACATATGAAAGAATTCAGTTAGATAGTTGAGTATCAAAAGAGAATTTTATTTCTAAGTGGGTCGTCTATGGTAGGATACCGAAAGAATGTAGTGCCCGATATAAATGGTTACAGTTGTCAGGTAAGACCAAGTGGAATTGGTAAAGGAAGTCGTTTGACAACTTTCGTTATAGCGTTAGTGATTGGAGGTTCTTAATAAGATGCTTTTGTTGGGAAATTGTACAAGGAAGGGATCTCACCAAGATGCCTTGTGGAACCTTGTCGAGGTTAACCAGAGTATTTTGGTCTCGTGTTGAGAATCAATGGAAGGTGTTAACATGGCATGTTTATTCGACGGAAGGATGATACTAGATGATTAAGTATAAAACAAAAAATAGATTGCGAAAGTAGTAAGTTGGAAACAAGCGCGTGAACATGGACGCGAAGTTTTTTGTTGCGAAACGAGGACTTTGAGCCGCAAGGTCAAACTGGAAATTTGAGTATGTCAGAATACATAATGGAGTTGAAGATAACCATGCAGGCACTGGGGGTACAAGTAACAATGCGCGCGATCATCTGCGAACAACTCCGATGGTGTTTGGACCTTACAACAATCCTGAAGTTAATATCCTTGGGGATGGGCAAAGGCACACTGGAGATCGTATTCTGCAAGAAGACCCTCAGGATGAGCAGTTTACAGTGTTAGGTGCTGGGGCAGATGAAGCTTATGACCGTCGTCTGGATGAGATATCAGAGAAGCTAAGATCCTTGGAGTTCCAGAACTCCTTGGGATTTGATGTGATGGATATGGACCTAGTTGAAGGGGTAAGGATTCCTCACAAGTTCAAACCTCCATGCTTTGAAAAGTATAATGGTGCCTCTTGTCCTCGTACCCATTTGTAATCTTTTTTGGGAAGATTGAAAGCAAATACTATGGATGAGAAGCTGTGGATGTTTTACTTTGAAGACATTTTAACCGAGGCATCTAGAGAGTGGTATTCACACTTGTCAAGGGATACTGTCAGAAACTGGAAAGACTTAGCTGAGGCCTTTATACGCCAATATTATTACAACCTGGATATGGCACCCAATAGGACTCTCCTGATGGGTATGTCTCATTCCTCGAGAGAAAGTTTCCGTGAATACGCTCAGAGATGGAGACAACTTGATGCCGCTGTCCAGCCACCTATGTCTGAAAGGGAGATGGCTGATATGTTCATGAATACCTTGCAAGGGACCTACATTGATAGACTTGCTGCTTTCTCTTCTACCAGCTTTGCTGACGTGGTCATAGCAGGAGAAAGAATTGAAAGTTTACTCAAGATGGGCAAGATTTCTGATAATGGTTCTAGCTCCAGCAATGTGAAGAAACCTTTCTCGGGACCTCGAAGGACAGGAGAGACCAATGCAATACATGTTAATAGAGGAAGACCCCAGTACATGCAAAGATCAGTGGCCGCAGTCACCATTCCTGCTCCAACACCTCAACAACAACAGTTTCCTCAACAGCAACAACAATACCCTCCACAGCAACAAAGATCTTACAACAACAACAACCAGCATCAACGTCCTTTCCAACAAAGGCCTTCTCAGGTTAATAGGGTGATCGATCCCATCCTGATGCCCTATGCAGTCTTACTCCCACGGCTATTGAAGCTTAACCTGACTGAACTGAGGAATTTGGCTCCACTAGATCCTCTGAATCTTCCAAGGAATTATGATGTCAATGCCAGATGTGCTTTTCACTCCAACGCACCTAGTCATTCAACAGAGAAGTGTAGGGCCCTGCACATGAAAGTCCAAGATCTAATCGACTCCAAAGCTTTGAATTTTGCACCTCCACCAAATGTCATAAAGAATCCAATACCAAATCACAGTGGGCCGAAGATTAATGCTATTGAGGAGGACCAACCAACAATTCTGATTGAGGACATTGCAAGTATTCAAACACCACTGACCGAAGTGAAAGCTCAGCTATTGAAGTGCCAAGTGTTTCCGGGTTGTGAGGCCCATTGTGAAGCTTGCAAAGTTTCTGCCAATGGTTGTGCAAATCTGAAGAATGGTACCAGCAGTCTTATCAGAGAAGGCATCCTGCAGATCACATCAACAATTCCATCTTCTACAACTGCAACGAAAATCTCTCCTACAACACCAACAATTATTATCTCAACAGAGTCTTCTACAACAACAGCAAACAACACCAGCGACGATATCTCAACGGTTACCATCTATTATGATCTAGCAATGATTCATGTTCTGGATTCTCTCAACAACAACCTTCATCAACATCAACAACTTGCCACACATGCACCAGCTTCAATCAGACCTCCTGTCACCATCTACTATGATCCATAGACTATCACAACTCCTTCTTCTGCTGCAATTAGTCTGGTGACCATCACGTTGCCTGGACCAGTTCCTTATGATAACAACGGTGTTGTGCCTTGGCATTATGGTTCGGATCTTTATTACCAAGGAAAGAAGGTTACCCTTGATTCTTCAACGTCTACACCACAAACTGACAATGTTGGGGGAGGCGGAGGCTTCACTCGGAGCGGACGTCTCTTCGCTTCACAATTTCCAAGACTCAATGCTGAAGCAGAAGCTGCTGCCAAAGCAAAAGGCAAAAGTGTGGTGCCAGAAGAGCCTGCTACAAGAGAAACTCAGAAGACACCCTTTGATCAGGATGTAGATGAGTTTATGAGGATTATCAAAATAAGTGATTACAAAGTTGTGGATCAACTCCACCAAACACCCTCCAAGATCTCTATATTATTACTGCTTATGTGTTCCGTGGCTCACCAGAATGCACTACTCAAGGTCTTGCACGCAGCTTATGTGCCTGAAGAGATCACAATCAATCAGTTAGAAACGGTGGTTGCAAATGTTAATACTAGTCATGGACTAGGTTTCACCAATGCTGACTTGAATACGGAGGGGCATAATCACAATAAAGCTCTGCATATCACTTTGGAATGTAAAGGTGATGTGTTGTCTCATGTCCTTGTTGATATCGGATCATCACTCAATGTGCTACCAAAGAAGGCTTTAGTCAAGTTGGAGTATGATAGTCTTGCACTCCGTCCGAGCAAGCTAGTTGTCAGAGCTTTTGATGGTTCTAAGAGATCGGTACTCGGAGAGATTGAGCTGCCCGTGGTAATTGGCCCACAGGTTTTCAAAACTACCTTCTATGTGATGGACATACAGCCTACCTACAATTGTTTGTTGGGTCGACCCTGGATTCATGCCGCTGGCGCAGTAACGTCAACCCTTCACCAGAAGTTAAAATATTAGTGGGAAGGCAAAATTATCACCATCTGTGGAGAAGAAGACATCTTTGTCAATAACCTGGCTATATACAAGTACATAGAGATGGATGGAGAGATCCATAAAACCATGAGTCAAGGTTTTGAAGCTTTGAACATCAACGAAGCTACAACTGAGGTGTTTGCTGCATCCCAAGAGGAAAGGATGGGCACCTCAATTGCTTCCTACAAACAGGATTGGAAGGTTGTGGAAGAAGGGAATGCCCAAGGCTGGGGCAAGCTGCTGAAGGTGGAGATGAAAGAAGACAAATTCGGTTTGGGTTACAGACCATCCCGACAAGTTCTAGAGGAGGATGCTGAAGCTCCCAAGTTCATAAGTGGGGGAATGCTGACCCCGGATGCTATCAACACTTTGGAAGACGAGGCTGAGAGCAACTACAACCTGGAAAGCTGGATCCGTCCAAGAGTCCCGGGCCAACAAGTCCTCAACTGGTCTTCCCGGGAAATTATAAGGGTTACTGCTGCAGAGTAATTATTATTTCCTGTTTTAAGCATGCAACAAAGTCCTGCATCTTTCCCAAGATGTCGAGACTCATTTTGTAATAGGGCCATATGTATTTTGTGCAAATTGAATATTAATGAACAATGGACATCATTTTGCAAACAATCTTTTTCGCTCACTGTCTTTTCATTTTTGTTATTTTCACACAAAACAATAAATGGAAATGCTTTTCTCAATAATAACTTCATTCACTTTTTCTAAATAAGATAAAATAAATCATTAAATAAACCAAATCTCAACCCTTGCAGAGATAGTCCTCCAGATTGCACCAACAACGACACTACTATGGCCTCGTATGACTTCGACAATCCGATTAATCAAGCAGATGAAGGGGTTAAAGAAGACTACGATTTACCTGAAGAGCTAGCCAGGTTATTGAGACAAGAGGAAAAGGTGATTGCTCCTCATCAGGAGGAGGTTGAGACTATAATTCTTGGTACCGAGGAAGATGTGAAAGAAGTAAAGATTGGGGCCAATCTGCAAGCTCCAGTAAAAGAACAGCTTATCAGTATGCTGCGAGAATATGTCGATGTCTTCGCTTGGTCCTATCAAGATATGCCGGGTTTGGATACAGACATTGTCATGCACAAGCTGCGAGCCCTTGTTCAAACTGCTAAGAAAGGAACAAGCAGTCAGGTGGAATGATGATTGTCAAAGAGCTTTTGACAAGATCAAAGAGTATTTACAAGAACCTCCAATTCTCATGCCTCTAGTTGAAGGAAGACCTATAATAATGTACCTAATAGTATTAGATGAATCGATGGGGTGTGTGTTGGGTCAGCATGACAAGTCTGGTCGAAAAGAGTATGCAATATACTACCTAAGCAAAAAGTTTACCGACTGTGAACAACGTTATTCACTACTCGAGAAAACTTGTGTTGCTTTAGCGTGGGATGCTCGCCAACTAAGACAGTATATGTTGACTCATACTACCTTTTTGATCTAAAAGATGGACCCCGTCAAGTACATATTTGAGAAATCAGCACTTATCGGAAGGGTTGTAAGATGGAAAATGATTCTAACAGAGTATGACATTTAGTACACCTCACAAAAAGCCATCAAGGGCAGTGTATTTTCTGACTATCTAGCCGAGCAACCCATTGATGACTACCAGCCTATGAGATTTGATTTCCCTGGTGAAGACATCATGTTCTTAAAGTCAAAAGATTCTGAAGAGCCTATTCACACTGAAGGGCCTGATCCAGAAGAAGCATGGACTATGATGTTCGATGGGGTAGTTAATTGTAACGGTCGTGGGGTTAGTGCAATGCTTATTACACCCAAAGGAGTCCATATGCCTTTCTCAGCAAGGCTCACCTTTGCCTGCACTAACAACGAAGCAGAGTATGAAGCTTGTATCATAGGTCTTGAAGAAGCCATTGATCTCAGGATTAAAAGCTTGAATGTATTCAGAGATTCAGCTCTGGTGATCAACCAAACTAATGGCAAGTGGTATACTCATCAAGAGCATTTGGTTCCCTACCGTGACTATACGAGGAGATTGTTTACTTTCTTCACAACAGTCAAGCTCGAATACATCCCTCGAGATGAGAATCAGTTTGCAGACGCTTTGGCCACTATTTCATCTATGATCAAAGTACAGACTGCCAACTACGTGCCTCGAATTTTAGTATCCAGACTGGACCGACCAGCATATGTCTTCTCTGTGGACACTGTTACTGACAACAAACCTTGGTTCCACGACATCAAATGCTTCCTAGAGACTCAGACATACCCACCCGGGGCATCGTCTAATGATAAGAAGACATTGAGAAGGCTAGCCGGCAATTTCTTCCTCAATACTGATGGTTCCCTGTACAAACGAAACTTCGACATGGTCTTTCTCAGATGTGTTGACAAGAAATAAGCAGCCCTACTAATGCACGAAGTACACGAGGGTTCTTTCGGTACCCATGCCGGAGGACATGCAATGGCGAAGAAATTGTTGAGATCAGGTTACTATTGGATCACAATGGATGCAAACTGTTTTGCCTATGCCAGAAAATGCCATAAATGCCAGATCTACACAGACAAAGTGCATCTTCCTCCCAATCCTTTGAAATATATTGTCTTCACCCTGGCCCTTCGCCATGTGGGGCATTGATATGATTGGAAAGATCAAGCCAACTTCCTCAAATGGTCACAGATTCATCCTGGTAGCCATTGATTACTTCATCAAATGGGTTGAAGCAGCTTCGTATGCAAATGTCACTCGTCAAGTGATAGCTCGTTTTCTGAAGAAGGATATCATTTGTCGATATGGAGTCCTCGAACGAATCATTATTGATAATGGTTCAAACCTTAACAACAAGATGATGACAGAACTGTGCCGAGACTTCAAAATTCAACATCACAACTCTTCTCCTTACAGGCCAAAGATGAATGGCGTTGTTGAGGCGACTAACAAGAACATTAAGAAGATCGTGCAAAAGATGGTAGTCACATACAAAGACTGGCACAAAATGTTACCATTCGCCTTGCATGGGTACCGAACTTCCATCGAAACATCTACCAGGGCAACACCTTATCATCTTGTGTATGGTATGGAAGCATTCCTACCTGTTGAAGTTGAATTACCCTCCTTGCGGGTAATGATGGATGTAAAACTGGACGAAGCAGAATGGCTCCATTTTCGTTATAACCAACTGAGCCTGATCGAAGAAAAGAGATTAGCATCCATTTGTCATGGTCAGTTATATCAGAAACGGATGAAGAAGGCCTTCGATCAAAAAGTCAGACCTCAGGTATATCAAGTGGGAGAGCTTGTAGTGAAAAGACTCATTCCTCCTCATATAGACCACAAGGGTAAGTGGACGCCAAACTATGAAGTTCCCTTTGTGATAACTAAAGTCTTCTCAGGCGGAGCACTGATGCTCGCAACCATGGATGGTGAAGACTTCCCGTCTCCTATGAATTCAGATGCAGTTAAAAAATAATTCGCATAAATGACCCGCTGGACATAAAAACAGAATGTAAGTCCAAGAAAAAATAGGGCATCCCGGCGAGTCAAAAACAGAATAAAAGACTCGGGCAAATAAGGGAAAAATTACAACAATAATGTGTACACCCGCTGAGTTGAAAAGCCACATCGGACGGCTCAGGCAAAAAAAGGTATCCCGATGGATTGAAAACCCAAAAGGGCGATCCACGCAAAATCAGGAAATAAGCGAACAACTGCATTCTGAATTCGTCAGTATCACTTACATAACATGGCAAGCTTCAAAAGGACAAAGCGTCGGTCAGAATCAACTTTCTTCAGAAAGAGCGTTCAGGTCATACAGGTCATAGAAAAGGAAGCTCATTAGAGCGTCAACTTCAACATTGCCGATTAGGACTTTTATTTTCTCAATTTTTGTAGCAATCTCCTCATTTAAGGGATTAGCTTCCTCACTGTACTCGCCTATTCAGGGCACATAAATCAATAAAGTCAAATATATGTTCACACTTTGTTTTGTACCTTTTTGTTTTGTTTGCAAAATGTCCAATGTTCGTAATACAACATTTGCATGAAAACATATAAGCCATTTTCAATAAATGCTTGCAGGATATATGTGCTCTTATGCAAACCTAACTCCTATGACAGAACTCGGTTGAGGATACCTCAGGGCACTTGTGCGTTTCCTTTGTTTAATAGGTCGCATGTACTCAAGGCGGACAACCTTTCACAACATGGGGCATATCAGGCACTATATCCCCAGCCAAGCCGACAGTCACATCATCAGAAGGATTACTTGACAAGAGTATTCCCCATGGAGCTTTTTATCCCCTCAGAGTGTCCCCCGCAAAGCTGATCCTCCGGCAGATTACTTCTCAGAAGTTCTCTCCTCCCCGAGTGGGATCTCCAAAGTAATTCCAAGATCACTTTTCCCCAGCAACTGGCCAGATCTTCTCATCCCTAGCATTAGGCCCCCACAAAATTCTTCCCTCAAATTTCTCCAAAAAGATCGCACAGTGATCCTTTCTCCCCACAGATCGTGCAGTGATTCATTCTCCCAGCAGATTCCAAATCTCGGATCTCGTCTCTCTCATTTGCATAATCATAACATTCACATCATTTTTCCCTGAACAAAGCGTAGCATTCCGTCTAATACGGAGCATTATGCCAAAAATCAAACATTTGCATGGTCATAAGCCAGGTTCGAGCTAGTCACCTGCTAATACCAAAGATCACTCCTCCAGCAATACGCAAAAACTTATCCCCTACAGATGAAAGCCAAAATATCCTTTTGCACTCTCAATACAAATACATGTACATACTTTTACACAATCCTTCTGATACTCATCCGTATCCTACTTATACATAATTCTTTGATACTCGTTCGTATCTTACGCATTCTCTCCAGCAGATCAACACTCGTCTGTGTTCCTTGTTCAAACAGTTGATACTCGTCCGTATCATCACTCCTTAAACACGCGTCGTCGTTTGTTTCTATCGATACTCGTCCGTATCATGGTCCTAAGGATACTCTTCCGTATCTTTAATCTATACACACTGTCGAAACACTTATACCACTTTATTTTTTAGGGCTTAAACACTCGTCCGTGTTTATCTACCCCCAGAAGTCGCCAACAAAACAACTTTCAATCTGACGTTCGTCCTATGTCGAGATAATCCTCAGCAGCCGTACCTTGCTAGATGATCATCCTTCACCTTTTGATGACCGTCCCTCATAATTTATTTTGATGACCGTCCCTCATCATTTTATCTGTTGCCGTCCCCATCGTTGATCTTTCTATCCGACATTCGTCTTATGTCTAGATAATCCTCAGCAGCCGTACCCTGCTAGGTGATCGTCCTTCACCTCTTGATGACCGTCCCTCATCATTTATTTTGATGACCATCCCTCATCGTGTTATCTGATGGCCATCCCCATCATTGATCTTTTTATCCGGCATTCTTCCTATGTCGAGATAATCCCCAACAGAGCAGTCGTCCCCTGCTAGGTGATCGTCCTTCACCTTTTGATGACCGCCCTCATCATTTATTTATTATTCACCCGATGGTCGTCCCCGTCGCGTTTTCTTTATTCTTCAACCTGAAGATCATCCCCGTTAGTGCTTTTAAATCCCCAGTAAAGTCGCCTTTCTTTACCCGATGGCCGTCCCCGTCGCGGATTCTTTATTCCCCAGCACGATGGTCGTCCCTGTCAGTGTGTTTCTCACTGTATCTTTCCCCAACAGTCGTCCTCTGCCCGATGGTCGTCCTCCTTCTCTACCATTTAATATTCAGTTTATACTGTCTATTACAATTTATATCCATTTTCTTCTCTTCCCCAGTAAGCGCAAATTTTGGACTGTCTTTGTATTCAACCACAAGTTACCTTGTTCGTCTGCTAAGCCTGGCACTTACATACTACACAGCTAACTCATGCTTGAATAGGGGAAGCTGTAAACACCCCAAATTTTCCCTTTCACTTTTATCACATCTTGACTTATGTTTATTATCATTGCATAACCAATCATCACACTTCACAATACATAATCATCCTTAACATTTCATCTGCATAGTTGCATCTAGGGTTTGTGATCTGAGCAATCCAAGAAGTAATCTGAGCAATATCCAAGGTCTTAAAGCATGCCAAGAGGGTCCTTGAGTAGTCTATAACCATTTTATGCCCCCATGGGTCATTTAAAGTCAAGAAATGTCAAAGCACTGCAGAGGTATGGAAGCTACGCTGAGGCTCCTACATAGATGACCTAAATTTAGGGTTTTGGGTTTGAGGCCCTTACACTCAAAATTCTTGGTCATTATTGATTCTATTGGTCTATATATGTTATAAGGAGCATGTGTATCAATTTTGAAGCAAAAATTCCTTGTGGAAGTCATTTGATCAAATGGTAACTTGTTGTGCAAGAAAGGTCAGAATCAGGGCATCTGAGGCCACCAACAAGGGTTCCAAACGGTCATCATCATCAATTTGAGGTCCTATGATCTTTATTTGATCTTAGGAATTCTTGTAAGTTCACAAAGTTGAAGAAAATTTAACAAAGCCAAAACTTGCCAGAAATGGAAATGACTTGTAATGTAAACTTTCTATTTTGGGAAAGATTTTCAACCTCCTCTTTCTTGATCAAAAAGGTTTCAAATGAAATTTCTTCAAACATGAAAGTTGTAGATTGAATCCTCCCATTTTCAAAAAGTACAAGAACTCATTCTAATTAATCCTAGAACTCAGGTTATGGCCTTGCAAATTTGGCAAAAATCACATAAATTCAAGGTTCATGTCAAAGAGGATTTTGTGCATTTTGGCATTTCAAGAATTCACAAGATTTCTAATGTGCCCAAATGTGACATAACATGGCAATGCTACTTCAAAACATCAGAATTGGCCCAAGAATTCAAGGATTTCATGGCTTGATGCATGGGAAATTCCAAAATGGCCAAGTTGCATAAACATTGCTATCTCTTCATCTATGCATTACAGCTGCATTTCATTGAACCAAGGGCCCTCCATGAAGCATGTTGAGGAAATCTATGCTCAGAATCCCTTGCTGCAATGGCACATACCTCAAGTACAAAGAAACTTGACTTTTTGCATTTTCTCCCATACGAATCACACAGTGCCACACCCACTCTACTGACCAATGGTATGGCTTCTACACACCCTCATGGCTATAAAAAGGCAAGCTTCATGGCTGCAAAGAACACACAAGTTCTAAATCAAGAAAATCCTCAAAAACTTCATGCTATCGAATCTCTTAATCTAGCCAGCAAAAACCACATATTCTTTCACCAATCAACTCCATATAACCTCAGGAACAATTCCCACCCATCACCATAGCCAAAAACACACCACACAAGAAACACGATTTCTGCAACTTCAGTTTCAAAACTCACAAAATAGCCACTGCAAGCTCATTTCAAGCATCCCAATAGGCTCAGGAGGTCAAAGGAGGCTGGATTGCACAAGAGGAGAGCCCAGAAAGCTGCATTTTGAAGCTCTTCATCTCAGGTAACCTTCAAGAACATTTTTCCCAGAAGCTTGATTTTATGTTATAGAATGATTCTACATGCTTCACTGATCATGCTGATGTGATTAGAATTAAAAATAGGTTAGAAATGAGGATTTCATGATGTTCTGAAATATTTGACCTAGAACTTGTTTGCTTAGATTTGGCTTCTTGATGCATGGAACAGTCAGGATTAGGCAAGGAACGGTCAGGATTAGGGTTAATCCATATTTAAATCCCCAGTTTTAATCCTGGCCATTAGATTGAGATTAGGATTAGGCAAGGAACGGTCAGGATACACGTGTTTTACTTAATTTTTCTTAATTAATTATAAAACATATTTAATTCTCAGAAGCAATCCCAGTCATTGATCTTGCGCGCGTTTTCAACTTTGAATGCCAGCCTTAGATCCTGCATACCTCTGGTCAATGTGACTTTCATCCTCAGCCTTTAGATCCTTCCCCCAGCCATCTGGACCATTAGATGCGCATACTTTCCCATTTTCTTTAATTTTATCTTATTTTATTTTGTTTTATTTTGTTTTATTTATTAAAAATACCAAAAATGATTTGAAAACTCCAGAAGATAACCATGCAGGCACTGGGGGTACAAGTAACAATGCGCGCGATCAGCTGCGAACAACTCCGATGGTGTTTGGACCTCACAACAATCCTGAAGTTAATATCCTTGGGGATGGGCAAAGGCACACTGGAGATCGTATTCTGCAAGAAGACCCTCAGGACGAGCAGTTTACAGTGTTAGGTGCTGGGGCAGATGAAGCTTATGACCGTCGTCTGGATGAGATATTAGAGAAGCTAAGATCCTTGGAGTCCCAGAACTCCTTGGGATTTGATGTGATGGATATGGACCTAGTTGAAGGGGTAAGGATTCCTCACAAGTTCAAACCTCCATGCTTTGAAAAGTATAATGGTACCTCTTGTCCTCGTACCCATTTGTAATCTTTTTTGGGAAGATTGAAAGCAAATACTATGGATGAGAAGCTGTGGATGTTTTACTTTGAAGACATTTTAACCGAGGTATCTAGAGAGTGGTATTCACACTTGTCAAGGGATACTGTCAGAAACTGGAAAGACTTAGCTGAGGCCTTTATACGCCAATATTAGTACAACCTGGATATGGCACCCAATAGGACTCTCCTGATGGGTATGTCTCATTCCTCGAGAGAAAGTTTCCGTGAATACGCTCAGAGATGGAGACAACTTGATGCCGCTGTCCAGCCACCTATGTATGAAAGGGAGATGGCTGATATGTTCATGAATACCTTGCAAGGGACCTACATTGATAGACTTGCTGCTTTCTCTTCTACCAGCTTTGCTGACGTGGTCATAGCAGGAGAAAGAATTGAAAGTTTACTCAAGATGGGCAAGATTTCTGATAATGGTTCTAGCTCCAGCAATGTGAAGAAACCTTTCTCGGGACCTCGAAGGACAGGAGAGACCAATGCAATACATGTTAATAGAGGAAGACCCCAGTACTTGCAAAGATCAGTGGCCGCAGTCACCATTCCTGCTCCAACACCTCAACAACAATAGTTTCCTCAACAGCAACAACAATACCCTCCACAGCAACAAAGATCTTACAACAACAACAACCAGCATCAACGTCCTTTCCAACAAAGGCCTTCTCAGGTTAATAGGGTGATCGATCCCATCCTGATGCCCTATGCAGTCTTACTCCCACGGCTATTGAAGCTTAACCTGACTAAACTGAGGACTTTGGCTCCACTAGATCCTCTGAATCTTCCAAGGAATTATGATGTCAATGCCAGATGTGCTTTTCACTCCAACGCACCTAGTCATTCAACAGAGAAGTGTAGGGCCCTGCACATGAAAGTCCAAGATCTAATCGACTCCAAAGCTTTGAATTTTGCACCTCCACCAAATGTCATAAAGAATCAAATACCAAATCACAGTGGGCCGAAGATTAATGCTATTGAGGAGGACCAACCAACAATTCTGATTGAGGACATTGCAAGTATTCAAACACCACTGACCGAAGTGAAAGCTCAGCTATTGAAGTGCCAAGTGTTTCCGGGTTGTGAGGCCCATTGTGAAGCTTGCAAAGTTTCTGCCAATGGTTGTGCAAATCTGAAGAATGGTACCAGCAGTCTTATCAGAGAAGGCATCCTACAGATCACATCAACAATTCCATCTTCTACAACTGCAACAAAAATCTCTCCTACAACACCAACAATTATTATCTCAACAGAGTCTTCTACAACAACAGCAAACAACACCAGCGACGATATCTCAACGGTTACCATCTATTATGATCTAGCAATGATTCATGTTCTGGATTCTCTCAACAACAACCTTCATCAACATCAACAACTTGCCACACATGCACCAGCTTCAATCAGACCTCCTGTCACCATCTACTATGATCCATAGACTATCACAACTCCTTCTTCTGCTGCAATTAGTCTGGTGACCATCACGTTGCCTGGACCAGTTCCTTATGATAACAACGGTGTTGTGCCTTGGCATTATGGTTCGGATCTTTATTACCAAGGAAAGAAGGTTACCCTTGATTCTTCAACGTCTACACCACAAACTGACAATGTTGGGGGAGGCGGAGGCTTCACTCGGAGCGGACGTCTCTTCGCTTCACAATTTCCAAGACTCAATGCTGAAGCAGAAGCTGCTGCCAAAGCAAAAGGCAAAAGTGTGGTGCCAGAAGAGCCTGCTACAAGAGAAACTCAGAAGACACCCTTTGATCAGGATGTAGATGAGTTTATGAGGATTATCAAAATAAGTGATTACAAAGTTGTGGATCAACTCCACCAAACACCCTCCAAGATCTCTATATTATTACTGCTTATGTGTTCCGTGGCTCACCAGAATGCACTACTCAAGGTCTTGCACGCAGCTTATGTGCCTGAAGAGATCACAATCAATCAGTTAGAAACGGTGGTTGCAAATGTTAATACTAGTCATGGACTAGGTTTCACCAATGCTGACTTGAATACGGAGGGGCATAATCACAATAAAGCTCTGCATATCACTTTGGAATGTAAAGGTGATGTGTTGTCTCATGTCCTTGTTGATATCGGATCATCACTCAATGTGCTACCAAAGAAGGCTTTAGTCAAGTTGGAGTATGATAGTCTTGCACTCCGTCCGAGCAAGCTAGTTGTCAGAGCTTTTGATGGTTCTAAGAGATCGGTACTCGGAGAGATTGAGCTGCCCGTGGTAATTGGCCCACAGGTTTTCAAAACTACCTTCTATGTGATGGACATACAGCCTACCTACAATTGTTTGTTGGGTCGACCCTGGATTCATGCCGCTGGCGCAGTAACGTCAACCCTTCACCAGAAGTTAAAATATTAGTGGGAAGGCAAAATTATCACCATCTGTGGAGAAGAAGACATCTTTGTCAATAACCTGGCTATATACAAGTACATAGAGATGGATGGAGAGATCCATAAAACCATGAGTCAAGGTTTTGAAGCTTTGAACATCAACGAAGCTACAACTGAGGTGTTTGCTGCATCCCAAGAGGAAAGGATGGGCACCTCAATTGCTTCCTACAAACAGGATTGGAAGGTTGTGGAAGAAGGGAATGCCCAAGGCTGGGGCAAGCTGCTGAAGGTGGAGATGAAAGAAGACAAATTCGGTTTGGGTTACAGACCATCCCGACAAGTTCTAGAGGAGGATGCTGAAGCTCCCAAGTTCATAAGTGGGGGAATGCTGACCCCGGATGCTATCAACACTTTGGAAGACGAGGCTGAGAGCAACTACAACCTGGAAAGCTGGATCCGTCCAAGAGTCCCGGGCCAACAAGTCCTCAACTGGTCTTCCCGGGAAATTATAAGGGTTACTGCTGCAGAGTAATTATTATTTCCTGTTTTAAGCATGCAACAAAGTCCTGCATCTTTCCCAAGATGTCGAGACTCATTTTGTAATAGGGCCATATGTATTTTGTGCAAATTGAATATTAATGAACAATGGACATCATTTTGCAAACAATCTTTTTCGCTCACTGTCTTTTCATTTTTGTTATTTTCACACAAAACAATAAATGGAAATGCTTTTCTCAATAATAACTTCATTCACTTTTTCTAAATAAGATAAAATAAATCATTAAATAAACCAAATCTCAACCCTTGCAGAGATAGTCCTCCAGATTGCACCAACAACGACACTACTATGGCCTCGTATGACTTCGACAATCCGATTAATCAAGCAGATGAAGGGGTTAAAGAAGACTACGATTTACCTGAAGAGCTAGCCAGGTTATTGAGACAAGAGGAAAAGGTGATTGCTCCTCATCAGGAGGAGGTTTAGACTATAATTCTTGGTACCGAGGAAGATGTGAAAGAAGTAAAGATTGGGGTCAATCTGCAAGCTCCAGTAAAAGAACAGCTTATCAGTATGCTGCGAGAATATGTCGATGTCTTCGCTTGGTCCTATCAAGATATGCCGGGTTTGGATACAGACATTGTCATGCACAAGCTGCGAGCCCTTGTTCAAACTGCTAAGAAAGGAATAAGCAGTCAGGTGGAATGATGATTGTCAAAGAGCTTTTGACAAGATCAAAGAGTATTTACAAGAACCTCCAATTCTCATGCCTCTAGTTGAAGGAAGACCTATAATAATGTACCTAACAGTATTAGATGAATCGATGGGGTGTGTGTTGGGTCAGCATGACAAGTCTGGTCGAAAAGAGTATGCAATATACTACCTAAGCAAAAAGTTTACCGACTGTGAACAACGTTATTCACTACTCGAGAAAACTTGTGTTGCTTTAGCGTGGGATGCTCGCCAACTAAGACACTATATGTTGACTCATACTACCTTTTTGATCTAAAAGATGGACCCCGTCAAGTACATATTTGAGAAACCAGCACTTACCGGAAGGGTTGTAAGATGGAAAATGATTCTAACAGAGTATGACATTTAGTACACCTCACAAAAAGCCATCAAGGGCAGTGTATTTTCTGACTATCTAGCCGAGCAACCCATTGATGACTACCAGCCTATGAGATTTGATTTCCCTGGTGAAGACATCATGTTCTTAAAGTCAAAAGATTCTGAAGAGCCTATTCACACTGAAGGGCCTGATCCAGAAGAAGCATGGACTATGATGTTCGATGGGGCAGTTAATTGTAACGGTCGTGGGGTTAGTGCAATGCTTATTACACCCAAAGGAGTCCATATGCCTTTCTCAGCAAGGCTCACCTTTGCCTGCACTAACAACGAAGCAGAGTATGAAGCTTGTATCATAGGTCTTGAAGAAGCCATTGACCTCAGGATTAAAAGCTTGAATGTATTCAGAGATTCAGCTCTGGTGATCAACCAAACTAATGGCAAGTGGTATACTCATCAAGAGCATTTGGTTCCCTACCGTGACTATACGAGGAGATTGTTTACTTTCTTCACAACAGTCAAGCTCGAATACATCCCTCGAGATGAGAATCAGTTTGCAGACGCTTTGGCCACTATTTTATCTATGATCAAAGTACAGACTGCCAACTACGTGCCTCGAATTTTAGTATCCAGACTGGACCGACCAGCATATGTCTTCTCTATGGACACTGTTACTGACAACAAACCTTGGTTCCACGACATCAAATGCTTCCTAGAGACTCAGACATACCCACCCGGGGCATCGTCTAATGATAAGAAGACATTGAGAAGGCTAGCCGGCAATTTCTTCCTCAATACTGATGGTTCCCTGTACAAACGAAACTTCGACATGGTCTTTCTCAGATGTGTTGACAAGAAATAAGCAGCCCTACTAATGCACGAAGTACACGAGGGTTCTTTCGGTACCCATGCCGGAGGACATGCAATGGCGAAGAAATTGTTGAGATCAGGTTACTATTGGATCACAATGGATGCAAACTGTTGTGCCTATGCCAGAAAATGCCATAAATGCCAGATCTACACAGACAAAGTGCATCTTCCTCCCAATCCTTTGAAATATATTGTCTTCACCCTGGCCCTTCGCCATGTGGGGCATTGATATGATTGGAAAGATCAAGCCAACTTCCTCAAATGGTCACAGATTCATCCTGGTAGCCATTGATTACTTCATCAAATGGGTTGAAGCAGCTTCGTATGCAAATGTCACTCGTCAAGTGATAGCTCGTTTTCTGAAGAAGGATATCATTTGTCGATATGGAGTCCTCGAACGAATCATTATTGATAATGGTTCAAACCTTAACAACAAGATGATGACAGAACTGTGCCGAGACTTCAAAATTCAACATCACAACTCTTCTCCTTACAGGCCAAAGATGAATGGCGTTGTTGAGGCGACTAACAAGAACATTAAGAAGATTGTGCAAAAGATGGTAGTCACATACAAAGACTGGCACAAAATGTTACCATTCGCCTTGCATGGGTACCGAACTTCCATCGAAACATCTACCAGGGCAACACCTTATCAGCTTGTGTATGGTATGGAAGCATTCCTACCTGTTGAAGTTGAATTACCCTCCTTGCGGGTAATGATGGATGTAAAACTGGACGAAGCAGAATGGCTCCATTTTCGTTATAACCAACTGAGCCTGATCGAAGAAAAGAGATTAGCATCCATTTGTCATGGTCAGTTATATCAGAAACGGATGAAGAAGGCCTTCGATCAAAAAGTCAGACCTCAGGTATATCAAGTGGGAGAGCTTGTAGTGAAAAGACTCATTCCTCCTCATATAGACCACAAGGGTAAGTGGACGCCAAACTATGAAGTTCCCTTTGTGATAACTAAAGTCTTCTCAGGTGGAGCACTGATGCTCGCAACCATGGATGGTGAAGACTTCCCGTCTCCTATGAATTCAGATGCAGTTAAAAAATAATTCGCATAAATGACCCGCTGGACATAAAAACAGAATGTAAGTCCAAGAAAAAATAGGGCATCCCGGCGAGTCAAAAACAGAATAAAAGACTCGGGAAAATAAGGGAAAAATTACAACAATAATGTGTACACCCGCTGAGTTGAAAAGCCACATCGGACGGCTCAGGCAAAAAAAGGTATCCCGGTGGATTGAAAACCCGAAAGGGCGATCCACGCAAAATCAGGGAATAAGCGAACAACTGCATTCTGAATTCGTCAGTATCACTTACATAACATGGCAAGCTTCAAAAGGACAAAGCGTCGGTCAGAATCAACTTTCTTCAGAAAGAGCGTTCAGGTCATACAGGTCATAGAAAAGGAAGCTCATTAGAGCGTCAACTTCAACATTGCCGATTAGGACTTTTATTTTCTCAATTTTTGTAGCAATCTCCTCATTTAAGGGATTAGCTTCCTCACTGTACTCGCCTATTCAGGGCACATAAATCAATAAAGTCAAATATATGTTCACACTTTGTTTTGTACCTTTTTGTTTTGTTTGCAAAATGTCCAATGTTCGTAATACAACATTTGCATGAAAACATATAAGCCATTTTCAATAAATGCTTGCAGGATATATGTGCTCTTAAGCAAACCTAACTCCTATGACAGAACTCGGTTGAGGATACCTCAGGGCACTTGTGCGTTTCCTTTGTTTAATAGGTCGCATGTACTCAAGGCGGACAACCTTTCACAACATGGGGCATATCAGGCACTATATCCCCAGCCAAGCCGACAGTCACATCATCAGAAGGATTACTTGACAAGAGTATTCCCCATGGAGCTTTTTATCCCCTCAGAGTGTCCCCCGCAAAGCTGATCCTCCGGCAGATTACTTCTCAGAAGTTCTCTCCTCCCCGAGTGGGATCTCCAAAGTAATGCCAATATCACTTTTCCCCAGCAACTGGCCAGATCTTCTCATCCCTAGCATTAGGCCCCCACAAAATTCTTCCCTCAAATTTCTCCAGAAAGATCGCACAGTGATCCTTTCTCCCCACAGATCGTGCAGTGATTCATTCTCCCAGCAGATTCCAAATCTCGGATCTCGTATCTCTCATTTGCATAATCATAGCATTCACATCATTTTTCCCTGAACAAAGCGTAGCATTCCGTCTAATACGGAGCATTATGCCAAAAATCAAACATTTGCATGGTCATAAGCCAGGTTCGAGCTAGTCACCTGCTAATACCAAAGATCACTCCTCCAGCAATACGCAAAAACTTATCCCCTACAGATGAAAGCCAAAATATCCTTTTGCACTCTCAATACAAATACATGTACATACTTTTACACAATCCTTCTGATACTCGTCCGTATCCTACTTATACATAATTCTTTGATACTCGTTCGTATCTTACGCATTCTCTCCAGCAGATCAACACTCGTCTGTGTTCCTTGTTCAAACAGTTGATACTCGTCCGTATCATCACTCCTTAAACACACGTCGTCGTTTGTTTCTATCGATACTCGTCCGTATCATGGTCCTAAGGATACTCTTCCGTATCTTTAATCTATACACACTGTCGAAACACTTATACCACTTTATTTTTTAGGGCTTAAACACTCGTCCGTGTTTATCTACCCCCAGAAGTCGCCAACAAAACAACTTTCAATCTGACGTTCGTCCTATGTCGAGATAATCCTCAGCAGCCGTACCTTGCTAGATGATCATCCTTCACCTTTTGATGACCGTCCCTCATAATTTATTTTGATGACCGTCCCTCATCATTTTATCTGTTGCCGTCCCCATCGTTGATCTTTCTATCCGACATTCGTCTTATGTCTAGATAATCCTCAGCAGCCGTACCCTGCTAGGTGATCATCCTTCACCTCTTGATGACCGTCCCTCATCATTTATTTTGATGACCATCCCTCATCGTGTTATCTGATGGCCATCCCCATCATTGATATTTTTATCCGGCATTCTTCCTATGTCGAGATAATCCCCAACAGAGCAGTCGTCCCCTGCTAGGTGATCGTCCTTCACCTTTTGATGACCACCCTCATCATTTATTTATTATTCACCCGATGGTCGTCCCTGTCGCGTTTTCTTTATTCTTCAACCTGAAGATCGTCCCCGTTAGTGCTTTTAAATCCCCAGTAAAGTCGCCTTTCTTTACCCGATGGCCGTCCCCGTCGCGGATTCTTTATTCCCCAGCATGATGGTCGTCCCTGTCAGTGTGTTTCTCACTGTATCTTTCCCCAACAGTCGTCCTCTTCCCGATGGTCGTCCTCCGTCTCTACCATTTAATATTCAGTTTATACTGTCTATTACAATTTATATCCCTTTTCTTCTCTTCCCCAGTGAGCGCAAATTTTGGACTGTCTTTGTATTCAACCACAAGTTACCTTGTTCGTCTGCTAAGCCTGGCACTTACATACTACACAGCTAACTCATGCTTGAATAGGGGAAGCTGTAAACACCCCAAATTTTCCCTCTCACTTTTATCACATCTTGACTTATGTTTATTATCATTGCATAACCAATCATCACACTTCACAATACATAATCATCCTTAACTTAAGATGCAACAAACGTGTTTGATCAATAAAGGCACAAGTAATCATGGAAGTATGAATGTGAAATGGTATAGGTCAGAAGTGAATGAAAATTTATACGTTTATGATTTACCTATAATTGTCATTAAAATTCTATGTTGATGCACATTTAGAAGTCAAGTCAAACAATGCAAAAAACAAGCTCAAATATTTCCTAAGAGACTTGTAACGTGTAAGTCAAGTAAAGATGGAGCACCCAAAGTATATGCACATACATGAGCATCCAATGAAGTATTAGGTAAGAACATATAATTACTCATGTTAAAGTCCCCTAAGGGTCACACAAAGAAGGTATGAAAATATCCTCAAGAGATATGACCAACATGCACAAGTGTACAAGTTAAAAGTAGCTCAAGAAATCACATCAAAAGAAATGAAAAAAGGGACCTATAAAACACAACCAAGAGGCTCTACCTCATATTAAAACAAATGTACCCAAGCAAATACATTTACAAGTATTATTGGTTATACAAATTTTTCTTTGTCAAACAACATCAAAGACTAGCACACAATGGGTCAAAGCTTAATCTACTTTCAATCTACGCACTTAGGAAGCATCAATCATGAACACAGGGTAAGAAGACTCATTCAAATTGACATTTGTGCATCTTGGGCATTAGAAGACACATATCAAGACATTATATTAGACTCAACATGAATTGATAAGTTAAAGACATGTGAATTCAATCAAGAGGCATCATAATTTAGGACTTAGGCTAGTTCAAACTTATGCAACAAGTAACATCACTCAAAGGAAAGTAACATCACTAAAAGGCAAGTAACATGACCTATAATGAATATACAAAGCTTCAATTTCATGTTATAATCAAGTTTAAATCCATGATCTCTAATAGTTTGCATAAATGCAATCCTAAAGCCCTATCACACAAGCATACAATTGACAAGTACATACACACATCAAAGCTTCACAAATTAGGCACATTACACATAATCAAACCTCAATGTTTAGGAATCAATATAGTGATAAACATTTACTATAAAATGTGTCTAAGCATGATATGAATTGCACATGAAGTCAAGATTACAAGGTTCACAAAGATGGAACTAGTCTAAGCCTTAAACCAAAATTCAAGTCATACAATCAATAGCTCCTAAAACATAACATGAATCATGAAAATTGTGACAAATTAGACATGTTAAAGGGAAGTTAGTAGCTCATACATGATCAAAGTAATGAACATGAAAGTGTTCACAAGGGTTCAAAATAATTCCACACAACAATTAATGCAAAACTCAATACCTCTTTTTGATTCATTCAAAATCTTGGTTCAAAAGTAAATCAAAAAATCATGATATGAACATAAAGTGGGAATCATAATATCACCAATCTAATTAGATATCTTCATGAAAAAATATCAAGATCAAACTATTTCAAGAGGAATGTTTTTGAATCCTATAATTGCAACTAGGTCAATGTTGCACCTATTCAATCTAAAATTCACAAAAAGAATCAAGATAATGCAAAACCATCAAGAAAAATTATTAAAAAATCAAATAAAGTGCTCACTGGCCTTTGGGAATTTTCTTAGGATTTTTATGAACCTTTTGGTATTTTTAAAAGTCATTTTTGTGAGATGATTAATGTGAAAATGGAATAAATTAAAGAAAATAGCACATGGATGAAAATAACACTTTTTGCCCAATCCAATGCATCATTCAGAAAACAAAAATATGAAGGCACGTGAGGGAGAGGGTGTTCATTAATGCTATGGCAATGTATTAGTTGTTGGATCGCAAATCTTACACGATCCAGATTAAAACACCCATGCAAACAAAGTCTTCTTGGGATTGACTCACCAGACGCTGAAGTTATACTTCAGCCGTCTTCTCAAGTGAGGTTGCCTAAGTTATCTTAATTTTTTCCAGAAATAAATAAAAGGGATATGGTTCACTTGGTTTTCTCTTCCTGAACACAAATATCACCTCAAAATTCACTCATGTTACCTTTATAACTCAAATCGAAGTAAATAAGTTAAACCTCAAAAACTCAAATCACCACATTTTGACCTAAATTGATCTACCAGGAGTGCCTCAGGTGTAAGGGCTAAATATGAAACCTACATTACATGATCTTAGCCACATATCACTCTCTAATCATGATGCAAAAAGTTCAATTCATACCTGGTCAGAACTACAATTCTAGCTCCAAGAAACCCTAGAAAACTTCTTGCGAGTCTTCAGATCAACCCCTAAAAGCAAAATAAATGCCTATAGATGCTTAAGTCTTGTTGTAATTGAACATTGATGATCATGGAAATGAAATCTGCAGCCACTGATTCAGTGATTCCAGCTGAATTCCTTTTCATACAAAAGCTAGAATGAGGAATATTGATGATGAATGTGAAGAGAAATATGAAGAAGCTTCAAAGGAGAGAGATATTCAAAGAAAAATCTGAAAATGGTGATTTTTGTAAGTTGGTGAATTATTTTGTAATTGAATCAGTTGGGTATGGTTAAAGGCTTTATACAAAGGATTAGTATGTGGTTAGAGTGTTAATCTGAGTTAGAAGTTGGTTAAGGTGAGTTAATAAAAATTTAAAAGAGGATGAGTTATGGTGTGGCACGGTTTGGCTATGGATGAGGTGTATTTATGTTATCATGCACACTATGTAAAGTGATGATAATTATGGTGTGGTACATTTTTGCTATGCATGGAGATAGAGATTTAATATAATTCCCTTGTGTACGAATCATGAAGGACTGACTGCTGGAGATTGATTTTTTTAGAATATAGGTTTGTACACCAAGAATATAGGTCTGCATACTTGAAATGTTTATTGCTTACAAACCTAAAAGATAGGTCTTCTCACCCAAGGATAGGCATATTTTCCTAGAAGATTGGTATGTGCACCTACAAGTATTTGTCTGTTTACATACTAAAAGATATGCATGTTCTCCTGAAAGGTGGGTCTATTTACCTAATGTTATAGGTTTGTATACCTAAAGTGTTCGTCTATTCAAAAACTAAGGAATATGTTTGTTCACCTAAAGTAGGTATGTTCATCTAATGGTAGGCATGCTCAATTGGAGGGTGGGTTTGTTTACCTAATGGTAGGCCTATTCGCCTAAAAGGGTAGTTTATTTACCTCAAAGTGTTTGTCTGTTTACAAACTAAGGGTAGGCATGTTTTCCTAAGGAATAGGTTTGTCTACCTAAAAGTGTTTGTCTATCTACAAACTAATGGTAGGGCTATTTTCCTTAAAAGGTAGGTCTGTTCACCTGATATGTTTGTCTGTTACAAACTAGATGGATAGGTCTTTTTACCGAAGGAATAGGTTTGTTCACATAAGAATTAGGTTTGTTTACCTAATGGTAGGTCTGTTTTCCTGAAAGGTAGGTTTGTTTACCTAAAAGAGAGAAGTTTGACCTATAGAGCCTATTGTTACGACTAGGGTTTAAAACTTAAGTGTCTACGGTTGGGAAGTGTGATTAAAAACCTACAAACCAGAGGACAAGATTGTGATGAGGATTTCTATAAGGAATGAGATCAACAGATCTAACACCCGAACAAAGGGTGAAAGGAAGTAGAATCAAACAACTCACAACCAATGAGAAGAAAACGTAGTATCATTGGATTTACGACTCTTGGGGAAGAAGATAACCACATGGACTGACTCCACTGGAGATGATAGTAAAGGGTATAAACAACAGATTTACAACCCTCGGGTTCGTCTGAAATATATCTGTTGGGAAATGAGCTTATGAATTTTCCGAGGATTCTTCAGACTAACCGAAGAAACATAGTTTCAGGCTTTCGTGCAAGGTACCAAAACTAACTTATGCTTCGTATGCACGTATTTGAATTTTTCCATGGCGTAATGATCCATATCAACGGAAATGCTACACTCTAAAAGATGCAAATTTAATGATGATTACTATATGAAAATGCAAAGGAGATCTCTTGCTGAGGAGAGGTCCTGTAACTCTGGTGGGAAATATGACCACTTCTCTGATCTTCTAAATCT
Organism: Lathyrus aphaca; assembly: GCA_963966055.1. NCBI lineage: Eukaryota > Viridiplantae > Streptophyta > Magnoliopsida > Fabales > Fabaceae > Lathyrus > Lathyrus aphaca. Next base: position 230,310,183 of record OZ014522.1, read on the forward strand.
TTGCAGGGAATAACACCTTTGTTGGGGAAGTGTTAACATCACACCGGCTCTGAACCACCATAAATGCCAAAAATAAATTGGACTTAGGGATTACGATGAATGGTGACCTGACTGGGGAGGTCTCATCTGAAATAATTTTTCTCGGGGAGAAATATAATCATGTAACTCCATTGAGAAATAGACAACCTTCTGGCCTGGTTGAGGAAGGCACTCATCAATGATATGCTGAGGAGAAAACCCTACCGAGGAATCAATAAGGAACATGTTCTCTGCTAGAAAGATGTTCCATTGAAGATTAGACTTTGAGTTATTGAAAATGCCAATAACCTTTGGACTTCAACCATGAAAAAGGGTCAACAACCATTGGGATTTACTGCTGAGGATGCTGTAAACACCCCAAATTTACCCTCACTCTTTATCACACCATGGCTTGTGATCTTTCATGTTTGCATTAGCATAAGCATCTCACATCATATTGCATATTTGTTTCATCTGCATAGTTCAAGTTCATCTGCATCTAGGGTTTGTGATCTGAACAATCCAAGAATCCATCTGAGCCATCCCAAAGGCCTCAAAGCTTTCCAAGAGGGTCCATATGTGTTCCATCATCATATTATTCTCCTCAAAGTCCATGAAAGTCAAGGGATCACAAGAACTGGCAAAGTCATGGAAGCAGAGCTAGGGTTTTCACTACACAGATGACCCAAATTAGGGTTTTGGTTTCAGAGGCCTTAACTCCAAATTTTTGGGCCATTCTTATTTCTAATGTTCTTAATATGTCATAAAGATCATGTGTACCAAGTTTTATGAAGAAACTCATTGTGGAAGTCATCTGTTCACTGGGTAACTTCCTGAGCAAGTTAAGTCAAAATCAGGGCATCTGAGGCCCCCAACAATGGAACCCAAGGGGTATTTTCTTCAAATTGAAGTTCTATGATCTTTATTTGATCTTATAAGAGGTTGGAAGTTCACAAGATTGAAGAATTTTGAGCCAATTGCAAACTTGCCTTTTTTGGAAATGACTTGAAATGCAAACTTTCCATTTTGGGAATGTTTTTCAACCTCATCTTTCTTAACCAAAAATGCTTCAAATGAAAAATTCTTGGTCATGAAAGTTGTAGATTAGGTATTTCTATTTTCAAAAAGTACAATAACATGTCTTGATTCATCTTAGAACTCAAGATATGGCCTTTCAAAGTTGGCAAAAATCCTATAATTTCAAGTTTCATGTCAAAGAGGGATTTTGCAATTTGGCATATTCAAGCATTCTAATGACTTCAAATGTACACAAACACTTCACAATATGTCAATTGAGCCTTTAAACATCATAATCTTGCATTAGACCAAGTGTTTTCATTACTTGAACTTCAAGAAATCACAAAAGGGCCAAAACTCTCAAGAATTGCAAAATGCATTGGATCCTCTCATCCACTTGTGCCAGCTGCATCAAAACCATTCTATGGGTCTCCATGAAACTTGCTGAGGCCAGACACCCAAAGAAATTAGACCTGCCATGGCCCATACCTCAAGTATACAAATCTTGACTTTTTTGCAAATCACCCCATACCAATCAGCCTGTGCCACAACAACTCTCTGACCAATCAGCATACATTAAGTGAACCCTAAGGACTAAAAAAAACACAATATTGAAGCCTGAAAGACACACACACACACTCAAAATCCACAAAATTTGTCAAAAACTTCCTCGCTTCGAAACTCATCACACAACCACTGAAACTTCAATCTTTTTTCACCAATCATCTCCACATGACCTAAGGATCATTTCCCACCCATCACCATAGCCTAAAATACCCTCAATCAGAAATACAATTTCTGCATATTCAGAACCAAACACCTCAAAATAGCCATCACAAGCTTGCTCTAAGCTCCTCATCATCATCAGGGAGTTCATTGGGGTGAATTTGAACCAAGAGGGAGGCCAGAAAGCTCAAGAACACAAAGCTTCAACTCAGGTAGCTTGATGAATTTTTTTTCTTCAGAACTTGCTATTTAAGTTTCTAAATGATTATACATGTTTAGCTGATCATCCTGATATGTTTATTTTCGAAAATGGTTGAGAAATGAGCATGTATTGAACTTCTGAAAGTTTTGATTGTTTTCACGATTTGCTTCGAATCTTGCTTTTGATGAATGATAAATGTTGTTTGATGATGGACTCTTGTTGAGGGGAGGTTAGTGTAAACACCCCAAATTTTCCCTCACTCATATCACACTATGGCTTGTGATGTTTAATTTATGCATAAGAATAAGCATACCACCTCATACTGCATTTTTGTTTCATCTGCATAGTTCAAGTTCATCTGCATCTAGGGTTTGTGATCTGAGCAATCCAAGGATTCATCTGAGCCATCCCAAAGGCCTCAAAGTGTTCCAAGAGGATCCATGTGTGTTCTATCATCATATTATGTCCCTCAAAGTTCATAGAAGTCAAGAAATCATAAGAACTGGCAAGGCATGGAAGCAGAGCTAGGGTTTTCACTGCACAGATGACCAAAATTAGGGTTTTGGTTTCAGAGGCCTTAACTCCGAATTTTTGGGCCATTATTGTTTCTAATGTTCCTAAGATGTTATAAGGATCATGTGTACCAAGTTTGATGAAGAAATTCATTGTGGAAGTCATATGTTCATTAGGTATCTTTTTGAGCAAGTCAAGTCAAAATCAGGGCATCTGAGGCCCCCAACAATGGAACCAAAAGGGTATTTTCATCAAAATGAAGTTCTATGATCTTTATTTGATCTTAGAAGAGGTTGGAAGTTCACGAGATTGAATAATTTTGAGCCATTTGCAAACTTGCCAAAAATGGAAATGACTTGTAATGGAAACATTCTATTTTGGGAAAGTTTTTCAACCTCCTCTTTTTTAACCAAAAATGCTTCAAATGAAAATTATTGGTCATGAAAGTTGTAGATTAGGTCTTTCCCTTTTCAAAAAGTACAAGAACATGTCTTGATTCATCTTAAAGCTCAACATATGGCCTTTCAAAGTTGGCAAAAATCCTAAAATTTCAAGTTTCATGTCAAAGAGGGATTTTGCAAAATGGCATGTTCAACCATTCTAATGACCTCTAATCAACTTCTACACTTCATAACATGCCTATGTGACTTCTAAACATCATAATTAGCCCAAGAATTTGGCATTTCCATGACTTGATTCACAAGAAACTTCAAAGAGGGAATTTTGCAAAACCTATGATATCTCTTCATCCAAGCCATCCAGCTGCAATCTTCTGATCCAAAGGCCTTCCACAAAGCCAGCTGAGGCCAGACGTGCCTTGGAACCACTCCTTCCCTGGCCCATGCCCATAGTACAACCAATGTTGACTTTTTTGCAAAAAAACAACCATACCAATCACACTATGCCACCAACAACTCTCTGGCCAATCAAAACATCATATACAAACATTATGGACTCCATTTGATACATCACACAAGCCTGCAAGCATCCATAGACTCAGAATCCCAAAATCCTCCATAACACTTCTCCTCTTCGAATTTCATCATACAGTCACAAAAACTTCAAACTTTCTTCACCATTCAACTCAGCATCACTTAAGGAACAAATCCCAACCATTAAAATGACCTGAAACACATCACAAAACAAATACGATTTTTCATCCTTCAGAACTGAACTTCAAAAGGAGGCCAAATAAACTCACTCTAAGCATCAAAGCATTCTCAGGAAGCTCATTCGGGTTGGTTTGGACCAAAGAAAGGTCCAGAAAGCTCAAGAACTGAAAGCTCAACCTCAGTTAACATGATGAACATTTTTTCCAGAATCTTGTTTTCTTGTTAAAATATTGTTCTATATGCTGCACTGATCATGGGGATGTGTTTAGTTTTGAAAATGAGCAAGAAATAAGCATGAACTGAATCTCTAAAACTTTGACCTAAGTTTTGTTCTTCTTCGATTCCCTTCGTTCACGCATGATCAATTGTTTTTGTTGCTGGATTTGAGTTTGTTGGTAGTTAAGGATCATTTCTGGAGCTTGTGGTGAGTTTTTGTGGGGTTTTGAGAAGTTCAGGGAGGGAGTCTGGCCGAAGGTCTTCTCCGGCCACCTGAAGGTCATTAGGGCATAATTTCTGATTAATTAGGTTAGTTTAAATCTAGGCCATTGGATCATACTTCCCGCGCATGTGGACGGCCCAAATGCTTCATTAGTTATTAATCCTTTAATTAATTAGTTTAATTAAGTTTAATTAAAATAATTTAATCAGAGTGAAGCTACGTCACCCATTCAAGCGCCAGTCAACCCTCCCCCCTTGAGTTTGAATCTTGGCCCTTGGATCTGCATACTTCCCCTTTATTTAATTTTTATTTCATTTTCTTTGTATTTGTTTTCTCATTTTATTTAAAATAGCAAAAATCACTCAAAAATTATTTCCTTTTGAATTTTTGTTTAAAATATTTTTCTTAATCAGAAAATGATTTTTATTTTATTTTTTGCATATAAAAAGTATTTTTAAAATATTTAAATGTTATTTTTAATTAATTAAAGCCTTTTAATTAATTGAAAAATACATTTAGGTTTCTAAAAATCACCAAAAAAATCATGAATCATCCCTTTGCATTTAGAAACATTTTCAAACTCTTCACACAAATTTCTTTTTAGGTTTGATCATAACTTGAGAATTTTCTTTGAATTAAAGGTCATTAAATTGCATTTTTTGAACCCTAACTTGAAAAAAACTTTTCTACCTAACCAAGAAGAGTTTGAAGATTATTCTTTTTGCATTGTTTTGTGCATATCATGTAGTTTATAGGTCATTTATCTCATGAATTTATCTTGCATTTTCAATTTGATTTGCATTTTCCTTTGAGAATCACCCAAAAAACCCTAGAAACTTAGGAAATTCATAACCTTTGAGTGGTAAGGCTTCTGACCTTCTGCTTTGGGGTTTGACCTAGTATGGGATTAGGGTTTGTTTGAGCTTGATTTCCCAATTTTTATAATTCCATTTGCTTCTGTCTTTGTCATTTGCATCTCATATGTCCCTAAAACCCTAATTTCTCATGTTCATTTGCATTCATCTTGCATATGCATCCATACATGAACTTTCCATGACATTTCTTGCATTCATATGTCATCTTTGACATCTTAGGACATGTTAGAATCATGCTTGATCATTTCTTCATTCATTTTCCATGATTTGCATTCATTTCATTCCATTAACTTTCATGAACTTTCAAACTTCAAAGCATGCTTACATGAAATCTCATCCTTGTATGATTATAAATATGCACTTTGCATCATCTCTCATGACATTAAAATTGGATGAACACCTCTAACTTTGGTCATTTCATCTCATATCATCTCATTTCATTTCATTTCTTTATGCTTTATACCTTATGCATTCATGCTAACATTTTCAGGTGGTAAGTTACTTTGAGAAGTGGATTTGCCTTCACTTCTCATTTCTCTTTATCTCTTTCATATGCATCTTGTTGTTTTCTTTGAAGTGAACTTGTTCACTTGTGTTCATCTCTCACTTTATTTCTTTAAGTTACTTATCTTCTTCAATGAAGTAAGTAACTTGTTTCTTCTGCTTTTACCTCCTTTCATCTACTTCTTCCATTGGTGGCTTCCTTGAAGATCTTTCTCAAGCTTTTCAAACCATAGGAACATCCAAGCATGATAATAATTAGGGTTGTGATTAGTCCCCCTTAGCTTGTACCTTTGAGTCTCCTTGAGTCTCTCTCCTCATCTTCATAATCAGAGACTAAACTCTTAAAGTTTCAGGACTTTGGAATTAGGGTTATGCCTGCATCCTTCTCTTAGGATGGAGTGTATAACTTTAATCCTAAGTGTTAAACCTTTAATTTGTTTAAACCTCTTAATCAAGTAATCTTAATAATAACTAAGACTTTATCTTGTAACTTGGGCCTTACATTAGGGTTCTAACTCTTCCTTATGGTTAAGAGGGGCTAACCCTAGTGTTTAATGGACAAGTCCTCCTCAAGTTGTCTTACAAACCATAAAACTCATTTCTTAATCTCATCCCTTAATTAAAATCCACTTAATAAAGGCTTGTTATATAATGAATGTAATCCCTAACCATGGATTAAGTTGAGATGTCTTCCTCAGCTTAAGTGTTCTCATCTGTTATCCTTCTATTAGGATGGTGTAATGAGCCCACGAATCTGTGATTAGAGATTAAACTCATTACTTAACACTAAACAAAAACCCAAAAACATCTAAATAATCACAAGTGGGTTAATGATCTTAATCCTATATCATCATGGCAATTAAGTTGAGATGCTTATCTCATACTTAAGTGGGCTCATTATCCCTAATCAGGGAGGATATAATGAGTTTGCAAGCCTTTGATTTAGGCTTAAGCTCATTAACTTATGCAAAACACCAAAAACAATAAGAAACTGAAAACACAAAAACAAACAATAATCGTTTCCTTCAGGATTCTTTTCTCATCACACTCACTCACAAACGAGAACTTGCTTCTTCCGTCTAATGCAAGACAGTTAGCACTCGAGCCAAACGAGTCATACACTTGAGCATAGGCAAGCAAGCAGTTCATAGTCAATTCATTTTTCAGTCTCTTTGAGTCAAAATACGGTGTTTTGACTTCCTCATTGCACGAGAGGATACGTAGGCATAACTTGAAAGTTATCGAACAAAAGTCTCTTTGTCATTCCCCTCTTTCAGCATTATTTTCTAAGCCTCACCTCCTGAGCATTCACCTTTTGCACTGACACTTGTATATTCTTTTCCAGCTTTTGCACACAGATAGCACATACACTACCCCTTTAAACACAAATCTTGTAAGCGTGGATCTCGTCGAGTACGACGGACAATCTGGGTGCTAATAGTTTCCCAGGTTGTAACCAACCCCCTTTCTCAGTTTCTCTGGTTCGCAACCGTCTTATCCATCTTTCTCCAAGTTTATGCAGCATTACCTTTCCTTTGGGATAAAAATGCCTAGCTGGTGACTCTATTCACTTCACTTTCATTTTCTCTTTTCACCGACCGTTCGCGTCTGTACCCTGTCTGACCCGGTGTCTTTTCGGGGGAGCGACAGCTTGGCGACTCTGCTGGGGAATCCTATCTTGCAACCAGGGCTTCTGGTTCTTTTTGTGGGTTTCTCCTAGCGGTTGTCTGATTTGTGTTTATGGGGGTGTTATGTGCTACTTGTGCTTGTTATTTATTGCTTTATTTATTGCTTTCTGTACAGCTTTATTTATTGCTTTCATTTACAGTTTTATGCATTTCATACTGTTATCATCATCTGTGTTGGATCTGTTGTTTCCTTTGGTGGGAGGGATTTTGAGTGATTAAGGTTCCAATCCAGGGACCTGAGTGACACATATGATAGAGTGGCTTCATATTCTTTCCCATTCCATTTCGGTCTAGTGCGGAAATATGAAACACGGTTCAGACATGGGTTTCTTCTTGAGAACTCTGTGCTACGGATTTCTTGTAGTACTAGGGCTATCTGGGAAGCCTGCTAAGTCTGGATGACCCTTTTATGACCTTCAGCATCTGAGGTGAATTAGAGGAGGATCTTTTATGGTTATTGTAAACAATGTACCTCCGGGTTAGAAGTGTTTACACTTCTCGTAACTGATCCAAGTCTGAGGATCCTTGTTCTAGAACAATACATGTGAGAGGGTTGGGATGTTTACAGGTTTGCAGGAACCCTTGGCCCCATCATACCTTGTTACTAGATTTGTTAAGGTTGTATTATTTTGGACAGTTCTTGTGACACCCTGGACTTGTGACTCTTTATTTGAGTCCCCCACTTGGTTACTGGTTTTTTAAGCCTCCATCCGGACTTATGAACACACATGGACCCTATCAAGCCAAATAACAGATCCAGCACTTGATCACAAACCCTTTTCATTTCATTCTGCATACATCATTTTGCATCATTTAACATTTGTCTATTTGTTTTACAGGGTATCCCCATCTTATCTTTGGTTTGGTTTTGACCTGTTCTGCTGCTCAGATTCCTTCAGTTATCTGCATCTACTACCTTCACCAGCTATCTTCATCAGAGATTCTTCTCCAACACCTTTACCAATTTGTCTTCATCAGAGACTCTTCTTAAGCATCTTCTTCAGTGACTTTCATCAGCAGTTACCCTCAGTCATCTTCACCAGCATCCATTGTCAGCATGGACACTTCCAGAAAGAGCAACATCACTTACCACTTCTTTGAGCGCATTCTGACAGACATCAGACAGATCCAGTCTCTCATCACTCCTGATCATGTCCCTTTATTCAGGGAACATTATGGAGGCATATTGGACATGATCATGGACCTGGATGCATCCCAGAGGAGCATGATCCACACTTGCTTGCAGTTTTATGATCCTCCTCTCAGATGTTTCACTTTCCCAGATTTCCAGTTGGGACCTTTAATGGAAGAGTTCTCCATGTTGTTGGGTGTCCCCATCAGGAGAGGGATTCCTTTCAACCCTGAGATGGTTTCTCCCAAGAATGAAGATATAGCTAAGGCCTTGCACTTGGAGCCCACCCTCATTGATCAGAGCATGGCTACCAAGGCTGGGGTTCCAGACCTTCACTTAGATTTCTTGATCTCCCAGGCCACCCTGCATGCTGCAGCAGGAAAGTGGGATATTGTTTGTGCACTTCTAGCCCTCAATATATATGGAGTTATCTTGTTTGCAGACGAGCCAAAGTTTGTAAGCAAGAATGCTATTCACCTGTTCTTATTGAGGAGCCCAATTCCTACTTTGCTTGGAGACTTCTACTACTCGGTGCATCAAAGGAATGAGAAGCAAATGGGGAGATTGGTCTGATGTTGTGCACCCCTCTTCTACTGTTGGTTGTTAAGGCACTTGCCGAAGTCAGACACTTTCCTAAACCCTCATCAGCCAAGGAACTGGGCCAAGAGATTGATTTCCCTTACATCAGAAGACATCAGATGGTGCACTCAGAGCACCAAGGGCAGAGATATCATTACTAGCTGTGGGCAGTATCCAAATGTACCGTTGATTGGAGTAAAAGGGTGAATCAACTACAACCCTTTGCTTTTCAAGAGGAAATTAAGGTATGCTTTGGTTCACCCCCCAAGAGGGAAAGACTTGACATAGACCCTCTATTGTGACATTCAACACAACTCTGCTATTGTCAGACAAGCTGCCTGGGCTTGGGACAACATTCAGACTAAGGGGACAGCTATTTTGGGCAAGTGCAACAACATAGCCTCAACTCAGTATCTTGATTGGTCCCGTACCAGGGGACAGATCACCCAGATGCCATTTACCTTAGAGGACACACCTGGGCCATCAGTAGTAGAGCATGTAGCTACTGTCAGCCTAGAAGAGTTTAAGAAATTGAAAGAAAGGAATACTCAGGTCTCTGAAGCTTTGAAGAAAACCCTCTGGGAGAGGAATGACAGCTGTATAGATAATGAGAGGTTAGAGAAACTCCGGATTGAGCACTTGACCAAAATTGAGAAGATAGATGACTACATCAGAAAGGATAGAGCAGGGGAGTTAGTACTGAAGAATGCTTGCAAGGAAGCTAAGACTCAGAAGGCCAGAGCTGAGCATTACTTAGAAGAGAGTCAGGCTAGGTGGATCAGGATCACTGAGGCTCGTGCACAGGGAGATCAAAGGACCCAAGCTAGGATAGAGAAACTGGAGGCTAGTGAGAAGAAGAATCAGGCATCTTTGTTAGCAGCACAGAAGGAGATCTCTGATTTGAAACTCCAGGCGGGGTTGAAGAGATCAAAGGATCAGGATAAACACAAGAAGTTGACCAGTGCCATTACCACCAGGAACCTCCTCATCAGGAGCATTACAGAGCACCCAGTAGGTCCAGTTACTGAGGCTCTCCTAAAGGAAGTCAGAGAGGATGACTTTGGACTAGATGTTTGATTTCCTTGTATTTGTATTTCCTTCTGTCTGTACTTTTGATTTTATTGTTGTATTTTGACCCACCATGGGAACTTTATTGTAATCAAACTATGTATCTTCACTCTTTTGTAATATATGGTTTTTATTATTGTGGGCTTAATTTCTCTGCAACATCAGCATTTCCTCGAGGTCTGGAAAGGTCAAAACCAAAGAACCAAATCGGATACCCTTGGAAGACAAATAGGCATCCTGCATTGCATACTAACATCATTTCTTTGTTTTGTAGGTTTTTGTTTTGTTGTTTCTCACTTTGTTGTGATTTCAGGAAACATTGCTCGCAGAAGAGTGTTCCTTGTCAATAGAGTGCACTGGTATCCGACAAGAAACAACCTTCCGGGATTACAAATGGATCAGGTTCAACAAGACTTGACTGAAGTGAGAGCCAAGATGGCCAATGAGAGGACAGAGATGAGGGCCCAAATGAATCAATTTATGGCAGTGATGACTGGTTTGGCTCAGAGCCAGGAGAGATTGAGAGAGTTAGTCGAGCGACAAACTCCCGAGGAAAACCATCCAGGTACAGGGGGTACCAGTAACAATGATCACGTGCAACCTCGTATTGATCCCCCTGAGTTTTGACCTCATCTGAACCCAAACATCAATGCTATAAGAAACACCCAAGGTAACACTGGAGGGAGAGCCTTGCAGGAAGACCCTCAGAAAGAACAATTTACTGTGGTTGGGGATGGAGATGAAGTTTACGTTCGTCGGTTGGATGAAATTGCAGAGAAGCTAAGGTCTCTTGAATCCCAAAGCTCTCTGGGTTTTGATGTCATGGACATGGGATTAGTGGAGGGGGTTAGAATTCCTCACAAGTTCAAACCTCCCTGTTTTGAAAGATACAATGGCACATCCTGCCCATGTACCCATCTTCAGTCTTTCCTGGGGACATTGAAAGCCTACACCATGGATGAGAAGCTATGGATGTTTTACTTTGAGGATAGCTTGACAGGGGCATCCCGAGAGTGGTATTCCCATTTGACCAGGGCCACAGTGAGAAATTGAAAAGACTTGGCTGAAGCTTTCATTCGTCAATATCAGTATAATCTGGACATGGCTCCAAACAAACCCCTTCTGATGGGAATGTCACAGTCCTCCCGTGAAAGCTTTAGAGAGTATGCCCAAAGGTGGAGGCAACTAGCTGCTGCCATTCAACCCCCGATGTCAGAAAGGGAGATGGCAGATATGTTCATGAATACTCTCCAGGGTACTTATATTGACAGATTGGCTGCATTTTCTTCCACCAGCTTTGCAGACGTGGTGATAGCTGGGGAAAGAATTGAGAGCTTATTGAAGATGGGAAATATTTCCGACAACGGTGCCAATTCAAACAGTGTAAGAAAGCCATTTGCTGGGCTCTGTAGATCTGGTGAAACAAATTATGTACATATGGGAAGAGGGAGACCCCAATATTTATCCAGATCAGTTGTTGTCATCACTATTCCTACTCCACCTCCTCAGTATACTCAACAACCACAACACTTTCCTCAACAACCACAGTTTCCTCAACAGAGATCCTACAACAACAGTAACAACAATCAACAACAATGCCCTTTCCAACAGCGGCCATCCCAGATCAACAGGGTAATTGCCCCTATTCCAATGCCATATGCCACATTGCTGCCACAACTCCTAAAGCTCGATCTTGTTGAGTTGAGGACATTGGCTCCACCTGATCCTCAGAAACTTCCGAGAAATTACGATGTCAACGCTAGGTGTGCTTTTTATTCTAATGCACCTGGTCACTCCACGGAAAAATGCAGGGCTCTGCATATGAAGGTCCAGGATCTGGTAGATTCAAAGGCCCTAAACTTTGCACCACCTCCCAATGTCATGAAAAATCCTATGCCAAGCCATAGTGGGCCAAGGATTAATGCTATAGAGGAAGGCTCACCCATGAGTTTGATTGAAGATATTGCAAGTATTCAGACACCTCTGGCAGAAGTTAAAGCTCAGCTTTTGGAATGCCAAGTGTTTCCAGGTTGTGGGACCTGTTGTGAATCTTGCATGGTTTCTGTGAACGGGTGTGAAAGCTTGAGGAATGGCATCAATGGCTTGATCAAAGAAGGCATTCTGTAAATAACCACAACAACTTCTACAACACCAGCAACTCCTTTTACAATAACAAATGATTCTTCTACAACTGCAACAACAATTGTTCCTACCAACTCGTCTACAACTCCAACAACCACCTTTTCCATCAATTCAACAAACAACAATTCATTTGCACCTTCTTCTACAACTTCAGCAACCACCAACAATGACGTCTCCACAGTTACTATCTATTATGACCCTACAACGGTCCAAAACTCCAGCAATTATCAACAATAATCTCAGCAACAGTTTCAGCAACAACGAAGCTTCAATTCATCACCACCAACATCCACCAGAAGTCCTGTCACCATTTTCTATGATCCACATACAATAATAATTCCAACCTCTGCTGCAGTTAGCCCAGTCACCATCACGGTGCTAGGCCTATTCCATATGACAAAGACAATGTTGTACCATGGCACTATGGTGCAGACCTTTACTGCAATGGAGAAAAAGTCCTTCTTGATTCTTCGGTTCACACTCCCCAAGTGAATAATGTCGGGGGAGGCAGAGGCTTCACCCGAAGCGGACGCCTCTTTGCGTCACAAGCTCCAAGGACTAATACTGAGGCTGAGGCTGCTGCCAAAGCCAAAGGGAAAAGTGTGGTACCTGAAGAACCGGCACCAAAAGAGACTCATAAATCATCCTTTGATCAGGATGTGGATGAATTTATAAGGATAATTAAAAGAAGTGACTACAAAGTTGTGGATCAGCTCCACCAGACTCCTTCTAAGATCTCCATATTATCTCTGCTATTGTGTTCCGAAGCTCATCGGGATGCATTACTCAAAGTTCTGTATGCTGCCTACGTGCCAGAAGAGATCACAATGAATCAGCTTGAAACAGTGGTGTCTAATGTCAATACTAGCCATGGGCTAGGTTTCACCAATGTTGTTTTGACAACAGAAGGACGTCACCACAACAAGGCTTTTCATATCACCCTGGAAGGCAAATGGGCTATACTCTCTCATGTTCTTGTAGACACTGGGTCTTCACTCAATGTCTTGCCGAAGAAAGCTCTTGTCAAGCTCGAATATGATGGAATAGCTCTCCGACCAAGCAATCTGGTGGTCACGGCTTTTGATGGCTCCAAGAGGTCTGTTCTTGCAGAGGTGGAGTTGCCTGTGATAATCGGTCCGCAGGTCTTTTAGACTACTTTCTATGTGATGGACATTCAACCGGCATACAGCTGTTTGTTGGGTCGACCATGGATTCATGTCGCTGGCGCAGTTACGTCGACCCTTCACCGGTAATTGAAATATGAGTGGGAAGGACAGATTATCACCATCTGTGGTGAAGAGGACATCTCTGTTAGCCATCTAGCTACATATAAATATATTGAGATGGATGGTGAAATCCATGAAACTATGAGCCAGGGGTTCGAGGCTTTGAACGTCAATGAGGTGACGACTAAAGTATTTGCTGCATCCCAGGAGGATAGGATGGGTACTTCAATTGTCTCCTATCAACAAGCCCGGAAAGTTGTTGAAGATTGAAATGCCCAAGGCTGGGGCAAGCTGCTGTCGGTGGAGAAGAAGGAGGATATATTCAGTTTGGGTTACAAACCATTCCGACAAGATCAATCAGAGGCTGCTAAGGAGCCCAAGTTCATCAGTGGGGGGATGCTCACCCCAGATGCTGTTAACAACGTGGAAAACGAGGTGGAAAGTGACCTCAACCTGGAGAGCTGGATACGTCCAAGGGTCCCGGGTCACCAAGTCCTTAACTGGTCTTCCCAGGAAATTATAAGGGTTACTCCTGCAGAGTAATTATTATTTCCTGCTTTTTTTCAGCATGCATCAAGTCCTGCATCTTGCCCAAGGTGTCAGGACTCATTTTGTAATAGGGCCATATTGTAATTTTGTGCAAATGGATTATCAATGAATATCAGACATCTTTTAGAAACAAATCTCTTTTTCGCTCACTGTCTTTTCATTTTTCACCTTTGTACAAAACAATAAAATGGCAATGTTTTCAAAATAATAACTTCATTTTTCTGAACAAGATTAAAATTGATCACTAAAACGAACCAATTTCAACCCTTGCAGAGATTACCCTCCAGATTGTACCGACAACAGCACCACTATGACCTTGTATGACTTCGACAATCCAATTAATCAAGCTGATGAAGAGGTTGAAGAAGACTATGAGTTACCTGAAGAGTTAGCCAGGTTGTTGAGGCAAGAAGAGAAAGTGATCACTCCTCATTAGGAAGAGGTTGAAATAGTTAATCTTGGTACCGAAGAGGATTTGAAACAAGTGAAGATTGGGGCCAGTCTGCAAGCTTCAGTAAAAGAATAACTTATTGACATGCTTCGAGAATACGTCGACGTCTTTGCTTGGTCCTATCAGGACATGCCAGGTCTAGATACGGATATTGTTATGCACAAGCTACCTTTGAAAGAAGATTGCCCTCCAGTGAAGCAAAAGATACGCTGTACTCGTCCAGATATGGCCATGATGATTAAGGAAGAAGTACAAAAACAGTGGGACGCAGGTTTCCTTGCTGTAACTAGTTACCCGCCGTGGGTCGCTAACATTGTACCAGTGCCTAAGAAGGATGGCAAAGTACAGATGTGTGTGGATTACCGTGATCTGAACAGAGCTAGCCCGAAGGATGATTTCCCATTACCTCACATTGATGTATTGGTCGACAACACAACTCAATTCTCGGTATTTTCCTTCATGGATGGATTTTCTGGGTATAATCAGATCAGAATGTCACCCGAAGACATGGAGAAAACAACCTTCATCACACCTTGGGGCACATTTTGTTACAAGGTAATGCCTTTTGGACTGAAGAATGCCGGTGCGACTTATCAATGGGCTATGGTAACGTTATTCCATGATATGATCCATAAAGAAATTGAATGCAACGTGGATGACATGATTGCCAAGTCCCTTACTGAAGAAGACCATCTGGTAAATCTACTGAAGTTGTTCAAGCGTCTGAGAAAGTACCAGCTGAAGCTAAACCCCAACAAATTCACATTCGGGGTACGTTCCGGTAAGTTGCTGGGATTTATCGTAAGTGAAAAGGGAATTGAGGTTGATCCCGACAAAGTCAAAGCCATTCAAGATATGCCTGCACCTAGGAACAAAAAAGAAGTTCGAGGGTTCTTAGGAAGATTGAATTACATATCGAGGTTCATATCTCACCTCACGGCAACCTGTGAGCCCCTGTTCAAATTGTTAAGAAAGGAACAAACTGTTTGGTGGAATGAAGATTGTCAGAAGGCTTTTGACAAGATCAAGGAATACCTACAAGAACCTCCAATTCTCATGCCTCCGATTGAAGGAAGACCTCTAATAATGTACCTGACAGTATTAGAAGGATCAATGGGGTGTGTGTTGGGCCAGCATGACGAGTCTGGTCGAAAAGAGTATGCAATATACTACCTAAGCAAAAAGTTTACCGACTGTGAACAACGTTATTCACTGCTCGAGAAAACTTGTTGTGCTTTAGCGTGGGCTGCTCGCCGACTAAGGCAGTATATGTTGACTCACACTACCTTATTAATCTCAAAAATGGACCCCGTCAAGTACATATTTGAGAAGCCAACACTTACCGGAAGGGTTGCAAGATGGCAAATGATTCTGACAGAATATGACATTCAGTACACGTCTCAAAAGGCCATCAAGGGTAGTGTACTGTCTGATTATCTAGCTGAGCAACCCATTGATGATTATCAGCCCATGAGATTTGATTTCCCTGATGAAGACATCATGTACACCTAAAGGAGTTCATATGACTTTCTCGGCAAAACTCACCTTTGCCTGCACTAACAACGAAGCTGAATACGAAGCCTGTATCATGGGTCTCGAGGAGGCCATTGACCTCAGGATCAAGACATTAACTGTATTCGGGGATTCAACTTTGGTAATCAATCAGACCAACGGTAAATGGTACACTCACCAAGAGCATCTGATTCCATATCGTGACTACACGAGGGGATTATTGAATTTCTTCACAACAGTCAAACTTGAGTATATCCCTCGAGACGAAAATCAGTTCGCAGATGCTCTAGCTACCATTTCATCCATGATCAAGGTTCAAACTGCCAATTATGTGCCTCGGATTTCGGTATCCAGACTAGACCGACCAACATACGTATTCTTCGTGGACATTGCTAAAGATGACAAGCCTTGGTTCCATGACATCAAATGCTTCTTAGAGGATCAGACATACCCACCTGGGGCATCATCCAATGATAAGAAGACATTAAGAAGGCTGGCCGGTAGTTTCTTCCTTAATGTTGATGGTTCATTATACAAGCGAAACTTTGATATGGTTCTACTCAGATGTGTTGATAAAAAATAAGCAGACTTGCTGATGCACGAGGTGCATGAAAGATCTTTCGGTACCCATGCTAGAGGACATGCAATGGCTAAGAAGTTATTACGATCAGGTTACTACTGGATCACAATGGATGCAGATTGTTGTGCCTATGCCAGAAAGAGCCATAAATGCTAGATCTATGCAGACAAAGTGAATGTGCCTCCAAATCCTTTGAACGTGATGTCTTCGCCTTGGCCCTTCGCCGTGTGGGGCATTGATATGATTGGAAAGATTGAACCGACTGCTTCAAGTGGCCATAGATTCATCCTGGTAGCCATTGATTACTTCACCAAATGGGTTGAAGCAGCTTCGTATGCAAACGTCACCAGACAAGTGGTAGCCAGATTTCTGAAAAGAGACATCATCTGTAGATATGGAGTTCCCGAGCGAATCATTACTGACAATGGTTCCAATTTGAACAACAAAATGATGGGAGAACTGTGGCGGGACATCAAAATTCAACATCACAACTCTTCTCCTTACAGGGAAAAGATGAATGGCGCTGTTGAAGCAGCTAACAAAAACATCAAGAAGATTGTGCAGAAGATGGTGGTTACTTACAAAGATTGGCATGGAATGCTACCATTTGCCTTGCATGGGTATCGAACCTCAATCAGAACGTCCACTAGGGCAACACCTTATCAGCTTGTGTACGGTATGGAAGTTGTCCTACCGGTCGAAGTTGAGCTACCCTCCTTATGGGTAATGATGGATGTAAAGTTGGACGAAGCAGAATGGGTTCGATCCCGGTATAATCAACTGAATCTGATCGAAGAAAAGAGATTAGCTAGCATCTGTCATGGGCAGTTATATCAGAAAAGGATGAAGAAAGCCTTCGATCAGAAAGTCAGGCTTCGGGAATACCAAGTAGGAGATCTTGTGCTGAAAAGACTCCTTCCTCCTCATACAGACCACAGAGGCAAATGGACTCCAAATTACGATGGCCCATTCATAGTAAAGAAGGTTTTCTCAGGTGGAGCACTAATGCTCACTACTATGGATGGTGAGGATTTCTCATCCCATGTGAATTCAGATGTAGTTAAAAAATACTTCGCATAAAATGACCCGCTGGACATAAAAACAAAATGTAAGTCCAGGCAAAAATAGGGCATCCCGGCGAGTCAAAAACAGAATAAAAGACTCGGGCAAAAATAAGGGAAATATAAAAAATGTACACCCGCTGAGTTGAAAAACCGCATTGGACAGCTCAGGAAAAAATGGGTATCCCGGTGGATTGAAAACTCGAAAGGGCGATCCACACAAAATCAGGGAATAACCGAACAACTGCATTCTGAATTCGTCTGTATCACTCACAACACGACAAGCTTCGAAAGGATAAAGCATCAGTCGGAATCAACATTTTCAAAAAGAAAGATGAGAAGAACGTCAAGGTCATACAGGTCTTAGCGAAGGAAGCTCACTAGAGCGTCGTCAACATGGCCAACACTTTTATTTTTCCAATTTATAGCAATCTCCTCATTCCAGGGGATTTGTTTCTTTGACTGTATTTACCAATTCAAGGCACCCGGATTATAAAATTAGAGTTTTCAGTCACACCTTGTTTTGTACATTATTGTTTCGTTTGCAAAATGTCCAATATTCATGATACAGTACTTGCATAAAACAAATGAGCCATCTTTAATAAATGCGTGCGGGAGATATATTACTTTCAGGAAAGTCTAAATCCTATGATGGAATCCGGAAAGGGATACCTCGGGATACTTGTGCGTTTCTTTTGTCTTAACAGGTTGCAGGCATTCTACACACAGCTTGGGGGCATGCCAAGCATTGTTTTCCCAACATACCTCCTCTCTAAGCAGTATCTGAAATACTTTTCCCCAGCGAAGTTGTCAAAGCCTCCTCATTCCCAGCATAAGTCAATTCAACAGGAGCATCCCCAGCTGAGATCCCCACCAGAGTGCCAGGTCTCTCAAAGATAAAAGAACTATCTCCCCACAGAGTTTCCATCCTCTCCCCAGAAGAGCAATGCCTGAAACTCTTACGCAACAAAGTGACGAAAGTTTCTTTCTACCCAGCTGAGTTCTCCTTACAGATGGATCTACCAATGATCTATTTTCCCAAGCAGAGCTATATCTCCTGGCAAATCTACCAATGATCTCTCCCCAGTCAGGTTATTCTTCCAAGCAGATCAGCCAAAGATTTTTTTCACAGTAGGATCCGAATCTCGGATCAGTTTCCTTTTGCATAATCATAGCATTTACATCATATTCACCAAATAAGCATAGCATTCCGTCTGATACGGAGCATTACGGAAAAAAATCAAACATTTGCATGATCAAAAGCCAGGCTCAAGCCAATCACCTGCAAATACCATCAGTGTTTCATCAGCAACATATATAAAAAAACTCGCATCCCCTGCAAATAAAAGCCAAAGCGTCCCCTTTGCACTCTCCCACACAAATTCCTATTCATACATACTCTTTTCGACACTCGTCCGTGTCGTATTATTCCCCGCAGATATAAACCAAAGCGTCCCCTTTGCACTCTCAAATACAGATACCTATACATACACTTTTGACACTCGTCCGTGTCATTCTTCCCCAGCAAGGTTTCCAGAACACCTTCCGCAAACAAAGTACTTATTCATAACACGCTCTTTTTGACACCCGTCCATGTCATCCTATCCCCATAAAAAGCCAAAACATATCCTTTACAAATGTCTGTTTATGTATAATACATATTTGGCACTCGTCCACTCATCCGTGTCTTGGTCATACTTCACCAACAAATCTATACCCACTTATACTTATACAGAAATCTTCGATACCCGTCCGCATTTGGTTTATATATCACTCCTCAACAGACTCGACACTCGTCCGTGTTCTTTGTTAACTAGTTGGTAATCATCTGTATCATCATCTCTGAACATGCGTCAGCGTTTGTATTCTACCGATACTTGTCTGTATCATGGTCCTAAGGATGCTCGTCCGCATCTTTAATCTATACACAGCGTCAAACACTTATACCTTTTATTCTTGAGCGTGAACATTCGTCCGTGTTTACCGTTCCCCAGTAAGTCACCAACAAAGCAACTTTTCTATTCGACATTCATCCTATGTTGTGATACTTTCGGCAGTCGTTCCCTGCCAGATGATCGTCCTTCACCTTTGGATGATCGTCCCTCATCCTTTCAGCGGAGTCTCCATTATTGGAACCATTTTCTATCCGGCATTCGTCCTATGTCGTGATATTTTTAGCAGCTGTCCCCTGCTAGGTGATTGTCCTTCACCTTTTGATGACCGTCCCTCATTATTTATCCGATGGCCGTCCCCATCGTCGATTTTGTTATCCGACATTCGTCCTATGTCGTGATAAACCCCGAGAGCAGTCGTACCCTGCAAGGTGATCGTCCTTCACCTCTTGATGATCATTCTTCATCATTTTATCCGATGGTCGTTCCCATCGTCGACCTTTTTTATCCGACATTCGTCCCATGTCGTGATAAAGAGTAGCCGTCCCCTGCTAGGTGATCGTCCTTCACCTTTTGACGATCGTCCCTCATCATTTATTTCATTTATTATTTGAACCGATGGCCGTCCCCATCGTTGTTTACTTTACTTACCAAGCGTGATGGTCGTCCCCATCATAATCTCTTTATTTCCCCAGCTTGAAGGCCGTCCCCATCATTGCTTTACTTACCGCTTTATCCCCAGCAGTCGTCCTCTACTCGATGGTCGTCCTCCATCGCTTTCATTTGATAATCATACTATCATACCTTTTACAATTTATATCCCTTTTCTACTTCAATCCAGCGAGTACAAATTATGGACTGTCTTTGGTATTCAACCACAAGTTATCTTGTTTGTCTGTTGAGCCAGGCGCTTACATCCTACACAGCTAACTCATGCTTGAATAGGGGCAGCTGTAACCACCCCAAATTTTCTCTCACTCATATCACACCATGGCTTGTGATATTTGATTTATGCATAAGAATAAGCATACCACCTCATACTGCATTTTTGTTTCATCTGCATAGTTCAAGTTCATCTGCATCAAGGGTTTGTGATATGAGCAATCCAAGGATTCATTCGAGCCATCCCAAAGGACTCAAAGTGTTCCAAGAGGGTCCATGTGTGTTCTATCATCATATTATGTCCCTCAAAGTTCATAGAAGTCAAGAAATCACAAGAACTAGCAAGGCATGGAAGTAGAGCTAGGGTTTTCACTACACAGATGACCAAAATTAGGGTTCTGGTTTCAGAGGCCTTAATTCCAAATTTTTGGGCCATTCTTGTTTCTAATGTTCTTAAGATATTATAAGGATCATGTGTACCAAGTTTGATGTAGAAATTCCTTGTGGAAGTCATCTGTTCATTAGGTAACTTTTTGAGCAAGTCAAGTCAAAATTAGGGCATTTGAGGCCCCCAACAATGGAACCAAAAGGGTATTTTCATCAAAATGAAGTTCTATGATCTTTATTTGATCTTATAAGAGGTTATAAGTTCACAAGATTGAAGAATTTTGAGCCATTTGCAAACTTGCCAAAAATGGAAATGACTTGTAATGGAAACTTTCCATTTTGGGAAAGTTTTTCAACCTCCTCTTTTTTAACCAAAAATGCTTCAAATGAAAAATTCTTGGTCATGAAAGTTGTAGATTAGGTCTTTCCCTTTTCAAAAAGTACAAGATCATGTCTTGATTCATCCTAGAGCCCAAGATATGGCCTTTCAAAGTTGGCAAAAATCCTAAAATTTCAAGTTTCATGTCAAAGAGGGATTTTGCAAAATGGCATGTTCAAGCATTCTAATGATCTCTAATCAACTTCTACACTTCATAACATGCCTATGTGACTTCTAAACATCAGAATTGGCCCAAGAATTGGGCATTTCCATGATTTGATTCACAAGAAACTTCAAAGAGGGAATTTTGCAAAACCTATGATATCTCTTCATCCAAGCCATCCAGCTGCAATCTTCTGATCCAAAGGCCTTCCACAAAGCCAGCTGAGGCCAGACATGCCTTGAAACCACTCCTTCCATGACCCATGCCCATAGTACAACCAATGTTGACTTTTTGCAAAAAACAACCATACCAATCACACTATGCCACCAACAACTCTCTGGCCAATCAGAACATCATATACAAACATTATGGACTACATTTGATACATCACACAAGCCTGCAACCATTCATAGACTTAGAATCACAAAATCCTCCATAACACTTCTCCTCTTTGAATTTCATCATACAGCCACAAAAACTTCAAACTTTCTTCACCATTCAACTCAG
Organism: Lathyrus aphaca; assembly: GCA_963966055.1. Taxonomy (NCBI): domain Eukaryota; kingdom Viridiplantae; phylum Streptophyta; class Magnoliopsida; order Fabales; family Fabaceae; genus Lathyrus; species Lathyrus aphaca. The sequence continues at coordinate 230,331,787 of OZ014522.1, forward strand.
CATCACCTAAGGAACAAATCCCAACCATTAAAGTGACCTGAAACACATCACACAACAAATACGATTTTTCATCCTTCAGAACTGAACTTCAAAAGGAGGCCAAATAAACTCACTCTAAGCATCAAAGCATTCTCAGGAAGCTCATTGGGGTTGGTTTGCACCAAAGAAAGGTCAAGAAAGCTCAAGAACTGAAAGCTCAACCTCAGGTAACATGATGAACATTTTTTCTAGAATATTGTTTTCTTGTTAAAATATTGTTCTATATGTTGCACTGATCACAGGGATGTGTTTAGTTTTGAAAATGAGCAAGAAATAAGCATGAACTGAATCTCTGAAACTTTGAACTAATTTTTGTTCTTCTTCGATTCCCTTCGTTCACGCATGATCAATTGTTTTTGTTGCTGGATTTGAGTTTGTTGGTAGTTAAGGATCATTTACGGAGCTTGTGGTGAGTTTTTATGGGGTTTTGAGAAGTTCAGAGAGGGAGTCTGGCCGGAGAAGATGACCGGAGGTCTTCTCCGGCCACCTGAAGGTCATTAGGGCATAATTTCTGATTAATTAGGTTAGTTTAAATCTGGGCCATTGGATCATACTTCCCGCGCGTGTGGCTGGCTCAGATGCTTCATTAGTTATTAATCCTTTAATTAATTAGTTTAATTAAAATAATTTAATCAGAGTGAATCTCAGCCACCCATTCACGCGCCAGTCAACCCTCCCCCCTTGAGTTTGAATCCTGGCCCTTGGATCTGCATACTTCCCCTTTATTTTATTTTTATTTCATTTTCTTTGTATTTTTCTTTCTCATTTTATTTAAAATAGCAAAAATCACTCAAAAATTAAAAAATACATTTAGGTTTCTAAAAATCACCAAAAAAATCATGAATCATCCCTTTGCATTTAGAAACATTTTCAAACTCTTCATACAAATTTCTTTTTAGGTTTGATCATAACTTGAGAATTTTCTTTGAATTAAAGGTCATTAAATTGTATTTTTTGAACCCTAACTTGAAAAAATATTTTCTGCCTAACCAAGAAGAGTTTGAAGATGATTCTTTTTGCATTATTTTGTGCATATCATGCAGTTTATAGGTCATTTATCTCATGAATTTATCTTGCATTTTCAATTTGATTTGCATTTTCCTTTGAGAATCACCCAAAAAACCCTAGAAACTTAGGAAATTCATAACCTTTGAGTGGTAAGGCTTCTGACCTTCTCCTTTGGGGTGTAACCTAGTATGGGATTAGGGTTTGTTTGAGCTTGATTTCCAATTTTTATAATTCCATTTGCTTCTGTCTTTGTCATTTGCATCTCATATGTCCCTAAAATCCTAATTTCTCATGTTCATTTGCATTCATCTTGCATATGCATCCATACATGAACTTGCCATGAAATTTCTTGCATTCATATGTCATATTTGACATTTTAGGACATGTTAAAATCATGCTTGATCATTTATTCATTCATTTGCCATGATTTGCATTCATTTCATTCCATTAACTTTCATGAACTTTCAAACTTCAAAGCATGCTTACATGACATCTCATCCTTGTATGATTATACATATGCACTTTGTATGCCTTTGCATCATCTCACATGACATTAACATTGCATGAAAACCTATGACTTTGGTCATTTCATCTCATATCATCTCATTTCATTTCATTTCTTTATGCTTTATACCTTATGCATTCATGCTAACATTTTCAGGTGGTAAGTTACTTTGAGAAGTGGATTTGCCTTCACTTCTGATTTCTATTTATCTCTTTCATATGCATCTTGCTATTTTCTTTGAAGTGAACTTGTTCACTTGTGTTCATCTCTCACTTTCTTTCTTTAAGTTACTTATCTTCTTCAATGAAGTAAGTAACTTGTTTCTTTTGCTTTTTCCTCCTTTCATCTGCTTCTTCCATTGGTGGCTTCCTTGAAGATCTTTCTCAAGCTTTACGAACCATAGGAACATCCAAGCATGATAATAATTAGGGTTGTGATTAGTCCCCCTTAGCTTTTACCTTTGAGTCTCCTTGAGTCTCTCTCCTCATCTTCATAATCAGAGACTAAACTCTTAAAGTTTCAGGACTTTGGAATTAGGGTTATGCCTGCATCCTTCTCTTAGGATGGAGTGTATAACTTTAATCCTAAGTGTTAAACCTTTAATTTTTTTAAACCTCTTAATCAAATCATCTTAATAATCACTAAGACTTTATCTTTTAACTTGGGCCTTACATTACGGTTCTAACGCTTCCTTATGGTTAAGAGGGACTAACCCTAGTGTTTAATGGACAAGTCCTCCTCAAGTTGTCTTACAAATCATAAAACTCATTTCTTAATCTCATACCTTAATTAAAATCCACTTAATAAAGGCTTGTTATATAATGAATTTAATCTCTAACAATGGATTAAGTTGAGGTGACTTCCTCAGCTTAAGTGTTCTCATTTGTTATCCTTCTATTAGGATGGTGTAATGAGTCCACTAATCTGTGATTAGTGATTAAACTCATTACTTAACACTAAACAAAAACCCAAAAACATCTAAATAATCACAAGTGGGTTAATGATCTTAATCCTACATCATCATGGAAATTAAGTTGAGATGCTTATCTCATACTTAAGTGGGCTCATTATCCCTAATCAGGGAGGATATAATGAGTTTGCAAGCCTTTGATTTAGGCTTAAGCTCATTAACTTATGCAAAACACCAAAAACAATAAAAAACTGAAAACGCAAAAACAAACAATAATCGTCTCCTTCGGGATTCTTTTCTCATCACACTCACTCACAAACGAGAACCTGCTTCTTCCGTCTAATGCAAGACAGTTAGCACTCGAGCCAGACGAGTCATACACTTGAGCATAGACAAGCAAGAAGTTCACAGTCAATTCATTTTCAGTCTCTTTGAGTCGAACTACGGTGTTCTGACTTCCTCATTGCACGAGAGGATACGTAGGCATAACTTAACTGTTATCGAACAAAAGTCTCTGTGTCATCCCCCTCTTTCAGGTTTCTCTTTTAAGCCTCAATCTTGAGCATTTCACTTCCCTTTTGCACTGACACTTGTATATTCTTTTTTTAGCTTTTGCACACAGATAGCACATACACTTACCCCTTTTAAACACAATATTTTAAGCGTGGATCCCGTCGAGTACGACGGACAATCTGGGTGCTAATACCTTCCCAGGTTGTTAACAACCCCCTTTCTCAGTTTCTTTGTTTCGCAACCGTCTTATCCATCCTTCTCCAGGTTTATGCAGCATTACCTTTCGTTCGGGATAAAAATGCCTAGCTGGCGACTCTATTCACTTCACTTTCATTTTCTCCTTTCGCTGATCGTTCACGTTTGTACCCTGTCTGACCCGGTGTCTTTTCGGGGGAGCGACAGCTAGTAGATCATTTCTGGAGAGTTAGAGGGTTTGATTTAGCCTAGGGAAGAAGTTAGGGTGTTTGGCTTTCCAAAGAAGAGGACCGGAGCTAGCTCCGGTCACTTGAAAGTGATTAGAACCCTAATTAGGGTTAGTTGCCCAGATGCGTGCTTGGCCGTTGGATGGTGATTAGGGTTAGGCAACGTGTGGTCCAGATGCGCCATTAGCTTTTAATCCTGATTAATTAAATATAAAACATAATTAAAACCCAGTTTGAATATCAGCCATTGATCTGGGCGCGCAGTCAATTCCCTCCAACCCAGTTCAAATCTCAGCCTTAGGATCTGCATACTTTCATTTTAATTCCTTTTCTTTTTATTTCTTTTGCATAATTAATTTAAAATAGCAAAAAGCATAAAAAAACATTTTCTTTTGCATTCTGACTTTAAATATTTTTTTCATTCCAAAAAGGATTTTTATTTTATTTTTTGCATTAAAAAAGTATTTTTAAAATATTTAAATGTTATTTTTAATTAATTAAAGTCTTTTAATTAATTAAAAATACATTTAGGTTTCTAAAACTAACCAAAAAAATCATGAAACATCCCAATACATTTAGAAACATTTTCAAAATCTTCACACAAATTTATTTTTAGGTTTGATCATAGTTTGCCAATTTTCTTTGAATTAAGGGTTATAAAAATCACATTTTTAAACCCTAACTTGAAAAAATCACTTCTGCTTAACAAAGAAGAGTTTGAAGTTGATTCTTTTTGCATTGTGTTACATATTGCATGTAGTTTATAGGTCATTTATCTCATAAATTTATCTTGCATTTTCAAATTGATTTGCATTTTTCCCTCTGAACCACCCAAAAACCCTAGAAAACGTAGGAAAATCATAACTTTTGATTGGTTAGGCTTCTGACCTTCTCCTTTGGGGTGTGACCTAGTATGGGATTAGGGTTTGTTTGAGCTTGATTGCAAATTTTTATCATGTCATATGCTTCTGTTTTGTTCATTTGCATCTCATACTTCCATATAACCCTAATTCCTCATGTTCACTTGCATTCACCTTGCATATGCATCAATACATGAACTTGCCATGACATTTCATGCATTCATATGTCATCTTAGACATCTTAGGACATTTTAGAACCTTGATCAATCATTTCTTCATTCATTTGCCATGATTTGCATTCATTTCATTTCTTTAACTTTCCTGTGTTTTCAAACTTCAAAGCATGCTTCCATTTGCATCTCATTCTTGTATCATTCTTGTATGATCATACATATTCACTTTGTATGACTTTGCATCATCTTACATGACATTTTCATTGCATAAACACTTCTGACTTTGGACATTTCATCTCATTTCACTTCATTTCTTTATGCTTTATAGTTTATGCATTCATGCTAACACTTTCAGGTGGTAAGTCATTTTGAGAGGTGGATTTGCCTTCACCTCTCACTTCTTCTTATCTCTTTCATTTGTATTATTACTTGTCTCTTAAGTGAACTTGTTCACTTGTGTTCCATCTCCCTCACCTTCTTTCTTTAAGTTATTATCTTCTTCAATGAAGTAAGTAACTTGAAGATCTTTCTCAAGCCTTACAAACCATAGGAACATCCAAGCATGATAATAATTAGGGTTGTGATTAATACCCCTTAGCTTTTTACCTTTGAGTCTCCTTGAGTCTCTCTTCTCATCTCAATAATCAGAGGCTAAACTCTTAAAGTTTTAGGACTTTGGAATTAGGGTTATGCCTCTATCCTTCTCTTAGGATGGAGTGTATAACTTTAATACTAAGTGTTAAACCTTTAATTTATTTAAACCTCTTAATCAAATCATCTTAATAATCACTAATACTTTATCTTGTAACTTGGGCCTTACATTAGGGTTTTAATTCTTCCTCATGGTTAAGAAAGACTAACCTTAATGTTTAATGGACAAGTCCCCCTCAAGTTGTCTAACAAACATAAAATCCATTTCTTAATCTCATCCCTTAATTAAAATCCACTTAATAAAGGCTTGTTATATAATGAATTTAATCCCTAACCATGGATTAAGTTGAGGTATCTTCCTCAGCTTAAGTGTGTTCATCTATTATCCTTCTATTAGGATGGTGTAATGAGTTAACTAATCTGTGATTAGAGATTAAACTCATTACTTAACACTAAACAAAAATCCAAAAACATCTAAATAATCACAAGTAGGTTAATGATCTTAATCCTACATCATTAAGGTAATTAAGTTGAGATGCTTATCTCATACTTACGTAGGCTCATTATCCCTAATCAGGGAGGATATAATGAGTTTACAAACCTTTGATTTAGGCTTAAGCTCATTAACTTATGCAAAACACCAAAAATAATAACAAAACTGAAAACACAAAAACAAACAATAATCGTCTCCTTCAGGATTCTCTTCTTATCACACTCATTCACAAACGAGAACCTGCTTCTTTTGTCTAATGCAAGACAGTTAGCACTCGAGCCAGACGAGTCATACACTTGAGCATAGACAAGCAAGAAGTTCATAGTCAATTCATTTTCAGTCTCTTTGAGTCGAACTACGGTGTTCTGACTTCCTCATTGCACGAGAGGATACGTAGGCATAACTTAACTGTTATCGAACAAAAGTCTCTGTGTCATCCCCCTCTTTCAACTTTCTCTTTTAAGCCTCAATCTTGAGCATTTCACTTCCCTTTTGCACTGACACCTGTATATTCTTTTCTTAGCTTTTTCACACAGATAGCACATACACTTACCCCTTTTAAACACAATCTTTTAAGCGTGGATCCCGTCGAGTACAACGGACAATCTGGGTGCTAATACCTTCCCAGGTTATAACCAACTCCCTTTCTCAGTTTCTCTGGTTCGCAACCGTCTTATCCATATCTTTCTAGGTTTATGCAGCATTACCTTTCCTTCGGGATAAAAATGCCTAGCTGGCGACTCTATTCACTTGACCATCATTTCTCTTTTCGCCGACCGTTCGCGCTTGTACCGGGATGCAAATCTTTGGGAGCAACAGATGCCAATGACCATTCGACTTTAACTAGGGAAGAAATCCGCAACGGACTATCACACCTGAATTGTGAAACAGAGAACACTCTGACTTCTCACCGTCTTGACCACTGCACGAGAATAAGGAGTTCTCCTAATTTGCTGGGGATAAGGAGATCCTTATAAAAAACACATATCCGCTGGAGGGTGGTTCTCTGCTTGGGAGATATAGAAATCCTAATACTCTGCTGGAGAAAGGAAAACTGCTTAGATCAGCTGAGGTAAGGAAATCACCGATGCCTTGCATTGGGAATGACCTCTAAGCTTCACATTTGTAGATCAGTGAATGTGGATGCTGCCTCTTGCAAAAAGGTTAGATAAGAAAAGTTTCCCTAGGCATATGGTCTGAATTCACTATCCCAAATACTCAACAATCAAAGCAATTTAAATTGTTTATTATTAAGCATGTATTGTAGAGCCTCAATGCTTTTAAATGCAATATTTACCAAAATCTCTGGGCATCTTTTGCAATCAACACAGTAAAAAATGGAAAAATCTATTTGACTGAAATGTAATTTTATTGATTGAAATATGGCATGTAAATAGGCATTACATCAGGAGATGATTCCTAGAAAGAGGTAATTTCACCAAAAGGAAAAAGAAACTATCCTAATGGAAATGTGGAATTGGATTCCACCGAGTTTCGCCCCTTTTATGGCTCATATGTCATCAAGATTCCCTGTATACTCTACTTTCTGAGGAGGAGGATTGAATTGTTTCCTATCCTTCAAAATTTCCAGTTTTTACAATGAGATTAATCACAGATCATGCAGATCACAATTGTTCGCTTTAAACCCTATTTTTCCTTGATCACCCTTTGCGAGTTTTTAATCCACCGGGATACCCATTTTTACCTAAGTTTCCCTTGCGAGTTTTCAACTTACCGGGTGTACGCTCCTTTTCGTTTATATCCCTAATTTTTTCCCGAACCTTTTTCCTTTTTTTGTGGTTCACCCCTTTTCTTCCTGGACTCCTCTTTTTACTATCCATCGGGTCTATTTATACGAAGTATTTTCTTAAATGTGTCTGCATTCACAAGGGATGTAAAATCTTCCCCATCCATAGTTGTAAGCACCAATAATCCTCCAAAGAAAACTTTCTTAACTACGAATGGACCTTCATAGTTGGGAGCCCATTTGCCCCTGTGATTTTTTTGAGGAGGGAGGATCATTTTCAACACTAAATCATCGGTCTGATAACATCGGGGTATGCACTTTCTGATTAAAGGCCTTTTTCATCCTTCCCTGGTATAACTGCTTGTGACATACAACTACCATCCTCTTTTCTTTGATGAGAATTAACTTGTTGAACCTCGTTCGGATCTACTCAGCTGTGTCAAGCTTCACATCCATCATTATCCTGAGAGAAGGAATTTCTACTTCAACAAGTAGGATTGCCTCCATACCATACACAAGTGAGAAATGGGTTACCCCAGTTGACGTACGCACATAAGTTTGGTAGCTATGCAATGCGAAAGGAAACATATCATGCCAATCCTTATATGTCACCACCATTTTCTGCACAATCTTTTTGATGTTCTTATTAGCTGCCTCAACAATGCCATTCATCTTTGGACGAAATGGAGAAGAATTGATGTTCAATTTTGAAGTCTCGATACAACTCTGCCATCATCTTATTGTTGAGATTAGAATCATTATCAATAATTAATGGAGACCAATATGAAATGATGGTCGTTGGAAGTAGTTGGCTCAATCTTTCCAATCATATCAATGCCCCACATTGCAAAGGGCCGCAGGGAGGACGTGATACTCAGAGGATAGGAGGCACGTGCACTTTGTCTGCATAAATCTGGAATTTGTGACATTTGTGGGCATATTTACAGCAATCAGACTCCATGGTGATCCAATAATAACCCGGTCTCAACAGTATATTTGCCATTGCATGCCTGCCGACATGGGTACCAAAAGAACCTTCATGAACTTCCTAAATTAACATGTCTACTTTGCGTTTATCCACGCATTTGAGAAAAACCATGTCGAAGTTCCATTTATATAGCACAACATCCTAACTCAAGAAGAAACTTCCTTCTAGTCTCCTTAGAGTCTTGTCGTTATTGGATGCCCCTGCTGGGTAATCTTGGCTTTTCATAAAACATTTGATATCATGGAACCACGACTTATCATTTATGACCAAATCGGCTGCAAACACAAAAGAAGGCATGTCAAGGGGCATCACTTCAATTTTGGGCACATGATTCCACCAATTTTCTTTAATCGTTGAAAATAGATTAGCTAAGGCATCGGTCATCCTATTTTCGTCACGAGGTATATGGTACAACTTCACTATTGTAAAGAAAGTCAATAGTCTTCTCGTATAGTCTCTGTAAAGAATCAGATGAGGCTGATGAGTATTCCATTTTCCGTTAACCTAGTTAATCACAAGAGTTGAATCTCCGAATATGTCGAGGGTCTTAATCTGTAGATTAATTGCATCTTCAATACCCATGATACAGGATTCGTATTCCGCTTCATTATTGATGCATTCAAAAGTCAACCGGATAATGAAAGGCATATGAGACCCTTTTGGTGTGATGATGACCGTCCTAACTCCGCTACCTTTCATGTTAATGGCCCCATCAAACATCAAACTCCATTTAGATTTAGGGTTTTCCCCCTCCTCTGAGAGTGGTTCTTCATTGTCTTTAGCCTTCAGAAACATGATGTCCTCATCAGGGAATTCAAACTTCATCTGCTGATAATCGTCAATAGGTTGTTACGCAAGATAGTCTGACAAGACACACACCTTGATGGCCTTTTAGGAAGTATATTAGATGTCTTATTCAGTCAATACCATCTGCCAACATGCAACCCTTCTGATAAAAGTTGGCTTCTCGAAGATGTATTTTAAAGGATCTATCTCGGATATCAATAGAGTTATGTAATTAAGTATATATTGCCTCAATCACTTGGCACCCTATGCAAGTGCACAACACGTCTTCTCAAGCATTGAGTATCTGGATTCACAATTAGTAAAATTTTTACTCAGGTAGTAGATGGCATGCTCTTTCCTACTTGTCTTGTCGTGTTTACCGAGAACATAATCCATGGAGCCTTCAAGTACAGTCAAATACATGATCAGTGGCCTCCATGGAACTGGAGACATAAGGATCAGAGATTTTTGCAAGTATTCTTTTATTCTTTCGAAAGCCACTTGGAAATCGTTGTTCCACCTGATAGCCTAATCTTTTCTAAACAACTTGAATATCGGTTCACAAGTGGTTGTTACGTGAGATATGAATCAGGCAATGTAGTTCAATCTTCCTAAGAAACCATGAACCTCCATTTTTGTTCTAGGATCATGCATTTCTTGTATTGCTTTCACTTTTTTTAGATTAACCTCGATCCCCTTTTCACTGACAATAAACCCCAGCAACTTACCGGATTGTACTTCGAACATACACTTGTTTGGATTCAGCCTTAGCTTGAACTTTCTCAATCTTTCAAACAACTTTGCAAAATTCATCAAATGTTCCCCTTTGGTCTGTGACTTCACGATCATGTCATAAACATAAACCTCGTTCTCATGAGGAATTATATCATGAAAGAGAGTCACCATAGCTCGCTGGTATGTTGCCCTAGCATTTTCGAGACCGAAAGGCATCACCTTATAGCAAAAAGTACCACACGGGGTAATGAATGTTGTCTTCTCCATATCATATGGCTACATTTTGATATGATTATAACCAGAAAAAATGTGAGGTAATTGAAAGTTATCTTTCAGACTAGCTTGATTTAAATCTCGATAATCAACACACATCCGGACCTTGCCATCCTTCTTAGGCACTAGAAAAATGTTTGCAACCCATGGGGATAGTTGGTAACGGCTATAAAACCTACGTCGAACTGCTTCTGAACTACTTCCTTGATCTTCATTTCCATATCAGGACGAGTTCTATGAAGCTTCTTCTTAACCGGTGGACAATCTTCTCTGAGCGGTAGTTTGTGCACTACAATGTCAGTATCAAGCCCTGTCATATCTTGATATGACTAGGCGAAGATCTCAACATACTCATGGATCATATCAATCAACCCCTTATTCACATCCTCTTTCAAAGAGGCACCGATCTTGACTTCTTTTCTAGCATCCTCAGTATCCAGATTCACAACCTCCACTGACTCATCGTGCGGTTGAATGACCATTTTCTCCTGCTTTAGCAACCTGGCTAATTCTTCAGGAAGTTCACAATCTTCTTCACCCTCATCTTCGACATGGTAAATAGGATTTTCGAAGTCATATTAAGCCATAACAAAGTCGTTATCAATGGAACCTAATAGGGTGCATCTACATGAATGATGATTCATGCTTTGCTTTTATAATGGGTGTGAAAGAATGAAAACGTACATTGCCAATTATTATTGAAAAAATAAAAAATGAAAGACATGGAATACAATGTTTGAATGCAAAAACATCCTTTTATTAATGATAAAATTGAAAGTGAAACAAATGTGGCCCTTACAATGAACCTCCATGCTTCGGGCAAAGTGTAGGGTTGTCATACAAAATACAAAAAACAAAGGAAATTTACTCTTCAGAGTAACAAAGATGATCTTCTAGGGCGACCAGTTTCCTAGCTCTGCATCGGGGACACACGGTTGTATCCAATTGTCCATGTCATAGTCACTCTCTACATCTTCAACATTTACTTCACAAATCTGACTATAATCCACAATGCATGCGCTTGAGAAGGTAATGGGTCCCCGTAGGCCTTTGGCTTTTGACGCTGAGGTGCGAGTACGACGATACCCAATCCCAAACATGTCTTCCTCTATTGGTACCTCGATCATTCTGTACCGACCTTCTACATTACCAAATTGAATTACATTCAAAGTCTGATTATAGGAAGCGATAGATACTTCCTGCTTCTTCTTCTCCAGAGGAGAAGCCTTTTCGATGCTCACTACTTCGAATTCTTGGAACAACGTTGTCGCACCTCGAAAAATACGACCTCGCGATAAAAAAACCGCGGATAAAAATTAAAACAACAGAGTCGCCACCGAACTTTTTTATTCCAAAAGTTTTTGGAAAAGGAGAATATCGAGAAACCCTTTTGAAAACAGATAAGGCTTAGTCTTTGAAACCAGATTTTGAGTTCGGGAGTCGATTCCGTAAGGGGAAGGTATTAGCACCCCTTACGTCCGTTGTACTCAACGAGAACCTCTTAGTTTAACTTGCGATCTAATGTTGACTTATGCTTTCTGTTTTCTTCGAATAATAAAAAAGTAAATGCGAAAAATTCTAATATAAGGTTACGGGGGAAATGGGTGGTTTTATTCCTAGGGTGCTCGGCAAGGAGTAAGATTCGTGTGCCTACGTATTCCCTTGTGCAATGGGAAAGTCAGAGCCTCGTAGTTCGTGGTACTAAGGTTGGTTGGTTTGTTTGTTTTAGTAAACGATTGTTTAGACCGTATTCTAACTGCTAAGCGTTGGCTTGTCTGCTCGCGATAGGAGGTGGAAGCGCTAGCTTGTTTGCGAGATAGAAAGTATTTAGACAATGTTCGTTTGAAGAAATGTTTGATTCGATTAGTGTTTTAGGAACGAAAGCGTGAATGAACCGCGTCCCATGGGGCAAGCCTCAGGAGCGTTTATTCAAGAATTCAAGGAATGCTAGACTCCAAAATTCAATTCTTTCGTTATTTGATATGTGGATTAAACGTTTTAATTACGGAAAGTCGAATGAACCACGTCCCATGGGGCGAGCCTCAGGAGGGTTCATTCAAGAATTCGAGGAATGCTAGACTCCAGAATTCAATTCTTTCGTTATTTGATATGTGGATTAAATGTTTTAATTTCGGAAAGTCGAATGAACCACGTCCCATGGGGCGAGCCTCAGGAGGGTTCATTCAAGAATTCGAGGAATGCGAGACTCCAGAATTCAGTTATTCTGTTATTTAATTATAAAAAGATTTGAATATTCGAGTTTGGAAAGGTTTGATGGCGAGGCACGGTGCGCTCGACTTACATTGTTTGCGAATCGATTAAAGCGATAAAATGCGGCGAAAAATAAATTAACGACAACTATTCGGAGGCATTGGACCTTTTATTCGAAATATAGTTCAATTACTTCCTTAGAGCCGATTTAAAATTGAAATCGTTCTATTAGGAGTCGATCGTTTATATTGAAATGCGATAAATTAAATTAATCGAATTAAAAAAAATGGCGACAATTAAATCGGAATAGAAATATAAATGCAAATAAATAAATTAGATTGCATCGAATTCGATAACATAATAAATAATTGAAATAATGTAATAAATAAAAAAACTATACTAAATTTGTTTTGTCGAAATAGAATAATAAATAAAAACTAACTAAAGGCCTCATATTAATTAAATTTCCCAATTTAACAAAATTGGAAATAATTTAACTTTTCGATATATCATTGGCTTGAAAATAATAATAACAATAAATCCAAATAAATTACTTAGAACTTGTTAGAAATAAAATAAAATATGATATAGTCTTATAACAATTAGAAATGGCTAAAAATAAATAAAAATGAAAATAAGAAACTAAATAAACATTAAAAGATTTTTTAAGATTTCTCCAAATAAATTGTAAAAATAAAGGTCTTTGTGAACACAGATCCAATAAGAATAAAAGTAGTAAATAAATAAAATAAAATAAAATAAAATAATAAAAAAAACTAATTAAAAAAATATGATGTGTCTAGAGGTGTGTGGACAGAAAACTCATATGTGGTATCAGCAAATCAGCCCACAAATAGAAGCTAAATATCAACAGAATAATAAAAAAATATATATTTGGAAAAGAACTCAGATTCACTTTTTACCACACGATGCATCCATGTATTTCCTATTTTAAAACACAACCTCAAAAGAAATAGAATGAGAACCCACCCTTTCTCTTGTTCACACGACGACGACTTCCTCACGGCGATTTCGGCAGTGTTGTGCGATTGGGTTTCGATCGGTGGGTTTTGTTTGGTCGCGGCGGTTTGTGTTTTCACGGCATGAAGGCATTCGCGGCGGTGGAGGTTTTTTGATTTAGAGGTTTGGTGCGGTGGTCACAGAGTTTTCGGATCTAGATTTGTTCTCACGGTCCGACTCTGGTGCGATTCGGTTTTTGTTCGGTTTGAAGGTGTTCATCGCGTTTTGTGACGGCAGAGGGTTAAGTCGCGATTTTGTTTGGTTTTCGCGGTGCATGGATTTGCGATTTCAACGGTGGTGGGTATGGATTCGTCCGGTAGCGGTGGCGACGTGGCTCGTGTTTGGACGAAGGTGATGGGTGGTGGACGCGGTTTTGTGATTGTTTTTTGGTTCTGTATTTGGTGAAATTTCGTTCACAGCTTCATCTCATTCTCTCTATTTTATTTTCTAGTTTCTCTTGGTATTTTTGTTTGGAAACAAAATGTGGCGATTTTTGAGTTTGTGAAAATTGATTAACAATTGGCCCTCCCTATATTATGAAGGAGTTTTGTTTATATAGAATGAGGTGAGGGTAAATGGGAGATTGCATAGTGGAGATTTTTTTTTACTGATTTTGCTGAATTGTTTGTGAGAATTTTTGTGGAGTTGATGTGCGTGAAAATTTGTATATTGTTGTTGTGCGTGAGATGTTATGGGAGAACAAAGTTTGTTTCGGTGGAATTTACAAGGTCACATGGTTTTGTCCAGCTGGTATATTTGGAGGAGGATGAAGACCGTTAGATGTGTTGTAGTGCTGAATGAAATGTTCTTGTTTTAGGAGAAAAATGGATTACATATAATAATAGTTATAGCAATAAATATAATAATAATAATAGAAATAATAATAACGGATAATAAAAGAAATAATAATAACAATAGAAATAAAAATAATAATATTAATAAACTATAAAAATGGTAAATAGGAAAAAATGAATAATAATAACTAATAATAATAATAGAAAAAGAAATAATAAGTTAGTAACAATAAAAATAAAATAAAAACAATGGTAATAATAATAATGATAAGATGGAAATTTTTTGTCAATTTTTAAATGATGATGGGCTTAAGAAATAATAATAATGGGTTTAGAAGAAGAGAGAAAAAAAAAGCTTTGATAGAACTAATAATAATACTAACAATAGATTTTTTTTAATAATTTTTTTTTGAAAATGAACTAAATAATAACAATAAAATAAAAACTTAAAATAAAAAGAGAATTTGAATTTTTAATGCAAATTTTGGGATTTTTGGTAATTGATTTTTTTTGATAAAAATATAAAATAAAAAGGGTATTGAATATGGATGAAATTAGATAATGGACAAAAATCGGGTATATAAAAAAATAAAAACAAGTGACATATTTTGGATTTTTGAATATCTGATAGAAAAATAAAATGGTACATATTTTTGGATTTTTGAAATAATGGTTAGACAGTAAAATAAAATGGTGCGGGTAGGACAAATTTGGGGTATGACAAACGTCTTGTGGATCTCACCATCCATTTCGGCGTATTTAAATGATGGCAAATGACTAATAAAGATATCCTCCTCACTGTACACGGTGACAATCTGACCATCCACTATGACCTTATCTTTCTGATGGAGTGTAGATGATATTTCCCCGATTGCATGTATCCATGGGAGACTTAGAAAACAACTATAAGTCGGCTGGATGTCCATGACGTAGAAAGTGGTATTGAACATCTGCAAACCTACCTTGATGGGCAACTCCACTTATTCAAATAAAAACCTCTTTGACCCATTGAAAGCTCTCACAACTAGATCATTGGATCGGAGAATCACACCCTCTATATCCAAATTGATCAATGCTTTTTTTAAGAAGCACATTAAGCAAAGAACTTGTGTCCACCAGCACATGAGACAATACAACTCCTTTTCACTCCATAGAAATGTGGAGAGCACGATTGTCATTTCTTCCTTTAGAGGTTAAATCAAAATCTGTGAACCTCAGCCCATGGCTACCGTTAACATTAGAAACCACAGTTTTGAGCTGATTGATATATATATCTTGTGGAACATACGCCATATTCAATATTTTCAATAAAACATTCATGTGAGCTTCAAAGCATAACAACAATGATATGATAGAAATTTTAAAAGGAGTATGGTGAAGATGATCCACTATCTTGTAGTCACTCTTCTTTATTATTTTCATGAATTCTTCTTCCTCTATCTCAAATGACGCCTCGGGGATCGATGTTTGCACGGGTGTATCTGACACTACATGTTTACCTTTGGCTCTTACCAAGGCTTCAACATTATCACTCTGGGAAGCATCACCATTCCTCAAAGTTTGAGGAGCAAACAACCTACCACTTTGCATAAAGCCGCCAACACCTACATTCTCAACCTTCGGGTCCGTTATTGAAGTTCCAATTTCTTGCTTCTGGCCATTGCAATACACCTCCGCACCATAGTGCTAAGGGATAAATTTCTCGCTCTCGATAGAGACTAGTTCATGCACTGTGATAGTAACCGGAGCTGGCCTTGTTGGCACCAGGATCTACACGGGCGTGAAATGGATGGTAATCGTTGAAACGTCATTGCCAACACTAGGAACTTGATCGAATTGCAAACACCCATCATCGATCAATCCTTGAATACCTTTTTTCAAACCCTCATAGCCATTTATTTTAACTAGACATTCTGAACAACTTTCATTACATCCGGGAAAAACACCTCTCCTCAACAAACGATCCTTTACCAACAATATAGATATTTTAACAGCACCAACATCCATTATCAGGTTCAAACATCCCTCTTCTTCAATGGTGTTAATTATTTCCCCACCTGGCAGCGGCATAGGGTTTTAGATAACATTGGGGGCCGGAGAAAATCAATGGCTTTGGAGTCCACCGGGTCCTGTACCACATGCTTAAAGGCCTTGCAATTTTCCACGTTGTGTCCAGGTGCATTAGAGTGGAAGGCACACCTAGCGTTAACATCGTACCCATCCGATATTGTTCTAACTGGCGGTGGAACAAAAGTTCTCAATTGTACTAATTACAACTAAAGTAAGTTCCTAATAATTGTGCGTAAGACATTAACATAATGTCAAACTGTCTATCAACCAATCTTTGTCTTGGTTGAAAGTTTGGCCTTCGAGCCCTTTGCTGCTGAAAATTTTGTTGTCGTGGTTGTTGTTGCGGTTGTTATACAGGTTGATTAGTCGCAGTCAGGATGGTCACAGAAGCTACTAGAAGGTAATACGGTTGATACCCTCTATTTCTTCCCCTCTGAGATTAAACTGCACCAGTCTCCCCTTTATGCTTCTTTTACCCATTTGAAAAAGGTTTCTTCGTGCCAGACATTGATGCACCATTATTCTGTATCTTCCCCAACTTTAACAAATTCTCAATTCGCTTCCCAGCAATCACGATATCATAGAAACCCGTTGATGGACAACCAGCTAGACGATAAAAAAAAGACCCTAAAGTGTCCCCATAAACATGTTAGCCATCTCCCTCTCCAACAATGGGGGTTTCACCCTCGTAGCTAACTCGCGCCATCTCTGTGCATATTCTTTGAAGCATTCGTTGTTTTTCTTGGTTAGACTTTGGAGTTAGGTCCTGTCCGGAGCCATGTATATGTTGTATCGGTATTGTTTCAAAAAAGGCTTAAGCAAATTCCTTCCAATTCTTCACAAAAGCTCGTTCAAGTTTCATGTATCATTCTAGGGAAGCCCCAAATAGGTTGTCCTAAAATAAGTACATTCAGAGCTTTTAATCATGTGTATACGTAGAGATCTTCCTAAAATACGCCTAAAGATGCATCTTCGGGAAGGAGTTAGCATTGTACTTTTCAAACGCTGGTGCTTTAAATTAGGGAGGGATTCTTACCCCCTGAACCAACCCTATATCAGCAACACCAATCTCCATGGTGTTTTGGCATTTCATGGCTTGGACATTATCAACAAGCATTTGGTATTTACAGTTACAATAATCATTATAATCCACCAAGTTCTCATTCAACATAGAGAACTTCTCATTTTGTTGGTCCTCCAGATTAGGAATCGAAATATGAATGGCAACAATAGTAGGAGCCCCACGAGCCCCCACAGGATTCACATCAGCATCAGTGATAACATGGATCCCCTCCCTAGTGGGTGGATCAAATGTAGTCTCAATATTCAGAGTATCAAGCCTTTGAACAACAACCCTTAATTCTTGTTGACCCTGGGCGATGCCTTGCATGAGATCTATAAATTGGGTCATGTGGTTCCTCAACTCAGCCAGCTCTGCTTGCATCCCTTCCATGACTTTGTGTTGATTGTGACAGGTAGCGTACCGGTGAAAATATGGTTCTGTAATCTTTCCTACAATATTAAATAAGTTAACAAAACCATCTAGGAACACCTGTTATGAGAAAATGAAATGCATGAATGAATGTAAATGTCATGTTTACCCATTTTTTAGGGTATCTTATCCTTTGATTCCAGTTTTCAATAAGAAGGGGGGAACGAGAGAATTGAGTGCTGAAAACACCATATAGAGAACATAATGTCGAGTGTGTGTGCAGAGATGTAACACAATGTTGAGTGAGTGTGTATGAAGAAAGTGTTATTGAAGAGACATTGTTGAAGTAGTAAAGTTAAAACAATAATCCCAAGAAATGAAAGCCCATCGTATATCAATAATGCTCAAACGTGCACAGATTCATACAACCATATGTCAATAATATTGAAATACAAACACGCCACAACCGAAGATACACCAAAATAGGAGACTCCATCATCAAGCCTGATGGTAATCCCAACAATAGCAAAACATCATACAAATAGAGGAAGTA
Source organism: Lathyrus aphaca (assembly GCA_963966055.1). Classification (NCBI taxonomy): domain Eukaryota; kingdom Viridiplantae; phylum Streptophyta; class Magnoliopsida; order Fabales; family Fabaceae; genus Lathyrus; species Lathyrus aphaca. The sequence goes on from OZ014522.1 coordinate 230,349,970, forward strand.
CATAACTAAGTCGCTAAATTTCTTAACTTTCTCCTAATCAGCTTGATCAGCAACTAGCTTTGGCTTATTTTCTTCAACATGTGCCTTCAACAGTTCATTTTCATATTGAACCCTCTTCAACTATTTCTGATAGTAACTCAATTTACGATCATAATACGCCTCATTCATGGTTCCCTTTGTCGCTCCCCGGATTTCCATCCTGGTACAAACGCGAAAGTGGCGCGGAAAAAGAATAGAGTCGCCAGCCAGACATTTTTATCCCGAAGAAAGGGAATGGTAATGCTGCACGAACCAGAAGAAAAGGAGAGGAAGGACACAGGTCCTACGAACCAAAGAGACTGAGTTCGGGAGTCGGTTACGACCTGGGAAGGTATTAGCACCCAGATCGTCCGCCGTACCCGACGGGATCCACACTTGCAAAAGAAACTGTTTCAAAGAGTGAGGGGATGAAAGCTGCTGCAAAATAAAATAAAATGAACTGGAAAAGAAACTGGAATTGGAAAAGAAACTGAAAACAAAGAGAAAAATGTAGGGAAAATAAAGGATTGTGCTCGAACGGGCCCTACCCCGCTGCCTACGTACCTCATCAGGATAATGAGGATCAGAGACGCCGTAGTTCCCCTAACTAGGGGTGGCAAGGAAATTGCTTGTGAATTAAGGCTTGAACTACCTATTCCATTGCTCAGGTGTTGTAGACTCGGACGACGAGTGCGTAACCGTCTTGCAAAGTGACAAGTAGGAGCAAGTTCGTGTACGGAGCGAAGGAGATGAGAAAAGAATTCCCGAAGGAAAGACGCTTATTGTTTGTTTGTGTTTTTTATGAAGCTTTTATGAGTGTGTCACAAGGAAGTGAACTCAAGCTCTTTTCCATGGAATGTGCAATTGTCACTACATTCCAAGATGGAATAATAGAACAAGCACACTCAAGTAAGAAGAAGATCCCCAAAACTTGAACCCATAGATTAGGGCCTAAGCTCACTAACTCATTAACTTATTAAGTGTTTTTGGTATTTACAATGAAGAAGTGTTTTTTATACTTTTCTTGGTGAAGAAGATACCTTGATCAGACTTGTGCATCACAAGGTAAGCTTGTACTATCCCAAGATGGGAAGACTACAAGCATACCTCATGGGATAAGGCTATTGCTCAAGGCATCACTTCAAACATTATTAAGTGCTTTTTAGAGGTTATGAGATGAGAAGAGAAGAAGAAACCAAGATCACAAAGGTAAAATCTAACGGGAAAAGTCTAATCCTAATATTCACATGCTCGGATGGTCCTAGGCTAGTGAGGTCTACTATCCTAAAGGAGGTGAAGAAGAGAAAGAGAAGAATGGAAGGAAAAGAATAACCATGGTGGCCTAAGCACACCTCAAGTTAAGAACGAATAGAAAAAGATGAGGAAGAAGAAAAGAATAAGAAAATATAAAGAGATGAGAATGCGATATGGAGTATGATAATAATCAGACAATGCACAAACAGAGCCTACACCAGTAGGACTTCCAGATGCATCAGCATGCAATAAGATAAAATCGGGCCTCAGTGGTACCTAACGGAGAAGGTCCGTTGCCTCTTCAATTCGCGCCCAAGAATTCAGAAATACTTATCAGAAGTTCAAACAAGAAATGGGGTCCAACAGTTAAGCACATGTGTCCATTATCAGGATATCAGACAAAAGTCAAATGTAAGCTTCCAGCATCCAAGATGATCAACAAAGAAAACCAGAATTCACACTAATAATAGGTCTACATGAAATTAGGTGTTAAGCGTCACTTGCATCAAGGATCTCATAAGTCCGTACAAAATTATGAAAAATACTATATCACAACGCCATCATCAAGCAGCATCCGTCGACACCAAAATCAAGAGAATAGGCCTACAAAATGTTAAACACAATGCTAAAACCAAAATTAACACAATTATATTAAACTAAATTAATTAATTGAAACTAATAATGAACCATGCTAATAGCAAAGTTAAAACTAAATTCTAATAACCTTTAAATAAAATCTCTAACACATGCTAATCAAAATTATATATAGATTAATTAAACAAAGTTATGAAGAAAAAACTAAACAAAAGCAAAAAAGGAAAAAAAGAAAATAGAAATAGGAGGGTGTATGTCGCTGGATATGGTGGTATGGAGAGAAATTCAATACGGGCTTCACCAAGCCCAAATCAAAGTAAATGTTGTATTATTAAAAAAAAAGGCTTCACATGCATCAGCAAAGAAAAGTAAAAACAAAGCAACGCCAACTGTAAATCAGCAAATGAATCACGCATCGAAATCCGAAAACAATGATGCGTCTTTCTTCACGATCTTGCCGCAAGAAAGCTCCCCCATCATTCTTCTTATTTTTATTTCAAAGGTATGACGCAAACACGTCCCTTCTTCTCTTCTCAACACTGTGTCATCTCGCTCGCCTTCCGCTCACCGAACAAGATCAACCTCCTTCTTCGTTAAAACAAAACGCACCTCTGACGACCTTAATCAAACTCCTTCAGCCTCTAGAAACAATGAGCCCTCGCCTCCGCGATTTCTCATCGTCAACATCATCTCAACACCGAAAGCAAAGGTGGTGATGATGCGAACCACTTTCTCCAGTCTCAGCTTACAACGGATCGTCCTTTACTCATCTTCGAAAATTTTAACGCGGTTTGGATTTTCTCACTTGACTCGTTTCAGATTTGGTTTTCAACCTCTCTCTTCATCTCTTCTCTGATTTTGTTTTCGTTTCTACTGATGTTGTTTGAGGGCGAAAAAAGGTGGAGGTTGAGAGTTGAAGGTGAGATTCTGATTTGTTGTTATGGTTCTTGGTGTTGTGGTTTGTTATCGCTGTTGATTGGTTGGAGGGGAAGACGAAGGTTGGTGATGTTGTAGCAAATGTTTCAGGTGATGGTGATTTCAAAGTGATTATGAAGTGGTGTGTTTTGTGTTTGAACGGTGGTGAATGAAGAGTGATTCGGTTGAAGAAGGAAGATAATTGCTTAGATTGAAATGGTGGATGGAGGTTTGAGGACGTGGCTATGTTGTTGTTTGTTGAAGGTGGTTGGTTTGTGAGGAAAAAGTGAAGGGTGAGTGAAGAAGGATTCGGTTGGTGGTTACACGGTTTGTTGTTGTGCAGTGATGGTGATGGTTGGAGTAGAGTTAAGGTTTGGTGAGGTTGAAATTGGTGAAGGGCATGATGGTTTTGATTCAGCTTGAAAGAAAGGTGGTGGTAGGTTTGTGCCCTTAAAATTTGTTGCAAAAAAACTGTGTGATGCGTAGGCATTGGAGTGGTATATGCGTGTTACGAAATTGAGGGATTCAGAACGAAATGTGAGTGGGTGTGTCGGTTGTGAGGTGTACAGAATCATTTTCGGAGTAGTGGAATTGGTGATATCACGCCTCATTCTTGGCGTGTTGTAACAGGGTTGAGAGTGTGGTTGGCTGTGAGCTTCCCATTTTTTGTGTGGATGATTTTTTGTATTAAATGGCCAATGAAGTTGTTGCCTTGGAATGATATTGGTGATGCTGGTGTATTGCGTTTTGTTGTGCAAGTGCTTTTTTTGATTTTTGTGTGTGTATTCACGTGTGGAGCTGTAGTGGAAATGTTCATTGTGAAAAGTAGGTGGGCCATGTTGTGGTGATTGGAAGCGTGAGGCTGAGGAAAGAAAATGGTGCATTGAAACAATGCGGCATTTTTGTGTCTTATGGATTATGCTCCTAAAAGAAAATAATAAAAATGGAGTAAATAATAACTTGGATTCTTAAGGAAAGGGCATGGATTAAAAATGGGTTTAGCATGAAATTTGAATGGATTTTGTATTAATGAAAATTGACAAAAGAATTAAAAATGAATAATGGATTTGAAAATTTATTAAACGTATATTTGGACTAAATAAAAAGATTTGAAAAGAAAGTGATTGAACGAGAAAAGAATATTAGGACTTTATCGAATTGAGATGTGGACTAAAATATGGATAAATGGTATGGGTTAGAAGAGAAAAAAAAATAATGGACTTTATTAACAAATGGAATTAATCGGATGAAAAATGACTAATGAAAAGTGGGTATGAATTGATCTTATGGAATGGACCGACAACCACCAACATGCACGCAACCACGAAACAACTTGCACTACTCCACACACTTATGATAAAAGCAATGATGTTCACTAACAACTGAATGGTCTGTAACCGAAGAAAATAACCATCTGAGTTAACCATCTTCTGAATCCGTGGCCAAATGAGTCTTGAATCACCTTAAATCTGTCAGAAACAAACTTCTGGAAAATAAATCCATAAATGGACCACTAATGAACAAACGAACAGACAAAATGGCCCAAAACTTCTTGTAAACCACAACTTGTCTTTGAGCACTCACTGCCTGAGAAATAGCCCCTGATGAAGCAGAAATCCATGGTGACGAACCAAATGAATCAATGAATAATTTTCAGACTTGAAATTCTTATCAGGGAAATAAACCCTAATTCCTCAGAAGATACGATCCCATGTCTTATGCACATGCACATGATATGAATTCTAAATGTTAATGATCTAATGGAAATTCAGATGTAATGCAAACGAAAGCGTACAAAGATAGAAAACCAGAGGGCAAATTTAGGGCGTCTACAGCTGCCCCCATTCAATCAACTGTTAATCTGAAAAGGATGAGAGCAACGGCTATTAGACATTCGAGATAAACAGTGATTGAATACCAAAAAGACCCTGAAAATTTGCACTCTGCAGGAGAATGCAGAAATGGGAAATAAGCCCAACCAAATGACGCTTTGGTGACTGCAAGGGAGAAAAAGCAGACGAGCTTCTTCAAGGTTGAAACTGTTACGCCAGGTAAGAAAAACAAAAACAGACGAGTCTTCTTCAGGCAATCCGGTTACGCCAAGAACCAGACGTACGAGTCCTCATATACTTTGCAAGAACAAATGACTTGAGACAGACGAATCTCCTTCGGATATACCTGTTACGCCAGGACCGGTAACCATTTTGACATTTATTCCCACTGTCAGGATTTTAAACCTCTTCAATACAGACGAGTATTGGATGATCATCAAGATAACATAGATGAGTGCCATAAGTCAATGATACAGATGAGTATTCAGACGATGATCTAAGAAACACAGACGAGCGCTTCAAGCAATGATACAGACGAGTACCAACCACTGGTATAGACGAACACCAGAAATTCAAACACAGACGAGCATTTGGAGTATCAACAGAAGAGTACCAGGATAATCAACAAATCAACACATATTCAAATATAAGCTAACACAGACGAGTGTTGGGAATGATACATACGAGTATCCAAGCAAAGCAGACGAGCTTCAAACAGAAAATCAACACAGGCGAGTGCTGGGGGTGATACAGACGAGTATCTAAACAAAGCAGACGAGCTTCCAACGGGTAACAAACACAGACGAGTGCCGGAGAATGCAGACGAGCAATCACCGATATCACATATCAAAACACAGACGAGTGGGCCTTGCAGACGAGCAACATCAAAGATCCAATTTCAAACACAGACGAGTGGGCATTGCAGACGAGCAACAAACAACTATCAAACATCGAACACAGACGAGTGCTAGGAAGTGCGGACGAGCAACAACAAAGATTATATATCAGAACACAAACGAGTGTTAGAGGAATACAAACGAGCAAATAGCAGAGATTACATATCAAACACAGACGAGTGCTGGAAACTGCGGACGAACCAAATCAAGGATGATAACACCAAACACAGACGAGTGTCGGGGAGTGCAGACGAGCATAAACAAATATCCAACACAGACGAATGCTGGGAAATGCAAACGAGCAAAAACAACGTGCCCTGATTGGCAATAAGATTCACAACTCTGCAGGGGAGAATCAGGTCAAGAGTTTTGGACGATGTTTAACTCTGACTGGGGAGATGAATAACTGTCTGTGTCCTCACATTAGCCAAAACTAAATTGGCGACTTCTCTGGGGAATATGTCAATAATGGGAGTGGGTCCCTAATCCTGAAACTTTGTGGGGAAATATCATCTTCAGATTTTGCTGGGAAAGATGTTTGGTTAAATAACCCTTGCCGGGGAGAGAATTCTGATAATTCTAACTCTGTGGGGAGATGCAAGGCCTTCAGCTGCTCGCCCGGGGTACTTCATTGTGGAAAAATAACTTCGCTTGGGGCTGATAACGATTCAAATAGTCTTGAAGTTCTGCTGGGGATATCATCTGTTCTAACTCAGCTGGGGATGTCAACCTTCTGGCCTGGCTGAGAAACATATTTGGTGATGCTCTACTGAGGAGAGACATGCTGGGGAATCAAAATAAACCAAAATATGCCCCAAGTATAGTGTGACGATTGTGTTGGGAAGATATGCCAATGAAAATTGGACTTTGACTGAATGCGAATACCCAACACCTAATGAAGAAATCTTGTCAGCTGGAAGAAGATCTTATGCTCGAGGAAGAAATAAACTTCCAATGACCTGCTGGTAAAATAAATACCAGACATTCCCTGGGAATTAACACAGTGCTTCAAGCTTCTGATCTCAACTGTTGCATACTGATTATCGAGAGTGCACAAGCATTCTTACTCTTTAATTATGCCTCAAATTGCATCGTCTACGAAAAGATTTCCCCCATAGGATTTTACAGAAGACATGGCGTCCAACATTGCCCCAGTGTCTTCAAACTCTTGCAGAAATTCATCAGATCTTGAGATAACTGCCCCAGATTACGCCTTGTAACGGCTCTTGCTCCACATCAGAGGTAAAACAAAAACCATGCAGTATGAAAATGCAATGCAAATGATGCAAGATGCATACGTATGCTCATGATACTAAGGAAAAGAATATGCAAGCTACGGGAGCTAAAACAAGGATGGTGAGGCGTAAGGCCATGGTTAAGAGATATTTTGATGTATTTAGTTGCCAAGCAATTGGACTTTAAAGTTGAAATACCAGACGAGAACTGGTTTATTAGAAGTAGGCCAACAGACGAGAACTGATGGGCAAAGAAAACGTCGTCAGACGAGAACTGACTCCTTGGGTTCATTGTCAAACGGGAATTGACTCTGAAAAAGAATGACTACCAGACGAGAACTGGAGTTCAACAAGCTAAATGAAAAGGTGACCAGACGAGAACTGGTTAAAAGATTCGCCTACCAGACGGGAACTGGTATTTGAAGTTGGTTTTCTAGACGAGAACTGGACTTTGAAACAGTTTGCCAGACGAGAACTGGACTTTGAATGGTTTGGAAGTTAGGGTTACGAGGCCCTGGATGAGAGATTTAAGTTTGGTTGAGGGTAGGATGCCCAATTCAAATGATGCGCATGCTCTATATGCTCGAGCGAAGCGACATGATTAATGTATGCAAATAATTTATGCAATGATTATGAAAAGCTAGAAATGCTCCCAAGGATGGGAAGAAAGGTCCTAGTGACAAGGCTTCTGGTTGAGAAGGGTGACACAGGCGAGGGTGGGTAGCATGATTCCCCGATACTCGTCCTAAACTTGGAGATTGTTGATATACTTGCTCTGTGTAGCTAAAATTTCCCCTGAGTGAGTCTTTGAACAGACTGTCACTGATTATCCGATTTCTGGAATAGCAGACTTGGGTGTCCTCTCGAGGAGAGTTGCACTTAGTGAACTCTGGAAGTTTCCTGCCCCTGTATGAGCGTGGAAGTGACTTGACTCATTCTGACTGAGCATTGGAAGAATATATCTTTGGTCAACAGAAAAAATGGGTGGCCTGCCCCTGCTTGGTAGATTCGGTTATGATCAACTGACTTCTGAATGACGTTCCTCCGTCAACTGATGCTTAGGAACTTGCTTTACCTTGACAGATTTCTTGGTCGACAAAACCACTAGATAACATGCCCCTGATTCATAGGCCTACAAGGTGCCCTTGATTTTGGTCGTCATTGTTGAATGATCAAGTTCCCTATGATTGCTCTTTGTAGGAGCTTCCCTGACGTCACAAACTGACTTGCAATTAAAACAACTCATTTACAAATGGTAATTTTAATGCAATGCACATGCAAGTTCTTGAAAATTGATTTATTTGAATGTTGTGACAGTGTGTGGCGAATGGACGGTTAGTCCAAACGTAGTGTTGAGTTAGCAAATTGTTAGGAGTCAGTTTACGCAACCTTGTCGTAGTATGCTTTCAGAATTGAACCTGATTCAATTAGGACTTTCAAGGGTTATGACGTAGTCTGGTTCACGATTTTAGAAAGAAAGATTTATGGCTCAAAGTTTATTTGTGCCCACCCATTCTCCTTGATGTTCTCCAGTCCTATATTCAGCTAATTCGGCCTAAGCGCGCGCCTCTCGAAAGGATTTTGTAATGGTTGAGGAGCCAATGACATTGACGGTTTACGCACCAATGAGGTTTCTTGGAGTAACAGTCACCCCTTCTGACTTTGTGTCTGGTCATACGACTTTGTTCTAATGGAAGATTTTTCTTTCTGATTTTTTTTACTCCCTAATTTTTGCCTGGACTGATTCTTTCTGAATGTTTTTCGATTTTGAAGTCCAGCGGGATGCCCTAACTTTTGCCTAAGTCATTTGTATTCACACATTTTTTTCGACTTAGCGGGCTTTATTTCTTGTTTTTCTTCTCTTTTGATTTTTGTTGAACAAATCGTGTGACACTGGTTTGTTTGACTTGTTTGAAAGGGTTGACTGCCTCATTCCTTTGTTGGTGAGGGATAACCATTGTGGTTTTACGTCCCTTGACCTCTTGAGGTGTGATGAATAAAAGGTAATGGATCCTCAGATGCTCACTCCTTTGGAAATTTGAACGTTCGGTCAAATTAACCGATGACTACACTGCCCCGGGTTAAATGTGAGGGTCTTTCTGTTTAGAAAAGAAACTCCTACTTCAAGGCTCAAAGGGGTTGACGAGGGTCTATCTCCCTTATATCTCCAGTGTTTGGGAATTGAAACAATGCCTGTACATCGTCAGCAGGTTCTACTCTGAAAGCATACCTTCAACAATTATGGGTATTCAATTGTCATCATCCTCTCTCAAACCTGCTAAACAACAGTGAAATAAATGGGAGGTAACTGGATGCTTTTTTTTTCAATGCAAGTAAAGAAAAATGAGCGAATGCGACATAATTAATTCAAAAAGTGCAAGATCACTACATTAACATTACCACTCAAAATAACAATGCTTAAAAGACAAGTAGCTGCTAACAGGAAAGAAACTACAATGCAAATGATGAAAAAGATACAATGATCACCAGCTCTGATGACATCTTCTTGTCTAAGCCACTGAAAACAGGATACGCTCCTTCGAAGTCTTTGAACTCAATCAGGCGAGAGGTTGACGTGCACAACCAAGCTTCCTTTTGGAAAGGATATGTAGCCCTTGTCGATCAACTGTTGTACTTTGGCTTGAAAGGCTTTGCAATCTTCAGTTGAGTGCCCCATCGATCCGCCATGATACCCACACTGCTCATGAGGATTGTACTCTGAAGGGTACGGCTCTGACAACGGCTTGAGAAGCTTAGGAACCACCAAAGAGCTCTGAATTATATGTGGCAAGAGTTCACTGTACGCCATGGGAACTGGATGAAGAGGAGCATTCCTTCTTTCCAAGTTGTTGCGAGGCCTAGGTTAGCTCTGAAGTTGATTCTGAGGTCTTCGACCATGAGCTTGCAGATTCGGACGAGGAGTCTTGGGTTTCTGATATGGTGCTCTGAGCATTGCCGAATGCCCATAAGAGTAAACAGACCTAGGAAAAGATGATCTCTGAGAAGATGTCGTTCTAGAATATTCAATATTGGCCATGACTGCACTGGTGTCATACCAATCTTCCTCTTGGGAGCTAACAATAGACTCACTTTCACTAGCTGGGATATTCGAAAAGTCTTGGATCTTTCCACTTTTGAGCAAGCTCTCGAGGCGTACTCCAACTATCATCAAATCAGTGAAGCTTGATGTCCCAATGCTACTCATTCTTTCTAGATATGGACCTTGCAACGTGCCCACGAACAGGTCAACTAACTCTCTGTCTGAAAGTGGTGGTTGCACTTGGGCTGCCAATTCTCTCCACCGTTGTGCATATTCCCTGAAAGATTCACTAGTCCTCTGAGATAGGCCTTGCACTTGCGTGTGACAGGGCGCCATGTCCACATTGTACTGGTATTGCTTTACGAAAGCTCTGGATAAATAATTCCAAGACCGGATACGACTACTTTCCAAATCCATATACCAACTTAAGGATGCACCGCTTAAACTGTCCTGAAAACAGTGGATCATCAACTTATCATTGCGTGCATAAGAAGTCATTTTTCTGCAGAACATCACCAAATGACGCTTTGGGCAACTGACACCAGTGTATTTCTCAAACTTCGGAGTCTTGAAATCTGGAGGAATGCCAAGACTAGGCACCAAACACAGGTGTAAAGCATCAAAACCAAAGGCATCAGGATCCGCTAAGGCTTTGAGTTGCTCATCCAACACACGAAACCTTTCAGCATGATCAATAGCTTGGTGATCCTTGGCTTTTATAAGAGGGATTGCCTCCTGGAAGTTCGGCATAGGGAAAGCAAAACTTTGATAATCTGTAGCATCAGAAGAAGATGAAGGTCCACCTCAGACAACAGATGGTTCAGGTACACTTTGATTCACGATCGGGGTCTGTGCAGGCTGAGCTTGAGTAAGATTGTTCACTTGTGGAAGGTCCTCATCAGGAGATAGATCATAGAAAGGATTGGTCATCGAAGTGAAACCAGGTGCAAACTCAACATTCTGACGGTTGCTCTCTGACATGGCTACTGACGGCTTCCAAACTGACCTTTTACCTCTTGACACTGCTCAATCTTCCTTCAAACACTGTCGTCTTCCAATAGTTAACACTTGTTCAAACTAAGTACCGGGATGTCAGCTGGCTGGTCATGGACAAAAGGAGAAGGATGAGCTCTCTGGAAGAAGGATATGCAATGCAGATGCAAATGCAAAATGCAATATGATGATGCAAAAGATGCAAAGACATGGGATCACGGCTGGAAACTGCCTGGAATCTGGAATACTGAACCAAGAATCGAGTGTCTGTAACCACAAGATCTCTGCATAATAACCCATAATATTAACCGAAAACTGAAGGATCAAGAACTTCAGAATCATAGTGACCGGATCAAAACATAGAAATGCACTGGTAATGAGGGTATGTTGAGGTCAAGGGTTCCTGCAAACCTGTAAACCCCTCCCAATATCACGGGTGTGCTCCGGGTCAAACATCACGGACTCTCAAAGCCGAATGGCAATAATACTTTCACCATTTCCGAGAAATGGCTCATGACCAAATCAGGGATTCAGTTTGGCATTATGTACTACTCAGGGAGGCCTCAGCTGAGTCCGGGAAAACAAGGTCATCCTATGCAAGTCCCAGGTGGGCCCTCGGATGCGAATGGGTTTGCCACAAAAATGTGGTCTGCCACTGTCACCACTAGAGAGGGGTGTTTCCACAAGGTTCTCAATGATCGGTCCCCAGCTGCACATAACTATCAAGGTTATGAAATGAGAGAGGAAGATCCCCAAATCAAGACATTTCCAAGACGGTCGCAAATCTTGGCGTGGAACTCACTACTACCCCCATGACAAGATCTCATGAGGCCAAAGTGGAACCACTCTAATTCCTATGGTGCACTCGAGCCTTGGTAATGAGCTCATCTCACAAAAATAGTATCACCCAAGCCCACCAAACAGAAAATCCAATCCAGACAGTCCAGTAATAATATGATGCAGGAAAATAAATACTGAAAACTGTAAATAAAGTTGTAAATAAAGTTATAAATAAACAACAATAAAGTACAACACACAACAACAAGCAATAAACACCCAAAGAAACAGGAACAAACAAGCGCTAGGAGAGACTCTCAAAGGAACCAGAGATTCTGGGTTCGATCCCCAGGAGAGTCGCCAGCTGTCGCTCCCCGGATTTCCATCCTAGTACAAACGCGAAAGTGGCACGGAAAAAGAATAGAGTCGTCAGCCAGGCATTTTTATCCCGAAGAAAGGGAATGGTAATGCTGCACGAACCAGAAGAAAAGAAGAGGAAGGACACAAGTCCTACGAACCAAAGAGACTGAGTTCGGGAGTTGGTTACGACCTGGGAAGGTATTAGCACCCAGATCGTCCGCCGTACCCGACGGGATCCACACTTGCAAAAGAAACTGTTTCAAAGGGTGATGGGATGAAAGCTGCTGCAAAATAAAATAAAATGAACTGGAAAAGAAACTGGAACTGGAAAAGAAACTGAAAACAAAGAGAAAAATTAGGGAAAATAAAAGATTATGCTCGAACGGGCCCTACCCCGCTGCCTACGTACCTCATCAGGATAATGAGGATCAGAGACGCCGTAGTTCTCCTAACTAGGGGTGGCAAGGAAATTGCTTGTGAATTAAGGCTTGAACTGCCTATGCCATTTCTCAGGTGTTGCAGACTCGGACGACGAGTGCGTAACCGTCTTGCAAAGTGACAAGTAGGAGCAAGTTCGCGTATGGAGCGAAGGAGATGAGAAAAGAATTCCCGAAGGAAAGATGCTTATTGTTTGTTTGTGTTTTTTATGAAGCTTTTATGAGTGTGTCACAAGGAAGTGAACTCAAGCTCTTTTCCATGGAATGTGCACTTGTCACTACATTCCAAGATGGAATAATAGAACAAGCACACTCAAGTAAGGAGAAGATCCCCAAAACTTGAACCCAGAGATTAGGGCCTAAGCTCACTAACTCATTAACTTATTAAGTGTTTTTGGTATTTACAATGAAGAAGTGTTTTTTATGCTTTTCTTGGTGAAGAAGATACCTTGATCAGACTTGTGCATCACAAGGTAAGCTTGTACTATCCCAATATGGGAAGACTACAAGCATACCTCATGGGATAAAGCTATTGCTCAAGGCATCACTTCAAACATTATTAAGTACTTTTTAGAGGTTATGAGATGAGAAGAGAAGAAGAAACCAAGATCACAAAGGTAAAATCTAACGGGAAAGTCTAATCCTAATATTCACATGCTCGGATGGTCCTAGGTTAGTGAGGTCTACTATCCTAAAGGAGGAGAAGAAGAGAAAGAGAAGAATGGAAGGAGAAGAATAACCATGGTGGCCTAAGCACACCTCAAGTTAAGAACGAATAGAAAAAGATGAGGAAGAAGAAAAGAATAAGAAAATATAAAGAGATGAGAATGCGATATGGAGTATGATAATAATCAGACAATGCACAAACTGAGCCTACACCAGTAGGACTTCCAGATGCAGCAGCATGCAATAAGATAAAATCGGGCCTCAGTGGTACCTAACGGAGAAGGTCCATTGCCTCTTCAATTCGCGCCCAAGAATTCAGAAATACTTATCATAAGTTCAAACAAGAAATGGGGTCCAACAGTTAAGCACAGGTGTCCATTATCAGGATATCAGAGAAACGTCAAATGTAAGCTTCCAGCATCCAAGATGATCAACAAAGAAAACTAGAATTCACACCAATAATAGGTCTACATGAAATTAGGTGTTAAGCGTCACTTGCATCAAGGATCTCATAAGTCCGTACAAAATTATGAAAAATACTATATCACAACGCCATCATCAAGCAGCATCCGTCGACACCGAAATCAAGAGAATAGGCCTACAAAATGTTAAACACAACGCTAAAACATAAATTAAAACAATTATATTAAACTAAATTAATTAATTGAAACTAATAATGAACCATGCTAATAGCGAAGTTAAAACTAAATTCTAATAACCTTTAAATAAAATCTCTAACACATGCTAATCAAAATTATATATAGATTAATTAAGCAAAGTTATAAAGAAAAAACTAAACAAAAGCAAAAAAGGAAAAAAAGAAAATAGAAATAGGAGGGTGTATGTCGCTGGATATGGTGGTATGGAGAGAAATTCAATACGGGCTTCACCAAGCCCAAATCAAAGTAAATGTTGTATTATTAAAAAAAAAAAGGCTTCACATGCATCATCAAAGAAAAGTAAAAATGAAGCAACGCCAACTGTAAATCAGCAAATGAATCACGCATCGAAATCCGGAAACAATGATGCGCCTTTCTTCACGATCTCGCCGCAAGAAAGCTCCCCCATCATTCTTCTTATTTTTATTTCAAAGGTGTGACGCAAACACATCCCTTCTTCTCTTCTCAACACTGTGTTGTCTCGCTCGCCTTCTGCTCACCGAACAAGATCAACCTCCTTCTTCGTTAAAACAAAACGCACCTCTGACGACCTTAATCAAACTCCTTCAGCCTCTAGAAACAACGAGCCCTCGCCGCCGCGATTTCTCATCATCAACATCATCTCAACACCAGAAGCAAAGGTGGTGACGATACGAATCACTTTCTCCAGTCTCAGCTTACAACGGATCGTCCTCTACTCATCTTCAAAAATGTTAACGCGGTTTGGATTTTCTCACTTGACTCGTTTCAGATTTGTTTTTCAACCTCTCTCTTCATCTCTTCTCTGATTTTGTTTTCGTTTCTGCTGATGTTGTTTGAGGGCGAAAAAAGGTGGAGGTTGAGAGTTGAAGGTGAGATTCTGATTTGTTGTTATGGTGCTTGGTGTTGTGGTTTATTATCGCTGTTGATTGGTTGGAGGGGAAGACGAAGGTTGGTGATGTTGTAGCAAATGTTTCAGGTGATGGTGATTTCAAAGTGAGTATGAAGTGGTGTGTTTTGTGTTTGAACGGTGGTGAACGAAGAGTGATTCAGTTGAAGAAGGAAGATAATTGCTTAGATTGAAATGGTGGATGGAGGTTTGAGGACGTGGTTGTGTTGTTGTTTGTTGAAGGTGGTTGGTTTGTGAGGAAAAAGTGAAGGGTGAGTGAAGAAGGATTCGGTTGGTGGTTACACGGTTTGTTGTTGTGCGGTGATGGTGATGGTTGGAGTAGAGTTAAGGTTTGGTGAGGTTGAAATTGGTGAAGGGCATGATGGTTTTGATTCAGCTTGAAAGAAAGGTGGTGGTAGGTTTGTGCCCTTAAAATTTGTTGCAAAAAAACTGTGTGATGCGTAGGCATTGGAGTGGTATATGCGTGTTACGAAATTGAGGGATTCAGAACGAAATGTGAGTGGGTGTGTCGGTTGTGAGGTGTACAAAATCATTTTCGGAGTAGTGGAATTGGTGATATCACGCCTCATTCTTGGCGTGTTGTAAAAGGGTTGAGAGTGTGGTTGGCTGTGAGCTTCCCATTTTTTTTGTGGATGATTTTTTGTATTAAATGGCCAATGAAGTTGTTGCCTTGGAATGATATTGGTGATGCTGGTGTATTGCGTTTGGTTGTGCAGGTGCTTTTTTTTTATTTTTGTGTGTGTATTCACGTGTGGAGCTGTAGTGGAAATGTTCATTGTGAAAAGTAGGTGGGCCATGTTGTGGTGATTGGAGGCGTGAGGCTGAGGAAAGAAAATGGTGCATTGAAACAATGCGGCATTTTTGTGTCTTATGGATTATGCTCCTAAAAGAAAATAATAAAAATGGAGTAAATAATAACTTGGATTCTTAAGGAAAGGGCATGGATTAAAAATGGGTTTAGCATGAAATTTGAATGGATTTTGTATTAATGAAAATTGACAAAAGAATTAAAAATGAATAATGGATTTGAAAATTTATTAAACGTATATTTGGACTAAATAAAAAGATTTGAAAAGAAAGTGATTGAACGAGAAAAGAATATTAGGACTTTATCGAATTGAGATGTGGACTAAAATATGGATAAATGGTATGGGTTAGAAGAGAAAAAAAAATAATGGACTTTATTAACAAATGGAATTAATCGGATGAAAAATGACTAATGAAAAGTGGGTATGAATTGATCTTATGGAATGGACCGACAACCACCAACATGCACGCAACCACGAAACAACTTGCACTACTCCACACACTTCTGATAAAAGCAATGATGCTCACTAACAACTGAATGGTCTGTAACCGAAGAAAATAACCATTTGAGTTAACCTTCTTCTGAATACGTGGCAAAATGAGTCTTGAATCACCTTAAATCTATCAGAAACAAACTTCTGGAAAATAAATCCATAAATGGACCACTAATGAACAAACGAACAGACAAAATGGCCCAAAACTTCTTGTAAACCACAACTTGTCTTTGAGCACTCACTGCCTGAGAAATAGCCCCTGATGAAGCAGAAATCCATGGCGACGAACCAAATGAATTAATGAATAATTTTCAGACTTGAAATTCTTATCAGGGAAATAAACCCTAATTCCTCAGAAGATACGATCCCATGTCTTATGCACATGCACATGATATGAATTCTAAATGTTAATGATCTAATGGAAATTCAGATGAGATGCAAACGAAAGCGTACAAAGATAGAAAACCAGAGGGCAAATTTAGGGCGTCTACAGCTGCCCCCATTCAATCAACTGTTAATCTGAAAAGGATGAGAGCAACGACTATTAGACATTCGAGATAAACAGTGATTGAATACCAAAAAGACCCTGAAAATTTGCACTCTGCAGGAGAATGCAGAAATGGGAAATAAGCCCAACCAAATGTTGCTTTGGTGACTGCAAGGGAGAAAAAGCAGACGAGCTTCTTCAAGGTTGAAACTGTTACGCCAGGTAAGAAAAACTAAAACAGACGAGTCTTCTTCAGGCAATCCGGTTACGCCAAGAACCGGACATACGAGTCCTCATATACTTTGCAAGAACAAATGACTTGAGACAGACGAATCTCCTTTGGATATACCTGTTACGCCAGGACCGGTAACCATTTTGACATTTATTCCCACTGTCAGGATTTTAAACCTCTTCAATACAGACGAGTATTGGATGATCATCAAGATAACACAGATGAGTGCCATAAGTCAATGATACAGACGAGTATTCAGACGATGATCTAAGAAACACAGACGAGCGCTTCAAGCAATGATACAGACGAGTACCAACCACTGGTATATACGAACACCAGAAATTCAAACACAGACGAGCATTTGGAGTATCAACAGAAGAGTACCAGGATAATCAACAAATCAACACATATTCAAATATAAGCTAAGACAGACGAGTGTTGGGAATGATACAGACGAGTATCCAAGCAAAGCAGACGATCTTCAAACAGAAAATCAACACAGGCGAGTGCTGGGGGTGATACAGACGAGTATCCAAACAAAGCAGACGAGCTTCCAACGGGTAACAAACACAGACGAGTGTCGGAGAATGCAGACGAGCAATCACCGATATCACATATCAAAACACAGACGAGTGGGCCTTGCAGACGAGCAACATCAAAGATCCAATTTCAAACACAGACGAGTGGGCATTGCAGACGAGCAACAAACAACTATCAAACATCGAACACAGACGAGTGCTAGGAAGTGCGGACGAGCAATAACAAAGATTATATATCAGAACACAAACGAGTGTTAGAGGAATGCAAACGAGAAAAAAGCAGAGATTACATATCAAACACAGACGAGTGCTGGAAACTGCGGACGAACTAAATCAAGGATGATAACACCAAACACAGACGAGTGTCGGGGAGTGCAGACGAGCATAAACAAATATCCAACACAGACGAATGCCGGGAAATGCAAACGAGCAAAAACAACGTGCCCTGATTGGCAATAAGATTCACAACTCTGCAGAGGAGAATCAGGTCAAGAGTTTTGGACGATGTTTAACTCTGACTGGGGAGATGAATAACTGTCTGTGTCCTCACATTAGCCAAAACTAAATTGGCGACTTCTCTGGGGAATATGTCAATAATGGGAGTGGGTCCCTAATCCTGAAACTTTGTGGGGAAATATCATCTTCAGATTTTGCTGGGAAAGATGTTTGGTTAAATAACCCTTGCCGGGGAGAAAATTCTGATAATTCTAACTCTGTGGGGAGATGCAAGGCCTTCAGCTGCTCGCCCGGGGTACTTCATTGTGGAAAAATAACTTCGCTTGGGGCTGATAACGATTCAAATAGTCTTGAAGTTCTGCTGGGGATATCATCTGTTCTAACTCAGCTGGGGATGTCAACCTTCTGGCCTGGCTGAGAAACATATTTGGTGATGCTCTACTGAGGAGAGACATGCTGGGGAATCAAAATAAACCAAAATATGCCCCAAGTATAGTGTGACGATTGTGTTTGGAAGATATGCCAATGAAAATTGGACTTTGACTGAATGCGAATACCGAACACCTAATGAAGAAATCTTGTCAGCTGGAAGAAGATCTTATGCTCGAGGAAGAAATAAACTTCCAATGACCTGCTGGTAAAATAAATACCAGACATTCCCTGGGAATTAACACAGTGCTTCAAGCTTCTGATCTCAACTTTTGCATACTGATTATCGAGAGTGCACAAGCATTCTTACTCTTTAATTATGCCTCAAATTGCATCGTCTACGAAAAGATTTCCCCCATAGGATTTTACAGAAGACTTGGCGTCCAACATTGCCCCAGTGTCTTCAAACTCTTGCAGAAATTCATCAGATCTTGAGATAACTGCCCCAGATTACGCCTTGTAACGGCTCTTGCTCCACATCAGAGGTAAAACAAAAACCATGCAGTATGAAAATGCAATGCAAATGATGCAAGATGCATACGTATGCTCATGATACTAAGGAAAAGAATATGCAAGCTACGGGAGCTAAAACAAGGATGGTTAGGCGTAAGGCCATGGTTAAGAGATATTTTGATGTATTTAGTTGCCAAGCAATTGGACTTTAAAGTTGAAATACCAGACGAGAACTGGTTTATTAGAAGTAGGCCAACAGACGAGAACTGATGGGCAAAGAAAACGTCGTCAGACGAGAACTGACTCCTTGGGTTCATTGTCAAACGAGAATTGACTCTGAAAAAGAATGACTACCAGACGAGAACTGGAGTTCAACAAGCTAAATGAAAAGGTGACCAGACGAGAACTGGTTAAAAGATTCGCCTACCAGACGGGAACTGGTATTTGAAGTTGGTTTTATAGACGAGAACTGGACTTTGAAACAGTTTGCCAGACGAGAACTGGACTTTGAATGGTTTGGAAGTTGGGGTTACGAGGCCCTGGATGAGAGATTGAAGGTTGGTTGAGGGTAGGATGCCCAATTCAAATGATGCGCATGCTCTATATGCTCGAGCGAAGCGACATGATTAATGTATGTAAATAATTTATGCAATGATTATGAAAAGCTAGAAATGCTCCCAAGGATGGGAAGAAAGGTCCTAGTGACAAGGCTTCTGGTTGAGAAGGGTGACACAGGCGAGGGTGGGTAGCATGATTCCCCGATACTCGTCCTAAACTTGGAGATTGTTGATATACTTGCTCTGTGTAGCTAAAATTTCCCCTGAGTGAGTCTTTGAACAGACTGTCACTGATTATCCGATTTCTGGAATAGCAGACTTGGGTGTCCTCTCGAGGAGAGTTGCACTTAGTGAACTCTGGAAGTGTCCTGCCCCTGTATGAGCGTGGAAGCGACTTGACTCATTCTGACTGAGCATTGGAAGAATATATCTTTGGTCAACAGAAAAAATGGGTGGCCTGCCCCTGCTTGGTAGATTCGGTTATGATCAACTGACTTCTGAATGACGTTCCTCCGTCAACTGATGCTTAGGAACTTGCTTTACCTTGACAGATTTCTTGGTCGACAAAACCACTAGATAACATGCCCCTGATTCATAGGCCTACAAGGTGCCCTTGATTTTGGTCGTCATTGTTGAATGATCAAGTTCCCTATGATTGCTCTTTGTAGGAGCTTCCCTGACGTCACAGACTGACTTGCAATTAAAACAACTCATTTACAAATGGTAATTTTAATGCAATGCACATGCAAGTTCTTAAAAATTGATTTATTTGAATGTTGTGACAGTGTGTGGCGAATGGATGGTTAGTCCAAACGTAGTGTTGAGTTAGCAAATTGTTAGGAGTCAGTTTACGCAACCTTGTCGTAGTATGCTTTCAGAATTGAACCTGATTCAATTAGGACTTTCAAGGGTTATGACGTGGTCTGGTTCACGATTTTAGAAAGAAAGATTTATGGCTCAAAGTTTATTTGTGCCCACCCATTCTCCTTGATGTTCTCCAGTCCTATATTCAGCTAATTCGGCCTAAGCGCGCGCCTCTCGAAAGGATTTTGTAATGGTTGAGGAGCCAATGACATTGACGGTTTATGCACCAATGAGGTTTCTTGGAGTAACATTCACCCCTTCTGACTTTGTGTCTGGTCACACGACTTTGTTCTAATGGAAGATTTTTCTTTCTGATTTTTTTTACTCCCTAATTTTTGCCTGGACTGATTCTTTCTGAATGTTTTTCGATTTTGAAGTCCAGCGGGATGCCCTAACTTTTGCCTAAGTCATTTGTATTCACACATTTTTTTCGACTTAGCGGGCTTTATTTCTTTTTTTTCTTCTTTTTTGATTTTTGTTGAACAAATCGTGTGACACTGGTTTGTTTGACTTGTTTGAAAGGGTTGACTGCCTCATTCCTTTGTTGGTGAGGGATAACCATTGTGGTTTTACGTCCCTTGACCTCTTGAGGTGTGATGAATAAAAGGTAATGGATCCTCAGATGCTCACTCCTTTGGAAATTTGAACGTTCGGTCAAATTAACTGATGACTACACTGCCCCGGGTTAAATGTGAGGGTCTTTCTGTTTAGAAAAGAAACTCCTACTTCAAGGCTCAAAGGGGTTGACGAGGGTCTATCTCCCTTATATCTCCAGTGTTTGGGAATTGAAACAATGCCTGTACATCGTCAGCAGGTTCTACTCTGAAAGCATACCTTCAACAATTATGGGTATTCAATTGTCATCATTCTCTCTCAAACCTGCTAAACAACAGTGAAATAAATGAGAGGTAAATGGATGCTTTTTTTTTTCAATGCAAGTAAAGAAAAATGAGCGAATGCGACATAATTAATTCAAAAAGTGCAAGATTACTACATTAACATTACCACTCAAAATAACAATGCTTAAAAGACAAGTAGCTGCTAACAGGAAAGAAACTACAATGCAAATGATGAAAAGGATACAATGATCACCAGCTCTAATGACATCTTCTTGTCTAAGCCACTGAAAACAGGATACGCTCCTTCGAAGTCTTTGAACTCAATCAGGCGAGAGGTTGACGTGCACAACCAAGCTTCCTTTTGGAAAGGATATGTAGCCCTTGTCGATCAACTGTTGTACTTTGGCTTGAAAGGCTTTGCAATCTTCAGTTGATTGCCCCATCGATCCGCCATGATACCCACACTGCTCATGAGGATTGTACTCTAAAGGGTACGGCTCTGACAACGGCTTGAGAAGCTTAGGAACCACCAAAGAGCTCTGAATTATATGTGGCAAGAGTTCACTGTACGCCATGGGAACTGGATGAAGAGGAGCATTCCTTCTTTCCAAGTTGTTGCGAGGCCTAGGTTAGCTCTGAAGTTGATTCTGAGGTCTTCGACCATGAGCTTGCAGATTCGGACGAGGAGTCTTGGGTTTCTGATATGGTGCTCTGAGCATTGCCGAATGCCCATAAGAGTAAACAGACCTAGGAAAAGATGATCTCTGAGAAGATGTCGTTCTAGAATATTCAATATTGGCCATGACTGCACTGGTGTCATACCAATCTTCCTCTTGGGAGCTAACAACAGACTCACTTTCACTAGCTGCGATATTCGAAAAGTCTTGGATCTTTCCACTTTTGAGCAAGCTCTCGAGGCGTACTCCAACTATCATCAAATCAGTAAAGCTTGATGTCCCAATGCTACTCATTCTTTCCAGATATGGACCTTGCAACGTGCCCACGAACAGGTCAACTAACTCTCTGTCTGAAAGTGGTGGTTGCACTTGGGCTGCCAATTCTCTCCACCGTTGTGCATATTCCCTGAAAGATTCACTGTCCTCTGAGATAGGCCTTGCAAGTGCGTGTGACAGGGCGCCATGTCCACATTGTACTGGTATTGCTTTACGAAAGCTCTGGATAAATAATTCCAAGACCGGATACGACTACTTTCCAAATCCATATACCAACTTAAGGATGCACCGCTTAAACTGTCCTGAAAACAGTGGATCATCAACTTATCATTGCGTGCATAAGAAGTCATTTTTCTGCAGAACATCACCAAATGACGCTTTGGGCAACTGACACCAGTGTATTTCTCAAACTTCGGAGTCTTGAAATCTGGAGGAATGACAAGACTAGGCACCAAACACAGGTGTAAAGCATCAAAACCAAAGGCATCAGGATCCGCTAAGGCTTTGAGTTGCTCATCCAACACACGAAACCTTTCAGCATGATCAATAGCTTGGTGATCCTTGGCTTTTATAAGAGGGATTGCCTCCTGGAAGTTCGGCATAGGGAAAGCAAAACTTTGATAATCTGTAGCATCAGAAGAAGATGAAGGTCCACCTCAGACAACAGATGGTTCAGGTACACTTTGATTCACGATCGGGGTCTGTGCAGGCTGAGCTTGAGTAAGATTGTTCACTTGTGGAAGGTCCTCATCAGGAGATAGATCATACAAAGGATTGGTCATCGAAGTGAAACCAGGTGCAAACTCAACATTCTGACCGGTGCTCTCTGACATGGCTACTGACGGCTTCCAAACTGACCTTTTACCTCTTGACACTGCTCAATCTTCCTTCAAACACTGTCGTCTTCCAATAGTTAACACTTGTTCAAACTAAGTACCGGGATGTCAGCTGGCTGGTCATGGACAAAAGGAGAAGGATGAGCTCTCTGGAAGAAGGATATGCAATGCAGATGCAAATGCAAAATGCAATATGATGATGCAAAAGATGCAAAGACATGGGATCACGGCTGGAAACTGCCTGGAATCTGGAATACTGAACCAAGAATCGAGTGTCTGTAACCACAAGATCTCTGCATAATAACCCATAATATTAACCGAAAACTGAAGGATCAAGAACTTCAGAATCATAGTGACCGGATCAAAACATAGAAATGCACTGGTAATGAGGGTATGTTGAGGTCAAGGGTTCCTGCAAACCTGTAAACCCCTCCCAATATCACGGGTGTGCTCCGGGTCAAACATCATGGACTCTCAAAGCCGAATGGCAATAATACTTTCACCATTTCCGAGAAATGGCTCATGACCAAATCAGGGATTCAGTTTGGAATTATGTACTACTCAGGGAGGCCTCAGCTGAGTCCGGGAAAACAAGGTCATCCTATGCAAGTCCCAGGTGGGCCCTCGGATGCGAATGGGTTTGCCACAAAAATGTGGTCTGCCACTGTCACCACTAGAGAGGGGTGTTTCCACAAGGTTCTCAATGATCGGTCCCCAGCTGCACATAACTATCAAGGTTATGAAATGAGAGAGGAAGATCCCCAAATCAAGACATTTCCAAGACGGTCGCAAATCTGGGCGTGGAACTCACTACTACCCCCATGACAAGATCTCATGAGGCCAAAGTGGAACCACTCTAAGTCCTATGGTGCACTCGAGCCTTGGTAATGAGCTCATCTCACAGAAACAGTATCACCCAAGCCCACCAAACAGAAAATCCAATCCAGACAGTCCAGTAATAATATGATGTAGGAAAATAAATACTGAAAACTGTAAATAAAGTTGTAAATAAAGTTGTAAATAAACAACAATAAAGTACAACACACAACAACAAGCAATCAACACCCAAAGAAACAGGAACAAACAAGCGCTAGGAGAGACTCTCAAAGGAACCAGAGATTCTGGGTTCGATCCCCAGCAGAGTCGCCAGCTGTCGCTCCCCGGATTTCCATCCTGGTACAAACGCGAAAGTGGCACGGAAAAAGAATAGAGTCGCCAGCCAGGCATTTTTATCCCGAAAAAAGAGAATGGTAATGCTGCACGAACCAGAAGAAAAGAAGAGGAAGGACACAGGTCCTACGAACCAAAGAGACTGAGTTCGTGAGTTGGTTACGACCTGGGAAGGTATTAGCACCCAGATCGTCCGCCGTACCCGACGGGATCCACACTTGCAAAAGAAACTGTTTCAAAGGGTGAGGGGATGAAAGCTGCTGCAAAATAAAATAAAATGAACTGGAAAAGAAACTGGAACTGGAAAAGAAACTGAAAACAAAGAGAAAAATGTAGGGAAAATAAAAGATTGTGCTCGAACGGCCCCTACCCCGCTGCCTACGTACCTCATCAGGATAATGAGGATCAGAGACGCCGTAGTTCTCCTAACTAGGGGTGGCAAGGAAATTGCTTGTGAATTAAGGCTTGAACTGCCTATGCCATTGCTCAAGTGTTGCAGACTCGGACGACGAGTGCGTAACCGTCTTGCAAAGTGACAAGTAGGAGCAAGTTCGCGTATGGAGCGAAGTAGATGAGAAAAGAATTCCCGAAGGAAAGACGCTTATTGTTTGTTTGTGTTTTTTATGAAGCTTTTATGAGTGTGTCACAAGGAAGTGAACTCAAGCTCTTTTCCATGGAATGTGCACTTGTCACTACATTCCAAGATGGAATAATAGAACAAGCACACTCAAGTAAGGAGAAGATCCCCAAAACTTGAACCCAGAGATTAGGGCCTAAGCTCACTAACTCGTTAACTTATTAAGGGTTTTTGGTATTTATAATGAAGAAGTGTTTTTTATGCTTTTCTTGGTGAAGAAGATACCTTGATCAGACTTGTGCATCACAAGGTAAGCTTGTACTATCCCAAGATGGGAAGACTACAAGCATACCTCATGGGATAAGGCTATTGCTCAAGGCATCACTTCAAACATTATTAAGTACTTTTTAGAGGTTATGAGATGAGAAGAGAAGAAGAAACCAAGATCACAAAGGTAAAATCTAACGGGAAAAGTCTAATCCTAATATTCACATGCTCGGATGATCCTAGGTTAGTGAGGTCTACTATCCTAAAGGAGGAGAAGAAGAGAAAGAGAAGAATGGAAGGAGAAGAATAACCATGGTGGCCTAAGCACACCTCAAGTTAAGAACGAATAGAAAAAGATGAGGAAGAAGAAAAGAATAAGAAAATATAAAGAGATGAGAATGCGATATGGAGTATGATAATAATCAGACAATGCACAAACTGAGCCTACACCAGTAGGACTTCCAAATGCAGCAGCATGCAATAAGATAAAATCGGGCCTCAGTGGTACCTAACGGAGAAGGTCCGTTGCCTCTTCAATTCGCGCCCAAGAATTCAGAAATACTTATCAGAAGTTCAAACAAGAAATGGGGTCCAACAGTTAAGCACAGGTGTCCATTATCAGGATATCAGAGAAACGTCAAATGTAAGCTTCCAGCATCAAAGATGATCAACAAAGAAAACTAGAATTCACACCAATAATAGGTCTACATGAAATTAGGTGTTAAGCGTCACTTGCATCAAGGATCTCATAAGTCCGTACAAAATTATGAAAAATACTATATCACAACGCCATCATCAAGCAGCATCCGTCGACACCGAAATCAAGAGAATAGGCCTACAAAATGTTAAACACAACGCTAAAACCAAAATTAACACAATTATATTAAACTAAATTAATTAATTGAAACTAATAATGAACCATGCTAATAGCGAAGTTAAAACTAAATTCTAATAACCTTTAAATAAAATCTCTAACACATGCTAATCAAAATTATATATAGATTAATTAAACAAAGTTATAAAGAAAAAACTAAACAAAAGCAAAAAAGGAAAAAAAGAAAATAGAAATAGGAGGGTGTATGTCGCTGGATATGGTGGTATGGAGAGAAATTCAATACGGGCTTCACCAAGCCCAAATCAAAGTAAATGTTGTATTATTAAAAAAAAAGGCTTCACATGCATCATCAAAGAAAAGTAAAAACGAAGCAACGCCAACTGTAAATCAGCAAATGAATCATGCATCGAAATCCGGAAACAATGATGCGCCTTTCTTCACGATCTCGCCGCAAGAAAGCTCCCCCATCATTCTTCTTATTTTTATTTCAAAGGTGTGACGCAAACACATCCCTTCTTCTCTTCTCAACACTGTGTCGTCTCGCTCGCCTTCCGCTCACCGAACAAGATCAACCTCCTTCTTCGTTAAAACAAAACGCACCTCTGACGACCTTAATCAAACTCCTTCCGCCTCTAGAAACAACGAGCCCTCGCCGCCGTGATTTCTCATCATCAACATCATCTCAACACCAGAAGCAAAGGTGGTGACGATGCGAACCACTTTCTCCAGTCTCAGCTTACAACGGATCGTCCTCTACTCATCTTCAAAAATGTTAACGCGGTTTGGATTTTCTCACTTGACTCGTTTCAGATTTGTTTTTCAACCTCTCTCTTCATCTCTTCTCTGATTTTGTTTTCGTTTCTGCTGATGTTGTTTGAGGGCGAAAAAAGGTGGAGGTTGAGAGTTGAAGGTGAGATTCTGATTTGTTGTTATGGTGCTTGGTGTTGTGGTTTATTATCGCTGTTGATTGGTTGGAGGGGAAGACGAAGGTTGGTGATGTTGTAGCAAATGTTTCAGGTGATGGTGATTTCAAAGTGAGTATGAAGTGGTGTGTTTTGTGTTTGAACGGTGGTGAACGAAGAGTGATTCGGTTGAAGAAGGAAGATAATTGCTTAGATTGAAATGGTGGATGGAGGTTTGAGGACGTGGTTGTGTTGTTGTTTGTTGAAGGTGGTTGGTTTGTGAGGAAAAAGTGAAGGGTGAGTGAAGAAGGATTCGGTTGGTGGTTACACGGTTTGTTGTTGTGCAGTGATGGTGATGGTTGGAGTAGAGTTAAGGTTTGGTGAGGGTGAAATTGGTGAAGGGCATGATGGTTTTGATTCAGCTTGAAAGAAAGGTGGTGGTAGGTTTGTGCCCTTAAAATTTGTTGCAAAAACACTATGTGATGCGTAGGCGTTGGAGTGGTATATGCGTGTTACGGAATTGAGGGATTCAGAACGAAATGTGAGTGGGTATGTCGGTTGTGAGGTGTACAGAATCATTTTGGGAGTAGTGGAATTGGTGATATCACATCTCATTCTTGGCGTGTTGTAACATGGTTGAGAGTGTGGTTGGCTGTGAGCTTCCCATTTTTTTTGTGTGGATGATTTTTTGTATTAAATGGCCAATGAAGTTGTTGCCTTGGAATGATATTGGTGATGCTGGTGTATTACGTTTTGTTGTGCAGGTGCTTTTTTTGATTTTTGTGTGTGTATTCACGTGTGGAGCTGTAGTGGAAATGTTCATTGTGAAAAGTAGGTGGGCCATGTTGTGGTGATTGGAGGCATGAGGCTGAGGAAAGAAAATGGTGCATTGAAACAATGTGGCATTTTTGTGTCTTATGGATTATGCTACTAAAAGAAAATAATAAAAATGGAGTAAATAATAACTTGGATTCTTAAGGAAAGGGCATGGATTAAAAATGGGTTTAGCATGAAATTTGAATGGATTTTGTATTAATGAAAATTGACAAAAGAATTAAAAATGAATAATGGATTTGAGAATTTATTAAACGTATATTTGGACTAAATAAAAAGATTTGAAAAGAAATTGATTGAACGAGAAAAGAATATTCGGACTTTATCGAATTGAGATGTGGACTAAAATATGGATAAATGGTATGGGTTAGAAGAGAAAAAAATAATAATGGACTTTATTAACAAATGGAATTAATCGGATGAAAAATGACTAATGAAAAGTGGGTATGAATTGATCTTATGGAATGGACCGACAACCACCAACATGCACGCAACCACGAAACAACTTGCACTACTCCACACACTTCTGATAAAAGCAATGATGCTCACTAACAACTGAATGGTCCGTAACCGAAGCAAATAACCATCTGAGTTAACCATCTTCTGAATCCGTGGCCAAATGAGTCTTGAATCACCTTAAATCTATCAGAAACAAACTTCTGGAAAATAAATCCATAAATGGACCACTAATGAACAAACGAACAGACAAAATGGCCCAAAACTTCTTGTAAACCACAACTTGTCTTTGAGCACTCACTGCCTGAGAAATAGCCCCTGATGAAGCAGAAATCCATGGTGACGAACCAAATGAATCAGTGAATATTTTTCAGACTTGAAATTCTTATCAGGGAAATAAACCCTAATTCCTCAGAAGATACGATCCCATGTCTTATGCACATGCACATGATATGAATTCTAAATG
This sequence comes from Lathyrus aphaca, assembly GCA_963966055.1. NCBI lineage: Eukaryota > Viridiplantae > Streptophyta > Magnoliopsida > Fabales > Fabaceae > Lathyrus > Lathyrus aphaca. The sequence goes on from OZ014522.1 coordinate 230,377,988, forward strand.
TTAATGATCTAATGGAAATGGAGATGAGATGCAAACGAAAGCGGACAAAGATAGAAAACCAGAGGGCAAATTTAGGGCGTCTACACCCTTGGCGAGCTCTTCTTCCTTTTTCTTCAACTTATCTTCCCACACTTCAGCTTAAGCTTTATCTTCTCCCTATTTCCTCTGATGCAAAGTGATTTTTTTCTCTTCATACTTTTAAACATTTGACTAGTTCTCGTTAGTTTCATCTTAGTCAGCAGGTGCTCTTCAGTTGAGGCTTGTAGAGCTAAATCAGTCTTTCCAAAATAAACAAAGTCTACAACGAACATCTTTTCAGCAATAACATGAAATTTTGAGGCCTTCCATGCATTCTATTCAGCCTTATGCTTGGATATTTCTCCCAGAAGCTTATTTGATGGTTTTCGCTAGTTCCTAGATGGTTTTCTTCATTATTTGATATTGTAGGCAAGATTGCAGAACCATATATTCACTGGTATGCTACCCGTTACAATCAACACAAAGTCATGGAAGGGATGCAAGCAGAGCTGGATGAGTTGAGGAACCACATGACCCAATTTATGGATCTCATGCAAGGCATCACCCAGGTTCAACAAGAATTAAGGGTTGTTGTTCAAAGGCTTGATACTCTGAATATTGAGACTCTAGTTGATCCTCCCACTAGGGAGGGGGTCCATGTTAACACTAGACAGGAAAAAGAGAAACAAAGGGTGGAAAGAAAGAAGTTGACTCGAGAGGATATCACATCCCAGCCTACGTATCTCATCGGGAATGGGAATCAGAGTCGACGCAGTTCTAAGCAGAACAAGGATAATGTTTTTTGCAAGACATCAGTCTCGTGCCTAAGTATCTCATCTGGAATGAGAATCAGAGCACCGTAGTTCGGCTCACTACGAGTTACCTTGTTTGTTTGTGTTTTCTAAGCTGATAGTGTCTATGTTCGCATTTCACAGTTATGTGTTGTCGCTTGCTGAATCGAGTCTTATGTGTCACCTGTTTGCGGTAGAATAAACTTGACAAGTTGTATCGTCTGCAATAGAGTAAGATGAGAAGAGAAAAGATGATTGTTTATTTTATTGTCTTTTATGATAAGTGTTTTCATTAATTATGTTTATTGTATGTATAGTGCTAAAGACTATGACATATGAGCAAGTACTTCACACATCGCCGCAAGATGGGACGTGCACAAAGCACCTTTCCAATGTGCTCAAGGCTCATGGAACACCATACACACTTTATTTCTTAATTTTTTCACTGCCCTTGTGATGATTTCTGAATTCTTTCTTTTGTTGAGCTGTTATATTTCTCCTTTCTATCTTCTGACTGTTGTCTCCAAATGGATGAGTGTAACCATCAGTCACCATATCCCAGAGATCTCCATCATGAGCCAGAAAGAAACTTTCCTGAACATCTTTCTAGTAGTCAAAGTTCTCACCATCGAACACTAGGGGTTTGCCATTGATCTTGTCATTCTAGTTGTCGTTGTTGTTCTGAATTTGTTCCGCCATAGTATTTTTTTCTGTAGGATCTTTTTCTGACACGGTTAAGTGTTAGCACCCAGAACTAGACGCTCTGATACCAATTGAAGGAACGAAAAACACAAGAAAGGGGGTTCGAATTGGGGTTTTCAAAAAATAAAGCAAAAGACACGATTAGTTTATCCTAGTTCGTTTGAACTCAAACTACTTCAGTCCACTCGCCAATGTGATTTTGCCTCTCTCACATGAGGTCTTAATCCACTATTCAAGATTTGAATACAACACAAAGACCTACTATCAATGTCTTCTTGAGTCTTCTGACTAACACTTTAGTCACTCAAGGAATATCAAAAAGAATAAAATACAAGTGTGTATAATTTTGCTTCTAATTATATTTTATCACTATTGTGATGTTTTTACACAATTTTAATACAAATAGGACTTGATAATGTAAAACCTGTTTGTATATGTGCGCGAGTGTAGTTGTTCTTTTTCTTCCAAACTACCCCTTTATATAGATGAGGAAATGTTGAACCATTGGAGACACAAATGGATATATTTTGAGGATGCTATAGGATGTTAAAGACGTTTCTAAAAATAGGGATCCTTGTCTGATATGTCATTAAGTCTTGATACTCATTTAATGAAGGATGATGCTTGAGATCAGATTTTACTTCTCATGAGAACATCAGAATCTTATCAAAAGTTCAACTGGTTCTAAGAGCATGAAAAATATTCAGATCATCCATATCATACTTTCGTGAATTTTCCTTGTTAGCTCTTCTTTGAGTTCAGCCTTCAGAATTTCTATCTTATGTAGTAGAACTTTTTGCTTTGCAACAGAACTTCCTGCACATCAAAATAAATAATTTTTTTAAGGGGCATATTTGTTCTTTAAAACAACATGCTGTTTGTTATCATCAAAATTAATTATGAAGTTTAAAATCAATTCTTTTTCTAACAAGAAAGACTCAAAGTTTGAAAATAAAAACTAAGGGGAGACTAACTTCATCCTAATGTTAACATGCAATGTTATTCCTATAGTTAGGTTTTAAAAGGGAATGATCTACCTAAGTTAACATGAAATATACTATTCTAATTTCTATCCTAATCCAAACTTAATCAATGACCAAGTTAAAATTGGTACCTAACATCTATCTTATTTCAAACTTAATTGGGAATTAAGTTGAAATAAGTGTTTCCTAAGAGATCATACAAAAGAGAAATGAAACAAAAGATGAGATGAAAAGGAATTTTAAAAGTAAACACCAAGTCAAAGAGACTTACCTCACACACAAGCACAACCAATTGAAGGTTGAAAGTTATTCAAACAAGCTCAACTAACTAGATAGTTGAAAGTTTATGAAAACTATGTCCTAAAACTAATGCAAATGCCCTACAATGGCTCTAGATGTCACACCAATCAACAATCATGGTGAAATAGGTCTAAGGTGGGTAACATATGATATGTGTCAGTATCTAACCTAAATTGAATCCTATACATGTCAAATACCTAAGGAAGATCAAACAAGTTCAAACTAGTTCCTAAGTTAGCACACAATCAAAGTTATTCACAAACTATGCACCATTGACTTATAAAGGTCACATGAATTGAATTAACGCATACATAATAGATGAGGTTGGTAGTTTACTTCATGAGAAATGAGGTTTGAAGTATTCATAAATTATCATGGCATTCATACTACAACACGCTCAAAAGCTTAGACAATCTTACACTAAGAAGTGTCACTTAAGATGTAACAATTATTTAAAGTTGTATGATGTACAAAAAAGTGTGATATGAACATGAAATTGGCATGGATTATAACTTAAAACAGGTATCAAGATATGATAATTACCCTAAGTTGTCTTAGAATTTCCATGTTAAGGCATCTTTAAGAATCATACAAGTTTATGCCCGAAGAGTTCACTTAAGATGCAACAAACATGTTTGATCAAGCAAAACACAAGTAATCATGGGAGTATGCATGTGAAATGTTATAGGTTATAAGTGAATTCACATTTATATGTTTAAGAATGACCTATAATTGTCAAGAAAATTCTATGTTGATGCACATTTAGAAGTCAAGTCAAACAATGCACAAAACAAGCTCAAACATTTCTTAAGAGACTTGTAACTTGTAAGTCAAGTAAAGATGGAGCACCTAAAGTATATGCACATGTATGAGAATCCAAGGATTTAGGTAAGGACCTATAATTACTAATGTTCAATTCCCCTAAGGGTCACAAAAATAAGGTAGGCAAATGTCTTCAAGAGGTGTCACTACAATGCACAAGTGTACAAGTTCAAAGTAGCTCAAGAAATCACATCAAAAGAAATGAACAAAGGGACCTATTAAACAAAACCAAGAGGATCTACCTCATATTCAAAAAAATTCACCCAATAAAATACATTTTCAATTTTTTTTGTTACACAAATTTAGCATTGTCAAACAAAATCAAAGACTAGCACACAATAGGTCAAAGCATAACCTACTTTCAATCTATGCACTTAGGAAGCATCAATCATGAACACAAGGTAATAATACTCATTAAAATTGACATTTATGCATCTAGTGCAGTATAAAACACATATCAAGACATCACATTAGACTCAACAAGAATTGATAAGTGAAAGACATGTGAATTCAATCAAGAGGCACCACAATTTAGGACTTAGGCAAGTTCAAACTTATGAAACAAGTAACATCACTCAATGACAAGTAACATGACCTATAATTCATATAAAAAGCTTCAATTTCATGTCATTATCAAGTTGAAATCCATGATCTCTAATAGGTTGCATAAATGCAATCCTAAAGCCCTAGCACACAAGCATACAATTGACAAGTACAAACACACATCAAAGTTTCACAAATTAGGCACATTACACATAATCAAACCTCAATGTTTAAGAATCAATATGGTGATCAAAATTTCCTATAACATGCGTCTAAGAATGGTAAGAATTGCACATGAAGTCAAGTTTACAAGGCTCACAAAGATGGACCTAGTCTGTGCCTTAAACCAAAATTCAAGTCATGCAATTAATAGCTCCTAAAACCTAACATGAATCATGATAAAATTGTGAAAAATTAGACATGTTAAAGGGAAGTCAGTAGCTCATACATGATCAAAGTAATAAACATGAAAGTGTTCACAAGGGTTCAAAATAATTCCACACAACAATTAATGCAAAGCTCAATAGCTCTTTTTTATTCATTCAAAAGTAAATAAAAAATCATTATATGAACATAAATTGGACATCATAATATCACCAATCCAATTAGCTATATTCATGCTAAAAATCAAGATCAAACTATTTCAAGAATATTGGTTTTGAAACCTATAATTGCAACTAGGTCGATTTTGCACCTATTTAATCTAAAATCCACAACAAAAAAATCGAGATAATGCAAAATCATCAAGAAAAATTATTAAAAATCAAATAAAGTGCTAACTGGCCTTTGGGATTTTTATGAACTTTTTGGTAATTTTTAAAAGTCAGTTTTATGAGCTGATTAATGTGAAAATGGAAAAAGTGAAGAAAATAGCATGGGGTGTATCCAAAGCAATTAGCACGTTCAAGAAAACATGATGGAGATGGAGTTCATTAATGCATTGGTAATGTATTTGTTGTTGGATCACAAATTTTACACGGTCCATATTAAAACACGCATGCTAACAAAGTCTTCTAGGGTTTTGAAATTCTGGTATAGCAAATCACAGATGTCCTATGAGATGTCGGAACAACTGATCTCTGCTTTCTCAAACAATGAACAAGATGAACACAAACAATTAGTTGCAGAAAGTAAGCGAACATACAACAATTGTTAACCCATTTCGGTGCAATCACACCTATGTCTGGAGGCTACCAAGCCAGGAATGAAATTCGCTATAATAGTATTAATTCAAAGCTAAACTCCCTCGCTTACAACTTCTCACTTAATCACTACCCATGCAACTTCTACCTAAGACACTCTTAGATACAAGACCCCTCTCAATTCCCTTTACAATCACCACATGTTAATAAATACTCAATGCTTAAAAGCTTAAGAGTGAACGATTTATAACAACCTATGTTGACCACATAGTATCAAAAGATACATGGGTGACTTACAAACTACACAAGAGACTCTCAAAACCCTAAACCCTTTTGTTGCACCAACGGCTTGTTGTTGTGATTGATTTTTATTTTAGGTCTAGAAAATACTTATTTATAGACTCTTGCAGTATGGGGCTTGGACTCTTCAAATCAGATCCAATCTTCATATATTAAATTAGCTGCAAGATCTTTTCCACAAAAATAGAAACAAATCTCTATTTCCAAAAAAATCTCCAAGATCATTTTAATAAAGTCTCATTTAAATTTGTACTTTATTCTTAATAAATATCCTTGACCTGCTCACAATGATGCAACATATCCAAAAGATTCTCATCAAATAAAATCATATATGTCAAGAGATATAAAATAGCAGTGTTTGTTGTACCAGACAAAGATGTTATGACATCCGTCTTCGACGTCTTTTTGTAACACATAACAACAACACATGTTGTACCAGACCAAGATGTCATGATGTTTGTCTTTGACATCTGTCTGTAACACATGACAGTAATATTGTCATGACAGTTGAAGATGTTTCAACATCTGGCTCAACATTTGCTAAGAATTATAACCACATTTGTATTGATGTCTGAGCGACCATGTTAGTACATTTTACCCAACATCTTTCTATAAACTTGTTTTAGCCAAAACACAGACAATCAAAGACCTAACAAGTTTTACTCACCAGACGCTGGAGTTATTCTCCAGTGAGGTCGCCTGAGCTATCTTGAATTTTTTTTTCCAAAAATCAATAAAAGGGACATGGTTCACTTGGTTTTCTCATCTTGAACACGAATATCACCTCAAAATTCACTCATGTTACCTCTATATCTCAAATCGAAGCAAATATGTTAAACCTCAAAAACTCAAATCACCACATTTTGACCTAAACTAATTTACCAGCAGTGCCTTGGGTGGGAGGGCTCAATATAAAGCCTACATTACATGACCTTAGCCACATATCACTCTCTAATCATGATGCAAAAAGTTCAATTTATACCTGGTCAGAACTACAATTCTAGCTCCAAGAACCCCTAGAAAACTTTTTGCACATCATCAGATCAACTCCCAAAAGCAAAATAAATGCCTGTAGATGCTTAAATCTTGCTGTAATTGAAGATTGATGAACATGGAAATGAAATCTGCACCCATTGATTCAGTGGTTCTAGCTGAAATCCTTTGCATACAGAAGCTAGAATGATGAATATTTATGATGATTGTGAATAGAAATGAGGAGAAGCTTCAAAGGAGAGAGAGATTCGAAGCAAAATCTGAAAATAATGATTTTTGTGATTTGGTGAATTATGTTGTAACTGAATCAGGTGAGTATGATTAAGGGCTTTATAATAAGGGTTAGTATGTGCTTAGAGTGTTAATCTGAGTTAAAAGTTGGTTAAGGTGAGTTAATGAAAATTTAAAAGAGAAAGGATGAGTTATGGTTTGGCACGATTTGGCTATGCATGGGTTGTATTTGTGTTATCATGTTGTTATCTCCAAAATTCGAAGCTAGCATTAATAAGGTCATTTGGCTTAGAAAATAATTTTTGTTATCAAGCCAAAAGTGAGGTTTTCGACCTTACTCATTAAAAAGACGAGAGTCGAAGGAATTCACCTATAGGTTTTGTACTTAGAGAAATATTGAGTAGAAATATTTTGCTAAGTATTGACAAGGTTCGACCATTTATGCATTCGACAGAGATGGAAGTTACATAAGTCATGCACGTCCAAGTGTGGAGGGAATAATGTGTAATTTCCAATTCAAATACAGAGACAAGTGGCGCAAGATCAAGCTTCTTCAACATGCAGTGGGACAAGTGTCATCATCTTAGAATAGTCTTAGGAGGAAACCGTCGAAAGTGGTTTCTTTGTAATATCTATAAATAGTTTATTCTTGTCTTGCACTTTTCTTTTCTTTACCTTTTTTGTCATTTAAGCTTCCTTGCCTTGCCTTTAACTTTCATTTACCTTCAAGTCTTGACTTTATCCTTCCTTTAAAATCTTCAAGCCTTGCCTTTTCTTTGTTTACTTTGAAAGTCTTTCTTTTTACTTCATTTCTTTACCTTCAATACCTTCTGAGTCCTATTGAAGGATTCAAGACTTTTTTTCCCAAAAACATTATAAATTACAAACTGTTTAGCATATGTCTTAGGATCAATCTGGTCGATCCTGCGAGTAACTTAGGGTATTTTTGGTATCTTTAGAGGATCAGCAGTTGTTTACCAATTTAGGGGGTAAACAAATTGGCACGATTACTTTTGTTGCATGCATTTAAGAAGTAGAAAAGTAGCCAGTATAGATCATTATATACCAAGAAGAAGAAATACAAGGAAGATGGTGTCTAGCCTAGGAAACCCAAGTGATTCAATCTCCGTAACAAGTGGGTCGAATCCCCAAGTGAGCGATACAAATGTTCATAATGTGAATACACAAGATGTGCCTAGGAGTGAGGTCATTCCATTCTCCAAACCTTTGACGGGGGCGTCAACAACAACAAGTTTAGTGTCAGAACCTATTCCTTCGACAAGGCCTGGAGCAATAGTTAATAGATTCTATGATCAGTCGGTGTTAGAGTACATTGGGCAAACCCTCAAACTCCACCACCAAATTCTTTTGCATTCAGAGCCTTCATACCTCCAGGATTTTCTCAACCTTTGACCAGAAATCCACCCTATGGTATGCCAACAACCATGATGATGGGCCTAAGGAATGCACCTCAGGTTTTTTCAGACAATGTGGTTCCTTTACCTTTGCAGGAATCTGGATCTGGAATAAACATAGGAAGGAATAGCCAAACTATTTGTTTAGGCCATTCGACATAGATTCATGTATATACAAACGAGTCTGCAACATATTTAAGACATCATATGGATAAGAGCAATATGCAAATGGTTCACACTTTATCCCAAACCAAGGGAGATATTTTTCAGCCTTTGATTCAAAGTACAACTCAGACGAATCAATAGATGGTTCTCAAATGGAGCGTATAGCATAATTCATGAGAGTCCCAACACCAATTTGATAACCCAATCAATGGAGAATGCAGAAGATGTTATGCAACCACCAAATCAAGGCAATCAGGAAGTAGTCGAACCATTGGAAGTCGAAGCCATCAGGAATCAAAGGTAAATGCCAATAGAGGAGGAACCAAGAGTAATGGTGGTAAATAGGCATCAAGATACATACCATGTGGTTCAACAAGTTCAACATAATAATTTAGCAGAAGAAAATAACTTGGTGGCCCTAGTCGAACGAATAATGGCTAGAAGTGGGATAAATACATGATTCGCTAGGCCAAATTTCACTTCACCAATAGTGGAATATATATGTCGCTCCCCGGATTTTACTCCCGGTGCAAACGCGAACCGTCGGCGAAAAGAGAAAGGAGGTTGAATTGAATAGAGTCGCCAGTTAGGCATTTTTATCTCGAAGGAAAGTTAATGCTACATAAACCTGGAAAGAGGTGGATAAGACGGTTGCGAACCAGAGAAACTGAGAAATGGGGTTAGTTATGACCTAGGAAGGTATTAGCACCCAGATTGTCTGTCGTACTCGACGGGATCCACGCTTACCAGATTGTGTTTAAAAGGGGTAGGTGTATGTGTTATCTGTGTGCAAAAGCTAGGAATGAAAGTACAGGTGTCAGTGCAAAAGGTGTGAATTGCTCAGGAACTGAGGCTTTAGAAAGAATGCTGAAAGAGGGGGGAGACAAAGAGACTTTTGTTCGATAACTGTTAAGTTATGCCTACGTATCCTCTCGTGCAATGAAGAAGTCATAACATCGTAGTTTGACTCAAAGAGGACGAAAATAAATTGACTGTGAACTGCTTGCTTGTCTATGCTCAAGTGTATGACTCGTCTGGCTCGAGTGCTAACTGTCTTGCATTAGACAGAAGAAGCGAGTGCTTGTTTTTAGAGTGAGTGTGATGAGAAAAGAATCCCGAAGGAGACGATTATTGTTTGTTTTTTGTGTTTTCAGTTTTTTATTGTTTTTGGTGTTTTACATAGGATTATGAGCTTAAGCCTAAATCAAAGGTTGTAAACTCATTATATCCTCCCTGATTAGGGATAATGAGCATACTTAAGTATGAGATAAGCATCTCAACTTAATTACCATGATGATGTAGGATTAAGATCATTAACCTACCTGTGATCATTAAGATGTTTTTGGGTTTTGTTTAGTGTTAAGTAATGAGTTTAATCTCTAATCACAAATTAGTGAACTCATTACACCATCCTAATAGAAGGATAATAGATGAGAACACTTAAGCTAAGGAAGATACCTCAACTTAATCCATGGTTAGGGATTAAATTAAATATATAACAAGCCTTTATTAAATGGATTTTAATTAAAGGATGAGATTAAGAAGTGGATTTTAAGTTTGTAAGACAACTTGAGGAGGACTTGTCCATTAAACACTATGGTTAGTCCCTCTTAACCATAAGGAAGAGATAGAACCCTAATGTAAGGCCCAAGTTACAAGATAAAGTCTTAGTGATTATTAGTGTGTTTTGAATAAGAGGTGTAAAAAAATTAAAGGTTTAACACTAAGGATTAAAGTTATTACACTCCATCCTAAGATAAGGATGCATGCATAACCCTAATTCCAAAGTCCTAAAACTTTAAGAGTTTAGTCTCTGATTATTGAGATGAGAAGAGAGACTCAAGGAGACTCAAAGGTAAAAATCTAGGGGGGACTATATACAACCCTAAAATTTATCATGCTTGGATATCCTATGGTTTGTGAGGCTTAAGAGAAAATGTCTTCAATGCCACCAATGGATGAAGCAGATGAAAAGAGAAAGAAGAAGAAGAATAAGTTACTTACTTCATGAAGAAGATAAGTAACTTAAAAGAAAGAAAGTAAGAAGGAGAGAACATAATTGAAGAAATTTCACTTCAAAGACATGTAAATATGCATATGAAGAGATGAGAAGAGGTGGGAGGTGAAGGCAAATCCACCCCCCAGATAACTTACTAAAGGTTCCTGAAATGTTAGTATAAATGTATAAGACATAAAGCAAAAGGAAATGAGATGAAATGAGATGCAAAGACCAAATTCAGAAGTGAATATGCATTTTAAATGGAATATGAGATGATTCAAAGTCATACAAGATGCATATGAATGATCATACAAGGATGAGATGCAAAGGAAGCATGAATGAAGCTTGAAAACACATGAATGTTCATGAAATGTAATGGATGCAAAGCATAGCAAATGAATGAAGAAATGATCAAGCAATGTTTCAAGCATGTCCTAAGATGTCTAAGATGACATACAAGAGAATGGAATGACATGGAAAGTTCACAAGTTCATGAAATGCAAAGGAGAATGCAAATGAAGATGCAAGATTAGGGTTTTAAGACAACATAAGATGCATATGACCAAAACAAAAGCATTCAACATGATAAAAAATTGAAATCAAGCTCAAACAAACCCTAATACCATATAAGATCACACCCCAAAGGAGAAAGTCAGAAGCTTAACCTAATGGATGTTATGAATTTCCTTATTGGGTTCTTCTAAAGGAAAAATGCAAATCAAATTGAAAATGAAAGATACAATCATGAGATAAATAACCTAGAAACTACATGCAATATGTGAAACAATTCAAAAAGAACCAAGTTTAAACTCATCATGGTTAGGCAGAAATGAATTTTTCAAGTTAGGGTTAGAAAATGTGATTTTTAAGAACCCTAATGCAAAGAAAATTGTGAAATTATGATCAAACCTAAAAAGAAATTTGTATGATAAGTTTGAAAATGTTTCTAAATGTATTGGAATGGTTCATGATTTTTTTGGTGATTTTTAGAAACCTAAATGCATTTTTAATTAATTAAAATCCATTAATTAATTAAAAATAACATTTAAATATTTTAAAAATACTTTTTAAATTCAAAAAATAAAATAAAAATTATTTGAATCAGAAATGCAAAATTTGGGAATTTGTTGATGTGTTTTACTATATTTAATATAATGATCAAAAGAAATGAAAATAAAATGAAATAAAATGAAATTAAACGAAAGTCAGAGGATCCAAGGGCCAGGATTCAAACTGGGGAGGCAAATGTTGACTTGCGCATAATCCAAGGGCTGAGGTTCAATCTGAGTTAATTAATTTAATTAATTCTAATTAAACTAATTAAATGAGAATTAGGGTTAATGAAGCAATCCTGGCCACTCACTCATGCGGGAACCACAACATCCAAGGGCCTACATTCAAACTTAGCTAATTACGCAGATTAGGACAAATGGCTTTCAGGTGACCGGAACAGTGTTCCGGTCATCTTCTTCGGCGAGTATCTCACCCCAACTTCTTCCCTAGGCTACCCCAACCCCCAAATTCTCCAAAAACAAACCCCAAACCATTCTAAACAAGATTCAGGCCATGAAAATCATTTATCATGCATCAAAGTGGTGAATCGAAGAAAAACATTTTTAGGTCAAAAATTTCAGAGCAAGCATACATCCTGGTTTCTCAACCATTTTCAAAAATAATCATATCAGCATGCTCAGGGGAACACATAGAATCATTTAAGAACTTAAAATAGAGTTTCTGGAAAAAATGTTCTTGATGGTTACCTGAGTTGAAGCTTTGAGATTCTGAGCTTTCTGACCCCCTTCTTTATGCAAAACCACTCCATTTAGTCCCTTGGAGCTTCTAAAATGCTTAGAACAAGTTTGTGGTGGCTATTTTGAGGCGTGTGGTTCTTGTTTTGCAGAAATCGTGTTTGTGAATGGGGAGCTTTCAGGCCATTTCAATGGTTGGTTTGTGTTCCTTGTGATGTGTAGAGATGATTGGTGCAAAGAGTTGTGAAGTTTGATGGTTATGCTGAGAGATTCGATAGCATGAAAGTTTTTGGGATTTTTGTGAAACTTAGCTTCTGCTCTCTTTCAGGCTTGTGTGTGTTGTGTTTTATGATCCTTGTGCCATGAATAAACAAATGCAATGAGTCAGAAAGACTACATAACACTGTGGGAATGGTATGGAGCAATTGGCCAAAAAGTCAATAGTTGGTGTACTACAAGCATGGGCCATGGCGAAGCTGTTTTAGGGTTTCTTTGAGCTCAGCTGAGTTTGTGGAGCACCATAGGATTGATCGTGATGAGCTGTGATGATTGAATGGTGAGATTGCAATGGTTTTGCACTTTTGCAACTTTGTGAATTTTGAAGAGATTGGTCATGAAATTGGTGGGTTCAAAGCTTTATTTTGGTCATGGTATGTTGCATAATGCTGCTATGATGCATTGAAGTGGATTAGAGGTCACACAAAGTCCTAAAAATCAGTTTTGCAAAAAATCCCTCTTTGAGAATTTTTGTGAAAAATGGCTTATGGAGACTTGTGATCCAAGGCATGATTTTGGTCTTGTAATGTTGCATCATGTTTGTGTGATGTTTAGAAGTCAATTAGAGGTCATTTGAATGCTTGAAACTTGATTTTGCAAGAATCCCTCTTTGGCATGAACTTGAAAATTATAGGATTTTTGCCAACTTTGAAAGGCCATATCTTGAGTTCTAGGATGAATCAAGACATGTTCTTGTACTTTTTGAAATTGGGAAGACATAATCTACAACTTTCATGCCCAAGAATTTTTCATTTGAAGCATTTTTGGTCAAGAAAGAATAGGTTGAATATCTTTCCCAAAATGGAAAGTTTCCATTACAAGTCATTTCCAAAAATAGCAAGTTTGCATTTGGCTTGAAATTCTTCAACTTTGTGAACATCCAAACACTTCTAAGATCAAATAAAGATCATAGAGACTCAAAATGATGATGATGACCCTTTGGTACCCTTGAGGGAGGCTTAAGATGCCCTTATTTTGACTTTACTTGCTTAAGAAGTTACCCAATGATCAGATGACTTCCACAGTGAATTTCTTCATCAAATTTGGTAAACATGATCCTTATAACATATTAAGACCATTAGATACAAGAATGACCAAAAAAATTGGGATTAAGGCCTCTGAAACCAAAACCCTAATTTTAGGTCATCTGTGTAGGAAATCTTCAGTCTGCCTCTATGCCTTTGCCATTCTTTGTGATCTTTTGACTTTTATGAACTTTGGGGAGCATATTATAATCATGGAACACACATGGAACCTCTTGGTAAGCTTCAAGACCTTTGGGATGGCTCATATCACTTCTTGGATTGCTCAGATCACAAACCCTAGATGCAGATAAAATGGAGCTATGTAGTGAAACAAATATGCAATATGAGATGGTATGCTTATGCTAATGCAAAAATGAAAGATCACAAGCCATGGTGTGAGAAGAAAGTGAGGGAAAATTTGGGGTGTTTATAGCTGCCCCTATTCAAGTATGAGTTAGCTGTGCAGGATGTAAGCGCCTGGCTTAACAAACAAACAAGATAACTTGTGGTTGATTACCAAAGACAGTCTGAAATTTGCATTTGCTGGGGAGAAGAAGAAAAGGGATATAAATTGTAAAATATAGTATAGTAAGAGTATCAAATGAAAGCGATGGAAGTCGACCATCGAGCAGAAGAAGACTGCCGGGGGTAAAACGATAAACAGAGTAATGACGGGGACAACCATCATGTTGGGAAATAAAGAAACCGCGACGGGGACGACCATCGGGTAAAATTCTATGGGTATTGAGAAGAGCATTGATTGGGACGGCTATCAGGCTGGAAAGTAAAGTAAACAATGATGGGGATGGCCATCGGGCTACACTGATGAAGGATGATCATCAGGAAAAGGAAAAGGGACCACGACGGGAACGTCCATCGAGTTAAAGAATAAATGAAATATTTGATGAGGGACGGTCCTCAAAGGTGAAGGATGATCACCTAGTAGAGGACGTCTACTCTTTATCTCGACATAGGACGAATGACGGATAGAAAAGGTCAACGATGGGGACGGCCATCAGATAAACATGATGAAGGACGATCATCAAGAGGTGAAGGACGATCACCTAGCAGGGTACGGCTGCTCTTGGGGATTATCGCAACATAGGACGAATGCCGGATAACAAGATCAACGATGGGGACGGCCATCGGATAAATGATGAGGGACGGTCATCGAAAAGGTGAAGGACGATCACCTAGCAGGGGACGTCTTCTAAAACGATATCGCGACATAAGACGAATACTGGATAGAAAGTTCCAACAATGGGGATTCCACTAGGGAAAGGATGAGGGACGGTCATCCAAAGGTGAAGGACGTTCACCTGGTAGGGGACGGCTGCTGAAAGTATCACGACATATGACGAATGTCGGATGGGAGAAAGTTGTTTCGTTGGCGACTTGCTGGGGAATGGTAACACGGACGAGTGCTTACGTCTTTAAAATAAAAGGTATAAGTGTCTGACAGTGTGTCTAGATCAGAGATGCGGACGAGCATCCTTAGTACCACGATACAGACGAGTATCGGTAGAAACAAATGCTGACACGTGTTTTAGGGATGATGATACGGACGAGTATCAATCGGTTAAGCAAGGAACACGGATGAGTGTTGAATCTGCTGAGAGGTGATATATACAAGATGCAGACGAGTATCGAAGACTTCTGTATAAGTATGCACAAGTATGATCTGCTGGTGATGTATGTGCAAGACACGGACGAGTGCCAAAAGATTGAGCAAGAGACCCGGACGAGTGTTTTGACTTGCTGGGGAAGTATGACACAGACGAGTGCCGAAAGAATATGTACAAGTATAAACAAAAATCTGTATTGAGAATGCAGAAGGTATTCTGGTGACCTTACTGGGGAAAGATGACACGGACGAGTGTCGAAAAGAGCATAAATATAAATAGGTATTTGTGTTTGAGAGTGCAAAGGGGATGCTTTGGCTTTTGTCTGCAAGGAGTATGGGTTTTGTATTTTGCTGATGAGGTGAATATGGTATTTGTAGGTGACTGGTTCGAGCCTAGCTCATGACCATGCAAATGTTTGATTTTTGCCGTAATGCTCCGTATTAGACGGAATGTTACGCTTATTTTGGCGAATATGATGTGAATGCTATGATTATGCAAATGAGAAATCCAATCCGAGATCTGGATCCTGCGGGGAGTAAGATCTCTGGGCGATCTATCTGGAGGGAGAACTCAGCTGGGGAAAGAGATCATTGGCTGATCTGTCCAGAGGGAGAACTCTGTTGGGGATGAGGAAGTTTCAGCAACTCCGCTGGGGACGTATTTCAGGCATTTCTCTACCGGGGAGAGAATGAAAACTTTGTGGGGAAGCAAATTCACCGACTCTGCCGAGGATGAAAGAACTCTGGCAACTCTGATGGGGCATAGAAAGTTCTTTGACCACTTTGTTGTGGAAGAGCCGTCAGGCATCACTCGGGAGATCCCGCTTGGGGAGGAGATAATTTCTGGGAAGTAATATGCTGGGGATTGGTAAATCCCCCAAGGAATCCTTTGGGAGGATGAAACTTTGCAAGGAGATACTTTTTGTGAAGGAATCCTGCTGATGATGCGATTGCTGGCTTGGCTGGGGATACTACGCTTGATATGCTCCAGGCTGTGAAATGGTCTGCCTTGAGTACCTTCAACCTGTTAAGGCAAAAGAAAACGCACAAGTTTCCCGAGGTATCCTTAATCGGATTCCGTCATAGGAGTTAGATTTACCTGAAAGTGACATATTTCCTGCAAGCATTTATTAAAAATGGCTCATGTGTTTTTATGCAAGTATTGTATTATGAACTTTGGACATTTTGCAAACGAAACAAAAAATGTACAAAACAAAGTGTGACCGAAAATTCTGATTTTATTGATTTGTGTGCCATGAATAGGCAAGTACAATCAAAGAAGTGAATCCCCTGAAAGGAGGAGATTGCTGTAAATTGAGAAAATAAAAATTTTGGCAATGTTGAAGACGACGTTCCATTGAGCTTCCTTTTCTATGACCCGTATGACCTTGACGTTCTTCTTATCTTGCTTTCTGAGGAAGGTTGATTCTGACTGACGCTTTGTCCTTTCGGAGCTTGCCTTGTTGTGAGTGATACAAATGAATTTAGAATGCAGTTGTTCGCTTATTCCCTGATTTTGCGTGGATCGCCCTTTCGGGTTTTCAATCCACCGGGATACCCATTTTTGCCTGAGCTGTCCGATGTGGCTTTTCAACTCAGCGGGTGTACTTTTTTTTCTCTTATTTTTGCCCGAGTCTTTTATTCTGTTTTTGACTCGCCGGGATGCCCTATTTTTTCCTGGACTTACATTCTGTTTTTATGTCCAGCGGGTCATTTTATGAAAAGTATTTTTTAACTGCATCTTAATTCACTGGAGACGGGAAGTCTTCACCATCTATAGTTGCGAGAATCAGTGCTCCACCCGAGAAGACTTTGGTTATTACGTAGGGGCCTTCATAGTTTGGTGTCCACTTTCCCCTGTGGTCTGTATGAGGAGGAAGAATCCTTTTCAGTACAAGCTCTCCCACTTGGGATTCCCGAGGTCTGACTTTCTGATCGAAGGCTTTCTTCATTCGCTTCTGATACAACTTCCCATGACAGATAGCTGCTAATCTTTTCTCTTCAATCAGGTTCAGTTGATTGTATCGAGACCGGACCCATTCTGCTTAATCCAGTTTCACATCCATCATTACCCGCAAGGAGGGTAGTTCAACTTCAACTGGTAGGACAACTTCCATACCATACACAAGCTGATACGGTGTTTCCCCAGTAGATGTTCTGATAGAGGTTCGGTACCCATGCAAGGCAAATGGTAGCATCTCGTGCCAGTATTTGTAGGTGACTACCATCTTCTACACAATCTTCTTGATATTCTTGTTAGCGGCCTCAACAACGCCATTCATCTTTGGTCTGTAAGGACAAAGTTCTGCCATCATCTTGTTGTTCAAATTGGAACCATTATCAGTAATGATTTGCTCGGGAACTCCATATCGAAAGATGATGTCTCTTTTCAGAAATCTTGCTACCACTTGTCTGGTGACATTTGCATATGAGGTTGCTTCAACCCATTTGGTGAAGTAATCAATGGCCACCAGGATGAATCTGTGACCATTCGAAGCAGTCAGATCAATCTTTCTGATCATATCAATGCCCCATATGGCGAAGGGCCAAGGTGAAGACATTACATTCAAAGGATTTCAGAGGCACATGCACTTTATCTGCGTAGATCTAGCATTTGTAGCATTTTCTGGCATAGGCACAACAGTCTGCATCCATTGTGATCCAGTAGTAACCCGATCTTAACAACTTCTTTGCCATTGCATGTCCTCCGGCATGGTTCCAAGAATTGTTATTAGTGGCAGTGTCCACAGAGAATACATATGCTGGTTTGTCCAATCTGGATACCAAGATTCGGGGTACATAATTAGCAGCTTGTACTTTGATCATGGATGAAATAGTAGCCAAAGCGTCTGCAAACTGATTCTCATCTCGAGGGATGTATTCAAGCTTAACTGTTGTGAAGAAGGTCACCAATCTCCTCGTATAGTTGTTGCACCCCAAAATTTGCCCTCACCTAGACAAGACGTTGTGTACCAAGGTGTCCCAAGAGATTCACAAGGTTCACAAGGAATCATAAGAGGTTCACAAGGTTCACAAGGTTCACAATTAGTCAGAAAGTTTGACAATTCCCTCAGACAAAGCATCCTCCTAAGCAATGCATCCTAAACTAGGGTTTTGAGTTTCATCAGGCTAAATGGATTTCCAAGGCTTCAAGTGAGCTTCATAGCATCCTATATGTCTTCAAGAATCCCTATGTCAAGTTTCAAGGCTTTCCCAAAAGTTTTGCTCAGTCAAATGATAGGATAGGCTAAAATCAGTCAAAGTAGTCAAAAAGTCAAACTGAGGTCAACTGTGGTCAAACCAAAGTCAAACTGCATGATTTTTTGCTAACATCAAGTATGTGAAGTTAAATTAATCATTTGATCAAGGGTTGATCATGATTCATCAAGGAGATTTCAGATCCTCAAGAATCAGGAGTTTCTAAATTAGGGTTTTCATAGGAAAAGTCAACTGAACTTTGACCAGCCATAACTTTCACATGCTTCATCAAAAAATTTCCATTCAAAGCTCATTTTTAAGGAAATTGAATTCTCTACAACTTTGTGTCTCACAAGCCAATCCTAAAAATGCTTCATTTGGAAGGTATGAGCTAAGACATTATAGGTCATTTTAAAAGTCAACAAAAAGTAAACATCTTCCAAAGGGAATAATTTGAAAATGTTAAAGGATATGGACATGAGACCAATGAGGTTGGTTAGAGGACTCTCTAAGCTTTCCAAAATGTCCAAGAACACCCTCATAGACTTAAAATTGAGGGAGATATGTCTTTGCAAAGTTGGGAAATTTTTAGGAGGTTTATGAAGCAAATGGGGCCTTAAAACCAAATTTCTCCAAATGGGCTTGCAATGTTATGATCCAATCCATACAAGGACCTCAAGCACGACCCAAAGCAATCAAATTCTGATTTTTTATTATTTATTTATTATTTATTTATTATTTATTTTGATTTTATCCATTAAAAGTCAAATTAAATCTAAATAAAATATAAAAATCAATATTTGGACATGATTCTTATTCTAGAAATTCTTAAAAATCAATTAAAGTTGATTGGAATCATGTAAAATCAGATTGACCCAATTTAGAAAGGTTTTATAAGATATTTTTCAATATTTGAAAGTGTGAATTTTCATGATCAAGCAATCACTACAAAGCCCAAAAATCCAGCTTCTTTTGACCTAATTCTACTTCATACATATACACAAACTAAAAGCAATCAAAAGGACACGAAAATTCTGCCTCGAAGAACACCATTGAATTCCAAATTTACACACAAAAAGTCACATTCGGTTTTTGACTTAGAGACACTTTCAAGGCAAAACAGAGGTTGCTTTAGCTTCCTTGAGACTCACTGATCATGTTTCGATCATCCCCAACATCAAAACCATTACATATTGCATAAACCGAATCAATGTTATTGCACTTTTATGATTTTTTCGTTTTCTAATATTCGTGCATGATAAATTGTGTTTGATGGTTGTTTTCTGTTTGTAATGAGCTCAGGAACATTTCTGGATAATCTAATTTGAGTTTCGATGCAGGACCAGGAAGTTGCCATTGTTAGGGTTTAGGGTGGCCGTTTAGGGTTTCTCCATTAAACCAATATAAATGAATTCTAAAGACGTCATTAAACTGGATTTGATATGTGGATCATGTTTATATAATCAATTTATTGAAATTTTACGTATTATAAGAGATTCAATTTCGCAGGTTCTTGAAGGAAAGAATTCGTAGGAAAATTCATAAATATATTCACAGGAAATTTTGCAGGTATGATGAAGAAGAAGAAGATACTTGGCGCGCAGCTGGAATTTGAATCTTATGTAGAAGCACGCATTCAATCTCGGAGATTTTGATGAAGACAACACGGCGCATATATTTCAGACCTGCAAAAAGTCAAGAACTCCAACTGATCAAGCTTCAAGGAGATACTTTTTCTAAAAACTAGTGGAAATCTCTTTCAAGTTGAAAGGGGACTGGATGTACCTTCAGACTGTGAAGGGGACCAGGATAACTTTCTGTGTCGTTTTTATTTTCTGCCTTACTGCTTTCCTTCCATAAAAACTTAAAAGAAAAATTCTATCCATCAAAGAAAAAGAATCGAGAAAAAATATATACACCTAATTCACCCCCCCCTCTTAGGCGCATTCTGATCTTACAATTGGCATCAGAGAAGGTTTAGGTAACCTGTTCCTACAAGATCCTATGGCTTCCGCAAACTCGAATCCCGTTTTCAAAGATGGTGGAAGTAGCAACAAGCCTCCGCTCTTCTCCGGCGAATACTTCGATTTCTGGAAAATCAGAATGAGGGCACATCTTGAAGCTCAAGGAGAAGGCATATGGGAAGCAATCGAAGAAGGTCCGCATAATCCCGTCAATGTAATCAACGGTGTTGGAACGGCGAAGTTGAAGAATATGTATGATGAAGATGATAAAAGGAAGATCCTAAATAAGAAGAAAGCAATCAACATACTTCAAAGTGCTCTTAGTATGGACGAATTTTTTCGTGTATCACAATGCAAATCGGCAAAGGAGATTTGGGATACTTTGGTAGAAACACATGAAGGAACAACAAAAGTTAAAAGATCAAGGCTTAACACGTTAAGTCAAGAATACGAAATGTTCCGCATGCAGCCCGGAGAATCTATTGTGGCTTTACAAAAAAGATTTGTTCATCTAACCAACCATTTGATTGCACTCGGAAAGACCTTCACCAACGATGATCTCAATTTGAAAGTTCTAAGGTCTTTGACAAGGGAATGGCAACCGAAAGTGACCGCAATCTCGGAGAAGAAGAGTCTCTCAACAATGACATCCGCATCTCTATTCGGAAAACTTCAAGAGCACGAGTTGAAACTTGGAAGGCTCGAAAAACATGAAAGTCAAGAGAAAAAGTCCAAAGGAATTGCCTTGAAGATTGACACGAAGGATGACAAAGATGACGAGATCTCCGAAGATGAGAACTTCATGCTTCTTGTTAAGAAGCTTGGTAAGTTTTTTAACAAAAATAATAATTCTTCTTTTCCTAAAAAGAATAAACATTTCAGGAAGAAGGATGCATCCACATCGAACCAAGAAGTTACATGCTATGAATGTGGAAAGCAAGGTCACATAAAACCGGATTGTCCAAGACTTGCGAAGAAAGGAGGATTCAAAGGCAAGGACTTCAAGAATAAAAAGGCTTATGTCGCATGGGATGACAATGAAGTTAGTTCCTCATCAGAATCAGAAAGCGACGAATGTGCAAATATGGCGTTAATGGCGTCACATCACTCCGATGAAGAAAATGACGAGGTTAGTAGTAATTTTTCAATTTATGAAAATGATGCACAAGAAGTCATAGATGAACTTCTTAAGGAATGTAAGACATTGTACAAAACTATCTCATCCCAAAAGAAGAAAATATTATTTTTAGAAGAACAAAATGCATCTTTTGAAAAATACATTGAAAATGAAAAACAAAAGATAATGGATGAAGAACAAAGTCTTACATGTAAAAATTCTGAGTCATTGTCCTTTCAAATTGTTCAACTCAAAAGAGTTTTAGAAAGATATGAAAAATGTCAAATTGGCTTGGAGGAAATTCTTAGGCACCAAAGATTTCCAAATGATAAAAGTGGCCTAGGATATTCTAAGTTTTCCAAACCAAGCACAAGTGAAACCGTTTTCGTAAAAGCTAGTGAACAAATTGTTAAGGAAAAGACTAACAATGCCAAACCTATGCATCAAAGTCATAAAAAGAAAAGGAGTCTTAAGAAACAAAATTATGTTCCTAAATTCAAAAGTCAATTTCAACCTATTTGCTTTTATTGTGGAATAAAAGGCCATACACCTAATGCTTGCTATGTGCGCAACATTGGTGTTGCTAAAGGGCATTATGTGTGGGTTGAAAAGGGTACTAACTATCAAGGACCCAAAGCAATTTGGGTACCTAACAAAACCTGATTTTGTTTTGTAGGTATGCTTGAAAACAACTTCTACGCAATGGTATCTCAATAGCGGTTGTTCAAAGCATATTACGGGCGACATCAACAAATTTTCAAGTCTATCACTTAAGGCCAAAGGATACGTTACTTACGGTGATGATAATAAAGGAAGAATTTTTGGAGTTGGAACCATTGGTGCATCTCCTCATACAATCATCGAAGACGTCCTTTACGTGGAAGGCCTTAAACACAACCTTCTTAGCATAAGTCAATTGTGTGACAAAGGGTTCCGAATCAACTTCACGAAGGAGGAATGTTTGATAGAACACGAAGTCACTCATGAACTCTTGCTAAAAGGTAAACGATTTAATAACATTTTTATGATTTCTTTTGATGACTCTCTCTTGAAGGTGAAGTGCTTAATGGCAAACAACAACGATGCATGGCTTTGGCATAAAAGGATTGCTCACATTCACATGGAGCATTTGAATAAATTATTAAAGCATGATCTAGTTGTTGGTATTCCAAAGATGAAGTTTATCAAGGATAAGTTTTATGACGCATGTCAAAAGGGAAAAGCTCCAGTGTCAGCATCAAGGTCTAGCAGTGAAGAAGACATGCCTATGGAATCTACCAAGAAGAGAAGATTGGATTTTCGTGTTCGGGTTCGACATCTTCTCAAGGGTAAGTATGTGAACCTGAAATCTTTTGAATCTTTTAAGTTTCCGGCACTACTAGAATATCAAAGAATGTTAGATTTTATTGCCGATAATGGAAAAGTGTATCCGGATTTGGTGAAGTCTTTCATGATCAACATGGTTCTCAATTGTGATGAAAATGATAAGCACCACCTTTTTGCTTCTATTAGAGATTGTGAGATTGAGGTTGACCTAGGTACTCTTGCTACCTCTTTGTCTTTACCGTACTCGGGAGTGTTTCTCCGAAAGGGTGTCAACCATGATGAAGGCAAATGGGCCAATTATGATAAGATGGAATACTACTATAACATTTGTAGGTTTCCAAAGGCAGCCGTGATTTCGGGCCAGCGTACCTCTCAGGTACTTTGTTATGCGAAGAATCTCTTCGTTGATGACTGGATGCTTCATTATGTCATTTGCCATGTCTTGCTGCCCAAGGACTCCAATCAATCCCAAATCAATGATTTGAAGATGCAAGTGCTCTTTGCCATCAAGAACAAGATTAAGATTAATTGGCTTCCTACCATGCTATATCATTTGAAGCAACAACTTTCGTTGAAGACTCGTTTACCGTATGGCCGCCTTCTTTCAAGGATTTTGGAACTTACCGATATGGAAATCGGTCGAGAACCGTTTATTGCTATGACTACTACGGGAAATGAAATCAACGGAGTCACAATTATCAAGAACACCGGCATTGTCCAAGCCAGTGATGGAACTTATAAGTATGATGACGGATCCTCCACCTCCATTCCACCTATTCCGGAAACCGGCATTACCAATGACTTTCTCTACTCAACCATGATGTCACACCACCATGAAGCTATGTGTGCCATCAAAAGCCTTCGGAACCTTGTCCTAAGCTCCCGAACCACCACCGAGCATGTTGATGAGGATGTGGACGGTACCGAAGAAGAGGAAGAAGATGATGAGGATGTGTCGGATGAGGAATGAGGACCATGTCTCCATGCTTTTTTTATTATGTTGTTTTATATTTTAATCATGTTATGTTTTGTACTCTCAAACTAAATTCCTAAGTTTTTAGGCATTTTTGGTTTACTTGCACTCTGTTTGCATTTTATATGTGTGATTGCTTGTATGATGCTATCTTTCATGTTCATGCTTGCTTGTTGGTCCCTTCCTTTTTGCTAATGCCAAAGGGGGAGAAGACCTTTGTTTCTCTAATGACTCTCTATGCAGAATTTTTTTGTCGCTACTGCTGCTATCAGTTAGGGGGAGTTGCTGCCCATAGGGGGAGAATTCGCTTAGAGAAACATTGATCAAAGCTCTCGCAGAATTTTCGGTTGTCATCATCAAAAAGGGGGAGAATGTAGAAGCACGCCTTCAATCTTGGAGATTTTGATGAAGACAACACGGCGCATATATTTCAGACCTGCAAAAAGTCAAGAACTCCAACTGATCAAGCTTCAAGCAACTGGCTTCGCTATCAAGCTTCGTTTGCATCTTCATTCAACTTCATGCTTGGATGCTTTTGGTTAGGTATATCAATCCTTTTTTAAATTGATGTACAAGTGTTCATGCATTCAATCATATACTAGCATATTGCATAAAATAATTTAACATATTTTTCAAACCGATTAACAATCTTTAAAAAAACCTTCTGTTTCTAGTTTTAACAGTGTTAACCGGTTAACCATTTGGTTAACCGGTTAACGGGTTCAAATTTTCAAAAGAACTATTAACGTTCATAGGCGTTAACCGGTTAACCATTTGGTTAACCGGTTAACACTGTAATACTTTGAAAAATATTTTTCCTTTGAAATTCAAATTGCACCTTTTAATTATATCTCTTCAAAACATTTTTTGATTCATAATTTTCATACCTTTTCAAAAGGGTATCTTGTATAATATAAAATCTGAATTTTTCAAATTCAAAAACACCTCCTACAATTTTTATAAAAAATCACTTGAATCAAATTGATCATTTTTCAACTATTTTCATACTTTTCAAAAGTGTTCATAAGATATTCATCTTTCATACTTCATGTTTGAACACATGTATTGATATTTGAAAAGTGAATTGTATACATAGGAGAAGATCATTATTGATATTAAAGTCTTTGTATTACTCACTCAAAATTAAAAATATAGAAAGGTATTTCTATTGTGTGACTTGTGTTCCAAGGTTTGTTTGGACATAAGGGTAAGTGTGGCAAGAGGATTGTTCTTGCACACTTGTATGATAGTTTGTTAGAAAGTAGGCCTCACCATTGAAGGTGTGAAAGGTTGTACTTTTTCTAAAAAACTAGTGGAAATCTCTTTCAAGTTGAAAGGGGACTGGATGTACCTTCGGACTGTGAAGGGAACTAGGATAACTTTCTGTGTCGTTTTTATTTTCTGCCTTACTGCTTTCCTTCCATACAAACTTAAAAGAAAAATTCTATCCATCAAAGAAAAAGAATCGAGAAAAATTATATACACCTAATTCACCCCCCCTCTTAGGCGCATTCTGATCTTACATCTTAGACATAATATTTTATTATTTTGTTTTCATATTATATCAGCTAACGTTGCTTGGCCCAGTGGTAATGGTTTGCGTGTGTTATTGGTTGTGACCTTGGTTCGATTCTTGGTGACAACATCCTTTTTGTTGATTTTTCCAATATTCAACTGATTTAATATATTATGTTTAATTGGTGAGTAGCTTGCAAACGTTCCCCATGTGGCTTAGTGGTTGGAGTGTTTGGTTGTTGGTTGATAGGCATGGGTTCGAATCCAGGTTCCCACATTTTTGTTCATAATTGTTTTGTTTTAGCAGGATTATAATATAATGAATTTGTTCCATAATGCTATCACCAGCGCGTGCTGGCCTGATTGGTTTTGATGTTGTGTATTGAGGTAAGGGACCTGAGTTCAAATCCCAGGTCCTATCTTTTTAGGGCTTTTCCTCATTTTTTTTTCTTATTTTAACTATTTTCTTATTTTTTTAATTTAATTCAATATAATTAAAATAGTTTCTAAATAATAATTAATAATATACTCATAAACTTTATATTTTCAAAAATCATATTTTATTTTCTTAAATTTAAATTATTTGTATTTGTTTCATAATATGTTTATATATATATAATTATTAAATTTTTTTGTAAATAGATTAAAAATATATTTTTTATAATCAAAATCCTAATTTTCTTAAACATTAACCCTAATTTTTTGTCAAAACCTAATTTTTATCTTAACCCTAATATTTAACCTAATTTTTTTATAAACCAAAATTAAATCTTAATCATTATTTTTCATATGTAAATAATTTGTTAATTATTATTATTATTATTAAAATCCATTTTCTTAATTAATTCCTAAAAAAAATTCTAATATTAATTTGTCTTGCTAATTTCTTATTTCTTTTATTTTATTATTCTAACCTTTATTCTTATTTTTTATTATTACTAATATTTAATTATTGCTTATTTATTATTATTATTTTTATTATTATTATTATTATTTCTCGATTATATTGTAATTGTCCCAAAGCCTTGTAATATTTATAGGTTTATATTTTTTGCTTTATTTTTATAAATATATTTATTGTATTGTTAGTAATTTAGGGTGTGTATAACATGTTTGTATTTAAAATCAACTCAGAATAATTAACTTAAATAAGATAAATAGTTGAAAATAAACACGCACACGTAAGTCGATCTTTGATCGCCATCTTGCACTTCCTAGGGTTGCCTCTCAGTTGCCTATTTCAAAAGGTCAAGTAGGGTGTCTAAGCAAGTCCCTTCATAAATATCATCAAGTCCCTTCAGTTTATAAGATCAAGTCCCTTCGAGGTTGCCTACGATAAATGATCTTGTCCCTTCGAATAAAAGATGATAAGTCCCTACGAATTGCTAAAGACACCTAACAGTTTCCTATATTCAGATGACCCTACACATGTACCTTAATTACATCCAAGGTAATTACTACCTATTCCTTAATAATAGGGATAGTCTTACCATTGAAAGAACATAAGAACAGTAAAGACTTAATATAGGGTAGATTTCTCTTAATTAATTGCTCACCTTTCAAAATACTCTTCACACCACACTTTTCAAAAAAAATTTCAAAAAAACAAGGCTTTGTATACATCCATACGAGGATCATTACAAAGTACTTAGAAAGTTTTTAATCACACACTACACTCGTGCAAACAAACAAAGTAAGCTAAGTAACTAAGAGCCCATGGATAACCATGGAAATAAATGGTGCTAACACCTTCCCTTTGTATAACCTACCCCCCGAACCCAAGTCTTTTAAAATAGGTCTTTCTTGTTCTTTTATGTCCTTTCCTTTTGGATAAAATAAAAGTCGGTGGCGACTCTTGCTATCCGCAACATGACTAAAAGTCAGTTCTCCCACTGTGTTACAGAACTGGCAACTCTATTGGGGCTTTATGTGTGAAAGATCCTAACCCGGATCTAGTGTACCTTAGGTAAATGGCCATAGACCAAGGAAACTGTACGGTGTATACTGATATGGTTGATCTGGTGGCCATAGTTAGTGTGACTTCTTGGTTGGTGCTTATGTTCCTTAAGCAAGTTGAGGATAATATGAGGCTTCCATATGTTGTCAATACACTAACTGACTTTTAGAACCTTAGTCATCCCATCTTGGCCTTTAGAAAGTAGTGAGATAGCCGGCTTTGGTGATGACTAAAGTTGGTTGATACTCGATGCTACACTCATTGAGATCCTAAACTTGGAGGGTTTTGGTTGGCAAGTTAGTTGCCTACTGAACAACCACCCTTGGGAAGGATCAGTGATATTGAGATCCCTTAGAACCTGGTTACTTTATAGGACAGGATGAACCATCTAAACTTCAGGGGAGGGTACTTACCTTTAAACCTCATGCAAGCCTTCAAACCTAGGGCTATTGTGTGACTTGTTTGTGTGTGCCATATGTTTGTGATTGAGCATAACATCATAACATCATCATGCATCATAAGCATAGCATTTTCACTAACCATTTCAAGGACCAAAGAATTTATCTTTGTTCTTTGTTGCAGGTCATGGCTTCTGCTCGTAGGAATACTATCTGGATCAACTTTGTAGGAATACCTCCTAAGCTTAAGGAATTGGTCTCTCAAGTGTCTGAAAATTCCCAATTCATCAAGAGACATGGTCACCTACTGGATCTAGTCACTTCAGGGTTCAATGAAGACATGATGAGTGCTCTGTTTCAATTCTTTGATCGTAAACATCATTGCTTCACATTCCTCGATTACCAGCTGGTTCCTACAATGGAAGAATTCTCCAAACTACTGGGTATACCTATCCTTGATCAGAGACCCTTCACAGGCTTGGAAAAAGAGCCTAAACCTGAAGTCATTGCTGCAGCCCTACATCTGAAGAAATCAGACATTGTCCTAGAAACAAGAAGTGGAGTTAAGGGTATCCTTGCTAAGGTATTGATGGAGAAAGCTCAAGTGTTCCTAAAGGCTATGAGTTATGATGCTTTTGAGGAGATCTTGGCCTTATTAATCTATGGCTTAGTGTTGTTCCCTAATCCGGACCAGTTCATAGACGTACATGCCATCAACATATTCCTGACTCAAAATCCAGTGCCTACATTACTTGGAGACATCTTACATTCTCTCCATACCCGTACTATGAAGGCACGAGGAACTCTAATGTGTTGTATACCTCTATTGTCTAGGTGGTTTATTTTTCTCCTTCCTCGATCAGTGATGAGGAATGAACAAGGGTTAAGGTAGTCTAAAAGGATCATGTCACTTTCTCATTCACACATTCACTGGTGCTCTAGATCCATGGAGAATGTTACTATCATTGACCGTTGTGGGGAGTTCCCTAATGTGCAACTCCTTGGCATAAGAGGGGGCATTACTTACAACCCTTCTTTAGCTCTACGCCAGTTTGGTTATGCTCGGAGTAATGGTCCTCGTGACATGCTTATTCAGGGTATTGTGTTCGACTATGACAACGATCTGCAAGGTTACCGTCAAAGGTTCATACGAGCTTGGGGTGAGGTGAACAAGGTTGACAGCAAGACTCTGGAACCAAAGTACACTATTCCTATGGATCCTTATCTCATATGGGTACGAGCACGTGCTCAAACTCTTATGATGCCATATCCTGCCATCCTGCCAGTTAACATGGAGCCTGTTGCTAAAGGAGATACTTCTTATATCATTCTTCATCCAGACATGCCCACTGACATGGAGGAGTTACAGAGATCCTGGATCCAGTTGAAGGAACAAAGGGATACTTTTGAGACTCATTTCAAAGCTAGTCAAGAAAGAATCCTGGAGCTGACAAAACAACTTCACGAGGAGCAGAATCTAAACTCATACCTCAACACAAAGAGGAAGCGTCCATGGGAGACTTAAAACCCCATCTTTGTATTCATTTCATTTTTGTTGTAAGCCCAAGAGGCAAACAAGTTTATTGATTACTAATAAAAGTTTACTTTCTGGCTGTTTAAACAAATTTAAATCCTGCGGTCCTTGAAAACAATGCATATACATCTACATACCATGTCATTGCATCATAGGTTTCTTATGAACATGTATCTTATCTTCTCATTGTTTATTTCAGTAGAAATGGCTCTTGAACAAACTGTCAAAGATCTTCAAGCTCAGAATGCACAATTCCAAGAGTTGATCCTGAACTTGTCCAGGGGACAAGATGAGCTGAAGACACTGCTGGCTAAGAAGAAGAAGAAGACTAGGAAATCAGGAGGCCTTATCAACCTGGGTAGAAGATTCAGAGGTCCTATCAAGACAAAGGAAGAGGTTGAGGATTCTGAGTCTGAGAATTCTGAGAAAGAGGGAGGTAGTCTTCATGATACTGTGGGAGATTCTGATTCTGAAGCAAATATTATCATGATCGTGCTAGTGAGGAGAAGTACAAGATGTTGGTAGACAGAATGAACGCTATGAAGATACAAAAATCTTTTGTGCTTGATTTTGAAGATCTGAGTTTAGTTTCTGGAGTGGTTATACCTATTGGCTTCAAGGTTCCTGTCTTTGTGTTGTATGATGGTGTCTCATGTCCTAAGCTGCACCTAAGGTCCTATGTCCGGAGGATTCAACCACATACTGCTGACAAGAAATTGTGGATTCATTTCTTCCAAGAAAGCTCATTTGGAGCTCAATTGGAATGGTACTATCAACTGGAAAGTGTTAATATTTGTGATTGGAATAATCTTGCCGAGGCCTTATATAGGCAGTACCAATATAATGCTGATTTAGCACTAACTCGCATGCAGCTCCAAAGCATGTCTATGGGGGCTAAGGAGAGTTTCAAATTGTATGCCCAGAAATGGAGAGACCTGGCTGGCAGAGTTCAACCTCCTCTGACTGACAGGGAATTGGTGGATATGTTTATGAGTACGTTGAATGGTCCTTTATACAGTCACCTCATTGGAAGCTCATCATCTGGTTTCACTGAGCTGGTAATGACTAGAGAACATGTGGAAAGTGGGATAAGAAGTGGTAAGATACAGGTGGGTGCCTCTTCATCAAGCACTGCTAAGAAGCCCCCTAGTGGAAAGAAGGAGTCTAATGATGTGTATGGTCAACATAGTCGTAACAGGAGTCACCAATCTGTGGGAGCAGTTCACATCTCCAATCCTACTCCTGCAGCACCAGAGCCACAACAAAACAATCAACAGAAGCCTAGAAGACAGTTCACCAAGATCAACATGTCACTGGCCCAAGCCTTGCGACACATGTTGAAAGGGGATCTAATTACCTTAAGGGATCCTCCTCGGAATCCTAATACATCCTCTCCTCGGTACAATCCTAATGCAAGATGTGCATATCATTCTAATAGTCCAGGACATGACACCAACAACTGCTGGGTGTTGAAAAACAAGATTCAGGACATGATTGAAGCTGGGGAAATTGAATTTGACCCTCCTGGGACCCCAAATGTGATCACTGCTCCTATGCCCAACCATGAGAAGACCATTAATGTTGTTGATGAGGTTTCCTATGTTTGCTCAGTAGCAGATGTGACTACTCCATTATCCATTATCAAGAAGAAGCTAGTGCAGGCTGGTTTCTTTCCAGGTAGCAATGAAGACTGTTTCTATTGTGCCTACAAACCTGATAGCTGCTGGAAGTTGAAAGATGGTATTCAACGCCTCATGGACAATTACACTATATTGTTTGAGAGGACGCCTTCTGTTGAAAGTATGTGTGAACATTTGACGCGAAGCACGAAGCTTGAAGATATAGCTATGGTTGATAAAGTGCCAGTGAAGATTACCTCCAAAGGCCCTGTCAGGATCACTTCTAAAGGTCCTGTCAGGATTACTGCTGAAGGCCTTGTGAAGACTGTTGCTGAAGTTAGAATGGCTCCCATGATCATTACCACTCCTGGCCCTGTTCCTTATACTCCTGATAAAGCTATACCCTGGAATTATGGTTCTGATGATTACATCCATGGTGTCAAGCAAGAACCTCTGGCTGATGCACCTGTTACTGATGTTGGTTTTGATATTGACAACATTGCTGGATCTAGTAAGATTACTAGAAGTGGAAGAGTTTTCTCCCCTCAAGCTACCTCCAAAAGTGCAGTTACTCCAACTACTACCTCCACTGCTGGGCCAAGTACTGATGCCCGGGGCAAGGGTCCTGTAATTGAACCTGTGCAAGCTGAGGCCCCGAATGTTGAAAATCTTTCTAAATAGATGGAAGAAGTACTGAAGATCATTCACAAGAGTGATTATGATATTGTTGACCAGTTGGGGCATACTCCCTCCAAAATCTACATGTTATCTTTGCTGTTGTGTTCTGAGGCTCATGCTAAAGCCTTAATCAAGTTCTTGAAGACTGCTCATGTGCCAAATGAGATTTCTGTGGACCAATTTGAGAATTGTGTGGCACATCTGACTAGTGATAATGGGCTGGGCTTTTCTGATGTTGATTTGACTCCTGCCAAGAGAAACCATAAAAGAGCTCTGCATATCTCCATTGAATGTAGAGGCACTACCTTGTCTCATGTACTGGTGGACAATGGATCTTCATTAAATGTGCTCCCTAAAGAGGTTCTGGACAAGCTCAGTCCTGAAGATGTTGTGTTAAGACCAAGTGATGTAGTGGTGAGGGCCTTTGATGGTTCTCGAAGAGTGGTACATGGAGAAATAGATCTTCCAATCAAAGTAGGCTCTCAAGTCTCTAACTCTACTTTCTATGTGATGGATATCTGTCCTGCGTATTCTTGTTTGCTTGGGCGCCCCTGGATCCATGGGGCAGGTGCTGTGACTTCCACCTTGCATCAGAAGTTAAAATATCCGGTAAAGAACAAAATTGTCACCGTCTATGGTGAAGAGGAGTACATGGTTAGCCATGTGAATACTTTCAAATATGTGGAAATGGAGGGTGAGATGGTTGAAACTCCATGTCAAACATTTGAAGTTGTTTCTTGCTCTGCTCCTATTCCTCAGTCTGTCTCTGCTTCAGAAAGAGTTCTTGTGGTTACTAGAATACCTCCTGCAATAGCCTCCCTCAAAGATGCTAAGGTTGTGGTTGCAAAAGGTGGTTCTACTATTTGGGGTCAGCTTCCCATCATCCCTTACAAGTCTGACAAATTTGGTCTGGGTTTCACTACAGAATCTCAGAGAGCTGTTCGTCGTGCTCGTGCTATTCGTATCACCAATCAAGGGGTCATAAGAGATCAAATCAATGTTGTGGGTGACTGTCATGAAGACTACAACTTGGATGATTGGATCTTTCCTACCATGGGTGATGGGCTCAACAATTGGAAGGCTGAAGACGTTATTCCTATCTCCTTTAGTCAGGAGTAAATACTATTGTTGTGTTTCATTTTAAGTTTGTAATTTCGAACAATTAAACTTTTAAGCCTTGTATCTTGCCCGAGGCATAATGGTATGCTTGTTTCGGGGTGTCATTTCATTTGCATACTTCATTCAATAAAATCAATGGACGTTTCGTTTTCGTAATATTGTGCTCCTTGTCTTTCTTTATTATTTCTATTTTATCAGCTATGTGTTCTTACACACACCCACATCACTAAAATGCAGATCCTCATCCACTCTGGATCCTGTTGATAACAGTTCTACTATTGCCAATTATAATTTCGAGAATCCAATCTATCAAGCTGAAGATGGAAGGGAGGAAGATTGTGAGGTACCTATAGAGCTTACTAGGTTGTTACAACAAGAAGAGAAAGCTATACAACCACATGAAGAGCCAATCGAAGTTGTAAATCTGGAAACAGAAGAAAACAGGAAAGAAGTCAAGATAGGGGTTGAATTAGAGGATGGTGTTAAGAACAGATTGATCCAGATGTTACGTGATTATGTGTAGATCTTTGCTTGGTCTTATGAAGATATGCCAGGGTTGGATACAGACATTGTGGTTCACCGTTTACCGGTAAAAGAAGACTGTCGTCCAAAGAAGCAAAAGGTTCGTCGCATGCATCCTGAAATGTCAGAAAAGATTAAAGCAAAGGTGATGAAACAATTTGAGGCAGGGTTTTTAGCTGTGACTTCTTATCCTCAATGGGTTGCAAATGTGGTACTAGTACCTAAGAAGGATGGTAAGGTACATATGTGTGTAGATTACAGAGATCTGAATAAGGCCAGCCCTAAAGATGACTTTCCACTTCCTCATATTAATGTTCTGGTAGACAACACTGCTCAGCATAAAGTATTCTCTTTCATGGATGGTTTCTCTGGTTACAATCAAATCAAGATGGCACCTGAAGATATGGAGAAGACTACATTTGTTACACGATGGGGCACTTTCTGTTATAAGGTGATGCCATTTGGTTTGAAGAACACCGGGGCAACATATCAGCGTGCTATGGTGGCTTTGTTTCACGATATGATTCATCATGAGATAGAGGTATATGTGGATGATATGATAGCCATGTCCCTGAATGAGGAATAACACCTTGATCACCTGCATAAGTTCTTTGAGAGGTTGAAGAAATATAAACTGAGATTGAATCCAAACAAGTGTACTTTTGGAGTTAGGTCTGGTAAACTCTTGGGTTTCATTGTCAGTGGAAAAGGTATTGAAGTGGATCCTACAAAAGTAAAAGTTATACAAGAGATGCCTGCTCCCCGTACTGAAAAGGAATTTAGAGGTTTCTTGGGACGACTGAATTACATTGCAAGATTTATTTCCCAGTTAACTGCTACCTGTGAGCCAATCTTCAAGTTGTGGGAGAAAGATCAGGTGATGGAATGGAGTGACGAGTGCCAGACAGCCTTTGATGAAATCAAAAGATATCTTCTAGAACCTCCAATCTTGATGCCACCAGTTGATGGAAGACCCTTGATTATGTACTTAACAGTGTTAGACAATTCAATGGGGTGTGTGTTAGGGCAGCATGACGAGTCTGGTCGAAAAGAGCAGGCAATATACTACCTTAGCAAAAAGTTTACCGACTGTGAAACAAGATACTCACTGCTCGAGAAAACTTGATGCGCTTTGGCATGGGCTGCTCGCCGACTAAGACAGTATATGTTGACTCATACTACCTTGTTGATTTCAAAGATGGATCCAATCAAGTACATATTCGAGAAACCTGCTCTCTCTGGACGAATAGCGAGATGGCAAATGATTTTAACAGAATATGATATACAGTACACTACTCAAAAGGCCATCAAAAGAAGTGTTGTAGCTGATCATTTGGATTATCAAGCAGTGGATGATTATCAGTCAATGAGTTTTGAGTTCCCTGATGAAGACATTATGATTGTTACTAAAGAACCTGGACAATATGACGGACCTGAACAAGGATCCCGATGGACTATGGTTTTTGATGGAGCTTCTAATGCGCTTGGTAATTGTGTTTGTGTTGTGATCATTTCCCCTGAAGGTTATAATACCCCAATAACATGGCTGAATATGAGGCATGTATCATGGGTATCAAAGCTGCCATTGAAATGAAGATTCAGTTCCTGGACGTATATGGAGATTCAGCCCTGGTAGTTAGTCATATTAAAGGAGATTGGGATACCAAGCATGAAATTCTCATTCCTTACAGAGAGCATGTGTTGTCTTTGATCCCATATTTTGAGAAAATTACCTTTGGACATATTCCTCGAGGAGAGAATCAGTTGGCAGATGCACTAGCCACCATGGCATCTATGTTTGAGATTAGCTGGGATGATGAAGCTCCCAAGATTACTATTGACAGATTTGAGAAGCCTACATACTGCAATGAGATTGACACTGAAGAAATAGAAGGAAAGCCTTGGTTCTATGAAGTGAAAAGATATCTTGAAGCTCAGGAGTTCCCTGAAAGGGCATCTGTCAATGATAAGAAGTTTCTTAGGAGGTTTTCTGCTAAGTTCTTTTTGAGAAATGGAATTTTGTACAAGTGCAATCATGATTCAACTTTGCTTCGTTGTGTGGATAAGAAGGAAGCAACAGAGATTATGGAAGACATGCATGATGGGATCTTTGACACTAATTCTAGTGGTCACACCATGGCAAAGAAGATATTGAGAGTAGGTTACTATTGGTCTACCATGGAAGCTGACAGCTATCAACATTCTAAAACATGTCACAAATGTCAGATTTATACTGATAAGGTGCATATACCTCCAGTTCCATTGAATGTGTTGACTGCGCCTTGGCCTATTTCCATGTGGGGCATTGATATGATTGGTGAGATCAAGCCTACTACTTCTAATGGGCATCGTTTCATCCTGGTTGCCATTGATTACTTTACAAAGTGGGTGGAGGCAACCTCATTTGCATCTGTTACTAAGAATGTTGTGGCTCAATTCATTAAGAATAATCTCATATGTAGGTATGGCATCCCTGAAAGGATTATCACAGATAATGGCTCTAATCTGAATAACACCATGATTATTGATCTCTACACGCAGTTCAAAATTAAGCATCACAACTCTTCTCCGTATCGTCCAAAGATGAATGGGGCAGTAGAAACTGCTAATAAGAACATTAAGAAGATTCTACAGAAGATGACTGTTACTTACAAGGATTGGCATGGGATGTTACCATTTGTTCTCCATGGTTATCGTACTACAATACGTACCTCAACAGGGGCAACCCCATTCTCCTTAGTCTATGGTATGGAAGCAGTTCTACCCATTGATGTTCAGATCCCCTCCTTAAGAATCATGAAGGATGCAGGCTTGGATGAAGATGAGTGGATTCAGACTTGACTTGACCAGATAAATTTGATTGATGAGAAAAGGCTGGCAGTTGTTTGTCACGGTCAGATGTACCAGAAACGAATGATCAAAGCTTTTAATAAGAAGGTTAAGAAAAAGGTATATCAGGCTGGTGACTTGGTAATCAAGTGTATCATATTACCACAGGGTGATCCTAGGGGCAAGTGGACTCCTACATATGAAGGACCATTTTTAGTCAAGAGAGTATTCTCAGGAGGTGCCATGATGCTTACTACCATGGATGGTGAAGATTTCCCACAGCCTGTGAATGCAGACATAGTTAAAAAATACTACGCATAAAAAGAGACCCGCTAGGTTGACTGGCCTAGGAAAAAATAAGGGCATCCCGGCGAACCAAAAGGGTTCGGGCAAAAATTAGGGATATATATATATATATATAAAATGTACACCCGGCAAGTCGAGAACCTGAAAGGGCGGCTTGGGCAAAAAAGGGTATCCCGGTGGATTGAAAACCTGAAAAGGCAATCCAGGCAAAAGTTAGGGATTAAAGCGTATGACTATGTCTCATTGGATCACTCATGTAACCCCAACCAGTTGTGTTACCTGACTCAAGTTCAAACAGATAAAGATCAATCCAATCATTTCCATCTCGACAGCAAAGGATGAGATACTTGAAGATAATGGCAATAGTGGAATTGAAACTCAATAGGATTATTTCTCACATAGATGTTTTTTGTTTCTGTAAAACTTTTATGACGAATTCCTCTTACTAGGATTTATGTCTCCTTGTACAAACTTGCCTGTGCATAGGTTACTTTCTAAAATAAATAAAATCTCATCTTTGAATCCAGATTTACTTTTACCTTGTTTACCTAAACGAAAACGTCCATTGGTTGTGTTTGAATGTATGTATGCCTTTGAATATGATTGATGTTTACCAGAAATGCATAAAATACAGTAATAGTATTTACTAAGGACGAACGAAGGTAGGAATTCAATGAAGCTTTGCCGGTTCATCCCCACAGAGTAATCTTTACTTCAAGTAACATCTCCCCTCGGATTTATGTCCATCTCTTTTATCCTCAGTCAGGATATTCAGGAACTTATTCCTTCAATAATAAGCACGACGAACGAAGACGGGAGGTTATAAGTACCATACTATCAAACAAGACGGGAACGAAGTCCTCATATTCTTCAGCAACGAACCGGGATTTATTTTCCCTAGCCAGCAGTTGTTATACAAAGATATTCAGATACTTCAGGATGCATGATTCATACATACATCATTTACATCATATCATAACATATCCATAATGCATAAGACATTTACTTAAGTACATCATGCCATACATGCATACATATTGCATAAACTAACCTTTTCTTTTCAGGATAATTGCAGCCAGATAAACACTATCAACAATTCGAAACAATTCAGAGACGATCTATACGAAGATCTATTACTGACACTTAATTCAGAGATAATCGCTACGAAGATTCATTTCTGATGATCAATACTCAAGTTGTCCTTGGGGGGGGGGCGGGGGTACGTAAATGATATATACGAAGATCTAGTGCTTAATCCAGGATATTTCCAGAGGAGATAATCGTTACGAAGATTTATTTCTGATGGTCAACCATCTTTGGGATGGTGTGTAAATGATCTACACGAAGATCTAGCACTTAGTCCAAGAGATTCTTTCAGAAGAAGTTCAGGAGGAGATCGTCACGAAGATTTAATCCTGATATTATTTCTATTCTTGGGAGGGTACATAAATGATCGATACAAAGATCTTGTACTTAGCCCAGGATATCACCAATAGCAATTCAGAGGAGATCGCCACGAAGATTTGATTCTGACGCTTAAGTTAAAGTATGCTCCTAAAGATGGTTCAGAGCCGATATATACGAAGATCTAAGCACTGACATTTAATGAAGGAATAACCCAGAGACGGCCTATACGAAGACCTAGTACTGATATCCAGTGACAACATAAAGATACTACCACCTTCATATTATGGATGGCATCTATATGCCCATCTCCAGTTCCTCCAAGTGGCATCTTTAAGCCCACTCAAGCAGATGCGATCAATCAGCAGTATTACTTTACGCACCGGCGAGTGCAAATTTTTGGGCTTTTGTGTTCAATTCCCTTCAACCTTCCAAGTCACGAATGGCACACAGGCCAATCTAACCCCTCAGGTTTCATAAAATTGAACAAAGGCAGTTGTTGCACCCCAAAATTTGCCCTCACCTAGGCAAGACATTGTGTACCAAGGTGTCCCAAGAGATTCACAAGGTTCACAAGGTGTCTCAAGAGGTTCACAAGGTTCACACGGAATCCTAAGAGGTTCACAATTAGTCAGAAAGTTTGACAATTCCCTCAGACAAAGCATCCTCCTAAGCAATGCATCCTAAACTAGGGTTTTGAGTTTCATCAGGGTAAATGGATTTCCAAGGCTTCAAGTGAGCTTCATAGCATC
Source organism: Lathyrus aphaca (assembly GCA_963966055.1). NCBI lineage: Eukaryota > Viridiplantae > Streptophyta > Magnoliopsida > Fabales > Fabaceae > Lathyrus > Lathyrus aphaca. The sequence continues at coordinate 230,416,276 of OZ014522.1, forward strand.
CTATATGTCTTCAAGAATCCCTATGTCATGTTTCAAGGCTTTCCCAAAAGGTTTGCTCAGTCAAATGATCAGATAGGCTAAAATCAGTCAATGTAGTCAAAAAGTCAAACTGAGGTCAATTGTGGTCAAACCAAAGTCAAACTTCATGATTTTTTGCCAACATCAAGTATTTGAAGTAAAATTAATCATTATATCAAGGGTTGATCATGATTCATCAAGGAGATTTCAGATCCTTAAGAATCAGGAGTTTCTAAATTAGGGTTTTCACGGGAAAAGTCAACTGAACTTTGACCAGCCATAACTTTCACATGCTTCATCAAAAATTTTCCATTCAAAGCTCATTTTTAAGGAAATTGAATTCTCTACAACTTTGTGTCTCACAAGCCAATCCTAAAAATGCTTTATTTGGAAGGTATGAGCTAAGACATTATAGGTCATTTTAAAAGTCAACAAAAAGTCAACATCTTCCAAAGGGCATAATTTGAAAATGGTAAAGGATATGGACATGAGACCAATGAGGTTGGTTATAGGACTCTCTAATCTTTCCAAAATGTCCAAGAACACCCTCATAGACTTAAAATTGAGGGAGATATGTCTTTGCAAAGTTGGGAAATTTTTAGGAGGTTTATGAAGCAAATGGGGCCTTAAAACCAAATTTCTCCAAATGGGCTTGCAATGTTGTGATCCAATCCATACAAGGACCTCAAGCACGACCCAAAGCAATCAAATTCTGATTTTTTATTATTTATTTATTATTTATTTTGATTTTATCCATTAAAAGTCAAATTAAATCTAAATAAAATATAAAAATCAATATTTGGACATGATTCTTCTTCTAGAAATTCTTAAAAATCAATTAAAGTTGATTGGAATCATGTAAAATCAGATTGACCCAATTTAGAAAGGTTTTATAAGTTATTTTTCAATATTTGAAAGTGTGAATTTTCATGATCAAGCAATCACTACAAAGCCCAAAAATCCAGCTTCTTTTGACCTAATTCTACTTCATACATATACACAAACTAAAAGCAACCAGAAGGACACGAAATTTTGCCTCGAAGAACACCATTTAATTCCAAATTTTCACACAAAAAGTCACATTCGGTTTTTGACTTAGAGACACTTTCAAGGCAAACACAAAGGTTGCTTTAGCTTCCTTGAGACTCATTGATCATGTTTCGATCATCCCCAACATCAAAACCATTACATATTGCATAAACCGAATCAATGTTATTGCACTTTTATGATTTTTTTCGTTTTCTAATATTCGTGCATGATAAATTATGTTTGATGGTTGTTTTGTGTTTGTAATGAGCTCAGGAACGTTTCTGGATAATCTAATTTGAGTTTCGATGCAGGACCAGGAAGTTGCCATTGTTAGGGTTTAGGGTGGCCGTTTAGGGTTTCTCCATTAAACCAATATAAATGAATTCTAAAGACGTCATTGAACTGGATTTGATATGTGGATCATGTTTATATAATCAATTTATTGAAATTTTACGTATTATAAGAGATTCAATTTCGCAGGTTCTTGAAGGAAAGAATTTGTAGGAAAATTCATAAATATATTCGTAGGAAATTTTGCAGGTATGATGAAGAAGATGAAGATGCTTGGCGCGCAGCTGGAATTTGAATCTTAGACATAATATTTTATTATTTTGTTTTCATATTATATCAGATAACGTTGCTTGGCACAGTGGTAATGGTTTGCGTGTGTTATTGGTTGTGACCTTGGTTCGATTCTTGGTGAAAACATCCTTTTTGTTGATTTTTCCAATATTCAACTGATTTAATATATTATGTTTAATTGGCGATTAGCTTGCAGACGCGCCCCATGTAGCTTAGTGGTTGGAGTGTTTTGTTGTTGGCTGATGGGCAGGGGTTCGAATCCAGGTTCCCACATTTTTGTTCATAATTGTTTTGTTTTAGCAGGATTATAATATAATCAATTTGTTCCATAATGCTATCACCAGCGCGTGCTGGCCTGATTGGTTTTGATGCTGTGTATTGAGGTAAGGGACCTGGGTTCAAATCCCAGGTCCTATCTTTTTAGGGTTTTTCCTAATTTTTTTCTTATTTTAACTATTTTCTTATTTTTTTAATTTAATTCAATATAATTAAAATAGTTTCTAAATAATAATTAATAATATTCTCATAAAACTTTATATTTTCAAAAATCATATTTTATTTTCTTAAATTTTAATTATTTGTATTTATTTCATAATATGTTTATATATATAATTATTATATTTTTTTTGTAAATAAATTAATAATATATTTTTTATTATCAAAACCCTAATTTTCTTAAACATTAACCCTAATTTTTTGTCAAAACCTAATTTTTATCTTAACCCTAATATTTAACCTAATTTTTTTATAAACCATAATTAAATCATTAATCATTATTTTTCATATGTAAATAATTTTTTATTTATTATTATTATTAAAACCCATTTTCTTAATTAATTCCTAAAAAAAAATTCTAATATTAATTTGTCTTGCTAATTTCTTATTTTTTTTATTTTTATTATTCTAACCTTTATTCTTATTTTTTATTATTACTAATTTTTAATTATTGCTTATTTATTATTAATATTTTTATCAATATTATTATTTCTCGATTATATTGTAATTGTCCCAAAGCCTTGTAATATTTATAGGTTTATATTTTTGCTTTATTTTTATAAATATATTTATTGTATGGTTAGTAATTTAGGGTGTGTATAACATGTTTGTAATTAAAATCAACTTAGAATAATTAACTTAAATAAGATAAATAGTTGAAAATAAACACGCACACGTAAGTCGATCTTTTATCGCCATCTTGCACTTCCTAGGGTTGCCTCTCAGTTGCCTATTTCAAAAGGTCGAGTAGGATGTCTTAAGCAAGTCCCTTCATAAATATCATCAAGTCCCTTCAGTTTATAAGATCAAGTCCCTTCGAGGTTGCCTACGATAAATGATCTTGTCCCTTCGAATAAAAGATGATAAGTCCCTACGAATTGCTAAAGACACCTTACAGTTGCCTATATTCAGATGACCCTACACATGTCCCTTAATTATATCCAAGGTAATGACTACCTATTCCTTAATAATATGGATAGTCTTACCATTGAAAGAACATAAGAACAGTAAAGACTTAATATAGGGTAGGTTTCTCTTAATTACTTGCTCACCTTTCAAAATACTCTTCACACCACACTTTTCAAACAAATTTTCAAAAAAACAAGGCTTTGTATACATCCATACGAGGATCATTACAAAGTACTTAGAAAGTTTTTATTCACACACTACACTCTTGCAAACAAACAAAGTGAGCTAAGTAACTAAGAGCCCATGGATAACCATGGATATAAAAGGTGCTAACACCTTCCCTTTGTATAACCTACCCCCCGAACCCAAGTCTTTTAAAATAGGTCTTTCCTGTTCTTTTATGTCCTTTCCTTTTGGATAAAATAAAAGTTGGTGGCGACTCTTGCTATCCGCTACATGACTAAAAGTCAGTTCTCCCACCGTGTTACAATAGTCACGGTAGGGAATCAGATGCTCCTGATGAGTGTACCATTTGCCGTTGGTCTGATTGATTACCAATGCTGAATCTCTGAATACATTCAAGGTTTTGATCTTGAGGTCAATGGTTTCCTCAAGACCCATGATACAAGCTTCGTATTCTGCTTCGTTGTTAGTGCAGGCAAAGGTGAGCTTTGCTGAGAAAGGCATGTGAACTCCCTTGTGTGTGATAAGTATTGCACCAACCCCACGACCGTTGCAATTAACTGCCCCGTCGAACATCATAGTCCATGCTTCTTCTGGGTCAGGCCCTTCAGTGTGAACTGGCTCTTCAAAATGTTTTGCTTTCAAAAACATGATGTCTTCATCAGGGAAGTCAAATCTCATAGGCTGGTAATCATCAATGGGTTGTTCAACCATGTAGTTAGACAATACACAACCTTTGATGGCCTTTTGAGAGGTGTATTGAATGTCATATTCTGTCAAAATCATTTGCCACATGGCAACCCTTCCGGTAAGTGCTGGCTTCTCAAATATCTATTTGACTGGATCCTTCTTTGAGATCAACAAGGTAGTGTGAGTCAACTATATTGTCTTAGTCGGCGAGCAGCCCACGCTAAAGCACATCAAGTTTTCTCGAGCAGTGAATAACGTTGTTCACAGTCGGTAAACGTTTTGCTGAGGTAGTATGTTGCATACTCTTTTCGACTAGACTCGTCATGCTGGCCCAACACACACCCCATTGACTCTTTTAATACTGTCAGATACATGATTAGAGGTCTTCCTTCGATTGGAGGCATGAGGATTGGAGGTTCTTGCAGATATTCCTAGATCTTGTCAAAAGCTCTCTGACAATCATCGTTCCACCTGACTGTTTGTTCTTTTCTTAACAGCTTGAACAAGGGTTCGCAGGTTCTAGTAAGATGAGATATGAACCTTGATATGTAGTTCAATCTACCTAAGAACCCTCGAACTTCTTTTTCAGTCTTAGGTGCAGGCATCTCCTGAATGGATTTCACTTTGTCGGGATCAACCTCAATTCCTCTTTCACTTACAATAAAACCCAGCAGCTTACCAGAACATACCCTGAATGTGCATTTGTTGGGGTTCAACTTCAATTGATACTTTCTCAAATGCTTGAACAATTTCAGCAGATTCACCAGATCTTCTTCTGTGAGGGACTTGGCAATCATATCATCCACATAGCACTCGATTTCCTTATGGATCATATCGTGGAATAATGTTACCATAGCCCGTTGATATGTCGCACCGGCGTTCTTCAGACCAAACGGAATTACCTTGTAGCAGAATGTGCCCCAGGGTGTGATGAAAGTTGTCTTCTCCATGTCTTCGGGTGACATCTTAATCTGATTGTATCCCGAAAATTCGTCCATGAAAGAAAATACCGAGAATTGAGTCGTGTTATCCACCAATACGTCAATGTGAGGTAATGAGAATTTATCTTTCGGGCTAGCTCTGTTCAGGTCCCGGTAATCCATGCACATACGCACCTTGCCATCCTTCTTAGGTACAGGTACAATGTTAGCAACCCACGGCGGGTAACTAGTTACAGCAAGAAAATCGGTGTCCCACTGCTTTTGTACTTCTTCTTTGATCTTCATAGCCATATCTGGGCGAGTACAGCGTAGCTTTTGTTTGATCGGACGACAATCTTCTTTCAATGGTAATCTGGGCATGACAATATCTGTATCTAGACCTGGCATATATTGATAAAACCAAGCAAAGACGTCAACATATTCCCGAAGCATACTAATGAGCTATTCTTTCACCGGAGCTTGTAGACTAGCCCCAATCTTTACCTCGTTCACATCTTCTTCAGTACCAAGATTGACAGTTTCAACCTCCTCCTGATGATGAGCAATCACTTTTTCCTCTTGTTTCAACAACCTGGCCAACTCTTCAGGCAACTCATAATCTTCATCAACCCCTTCATCTGCTTGATTAATTGGATTGTCGAGGTCATAGCAGTGTTTTCAGTGCAATCTGGAGGATTATCTCTGCAAGGGTTGAGATTTGTTCATTTTAGTGATTGATTTTAATCTTGTTTAGAAAAAGTGTGAATGGAGTTATTTTTTGAAAAACATTTCCATTTATTGTTTTGTGCGAAAATAACAAAAATGAAAAATAGTGAGCAAAAAAAGAAGATCGTTTGCAAAAGATGTCCATTTGTTCATTAATCATTCATTTGCACAAAATACAAATATGGCCCTATTACAAAAATGAGTCTTGACACCTTGGGCAAGATGCATGACTTGATGCATGCTTAAACAGGAAATAATAATTACTCTGCAAAAGTAATCCTTATAATTTCCTGGGAAGACCAGTTAAGGACTTGTTGGCCTAGAACCCTTGGACGAATCCAGCTCTCCAGGTTGAAGTCACTTTCATCCTCGTCTTCCACATTTTTGATTGCATCCGGGGTTAGCATTCCCCCCACTGATAAACTTGGGAGCTTTAGTAGCCTCCTCTTGGACCTGTCGGGATGGTTTGTAACCCAACCCAAATTTGTCTTCCTTGACCTGAACTTGCAGCAACTTGCCCCAGCCCTGGGCATTCCCGTCTTCAACAACCTTCCGAGCTTGCTTATAAGAGGAAATTGAAGTACCAGACACTTCAACTGTTGCTTCATTGACATTGAGGGCCTCAAACCCTTGGCTCATTGTCTCATGGATCTCTCTGTCCATCTCAATATACTTGTAAGTAGCGAGATCACTGACGAAGATATCCTCTTCCCCACAGATTGTGATGATTTGGCCTTCCCATTCATATTTCAACTTTTGGTGAAGGGTCGATGTTACAGTGCCAGCGGCATGAATCCATGGCCGACCCAACAAACAGCTATATGCAGGCTGAATGTCCATCACGTAAAAGAAAATTTTGAAGATTTGTGGGCCAATCACCACATGTAATTCAATTTCTCCAAGAACCGATCTTTTAGAACCGTCAAAGGCTCTCACTACCAGGTTACTTGGACGCAAAGCAAGACCATCATATTCCATCTTGACCAAGGCTTTCTTTGGGAGAACATTGAGAGAATACCCAATGTCAACCAAGACATGAGAGATAATAGCACCTTTACACTCCAAGGTGATGTGTAAAGCCTTATTATGGTTACGGCCCTCAGTAGTTAGATTAGCATCAGTAAACCCTAGCCCATGTCTAGTGTTGACATTTGAAACCACTGTTTCAAGCTGATTAACCGTAATCTCTTCTGGAACGTAAGCTGCGTGCAGGGCATTGAGAAGTGCATTCCTGTGAGCTTCGGAATACGTTAGCAATGATAGAATAGAGATTTTGGAGGGGGTATGATGGAGCTGGTCCACAACCTTATAGTCACTCTTCTTGATTATTCTCATGAACTCGTCTAATTCCTACTCAAAGGATGTCTTCTGAGTTTCCTTGGTGATAGGCTCTTCAGGCACTACACTCTTGCCCTTAGCCTTGGTAGCAGCTTCTGCTTCAGCATTGGTTCTTTGGAATTATGAGGCAAAGAGACGTCTGCTTCGGGTGAAGCCTCCGCCTCCCCCACATTATCAATATGTGGTGTAGAGATGTTAAGAGTGACTTTATTTCCGTCGCAATACAAATAGGAGCCATAGTGCCAAGGTACGACACTACTGCTATCATATGGAACTGGTCCAGGCACTATGATAGTAACTAGACTGATTGCTGCGGAAGAAGGAATTGAGACGGTCTGAGGTTCATAATAAATTGTGACAGGAGGTCTGACCGAGGATGGTGCTGGTGATGATGGTTGTTGTTGTTGATGGAGTTGTTGATTGTTGAAAGAATCTGGAACGTGGATTGTTGCAGGATCATAGTAAATAGTAACTGTGGAAATATCTTCATTGATGGTTGTTGTTGTTGTAGAAGGACGTGTTGAACTGATTTTTGTTGGAGTTGAAGAAGGGATGGTAGTTGATGTTGTAGAAGAATCCATTGGAATGATTGTTGCTGAAGTTATAGGAGTGATACTTGTTACCTCTGATGGAATGACATGTGCTGATGTTGTAGAAGGAATGGTTGTTGATGTTGTAGGAGCTATGACTGTTGAAGTGATCTGTAAAGTGCCTTCCTTGATAAGATTGTTGATGCCAATCTTCAAATCTGCACAACCGTTGATAGAAGTCTTGCAAGCTTCACAGCGGGCCTCACAACCCGGGAACACTTGGCACTTTAAAAGCTGGGATTTAACCTCGGCCAGAGGTGTTTGAATGCTTGCAACACTGTCAATTAGGTTCATTGGTTGATCCTTCTCAATGGCATTTATCTGAGGCCCACCATGGCTAGGCATAGGATTCTTGGTCACACTTGGAGGAGGTGCAAAGTTTACTGCCTTAGAGTCAATCAAATCTTGAACCTTCATGTGTAAGGCTCTGCACTTCTCTGTAGTATGGCCGGGTTAATTTGAGTGGAAGGCACACCGGGCATTAACATCATAGTTTCTTGGAAGATTTTGGGGATCTGGTGGGGCCAAAGTCCTCAATTCAATCAAGTTGAGCTTTGATAATTGTGGAAGAAAGGAAGCATAAGGCATCAGAATGGGATCGATAACCTTGTTGACTTGTGAAGGCCTCTGTTGAAACGGCTGTTGTTGCTGATTATTATTGTTGTAAGTTCTCTGTTGAGGAAATTATTGTTGCGGTGGAAAGTGTTGTGGTTGTGGAGGATACTGGTATTGAGGTGCTGGAGCTGGAATAGTGACAACAACTACTGATCTTGGCATATATTGAGGTCTACCTCTGCCCATATGCACTGAGTTGGTATCACCTGTCCTACGAGGTCCTGCGAAAGGTTTCCTTGTATTGCTGGAACTAGCACCGTTATTTGAGATTTTGCCCATCTTCAGTAGACTCTTAATTCTCTCACCAGCTATGACTACATCCTTAAAGCTGGTAGATGAGAAAGTAGTAAGCCTGTCAATATATGTTCCTTGCAGGGTGTTCATAACATGTCGGCCATTTCTCTCTCAGACATCGGAGGTTGGACAACAGCAACAAGTTGTCTCCATCTTTGGGCATACTCCCGGAAGCTTTCTCTCAAAGACTGTGACATCCCATTATGAGAGTTATGTTGGGGTCCATGTCCAAGTTGTATTGATATTGACGTATGAAAGCTTCGGCCAAGTCCTCCCAGTTTCTGACTGTTGCTCTAGACAGGTGAGAATACCATTCACGGGATGCCCCGATCAGACTATCTTCGAAGTAGAACATCCACAAAATTCCGTCCATGGTATAAGCTTTCATTCTCCCCAGAAAAGACTGCAGGTGAGTACGTGGACAAGAGGTTCCATTATATTTCTCGAAGCAAGGAGGCTTGAATTTGTGAGGAATCCTGACTCCTTCAACTAGACCCATGTCCATAACATCAAATCCCAAAGAGTTTTGGGACTCTAAAGATCTCAACTTCTCTGCTATTTCGTCCAGATGACGATCATAGCTTCATCCCCAACACCAATTACTGTAAATTGTTCCTCTTGAGGGTCCTCTTGCAAGGCATGAACTCTAGTGTTTCCTTGCGTATTTCTGATAGCATTGATCTCAAGATTGAGGTGAGACCCAAACTCTGGCGCATCTGTTTGTGGTTGTCCGTGATCATTGTTACTAGTACCTCTTGTACCTGGGTGATTCTCTTCGGGAGTTTGGCGCTCGACCAACTCTCTTAATCTTTCTTGACTTTGGGTCAACCCAGTCATTACTGCCATGAACTGGTTCATCTGAGCCCTCATCCCAGTTCTCTCATTATCCATCTGAGTTCTTACGTCAGTCAGATCTTGCTGAACTTGGTCCATCTGTAAGCTCGGAAGGTTGTTTCTTGTAGGATTCCGGTGAACTCTGTTGATGGGGAAAACCCTCCTACGAGCAATGTTTCCTGAAACAATAGCAAAGTGAGAAAACCACAACAAAAACACCTACAAAACAAAGAATGTGGTTAGTATGCATTATGTCTATTTGTCTTCCAAGGGTATCCGATTTGGTTATTTGGTTTTGACCTTCCCGACCTCGAGGAATGATGATGTTGAAGAGAAATGAAGCCCAAAAGATAATCCACATAAACCATATATTACAAATGCAAAAAGATACATAGTTTATGATTACAACAAGTTCCCATGGTGGGTTAAAATACAACAAAATCAAGGAATACAACCAAATTATCATGAGAGATAAAGTACAACCAAAATGAAATACAGATACACAAAAATCAAACATCCAACCAAAAGTCATCCTCTCTGACTTCCTTCAGGAGAGCGTCAATCACTGGTCCAACTAGATGCTCTATGATGGTCCTGATAAGAAGGTTCCTGGTGGAAATGGAACTTGTCAAATTCTGGTACTTGTCCTGGTCTTTTCATCTCTTCAACCCCGCCTGGAGTTTCAACTCGGAGATTTCCTTCTGTGCTGCTAACAAGGCTTCCTGACTCTTCTTCTCATTAGCTTCCAGCTGCTTAATCCTAGCCTGTGTCTTTTGATCTTCTAGCGAACGAGCCTCAGTGATTCTGATCCACCTAGCCTGACTCTCTTCCAAGTAGTGCTCAGCTCTGGCTTTCTGAATCTTAGCATATTTGCAAGCATTCTTCAATACCAATTCCCCTGCACGGGCTTTTCTGATGTAACCGTCAGTCTTCTCTATCTTGGTCATATGCTCGATCCGGAGCTTCTCTAACCTCTCATTATCCAGACGACTATCATTCCTCTCCCAGAGGGTTTTCTTTAGAGCTTCAGAAAGCTGAGCATTCCTCTCTTTCAGCTTCTCAAACTCCTCTAAACTGACTGTAGCTACAGGCTCTACTGCTGATGGCCCTGGCACATCTTCCAGGGTGAATGGCATGTGGGGGATCTGTCCTCTAATGCGAGACCAATCAATGTATTGAGCTGAAGCTATGTTGTTGCACTTGCCAAGAATAGCAGTCCCTTTTGTCTGTATGTTATCCCAAGCCCAGGCTGCTTGTCGGATAATGGCATGATTATTCTGAACATCACAGTAAAGGGTCTCTACTAAATCCTGCTCTCTTGGTGGATGTACTAAGGCATACCGTAGCTGCCTTTTGGAAATCAAAGGATTGTAGTTGATGCAACCCCTTACTCCAATAAGAGGTACATTGGGATACTGCCCACAGCTTGTGATTATGTCCCTTCCCTTGGTACTCTGGGTGCACCACCTGATGTCTTCTGAAGTGAGAGCAATCATTCTCTTAGCCCAATTTCTTGACTGATGAGGATTCAAGAAAGCTTCTGACTTTGGCAAGTATCTCAATAACCAACAGTAGAAGAGAGGTGCACAACATCTGACTAATCTTCCCCTCTGCTTCTCATTTCTCTGATGCACTGAGTAGTACAAATCCCCTAGTAAAGTAGGAACTGGATTCTTCAGTAGGAAGATATGAATAGCATTCTTGCTTACAAACTTAGGCTCGTCTGCAAACAAGATGATTCCATATATACTAAGAGCCAGGAGAGCACAAACAGTTTCCCACTTCCCTGCTGCAACATGACTGGTGGCTTGAGTGATCAAGAAGTCCAAATGGAGGTCTGGGATTCCAGTCTTGGTGGTCATATGCAGATGAATGATGCTGGTTTCCAAATACAGAGCCTTAGCTATATCTTCATTCCTAGGAGCAGTCATCTCAGGGTTGAAAGGAATCCCTCTCTTGATGGGGACACCCAACAACACGGAAAACTCTTCCAACAAAGGACCCATTTGAAAGTCTGGGAAAGTGAAACATCTGAGAGGAGGGTCATAAAACCATAAGCAAGTGTGAATTTTTCTCCTCTGTGATGCATTCAAGTCCATGATCATGTCCATAATACCACCATAATGTTCCATGAATAAAGGGACATGATCAGGAGTGATGACTGCCTGAATCTACCTGATGTCTTCTTGGGAGGGCTCAAAGAAATGATAAGTAATGTTTCTCTTCCTGGATGAGTCCATACTGACAATGGATGCTGATGAAGATAACTGAAGACAACTGGAGAAGATATCAACCGAAGAAGAATCTCTGAGGAAGATAACTGATGAAGATGTCTGAGTAGAAGAACAGTCAAAACCAAACCAAGATGATGTGGATACCCTGTAAAACAAATAGACAAATGTTAAAATGATGCAAAATGATGTATGCAGAATGATATGCAAGGGTTTGTGATCAAGTGCTAGATCTGTTGTTTGCTTTGAATAGGGTCCTTGTGTTCAGAAATCCAGATGGAGGCTAGAGAACTAGTAACCAGGTGAGGGACTCAAATAAAGAGTCACAAGTCCAGGGTTTCATAGAATTATTCCAAAATAGTGTGGCCTTAAAACAATAACAGTAACAAGGTATGATGAGGCCAAGGGTTCCTGCAAACCTGTAAACATCCCAACCCACTCACAGGTATTGTTCTAGAACAAGGATCCTCAGACTTGGAACTATTATGAGAAATGCAAACACTTCTAACCCGGAGGTACAATGCTTTACATTAATCATAAAGGACCCTCCTCTAATTCACCTCAGATGCCAAAGGTCATCTTAAAAGGTCATCCAGACTTAGCAGGCTTCCCAGATAGCCCTAGTACTACAGGAAATCCGTAGCACAGAGTTCTCAAGAAGAAACCCATGTCTGAACCGTGTTTCATATTCCCGCACCAGACCGAAATGGAATGGGAAAGAATATGAATCCACTCTAATCCTATGTGTCACTCAGGCTCCCGATGTGGAACCTTACTCACTGAAATAACCCTCCCACCAAGGTAAACAACAAATCCAGCACATGATATGATGATAATAATATGAAATGCATAAAACAGTAAATGAAAGCAATAAATAGAGTTATACAGAAAGCAACAAATAAGGCAATAAACAAAAGCACACATAACACATAACACTCTCAAAAACACAAATCAAACAAGCGCTAGGAGAAACCCACAAAAAGAACCAGAAGCCCTGGTTGCAAGATAAACTTTTCCCCAGCAGAGTCGCCAATTATCGCTCCCCGGATTTTCATCCCGGTGCAAACGCGAACCATCGGCGAAAAGAGAAAGGTGGTTGAATTGAATAGAGCGCCAGCTAGGCATTTTTATCTCGAAGGAAAGGTAATACTGCATAAACCTGGAAAGAGATGGATAAGACAATTGCGAACCAGAGAAACTGAGAAAGGGGGTTAGTTACGACCTGGGAAGGTATTAGCACCCAGATTGTCCGTCGTACTCGAAGAGATCCATGCTTACCAGATTGTGTTTAAAAGGGATAGGTGTATGTGCTATTTGTGTGCAAAAGCTAGGAATGAAAGTACAGGTGTCTGTGCAAAAGGTGTGAATTTCTCATGAACTGAGGCTTTAGAAAGAATGTTGAAAGAGGGAGGAGACAAAGAGACTATTGTTCAATAACTGTTAAGTTATGCCTGCGTATCCTCTCGTGCAATGAGGAAGTCAGAACACCATAGTTCGACTCAAAGAGGCCGAAAATAAATTGACTATGAACTGCTTGCTTGTCTATGCTCAAGTGTATGACTCGTCTGGCTCGAGTGCTAACTGTCTTGCATTAGACAGAAGAATCGAGTGCTCATTTTTAGAGTGAGTGTGATGAGAAAAGAATCCCGAAGGAGACGATTATTGTTTGTTTTTTGTGTTTTCAGTTTTTTTATTGTTTTTGGTGTTTTGCATAGGATTATGAGCTTAAGCCTAAATCAAAGGTTGTAAACTCATTATATCCTCCCTGATTAGGGATAATGAGCATACTTAAGTATGAGATAAGCATCTCAACTTAATTACCATGATGATGTAGGATTAAGATCATTAACCTACTTGTGATCATTAAGATGTTTTTTGGGTTTTGTTTAGTGTTAAGTAATGAGTTTAATCTCTAATCACAAATTAGTGAACTCATTACACCATCCTAATAGAAGGATAATAGATGAGAACACTTAAGCTGAGGAAGATACCTCAACTTAATCCATGGTTAGGGATTAAATTCATTATATAACAAGCCTTTATTAAATGGATTTTAATTAAAGGATGAGATTAAGAAGTGGATTTTAAGTTTTAAGACAACTTGAGGAGGACTTGTCCATTAAACACTAGGGTTAGTCCCTCTTAACCATAAGGAAGAGATAGTACCCTAATGTAAGGCCCAAGTTACAAGATAAAATCTTAGTGATTATTAGTGTGTAAAAAAATTAAAGGTTTAACACTAAGGATTAAAGTTATACACTTCATCCTAAGATAAGGATGCAGGCATAACCCTAATTCCAAAGTCCTAAAACTTTAAGAGTTTAGTCTCTAATTATTGAGATGAGAAGAGAGACTCAAGGAGACTCAAAGGTAAAAATCTAGGGGGGATATATACAACCCTAAAAGTTATCATGCTTGGATATCCTATGGTTTGTGAGGCTTAAGATAAAAGGTCTTCAAGGCCACCAATGGAAGAAGCAGATGAAAAGAGAAAGAAGAAGAAAAATAAGTTACTTACTTCATGAAGAAGATAAGTAACTTAAAAGAAAGAAAGTAAGAAGGAGAGAACATAAGTGAAGCAATTTCACTTCAAAGACATGTAAATATACATATGAAGAGATGAGAAGAGGTGGGAGGTGAATGCAAATCCACCCCCCAGATAACTTACTAAAGGTTCTTGAAATGTTAGTATAAATGCATAAGACATAAAGCAAAAGGAAATGAGATGAAATGAGATGCAAAGACCAAAGTCAGAAGTGAATATGCATTGTAAATGGCATATTAGATGATGCAAAGTCATACAAGATGCATATGAATGATCATACAAGGATGAGATGCAATGGAAGCATGAATGAAGCTTGAAAACACATGAATGTTCATGAAATGTAATGGATGCAAAGCATAGAAAATGAATGAAGAAATGATCAAGCAATGTTTCAAGCATGTCCTAAGATGTCTAAGATGACATACAAGAGAATGAAATGGCATGGCAAGTTCACAAGTTCATGAAATGCAAAGGAGAATGCAAATGAAGATGCAAGATTAGGGTTTTAAGACAACATGAGATGCATATGACCAAAACAGAAGCATTCAACATGATAAAAAATTGAATCAAGGTCAAACAAACCCTAATCCCATATAATATCACACCCCAAAGGAGAAAGTCAGAAGCTTAACCTAATGGAAGTTATGAAATTCCTAAGTTTGCAAGGGTTTTTGGGTGCTTCTAAAGGGAAAATGCAAATCAAATTGAAAATTCAAGATAAAATCATGAGATTAATAACCTTGAAACTACATGCAATATGTGAAAAATGCAAAAAGAACCAGGTTCAAACTCATCATGGTTAGGCAAAAATGAATTTTTCAAGTTAGTGTTAGAAAATGTGATTTTTAAGAACCCTAATTCAAATAAAATTGTGAAATTATGATCAAACCTAAAAAGAAATTTGTATGATGAGTTTGAAAATGTTTCTAAATGTATTGGAATGGTTCATGAATTTTTTGGTGGTTTTTAGAAACCTAAATGCATTTTTAATTAATTAAAATCCATTAATTAATTAAAAATAACATTTAAATATTTTAAAAATACTTTTTAAATGCAAAAAAATAAAATAAAAATTAATTTTAGGTTAAAAAAATTATTTGAATCAGAAATGCAAAATTTGGGAATTTTTTGATGTGTTTTACTATATTTAATAAAATGATCAAAAGAAATGAAAATAAAATAAAATGAAATGAAATTAAATGAAATTAAATGAAAGTCAGAGGATCCAAGGGCCAGGATTCAAACTGGGGAGGGAAATGTTGACTGGCGCGTAATCCAAGGACTGAGGTTCAATCTGAGTTAATTTATTTAATTAATTCTAATTAAACTAATTAAATGAGACTTAGGGTTAATGAAGCAATCCTGGCCACTCGCTCACGCGGGAACCACAACATCCAAGGGCCTACATTCAAACTTAGCTAATTACGCAGATTAGGGAAAATTACTTTCAGGTGACCGGACGGTGTTCCGATCATATTCTCCGGCGAGCATCTCACCCCAACTTCATCCCTGGGCTACCCCAGACCCCCATATTCTCCAGAAACAAACCCCAAACCATTCTAAACAAGATTCAGGCCATGAAAATCATTTATCATACATCAAAGTGGTGAATCGAAGAAAAACATTTTTAGGTCAAAAATTTCAGAGCAAGCATATATCCTAGTTTCTCAACCATTTTCAAAAATAATCATATCAGCATGCTCAGGGGAACACATAGAATCATTTAAGAACCTAAAATAAAGTTTCTAGAAAAAATGTTCTTGATGGTTACCTGAGTTGAAGCTTTGAGATTCTGAGCTTTCTGACCCCCTTCTTTATGCAAAACTACTCCATGTAGTCCCTTGAAGCTTCCGAAATGCTTAGAACAAGTTTGTGGTGGCTATTTTGAGGTGTGTGGTTCTGGTTTTGCAGAAATCGTGTTTGTGAATGGGGAGCTTTCAGGCCATTTCAATGTTTGGTTTGTGTTCGTTGTGATGTGTAGAGATGATTGGTGCAAAGAGTTGTGAAGTTTGATGGTTATGCTAAGAGATTTGATAGCATGAAAGTTTTTAGGATTTTTGTGAAACTCAGCTTCTGCCCTCTTTCAGGCTTGTGTGTGTTGTGTTTTATGATCCTTGTGCCATGAATAAACAAATGCAATGAGTCAGAAAGACTGCATAACACTATGGGAATGGTATGGAGCAATTGGCCAAAAAGTCAATAGTTGGTGTACTACAAGCATGGGCCATGGCAGAAGCTGTTTTAGGGTTGCTTTGAGCTCAGCTGAGTTTGTGGAGCACCATAGCATTGATTGTGATGAGATGTGATGATTGAATGGTGAGATTGCAATGGTTTTGCACTTTTGCAACTTTGTGAATTTTGAAGAGATTGGTCATGAAATTGGTGGGTTCAAAGTTGACTTTTGGTCATGGTATGTTGCATAATGCTGCTATGATGCATTGAAGTGGATTAGAGGTCACACAAAGTCCTAAAAATCAGTTTTGCAAAAAATCCCTCTTTGAGAATTTTTATGAAAAATGGCTTATGGAGACATGTGATCTAAGGAATGATTTTGGTCTTGTAATGTTGCATCATATTTGTGTGATGTTTAGAAGTCAATTAGAGGTCATTTGAATGCTTGAAACTTGATTTTGCAAGAATCCCTCTTTGGCATGAACTTGAAAATTATAGGATTTTTTCCAACTTTGAAAGGCCATATCTTGAGTTCTAGGATGAATCAAGACATGTTCTTGTACTTTTTGAAAATGGGAGTACATAATCTACAACTTTCATGCCCAAGAATTTTTCATTTGAAGCATTTTTTGTCAAGAAAGAATAGGTTGAATATCTTTCCCAAAATGGAAAGTTTCCATTATAAGTCATTTCCAAAAATAGCAAGTTTGCATTTGGCTTGAAATTCTTCAACTTTGTGAACTTCCAACATCTTATAAGATCAAATAAAGATCATAGAGACTGAAAATGATGATGATGACCCTTTGGTACCCTTGAGGGAGGCCTCAGATGCCCTGATTTTGACTTTACTTGCTCAAGAAGTTACCCAATGATCAGATGACTTCCACAATGAATTTCTTCATCAAATTTGGTACACATGATCCTTATAACATATTAAGACCATTATAAACAATAATGACCAAAAAATTTGGGATTAAGGCCTCTGAAACCAAAACCCTAATTTTTGGTCATCCGTGCAGAAAATCTTCAGTTTGCCTTTATGCCTTTGCCATTCTTTGTGATCTTTTGACTTTTATGAACTTTGGGGAGCATATTATGATCATGGAACACACATGGACCCTATTGGTAAGCTTCAAGACCTTTGGGATGGCTCAGATCACTTCTTGAATTGCTCAAATCACAAACCCTAGATGCAGATGAAATGGAGCTATGCAGTGAAACAAATATGCAATATGAGATGGTATGCTTATGCTAATGCAAAAATGAAAGATCACAAGCCATGGTGTGAGAAGAAAGTGAGGGAAAATTTAGGGTGTTTACAATATACTTCAGTCAGAATTTCCTCCTAGGACAAAGGTTCCCAAGTTCACTAAGTTCTCAGGAGATACAACTGAATCTACAGACGAACATATGGCACGATACATGATAGAAGCTGGGGAAATTGCTAATGATGAAAGTTTAAGGATCAAATATTTCCCTATCTCTCTCACCAAGAATACTTTTACTTTGTTTACTACGTTGCCACCTGGTTCAATTTGTAATTGGGCTCAATTAGAACATTTGTTTCATGAGCAATTCTACATGGGTTAGACCAAGATCAGTCTGAAAGAATTGGCTAGTGTTAAGAGAAACTTCAATGAGTCCATTAATGATTACTTGAACTGATTTCGACTGCTCAAAGCCAAAGTTTTTAATCAAGTACCTGAGCGTGAATTAGTCGAAATGGATGCTGGTGGCCTTGACTATTCTATCAGGAAGAAGATGGACACCTAGTACTTGAGAGACATGGCTCAATTAGCAGATACAGTTTGGCAACTTTAACGTCTAAAAGACAAAAAAGTCAGGGCAAACAAGCATAAGAAAATAGCTTACGTCGAGTATCATAATGAGGCCGAAAACGTCTACGACGAATCTCTACCTCTAGAGGATAATGAGATAGACCTAGTTGAACTTAAACAGGGTCCTCCCTATTCCTGTAAACTTATAGTTCCCCCAAATGGAAAGAATCCTATCAAAATTGAGAAGAGTGGCAGATTTCCAAGGAAAACATACACTTTCGACGTCACCAATTGTGACGAAATTTTTGATTTATTAGTTAAGGATGGCCAAATACTTGTGCCTCCTGGTGCTAAAATGCCACCCTTAGATCAAAGAAAGAAAATAGGTTTTTGTAAATACCATTATTATTTGGGTCATAAAACTTCTCAATGTTTTCTTTTCAGGGATTTGGTGCAAAACACAATTCATGAGGGAAGACTCAAATTTGGAGATAAGCCCTAGGCACAGATGAAGATTGACATTGATCCTCTTCAAGTGGTCGAGGAAAACTACATTGAACCTTCTGTAGTGAACTGGATTGAAGTGGATGAGAAATCTGCGGACGACAATAACAACCTTGATTCAGTCTAAACCATGGCGAATCCTATGGTGGTTGAGGTTACTGAAAACTTTGACAATGATGTTATGTTGATCAAGGTTGATGAAGAGATAACCAGTGAGTAATGGGATCATTTGGTATGAATGGTAACTAAATGTTTCTTTAAGATATAACCTGATGTTGAAAGTTTCAATGTGGGAGTTACCATCGTCCCACATGAGGAGGTCGAACGATCGAACCTCCCACTAGTCACAAAAGAAATTGCTAAGAGTTTTGTTACGATGGGCGAGGTTGTTGATGGCCTTGATTTAAACTTCTCCAAGATGAAGCTAAGGGATGAAGTTAACGTCAGTATGGTTGAAGTTAAAAATGACCTAGTGATGGAGGAGGATGACTTTGCACCTCAGGAGGATCATTACAAAAAAGTTTATCCTAAAGAGGATTAGACGATTATTGACTTCTTGCACATATGCCAGAGTAAGAAGTCAGAAGTAATGCTTTGCTTTATCCAAGATGCAGTTCCATTTGACAGAGAAGCTACCAAAGACCTTCAACAGGAGAATAATGCTAATGGAGGGCAGAAGCTAAAGGCTTCCCAAAAGCAAGATCTTTTTGACCCAAGGCATGCTAACCCCTATCAACAAGATGACAAGCACCAGACCCTTAGGTCAAAACTACCCACATTCAAACCAAGTGGGGAAGTCCTTAGTAACAAGTGGGTTAAGCCTGATAAGTCAGGGAAAAGGGGAGGTCATAAATGGAAGAAGTTTGATGTAGAAAGAGGGCCTTCGATGGGATACAGAAAGGAGATCAGGACATCAAACAAAGTTTCATATGTGTTTGAGAACTACAAGGGTAAAAACCCTATGTCTAGGTCACAGTGGCGTAGAGAACATTACAGGAGGAAGCCTCAGAGAGAAGCCTCCAAAGGTGATTGTGTTGAATCAAGCACAAATGAGATTAATAAAAGGGGAGACAACTTCAAGACAAAAGTAACAAACAAGGTGCCTGTAGGGCGCAAAGGATGTTTGACCAGAAACAAAGAAGCTGAGATCAAGGCTGAATTGAGAGTTGTCGAAGATGAGGATATGATAGAGAATTTTGACTGCAAATCTGAAGCTTCTCTTTATGTCTTAGTCAATGTGGTCTCAATAATGCCCAGAGAATATAATCGCATTACTGAAGTCGAAAATATGGATGCAAACACTGAGGTAGAAATGGCAGCACATCAACCAGTGTGCTACTATATCATGAACAATGGTTGTGTCGAAGAACAAAATGCTTTCTTTGAAAGACCCACTGAAGCCATGAGGGGGCATCTAAAGCCCCTATATGTCACTAGAAAAGTGGAGAACGTGGCCATCAATAAAATTCTTGTTGATTGTGGCGCAATAGTAAACATAATGCCACACTTCTTGCTGGCCAGAATTGGCAATTTCGACACATACCTCAAACCTCACAACCTGGTTCTGTCGAACTATGAGGGCAATACTAGACCCACTATGGGGGTCTTATAAGTTTATTTGACTGTGGGAACAGTCACAATGCCCACTCTCTTTGTGGTGGTCAAAAGTAAGGTTAACTACAACCTTCTGTTGAGAAGGGAGTGGATACATGGCATAGGTGCAGTGCCATCTTCAATGTATCAAAGGGTCACCATTTGGAGACCAGATGGCATTTTAGAAAACATTGAAGCTGATCAAGGGTACTTCAAGGTGCCAATGAATCTTGTGGAAGGTGTAGAGTTCGACAAGAACTTAGCACACATTGGCCCATGTGCACCAGCAAAATTTGAGTTCACAACTAATGATCATGCATTCTGCTCATTACACCTCCATCCTGACGAAGGTTTCCGCTGGGATAGGGAGGTTGTAGAAGAAGCAGGAAATTACCCACCTTATTTTGGGGAGCCTGTAATTCAACCCACATGATGGGGAAGTTAAGGAAGTAACAATGACTGACTTTGACGCATTGAAAAGAATTTCAGCCTATGTAGATGAAACTAGAATACAAACGACCTTAGAGGCTGCATGAAATTATATGGTTGTGGAGGCCATTACAAAGTTTGCTGAGGAAAATCTTGTGAAGGATTTCGACCCAGAGCCTCCAAATAAGGCTCAAGAAGACTCAGACCAAAGGCTTGATGCAATATATGATAATGAGCCTTTGGGATTTGAAAAAGACCCTTTGTCAGAAAGTACCAAAATGCTGGCTCATGATCCTTTGGAAAAAATTGACCTAGGATAAGGGGAGTTGAAAAGGCTTACTTACATCAGTGCTAACCTCTTCCCAGAACTGAAGGTCGAAGTGGTCCACTTGCTAAAGGAATTTAAGGATTTCTTTGCTTGGGACGATGATGAAATTCCTGGTCTGAAAAGAGAGCTTGTCGAACATAAGCTGCCAATCAAGTCTGGGAAGAAGCCTGTCAAACAAAATCCAAGATGGTTTGACCCAATAATCCTCACCAAAATCAAAGAGGAGATTGAAAGGTTGCTTCGATGCAAGTTCATTCTCAAAGCTAGCCACATCGAATGGTTAACAAATATTGTACCAATAATTAAAAAGAATGGCTCTTTAAGGGTGTACATAGATTTTAGAGATCTAAATTTAGTAACCCCTAAAGATGATTATTCAATTCCCGTAGAAGAAATGTTAATTGATTCTGCTACAAGACACGAGTATCTAAGTATTCTATATGGCTACTCAGGATACAATCAGATATTCATTACTGAGGAAGATGTCCCTAAAATTGCTTTTCGATGCCCAGGGGCTTTTGGCACCTATGAATGGGTAGTAATGCCTTTTGGCTTAAAAAATGCAAGGGAAACTTACCAAAGGGAAATGAATTCAATTTTTCATGATTTCATAGATACATTTATGCAAATTTATATTGATAAGATAGTTGTAAATTCTATTTCAGGACTAGACCATGTCGATCATCTTCGACGATCTTTTGAAAGAATGAGAAAACATGGTCTTAAAATGAATCCTCTTAATTGTGCTTTTTGTGTGCAGGCAGGGGACTTTTTGGGATTTGTGGTCCACAAAAAAGGGATCGAAATCAATCAAAATAAGACTAAAGCTATCATGGAGGCTAAAACGCCTTCGACAAAGAAGGAGTTGCAATCACTCTTAGGAAAAATAAACTTCTTAAGGAGGTTCATATCAAACCTAAGTGGCATGACGCAAGCCTTCTCACCTTTGTTGCCGATGGGGAAAGAAGGATTTCAATAGGGGCAAGCCCAACAAGAATCCTTTGACAAAATCAAGGAGTACTTGAGTCATCCTCCAATTCTTTCTCCACCTTGTAGGAAGAAAAGTATGAGATTGTACATAGCTGCTTTAGATAGAACTTTAGGGAGTATGTTAGCCCAAGAGGATGATAATGGTGTCAAAAGAGCCATTTATTACCTTAGTAGAGTTTTAAATGATGCAAAAACTAGGTATAGCATGATAGAGAAATTATGCTTATGTTTGTATTACTCTTGAACTAAATTAAAACAATATATAAAACCAATTGATGTTTATGTTTCTTCTCGTTTTGATGTTATTACGCATATGTTGTCCAAACCTATTTTTCATAGTCGAATTGGAAAATGGGCATTAGCATTAACTGAGTATTCATTGACTTATAAACCCTTAAAAGCTATTAAAGGGCAAGTGGTTGCAGTTTTATAGTCGACAACTCTGTAAATGAAAGTCTTTTAAATTATCTGGAGATTGAACCCTGGAAGCTATACTTCGACGGGTCTAGTCATAAAGATGGGACTGAATAGGGGTACTTGTTATTTCTCCTAATAAAATTCCAACAACACTTAAGTATAAAATTGATGGCCAGTGTTCTAACAATGAAGCTGAATATGAGGCTTTAATAGTTGGGCTTGAAGTATTGTTGGAATTGAGGGCAACTCATGTCGAAATAATGGGAGACTCAGAGTTGGTAATAAAACAAGTAACCAAAGAATATAAATTCATAAAAGAAAACTTAATTATGTATTTTGTAGTAGTAAATAGACAGCGGAAAAAATTCGAAGCAGTTACCTTTCAACACTTTCCTAGACTAGAAAATCAGGTTTCAAATGACTTGGGTCAAATTGCATCAGGGTACAAAATCTCAAAAGAGAAATTACAAAGTGTAATTGAGGTCAGAGGAAAAGTTGTGTCAGTAGGATTGGCCCCATCAGATTTAGAAGAAACTAAGCTTGGGTATGACGATGAAGAATGTTTTGCAATATTGGTGGTCGATAGCATAAGTGACAAGGATTGGAGAAAGCCCATAGTGGACTATTTGTAAAATCCAATAGCTTCGACAAAAAGGAAGATCAGATACCAAGCCTTAAGTTATGTTCTTTTGGGGAATGAATTGTATAAAAAGACTCCTGAAGGAGTATGTCGCTCCCCTGAAAAGACACTTGGTCAGATAGGGTACAAACGCGAACGGTCGGCGAAAGGAGAAATGAAAGTGAAGTGAATAGAGTCGCCAGCTAGGCATTTTTATCCCGAAGGAAGGGTAATGTTGCATAAACCTAAGAAAATATGGATAAGACGGTTGCGAACCAGAGAAACTGAGAAAGGGGGTTGGTTACAACCTGGGAAGGTATTAGCACACAGATTGTCCGTCGTACTTGATGGGATCCACACTTAAAAGATTGTGTTTAAAGGGGTAGGTGTATGTACTGTATGTGTGCAAAAGCTGGAAAAGAATGCAAGTGTCAGTGCAAAAGGGTGAATGCTCGGGAACTGAGGCTTAGAAATGAATGCTCGAAGAAGGGGGATGACAAAGAGACTTTTGTTCGATAACTATTAAGTTATGCCTATGTATCCTCTCGTGCAATGAGGAAGTCAGAACACCGTAGTTCGACTCAAAGAGACTGAAAAATAAATTGACTGATGAACTGCTTGCTTGTCTATGCTCAAGTGTATGACTTGTCTGGCTCAAGTGCTAACTGTCTTGCATTAGACGGAAGAAACAAGTTCTCGTTTATGAATGAGTGTGATGAGAAAAGAATCCCGAAGGAGACGATTATTGCTTGTTTTTTATGTTTTCAGTCTTTTATTGTTTTTGGTGTTTTGCATAAGTTAATGAACTTAAGCCTAAATCAAGGGTTTGTAAACTCATTATATCCTCCCTGACTAGGGATAATGAGAATACTTAAGTATGAGATAAGCACCTCAACTTAATTACCATGATGATGTAGGATTAAGATCATTAACCTACTTGTGATTATTTATATGTTTTTGGGTTTTTGTTTAGTGTTAAGTAATGAGTTTAAGCCATAATCAAGGATTAGTGAACTCATTACACCATCCTAATAGAAGGATAATAGATGAGCACACTTAAGCTGAGGAAGATACCTCAACTTAATCCATGATTAGGGATTAAAGTTATTATATAACAAACCTTTATTAAGTGGATTTTAATTAAGGGTGAGATTAAGAAGTGAGGTTTATGATTGGTAAGACAACTTGAGGAGGACTTGTCTATTAAGCACTAGGGTTAGTCCTTCTTAACCATAAAGGAAGAATTAGAACCCTAATGTAAGGCCCGGGTTACAAGTTAATGTCTTAGTGGTTATTAAGTGGGTTAATTAAGAGGTTTAAACAAATTAAGGGTTTAACACTTAGGATTAAAGTTATACACTCCATCTTAAGAGAAGGATGCATGCATAACCCTAATTCCAAAGTCCTAAAACATTAAAGGTTTAGTCTCTAATGATGGGATGAGAAGAGAGACACAAAGAAGACTCAAAGGTAAAAACTAAGGGGGACTAATTACAACCCTAATTATTATCATGCTTGGATGTTCCTATGGTTTGTAAGGCTTGAGAAATATCTTCAGGGAAGCCACCAATGGAATAAGCAGATGGAAGGAGGAAGAAGCAGGAGAAATAAGTTACTTACTTCATTGAAGAAAATAAGTAACTTAAAGAAAGAAAGTGAGAGATGAACATGAGTGAGCAAGCCCACTCAAATAAAATCAAAAATGCAGCAAAGATGCATATGAAGAAGATGAAGAGAAATGAGAAGTGAAGGAAAATCCACTTCTCAAGTTAACTTACCACCTGAAAATGTTAGCACAAGATGCATAAGGAAAGGAATGAAATGGAATGAAGCATATGTAAAGACAAAGACCAAAACCAGAAGAATTCACATGATGTAAATGATGCTATGACATGATGCAAAGGCATAAAAAGTGCAATGAATGGTCATACAAGAGAATGGATGCAAATGAAGCATGCTTTGAAATTTGAAAGTTCACGAAGTTTAATAAAAGGAAATGAGTGCAAATCATGGCAAATTAATGAAGAAATGATCAAGCATGATTCTAAAATGTCTTAAGATGTCTAAGATGACATGTGAATGTATGAAATGTAATGGAAAGTTCATGTATGGATGCATATGCAAGATGAATGCAAATGAAAGTGCAAAATTAGGGTTACATGAAAGGATGAGATGCAAATGATCAAAACAGAAGCATATGTAATGATAAAAATTTGTAAATGAGCTTAAACAAACCCTAACCCCATATGATATCACACCCCAAAGGAGAAGGTCCAACTCTTATCCTAAAGAAAGTTATGATTTTTCTAAGCTAACTAGGGTTTTTGGGTACCTCAAAAGGAAAAATGCAAATCAAATTGAAAATGAAAGATAAATTCATGCCAAAAATATCGTAGATACTACATGCTATATGGAAAACAATTCAAAAAGAATCATCATCAAACCCTTCATGGTTAGGCAGAAAAGATTTTTCAAGTTAGGGTTCCAAAAGGGGGATTTTATGAACCCTAAATTCAAAGAAAATGTCAAAGTATGTTCAAAACCAAAAATAAATTTGTATGAATGGTTTGACAATGTTTCTAAGTGTCTTAAGATGCAATGTGATTTTTTTTGTGATTTTAGAAACCTAAATGGTATTTTAATTAATTAATGGAAATTAATTAATTAAAATAAACATTTAAATTTTTTAAAAATGCTTTTTAAATGCAAAAGTTAAAATAAATTTTTTTTTGGATGAAGCAAAATATTTGAATCAGAAATGCAAAGTTTGAAATTTTTTGGATGAGTTTTGATATTTTAAATTAATTATGCAAAAGGAATAAGAAAAAATGAAATAAAAATGAAATAAATGAGAAGTATGCGCATCTGATGGTTGATATTCAAACTAGGGATGGAGGGAAAGACCACACGCGTATTTCAAGGGCTAGGATTGCATCTGGAAAATTAATTCATTAAACCTAATTAATTCTGATTATTTTAATTAATTGAGAATTAGGGTTTTAAATGACCAATCTGGGCCATCCGTTCACGCGCAAGACCAAGATCCTAAGGCCAGAATTCAAACTTACGCTAACCCTAATTAATTAACCCTAACAACATTCAGGTGACCTGAGAAAGCTCCGGTCATCTTCTCCAGTCACTCTTCTTCCCTATCTCTCTCAAAACGCCATAAAAATACCTCAAACTCTCCAGAAATGATCCTCACATCACTCTAAACACGAATCAACCAACAAAATCCATTTATTTCACATGAACAACATGAATCAAAGCTAAACGGAAAAGCAATCAAAAATTTCAAAAGCTCGTGAAATGCTTAAACTCAACCATTTTCAAAACAAATTATATCATGGTAGTCAGGGGAGCATATAGAATCATTCTATAACATAAAAGAGAGGTTCTGGAAAAAAGTTTCAAGGTGGCTACCTGAGCTGGAGCTTTCACCTCTAGAGCTTTTGGGCCTCTTCTCCTGTGCAAATCCACCTCACTTGATCCCCTGATGATGTTGCAAAGCTTTGAATGAGTTTAGAATGGCTGGATTGAGAGGTTGTAACTCAGCTGGTCCAAAATCGTGTTTGTGTTTGGTTGACTTTTAGGGCTTGGCAATGGGTGGTTTATGCTCCTTGAGTCATTTTGAGATGAATGGTGGAAATATATTTGAGGTTTAATGCTTGTGCAGTGAGAATCGAAGAAAGGAAGATTGAGGGTGATTTTGTGAAACTTGGCTTGTGTATGGTTCTGAGCTCCAAGATTATGTGAAATGGCTTGCTTTTGGTCCACATAACAAGTCTCTATTGGCCAGAGAGTTGTTGTGGTTGCAGCTGATTGGTATGGGGTGATTTGCAAAAAGTCAACATTATGTGTACTTGAGGTATGGGCTTTGGCAGGAGTTGTTCAAGGGCATGCCTGACCTCAGCTTGGTTCAAGGAGATCCATGGGATTGAAATTATGCAGCTGGATGGCTTGGAGGGAAAGATTTCATTGATTTTGCAAGTGTTATGTAATTTTCCCCTTTTGAGAAATCTTGTCATGCAAGCCATGGAAACTTGTGATTTCTTGTGCAATTCTGGTCTTTGGAAGTTGCTTTGTGTTTTTATGATGCTTAGAGGTTGATTATGGGTCACAAAATGGCTTGGCAAGTGGTTTTGCAAAAATCCCTCTTTGGTGTATTCTTGAAAATTATAGGATTTTTGCCAAATTTGCAAGGCCATATCTTGAGTTCTAGGAAGAATTAGATCAAGTTCTTATACTTTTTGAAAAGGGAATGATCCAATATACAACTTTCATGACCGACAATTTTTCATTTGAAGTATTTTTGGTTGAGAAAGAGGAGGTTGAAGAACTTTCCCAAAATGGAAAGTTTCCATTACAAGTCATTTCCATTTTTGGCAACTTTTGGTTTAGCTCAAATTTCTTCAATTTTGTGAACTTCCAAGCACTTCAATGATCAAATAAAGATCATATAACTTCAATTTGATGAAAATACCCCTTTGGTTCCATTGTTGAGGGCCCCAGATGCCCTAATTTTGCTCTGACTTGCTCAAAAAGTTACCCAATGAACATATGACTTTCACAATGAATTTCTTCATCAAACTTGGTACATATGATCCTTATAAATTCTTAAGAACATTAGAAACAAGAATGGCCCAAAAATTTGGAGTTATGGCCTCTGAAACCTAAACCCTAATTTTGGTCATCTGTGTAGTGAAAACCCTAGCTCTACTTCCATGCCTTGCCAGTTCTTGTGATTTCTTGACTTCTTTGAACTTTGAGAGACATAATATGATGATTGTACACATATGGACCCTCTTGGAACACTTGGAGGCCTTTGGAATGGCTCAGATGGATCCTTGGATTGTCCAGATCACAAACCCTAGATGCAGATGAATTTGAACTATGCAGTGAAATAAAAAATACAATATGAGATAGTATGCTTATACTAATGCAAACATGAAAGATCACAAGTCAATGGTGTGAAATTAGTGAGGGCAAATTTGGGGTGTTTACAGCTGTGCAAGATGTAAGCGCCTGGCTTAACAGACAAACAAGATAACTTGTGGTTAAATACCAAAGACAGTCCAGAATTTGCACTCACTAGGGAGAAGAAGAAAAGGGATATAAATTGTAAAAGAAAGTATAGTATGATTATTAAAATGCGGGCGATGGAGAACAACCATCGAGCAGAGGACGAATGCTGCGGATAAAGCAATGACGGGGATGGCCGACAAGCTGGGGAAATAAAGAGATCATGATGGGGACGGCCATCAAGAAAAGTAACAAGGTTAAATGGGGATTAAAGTAAAAGTGATGATGGGGGACGACCATCAAGTTTGAAAAGTAAAGTAAACAACGATGGGGACGGCCATCGGTTTCAAAGAATAAATGAAATAAATGATGAGGGACGGTCATCAAAGGTGAAGGACGATCACCTAGCAGGGGACGACTGCTCTTTATCACGACATAGGACGAATGTCAGATAGAAAAGGTCGGCGATGGGACGGCCATCAGATAAGCATGATGAAGGACGATCATCAAGAGGTGAAGGACGATCACCTAGCAGGGTACGACTGCTCTCTGGGTTTATCTCGACATAGGACGAATGTCGGATAACAAAATCAACAATGGGGACAGCCATCGGATAAAATGATGAAGGACGATCATCAAAAGGTGAAGGACGATCACCTAGTAGGGGACGACTGCTAAATATCACGACATAGGACGAATGTCGGATAGAAAAGGGTTCCAATAATGGAGACTCCGCTGGGGAAAGGGATGAGGGACAGTCATCCAAAGGTGAAGGACGATCACCTGGCAGGGGATGGTTGCCGAAAGTATCACGACATAGGACGAATGTCGGATAGAAGAAAAGTTACTTTGATGGGGAGTGGTAAACACGGATGAGTGTTTACGCTCAAGAATAAAATGTATAAGTGTTTGATACTGTGTATAGATTAAAAATGCTGATGAGCATCTTTAAGACCATGATATGGACGAGTATCGGTAGAAACAAACGCTGACGCGTGTTCACAGATGATGATACGGACGAGTTCCAACTGGTTAACAAAGAACACGGACGAGTGTCGAATCTGTTTGGGGAGTGATAATATATAAGATAAGGACGAGTATCAGAGACTTCTGTATAAGTATGAACGAGTATTGTGAAGTATGAGCAAGACACGGACGAGTGTTCAACTTGCTGGGGAAAGGTTACACGGATGAGTGTTAGAAGAGAAACTGTATAAGTTATGAACATACATTTGTATATGATAGTGTAAAAGGTGTTTTGGCGACCTGTGGGGATAGGATGACACGGACGGGGGTCGAAAGGAGTGTGTTATAAACAAGTACTTGGTTTGCAACAAGTGATTCGGCAACCGTGATGGGGAAAGGTAACACGGACGGGTGTCAAGAAAGTATATATAGTTATTTGTATTTGAAAAGATGTTTTGGCTTATATCTGCAAGGGAATGATATGACACGGACGAGTGTCGAAAGAGTATATAAACAGGTATTTTATGTTGGAGAGTGCAAAGGGGACGCTTTGGCTTTTATTTGCAGGGGATGTGAGCTTTATATATATTGCTGATGAGATATTGATGGCATCTGCAGGTGACTGGTTTGAACCTAGCTTGCGATCATGCAAATGTTTGATTTTTTCCGTAATGCTCCGTATTAGACGGAATGCTACGCTTTGTGGGGAAGAATGATGCGAATGCTATGATTTTTCAAAAGAGAAACCGATCCGGGATTCGGATCCTGCTGAAGTAAAGATCTCTGGCTGATCCGCTTGGAGAGATATCCCAGCTGGGGGAGATCATTGGAAGATCTGATAAGATATATGGCTCTGCTTGGGTAACTAAATCATTGATAGACCTATCATGTAAGGAGAAACCCAACTGGGGAAAAGGAAGCTTCCGTCACTTTGTTGTGTGAGAGTTTCAGGCATTGCTCTTCTGGGGAGAGGCTGGAACTTTGCGAGGAGATAGTTTTTAGAGACCTGGCACTCTGTTTAGGGAAGAAAAGATCACTGAACGATCTTCCTAGAGAACTCTGTGGGGATCCCGACTGGGGAAGCTCTTATTGAACAGACATGTGCTGGGGATGAGGAGGTTTTGACAACCTTGCTGGGGAAAAAGCATTTCAAATACTTCTTGGGAAAACGGTAACTTCAGGAAATAGCATGCTGGGGATTCAGTGTTTGCCATGCCACATGCTGCGTATTGAATACCTGCAACCTGTTAAGATAGAGAGACGCACAAGTATCCCGAGGTATCCCTTACCGGATTCCGTCATAGGAGTTAGGTATTTCTGAGAGTAAATACATTTCCTGCAAGCATTTATTAAGAATGGCTCATTTGTTTTATGAAAATATTATATCATGGATATTGGATATTTTGCAAACGAAACAGAAATATGCAAGAAGAGGTGTGACTGAAAACTCTGATTTTATTAATCTGGGTGCCCTGAATTGGCAGATACAGTCAAAGAAAAAAATCCCCTAGAATGAAGAGATTG
The DNA here is from genome assembly GCA_963966055.1 of Lathyrus aphaca. Classification (NCBI taxonomy): domain Eukaryota; kingdom Viridiplantae; phylum Streptophyta; class Magnoliopsida; order Fabales; family Fabaceae; genus Lathyrus; species Lathyrus aphaca. Next base: position 230,446,617 of record OZ014522.1, read on the forward strand.
TTACAAATTGAAAAAGTAAAAGTGATGGCAATATTGACGACGCTCCGGTGAGCTTCCTTTGCTATGACCCGTATGACCTCGACGTTCTTCTTATCTTGCTTTCTGAAGAAAGTTGATTCTAACCGATGCTTTATCCTTTCGAAGCTTGATGTGTTGTGAGTGATACAGACGAACTCAGAGTGCAGTTTTTCGCTTATTCCCTTATTTTGCGTGGATCGCCCTTTCGGGTTTTCAATCCACCGGGATACCCATTTTTGCCTGAGCTGTCCAATGTGGCTTTTCAACTCAGCGGGTGTACATTTTTTTTTAATTTTCCCTTATTTTTGCCCGAGTCTTTTTATTATGTTTTTGACTCGCCGGGATGCCCTATTTTTGCCTGTACTTACATTCTGTTTTTATGTCCAGCGGGCCATTTATGCGAAGTATTTTTTAACGGCATCTGAATTCTCTGGGGACAAGAAATCTTCACCATCCATAGTAGTGAGCATCAGTGCTCCACCAGAGAAAATATTCTTTACTATGAATGGACCATCGTAGTTTGGAGTCCACTTTCCCCTGTGGTCTGTATGAGGAGGAAGAAGTCTTTTCAGCACAAGATCTGCCACTTGGTATTCCCGAAGCCTGACTTTCTGATCGAAGGCTTTCTTCATCTTTTTCTGATATAACTGCCCATGACAGATTGCAACTAATCTCTTTTCTTCGTTCAGATTCAGTTGATTGTACCGAGATCGGACCCATTCTGCTTCATTCAACTTTACATCCATCAGTACCCGTAAAGGAGGGTAGCTCAACTTCAACAGGTAGGACTGCCTCCATACCATACACAAGCTGGTAAGGTGTTGTCCCAGTGGACGTTCTGATTGAGGTTCGATACCCATGCAAGGAAAATGGTAGCATTTCATGCCAGTCTTTGTAAGTAACCACCATCTTTTGCACAATCTTCTTAATGTTCTTATTAGCTGCCTCAACAGCGCCATTCATCTTTGGCCTGTAAGGAGAAGAGTTGTGATGTTGGATTTTGAAGTCCCGACACAGTTCTGCCATCATTTTGTTGTTCAAATTGGAACCATTATCAGTAATGATTCGTTCGGGTACTCCACATCAACAGATGAAGTCTCTTTTCAGGAATCTGGCTACCACTTGTCTGGTGACGTTTGCATATGAAGCTGCTTCGACCCATTTAGTGAAGTAATCAATGGCTACCAGGATGAATCTGTTGCCATTTTAAGCAGTCAGTTCGATCTTTCCAATCATGTCAATGCCCCACATGGCAAAGGGCCAAGGTGAACACATCACGTTCAAAGGATTTGGAGGCACATGCACCTTGTCTGCATAGATCTGGCATTTGTGACATTTCCTAGCATATGCACAACAGTCTGCATCCATTGTGATCCAGTAGTAACTTGATCGTAATAACTTCTTAGCCATTGCATGTCCTCCAGCATGGGTACCGAAAGATCCTTCATGCACCTCGTGCATCAGCAAGTCTGCTTCTTTCTTATCAACACATCTGAGAAGAACCATGTCGAAGTTTCGCTTATATAATGAACCATCAGCATTAAGGAAGAAACTACCGGCTAGCCTTCTTAATGTCTTCTTATCATTGGATGATGCCCCAGGTGGGTATGTATGATCCTCTAAGAAGCATTTGATGTCATGGAACCAAGGCTTGTCATCTTTAGCAATGTCTACAGAGAATACGTATGCTGGTCGGTTTAGTCTGGATACTGAAATCCGAGGCACATAATTTGCAGTTTGAACCTTGATCATGGAGGAAATGGTAGCTAAAGCATCGGCGAACTGATTTTCATCTCGAGGGATATACTCCAGTTTGACTGTTGTGAAGAAAGTCAATAATCTCCTCGTATAGTCACGGTATGGGATCAGATGCTCTTGGTGAGTGTACCCTTTTGCCGTTGGTCTGATTGATTACCAAAGCTGAATCTCCGAATATAGTTAATGTCTTGATCCTGAGGTCAATGGCTTCCTCGAGACCCATGATACAGACTTCGTATTCAGCTTCGTTGTTAGTGCATGCAAAAGTGAATTTTGCCGAAAAAGGCATATGAACTCCTTTAGGTGTAATGAGCACTGCACCAACTCCACGACCATTCATATTGACAGCCCCATCAAGCATCATTGTCCATTCTTCTTCTTGGTCAGGCCCTTCAGTGTGAACAGGCTCTTCGTGATCTTTTGCTTTTAGGAACATGATGTCTTCATCAGGGAAGTCAAATCTCATGGGTTGATAATCATCAAGGGGTTGCTCAGCTAGATAGTCAGACAATACACTTCCTTTGATGGCTTTTTGAGATGTGTACTGAATGTCATACTCAATCAGAATCACTTGCCATCTTGCAACCCTTCCGGTAAGTACTGGCTTCGCAAATATGTACTTGACAGGGTCCATTTTTGAGATCAACAAGGTAGTGTGAGTCAACATATACTACCTTAGTTGGCGAGCAGCCCACGCTAAAGCACAACAAGTTTTCTCGAGCAGTGAATAACGTTGTTCACAGTCGGTAAACATTTTGCTTAGGTAGTATATTGCATACTCTTTTCGACCAGACTCGTCATGATGGCCCAACACACACCCCATTGATCCTTCTAATACTGTCAGGTACATTATTAGAGGTCTTCCTTCAATTGGAGGCATAAGAATTGGAGGTTCTTGTAAGTACTCCTTGATTTTGTCAAAAGCCTTCTGACAATCTTCATTCCACCTCACCGTTTGTTCCTTTCTTAATAATTTGAACAGGGGCTCACAGGTCGTAGTGAGATGAGATATGAACCTTGAAATGTAGTTCAATCTACCTAAGAACCCCCAAACTTCTTTTTCAGTCCTAGGTGCAGGCATCTCCTGAATGGCTTTGACTTTGTTGGGATCAACCTCAATTCCTTTTTCACTTACAATGAATCCTAGCAGTTTACCGGAACGTACCCCGAAGGTGCATTTGTTGGGGTTTAGCTTCAGCTGATACTTTCTCAGACGCTTGAACAACTTCAGCAGATTTACCAGATGACCTTCTTCAGTAAGGGACTTGGCAATCACGTCATCCACATAGCATTCAATTTCTTTGTGGATCATATCATGGAATAGTGTTACCATAGCTCGTTGATAAGTCGCACCGGCATTCTTCAGTCCAAAAGGCATTACCTTATAACAAAATGTGCCCCAAGGTGTGATGAAGGTAGTCTTCTCCATGTCTTCGGGTGACATCCTGATCTGATTATACCCAGAAAAACCATCCATGAAAGAGAACACCGAGAACTGAGTTGTGTTGTCGACCAATACATCAATGTAAGGTAATGGGAAATCATCCTTCGGGCTAGCTCTGTTCAGATCCCGGTAATCCACACACATCCGAACTTTGCCATCCTTCTTAGGCACTGGTACAATATTAGCAACCCACGGCGGGTAACTAGTTACAACAAGGAAACTGACGTCCCACTGTTTTTGTACTTCTTCCTTAATCTTCATGGCCATATCCGGATGAGTACGGCGTAGCTTTTGCTTCACTGGAGGACAATTTTCCTTCAAAGGAAACTTGTGCATAACAATATCAGTATCCAGACCTGACATGTCTTGATAAGACCAAGCAAAGACGTCGACGTATTCTCGAAGCATGTCAATAAGCTGTTCTTTTACTGAAGCTTACAGACTAGCCCCAATCTTCACTTCTTTCAAATCTTCTTCGGTACCAAGATTAACGGTTTCAACCTCCTCCTGATGAGGAGTAATCACTTTCTCTTCTTGCCTCAACAACCTGGCTAACTCTTCAGGTAACTCATAGTCTTCTTCAACCCCTTCATCAGCTTGATTAATTGGATTGTCGAAGTCATACAAGGTCATAGCAGTGCTGTTGTCGGTGCAATTTGGAGGATAATCTCTGCATGGGTTGAGATTTGTTCGTTTTAGTGATCAATTTTAATCTTGTTTAGAAAAAGTGAAAATGAGGTTATTATTTTGAAAACATTTCCATTTTATTGTTTTGTACAAAAGTGAAAAATGAAAAACATTGAGCGAAAAAAGAGACTTGTTTGCAAAAGATGTTCGATATTCATTGATTAATCCATTTGCACAAAATTACAATATGGACCTATTACAAAATGAGTCCTGACACCTTGGGCAAGATGTAGGACTTGATGCATGCTAAAAGGACAGGAAATAATAATTACTCTGCAAGAGTAACCCTTATAATTTCCCGGGATCCTTGGACGTATCCAGCTCTCCAAGTTGCGGTCGCTTTCCGCCTCGTCTTCCAGGTTGTTAACAGCATCGGGGGTGAGCATCCCTGTAAACACCCCAAATTTGCCCTCACCAATTCACACCATGGCTTGTGATCTCTTCATATGCATAAACTCAATCATACTATCTCATATTACATTTTTGATTCACTGCATAGATTCAAAGTCATCTGCATCTAGGGTTTGTGATCTGAGCAATCCAAGAGCTTCTTGAGCCACTCCAAAGGCTATCAAATCACTCCAAAGGGGTCCATGTGTGATCAAGCATCACATTATATCTTCTCAAGGTCAAAAATGTCAAAGAATCACAAGGACTGGGATTGGTGTGGAAGCAGAGCCAGGCTTGACTGTAGATGACCTAAAATTAGGGTTTTGGTTTCAAAGGCCATAACTCCAAATTTTTTGGTCATTCTTGTTTCTATTGGTCTCTATATGGTATAAGGAGTATGCATATCTTTTTTCATGAAGAAATTCCATGAGGAAGTCATCTGATCAAGAGTTGACTTTTCAAGCAAGTCAGTGCAAAATCAGGGCATCTGAGGCCCCCAATGACCCGACCAAAGGGTGTTCTTCATCATTTTGATTGTATATGATCTTTATTTGATCATAGAAGAAGTTGGAAGTTCACAAAATTGGAGAATTTCAAGTCTTTTGCAAAGTTGACTTTTTGGGCAAGTTTGACTTTTAATGAATTTGTCATTTTAGGCAACTTTTCAACCCTTACTTTTTGATTCAAAAAAAGCTTCAAATGGAAAAACTTTGGTCATGAAGGTTGTAGAATAGATCTTTCCCTTTTCAAAAAGTACAAGAACATGACCTAATTCATTTTGGATCAAAAGTTATGGCTTGTCAAAGTTGGCAAAAATCACTAAATTTCAAGTCATGCATCAAAGAGGCAAAGTTGCAAATTCATTTCTCAAGGCCAATTAAGTCATCAAATGGACTTCTAATCCACACAACATGATCACACAACATTCAAAAATCAGAATGGGCCAAGAGATCACATGTTTTATGGCTTATGGAGCAAGACTTTTTCATGAAGAAACAAAGGCAAGCCAAGTTGCAAAAACTCATGATAGCATTTCATCCACTTGCTGGCTAGCCTGCTGATCAACCCTAGCCTTTTCCCTCATCATGCTGCGCAGCACCCCCCCCCCCCTTGTACTTGGCTAGAGAGTGACCCATGCTTCTCTTACACAAAAGTTGACATTTTGCAAAAGCCACCATACCAATCAATAAAGCACATGTCACTTCTTCTGACCAATCACAATTGTTTATACAAACAAAATGCAAGCCAAACCACACAAGAAGAAAGCCTGAAACTCACCACAACTCAGCATTCACAAACTCCCTCCAACTTGCATTTTCCTTCGAAACACTCTCCACAGGCCACAAACACACAAACAAACTTCACCAATCATCTCACCATGCTTCACTGAACACAAACCAACACTCAAAACAGCCTGAAAGCCATTGAATCAAAAACACGATTCCTTCACTCCACTGAATAGAACTTGTTCAAACTTCCAAACCAGCCCTTTTAAACTCCAACTAAGCACTGCAAGCTTCTCAGGAAGTCCATTAGAGGCATTTTGGATCAAAGGGCCAGCCAGAAAGTGTCAGGAATCAAAGCTCCAGTTCAGGTGAGCTCAAGAACATTTTTTCCAGAAACTTGTTTTTAAGTTCTTAAATGATTCTCTATGTTCCACTAATCATGCTGATATGTTTTGTTTCGAAAATAATTGAGTATTGAGCATGTATGTTGTTCCTGAAACTTTTTTGACCTAAACCCCTTTTGCTTCGATTCAGCTTTGTTGTGAAAAATAAATGTGTTTTGGCTGTTGATTCTTGTTCTATGATGATTGGGGTTGGATTCTAGGCAGAGAGATTAGGTTTTAGTGAGCTAGGGAGGAAGATAGCAATTTTCAGGGAGGATGTTGGCCGGAGAAGATGACCGGAAGTCTTCTCCGGCCACCTGAAAGTGATTAGTTGTAATTAGGGTTAGGGCACCAGGTTTGAATGTGAGCCACTGGATCTTGTTTCCCGCGCGCGTTTGGAAGGCTGAGATCATGTCATTAGTTTTAATTAGTTTTAATTTAATTAATTAATTGAGATTAGTTCAGTTTGAATTTGGACCTTTGGATTGCGCGCGTAGTCAACCATCTCTTTCCCAGACTCAATCCTGGCTCTCCATTGCGTTTACTTTTCATTTTCTTTAATTTTAATTCATTTATTTTGTATTTCTTTTCTCATATTTATTTAAAATAGCAAAATCATTTTAAAAATTCTGAAATTTTTTATATAAACTTTTATTTATTTTCAGAAACCAAAAACATTTTTATTTTTATTTTTTGCATTTTAAAAATATTTTTAAATATTTAAAAGTTTATTTTTAATTAATTAATGAGAATTAATTAATTAAAAATGCTTTTAGGTATTTAAAAATCACCAAAAAATTCATGAAACCTTTAAAAACATTTAGAAACATTGTCCAACCCTCAAACCAAATTTCTTTTTTGATCTTGATGCATTTTGAGAATTTTCCATGGAATTAATTCATTTTCAAAGCATTATTTTGATCCAAACTTCCAAAAATCATTTCTGCCTAACCATTGAGAGTTGGACTTTGATTCTTTTTGCATTGAGTTGAGCATATCATGTAGTTTGTGAGATTAAATGGGCATGATTTGATCTTTCATTTTCCATTTGTTTGACATTTTTCTTGTTAAGGAACCCTAAAACCCTAAAAATCTTAAGAAATTCATAACTTTTATTAGGTTAAGAGTTGGAACTTCTCCTTTGGGCAGTGAGTTAGCATAGTTTTAGGGATCCTTTGAGTGCATTTTCAATTTTTTATATTGATGTTTGCTTCTGATTTTGGTTTTTGTTTGATGCTTTGATCATAAACCCTAATTTGGGCTTCCATATGCATCCCTCTTGCATTTGCATTCATACCTTGACTTGCCATGACATTTTGTGCATCCATTTGATTCATTTGACATCTTAAGACATATTGAAAGCATGTTTGATCATTGCATCTTGCATTTGCCATGTTGTATGCCATATGCATTTCATAACTTGTCATGTATGATCATGGTTCCCAACTTGCTTCATCTGCATCCATAAGCTTGTATGATCATCCCCATGTGTTGTTTCATGTTTGCATCATCTCATAACATCATTATCATCTCATACATGCTTCTGGTTTTGGTTTGCATCATGCCATTTCATTTCATTTTGCATTGCATTGCATTCCTTTGCTAACTTTTCAGGTGGTAAGCAACTTTGAGAAGTGAATTTGCCTTCACCTCTCACAACTTCTTTTCATCTCTCTTATGCATCCATGCTGCATTTTACTATGTGTTTGAGATTGAGCTTGCTCATTCTTTTTCTTCTTACTTTCTTTCCTCAAGTGACTTGACTTCTTGAATGAAGCAAGTTGCTTTGCTTCTCCTGATCCTTTCATCTGCTTCCTGGTGGTTCCATTGAAGACTTCTCTTGTAAACTCCACAAACCCTAGGAATGACCAAGCATGACAATGATTAGGGTTTTGATTAGTCCCCCCACTTAGTTTTACCTTTGTGTCTCATTGAGTCTTCTCTTCTCATCTCATAATCAGGGACTAAACCCTAAAGGCTTTAAGGCTTTGTGATTAAGCTTATGCCTACATCCTTCTATTAGGATGGAGTGTATAACTTTAATCCTAAGTGTTAAACCCTTAATGTGTTTAACTCCTTTAATCAATCCATCTAATAATCATCAAGACATCACACTTGTAACTTGGGCCTTGCATTAGGGTTCCAATTCTTCCTTAATTGGTTAAGAAGGACTAACCCTAGTGTTAATGGACAAGTCCCCCTCAAGTTGTCTTACCAACCATAAAACTCACTTCATCATCATATCATTAAATAAAATCCACTTAATCAAAGGCATGTTTTGTCATGAGTCTAATCCCTAATCATGGATTAAGTTGAGGAGCTTTCCTCAGCTTAAACATTCTCATCTATTATCCTTCTATTAGGATGGTGTAATGAGTCTGTTTAATCCTTGATTATGGCTTAATCTCATTACTTAACACTAAACAAAAACAACAAAAACATTTAAATAATCACAAGTAGATTAATGATCTTAACCCTACACCAAAGGTGATTAAGTGTGAGAAGCTGACTTCACACTTAAGGTATTCTCATTACCCCTAATCAGAGGGAGGATGTGATGAGTTTACTAACCCATTGATTTAGGCTTAAGCTCATTAATCTATGACAAACTTTCAAAAGCAATAAAAGATGAAAAACTCAAAAAACAAACAATAATCGTCTCCTTCGGGATTCTTTACTCATCTCATTCACTCATAAACGAGAACTTGCTTCTTCCGTCTAATGCAAGACAGTTTGCACCTGAGCCAGACAGGTCATACACTTGAGCATATATAAGTAAGCAGTTCACAGGTCAATTCACCTTTCAGTCTCTTTGGGTCGAACTACGGTGTTCTGACTTCCTCATTGCACGAGAGGATACGTAGGCATAACTTAACAGTTATCGAACAAAAGTCTCTGTATATTCCCCCTCTTTCCAGCCTTATTCTTTTAGCCTCATTATCATGAGCACTTCACTTTTGTCCTTACACTGACACTGTACATTTATACACTTCACTTCTCTCACACTGACACCTGTACATCCTTTTCCAGCTCTTTTATACACAATTTGCACTGACACTACCCCTTTAAAACACAAATCTCTTAAGCGTGGATCCCGTCGAGTACGACGGACAATCTGGGTACTAATACCTTCCCAGGTTGTAACCAACCCCCTTTCTCAGTCTCTCTGGTTCGCAACCGTCTTATCCATATCTTTCTAGGTCTATGCAGCATTACCTTTCCTCCGGGATAAAAATGCCTAGCTGGCGACTCTATTCATTCCCTGTGAGTTCACTCCTGTATGTCCTCACATCCTCCTTTCGCCGACCGTTCGCGTCTGTACCTTTATTTGGGCCAGTCCTATTTATCGGGAGCGACAGCTTGGCGACTCTGCTGGGGAACCTTATACTGTAACCAGGGCTTCTGGTTCTTTTTGTGGGTTCCTCCTAGCGCTTGTTTGATTTGTGTTTACTGGGGTGTTATGTGCTATTTGTGCTTGTATTTGTATTTATTTTTGCTTTATGTACAGTTGTTTTATTGCTTTCTTTATAGCTTTACATATATCATACTGTCATACTGTGCTGGCTGGATCTGTTTGTTGCTTTGGTGGGTGGGTGTTCTACTGAGAGTTAAGGTCCTATACTTGGGACCTGAGTGACACCTAGGCTAGAGTGGTTCATGTTCTTTCCCATTCCATTTCGGTCTGGTGCGGGAATATGAAACACGGTTCAGATATGGGTTTCTTCTTGAGAACTCTGTGCTGCAGATTTCCTGTAGTGCTAGAGCTATCTGGGAAGCTTGCTAAGTCTGGATGACCTTTAGTATTGACCTTCAGAAACTGAGGTGAATTAGAGGAGGATCTTTTATGGTTATTGTAAACACTGTACCTCCGGGTTAGAAGTGTTTGCACTTCTCATAACTGATCCAAGTCTGAGGATCCTTGTTTTAGAACATCACCTGTGAGGGGGTTGGGTTGTTTACAGGTTTGCAGGTACCCTTGACCTCAGCATACCCCGTTACTTTGTTTGATTAAGAGTACTCCATGTTGGAACAATTCTTGTGATTTTTAACCCTGGACATGTGACTCTTTATTTGAGCCCCCCACCTTGGTTACTGGACTTTTAAACCTCCATCTGGATTTCTTGAACATACATGGACATATATCAAGGCAGTTAATCAGATCCATCTCAGTCACAAACCCTTGCATATCATTTGCATACATCCTCATTGCATCATTTTAACATGTGTTTATTTGTTTTTCAGGGTATCCATCCTACATTTTGGCTTGGTTTTGACCCCTTCTTCAGCATAGACCTATCTTCATCAGTGCTTACTTCAGCTATCAGCTACCTACTTCAGTCACCTGCATCACCAGTCTCAGCTTGTCAGTGGCCTATCTTCAGTGTTATTCTCAGCATCTGTCTCAGTAACATGGCACCTAAGAAGAGTAACATCTCCTATCATTTCTTTGAGCCTGAGTTGGCTAGCATCAGGAAGATTCAGACCCTGATTACTCCAGACCATATACCACTTTTCAGAGAACATTATGGAGGAATCCTTGATGTGGTTATGGATTTGGACCCTTCACAGAGGAGCTTGATTCATACTTGCTTGCAGTTCTATGATCCCCCTCTGAGGTGCTTCACCTTCCAGAATTTTCAGTTGGGACCCTTGTTGGAAGAGTATTCATCATTGGTTGGTGTACCTATCAGGGGTAGAATCCCCTTCAACCCTGAGATGGCTTTCCCTAGTAATGAGGAGATAGCAAAAGCATTATATCTGGAACCAGTTCTGATTGGGCAGAATTTGACAGCTAAAGCTGGAGTCTCTGGTTTTCATCTGGATTTCTTGACTTCTCAGGCTATTCTTAAGGCCTCCTTGGGGGAGTGGAAGGCAGTCTGTGCTATGTTGGCCCTTAGCATATATGGGGTCATACTCTTTGCAGATGAGCCTAGGTTTGTTAGCAAGAATGCAATCCATCTTTTCATCCTGAGAAACCCAGTGCCCACCTTACTGGGAGATCTTTACTATTCTGTTCATCAAAGGAATGAAAAGCAAAGGGGAAGATTAGTGAGATGTTGTGCTCCTTTGTTCCATACTTGGCTGCTCAAACATTTGCCAAAGACTGATGCATTCTTGAACCCTCACCAGCAAAGGAACTGGGCTAGGAGGCTGGTTGCCCTAACCTCAGATGACATCAGGTGGTGCACTCAGAGCACCAAGGGCAGAGACATCATCACTAGTTGTGGGCAATTTCCCAATGTACCTCTGATTGGAGTGAAGGGTTGCATCAACTACAACCCTCTGCTATTCAAAAGACAACTGGGCTATGCATTAGTCCACCCTCCTAGGGCACAGGATCTGACTGAGACTCTTTATTGTGAAATCAAGCCTAATCTGGCTATTGTCAAACAAGCATCCTGGGCTTGGGATAATATCCAGATAAAAGGGATGGCCATTCTGGGAAGGTGTAATAATGTTGCTTCAGCTCAGTACTATGAGTGGTCCCATGCCTGGGCTCAAATTACTGGAATGCCCTTCACTATTGAAGATGTGCCTGGGCCCTCCATAGCACCACCTCCAGCAACTGTCAGCTTAGAGGAGTTTGAAAAATTGAAAGAGAGAAATGAGAAGCTGACTCAGGCTCTGCAGAAGACCCTCTGGGAGAGGAGTGATGGTCGTCTGGATATTGAGAGGTTAGAAAAACTAAAGGTGGAGCATCTAGCCAGAATTGAGAAGTCTGAGGATTACATTAAGAAGTCTAGGGCTGGAGAACAGATCTTGAAGAATGCCTGCAAAGAGGCCCAATTCCAGAGAGCTAGGACTGATTTGTATCTGAAGGAGAGTCAGGCTAGGTGGGTCAGGATCACCGAAGCCCGTACTCAGGAGGATAAAAGGACTCAGGATAAGATTGAGCAGCTGGAAGCTAGTGCAAAAGAGCAACAAGAAGCCCTGGCAGCAGCCCAGAGAGAGATCTCAGAATTGAAGATTAGAGCTGGTGTGAAGAGGTCAAAGGACCAGAGTCAACACAAGAGGCTAACTGCAGCTGTTTCTACCAGGAATCTCCTTATCAGGAATCTTACGGAGCGTCCAGCTGATCCTGTGATTGAAGCACTTCTCAAGGAAGTTCAGGAGGATGAGTTTGGTCTTGGTGTTTGACTTTTGCTTGTTGTTGCTTTCATTTCATGTATTTTTTCTTTATGTTGTATTTTTGACCCCTCAGAGGGCATGTATTGTAAGAAAAAACAAACTATGTATCATTTACCTTTTTTTTTTGTAATATATGTGTTGGTTTGTTTTATCTGGATTCTTCAAGCAACATCACAAGCATCTTTCTCAGGGGTCTGGAAAGGTCAAAACCAAGTGCCAAGCCGGATACCTTGGATACAAATAAGCATACTGCATTGCATGCTGACCTTTTGTTTTGTTTTGTAGGTTTTTGTTTTATTGTTACTAACTCTGTTGTGACTTCAGGAACTATTGCTCGACGTCGAGGGTTTCCACTCAACCGTCCACACAGATATCCCACCCGCAACAATCTTCCGGGCATACAAATGGACCAAGTACAGCAGGACCTTACAGAGGTCAGGAATCAAATGGCCAACGAAAGGTTGGAAATGAGGAATCAGATGACACAGTTTATGGAGGTGATGAATAATATGGCTCAAAGCCAAGAGAGGTTAAGAGCACTAGTAGAGGGGAGGAATCAGGAAGACCCTCATCCGGGGACTGCTGGGACAAGCAACAATGAGAGAGTCCAGCCTCATGTTAATCCCCCAGTCTATGGACCCCACCTGCATCCAGAGATCAACATCCCTGTTAATGTGCAAGGGACTGCCACTGCAGGTAGAGTGCCGCAAGAAGACCCCCAGGAAGATCAATTCACAGTGATGGGAGCTGGGGAGGAAGCCTATGACAGAAGGCTAGATGAGATTGCTGAGAAGCTAAGGTCCCTGGAGTCCCAGAATTCTTTGGGCTTTGATGTTATGGACATGGGTCTAGTGGACGGGGTCAGGATTCCCCACAAATTTAAACCTCCATGTTTTGAGAAATACAACGGGACTTCCTGTCCCCGGACCCATTTACAATCCTTTCTGGGGAGGCTGAAGGCATATACCATGGACGAAAAGCTATGGATGTTTTATTTTGAGGATAGCTTAACAGGAGCTTCGAGGGAATGGTACTCTCACCTGACCAGAGCAACCATCAGGTGTTGGAAGGACTTGGCTGAGGCCTTTATCAGACAATATCAGTACAATTTGGATATGGCTCCCAACAGGACCCTCTTGATGGGGATGTCTCAATCATCCAGGGAAAGCTTCCGGGAGTACGCTCAAAGGTGGAGACAGCTCGCTGCTACTGTCCAGCCACCCATGTCAGAGAGGGAGATGGCTGATATGTTTATGAACACCCTCCAAGGAACATACATTGACACGCTGGCTGCCTTCTCCTCCACTAGCTTTGCTGACGTGGTCATAGCCGGGGAAAGAATTGAAAGCCTATTAAAGATGGGTAAGATTTCTGACAATGGTGCAAGCTCGTCCAGCAACCCAAGAAAGCCTTTTGTGGGCCCAAGAAGAACTGGTGAAACCAATGCTATCCATACCAGCAGGGGCAGACCCCAATATGTTCATAGGTCTGTGGCAGCAGTCACCATTCCCGCTCCAATTCATCCTCAACCAGCTTATCAACCACAACAACAAAGTTACCAGCAACAAACTCAGTATCCTCCTCAAAGAAATTACAACAACAGCAACACCACCAACAACAACCAGCAAAGACCATTTCAACAGAGACCTTCTCAGGCCAATAGGGTGATCGATCCGATCCCTATGCCCTATGCCACATTACTGCCACAACTCCTGAAACTCAACCTGGTTGAGCTAAGGACATTGGCACCTCCAGATCCCGCCAGTCTGCCCAGAAATTACGACGCCAGCGCCAGATGTGTTTTTCACTCAAATGCACCTGGCCACAGTACAGAGAAGTGCAGAGCCTTGCACATGAAGGTACAAGACTTGGTAGACTCCAAAGCTCTGAACTTTGCACCACCACCAAATGTTAACAAGAACCCTATGCCGCACCATGGTGGTCCCAGAATCAATGCTATTGAAGAAGACAAGCCGTCTTACTTGATAACCAGTGTGGGTCAGATTCGGACACCCTTGGTGGAGATTAAAGCTCAACTCCTTGAATGTCAAATGTTCCCAGGATGCGAGCTAGGGTGTGCTTATTGCAACATTTCAGTGAATGGCTGTGATAACTTGAGGAATGGCATAGATGGTCTCATCCAGAGTGGCCTGCTTCAAATCACAACATCAGTACCTACCAACCCAGCAATCTCCTTAATCACAGTTCCAGAATCGTCTACAACTGCAACAACCATTGTTCCAAACAACTTTTCAGTTTCATCAACAAATGCTTCATGTGTTACTTCAACGGACCAAACATCAGCAAACATCCCTTCTACAACTTCAGCACCCCTTCACTCAGAAACTCCTACAACAACAACACCCATCCTTCCAACAATGTCTCCTACAACATCAGCAGCAAACAGTGCAAGTGTCTCAACAGTCACAATTTATTATGATCCTGCAAATGATTCCGCCTACAACTCACAAAATGCCACTCCTACCAGAGCACCAGTCACAATATACTATGATCCACAGACTATCATGGTCCCTTCTGCAGCTGCCGTCAGTCCAGTCACTATCACAGTGCCTGGGCCAGTGCCTTATGAAAGCAGTAATGCCATCCCCTGGCATTACGGCTCCGACCTATACTGCGAAGGACAGAAAATCACTCTCGAATCATCAACTTCTTCACCAAAAATAGACAACGTGGGGGGAGGCGGAGGCTTCACTCGAAGTGGACGTCTCTTTGCCCCGCAAATTCAAAGACCCACTGCCGAAGCAGAAGCTGCTGCCAAGGCAAAAGGGAAGAGCATGGTGCAAGAAGATCAGGTTGTTAGAGAAGCTTTAAAAACACCTTTTGATCAAGAAGTTGATGAGTTCATGAGAATCATCAAGAAGAGTGATTACAAGATAGTGGACCAGCTTCACCAGACGCCTTCCAAGATCTCCATTCTATCATTGCTTATGTGCTCTGAGGCTCATCGGAATGCACTACTCAAAGTCCTGCACGCAGCTTATGTGCCAGAAGAGATCACCGTCAACCAGTTGGAAGCTGTGGTTGGAAATGTTAATGCTAGTAATGGACTAGGATTCACCAACACTGATTTGACTACGGAAGGCCGCAATCATAACAAGGCTTTGCACATTACCATGGAGTGTAAGGGTGCAGTTCTTTCCCATGTACTGGTAGACACAGGGTCATCCCTCAATGTCTTACCTAAAAAAGCCCTTGTGAAGCTGGAATATGAAGGATTGGCATTACGACCCAGTAACTTGGTAGTGAGAGCTTTTGACGGCTCTAAGAGATCAGTTCTGGGAGAAATTGAGTTGCCTGTAACGATTGGCCCACAAACTTTCAAAACGACCTTCTACGTGATGGACATTCAGCCTGCCTACAACTGTTTGTTGGGTAGACCATGGATTCATGCCGCTGGCGCAGTTACGTCTACCCTTCACCAGAAGTTAAAATTCGAGTGGGAGGGCCAAGTCGTTACTATTTGTGGAGAGGAGGATATTTTTGTTAGCCATCTGGCTACATACAAATATATTGAGATGGATGGGGAGATCCACGAGACGATGAGTCAAGGGTTTGAGGCCCTGAATATTAATGAAACCTCTGCTGTACTTGGGACTTCCATGACATCCTACCAGCAGGCCCGAAAGGTGGTGGAAGAAGGAAACGCTCAAGGATGGGGCAAACTGTTGCCTGTGGAGAAGAAAGAAGATAGATTTGGGTTGGGTTACAAACCAACTCAACAAGATCAAACAGAGGCTGCTAAGAAGCCCAACTTTGTTAGTGGGGGGATGCTCACCCCTGATGCTGTCAACAACTTGGAAGATGAGTCGGAAGATGAACGCAACCTGGAAAGCTGGATTCGTCCAAAGATCCCGGGGAGCAGTATCTCAAACTGGTCTTCCCAGGAAATTATAAGAGTTACTCCTGCAGAGTAATTATTATTTCCTGTATATTTTAAGCATGCATCAAGTCTTGCATCTTGCCCAAGATGACAAGACTCATTTTGTAATCGGGCCATCTGTAATTTTTGTGCAACAAGATTAATCAATGAAATATCAGACATCTTTTGCAAACGAGTCTTTCTCTTTTTCCGCTCAATGTTTTTCCATTTTTCTTTTTGTACAAAAAATAAATGGCAATGTTTTCAAAATGACAATTTCATTTCACTTTTCTAAACAAGATTAAAATCAATCACTAAAACGAACAAACTGAACCCTTGCAGAGAGTGCCTTCCAGACCGCACCGACAACAGCACGGCTATGACTTCGTATGACTTTGATAATCCGATCAATCAAGCTGATGAAGGGGTTGAAGAAGATTACGAGCTTCCTGAAGAGCTAGCCAGGCTGTTAAGACAAGAGGAGAAGCTTATCACTCCTCATCAGGAGGAGGTCGAAACGATTAATCTTGGTACAGATGAAGATGTGAAAGAAGTTAAAATCGGGGCCTGCTTACAAGACTCAGTGAAGAAACAACTGATTGACCTGCTTCAGGAATATGTGGACGTGTTTGCTTGGTCTTATCAGGATATGCCAGGGTTGGATACCGACATTGTTATGCACAAGCTGCCTTTAAGAGAAGAATGCCCACCGGTCAAACAGAAGCTGCGCCGTACTCGTCCAGACATGGAAATGAAAATCAAAGAAGAGGTACAAAAGCAGTGGGACGCCGGATTCCTTGCTGTAACTAGCTATCCGCCATGGGTTGCTAATATAGTACCTGTGCCTAAGAAAGACGGCAAAGTAAGGATGTGTGTTGACTACCGGGACCTGAACAGAGCCAGCCCGAAAGATGACTTCCCATTACCTCACATTGACGTATTGGTTGATAATACGGCTCAGTTCTCGGTATTCTCCTTCATGGACAGATTTTCAGGATACAATCAGATCAAAATGTCACCTGAAGACATGGAGAAGACAACCTTCATCACACCCTGGGGCACGTTCTGTTACAAAGTGATGCCATTCGGATTGAAGAACGCTGGTGCAACATATCAACGGGCTATGGTAACGTTATTCCACGATATGATCCATAAAGAAATCGAGTGTTATGTGGATGACATGATTGCCAAGTCCCTCACAGAAGAAGACCACCTGGTAAACCTGCTGAAGTTATTCAAGCGTCTGAGGAAGTACCAACTGAAGCTGAACCCCAACAAGTGCACATTCGGGGTGCGATCTGGTAAGCTGCTGGGTTTTATTGTAAGCGACAAAAGGGATTGAAGTTGACCCTGATAAAGTCAAGGCCATTCAAGAAATGCCTGTACCGAAGTCTGAAAAAAAAGTTCGAGGGTTTCTAGGTAGATTGAACTACATTTCGAGGTTCATATCTCACCTTACAGCAACCTGTGAACCTTTGTTCAAGCTATTGAGAAAGGAACAAACGGTCAGGTGGAACGAAGACTGCCAGAGGGCTTTTGACAAGATCAAATAATACCTGCAAGAACCACCAATCCTTATGCCTCCAGTGGAAGGAAGACCTCTGATAATGTATTTGACAGTATTAGAAGAGTCAATGGGGTGTGTGTTGGGCCAGCATGACGAGTCTGGTCGAAAAGAGTATGCAATATACTACCTGAGCAAAAAGTTTACCGACTGTGAACAACGTTATTCACTGCTCGAGAAAACTTGTTGTGCTTTAGCGTGGGCTGCTCGCCGACTAAGGCAGTATATGTTGACCCACACTACTTTATTGATCTCAAAGATGGACCCAGTTAAGTACATTTTCGAGAAGCCAGCTCTTACCGGACGGGTTGCAAGATGGCAAATGATCCTCACAGAATATGACATTCAATACACATCTCAGAAAGCCATCAAGGGCAGTGTATTGTCTGAATATCTTGCTGAGCAGCCTATTGATGATTACCAGCCTATGAGGTTTGACTTCCCTGATGAAGACATCATGTTCATAAAAGCGAAAGATCATGAAGAGCCTGTTCACACTGAAGGGCCTGACCCGGAAGAAGAATGGACTATGATGTTTGATGGGGCTGTTAATATGAATGGTCGTGGTGTTGGTGCAGTGCTCATTACACCTAAGGGAGTTCACATGCCTTTCTCGGCAAAACTAACCTTCAACTGCACTAACAACGAAGCTGAATACGAAGCTTGCATTATGGGTCTTGAGGAAGCCATTGACCTCAGGATCAAGACGTTGACTGTGTTCGGAGATTCAGCTCTGGTAGTTAATCAAACCAACGGCAAATGGTACACCCACCAGGATCATCTGATACCTTACAGGGATTATACAAGAAGGTTATTGACTTTCTTCACAACAGTCAAGCTTGAGTATATCCCTCGGGACGAGAATCAGTTTGCAGATGCCCTGGCTACCATTTCATCTATGATCAAAGTTCAAGCAGCCAACTTTGTACCTCAGATTTCAGTGTCCAGACTTGACAGACCGGCATATGTGTTTGCAGCAGATGTTGTCAAAGATGATAAGCCTTGGTTCCATGACATTAAGTGCTTCTTGGAGGATCAAACATACCCACCTGGGGCATCTTCCAATGACAAGAAGACTTTAAGAAGGCTTGCTGGTAGTTTCTTCCTGAACACTGATGGTTCCCTGTACAAGAGAAACTTTGACATGGTACTCCTCAGGTGCGTTGATAGAACAGAAGCAGACTTGTTGATGCACGAGGTGCACGAAGGATCCTTTGGTACCCATGCAGGAGGGCATGCCATGGCCAAGAAGTTGCTAAGATCAGGCTATTACTGGATCACAATGGATGCCGACTGTTGCGCCTATACCAGAAAATGCCATAAATGCCAGATTTATGCGGATAAAGTACATGTGCCTCCCAATCCTTTGAATATAACGTCTTCACCCTGGCCCTTTGCCATGTGGGGCATTGATATGATTGGCAAGATTGAGCCAACTGCTTCAAACGGCCACAGATTCATCCTGGTCGCCATTGACTATTTTACCAAGTGGGTGGAAGCGGCCTCATATGCAAATGTTACAAGGCAAGTGGTAGCCCGATTTCTGAAGAGAGATATCATCTGTAGATACGGAGTGCCCGAGCGAATCATTACTGATAATGGTTCCAATCTAAACAACAAAATGATGGCTGAGCTATGCCGGGACTTCAAGATCCAACACCACAATTCTTCTCCTTACAGGCCAAAGATGAACGGCGCTGTTGAGGCAGCTAATAAGAATATCAAGAAGATTGTGCAGAAGATGGTAGTTACGTAAAAAGACTGGCATGAGATGCTACCGTTCGCCTTGCATGGGTACCGCACGTCAATCAGAACATCCACTGAGACAACACCGTATCAGCTTGTGTATGGTATGGAAGCAGTCCTACCTGTTGAAGTTGAATTACCCTCCTTGCGAGTACTGATGGATGTTAAGCTGAACGAAGCAGAATGGGTCCGATCCCGATACGAACAACTGAGTCTGATTGAAGAGAAAAGATTGGCTGCAATCTATCATGGGCAGTTGTATCAGAAAAGAATGAAGAGAGCCTTCGATCAGAGAATCAGGCGCCGAGAGTATCAAGTAGGAGATCTTGTACTGAAAAGAATCCTCCCTCCTCATACAGACCACAGGGGCAAATGGACTCCAAACTATGAAGGACCATTTGTAGTAAAGAAAGTTTTCTCTGGTGGAACACTGATGCTCAGCACCATGGATGGTGAAGATTTCCCGTCCCCTGTGAATTCAGATGCAGTTAAAAAATACTTCGCATAAAAATGACCCGCTGGACACAAAAACAGAATGTAAGTCCAGGCAAAAAAAAGGGCATCCCGGCAAGTCAAAAACAGAATAAAAGACTTGGGCAAAAATAAGGGAAATGAATAAAAAAATTGTACACCCGCTGAGTTGAAAAGCCGCATTGGACAGCTCAGGCAAAAATGGGTATCCCGATGGATTGAAAACCCGAAAGGGCGATCCATGCAAAAACAAGGGAATAAGCGAACAATTGCATTCTGAATTCGTCTGTACTACCTGCAACTTGGTAAACCTCGAAAGGATCAAGCTTCTGTCAGAATCAGCCTTCTTCAGAAAGCAAGACGAGAAGAGCGTCAACGGTCATACGGGTCATAGCAAGAGGGGAAGCTCCTTGAAAGCATCGACAACATTGCCAACATTTTTGTTTCTCAATTTGTAACAATTTCCTCATTTCAGGAGATTCGTTCCTTTGACTGTATCTTGCCAATTCAGGGCATTTGAATTAATAAAATCATATTTTTCAATCACACAATGTCTCGTATATTTTTATTTGCAAAAATGTCTGATATCTTAAAGGAAACTGATTGCATGAATACAGATGTTTATCGTTAAAAACAAAGAAAATAAAACACGTGCTTGCAGGGAATATACTTACTCTCAGAAGTGTCTCACTCCTATGACGGAATCCGGTAAGGGATGCCTCGGGATTACTTGTGCGTTTCTCTGTCTTTGTTGGATTGCAGGTATTCAAAAGCACAACGTGGGGCATGAAAGCTTCATCCCAGCAAGCTGGAAAATCAGCACTCACTCAATCTTAGCATCCAAGTGCTTCTTTCCCCAGCTGAGTTTCCACTTGTTGCTTCTCCTGGCCGAGTTGCCAATCATTCTTCCTCAGTCAAGTACAAAAGCCAGGGAACCATTTCCCCACAGAGTTTCAGCCTCTATCCGAAAGAGCAACGCACGAAGGAATCACAACAGAGTGATAAAAGCTTCTACAAACCCCAGCTGGGTCCCTCATTTCCAGAAATAGGTCTATCATTGACCCATTTCCCCAAGCAGGATCATTTCAATCAGATCTACCAATGATCTCATCCCCAGCTGGGATGTTCACTTCGAGCGAGATCGACCAGAGATCTTCACAGCAATGGGATCCGAATCCTCGGATTGGTATCTTTTGCATAATCATAGCATTCGCATCATATTCACCCCACAAAGCGTAGCATTCCGTTTAATACGGAGCATTACGGCAAAAATCAAACATGTGGCATAATCATAAGTCATGGTCATGATAAACCCTAAGAGCAGCCGTACCCTGCTAGGTGGTCGCCCTCCACCTCTTGATGGTCGTCCTCCATCATGCTCGTCCGATGGCCGTCCCCATCTTTGACTTTCTCTATCCGACATTCGTCCTATGTCGTGATGTTTAGCAGCCGTCCCCTGCTAGGTGATCGTCCTTCACCTTTTTGATGATCGTCCTTCATCATTTTATCCAATGGCCGTCCCCATTGTTGATTTTGGTTATCTGACATTCGTCCTATGTCATGACAAACCTTGAGAGCAGCCGTCCCCTGCTAGGTGGTCGTCCTCAACCTCTTGATGGTCGTCCTCCATCATGCTCATCCGATGGTCGTCCCCATCGTTGACTTTTTATCCGGCATTCGCCCTGTGTCGTGATATTTTCGGCAGCCGTACCCTGCCAGGTGGTCGTCCTCCACCTTAGATGACCGTCCCTCATCTTATCCCAACAGAGCAGCCGTCCCCTGCTAGGTGATCGTCCTTAGATGGACCTATTACAAAATGAGTCCTGACACCTTGGGCAAGATGTAGGACTTGATGCATGCTAAAAGGACAGGAAATAATAATTACTCTGCAAGAGTAACCCTTATAATTTCTCGGGATCCTTGGACGTATCCAGCTCTCCAAGTTGCGGTCGCTTTCCGCCTCGTCTTCCAGGTTGTTAACAGCATCGGGGGTGAGCATCCCTGTAAACACCCCAAATTTGCCCTCACCCATTCACACCATGGCTTGTGATCTCTTCATATGCATAAACTCAATCATACTATCTCATATTACATTTTTGATTCACTGCATAGATTCAAAGTCATCTGCATCTAGGGTTTGTGATCTGAGCAATCCAAGAGCTTCTTGAGCCACTCCAAAGGCTATCAAATCACTCCAAAGGGGTCCATGTGTGATCAAGCATCACATTATATCTTCTCAAGGTCAAAAATGTCAAAGAATCACAAGGACTGGGATTGGTGTGGAAGCAGAGCCAGGCTTGACTGTAGATGACCTAAAATTAGGGTTTTGGTTTCAAAGGCCATAACTCCAAATTTTTTGGTCATTCTTGTTTCTATTGGTCTCTATATGGTATAAGGAGTATGCATATCTTTTTTCATGAAGAAATTCCATGAGGAAGTCATCTGATCAAGAGTTGACTTTTCAAGCAAGTCAGTGCAAAATCAGGGCATCTGAGGCCCCCAATGACCCGACCAAAGGGTGTTCTTCATCATTTTGATTGTATATGATCTTTATTTGATCATAGAAGAAGTTGGAAGTTCACAAAATTGGAGAATTTCAAGTCTTTTGCAAAGTTGACTTTTTGGGCAAGTTTGACTTTTAATGAATTTGTCATTTTAGGCAACTTTTCAACCCTTACTTTTTGATTCAAAAAAAGCTTCAAATGGAAAAACTTTGGTCATGAAGGTTGTAGAATAGATCTTTCCCTTTTCAAAAAGTACAAGAACATGACCTAATTCATTTTGGATCAAAAGTTATGGCTTGTCAAAGTTGGCAAAAATCACTAAATTTCAAGTCATGCATCAAAGAGGCAAAGTTGCAAATTCATTTCTCAAGGCCAATTAAGTCATCAAATGGACTTCTAATCCACACAACATGATCACACAACATTCAAAAATCAGAATGGGCCAAGAGATCACATGTTTTATGGCTTATGGAGCAAGACTTTTTCATGAAGAAACAAAGGCAAGCCAAGTTGCAAAAACTCATGATAGCATTTCATCCACTTGCTGGCTAGCCTGCTGATCAACCCTAGCCTTTTCCCTCATCATGCTGCGCAGCACACACCCCTTGTACTTGGCTAGAGAGTGACCCATGCTTCTCTTACACAAAAGTTGACATTTTGCAAAAGCCACCATACCAATCAATAAAGCACATGTCACTTCTTCTGACCAATCACAATTGTTTATACAAACAAAATGCAAGCCAAACCACACAAGAAGAAAGCCTGAAACTCACCACAACTCAGCATTCACAAACTCCCTCCAACTTGCATTTTCCTTCGAAACACTCTCCACAGGCCACAAACACACAAACAAACTTCACCAATCATCTCACCATGCTTCACTGAACACAAACCAACACTCAAAACAGCCTGAAAGCCATTGAATCAAAAACACGATTCCTTCACTCCACTGAACAGAACTTGTTCAAACTTCCAAACCAGCCCTTTTAAACTCCAACTAAGCACTGCAAGCTTCTCAGGAAGTCCATTAGAGGCATTTTGGATCAAAGGGCCAGCCAGAAAGTGTCAGGAATCAAAGCTCCAGTTCAGGTGAGCTCAAGAACATTTTTTCCAGAAACTTGTTTTTAAGTTCTTAAATGATTCTCTATGTTCCACTGATCATGCTGATATGTTTTGTTTCGAAAATAATTGAGTATTGAGCATGTATGTTGCTCCTGAAACTTTTTTGACCTAAACCCCTTTTGCTTCGATTCAGCTTTGTTGTGAAAAATAAATGTGTTTTGGCTGTTGATTCTTGTTCTATGATGATTGGGGTTGGATTCTGGGCAGAGAGATTAGGTTTTAGTGAGCTAGGGAGGAAGATAGCAATTTTCAGGGAGGATGCTGGCCGGAGAAGATGACCGGAAGTCTTCTCCGGCCACCTGAAAGTGATTAGTTGTAATTAGGGTTAGGGCACCAGGTTTGAATGTGAGCCACTGGATCTTGTTTCCCGCGCGCGTTTGGAAGGCTGAGATCATGTCATTAGTTTTAATTAGGTTTAATTTAATTAATTAATTGAGATTAGTTCAGTTTGAATTTGGACCTTTGGATTGCGCGCGTAGTCAACCATCTCTTTCCCAGACTCAATCCTGGCTCTCCATTGCGTTTACTTTTCATTTTCTTTAATTTTAATTCATTTATTTTGTATTTCTTTTCTCATATTTATTTAAAATAGCAAAATCATTTTAAAAATTCTGAAATTTTTTATATAAACTTTAATTTATTTTCAGAAACCAAAAACATTTTTATTTTTATTTTTTGCATTTTAAAAATATTTTTAAATATTTAAAAGTTTATTTTTAATTAATTAATGAGAATTAATTAATTAAAAATGCTTTTAGGTATTTAAAAATCACCAAAAAATTCATGAAACCTTTAAAAACATTTAGAAACATTTTCCAACCCTCAAACCAAATTTCTTTTTTGATCTTGATGCATTTTGAGAATTTTCCATGGAATTAATTCATTTTCAAAGCATTATTTTGATCCAAACTTCCAAAAATCATTTCTGCCTAACCATTGAGAGTTGGACTTTGATTCTTTTTGCATTGAGTTGAGCATATCATGTAGTTTGTGAGATTAAATGGGCATGATTTGATCTTTCATTTTCCATTTGTTTGACATTTTTCTTGTTAAGGAACCCTAAAACCCTAAAAATCTTAAGAAATTCATAACTTTTATTAGGTTAAGAGTTGGAACTTCTCCTTTGGGCAGTGAGTTAGCATAGTTTTAGGGATCCTTTGAGTGCATTTTCAATTTTTTATATTGATGTTTGCTTCTGATTTTGGTTTTTGTTTGATGCTTTGATCATAAACCCTAATTTGGGCTTCCATATGCATCCCTCTTGCATTTGCATTCATACCTTGACTTGCCATGACATTTTGTGCATCCATTTGATTCATTTGACATCTTAAGACATATTGAAAGCATGTTTGATCATTGCATCTTGCATTTGCCATGTTGTATGCCATATGCATTTCATAACTTGTCATGTATGATCATGGTTCCCAACTTGCTTCATCTGCATCCATAAGCTTGTATGATCATCCCCATGTGTTGTTTCATGTTTGCATCATCTCATAACATCATTATCATCTCATACATGCTTCTGGTTTTGGTTTGCATCATGCCATTTCATTTCATTTTGCATTGCATTGCATTCCTTTGCTAACTTTTCAGGTGGTAAGCAACTTTGAGAAGTGAATTTGCCTTCACCTCTCACAACTTCTTTTCATCTCTCTTATGCATCCATGCTGCATTTTACTATGTGTTTGAGATTGAGCTTGCTCATTCTTTTTCTTCTTACTTTCTTTCCTCAAGTGACTTGACTTCTTGAATGAAGCAAGTTGCTTTGCTTCTCCTGATCCTTTCATCTGCTTCCTGGTGGTTCCATTGAAGACTTCTCTTGTAAACTCCACAAACCCTAGGAATGACCAAGCATGACAATGATTAGGGTTTTGATTAGTCCCCCCACTTAGTTTTACCTTTGTGTCTCATTGAGTCTTCTCTTCTCATCTCATAATCAGGGACTAAACCCTAAAGGCTTTAAGGCTTTGTGATTAAGCTTATGCCTACATCCTTCTATTAGGATGGAGTGTATAACTTTAATCCTAAGTGTTAAACCCTTAATGTGTTTAACTCCTTTAATCAATCCATCTAATAATCATCAAGACATCACACTTGTAACTTGGGCCTTGCATTAGGGTTCCAATTCTTCCTTAATTGGTTAAGAAGGACTAACCCTAGTGTTAATGGACAAGTCCCCCTCAAGTTGTCTTACCAACCATAAAACTCACTTCATCATCATATCATTAAATAAAATCCACTTAATCAAAGGCATGTTTTGTCATGAGTCTAATCCCTAATCATGGATTAAGTTGAGGAGCTTTCCTCAGCTTAAACATTCTCATCTATTATCCTTCTATTAGGATGGTGTAATGAGTCTGTTTAATCCTTGATTATGGCTTAATCTCATTACTTAACACTAAACAAAAACAACAAAAACATTTAAATAATCACAAGTAGATTAATGATCTTAACCCTACACCAAAGGTGATTAAGTGTGAGAAGCTGACTTCACACTTAAGGTATTCTCATTACCCCTAATCAGAGGGAGGATGTGATGAGTTTACTAACCCATTGATTTAGGCTAAAGCTCATTAATCTATGACAAACTTTCAAAAGCAATAAAAGATGAAAAAATCAAAAAACAAACAATAATCGTCTCCTTCGGGATTCTTTACTCATCTCATTCACTCATAAACGAGAACTTGCTTCTTCCGTCTAATGCAAGACAGTTTGCACCTGAGCCAGACAGGTCATACACTTGAGCATAGATAAGTAAGCAGTTCACAGGTCAATTCACCTTTCAGTCTCTTTGGGTCGAACTACGGTGTTCTGACTTCCTCATTGCACGAGAGGATACGTAGGCATAACTTAACAGTTATCGAACAAAAGTCTCTGTATATTCCCCCTCTTTCCAGCCTTATTCTTTTAGCCTCATTATCATGAGCACTTCACTTTTGTCCTTACACTGACACTGTACATTTATACACTTCACTTCTCTCACACTGACACCTGTACATCCTTTTCCAGCTCTTTTATACACAATTTGCACTGACACTACCCCTTTAAAACACAAATCTCTTAAGCGTGGATCCCGTCGAGTACGACGGACAATCTGGGTGCTAATACCTTCCCAGGTTGTAACCAACCCCCTTTCTCAGTCTCTCTGGTTCGCAACCGTCTTATCAATATCTTTCTAGGTCTATGCAGCATTACCTTTCCTCCGGGATAAAAATTCTTAGCTGGCGACTCTATTCATTCCCTGTGAGTTCACTCCTGTATGTCCTCACATCCTCCTTTCGCCGACCGTTCGCGTCTGTACCTTTATTTGGGCCAGTCCCATTTATCGGGAGCGACAATCCCCACTAATGAATTTGGGCTCTTTGGCAGCCTCTGATTGATCTTGTCGGAATGGTCTGTAACCCAAACTGAATCTATCTTCCTTCTTCTCCACTGGCAGTAGCTTGCCCCAGCCTTAGGCATTACCATCTTCAACAACCTTCCGGGCATGCTGATAGGAGACAATTGAAGTACCCATCCTATCCTCCTGGGATGCAGCAAATACTTCAGTCGTTGCCTCATTGACATTCAGGGCCTCGAACCCTTGGCTCATAGTTTCATGGATTTCACCATCCATTTCAATATACTTGTATGTAGCCAGATGGCTAACAAATATGTCCTCTTCACCTCAGATGGTGATAATCTTTCCTTCCCACTCATACTTCAGTTTCTGGTGAAGGGTCGACGTTACTGCGCCTGCGGCATGAATCCATGGTCGACCTAACAAACATTTGTATGTCGGCTGAATGTCCATCACATAGAAAGTGTTCTTAAAGACCTACAGACCGATTATCACTAGAAGCTCCACCTCTCCAAGAACACATCTTTTGGAGCCATCAAAAGCCCTGACCACAAGATTACTTGGCCGGAGAGCTATTCCATCATATTCGAGCTTGACAAGAGCTTTCTTGGGTAAGACATTGAGTGAGGACCTAGTGTCTACAAGAACGTGAGATAGTACAACTCCTTTGCACTCCAGGGTTATGTGCAAAGCTTTGTTGTGGTGACGTCCTTCTGTTGTCAAATCAGCATCGGTGAATCCCAGCCCATGGCTAGTATTGACATTAGACACTACTATTTCCAGCTGATTCACTGTGATCTCTTCTCGCACGTAGGTAGCGTGCAGAACTTTGAGTAGAGCATCCCGATGGGCTTCGGAACACAACAGCAGAGATAAGATAGAGATCTTTGAAGGAGTCTGGTGGAGCTGGTCCACAACTTTATAGTCACTTATTTTAATTATCCTCATAAATTCATCCACATCCTGATCAAAGGATGATTTATGAGTCTCTTTTGATGCAGATTCTTCAGGTATCACACTTTTCACTTTGGCTTTGGCAGCAGCCTCTGCCTCAGTATTGGTTCTATGAGCTTGTGACGCAAAGAGACGTCCACTTCGGGTGAAGCCTCCGCCTCCCCCGACATTATCCACTTGGGGAGTAAGAACTGGAGAATCAAGAAGGACTTTCTCTCCGTTGCAGTAAAGGTCAGCACCATAATGCCATAGTATAGCACTGTCTTTATCATATGGAATTGGCCCGGGCACCGTGATGGTGACTGGGCTTACTGCAACAGAAATTGGAACTGTAATAGTTTGTGGATCATAAAAGATGGTGACAGGACTTCTGGTGGATGTTGGTGGTGATGAATTGAAGCTTGGTTGAAACTGTTGTTGAAATTGTTGAAAGTTGTTGGAATTCGGGACCGTTGCCGGGTTGCAATAGATGATAATTGTGGAAACGTCGTTGTTGGTGGTTGTTGGAGTTGTAGAAGGAGATGAAATGGAACTATTGTTTGTTGAAACGATGGAAGATATGGTTGCTGAAGTTGTAGATGAATTGGTAGGAATAATGGTTGTTTCAGTTGTAGAAGAATCACTTGTTGTTGACAAAAGAGTTGCTGGTGTTATAGAAGTTGTTGTTGTAATTTGTAGAATGCCTTCTTTGATTAAGCCATTAATTCCACTCCTCAAGCTAGCACACCCATTCTCGGAAAGTTTGCATGATTCACAACAGGCCTCACAACCTGGAAACACTTGGCATTTCAAAAGCTGGGCTTTAACCTCTGCCAGAGGTGTCTCAATACATGCAATATTTTCTATTAAACTCATGGGTCAGCCTTCCTCTATTGCATTAATCCTTGGCCCACTGTGGCTTAGCATAGGATTTTTCATGACATTGGGAGGTGGTGCAAAGTTCAGGGCCTTTGAATCTACCAGATCCTGGACCTTCATATGCAGGGCTCTGCATTTTTCTGTAGAGTGACCAGGTGCATTGGAATGAAAAGCACACCTAGCATTGACATTGTAGTTTCTTGGAAGGTTCTGAGGATCAGGTGGAGCCAATGTCCTCAACTCAACAAGATTGAGCTTTAGGAGTTGTGGCAATAGGGTGGCATATGGCATTGGAATAGGGTCAATCACCCTGTTGATCT
Organism: Lathyrus aphaca; assembly: GCA_963966055.1. NCBI lineage: Eukaryota > Viridiplantae > Streptophyta > Magnoliopsida > Fabales > Fabaceae > Lathyrus > Lathyrus aphaca. Next base: position 230,475,414 of record OZ014522.1, read on the forward strand.
GAGATGGCCGCTGTTGAAAAGGGCGTTTTTTATTGATTGTTGTTATTGTTGTTATAAGATCTCTATTAAGGAAATTGTTGTTGTTGCGGAAAGTGTTGTGGTTGTTGAGTATACTGAGGAGGTGGAGCAGGAATAGTAATAGTAGCAACTGATCTGGGCAGATATTGGGGTCTCCCTCTTCCCGTGTGTACAGAATTTGTCTCACCAGATCTACGGGGCCCAGCAAATGGCTTCCATGCACTGCTTGAACTGGCACCGTTGTCAGAGATCTTTCCCATCTTTAGTAGGCTCTCTATTCTTTCCCCAGCTATCACCATATCTGCAAAGCTGGTGGAAGAAAATGCAGCCAATCTATCAATATAAGTACCCTGGAGAGTATTCATGAACATGTCTGCCATCTCCCTTTCAGACATATGGGGTTGAACAGCAGCAGCAAGTTGCCTCCACCTTTGGGCATACTCCCTAAAGCTTTCATGGGAAGATTGTGACATTCCCAATAGAAGGGTCCTATTTGGAGACATGTCCAGGTTATACTGATACTGACGGATAAAAGCTTCAGCCAAGTCTTTCCAGTTTCTTACTGTGGCTCTGGTCAAGTGGGAGTACAATTCTCGGGATGCCTCTGTCAAGCTATCCTCGAAGTAAGACATCCACAACTTCTCGTCCATAGTGTATGCTTTTAATCTTCCCAAGAATGACTGAAGGTGGGTGCATGGGCAGGATGTGCCATTATATCTTTCAAAACACGGGGGTTTGAACTTGTGAGGAATTCTCACCCCTTCCACCAATCCCATGTCCATGACATCAAAACCTAGAGAGTTTTGGGATTAAAGAGACCTCAGCTTCTCTTCAATTTCATCCAACCGACGATCGTAAACTTCGTCTCCAGCCCCGACCACAGTAAAATGCTCTTCTTGAGGATCTTCCTGCAAGACCCTTCCTCCAGCAGTGTTACCCTGAGTATTCCTTATGACATTGATTTCTGGGTTCATATGAGGTCCAAACTCTAGTGGATCAGTGCGAGGCTGCACGTGATCGTTGTTACTGGTACCTCCCGTACCTGGATGGTGTTCTTCGGGAGTTTGTCGCTCAACTAACTCCCTCAGTCTTTCCTTGCTCTGAGCTAGACCAGTCATCACTGTCATGAATTGAGTCATCTGATTTCTCATCTCAACCCTCTCATTGGCCATTTGGTTCCTCACTTCATTCAAGTCTTGCTGAACTTGATCCATCTGTAGTCCCGGAAGGTTGTTTCTTATCGGGTACCGGTGTATTCTGTTGATAGGGAACACTCTTTTGCGAGCAATGTTTCCTGAAACCACAACAAAGTGAGAAACAGCAATAAAACAAATCCTACAAAACAAAAAGAATGTTAGTATGCAATGCAGGATGCCTATTTGTCTTTCAAGGGTATCCAGTTTGGTTCTTTGGTTTTGACCTTTCCAGACATCGAGGAAATGCTGATGATGTTGTGAAGAGAGATAAAGCCCACCAAAAATAATACAAACCATATATATTACAAATAGTGAAGATACATAGTTTGATTACAATAAAGTTCCCATGGTGGGTCAAAATACAACAATAAAATCAAAAGTACAATAAAAGGAAAGTACAAGTACAGGGAAATCAAACATCCAATCCAAAGTCATCCTCTCTGACTTCCTTCAGGAGGGCCTCAATCACTGGACCAACCAGGTGATCTGTGATTGTCCTGATGAGGAGGTTCCTAGTGGAAATGGCACTGGTCAACTTCTTGTGCTTATCCTGATCCTTTGACCTCTTTAACCCTGCACGGAGTTTCAATTCAGATATCTCCTTCTGTGCTGCTAACAAGGCTGCCTGATGTTTCTTCTCACTAGCCTCCAGCTGCTCTATCTTAGCTTGAGTTCTTTGATCTTCTTGTGCACGGGCCTCAGTGATCCTGATCCACCTAGCCTGGCTCTCCTGTAGATAATGCTCTTCCCTAGCCTTCTGAGTCTTTGCTTCCTTGCAAGCATTCTTTAATACTAACTCCCCTGCTCTAGCCTTCCTGATGTAGTCATCCGTATTCTCAATCTTGGTTAAATGCTCAATCCTGAGCCTCTCTAGCCTCTCATTATCCAGAAGACTGTCATTTCTCTCCCAGAGAGTCTTCTTTAAGGCTTCAGAGAGTTGAGTATTCCTCTCTTTCAGTTTCTCAAATTCTTCCAAACTGACAGTAGCTGCAGGTTGCACTGTTGAAGGTCCAGGTACATCTTCTAAGGTGAATGGCATCCGGGTGATTTGTTCCCTGGTACGAGACCAATCAAGATACTGTGCTAAAGCAATATTGTTGCATTTTCTCAAAATGGTTGTCCCTTTGGTCTAGATGTTGTCCCAGGCCCAGGCTGCCTGTCTGAAAACAGCAGAGTTATGCTGGATTTAACAGTAGAGGGTCTCAGTCAAGTCTTGCCCTCTTGGACGATGAACCAAAGCATACCCTAATTGTCTCTTAAAAATCAAAGGGTTGTAATTGATGCAACCTTTTACTCCAATCAAAGGCACATTAGGATATTTCCCACAGCTAGTAATGATGTCCTTGCCCTTGGTGATTTGAGTGCACCATCTGATGTCTTCTGATGTCAAGGCAATCAATCTCTTAGCCCAGTTCTTTGGATGATGTGGGTTCAGGAAAGTATCCGATTTTATCAAGTGTCTTAGCAGCCAACAGTAATAGAGAGGAGCACAACATCTGACCAGTCTTCCTCTTTGCTTCTCATTCCTCTGGTGTACTGAATAGTAGAAGTCTCCAAGCAAGGTAGGAACTGGGTTCCTCAATAAGAACATGTGAATGGCATTCTTGCTTACAAACTTTGGTTCATCTACAAACAAGATAACCCCATATATAATGAGGGCTAGAAGTGCACAGACAACATTCCATTTCCCTGTTGCAGCATGCAGGGTGGCCTGGGAGATCAAGAAATCTAGGTGAAAGCCTGGAACCCCAGCCTTAGTGGTCATGTTCTGATCAATGAGGGCAGGTTCCAAATGCAATGCCTTAGCTATGTCTTCATTCTTGGGAGCAACCATCTTAGGGTTGAAAGGAATCCCCCTCCTGATGGGGATACCTAATAACATGGAAAATTCTTCTAGCAGAGGTCCCAACTGAAAATCAGGGAATATGAAGCATCTGAGAGGAGGATCATAAAACTGCAAGCAAGTATGGATCATGCTCCTCTGGGATGCATCCAGGTCCATGATCATGTCCAATATGCCTCCATAATGCTTTCTGAATAATGGGACATGATTAGGAGTAATGAGGGACTGGATCTGCCTGATGTCTGTCAAGGTGGGCTCAAAGAAGTGGTATGTGATGTTGCTCTTCCTGGAAGTGTCCATGATGATAATGGATGCTGATGAAGAAGCTGAGATAAACCCTGATGAAAGTCATTGCTGAAGACTGATGAAGACAACTGGAGGAGAGTCTCTGACAAACTGATGAAGGTGCTGGAGAAGACAACTGAAGAAGTCTGAGCAGCAGGATGGGTCAAAACCAAACCAAAGATAATAAGGAGGATACCCTGTAAAAAAAATAGACAAATGTTAAATGATGCAAAAATGATGTATGCAGAATGAAATGCAAAGGGTTTGTGATCGAGTGCTGGATCTGTTTATCTGCCTTGATAGGGTCCATGTGCTCATAAGTCCGGATGGAGGCTTAGAAATCCAGTAACCAGGTGGGAGACTCAAATAAAGAGTCACAAATCCAGGGTTTTCACAAGAATTGTCCAAAGTGATGCATTCTTAAAACAATATTAGTAACTAGGGTATGATGAGGCCAGGGGTTCCTACAAACCTGTAAACTTTCCAACCCCCTCACATGTAAGGTTCTAGAACAAGGATCCTCAGACTTGGATCAGTTATGAGAAGTGTAAACACTTCTAACTCGGAGGTAAAGTGTTTATAATAACCATAAAAGATCCTCCTCTAATTCACCTCATATGCTGAAGGTCATAAAAGGTCATCCCGACTTAGCAGGCTTCCCAGATAGCCCTAGTACTACAGGAAATCCGTAGCACAGAGTTCTCAAGAAGAAACCCATGTCTGAACCGTGTTTCATATTCCCGCACCAGACCGAAATGGAATGGGAAAGAATATGAAGCCACTCTAGCCTATGTGTCACTCAGGTCCCCGATATAGGACCTTAATCACTCAATGATCCCCACCCACCAAGGAAAACACAGATCCAGCACATGATAATGACAGTATGAAATGCATAAAATTGTAAATGAAAGCAGTAAATAAAGCTATACAGAAAGCAATAAATAAAGCAAATGAACAAGCACAAGTAGCACATAACACCCCTGTAAACACAAATCAAACAAGCGCTAGGAGGAACCCACAAAAAGAACTAGAAGCCCTGGTTGCAATATAAGGGTCCCCAGCAGAGTCGCCAAGTTGCCGCTCCCCCGAAAAGACACCTGGTCAGATAGGATACAGACGCGAACGGTCGGCGAAAGGAGAAATGAAGGTGAAGTGAATATAGTCTCCAGCTAGGCATTTTTATCCTGAAGGAAGGGTAATGCTGCATAACCCTAAGAAAAGATGGATAAGAAGGTTGCGAACTAGAGAAACTGAGAAAGGGGGTTGGTTACTGTAACACCCTAATTTTTGCCCTAAGATTTCTTCGCATTTCATCTGCATTTTGCATAACAAACAAGATCGCACTGGTTTTAAGTTTGTCCTCAGATGTAGGGTCTATGCTTCGCAGGGGATCACCATGCTTTTACTTCTTTATATTTGTTTATATTTACTGACTTCTAACCGAAATACCAAAAATATGTAGCAGTTTGCTTCTTCTTCTCTCTGTGTTGTAGGTTTTCAAAGACAGGGCAATGATTTCAATCCAGATGCGTTTGTTCAGTTACAACTCGATCCAAATGGATGTTTGACCTAATATTGGTCAAACTATCAGAAGATTGTTCAATTGCAAGTTATGTGTGCCAGTGATTTATTCCTCAGACAATGCGTGTTCAAAGTTCAAGCTGTGTTGTATGTGAAAATCATCAGTTTATTAAGCAGTGATGTGTGAAAAGTGTGGTCTCGATGGAGTGTTCCTCAGTTTACCGTTGATTCATCTGGGGATTTATTTTCCTCAACATGAATTCAAAATATCAGGGCAAATTTCAAACAATGTCAGTGATTATGGGTGAATTGGCAAGGGGTTCAGTGGTTCAGTAAAGGCTGTTTTCATCAGTTGGCTTGTGAGAAAAATCATGGTTATGGGTTTAGAAATCATCACTTCATCCATTACTTATTTTTCAATTAAACCATCTTTTTTTTTGTAGCCATTATCCATTTCTATTCATTTTTAACTCTTACCAATTATTCATTTTTTTTTCTTCTTCTTTTTATTTTTTATATTAAATTCACCTTTCCAAATTTCTATTCTTTTCGAATATCCATATTTCACCAATTTCCAATTCATTATCCAATAATTAATTTCTCTTAATCCATTTTTTAGACCACATTTAATTTCAAAATTCATTCATATTCAATTTTTTTCTCTAATCCATTTAACAAAATCCAAATATCCATATGTTTTTTTCTAGCCCATTTTTTTTCCTTTAATTTCCATATCATAAAAATAATTGAAAAAAATATAAGTCCATTTAAAATCTGTTTAGCCCATCTCCTTTATATTTTCATATCAAAAACAAAGAAATATTAAAAATCATTAGGGCCCATTAGCCATTTTTCTCAAGCCACCTCCAACGAACAAAACCAACAAGCCTCCAGCTGCAGCTCTAGCTTTCCAACGTCATCCAACTCCAAAACGCACGGGATTTGGAATAAAACGCAAGCCCAGCTTCGCACATCCAAGCCAATGCGCCATACCATATCAACACTTGCCGCTAACACTCCAAGCAAGTTTACATCAGCTAAAAAACAACTTCCAAGCCACACGTGAAGCTCACATTGCCAGCCAAATTCCCACGCCAAACTTCAGCCCAAGCCGCAAGCCTCACGCAACCAAACTACAAGCCGCAGCCAAGAACAACACACGAACAAAACGACACTGTTTCAAAATGAAAACACAGCAGCTCACGCGTTCAACACTTTCCCGCAGCACCTGCAAAATGCAAAAGACTAAGGCATCAAATGCAGGCTGCTCATCACGCAAACTTCGTGACCCCCAAACGCAACTCAAAGTGATTAAAACGGAAACACAAAATTCACCACTCCCCCTATAAATTCAGCTCTCCCCTTCAATCAAAAGGAAGCTTTGAAAGCCCTCCCAAATCTCTGCCCAAAATCAAAACAGAATTTCACTCAGATCTGAAATTTCTTCAAAAACCAGAAGAAAGCTTTTCTTCTTCTAAAAAATTTTTTTTTTTTCGTATCATTTTCCATTTTCATCCGAATCTCATTAACTTCAATGAAAAAGCTGAATCCATTTTCTTTCGATCCTTTCCCCATATCACAAAATCAAAGATAAGAAGAACAAGAAGTTCGGAGTTCGAAGAGAGAGAGAGAGAAAGGACCGCTGTTGTTTGGAGCCTACCGGCGCGATTTCGATTAACGGTGAGGATGGTGATGATTTTCGTCTTTTCATGAGCAGTACTGCTGCATTTTGTGTGCGGGAAGAAGAAGCTGATGTTAATGTGTTTTGTGGCTTTTTGTTTTTGTTTTGATTTTTAATATTCACTTTTGTTTTACTATTTGGTGTTGTATATGGTATTTGGGCTTCAACTTTGGATTAGTGGAATTGCTATTCACAGATTCATACTGCGCTGACCCCTCCCCCTCCCCCTTCTAATTCTTTTTTTTTGCTTTTTCTTTGATTCTTTGTTTTTTTTCCTTTTTCTTTAATGTTATTTGTTTCACTTTATTTTGAATATAAGAAGTTTAGAAACTTATATTTTAAAGGAGGTTTTAGAAAAATAAATTTACAAAGTTTTTGTTTCATTTGTCATGGATTTTATTTTAAATCCATGTTTCTTTTTCATTTCTTTTTTTTATTTTTGGTCGATGAAAATCTCCGATTCGTGATTGTTAATTTTCGAAGATGTTTAATCTTCATTATTTCAAATCTATGGATGAATGATTATTTGGATCATTCTCCATACTTTGAGATCGTGATAGGTTGCCTTCGATAAATTCAACGAAAATCTTGATTAAGATTATACCGTTCTTTTTCTTTTAGTGCGACATGTTTTCGGAGAATGATTCATAATATCATTTCTCTAACATGTATTAGGACAAATATTTTTCACCTTAATTGGTGGTGGCCGGCCTCATTTGTAGGGTAATTACTTCGTAAATTACTCGGCGATTGCTTAACATAGACCTAAATTTGTCCCGATTCGGAATAAGATCCACTTGGATCCGGTTGCCTCGATTTTTGTTATTTTTCGTGGTTGTGCTTGATTAAGTTCATCATACCACTTATATGTAAATATTATAATAATGTGAATATAATCCATTTAAATTCAATCTCTCGCACCTTATCCTCTTTATTTCAATTTCTCGCTCCTTATCTCATTTATTATGCTATTATCATATTATATCATATATCATATTGTTTATATTGTTGCTTGTGATTTTTCTTTTGTCCATTTGGACACCAAAACATTAATAAAGGATTAAACATAAAAAAAGATTGGTGACTTTAATTTCGGACTATGGTTACTATCCTTAGCATTGGAGTTTGGACTTAGATTTTAGGATCTCTCCCTTTGCTCAAGTTGTGATCAATTGAAGACCTTAGCCTCGAATTAACTTCATTTGTCTTTGAAGATGGAATTCTGTTACCTTGAAGATATGTTCATAATATGGTTTGATCGCTCTTCTCTTAACTTTTAATTCAAGTATTAGGATAGTCCCTTCATCTCCTCCCCATTCTTAGATTTTCAAAACTTCTCCCTATTTCAAAAATCTTCTTTGTTTTCAAACTTCAAACGCTTTCGCAATCAAACCTTGACTTAGGTCAAGTGATTTTTATTCCTTTTCACTTTATTTTCTTAATAAATGTTAATCCATGTAAATATATCGAAATTCTTTTCTTACATACTTTAAAAAATCCAAAACTCACTCAATTGTTTTTGTGCCTTTGTGCACTTTTCTTTTCATATGTTTAGATATGATTCATTCTTTCTAGCGGAATTATTCGCTAAAGAATGACGACTTATCTCTACATTTTAAAATCAATTCAACTCATTGTTTCTTTACAAATTTTGTACCACGAACTACGAGGTTTTGATCTCGCATTGCACTTTGTGGGTACGTAGGCATGAGGCGTTAAAACCTCTTCAAACACAAAATCTTAAAAAACATTCTTCTCCTCATCTCTTCAATCTTTTTTTAAGCAAACCAATTTCAAACCAAAAAGCAATAAATATGTCAAAGGGCTCCCGTGGAGTACCACAGACAAATCGGGTGCGTAAAACCTTCCCGATTTGTAACCAATCCCCTTACCCGTTCTCTGTGTGTTTCTTTTAGCTTTTGCTTTTAGATTCCTTAGGTTTTTGTTCGTTCTTTTGACCTTTTACATTTGGAAATAAATAAAAGCGCGGTGGCGACTCTGTGTACCTTGAGTTAAGTTAATCAATAGCTTACACTCACGATTTTACCGCTACAGAAAAGTGGCGACTCTGCTGGGGAGTAATCTCTAAGTGGATTCAGCCTACTTTGATTTATTTACTGCTTTGGTTTGATTTGTTTGTTATTTGGTTGTTCTGTTTCGGTTTTGGTGATCCTCTGTGTGAGATAGATTCTAACCCGGATCTGAGTGGAACTTATGATAGGACGGCGATATTCGAAGCGATAAGCGATGGAGTAGTCCAAAGCTATATCAATTTGATAATCTCCACTCGGTTAGGCTCTCTTGGAATATCAATGTCATGACGAGTAACCGTACGTGGCATTATTTTCCGACCTTGAGCTGATCATACTGAGGACTGTAGAACCCTTAACCCATCCAAGCCAATTTAGGAACGTAGTGCGGAAACTGTCTGGGTGTAAACCTAAGGTGGTTGTCACGCGATACTACACTCGGACGAGGTCTATTTTAAGAATGTTATCGGTTGGGGAGTAATCCAACGTACCGATGATATTATAAAGATGGCTGTTAACTCCGGGCACCTCTGTTAGCACCCTTTTGGTTTTCTGCAGGTACAATGAAGACAAAACCTTAGTACTTACCTGTGTGGGTTGGTGTTCTATTACCTTGACTTCATGCTCGTGACTCGGAACCTAAGCCCGTGTGCCTTGTGTGATCTTGTTTGTGGTTGTTGCATACATGCCATCATGCATTCATGAGCATTGTGTTTAAGATTTCAAAGGACTTATAAGGAACTTTTGCAAAATTTCAGATGTCCATGGCTACGAATTTTGAAAGGAGGAACACAAAGAAGTACACCTTCAAGAATCCTAATGTGGTAGAGTTGAGAAAGCTAGGAGCATTGGTTGTTGATACCCAGGAGTTCCGGAGATGTCATGGGAAGCTTTTGTATATGTTGGATACCGAAATACCTGAGGGGATTCTCCCTACCTTAGCTCAGTTCTATGATCCGTTGCATCATTGTTTCACCTTTCTGGATTATCAGCTTGTGCCGACTTTGGAGGAGTATTCTCATTGGATAGGTTTACCTATTCTGGACAAGGAATTTCTTTTCACTGGTCTAGAGAAGGAGCTTACTATCAAGGTCATCGCCAAAGCACTTTTTCTTAAGGAATCCGATCTTAATGGGAAGTTTCTTCCAAAGGGGAGTGTTCGTGGTATTAATGCTAAGTTCTTGATGGGAAAGGCTTCTACTTCACTTACTTTGGGTCATAAGGATGCATTTGAGGCTATTCTTGCTTTGCTCATTTACGGGATTGTCTTGTTTCCCAACTTAGATGGTATTGTGGATGAGAATGCTATTCAGATATTCTTGAAGAAGAATTTGGTTCCTACTTTACTTGGAGATATATATCATGCTTTTCACTATAGGACCTCTAAAGGTGACAAAGAGATTGTATGTTATGCGCCTCTTCTTTATAGGTGGTTTATTTCGCACCTACTGAAGTCGGATGTCTTCAAGGACAATAGAGAGAATCGAAGATGGTCTCAAAGGTTGATGTCACTTTCTCATAAGGATATGACATGGTATTGTTCTCATTATGACACTGGAGTGCTTATTGATAGTTGCGGAGAATTTCCTAATGTACTTCTTCTTGGTACACGTGGGGGAATTAGCTACAACCCTATTCTTGCTAGACGACAGTTGGGATATTGTTTGAAGGACATACCAAATAATCTCTCCTTATCTCGTTTCTTCTTTCTTAATGGTGTTGATCATGTAGAAATGAAGAAAAGGATTGCTCATTCTTGGCATGCGGTTCATCGGAAAGAGAAAGGTCAATTGGGAAGACAACACCTTGCTCCTTCTGAATGTTATATCCAGTGGGTTCGATCTAGGGCTTCCAAGCTCAAGATGCCTTATCCACCTGAGGAGCCTTTGTTTCCCATATTACCATTGTCTGCTTTTCTACCTCCCGTTGATGAGAAGGTGGCTCTTCAAGAAGAGTTAGACACGATGAAGAAAGAAAAAGAAGAATGGCTACTTGAGAAGACTACGATGCAAGAGCAGCTGATGGAGAAGGATGATCTCATTGAGCTACTTGAGCGGCGTGTCACGAAGAGGCCAAGAGAGGATTTATCTTCCTCTAGTACTCCATCTACCATTCCTCCTCCATCTGGTGCTTGGAAGGCCATTGTTGACAAGTTGGTGAAAGATAAGGAAGATATGGAAGATTGGTACAAGAAAGAGATCAAGTGGATTCGCATGAAGTATCAGCCAGGATTCAGAACTTCTTCGGATATGATTCCCTAGGCCTAGTTTACTTTTTCTCTCATGTATTAGGGCTATTGATGTTTGTACTTCATTTGTAATCCTCACTTTGATTTTAATGAGGATGAGTTTTTTAGTATTTCAAAAAAGTGTTTCTTTATAAATATTGCAAGTTATCTTATAGTCCTTTGAAATATTTGCATTTGCATACGCATACCATGCATCATACCCGCATTTGTCTTGCTTTTTGAGTGTTCTCCAGGGATCTTATGTTGTTTCTTGGTCTTCATTCAGTTCTCCTGTCAAGCTGACTCACCGATTTGATACTCGAGCTAATCGGAGAAGGGTGATAGAAACTTTACAACAAGAGAATCGCGAGCTGCGCGAACAGGTTACTTATCTGAGGGAAAGCTTGGAAAGAGTTTCTGCTATGATGGAAAGTTTGGTGGCTGCTCAGAATCAGCCACCTCCTAATTCTCCTGTTCAGAATACTGTCATATCCGAGATTGTTACGGCATCAATTCCTGTTGAGACTGTTATTTCTCCTCGCTATCGTATGCCTGCTAGCACACCTTGGGGCATGCCAGTTGATTTTATTCCTATTGGTTATCGTCCTCCTCATCATCCGGAGACTGCTGCATTTAATACTCTCCCACCAGTGTGGACTACTCTTCCTCCAGTTGTGACTACCGCACCGCCTGTGGTGCATACTATTCCGCACCATGATGAAATGATTTACCATGCTGAGCCCAGTGAAGGCACTGGAGTGGCTGAAAGACTTGATGATTTCCAGGGACGCTTTGTTGAGATACAAAGGGAGATGAGAGCCTTGAAGCATAAGGATTTGTTCGGAAAAGATGCCTATGATCTTTGTTTGGTCCCTAATATTAAAGTTCCTTACAAATTCAAGTTGCCTGAGTTTGAGAAGTACAAAGGCAACACTTGTCCGTTGAGTCATCTGACTATGTATGCTAGGAAGATGTCTGCTCAGACAAATAATGATAAGCTGCTGATTCACTATTTCCAGGATAGTTTGACCGGTGCACCCATGAGGTGGTATATGAGTCTGGATAATAGCCAAATCAAGACCTTCAACGATTTGGGAGAAGCTTTTGTGCGGCAATACAAGTATAACGTTGATATGGAGCCAGATAGAGATCAACTTCGTACTATGTCCCAGAAGGACAAGGAGACTTTTAAAGAATATGCGTAGAGATGGCGCGAGCTGGCAGCCCAGATTGTTCCGCCACTGGAAGAAAAAGAAATGACAAAGATCTTCTTGAAGACTTTGGGTTCTTTTTATTATGAGAGGATGATAGCAAGCGCTCATTCTGATTTCACTGAAATGGTGAGTATGGGGATGCGTTTAGAAGAAGGTGTCCGTGAAAGACGGTTGAGTCAGGAGAATAGTAATGGCTCAAGCTCTAGAAGGTTCAACTTTGGGAAAAAGAAAGAAAATGAGACTAATGCAGTATCTCGTGAAAGTTATAGAAGACCTCACAGTCGTGGGAATCACCATTCGCAGCATGTAGCTTCTGTAACTCCGATGATTAATGTGGCTCCAACTGTGCCAGCAATTCCAAAGTACCAACCTCGTTATCATCAACCGTTTGTGCAACAAGGTGGTAATCAACAGGTTCGGGCTAAGCCGAGTTTTGATCCTATTCCGATGTCGTATGCGGACTTGATGGAAGCATTGATTGCAAAGAATCTTGTGCAAACACGTCCTCCACCTCCAGTTCCAGAGACTATCCCATGGTGGTATAAACCAGAGGCTCGCTGTGCTTTTCATCAAGGTGCCCCGGGGCACGATGTTGAGAACTGTTATCCATTGAAGTTTGAAGTACAAAAATTGATAAGGAACAATGTTCTGTATTTTAATGATGTTAATCCAAATGTGCAGAAAAATCCGTTGCCAAAGCATGGTAATGCGTCCGTGAATATGGTTGATGGTTGTCCTGGTTTATTCAAAATCTATGAGGTTCGTCATATTCGAAGGTCTTTGGTTGAGATGCATGCTTTCTTAAGTGAATATCACGATATTGATCATGATTATGCTGGATGTTGTATATGCTCGGTAAATCCTAGTGGTTGCGTGATTGTTAAGAGAGACATTCAAAAGATGATGGATGATAAATTGATTGAAGTGACAACAAAAAGAGATGAGTATGAAAATGAAGTGAATGTTATTATGCCTCAGTTCAACCTTCCTGGGAGGGTTGCTCCTGAGAGGGTGGTTATTTCTTTTGATAGTCGCAAAAATGTTGTTACTCCATTGGTGATTAATTTGCCTGGTCCAGTGCCATATGAGTATGATAAAGCTGTTCCGTACCGGTATAATGCTACGATGATAGAAAATGGTAGGGAAGTTCCTATTCCTACTCCAAAGTCTGTAGTTAGCATTGCTGATGTGACAAAGGTTACTCGAAGTGGTAGAGTGTATGCTTCAGATCCTCTGAAGAGAGTTGAAGATACAAGTGTGAATAAGCAGATTATGGATGTTGTTGCCCAATCAGGCCAATCTGGTAATAGTGAAGATGAGGTGTTAAAATTGATAAAGAAAAGTGAGTACAACATTACTGAGCAGTTGTTGCATACTCCGTCGAAGATATCAACTTTATCACTCTTGATGTGCTCTGAGGCTCATAGGCAGTCTTTGCAGAAGATTCTTGATCAAGCTTATGTTGACCATGATGTGACTGTTGATCAGTTTGATAGTATTGTGGCTAATATCACATCATGCAACAATTTAAGCTTCTACGATGATGATTTGCCTGAAGAAGGAAGGAATCATAATTTGGCTTTGCATATTTCGGTAAACTGCCAGGAAGATGCTATGTCCAAAGTGCTAGTTGATACTGGATCTTCTCTGAATGTTATGCCAAAGTCGACTTTGTCAAAGCTTGCGTATCAAGGTGCTCCCATGAGACATAGTGGGATTATTGTGAAAGCGTTTGATGGGTCGAAGAAGACAGTGATTGGTGAAGTGGATCTTCCTATTCTTATTGGACCGTTTATATTCAAGATTACTTTTCAAGTAATGGATATACGTCCCGCTTACAGTTGTCTCCTCAGAAGACCCTGGATCCATGAGGCAGGAGCTGTGACATCCACTCTTCATCAGAAGTTGAAATTTGTGAAAGAGGGGAAATTGGTGACCATTGAAGGTGAAAGGGCGATTCTTGTGAGCAATTTGTCTTCTTTCTCCTATATTGATGCTGGAGAAGAGGTGGGAACTTCGTTTCAAGCTCTTTCTGTTGTGGATAATGTTGCTAAGAAGAATGCCATGCCCATGTCTTCTTTCAAGGATGCTCTGCGAGTGTTGGAAGCTGGTCAGTCCGAAGGTTGGGGACGAGTTATTGACACTGTCGACAACAAGGAAGGTTTTGGTATCGGCTTTGCACCAGGTGCAGTTCTCAATGACCCGAAGACTATTCAGGAAGGCTTCCGAAGTGCTGGATTTATCAACGATCATTCCGCTGCTGCCATCATTGAAGATGATGAAGATGAAGAAATGCCTGACTTTGTTACGCATGGAAAGATTTGTCAGAACTGGATTGCTGTTGATGTTCCTTTTATTGTTCATGCTTCAAAGTAATTTGTTTTATTTTCTTTCAAAAATCCTTTCACTCTGCCCAAGGTGAAAGTGATGTTTGTCGGGCTTTGTTTCAAAATTTATCATCATCAATAAAATGTTATTTTGTTATTTCCATATGTTTTTTTCTTTTTTGCTTTATTCTGAAAAATGGTAACATAAAAAACCCAAAATATAATAATTGTTTATCTGCATAATGTTTGCACTTTTGTTCATACTCTAAAATTAAAATAAAATCATTGTGCAGATTGATTGATAAACCCATTGAAAACAATGATCCTATGCCCAATCCCAACTTTGAATTACCTGTGTTTGAAGCTGAGGAAGAGGATGTTGAAGAGAATCCTGATGAAATTTCTCGGTTGCTTGAGCACGAGGAGAAGGTTATTCAGCCTCATGGAGAGTCTATAGAGATGGTCAACTTGGGTTCTGAAGATGAAAAGAAAGAAGTCAAAGTTGGAGCATTGCTTGGTCCTGATGTTAAGAAGAGAATTGTAGAGCTTCTTAGAGAATATGTTGATGTATTTGCTTGGTCTTATCAAGACATGCCAGGTCTTGATACTGATATTGTGGAGCATAGATTGTCGTTGAAGCCTGAATGTCCACCTGTAAAGCAGAAGTTGAGAAGAACTCATCCTGATATGGCAGTAAAGATCAAAGAGGAGGTTCAAAAGCATATTGATGCAGGTTTTCTTGTGACATCAACTTATCCTGAATGGGTGGCTAATATTGTTCCTGTTCCGAAGAAAGACGGAAAAGTCCGAATGTGCGTTGATTACAGAGATTTGAACAAAGCCAGTCCGAAAGATGATTTTCCATTGCCACACATTGATATGTTGGTAGATAATACGGCTAAGTTTGATGTGTTCTCTTTTATGGACGGATTTTCCGGTTATAATCAAATAAAGATGGCACCCGAGGACATGGAAAAGACCACATTTATTACACCATGGGGAACATTCTGCTATAGAGTGATGCCCTTTGGATTGAAGAATGCTGGTGCGACATACCAAAGAGCTATGACCACACTTTTCCATGATATGATGCATAAAGAAATCGAGGTATATGTTGATGATATGATCGCTAAGTCGAGGATTGAAGAGGATCATGTTGAACATTTGCTGAAGTTGTTTCAAAGGTTAAGGAAGTTTAAGCTTCGTTTGAATCCGAACAAGTGCACCTTTGGTGTACGTTCTGGAAAGTTGTTAGGTTTCATTGTCAGCCAAAGAGGCATTGAAGTTGATCCTGATAAAGTGAAAGCTATTCATGAAATGCCTGCTCCAAGAACCGAAAAGCAAGTAAGAGGATTCTTGGGCCGTTTGAATTATATTTCGAGGTTTATCTCTCACATGATTGCCACATGTGCTCCTATTTTCAATTTGCTTCGAAAAGACAAAGGTTGTGTCTGGACAGATGATTGTCAGAAGGCGTTTGAAAGTATCAAAGAATATCTGCTTGAACCTCCTATCTTGTCTCCTTCAGTGGAAGGTAGACCGATGATTATGTATTTGACTGTGTTGGAAGATTCCATGGGTTGTGTGCTTGGTCAGCAAGATGAATCTGGAAGAAAAGAATATGCAATTTACTACTTGAGTAAGAAATTCACTGATTGTGAGTCTCAGTACTCCATGCTTGAAAAAACTTGTTGTGCCTTAGCTTGGGCTGCAAAGCGTCTTCGCCAGTATATGCTGAATCATACAACTTGGTTTATCTCTAAAATGGATCCAATCAAGTATATCTTTGAAAAGCCTGCTTTGACTGGGAGGATTTCTCGTTGGCAAATGTTGTTATCAGAATACGATATCGAGTACTGAGCTCAAAAAGCTATAAAAGGTAGTATCTTGGCTGACCATTTGGCACATCAACCAATTGATGATTACCAACCTATCAAGTTTGATTTTCCAGATGAGGATGTGATGTTTTTGAAAGTGAAAGATTGTGATTAACCTTTGATTAAGGAAGGTTCAGAGCCTGGATCTCAATGGGGTTTAGTTTTTGATGGTGCTGTGAATGCACACGGAAGAGGAATTAGGGCAATGATCATTACTCCCCATGGTTCACATATTCCTTTTGCCGCGAGGTTGACTTTTCCTTGTACCAATAATGAAGTTGAGTATGAAGCCTGCATTATGGGTCTTGAGGAAGCTATTGATTTGAGGATTAAGCATCTTGATGTGTATGGAGATTCTACCTTGGTAATCAATCAGATCCAGGGTACGTGGGTAACTCATCAACCCCACTTGATCCCTTATAGAGATTATGCCAGGAAGATATCAACTTTCTTCACTAAATTTGAGTTTCATTATGTTCCTCGTGATGAGAATCAGATGGATAATGCTTTAGCAACTATAACTTTTATGATAAAAGTGCACCAGTGGAATGATGTTCCCATGATCAGTGTGATGCAACTTGAAAGACCAGCTCATGTGTTTGCAGTTGAAGAGGTCCATGATGACAAGCCTTGGTATCATGATATTAAATGTTTCCTCCAGAGTCAAGAATACCCACTTGGGGCATCCGATAAAGATAAGAGAACTTTGAGGAGATTGGCAGGCAATTTCTTCTTGAATGGAAATGTGCTTTATAAGATAAATTTTGACATGGTCTTGCTCAGATGCGTGGATAGACACGAAGCAGACATGTTAATGAAAGAAATTCATGAAGGATCTTTTGGCACTCATGCTAATGGGCATGCAATGGCTAAAAAGATGTTGAGAGAAGGTTACTATTGGCTGACAATGGAATCTGATTGTTGCAAGTATGTGAAAAAGTGCCATAAGTGTCAAGTGTATGCTGATAAGATTCATGTGCCACCAGCTTATCTCAATGTGATTTCTTCCCCGTGGCCTTTCTCTATGTGGGGAATTGATATGATTGGTATGATTGAACCCAAGGCTTCGAATGGACATCGTTTTATTCTTGTGGCAATTGACTACTTCACCAAGTGGGTGGAAGCGGCATCGTATGTTAATGTGACCAAGCAAGTTGTGGTTCGGTTTATTAAGAATAATATTATCTGCAGATATGGTGTTCCAAATAGAATTATTACTAATAATGGTTTGAACTTGAATAATAAGATGATGAAAGAGCTTTGTGAAGAATTCAAGATTCAACACCATAATTCCTCTCCTTATAGACCGAAGATTAATGGGTCTGTTGAAGCTGCAAATAAGAACATTAAGAAGATCATTCAGAAGATGGTTGTGACGTACAGAAGCAATGCTCCCCGTCGAAATTGAGATCCCATCAATGAGAGTTCTGATGGAAGCCAAGTTGACTGAGGCTGAATGGTGTCAGAGTAGATTTGATCAGTTGAATTTGATTGAGGAAAAGAGAATGACAACTTTGTGTCATGGTCGGTTGTACCAGCAAAGGATGAAGAAAGCTTTTGATAAGAAGGTCAAACCTCGTGTATTCAGAGAAGGCGACCTCGTGCTCAAAAAGATTCAGTCTTTCATTAAAGATTCTCGGGGCAAGTGGACTCCGAACTATGATGGCCCATATGTTGTTAAGAAATCCTTCTCTGGCGGTTCATTAATTCTTGCAACTATGGATGGTGAGGAGATCACTCGCCCTGTGAATGCGGATGCAGTCAAGAAATACTTCGCCTAAAAATAAAAGAACAGCTCGCTAAGTTGAAAACCCGAAAGGGCGGCTTAGGCAAAAATGAGCGTCTCGGTGGATTGAAAACCCGAAAGGGCGGTCCAGACAAAACTTAGAGACATAAACAGAAATAATTATCCCGGTAGATTGAAAACCCGAAAGGGCAATCTAGGCAAAAGTTAGGGATCATGGCAAGTAACTGTGTCGACAGACTGAATCACTTGTAGCAACTGAGGATTTCAGATTCTATCCCTCAAAAGAATTTCCCATCAAAGATTCTTATTCACTCATCCTTGACTGAAGTTTCAGACACAGTGGGGTTCAAAGTTGATAGGGAGAATAGTGATCATTGTATCTCAATGTAGCCCTTTTCCATGTATTTACCATTTTTCAAACTTGTAATGATCCATGGAGTCATGCCATTTGCTGACTACCATTCTATCAATGAATTTGAGCTTTTATCCAATTGTTTGCAATTCTTTATATTGTTACTGTTCTGACCTGGCCCAATTCCTCCTATTGAGCCAAAAAGACTGATCCAATGACCCTGCTCGACGCCGAGCGCAATCATGAAAAGTGGTCCTCAGTCGACCACAAATAAACCGGTCACGATGAGGCCCTCTAACGGCTAGTATTGACCGTTTCCTATCTTCACGGATCCCTCGATCCGCGCCTCACAGAACGAACCAATAATCTTCCAGCTGGTCCCTATATAAACCCTCTCATTTGAGAGGGTCAGGTACTCAATTCTCAAACCCTGATACTTGTACTTGCTCACTCTTGCTCGGTTACTTACTTTAGCATCGGAGTGCCTTGCAGGTACAACCCCTTTTCTCCTCAACGACCATATCCGTCCGCTCTCGAGACCAGCCGCATCGGATCCTGATCTCCAGGTACGATCAGGTGGCGCCGTCTGCGGGAAATATTGATTTCCCCGTTCTTCTCTCAAGATCCTCAAAGAACCAAAGTTTTAACAAGATCCATGGCTGCTCGGGACAACCAGGAAAATCGATCGAATGATGGTATGATTCTCACACAACGTGAGAGCAACGTCCAGCCTCCTCTACATGACGAAACGGTGCAAGACCGTCCAGAAGGAAGGGCGATATCACCTTCACCCGATCGTGACCAACCCTTGGAGAGTCGCCCGGAAACTCTTTTTCCTTCAACTCCTTCAGGGTCAGATTTCGCCGCACTGGCCGAAATCCTAAATCAAATGAACTTGCTGCTCCTCACTGATGGCGAAAAGATCGCCCGACTTGAAGATAATTCTCGTCGACCTCATTCTCCCAAGAGACTCCAAAGGGAGCATTCTCCATCTCCTACAAAGAAGAAGAGGAGAGGGCACACCGACGAATCAATAGGCAACAAACGCTTTCGTCAGTCTTCCCCACGACCCTCTCCTAAAAGAAAATCAAGAAGGAGCAGGTCAAGATCCGCCTCCCCTCGAAGAACAAAGAAGCATGATCACAGATCTTCATCGCTTATTTCCAGTGACGACGAGGACGCTCGGGGTCCCCTGTCATCTGAAATAATGGCGGCCAAGCTCCCGAGAGGCTTGGAGAAACCCCCTCCCCCCCCCGTTAGGCTCGTACGATGGAACCACCGACCCAGACGAGCACATCGAGAACATCGATGCCTTGCTCGACTACCGAGGCGTACGAGGGGCAATTAAATGTCGACTCTTCCCCACGACGCTGAGGAAAGGGGCAATGACATGGTACAAAAGCCTTGAGGCTGAATCCATCACATCATGGAAACAACTTGGACGCACGTTCTCCAGGCACTTTACCGCATCAAGACGACACCCTAAGACAGAGGCTTCGCTCGAAGCAATAATCCAAGGGAGGGACGAGCCTTTACGAACTTACATCGAAAGGTTCAACAAGAGGCGGTCCAAGTGTCCACGACTGACGACATGAAAAAGTACTTGCTGGAACGAGGGCTACGTCCCTCGACCGATTTCCATCGGGCGGTCGGCATTGAAACCCCGGCCACCCTCGACGCGTTCCTGCTAAAAGCCCAAGCTTACATCCAATATGAAGAAAAGCAAGCGGCCAGTTCAGTAAGAGACGCTCGACGCCGTGAAGACACCAAACCACACCGAGTTGATGAACCCTCAACATCTCGTCGGGGAGGAGACAAAAGAAAGGATGATCGCTCCCGTGAATCACGGGAGCACCGAGGACCTATTGGTCGGTTCCACGAATACACGCCTCTCCTAGCCTCCAGGGAGAATATTTTGTCTGAATGCGCCAATTCGGAATTCAAACAGGCAGGAGTACGCTTTCCGAGGCAACAACCTAGCAAGCCCGGCACGGATTAAACGAAATACTGCAGATTCCACAAGAGTCATGGGCACAACACAGAGGATTGCATCCACCTCAAGGACGCGATTGAAATCCTCATCAAAGACGGGCACCTGAAGCAGTTCACCAAGTCCAGAGACAACCCTCGACAGGATACACAAGAGACCCAGAAAGTCGAGGAAGCCGTACCCATCCCTGCAGACGCTAACATGCAGGTCGCCCTGAGCATTTATCGCCCGGAAGATTTCTTTCTACCAGATCACACCAAGAGTCCGGGGTACCTCTCCTCCCATAGTCCGTGGGAAGCTTTTCCTTCGGCAATGTTCATATCAGGAGGAGGCTTCAACAAAATCACGGTCGGTTCCGTGAAAAGAAAATTCGACCAGTTAATCTCCAAGGGGCCCGCGCAAAACGCCACCCTGGATCCACCGAGGGAGGGTTCCATACCCCTTGCATTCTATCGGGAAGAACTCCTAGGAGGAGCACCCAATGCTAGCATCCCTTTACTCATCCGAGCGCGCATGGCGAACTTCGATGTAAGGAGGATATTAGTGGACCAAGGTAGTTCATGCGACATCATGTACTCCCAACTGTTTTCAACACTTCAACTGAACGAAACACATCTAACTCCATACGTCGGATCAGACCTGCAAGGGTTCAACGGAGCAGTATCCCGACCATGGGGCTATGTCGACCTATTTGTCACCTTCGGGGCGGGAGAGACAGCCAGGACAGTTAGGGTCCAATTCCTAGTTGTGGATTGCCCGTCGCTGTACCAATGCATACTAGGACGACCAACTTTGGCCGAGTTAATCGCTGTGCCGTCCACCGTCCACCTGAAGATGAAGTACTACACTACTTCAGGTAGAGTCGCCACATTGCACGGAGACGTCGATGCTACCCGCAGATGTTTCGAGGCAGCATCAAAAGGTCTCAGCTCGATATCATACCAACCAAGTCCCCTGACATTGGATTCGCCAGATGTGCCCAAGGCTTTCCCTCAAGTAGATTCGATCGACCTAGACTGCAGGTTTTCAGATAGTAGCGAGAGCATCCAGAGACCAGCAGAGTCCTTATCCCGACCAATACCGGATGGAGATTTCGAACTAATTCCCTTGGGGGAGGACCCAGCCCGGTGTGTCAAAATCGGGGCACATATGCCCGAATTAGTGAAACGACAGTTGGAAGCTTGCCTCAAAGGGAACGCAGACTTATTTGCCTGGAGCGCCGCAGAAATGCCAGGGCTCGACCCCGAAACAGCTTGTCACCACCTCTCTATCGACCCAACACATAAAGCGGTCGCTCAACGCAGGAGAAAGCAGTCGACCGAGAAGACCGAAGCTGCCGAATCTGCTGTTAAAGACCTCCTAGAGGCTAAATTTGTAACCAAAGGCCAGGTATACGACCTGGCTCTCAAATGTTGTACTTGTGAAAAAATCTAGTGGAAAATGGAGGATGTGCGTTGATTATACCGATCTCAATCGGGCATGCCCGAAAGATGCATACCCTTTACCTAACATCGATAAGTTGGTCGACAATTCGTCCGGATACAAGTTATTATCCTTCATGGACGCATATTCGGGGTACAATCAAATACCCATGGCCGTGTCTGACAAAAAATACACGGCCTTCATGACCGAATCGGGCAATTACTTTTACAACGTTATGCCCTTCGCTCTAAAAAACGCGGGAGCAACATATCAGCGCATGATGAATAAGGTTTTCCGAGCCGAAATCGGAGACATGCTCGAAGTATACATGGACGACATGATTGTCAAATCTCAACAAGAAACGGACCACGCGTCCCATTTGCGAAAAGTGTTCGACCAGGCACGAAAGTGCAAAATGCGCTTCAACCCTGAAAAATGCACCTTTGGTGTCCGAGCGGGAAAATTCCTTGGATTCTATCTGACTGAACGAGGCATCGAGGCAAACCCCGACAGGTGTCGGGCGTTCGCGGAGTTCCCAACTCCCACTTCCAAAAAATCCATACAATCACTAAATGGGGTCATTACCTCCCTCTCTCGATTCGTGGCAAAATCAGCTCAACACGCTCTCCCCTTTTACAAACTCCTCCGTAAAGAGGCAACTTTCGAGTGGACAGCGGAGTGCGAGCTAGCACTATCCCACCTGAAAAAGGCACTAAGTGAACCTCCAGTCTTATCCAGACCAGAAGAGGGGGAGACACTGTATCTCTACCTTGCGGTCGCGAACGAAGCAGTAAGCGCGGCCCTCGTGCGCGAACTACCCGAAGGACAAAAACCTGTATATTTCACGAGCAAAGCACTTCACGGCCCAAAAATTCGATACCTTCAGATAGAAAAGGTCACTTTGGCCCTCCTTCTCGCAGCTAGAAGGCTATGCCATTACTTTCTGGCTCACACCATCATCGTAAGGACCGATCAACCCATAAGACAGTTACTCGGTCGACCGGACATGGTCGGCCGAATGTTAAAATGGTCACTAGAACTATCTGAGTTTGATATCAAGTTTGAAGGAAGACAGGCTCTCAAAGCTCAAGCGCTGGCCGACTTCGTGGCTGAACTTACATTCACCGAGCAAGACCCGAAAGTTTCGTCCAGGTGGGTTATTTTCGTGGACAGTGCATCTGGCCCGACGGGCAGCGGAGCCGAAATCATTTTGGAAAACGAAGAAGGGGACGTCATCGAAGTGTCCCTGACTTTATCTTTCCCCACTTCTAACAACAAAGCAGAGTATGAAGCCTTCCTAGAGGGCATACGGCTCGCAACCGATCTGGAAGCAGAAGAGATCACGATCTGCACGGATTCCCAATTGGTTGCAAGCCAAGTCCGGGGGGATTTCCAGGCCAAAAATGATAACATGGCCGAATATTTGGCCCTCGTAAAAGGCGAAATAAAACGGTTCAAGAGTGTGGAAGTCAAACACGTTCCGCGGGAAAACAATACCCGCGCAGATATCCTGTCCAAATTGGCAAGCACTAAAAGGAAAGGAAGCAACAAATCCGTCGTACAGAAATTGCTTTCCCGACCAAGTATCGAACATTCATCGACCCGCATACACATTAACGTCGTGGGCGACACGGGCTGCTGGATGACCCCAGTGTTCAACTATCTAACCAAAGGAGAGTTACCAACCGACCCAAAAGAAGCCAGTACTATACGATGAAGGGCGTGCTCATACACTTTAGTAGGTGGACGCATGTATCGTCGAGGATTCTCTACACCCCTCCTCAGGTGTGTAGAGGAGGAAAACATTCCACACGTACTAAGGGAAGTCCACGAAGGAATCAATGCACAGCATCCTGTCGGACGTTCATTGGCTCGAAAAATCCTAAGGGCAGGATACTACTGGCCCACCCTCCAGCACGATGCAAAGGAGCACGTGAAGAGGTGCGACAAATGCCAACGACATGGAGACGTGCACGCAACACCTCCATCCGAGCTAAAATCGTTATCGTCGCCCTGGCCGTTCGCGTGGTGGGGAATGGATATTTAGGACCATTCGTCGTTGGGTCTGGTCAGAATAAATACTTAATTGTAAGTGTCGACTATTTCACCAAATGGATAGAAGCTGAGGCCCTGGCCAAAATCACTGCGCTCAATATACTTCGGTTCTTCAAAAGAAACATCCTCGCCCGATTCGGGGTGCCCCTCGCCATCGTGACCGACAACGGGACTCAATTCACAGATAAACACTTCAAAGAATTCGTTGCATCAATGGGAACGAAACAACATTTCGCTTCAGTCGAGCATCCTCAAACTAACGGGCAAGCAGAGGCCGCGAACAGGGTAATCCTAAGAGGTTTGAAACGAAGGTTGGACGAGCATAAGAAACACTGGGTCGAGGAGTTACATAGTGTACTGTGGGCATATAGGACCACACCCCACTCAACGACCGGAGAATCCCCATTTCAATTAGCATATGGGACCGAAGCGGTAATCCCGATAGAAATGCACGTCCGATCGAGGCGCACGGAATTCCCCATGGAACAAGATACCAATGCTGAAGCTATAAGAGACGAGCTCGACATGGTCGAAGAAATTCAGTCGGAGGCCGCTCTTCGAGAAACTATTCTCAAACAAAAGATAGCTGCTCGGTATGATTCTAAGGTCATAAGGCGAACGTTCGAGGTAGGCAGCCTTGTCCTTAGAAGAAACCACAGAGATCCCCGCGAGGGAAAACTAACGCCCAACTGGGAAGGCCCGTATCGCGTTCGAGCAAAAACCGAGAACGGTGCTTATTACTTAGAAAATCTACACGGGGAAGAACTCGCTCGGCCTTGGAACGCCGAGAAACTCAAAAAATACTATAGTTAAATCAGTCACCTTACTCAACTCCCAAGTGAGGAGAAAGGGAGACTAACGAAAAACTGCGTGCCTAGGTACGAGCACGACAACCCAAATATAACAAAATCAAGCAAGATCTCTTTTCGAGCAAAAGAGAAGCTTGTCGCACGAATGGATACTCAAACGATTCCGACGTCGCCTAAGTACCACGACCAGGTAGAACCCCAGCTCGCGATGGGACGTTCACGCCACGGAGCCCGGGCCATTATCTTGGTTCGAGCACCGATCGGGAGTAAGACTCTCAAATACTGATTGGTCCCCCTAACCAACAGATCTTCCACACTTCCCCGTATCTATTCAATTACTTATAATTAATGCAAAGACGCACGTCAAACACTTATTAAAAATAACAAGTAAACTATGTCCTCCGACAGACGCATTATTACGAGCAAACAAAATATACGACCGCCAAGGTCAAACACATGACATTTAAAAGAAATGCGACACCAAAGGGCCGACTTGTTCGGAGTTACAAATAAAGGGGGCCACGCCCCCAAAACATAATGTATTTTAAATTACAAAGGCACGCTGGCCATAAATTAATTGTCCTCGCCCCCCGGGAGGCCTTCATCTGCATGAGCTTCCTCCTGGCCCAGCTGCTCTTCTGGTTGGTCAGGCTGAGCAGTCGACCCCGGCTGAGAGTCTGCCACCACCAAATCAGAGGGGACTACGATTCGGCCATCCACCACCTTGTAAAGATAATTCATGCGATCAACATCCAAGGCTATGTCAGGGTGGAGAGCTTTCACCTGGTCCACCGTATTCAGGAAGCTGAGCTCAGTTGATGCGTTTAGATCTTCCATATCTTGGTCGATCCGAGCAAGAAACTGAGCCCTCGTCACCAGATGCTTGGTGTCCTCATCCTCGTCCTCCTTGGGGCAGAAGGCGTCCTTCAGTTTCTTGTTTTGCTCAAGCACCCTCTTCTTGTCAACCTCCAGTTTGGCGATGACCGCAGCTCGTTCGGTCGACTCTTTGGTAACAGCTTTGACCTCCTCGGTGGCCGCTGTCAGCTTAGCCTCAGAAGCAGCCAGCTGCTCCTTAAGCTTGCTGTTCTCCCGCTCCAGCATAGGAGCCCCTTTGGCCGTCAGCCAGGCCATTGTCAGGACCCGCATGACTGCGCTCGCGTCCTGAGCTAGAGAAAGCCGCCGAGCAGGACGGTCCATCCCCTCCAGAAAAAGAGAGTCTGCCCGATCCACCTCCATTCTGGTCCCCTTGAAGAAGTTGCGAACAACAAAACATGTGGGTATCCCATGCTTTGGCTTTGGAGGAGCGCCGGCCGTTAAATCCACAGTGGCCGCCGATTTGTGTTTCTTCATTAAAGAGCCAGTAGATACGCCCAGAGAACCCTGAACCAAAGGACCCGACCCCGAACCACTCGCTTCGGTCAGGTTGGTCTGCACGACCCTTGATCGTTTCCTTTGCTGCTGAACCAAACGCTCGTGCATTTTATCTAGAGGATTCGTCAAGGAATCTGAAAAGAAGAATAAGATCAAATTAGTAACAAGCAACAAAATTAAACCAAGAGTTTAACGAGCGCAAATAAACGGATACCGAAAAAGTCGGACACCTCCTGCCCGTTACTACAGGCCAACAATTCAGTAACGCTAATCAAGGGACGCTCCAAAGCTTCCCCCCATCTTGGTCGACCATAACCTTCCCATCTCCGTCCAACAGAGGGGTCGGAGTAAAGGAGGCTATTAATTTTCTGAAGGCCTCAAAACTGGCTGCATCATCATCGCTCAATGAATCCCCCACTTGAACGAACTCCCCCACAGGTTTGTCATAGTGAGCATGACTCCAAGAGAATGGGAACAACCACAGTCTCCTCGGAATCACTTGGCCTTGGTCGTCGAGCTTAGGCTCGTCATTCTCGTCAGTATCTATTCCAAGAAAGCTCATAGCTCTCACGGCCGCCTCGCTCGCAGGCTTTATCAGGAAATAGTCAGTCTTGAAAGCCCGGATGGATTCTGAATGGGCCTTAAAGATTTTGGTCCGCTGCTTGAAGGACACGAACCCTTTCCGGCCAGTTCCTCGCCCGACTTGGCGCTGTAGAGAGAAGAGGCAGAAAAAGAGGGGAAGAGTAGCACCGACGCCCAGATAGGCGCATGTCATCTCGAACGCCCTCAGAAATGCGTACGAGTTGGGGTGCAACTGTGAAGGAGCTACGCAGAGATGCCCGAGCACAGCGTTCACGAAGTCGCTGAAAGGCAACGTCACCCCCAGGACTGAAGTTGCATACTCGTACATGGAGAACGCCCGACCACGAAAATCTGAGAAGATACGATCGTCGTCTCCCGGGAAGGTCACAACCCAATCAGCTGGATCCCCAACAACTGGCAGCGGCTCCGATCGAGGTCTCGAGAATGAGGACACCTTGTCCAACAAATCTTCCATCACCCATTCTTAGGGCGAAACCCTCGTCTGGTCAGGACACTGAGGCGAATCCGTTGACGGTCCTGTAGTACTGGTATCTGAACTTTCCGAGGAGCTCCCAGAGTCTGAAGGTATGGACGTAGACGACACTGAATTTCCCGAGGACGTCTCCTCGGAAAGCACCTCCAGCGGATTCACGAGCGAGTTTTCACCTGAAAAGAAGAGGAAAGGCGTCAGTGAATTCGATTAAGAATATAAAATCCACCCTTCCACCGCTCGACAAGTGAAAGGGCGCGCATCAGCTCAGAAACTATGTCCCGAGCTGTAGCCCTGGCTGACCATCGCTCGGAGCAACGGCTGATGCCCAACATTGTATATGACAAAAATCTAACCTAAAATCCAAGTCTAAGTCGACCAATATCTCAGTCGACCCTAAAGTTAGGGTTCACAACCGACCGGCTACGGTGGCAGAAGTTTTGAGGTTTACTAATTCCAAATCTAAACCCTACCGGTAGAATCGTCCTAAACCGCATGCATTTCTACAAAATCTATACTATAAACACCTAAAGAGAAGAAAAATAACCGTACCTTGAGCTTGAGAAGACATTCTTGAAGAAAATGGGCTTCTGGAAGTGGTGGTCGGTAAGAAACGACGGTGGTCGACGGCTGAGACAGCGGCAGTTGAGCGAGCAGAGTCTAGAGGAAGAAGATGAAACGAAAAGGTCAAAATGGGCCCTGAGAATCCTATTTATAGGAAGGAAAACACATGCGCATGCACGTGATCCCTACACGCTAGCCCCTAGACTAGCCGTCAAATCATTAATAGGCGCGAATTTCCAGATATTCCAGCTTTTCGTTTCACATTCTTCTACCGAGCAACGCATCGCTTGCCCGTTCTCAGAAGATCGACAGCGCAGATCCTTGACTCTGATATTACACTTCGCCGAGCACAATATCGCTCATAAGTCACTGCTCTACAGCACGAGCAATGACTTGGGGGGCTCCTGTTCTGACCCGACCCAATTCCTCCTATTGAGCCAAAAAGACTGATCCAATGACCCTGCTCGACGCCGAGCACAATCATGAAAAGTGGTCCTCAGTCGACCACAAATAAACCGGTCACGATGAGGCCCTCTAACGGCTAGTATTGATCGTTTCCTATCTTCACGGATCCCTCGATCCGCGTCTCACAGAACGAACCAATAATCTTCCAGCTGGTCCCTTATATAAACCCTCTCATTTGAGAGGGTCAGGTACTCAATTCTCAAACCCTGATACTTGTACTTGCTCACTCTTGCTCGGTTACTTACTTTATCATCGGAGTGCCTTGCAGGTACAACCCCTTTTCTCCTCAACGACCATATCCGTCCGCTCTCGAGACCAGCCGCATCGGATCCTGATCTCCAGGTACGATCAGTTTCTGTTTACAAAATTTCAATTTATTGTTGATGATGATTTTTGAAACAAATTTAATAAGTTTAATCTTTGAAGATTTTAAAAACATATTTCTTTTGATATATGAACAAAGAAAGGGTATCAATAGTGATCCCAAGGATGGTAAAATCCGAATGTGTGTAACTTGTCTCTTCCAAAGCAGGGTTTAATTCGGTTGTGTCCATGCGAAGTTCCTGGATAGTCTTGACAGGTTGATGTTAATGATGTTTTGTTCCCCAACAATAAGCATGAGCGGGAATTGTATGATTTGATCTGAGTTCCCATGTTTTCTCCAGAAGAATTGTTGGGAAGGATGTTCTTAAGAATCCCTAGCTGAGTTTTGATCTCTTCCTCAGCAAGTTATCTTTAACTTGAGAAGCATTAGGAATCCCCAGCTGAGCTCTTGTTCCTCAGTTTGAATTGTTTGCATCCTTGAATATAGAAGTATTGATATAGCAGTCAGTTTAGAGGTTTTCTTTTACCTGATGGTGGGTATTGATTTAAAATCCCTCGTAATTGTCTTGGCTATGATGTTAACTTCTGATATCCTCATGTGAATTCCCAGTAGGTCTGCATGTGTTGGTTTCCAACAGATTCCTATGTGATTTTCAATAGGTCTTGCACTCTATCCCCAAGTGGAGCAGGAGCATTATGACAGTTATTCCTCGCAAAGTTTGATTTTTATCAAGAATACTTCCATCCTCAGCAGATTATTACCTTTCCTCAGTAGGATGATATCCCTAGCAGGTGCTGTCTCATCATGATTTAAGCCTTGTAGTAGGTTTTTATTCCTTTGATTGCTTATGACAGTCCCCTGCAAGATTTCAAGTTGAATCTTCAGCATGTTTCCCTGCATTGTTACCTTGGGATTAGCCGAGTATCTGGTTGTTGTGGTGTTCATGTCACCTGTTTCTTATCTTTATGTCTGTTTTGTCAGCATATTCATAAGCATATTCATACGCATAAGCATAGCATTGTTTGCTTGCATTCTTGCGTTTATCATTGTTATCTGCTCTTTGGTGTGGACTTTCCCCACAGAGTGTGTGAGTTGTCTTCCTCTCAAGTTTAGAGTGTCGACCCTTAAGTAGAAAGTGTTAATCCTTTCTAATTCCCCAGAGTTTGTTTCTCATGGATGATTTTGATTCAGTTTCCTCCCCCAGTTTATTATCTGGATGGAATTTCCCCAGTTGAGATATTTCCTCCTCGGGATGAGTCTTGTTTGACCGTTTCTTTCCAATTGGTTCTTGGATTGAACTTTGGTCCCCTTTTGTGAGTAATATTGCTTTGGAATTAAGCTATCATTGTTTGATAGTGGGCAATATTTTCTCCAGCTTAAGTATATTACTTTAGAATTAAGCTATCAGTAATCGATAGTGGGTAATATTACCAAATTAATCAAGTTCTTTTGCTTGTACTCCTACCCAGTAAATCCGGTAGTCGAGATATTTTCCTCTTACCCAGTAAAAAGGTAATAGAAGCTGTTTTCCTTTGATTGAGTTCCTATCTAGTAAATCAGGTAGTTGATCATGCTCCTACCCAGTAAATCAGGTAGTTGAGAATTTTTCTGCCCAGTAAAAAGGTAGTGGAGGTTATCCCTCTTTATTTTACTCCTATCCAGTAAATAGATAGTCGAGTCCTTTGTATTTTCTACCCAGTAAATTAGGTAGTTGAGAATTTTTCTGTCCAGTAAAAAGGTAATTGAGGTTATCTCTCTGTATTTTGCTCCTATCCAGTAAATCGATAGTTGAGTCCCTTATATTTCCTACCCAGTAATCAGGTAGTTGATGATTCTTTTCCAACTCAGTATTCCATTCTTGGATTCACATACTTTGTTTGATTGATAGTTCCTGGCAGGATGTTTATTTTCCCTGGTTGAATCTTGTACCTTGATTTTATCATACCTTTTCCCAAGTGGAGTCAGCTATCCAGTGATTTATTTTCCTGGTAAACTCTTTGGTTGTGTGTTGTTGTTTCCCCAGCGGGATTTTCTTCTGTGTTCCCAAGTTTTGTTTTCCTCTGTTGGTCATATTTTCCCCACAGAGATCTTGGGTTTGCATATCATATTGATATCATATCTTGTTCTCTTAGGACAAAAATTGGGTTTTCTGTATTTAAGTCTCTCCCATCTTGTAGAGACGAAGATGTCAATCTTCATATCTCCGGATTGAAGAAACTTAAATAGGGGCAGCTGTAACACCCTAATTTTTGCCCTAAGATTTCTTCGCATTTCATCTGCATTTTGCATAACAAACAAGATCGCACTGGTTTTAAGTTTCTCCTCAAATGTAGGGTGTATGCTTCCCAGGGGATCACCATGCTTTTACTTCTTTATATTTGTTTATATTTACCGACTTCTAACCGAAATACCAAAAATATGTAGCAGTTTGCTTCTTCTTCTCTCTGTGTTGCAGGTTTTCAAAGATAGGGCAATGATTTCAATCCAGATGCGTTTGTTCAGTTACAACTCGATCCAAATGGATGTTTGACCTAATATTGGTCAAACTATCAGAAGATTGTTCAACTGCAAGTTATGTGTGCCAGTGATTTATTCCTCAGACAGTGCGTGTTCAAAGTTCAAGCTGTGTTGTATGTGAAAATCATCAGTTTATCAAGCAGTGA
Source organism: Lathyrus aphaca (assembly GCA_963966055.1). NCBI lineage: Eukaryota > Viridiplantae > Streptophyta > Magnoliopsida > Fabales > Fabaceae > Lathyrus > Lathyrus aphaca. Next base: position 230,506,468 of record OZ014522.1, read on the forward strand.
TGTGTGAAAAGTGTGGTCTCGATGGAGTGTTCCTCAGTTTACCGTTGATTCATCTGGGGATTTATTTTCCTCAGCATGAATTCAAAATATCAGGGCAAATTTCAAACAATGTCAGTGATTATGGGTGAATTGGCAAGGGGTTCAGTGGTTCAGTAAAGACTGTTTTCATCAGTTGGCTTGTGAGAAAAATCATGGTTATGGGTTTAGAAATCATCACTTCATCCATTACTTATTTTTCATTTAAACCATCTTTTTTTTGTAGCCATTATCCTTTTCTATTCATTTTTAACTCTTACCAATTATTCATTTTTTTTTCTTCTTCTTTTTATTTTTTATATTAAATTCACCTTTTCAAATTTCTATTCTTTTCGAATATCCATTGTCGCTCCCAATAAATGAGGCTAACTCAAATAAGGTACATACGCGAACGGTCGGCGAAAGGATGAAATGAAAAGAGTCGCCGGCTAGGCATTTTTATCCCGGAGGAAAGGTAATGCTGCATAAACCTAGAAAAGATATGGATAAGACGGTTGCGGACCAGAGAGACTGAGAAAGGGGGTTGGTTACAACCTGGGAAGGTATTAGCACCCAGATTGTCCGTCGTACTCGACGGGATCCACGCTTAAAAGATTTGTGTTTTAAAGGGGTAGTGTCAGTGCAATTTATGTATCAAAACTGGAAAAGGAAGTACAAGTGTTAGTGTAAATGAAGTGTGAGGTGTATAAGTGAAGTGTCAGTGTGAGAACAAGAATGAATTGCTCTAGACAATGAGGCTAAAAGAATAAAGTTGGAAGAGGGGGAATATACAGAGACTTTTGTTCGATAACTGTTAAGTTATGCCTACGTATCCTCTCGTGCAATGAGGAAGTCAGAACACCGTAGTTCGACCCAAAGAGACTGAAAGATGAATTGACTGATGAACTGCTTACTTGCCTATGCTCAAGTGTATGACCTGTCTGGCTCAGGTGCAAACTGTCTTGCATTAGACGGAAGAAGCAAGTTCTCGTGTATGGGTGAATTAGATGAGAAAAGAATCCCGGAGGAGACAATTATTGTTTGTTTTTTGTATTTTCAGTCTTTTATTGCCTTTTGAAGTTTGCCATAAGTTAATGAGCTTAAGCCTAAACCAATGGATTTAGTAAACTCATCACATCTTCCCTCTGATTAGGGGTAATGAGAGTACCTTAAGTGTGAAGTCAGCTTCTCACACTTAATCACCATGATGTAGGGTTAAGATCATTAACCTACTTGTGATTATTTAGATGTTTTTGGGGTTTTTGTTTGGTGTTAAGTAATGAGATTAAGCCATAATCAGGGATTAAACAGACTCATTACACCATCCTAATAGAAGGATAATAGATGAGAATGCTTAAGCTGAGGAAAGCTCCTCAACTTAATCCATGATTAGGGATTAAACTCATGACAAAACAAAGTCTTTATTAAGTGGATTTTAGTTAATGATAAGATGATGAAGTGAGTTTTATGGTTTGTAAGACAACTTGAGGGAGACTTGTCCATTAACACTAGGGTTAGTCCTTCTTAACCAATTAAGGAAGAATTAGAACCCTAATGCAAGACCCAAGTTACAAGCTTGATGTCTTGATGATTATTAAGTGGATTGATTAAAGGATTTTAAACACATTAAGGGTTTAACACTTAGGATTAAAGTTATACATTCCATCCTAATAGAAGGATGCAGGCATAAGCTTAATCACAAAGCCTTAAAGCCTTTAGGGTTTAGTCCCTGATTATGAGATGATAAGAGAAGACTCAATGAGACACAAAGGTAAAATCTAAATGGGGGACTAATCAAAACCCTAATTATTGTCATGCTTGGTTGTTCCTAAGGTTTGTGAGGTTTACAAGAAAGATCTTCAGAGAAACCACCAGGAAGCAGATGAAAGGAGCAAAGGGAAGCAAAGTAACTTGCTTCATTTAAGAAGACAAGTCACTTGAGGAAAGAAAGTAAGAGGAAGAAGAATGAGCAAGCTCAACCTCAAACACAAGACAAAATGCAGCAATGATGCATAAGAGAGATGAAAAGAGATTGTGATAAGTGAAGGCAAATTCACCTCTCAAAACAACTTACCACCTGAAAAGTTAGTGAAAGAAATGCAATGCAATGCAAAATGAGATGTAATGACATGATGCAAACCAAAACCAGAAGCATGAGTATGATTCTAATGATGCTAAGAGATGATGCACACATGAGGCAAGGCATGGGGATGATCAAACAAACATATGGATGCAAATGAAGCATGCTTAGAAACATGAACATACATGAAAAGTTATGGAATGCAAATGACATACAACATGGCAAATGAAAGATGCAATGATCAAACATGATTCTAACATGTCCTAAGATGTATTATGAATCAAATGGATGCACAAAATGTCATGGCAAGTCATGGTATGCAAGCAAATGGAAGATGGGTGCAAATGAAATCCCAAGTTAGGGTTTATGATCAATGCACAAAACAAAAATCAAAACCAGAAGCAAACATCATGATAAAAAATTGAAAATGCATTCAAAGGAACCCTAAACCTATACAAACTCACTACCCAAAGGAGGGGTTCTAACTCTTAACCTAATGAGGGTTATGAATTTTCTAAGATTGCTAGGGTTTTAAGGTACCTTGTCAAGAAAAATGTCAAAAAAATAGGAAATGCAAGATCAATTCATGCCAATTTAATCCTATAAACTACATGCTAAACATGATGCAATGCAAGAAGAATCAAGGTCCAACTCTTAAAGGCTAGGCAGAAATGGATTTTTGAAGTTTGAATCAAAATAATGCCTTAAAATGAAATTAATTCCATGGAAAAATGTCAAAAGACATCAAGATCAAAAAAGAAATTTGGTTTGAGAGTTGGACAATGTTTCTAAATGATTTTAAATGTCTCATGAATTTTTTATGATTTTTAAATACCTAAAAGTATTTTTAATTAATTAATTCTCATTAACTAATTAAAAATAAACTTTTAAATGATTTAAAAATAATTTTTAATGCAAAAAATAAAAATAAAAATGTTTTTGGTTTCTGAAAATTAATAAAAGCTTGAATAAAAATTTGCAGAATTTTTCAATGATTTTTACTATTTTTAATAAAATGTAGAAAACAAATGAATTTAAATGAAATAAAAATGAATTTAAACTGAAAAATGAGGAAGTCAACAGAATCAAGGGCTGAGGTTCAAACTGGCACGCGCGCGAATTGACTTGGCGCTCATCTGGACGGCCAGCATTTAAAATCTCCTAATTATGATTAAACCCTAATTAAAAGCCCTAATGACTTTCAGATGACCGGAACAGTGTTCCGGTCATCTTCTCCGGCCAACCAAAAACTCAATCTCACTCTCCAGGCCATTTCAAAAGCTCTAACTCTCCAGAATTCATCCTCTACCCACCCCAAACACGAATCAAGCACAAAATCATGTTTAACTTCCAACACAAACACGAATCGAATCAAAGAAGTTTTCAGGTCAAACTTTCAGAACATCATAACATGCTTGTTTCTGGCTCATTTTCAAAAATAAATAGATCCCCATGATCAGGGCAACACACAAAACAACATTCTAACAAGAAATTAATGTTCTGGAAAATTTTTTCATCATGCTACCTGAGACTGAGCTTTCGATTCAGGAGCTTTCTGGTTGTTTCTTTGGCTCAACCAAGTCCCAATGATCCTCCTTAGAAGCTTTTGACACTTAGTTGGAGTTTATATGGCCTCTATAGAAAGTTGGCAGAAGCTCAGGTCAAGGGTGTATTGAAATCGTGTTTTTGATTCAGGGCCTTTTAGGGCAAGGTGATGGGTGGTTTGTGATCAGTGAAGCATGTGGAGATCAATGGTGAAGTTTGTTTGTGTGTTTGCAGCTTGTGGAATCAGTTTCGAAAGGTTTTGCATAAAAGGTGAGAAATGAGGATGTTGGCTTATGGGCAAGATCAGAATGAGTTGTCTTATGAAAATGAAGCCTTGGAGTATGTTTGTAAGATCTGGATTGGGCAGAGAGTTGTTGTGTCACTGTGGGATTGGTATGGGTGTTCTTACCAAAAAGTCAAAAGTTGTGTACTTGAGGTATGGGCAATGGTGTAGCTAGCTCATTGGCTTGTCCTTGCCCAGCTGAGTTTAAGGAGGTCCATGGAATTGTTTATGAGATGATTCAGCAAGTGGTTTATGGCTTGTGATAGGTTTTGCACTTTTCACAAAGTTTGGCCCCTTTGTGATTTCTTCAGGTTCAAGGCATGAAATGAGGTGATTCTTTGGCCCATTCTGAATTTTAGAGGTCATGTGATCATGTTGTGAAGAATTTGTACACATTTGAGGCCTTTAGAACACTTGATCATACCATTTTGCAAAATGCCTCTTTGGTAGAAAACTTCAAATTATGTGATTTTGGCCAACTTTGACAAGCCATAACTTTTGATCCAAAAATGAATTAGGTCAAGTTCTTATACTTTTTGAAAAGGGAATGATCCATTCTACAACTTTCATGACCAAAGTTTTTCCATTTGAAGCATTTTTGAATCAAAAAGTAAGGGTTGAAAAAGTTTCCCAAAATGGCAATTTTCAAAATAAGTCAACTTTCCCAAAAAGTCAACTTTGCAAATGGCTTGAAATTCTTCAATTTTGTGAACTTCTAACATCTTCCATGATCAAATAAAGATCATACACAATCAAAATTATGAAGAACACCCTTTGGTTGGGTTATTGGGGGCCTCAGATGCCCTGATTTTGCACTGACTTGCTCAAGAAGTCAACTCTTGATCAGATGACTTCCCCGTGGAATTTCTTCATGAAAATTGATATGCATGCTCCCTATACCATATAGAGACCAATAGAAACAAGAATGACCAAAAAATTTGGAGTTATGGCCTTTGAAACCAAAACCCTAATTTTAGGTCATTTGTGCAGTTAAACCTGGCTCTGCTTCCATGCCATTCTCAGTTCTTGTGATTCTTTGACATTCTTGGCTTTGAGGGGATATAATATGATGCTTGGACATACATGGACCCCTTTGAAGTGATTGATGACCTTTGGAGTGGCTCAAGAAGCTCTTGGATTGCTCAGATCACAAACCCTAGATGCAGATGACTTTGAACCAATGCAATGAATCAAAAATGTGGTATGAGATGCTATGATTGAGTTTATGCATATGAAGAGATCACAAGCCATGGTGTGAATGGGTGAGGGAAAATTTGGGGTGTTTACAGCTGCCCCTATTCAAGCATTAGTTAGTTGTGCAGGATGTAAGCGACGGCTTAACAGGCAAACAAGATAACTTGTGGTTGAATACCAAAGACAGTCCAAAATTTGCACTCACAGAATGAAGAAGAAAAGGGATATAGATTGTATAAGAAAATAAAGTATATATAAAGTGTGGGCGACGGGGGACAACCGCCGAGCAGAGGACGACTGCTGGGGAAGGGGCGATGACGGGGACGGCCGACATGCTGGGAAAAATGCGGGAAATAAAGCAATGACGGGGACGGCCGACATGCTGGGGATATGAGAGATTGTGATGGGGACGGCCATCAAGTAAAGCTGTAAGATTCTCTAGGGAATATGCAAAAAGTAAATGATGAGGTACGGTCATCAGGTTCATAAAGTAATGCAAACAACGATGGGGACGACCATGGGGCTAAAATGATGAAGGACGATCATCAGGAAAAGGAAAAGGGACCACGACGGGGACGGCCATCGGGTTAAAGAATAAATGAAATAAAGATGAGGGACGGTCATCAAAGGTGAAGGACGATCACCTAGCAGGGGACGGCTGCTCTGAGGGGGATAAGATGAGGGACGGTCATCTAAGGTGAAGGACGATCACCTGGCAGGGTACGGCTGCCGAAAGTATCGCGACATAGGACGAATGCCGGATAAAAGGTCGACGATGGGGACGGCCATCAGACAAGCATGATGAAGGACGATCATCAAGAGGTGAAGGACGATCACCTAGCAGGGGACGGCTGCTCTGAAGGTTTATCATGACATAGGACGAATGTCAGATAACAAAATCAACGATGGGGATGGCCATCGGATAAAAATGATGAAGGACGATCATCAAGAGGTGAAGGACGATCACCTAGCAGGGGACGGCTGCTAAATATCACGGCATAGGACGAATTCCAGATAACAAGATCAACGATGGGGACGGCCATCGGGTGAGCATGATGAAGGACGATCATCAAGAGGTGAAGGACGATCACCTAGCAGGGTACGGCTGCTCTCAGGGTTTATCATGACATAGGACGAATGTCAGATAGAAAAGAAATTTTGCTTTGCTGGCGACCTACTGGGGAATAATAAACACGGACGAGTGTTTATATCCAAGAAATAAAAAGGTATAAGTGTTTCGGTATTGTGTATATATTAAAGATGCGGACGAGCATCCCTAAGGCTATGATACGGGCGAGTATCGGGTAGAAACAAATACTGACACGTGCTCAGAGATGATGATACGGACGAGTATCAATTGGTTAACAGGGAACACGGACGAGTGTTGATTCTGAGGGGACTCTTCTGGGGAAAAATAGACACAGACGAGTGTCTAAATACAAGAGTGTTTGACACAGTGTATGGATTAAAGATGCGGACGAGCATCCCTAAGACTATGATACGGACGAGTATCAGGTAGAAACAAACGCTTGAAGCATGTTCTGAGATGATGGTACGGACGAGTACCAACTGGTTAACAAAGAACACGGACGAGTGTCGAATCTGAGGGGTTTTGAGTGATATATACAAGATACAAACGAGTATCTGTATGAGTGAAAACAGGAGTAATAAGTATGAGTGGTGTAAGGACAAGTGTTTAACTTGTTGGAGAGAGTGACATGGACGAGTGTCAAGAGGTATATTATAAACAAGTATATGCTTTACAAAGTGTTTAGGTAATTATGTTGGGGAAAGTGACACGGACGGATGTCAAGAAAGTTATATATATATATATATGTATCTGTGAGTGCAAAGGGGACGCTTTGGCTTTCTACTGGGGATATGACACGGGCGGGTGCCACAAGGAGTATGTACTGATGTTTTGTGAGTGTAAGACAACTGCTTTAGCTTTAGCTCTCCGCTAGGGAATCTGGGGAGCATTCTGTATATGGTTGATGGATAGTCATTATTCACAAGTGTTTGATTCAGAACATGGCTTATGATTATGCAATATGTTTGATTTTTTCCGTAATGCTCCGTATTAGACGGAATGCTACGCTCTGTGGGGAATATGATGCGAATGCTATGATTATGCAGGGATACTGATCCGGGATTCGGATCCCGTTGCTGCAAAGATCCCCGGTTGATCTTCTTGAAGTGGATATCCCAGCTGGGGATGAGATCATTGGCAGATCTGATGAGATGTATCTGCTTGGGGAAATAGGTCACTGATAGACCCATCCTTGGTAATGAGGGACCCAACTGGGGTTCGTAGAAGCCTTCGTCACTCTGTTGTGATTCCTTCGTGTGTTGTTTTTTCGGGTAGAGGTTGACACTCTGTGGGGAGATGGTTCCCTGGCTTTTGCACCTGACTGTGGAGGACTATTGAATGGTAACTCGGCTGGGGAGAAATAACAAGTGGCAACTCAGCTGGGAGAAAACACTTCGGGTGCTAAGGCTGAGCGAGTATTGATTTGCCAGCTTGCCGGGATGAAGTTTACATGCCCCATGTCGTGCTTTGAAATGCCTGCAATCCTGCAAAGACAGAGAAACGCACAAGTAATCCTGAGGTATCCCTTACCGGACTCCGTTGTAAGAGTCCAGACACTCCCGGGAGTAAATATATCTCCTGCAAGCACGTATACTTTAGAAACATCTGTATTTATGCAATCAATATCTTAAAGATATCAGACATTTTTCAAATGAAAATAAAATGTACGAGACGAGACGTGACTGACAATCTGATTTTATTAATTCGTATGCCCTGAATTTGGCAAGATACAGTCAAAGAAACATATCCCTAGAATGAAGAGATTGTTACAAATTGAGAAATAAAAGGTATTGGCAATGTTGACGACGCTTCGAGGAGCTTCCCTTTGCTACGACTCGTATGACATTTGACATTCTTCTCGTCTTGCTTTCTGAAGAATGCTGATTCTGAAAGAGGCTTGATCCTTTCGAAGCTTACCAAGTTGTAGGTGATACAGACGAATTCAGGATGCAGTTGTTCACTTATTCCCTTATTTTGCATGGATCGCCCTTTCGGGTTTTCAATCCATCGGGATACCCATTTTTGCCTGAGTTGTCCAATGCAGCTTTTCAACTCAGCGGGTGTACATTTTTTGTTTATTTTCCCTTATTTTTGCCCGAGTCTTTTATTCTGTTTTTGACTCGCCGGGATGCCCTATTTTTGCCTGGACTTACATTCTGTTTTTATGTCCAGCGGGTCACTTTTATGCGAAGTATTTTTTAACTGCATCTGAATTCATAGGGGACAGGAAGTCTTCACCATCCATAGTGCTGAGCATGAGTGCTCCACCGGAGAAAACTTTTTTTACTACGAATGGTCCCTCATAATTCGGAGTCCATTTGCCCCTGTGGTCTGTATGAGGAGGGAGGAGTCTTTTCAGCACAAGATCTCCTACTTGGTACTCTCGGAGCCTAACTTTCTGATCGAAGGCTTTCTTCATTCTTTTCTGATACAACTGCCCATGACAGATTGCAGCCAATCTTTTCTCTTCAATCAGACTCAATTGTTCATATCGGGATCGGACCCATTCTGCTTCCTTCAGCTTAACATCCATCAGTACCCGTAGGGAGGGTAGTTCAACTTCAACTGGTAGGACTGCTTCCATACCATACACAAGCTGATACGGTTTTGCCCCGGTGGATGTTCTGATTGACGTGCGGTACCCATGCAAGGCAAACGGTAGCATCTCATTCCAGTCTTTGTAGGTGACTACCATCTTCTGCACAATCTTCTTGATATTCTTATTAGCTGCCTCAACGGCGCCATTCATCTTTGGCCTGTAAGGAGAAGAATTGTGGTGTTGGATCTTGAAGTCCCGGCCAAGCTCTGCCATCATTTTGTTGTTTAAGTTAGAACCATTATCAGTAATGATTCGCTCGGGCACTCCATACCGACAGATGATATCTCTCTTCAGAAATCTGGCTACCACTTGCCTTGTAACATTGGCATAAGAAGCCGCTTCAACCCACTTGGTAAAATAGTCAATGGCAACCAAGATGAATCTGTGGCCATTCGAAGCAGTTGGTTCGATCTTGCCAATCATGTCAATGCCCCACATAGCAAAGGGCCAGGGTGAAGACATCACATTCAGAGGATTGGGAGGCACGTGCACCTTATCCGCGTAGATCTGGCATTTATGGCATTTTCTGGCATAGGCACAACAGTCGGCATCCATTGTGATCCAGTAATAGCCTGATCTTAACAACTTTTTAGCCATTGCATGTCCTCCAGTATGGGTACCAAAGGATCCTTCGTGCACCTCGTGCATCAACAAGTCTGCTTTTGTTCTATCAACGCATCTGAGGAGTACAATATCAAAGTTTCTCTTGTACAGGGAACCATCAGTGTTCAGAAAGAAACTACCAGCAAGCCTTCTCAAAGTCTTCTTATCATTGGAAGATGCCCCAGGTGGGTATGTTTGATCCTCCAAGAAGCTCTTAATGTCATGGAACCAAGGCTTATCATCTTTAACAACATCTGCTGCGAACACATATGCTGGTCTGTCAAGTCTGGACACTGAAATCCGAGGTACAAAGTTGGCAGCTTGAACTTTGATCATGGATGAAATGGTAGCCAGAGCATCTGCAAACTGATTCTCGTCCCGGGGGATATACTCAAGCTTGACCGTTGTAAAGAAAGTCAATAACCTCCTTGTATAATCCCTATAAGGTATCAGATGATCCTGGTGGGTGTACCATTTTCCGTTGGTTTGATTAACTACCAGAGTTGAATCTCCGAATACAGTCAAAGTCTTGATCCTGAGGTCAATGGCTTCCTCAAGGCCCATAATACAAGCTTCGTATTCAGCTTCGTTGTTAGTGCAGTTAAAGGTGAGTTTTGCCGAGAAAGGCATGTGAACTCCCTTAGGCGTAATGAGTACTGCACCAACACCACGACCATTCATATTAACAGCCCCATCAAACATCATAGTCCATTCTTCTTCCGGGTCAGGCCCTTCAGTGTGAATAGGCTCTTCATGATCTTTTGCTTTCATGAACATGATGTCTTCATCAGGGAAGTCAAATCTCATAGGCTGGTAATCATCAATAGGTTGCTCAGCAAGATAATCAGACAATACACTGCCTTTGATGGCTTTCTGAGATGTGTACTGGATGTCATATTCTGTGAGGATCATTTGCCATCTTGCAACCCTTCCGGTGAGTGCTGGCTTCTCAAAAATGTACTTAACTGGGTCCATTTTTGATATCAATAAAGTAGTGTGGGTCAACATATACTGTCTCAGTCGGCGAGCAGCCCACGCTAAAGCACAACAATTTTTCTCGAGCAGTGAATAACGTTGTTCACAGTCGGTAAACTTTTTGCTCAGGTAGTATATTGCATACTCTTTTCGACCAGACTCGTCATGCTGGCCCAGCACACACCCCATTGACTCTTCTAATACTGTTAAGTACATTATTAGAGGTCTTCCTTCAACTGGAGGCATAAGGATTGGAGGTTCTTGCAAGTACTCCTTGATCTTGTCAAAAGCCCTCTGGCAGTCTTCGTTCCACCTGACCGTTTGTTCTTTTCTTAACAGCTTGAACAAAGGCTCACAGGTTGCTGTAAGGTGAGATATGAACCTTGAAATGTAGTTCAATCTACCCAGAAACCCCCGAACTTCTTTTTCAGACTTTGGTGCAGGCATTTCTTGAATGGCTTTGACTTTATCAGGGTCAACTTCAATCCCTTTCTCGCTTACAATAAATCCCAGCAGCTTACCAGATCGCACCCCGAATGTGCACTTGTTGGGGTTCAATTTCAGTTGGTACTTCCTCAGGCGCTTGAATAACTTCAACAGATTCACCAGGTGGTCTTCTTCTGTGAGGGACTTGGCAATCATGTCATCCACATAACATTCAATTTCTTTATGGATCATGTCGTGAAATAATGTTACCATAGCCCGTTGATACGTTGCACCAACATTCTTCAGTCCGAATGGCATCACCTTATAACAGAACGTGCCCCAGGGTGTGATGAAAGTTGTCTTCTCCATGTCTTTAGGTGACATCTTGATCTGATTGTATCCCGATAATCCATCCATGAAGGAGAACACCGAGAACTGAGCCGTATTATCTACCAATACATCAATGTGAGGTAATGGGAAATCATCTTTCGGGATGGCTCTGTTCAGGTCCCGGTAGTCAACACACATTCTCACTTTGCCGTATTTCTTAGGCACAGGTACTATGTTGGCAACCCACGGTGGATAGCTAGTTACAGCAAGGAACCCAGCGTCCCACTGCTTTTGTACCTCTTCCTTTATCTTCATTGCCATATCTGGGCGAGTACGGCGCATCTTCTGTTTTACTGGCGGGCAATCTTCTTTTAATGGCAGCTTGTGCATGACGATATCGGTGTCCAACCCTGGCATGTCCTGATAAGACCAAGCAAGCACATCCACATACTCCCGAAGCATGTCAATCAACTGTTCTTTCACTGAGTCTTGTAGGCAGGCCCCGATCTTGACCTCTTTCACATCCTCTTCCGTACCAAGATTAATCGTTTCAACCTCCTCCTGGTGAGGAGTAATAACCTTCTCCTCTTGCCTTAACAACCTGGCTAGCTCTTCAGGAAGCTCATAATCTTCTTCAACCCCTTCATCAGCTTGATTGATTGGATTGCCAAAGTCATACGAAGTCATAGCTGTGTTGTTATCGGTGCAGTCTGAAAGGCACTCTCTGCAAGGGTTTAGATTGTTCATTTTAGTGATTGATTTTAATCTTGTTTAGAAAGAGTGAAATGAAGTTTATCATTTTGGAAAACATTGCCATTTTATTTTTGTACAAAAAGAAAAATGAAAAACAGTGAGCAGAAAAGAAAAAGACTCATTTGCAAAAGACGTCCGATATTCATTGATTGATCTGTTTGCACAAAATTACAAGATGGCCCGATTACAAAATGAGTCTTGTCATCTTGGGCAAGATGCAAGACTTAATGCATGCTTAAAAATACAGGAAATAATAATTACTCTGCAGGAGTAACCCTTATAATTTCCTGGGAAGACCAGTTTGAGATACGGCTCCCCGGGATCCTTGGACGTATCCAGCTCTCCAGGTTGTGCTCATCTTCCGACTCATCTTCCAAGTTGTTTACTGCATCAGGGGTGAGCATCCCCCCACTAACAAAACTGGGCTTCTTAGCAGCCTCTGATTGATCTTGTTGAGTTGGTTTGTAACCCAACCCAAATCTGTCCTCTTTCTTCTCCACAGGCAACAGCTTGCCCCAGCCTTGAGCATTCCCCTCTTCAACAACCTTCCTGGCTTGCTGGTAAGATGTCATAGAAGTCCCAAGTACAGCAGATGCTTTATTAATGTTCAGGGCTTCAAATCCCTGGCTCATGGTTTCATGGATCTCTCCATCCATCTCAATGTATTTGTATGTAGCCAGGTGGCTAACAAAGATATCTTCTTCACCGCAGATGGTGATGATCTGGCCCTCCCACTCGAATTTCAGCTTCTGGTGAAGGGTAGACGTAACTGCGCCAGCGGCATGGATCCAAGGTCTACCCAACAAACAGCTGTAGGCCGGATGAATGTCCATCACATAGAAGGTAATTTTAAAAGTCTGCAGCCAATCATCACAGGCAGATCAATCTCTCCTAGCACTGATCTCTTAGAGCCATCAAATGCTCTTACTACCAAATTACTTGGACGTAATGCCAAGCCACCATACTCCAGCTTCACCAAGGCTTTCTTTGGTAAAACATTGAGTGAAGACCCAGTGTCTACCAGCACATGTGATAGAACAGCACCCTTGCATTCTAGGGTGATGTGTAAAGCCTTGTTGTGATTACATCCCTCAGTTGTTAAATCAACATTGGTAAAACCCAACCCATGGCTGGTATTGACATTTGCTACCACGGTCTCCAGCTGATTAACGGTGATCTCCTCTGGCACATATGCTGCGTGCAAGACTTTTAGTAATGCATTCCGGTGAGCTTCGGAACACATCAGCAGGGATAGAATGGAGATTTTTGAGGGAGTTTGGTGAAGCTGATCCACCACTTTGTAATCACTCCTCTTGATAATTCTCATAAACTCATCTACATCTTGTTCAAAAGATGTCTTCTGTGTTTCCTTGAGAATGGGTTCTTCAGCTATTACACTCTTTCCCTTTGCTTTGGCAGCAGCCTCTGCTTCGGCGTTAGGTATTTGTGATTGCGAGGCAAAAAGGCGTTCGCTTCTGGTGAAGCCTCCGCCTCCCCCGACATTATCAATCTGTGGAGAAGAGGTTGAAGAGTCAAGAGTGATTTTCTCCCCATTGCAGTAAAAGTCAGAGCCATAATGCCAAGGGATGGCATTACTGCTTTCATATGGAACTGGTCCAGGTACCGTGATGGTAACCGGACTGACTGCAGCAGAGGAGGGTGTTGAAATAGTGTGTGGATCGTAGTAGATGGTGACCGGTGACCTGGCAGGAGACGCCACTGCTTGTTGTTGAAAATTGTTGTTCGGAGGAATACTTGACGGATCATAATAAATAGTGACTGTTGAGATATCTGCTGGTGTTGTAGAAGATCTTGCTGGATAAATGGCTGTTGATTTTGTAGGAGATTCTGAATAAAGGGGTGCTGATGTTGTAGAAGAGATGGTGGTTGATATCTGGTTTGTTGAAGTGATATTTGAAGCATTTGTTGATGAAACTGAAGAATTGTTTGGAATAATTGTTGTTGCAGTTGTAGGAGACTCAGGAACTGTTGTCAGAGAGATTGCTGGATTTGAAGGTGTTGATGTTGTGATTTGAAGTAGGCCACTCTGGATAAGACCATCTATACCGCTCCTCAAGTTATCACACCCATTTACCGAAATGTTGCAATAACCGCACCCGAGCTCACACCCGGGGAATATCTGGCATTCTAGGAGTTGAGCTTTAATCTCTACCAGGGGTGTCCGAATCTGCCCAACACTGGTTATTAAGAAAGACGGCTTATCTTCCTCAATAGCATTAATTCTTAGTCCTCCGTGGTTGGGCATGGGATTCTTGTTAACATTTGGCGGGGGTGCAAAGTTTAGAGCTTTAGAATCTACCAAGTCTTGTACCTTCATTTGTAGAGCCCTGCATTTCTCTGTACTGTGGCCAGGTGCATTGGAGTGAAAAGCACATCTGGCGTTGGCGTCATAATTTCTTGGTAGACTGGAAGGATCTGGTGGTGCCAACGTCCTTAACTCAACCAAGTTGAGCTTCAGGAGCTGTGGAAATAAAGAGGCATAAGGCATAGGGATTGGATCAATCACCCTATTGGCCTGAGATGGTCTCTGCTGAAAAGGTCTTTGTTGATTGTTGTTGTTGTTGTTGTTGTAATTTCTCTGAGGCGGATATTGAACTTGTTGCTGGTAGTGGGGTTGTTGCTGTGATTGATATGCCGGTTGCTGAGGAATTGGAGCGGGAATAGTGACAGCTGCCACTGACCTATGAACATATTGAGGTCTGCCCCTGTTGGCCTGAATAGCATTAGTCTCACCGGTTCTTCTTGGACCTACAAAAGGCTTTCTGGGGTTGCTGGACGAGCTCGCACCATTGTCAGAAATCTTGCCCATCTTTAATAGGCTCTCAATCCTTTCTCCAGCTATGACTACATCAGCGAAGCTGGTGGAAGAAAAGGCAGCTAGCCTGTCAATATACGTCCCTTGAAGGGTGTTCATAAACATGTCGGCCATTTCCCTTTCCGACATGGGTGGCTGGACAGCAGCGGCAAGCTGTCTCCACCTCTGGGCGTATTCCCGGAAGCTTTCCCTGGATGATTGAGACATTCCCATCAGGAGGGTCCTGTTAGGAGCCATATCCAAGTTGTACTGGTACTGTCTGATGAAGGCCTCAGCTAGGTCCTTCCAGCATCTGATGGTTGCTCTAGTCAAATGGGAGTACCATTCCCTTGAAGCCCCTGTTAAACTGTCTTCGAAATAAAACATCCACAGTTTCTCATCCATGGTGTATGCCTTCAGCCTCCCTAGAAAGGATTGCAAGTGGGTTCGTGGACAGGAAGTTCCGTTGTACTTCTCGAAGCACGGGGGTTTAAACTTGTGGGGAATCCTTACCCCGTCCACTAATCCCATGTCCATGACATCAAAGCCCAGGGAATTCTGAGACTCCAGGGATCTCAATTTCTCAGCAATTTCATCTAGCCTTCTGTCATAGGCTTCATCCCCAGCTCCCATCACAGTGAATTGATCCTCTTGGGGGTCTTCTTGTAATACTCTGCCTGCAGTGGCATTCCCTTGCACATTAGCAGGGATGTTGATCTCTGGATGAAGATGAGGCCCATACACAGGTGGATTAACATGAGGCTGAACCCTCTCATTGTTGCTTGTTCCCTCAGTCCCTAGATGGGGTTCCTCCTGGGTCTGCCTTTCTACCAATGCCCTTAATCTCTCTTGGCTTTGAGCCAATCCATTCATCACCTCCATGAACTGGGTCATCTGGTTTCTCATTTCTAGCCTCTCATTGGCCATTTGAGTCCTGACCCCTGTAAGGTCCTGCTGTACTTGGTCCATTTGTATACCCGGAAGGTTGTTGCGAGTGGGATATTTGTGCGGACGGTTGAGAGGGAACACCCGTCGTCGAGCAATAGTTCCTGAACCACAACAGAGTTAGTAACAAACAAAACAAAAACCTACAAAACAAAACAAAAAGTTAGTATGCAATGCAGTATGCTTATTTGTTTCCAAGGTATCCGACTTGGCACTTGGTTTTGACCTTTCCAGCCCCTGAGGAAGATGCTTTGATGTTGCTTGGGAGAAAGAGATTCAAATGAAACAAACTAATATATTACAAAATGGTTAATCATACATAGTTTGTTTTTTACAATACATGCCCTCTGAGGGGTCAAAAATACAACATAAAAGCAAAGTACATGAAATGAAAGCAACAACAAGCAAAATTCAGACACCAAGACCAAACTCATCCTCCCTAACTTCCTTCAGAAGTGCTTCAGTTACAGGGTCAGCTGGATGCTCCGTGAGGTTCCTGATAAGAAGATTCCTGGTGGCAATAGCAGTGTTTAGCTTCTTGTGTCTGCCCTGGTCCTTTGACCTCTTCACACCAGCCCTAAGCTTCAATTCTGAGATTTCCCTCTGAGCTGCTAGCAGGGCCTCCTGTTGCTCCTTTGCACTGGCCTCCAACTGCTCAATCCTGTCCTGAGTTCTCTTATCTTCCTGAGTGCGAGCTTCAGTGATCCTGACCCACCTAGCTTGACTTTCTTTCAGATAGAGGTCAGTCCTAGCCTTCTGAAACTGGGCCTCTTTACAGGCATTCTTCAAAATCTGCTCTCCAGCCCTTGACTTCTTGATGTAGTCCTCTGCCTTTTCAATCTTGGCTAGATGCTCCACCTTAAGCTTTTCTAACCTTTCAATGTCCAGACGACCATCACTCCTCTCCCAGAGGGTTCTCTTCAGGGCTTGAGACAGATTCTCATTCCTTTCTTTCAGTTTCTCAAACTCTTCCAGGCTGACAGTGGCTGGAGGTGGTGCTGTGGATGGTCCAGGTGCATCCTCAATGGTGAAGGGCATTCCAGAAATTTGAGCCCTGGCATGAGACCACTCATAATACTGAGCTGAGGCCACATTGTTGCATCTCCCAAGAATGGCCATCCCTTTGGTCTGGACATTGTCCCAAGCCCAGGATGTTTGCCTGACAATAGCCAGATTAGGCTTAATCTCACAATAAAGGGTCTCAGCTAGATCTTGCACTCTAGGAGGGTGGACCAATGCATAGCCCAATTGTCTTTTGAATAGAAGAGGGTTGTAGTTGATGCAACCCTTCACTCCTATCAGAGGTACATTGGGGAACTGCCCACAACTAGTAATGATGTCCCTGCCCTTGGTGCTCTAGGTGCACCACCTGATGTCATCTGAGGTCAAAGCAACAAGTCTCCTAGCCCAATTCTTCTGTTGGTGAGGATTCAAGAAGGCATCAGTCTTGGGCAAGTGTTTGAGCAGCTAGGTATGGAACAGGGGAGCACAACATCTCACCAACCTTCCTCTTTGCTTTTCATTCCTTTGGTGAACAGAGTAGTAGAAATCTCCCAGTAAGGTGGGCACTGGGTTCCTCAGAATGAAAAGATGAATGGCATTCTTGCTAATAAACTTAGGCTCATCTGCAAATAATATAACCCCATATATGCTGAGGGCTAACAATGCACAAACTGCCTTCCATTCTCCCAAGGAGGCCTTCAGGATAGCCTGAGAAGTCAAGAAATCCAAGTGTAGACCAGAGATTCCAGCCTTTGCTGTCATGTTTTGCTCAATCAGTATAGGTTACAGATATAGTGCTTTTGCCACTTCTTCATTACTGGGAAAAGACATCTCAGGGTTGAAGGGGACACCACCCCTGACAGGTACACCAATCAGGGATGAATACTCTTCCAACAAGGGTCCCAACTGAAAATTCTGGAAGGTGAAGCATCTCAAAGGAGGATCATAGAACTGTAGGCAAGTGTGAATCAAGCTCCTCTGAGAAGGGTCCAAATCCATAACCACATCAAGGATGCCTCCATAATGTTCTCTGAATAGTGGTATATGGTCTGGAGTAATAAGGGTCTGGACCTTCCTGATGCCAGTCAGCTCAGGCTCAAAGAAATGATATGAGATGTTGCTCTTCTTGGGTGCCATGTCTGCTGATGAAGAGCTGAGACAGATGCTGATGATGGAGACTAACACTGGAGATGGGCCACTGACAGGCTGATACTGGTGATGCAGGTGACTGAAGCAGGTAGCTGATGAAGGTAGCTGAAGCAAATGGCTGGTGAGCAAGGGCATATGCAGATGAAGGGGTCAAAACCAAGCCAAATGTAATATGGATACCCTGAAAAACAAATAAACACATGTTAAATGATGCAATGATGATGTATGCAAATGATATGCAAAGGGTTTGTGATCAAGCTGGATCTGATTACTGCCATGATATAAGTCCATGTATGTCTAAGAAGTCCAGATGGAGGTTCATAAGTCCAGTAACCAAGGTGGGGGACTCAAATAAAGAGTCACATATCCAGGGTTAAATCACAAGAACTGTCCAAAGTGAAGCATTCTCAAACATAATAAGTATCAGGGTATGATGTGGCCAATGGTTCCTGCAAACCTGTAAACAGCCCAACCCCCTCACAGGTGGTGTTCTAAAACAAGGATCCTCAGACTTGGATCAGTTATGAGAAGTGTAAACACTTCTAACCCGGAGGTACAGTGTTTACAATAACCATAAGAAATCCTCCTCTAATTCACCTCAGTTTTTGAAGGTCATAGTAAAGGTCATCCAGACTTAGCAGGCTTCCTAGATAGCCCTAGCACTATATGAGATCTGTAGCACAGAGTTCTCAAGAAGAAACCCATATCTGAACCATGTTTCATATTCCCGCACCAGACCGAAATGGAATGGGAAAGAACATGAACCACTCTAGCCTAGGTGTCACTCAGGTCCCAAGTATAGGACCTTAACTCTCAGTAGAACCCCACCCACCAAAGCAACAAAACCAGATCCAGCCAAAACAGTATGACAGTATGATGTATATAAAGCTGTAAAAAAAGCAATAAATAACTGTACATAAAGCAAAAAAAATAAATACAAATATACAAACACAATTAGCACATAACACCCCAGTAAACACAAATCAATCAAGCGCTAGGAGGAACCCACAAAAAGAACCAGAAGCCCTGGTTACAGTATAAGGGTCCCCAGCAGAGTCGCCAAGCTGTCGCTCCCAATAAATGAGGCTAACTCAAATAAGGTACAGACGCGAACGGTCGGCGAAAGGATGAAATGAAAAGAGTTGCCAGCTAGGCATTTTTATCCCGGAGGAAAGGTAATGCTGCATAAACCTAGAAAAGATATGGATAAGACGGTTGCGTACCTGAGAGACTGAGAAAGGGGGTTGGTTACAACCTGGGAAGGTATTAGCACCCAGATTGTCCGTCGTACTCGACGGGATCCACGCTTAAAAGATTTGTGTTTTAAAGGGGTAGTGTCAGTGCAATTTGTGTATCAAAACTGGAAAAGGATGTACAAGTGTCAGTGTAAAAGAAGTGTGAGGTGTATAAGTGAAGTGTCAGTGTGAGAACAAGAATGAATTGCTCTAGACAATGAGGCTAAAAGAATAAAGTTGGAAGAGGGGGAATATACAGAGACTTTTGTTCGATAACTGTTAAGTTATGCCTACGTATCCTCTCGTGCAATGAGGAAGTCAGAACACCGTAGTTCGACACAAAGAGACTGAAAGATGAATTGACTGATGAACTGCTTACTTGCCTATGCTCAAGCATATGACCTGTCTGGCTCAGGTGCAAACTGTCTTGCATTAGACGGAAGAAGCAAGTTCTCGTGTATGAGTGAATTAGATGAGAAAAGAATCCCGGAGGAGACGATTATTGTTTGTTTTTTGTATTTTCAGTCATTTATTGCCTTTTGAAGTTTGCCATAAGTTAATGAGCTTAAGCCTAAACCAATGGATTTAGTAAAATCATCACATCTTCCCTCTGATTAGGGGTAATGAGAGTACCTTAAGTGTGAAGTCAGCCTCTCACACTTAATCACCATGATGTAGGGTTAAGATCATTAACCTACTTGTGATTATTTAGATGTTTTTGGGGTTTTTGTTTGGTGTTAAGTAATGAGATTAAGCCATAATCAGGGATTAAACAGACTCATTACACCATCCTAATAGAAGGATAATAGATGAGAATGCTTAAGCTGAGGAAAGCTCCTCAACTTAATCCATGATTAGGGATTAAACTCACGACAAAACAAAGTCTTTATTAAGTGGATTTTAGTTAATGATAAGATGATGAAGTGAGTTTTATGGTTTGTAAGACAACTTGAGGGAGACTTGTCCATTAACACTAGGGTTAGTCCTTCTTAACCAATTAAGGAAGAATTAGAACCCTAATGCAAGGCCCAAGTTACAAGCTTGATGTCTTGATGATTATTAAGTGGATTGATTAAAGGATTTTAAACACATTAAGGGTTTAACACTTAGGATTAAAGTTATACACTCCATCCTAATAGAAGGATGCAGGCATAAGCTTAATCACAAAGCCTTAAAGCCTTTAGGGTTTAGTCCCTGATTATGAGATGAGAAGAGAAGACTCAATGAGACACAAAGGTAAAATCTAAATGGGGGACTAATCAAAACCCTAATTATTTTCATGCTTGGTTGTTCCTAAGGTTTGTGAGGTTTACAAGAAAGATCTTCAGAGAAACCACCAGGAAGCAGATGAAAGGAGCAAAGGGAAGCAAAGTAACTTGCTTCATTTAAGAAGACAAGTCACTTGAGGAAAGAAAGTAAGAGGAAGAAGAATGAGCAAGCACAATCTCAAACACAAGACAAAATGCAGCAATGATGCATAAGAGAGATGAAAAGAGATTGTGAGAAGTGAAGGCAAATTCACCTCTCAAAACAACTTACCACCTGAAAAGTTAGTGAAAGAAATGCAATGCAATGCAAAATGAGATGTAATGACATGATGCAAACCAAAACCAGAAGCATGAGTATGATGATAATGATGCTAAGAGATGATGCACACATGAGGCAAGGCATGGGGATGATCAAACAAACATATGGATGCAAATGAAGCATGCTTAGAAACATGAACATACATGAAAAGTTATGGAATGCAAATGACATACAACATGGCAAATGAAAGATGCAATGATCAAACATGATTCTAACATGTCCTAAGATGTATTATGAATCAAATGGATGCACAAAATGTCATGGCAAGTCATGGTATGCAAGCAAATGGAAGATGGGTGCAAATGAAAGCCCAAATTAGGGTTTATGATCAATGCACAAAACAAAAATCAAAACCAGAAGCAAACATCATGATAAAAAATTGAAAATGCATTCAAAGGAACCCTAAACCTATACAAACTCACTACCCAAAGGAGGGGTTCTAACTCTTAACCTAATGAGGGTTATGAATTTTCTAAGATTGCTTGGGTTTTAAGGTACCTTGTCAAGAAAAATGTCAAACAAATAGGAAATGCAAGATCAATTCATGCCAATTTAATCCTATAAACTACATGCTAAACATGATGCAATGCAAGAAGAATCAAGGTCCAACTCTTAAAGGCTAGGCAGAAATGGATTTTTGAAGTTTGAATCAAAATAATGCCTTAAAATGAAATTAATTCCATGGAAAAATGTCAAAAGACATCAAGATCAAAAAAGAAATTTGGTTTGAGAGTTGGACAATGTTTCTAAATGATTTTAAATGTCTCATGAATTTTTTTGTGATTTTTAAATACCTAAAAGTATTTTTAATTAATTAATTCTCATTAACTAATTAAAAATAAACTTTTAAATGATTTAAAAATAATTTTTAATGCAAAAAATAAAAATAAAAATGTTTTTGGTTTCTGAAAATTAATAAAAACTTGAATAAAAATTTTCAGAATTTTTCAATGATTTTTACTATTTTTAATAAAATGTAGAAAACAAATGAATTTAAATGAAATAAAAATGAATTTAAACTGAAAAATGAGGAAGTCAACAGAATCAAGGGCTGAGGTTCAAACTGGAACGCGCGCGAATTGACTTGGCGCTCATCTGGACGGCCAGCATTCAAAATCTCCTAATTATGATTAAACCCTAATTAAAAGCCCTAATGACTTTCAGATGACCGGAACAGTGTTCCGGTCATCTTCTCCGGTCAACCAAAAACTCAATCTCACTCTCCAGGCCATTTCAAAAGCTCTAACTCTCCAGAATTCATCCTCTACCCACCCCAAACACGAATCAAGCACAAAATCATGTTTAACTTCCAACACAAACACGAATCGAATCAAAGAAGTTTTCAGGTCAAACTTTCAGAACATCATAACATGCTTGTTTCTGGCTCATTTTCAAAAATAAATAGATCCCCATGATCAGGGCAACACACAAAACAACATTCTAACAAGAAATTAAAGTTCTGGAAAATTTGTTCATCATGCTACCTGAGACTGAGCTTTCGATTCAGGAGCTTTCTGGCTGTTTCTTTGGCTCAACCAAGTCCCAATGATCCTCCTTAGAAGCTTTTGACACTTAGTTGGAGTTTATATGGCCTCTATAGAAAGTTGGCAGAAGCTCAGGTCAAGGGTGTATTGAAATTGTGTTTTTGATTCAGGGCCTTTTAGGGCAAGGTGATGGGTGGTTTGTGATCAGTGAAGCATGTGGAGATCAATGGTGAAGTTTGTTTGTGTGTTTGCAGCTTGTGGAATCAGTTTCGAAAGGTTTTGCATAAAAGGTGAGAAATGAGGATGTTGGCTTATGGGCAAGATCAAAATGAGTTGTCTTATGAAAATGAAGCCTTGGAGTATGTTTGTAAGATCTGGATTGGGCAGAGAGTTGTTGTGTCACTGTGGGATTGGTATGGGTGTTCTTGCCAAAAAGTCAAAAGTTGTGTACTTGAGGTATAGGCAATGGTGTAGCTAGCTCATTGGCTTGTCCTTGCCCAGCTGAGTTTAAGGAGGTCCATGGAATTGTTTATGAGATGATTCAGCAAGTGGTTTATGGCTTGTGATAGGTTTTGCACTTTTCACAAAGTTTGGCCCCTTTGTGATTTCTTCAGGTTCAAGGCATGAAATGAGGTGATTCTTTGGCCCATTCTGAATTTTAGAGGTCATGTGATCATGTTGTGAAGAATTTGTACACATTTGAGGCCTTTAGAACACTTGATCATACCATTTTGCAAAATGCCTCTTTGGTAGAAAACTTCAAATTATGTGATTTTGGCCAACTTTGACAAGCCATAACTTTTGATCCAAAAATGAATTAGGTCAAGTTCTTGTACTTTTTGAAAACGGAATGATCCATTCTACAACTTTCATGACCAAAGTTTTTCCATTTGAAGCATTTTTGAATCAAAAAGTAAGGGTTGAAAAAGTTTCCCAAAATGGCAATTTTCAAAATAAGTCAACTTTCCCAAAATGTCAACTTTGTAAATGGCTTGAAATTCTTCAATTTTGTGAACTTCTAACATCTTCCATGATCAAATAAATATCATACACAATCAAAATGATGAAGAACACCCTTTGGTTGGGTCATTGGGGGCCTCAGATGCCCTGATTTTGCACTGACTTGCTCAAGAAGTCAACTCTTGATCAGATGACTTCCCCGTGGAATTTCTTCATGAAAATTGATATGCATGCTCCCTATACCATATAGAGACCAATAGAAACAAGAATGACCAAAAAATTTGGAGTTATGGCCTCTGAAACCAAAACCCTAATTTTAGGTCATCTCTGCAGTTAAACCTGGCTCTACTTCCATGCCATTCTCAGTTCTTGTGATTCTTTGACATTCTTGACTTTGAGGGGATATAATATGATGCTTGGACATACATGGCCCCTTTGAAGTGATTGATGACCTTTGGAGTGGCTCAAGAAGCTCTTGGATTGCTCAGATCACAAACCCTAGATGCAGATGACTTTGAACCAATGCAATGAATCAAAAATGTGGTATGAGATGCTATGATTGAGTTTATGCATATGAAGAGATCACAAGCCATGGTGTGAATGGGTGAGGGAAAATTTGGGGTGTTTACAGCTGCCCCTACTCAAGCATGAGTTAGCTGTGCAGGATGTAAGCGACGGCTTAACAGGCAAACAAGATACCTTGTGGTTGAATACCAAAGACAGTCCAAAATTTGCACTCACAGAATGAAGAAGAAAAGGGATATAGATTGTATAAGAAAATAAAGTATATATAAAGTGCGGGCGACGGGGGACAACCGCCGAGCAGAGGACGACCGTTGGGGAAGGGGCGATGACGGGGACGACCGACATGCTGGGAAAAATGCGGGAAATAAAGCAATGACGGGGACGGCCGACATGCTGGGGATATGAGAGATTATGATGGGGACGGCCATCTAGTAAAGCTGTAAGATTCTCTGGGGAATATGCAAAAAGTAAATGATGAGGTACGATCATCAGGTTCATAAAGTAATGCAAACAACGATGGGGACGGCCATCGGGCTAAAATGATGAAGGACGATCATCAGGAAAAGGAAAAGGGACCACGACGGGGACGGCCATCGGGTTAAAGAATAAATGAAATAATGATGAGGGACGGTCATCAAAGGTGAAGGACGATTACCTAGCAGGGGACGGCTGCTCTGAGGGGGATAAGATGAGGGACGGTCATCTAAGGTAAAGGACGATCACCTGGCAGGGTACGGCTGCCGAAAGTATCGCGACATAGGACGAATGTCGGATAAAAGGTCGACGATGGGGACAACCATCGGACAAGCATGATGAAGGACGATCATCAAGAGGTGAAGGACGATCACCTAGCAGGGGACGGCTGCTCTGAAGGTTTATCATGACATAGGACGAATGTCAGATAACAAAATCAACGATGGGGACGGTTATCGGATAAAAATGATGAAGGACGATCATCAAGAGGTGAAGGACGATCACCTAGCAGGGGACGGCTGCTAAATATCACGGCATAGGACGAATGCCGGATAACAAGATCAACGATGGGGACGGCCATCGGGTGAGCATGATGAACGACGATCATCAAGAGGTGAAGGACGATCACCTAGCAGGGTACGGCTGCTCTCAGGGTTTATCATGACATAGGACGAATGTCAGATAGAAAAGAAATTTTGCTTTGCTGGCGACCTACTGGGGAATAATAAACACGGACGAGTGTTTATATCCAAGAAATAAAAAGGTATAAGTGTTTCGGTATTGTGTATAGATTAAAGATGCGGACGAGCATCCCTAAGGCTATGATACGGGCGAGTATCGGGTAGAAACAAATACTGACACGTGCTCAGAGATGATGATACAGACGAGTATCAACTGGTTAACAGGGAACACGGACGAGTGTTGATTCTGAGGGGACTCTTCTGGGGAAAAATAGACACAGACGAGTGTCTAAATACAAGATTGTTTGACACAGTGTATGGATTAAAGATGCGGACGAGCATCCCTAAGACTATGATACGGACGAGTATCAGGTAGAAACAAATGCTTGAAGCATGTTCTGAGATGATGGTACGGACGAGTACCAACTGGTTAACCAAGAACACGGACGAGTGTCGAATCTGAGGGGTTTTGAGTGATATATACAAGATACAAACGAGTATCTGTATGAGTGAAAACAGGAGTAATAAGTATGAGTGGTGTAAGGACAAGTGTTTAACTTGCTGGAGAGAGTGACACGGACGAGTGTCAAGAGGTATATTATAAACAAGTATATGCTTTACAAAGTGTTTAGGTAATTATGCTGGGGAAAGTGACACGGACGGATGTCAAGAAAGTTATATATATATGTATCTGTGAGTGCAAAGGGGACGCTTTGGCTTTCTACTGGGGATATGACACGGGCGGGTGCCACAAGGAGTATGTACTGATGTTTTGTGAGTGTAAGACAACTGCTTTAGCTTTAGCTCTCCGCTAGGGAATCTGGGGAGCATTCTGTATATGGTTGATGGATAGTCATTATTCACAAGTGTTTGATTCAGAACATGGCTTATGATTATGCAATATGTTTGATTTTTGCCGTAATGCTCCGTATTAGACGGAATGCTACGCTCTGTGGGGAATATGATGCGAATGCTATGATTATGCAGGGATACTGATCCGGGATTCGGATCCCGTTGCTGCAAAGATCCCCGGTTGATCTTCTTGAAGTGGATATCCCAGCTGGGGATGAGATCATTGGCAGATCTGATGAGATGTATCTGCTTGGGGAAATAGGTCACTGATAGACCCATCCTTGGTAATGAGGGACCCAATTGGGGTTCATAGAAGCCTTCGTCACTCTGTTGTAATTCCTTCGTGTGTTGTTTTTTCGGGTAGAGGTTGACACTCTGTGGGGAGATGGTTCCCTGGCTTTTGCACCTGACTGTGGAGGACTATTGAATGGTAATTCGGCTGGGGAGAAATAACAAGTGGCAACTCAGCTGGGAGAAAACACTTCGGGTGCTAAGGCTGAGCGAGTATTGATTTGCCAGCTTGCCGGGATGAAGTTTACATGCCCCATGTCGTGCTTTGAAATGCCTACAATCCTGCAAAGACAGAGAAACGCACAAGTAATCCCGAGGTATCCCTTACCGTACTCCGTCGTAAGAGTCCAGACACTCCCGGGAGTAAATATATCTCCTACAAGCACGTATACTTTAGAAACATCTGTATTTATGCAATCAATATCTTAAAGATATCGGACATTTTGCAAATGAAAATAAAATGTACGAGACGAGACGTGACTGACAATCTGATTTTATTAATTCGTATGCCCTGAATTTGGCAAGATACAGTCAAAGAAACATATCCCCTAGAATGAAGAGATTGTTACAAATTGAGAAATAAAAGGTATTGGCAATGTTGACGACGCTTCGAGGAGCTTCCCTTTGCTACGACTCGTATGACATTTGACATTCTTCTCGTCTTGCTTTCTGAAGAATGTTGATTCTGAAAGAGGCTTGATCCTTTCGAAGCTTACCAAGTTGTAGGTGATACAGACGAATTCAGGATGCAGTTGTTCGCTTATTCCCTTATTTTGCATGGATCGCCCTTTCGGGTTTTCAATCCATCGGGATACCCATTTTTGCCTGAGTTGTCCAATGCGGCTTTTCAACTCAGCGGGTGTACATTTTTTGTTTATTTTCCCTTATTTTTGCCCGAGTCTTTTATTCTGTTTTTGACTCGCCGGGATGCCCTATTTTTGCCTGGACTTACATTCTGTTTTTATGTCCAGCGGGTCACTTTTATGCGAAGTATTTTTTAACTGCATCTGAATTCACAGGGGACGGGAAGTCTTCACCATCCATAGTGCTGAGCATGAGTGCTCCACCGGAGAAAACTTTTTTTACTACGAATGGTCCCTCATAATTCGGAGTCCATTTGCCCCTGTGGTCTGTATGAGGAGGGATGAGTCTTTTCAGCACAAGATCTCCTACTTGGTACTCTCGGAGCCTGACTTTCTGATCGAAGGCTTTCTTCATTCTTTTCTGATACAACTGCCCATGACAGATTGCAGCCAATCTTTTCTCTTCAATCAGACTCAGTTGTTCGTATCGGGATCGGACCCATTCTGCTTCGTTCAGCTTAACATCCATCAGTACCCGTAGGGAGGGTAGTTCAACTTCAACTGGTAGGACTGCTTCCATACCATACACAAGCTGATACGGTGTTGCCCCGGTGGATGTTCTGATTGACGTGCGGTACCCATGCAAGGCAAACGGTAGCATCTCATGCCAGTCTTTGTAGGTGACTACCATCTTCTGCACAATCTTCTTGATATTCTTATTAGCTGCCTCAACGGCGCCATTCATCTTTGGCCTGTAAGGAGAAGAATTGTGGTGTTGGATCTTGAAGTCCCGGCACAGCTCTGCCATCATTTTGTTGTTTAAGTTAGAACCATTATCAGTAATGATTCGCTCGGGCACTCCATACCGACAGATGATATCTCTCTTCAGAAATCTGGCTACCACTTGCCTTGTAACATTGGCATAAGAAGCCGCTTCAACCCACTTGGTAAAATAGTCAATGGCAACCAAGATGAATCTGTGGCCATTCGAAGCAGTTGGTTCGATCTTGCCAATCATGTCAATGCCCCACATAGCAAAGGGCCAGGGTGAAGACATCACATTCAGAGGATTGGGAGGCACGTGCACCTTATCCGCGTAGATCTGGCATTTATGGCATTTTCTGGCATAGGCACAACAGTCGGCATCCATTGTGATCCAGTAATAGCCTGATCTTAACAACTTTTTAGCCATTGCATGTCCTCCAGCATGGTTACCAAAGGATCCTTCGTGCACCTCGTGCATCAACAAGTCTGCTTCTGTTCTATCAACGCATCTGAGGAGTACCATATCAAAGTTTCTCTTGTACAGGGAACCATCAGTGTTCAGAAAGAAACTACCAGCAAGCCTTCTCAAAGTCTTCTTATCATTGGAAGATGCCCCAGGTGGGTATGTTTGATCCTCCAAGAAGCGCTTAATGTCATGGAACCAAGGCTTATCATCTTTAACAACATCTGCTGCGAACACATATGCTGGTCTGTCAAGTCTGGACACTGAAATCCGAGGTACAAAGTTGGCAGCTTGAACTTTGATCATGGATGAAATGGTAGCCAGAGAATCTGCAAACTGATTCTCGTCCCGGGGGATATACTCAAGCTTGACCGTTGTAAAGAAAGTCAATAACCTCCTTGTATAATCCCTATAAGGTATCAGATGATCCTGGTGGGTGTACCATTTGCCGTTGGTTTGATTAACTACCAGAGCTGAATCTCCGAATACAGTCAAAGTCTTGATCCTGAGGTCAATGGCTTCCTCAAGACCCATAATACAAGCTTCGTATTCAGCTTCGTTGTTAGTGCAGTTAAAGGTGAGTTTTGCCGAGAAAGGCATGTGAACTCCCTTAGGCGTAATGAGTACTGCACCAACACCACGACCATTCATATTAACAGCCCCATCAAACATCATAGTCCATTCTTCTTCCGGGTCAGGCCCTTCAGTGTGAATAGGCTCTTCATGATCTTTTGCTTTCATGAACATGATGTCTTCATCAAGGAAGTCAAATTTCATAGGCTGGTAATCATCAATAGGTTGCTCAGCAAGATAATCAGACAATACACTTCCTTTGATGGCTTTCTGAGATGTGTACTGGATGTCATATTCTGTGAGGATCATTTGCCATCTTGCAACCCTTCCGGTGAGTGCTGGCTTCTCAAAAATGTACTTAACTGGGTCCATTTTTGATATCAATAAAGTAGTGTGGGTCAACATATACTGTCTCAGTCGGCGAGCAGCCCACGCTAAAGCACAACAAGTTTTCTCGAGCAGTGAATAAGGTTGTTCACAGTCGGTAAACTTTTTGCTCAGGTAGTATATTGCATACTCTTTTCGACCAGACTCGTCATGCTGGCCCAACACACACCCCATTGACTCTTCTAATACTGTTAAGTACATTATTAGAGGTCTTCCTTCAACTGGAGGCATAAGGATTGGAGGTTCTTGCAAGTACTCCTTGATCTTGTCAAAAGCCCTCTGGCAGTCTTCGTTCCACCTGACCGTTTGTTCTTTTCTTAACAGCTTGAACAAAGGCTCACAGGTTGCTGTAAGGTGAGATATGAACCTTGAAATGTAGTTCAATCTACCCAGAAACCCCCGAACTTCTTTTTCAGACTTTGGTGCAGGCATTTCTTGAATGGCTTTGACTTTATCAGGGTCAACTTCAATCCCTTTCTCGCTTACAATAAATCCCAGCAGCTTACCAGATCGCACCCCGAATGTGCACTTGTTGGGGTTCAATTTCAGTTGGTACTTCCTCAGGCGCTTGAATAACTTCAACAGATTCACCAGGTGGTCTTCTTCTGTGAGGGACTTGGCAATCATGTCATCCACATAACATTCAATTTCTTTATGGATCATGTCGTGAAATAATGTTACCATAGCCCGTTGATACGTTGCACCAACATTCTTCAGTCCGAATGGCATCACCTTATAACAGAACGTGCCCCAGGGTGTGATGAAAGTTGTCTTCTCCATGTCTTCAGGTGACATCTTGATCTGATTGTATCCCGATAATCCATCCATGAAGGAGAACACCGAGAACTGAGCCGTATTATCTACCAATACATCAATGTGAGGTAATGGGAAATCATCTTTCGGGATGGCTCTGTTCAGGTCCTGGTAGTCAACACACATTCTCACTTTGCCGTCTTTCTTAGGCACAGGTACTATGTTGGCAACCCACAGTGGATAGCTAGTTACAGCAAGGAACCCAGCGTCCCACTGCTTTTGTACCTCTTCCTTTATCTTCGTTGCCATATCTAGGCGAGTACGGCGCAACTTCTGTTTTACTGGCGGGCAATCTTCTTTTAATGGCAGCTTGTGCATGACGATATCGGTGTCCAACCCTGGCATGTCCTGATAAGACCAAGCAAACACATCCACATACTCCCGAATCATGTCAATCAACTGTTCTTTAACTGAGTCATGTAGGCAGGCCCCGATCTTGACCTCTTTCACATCCTCTTCCGTAGCAAGATTAATCGTTTCAACCTCCTCCTGGTGAGGAGTAATAACCTTCTCCTCTTGCCTTAACAACCTGGCTAGCTCTTCAGGAAGCTCATAATCTTCTTCAACCCCTTCATCAGCTTGATTGATTGGATTGCCAAAGTCATACGAAGTCATAGCTGTGTTGTTGTCGGTGCAGTCTGAAAGGCACTCTCTGCAAGGGTTTAGATTGTTCATTTTAGTGATTGATTTTAATCTTGTTTAGAAAGAGTGAAATGAAGTTTATCATTTTGGAAAACATTGCCATTTTATTTTTGTACAAAAATAAAAATGAAAAACAGTGAGCAGAAAAGAAAAAGACTCATTTGCAAAAGACGTCCGATATTCATTGATTGATCTGTTTGCACAAAATTACAAGATGGCCTGATTACAAAATGAGTCTTGTCATCTTGGGCAAGATGCAAGACTTGATGCATGCTTAAAAATACAGGAAATAATAATTACTTTGCAGGAGTAACCCTTATAATTTCCTGGGAAGACCAGTTTGAGATACGGCTCCCAGGGATCCTTGGACGTATCCAGCTCTCCAGGTTGCGCTCATCTTCTGACTCATCTTCCAAGTTGTTTACTGCATCAGGGGTGAGCATCCCCCCACTAACAAAACTGGGCTTCTTAGCAGCCTCTGATTTGATCTTGTTGAGTTGGTTTGTAACCCAACCCAAATCTGTCCTCTTTCTTCTCCACAGGCAACAGCTTGCCCCAGCCTTGAGCATTCCCCTCTTCAACAACCTTCCTGGCTTGCTGGTAAGATGTCATGGAAGTCCCAAGTACAGCAGATGCTTCATTAATGTTAAGGGCTTCAAATCCCTGGCTCATGGTTTCATGGATCTCTCCATCCATCTCAATGTATTTGTATGTAGCCAGGTGGCTAACAAAGATATCGTCTTCACCACAGATGGTGATGATCTGGCCCTCCCACTCGAATTTCAGCTTCTGGTGAAGGGTAGACGTAATTGCGCCAGCGGCATGGATCCAAGGTCTACCCAACAAACAGCTGTAGGCCGGCTGAATGTCCATCACATAGAAGGTAATTTTAAAAGTCTGCGGGCCAGTCATCACAGGCAGATCAATCTCTCCTAGCACTGATCTCTTAGAGCCATCAAATGCTCTTACTACCAAATTACTTGGACGTAATGCCAAGCCACCATACTCCAGCTTCACCAAGGCTTTGTTTGGTAAAACATTGAGTGAAGACCCAGTGTCTACCAGCACATGTGATAGAACAGCACCCTTGCATTCTAGGGTGATGTGTAAAGCCTTGTTGTGATTACATCCCTCAGTTGTTAAATCAGCATTGGTAAAACCCAACCCATGGCTGGTATTGACATTTGCTACCACGGTCTCCAGCTGATTAACGGTGATCTCCTCTGGCACATATGCTGCGTGCAAGACTTTTAGTAATGCATTCCGGTGAGCTTCGGAACACATCAGCAGGGATAGAATGGAGATTTTTGAGGGAGTTTGGTGAAGCTGATCCACCATTTTGTAATCACTCCTCTTGATAATTCTCATAAACTCGTCTACATCTTGTTCAAAAGATGTCTTCTGTGTTTCCTTGAGAATGGGTTCTTCAGCTATTACACTCTTTCCCTTTGCTTTGGCAGCAGCCTCTGCTTCGGCGTTAGGTCTTTGTGATTGCGAGGCAAAAAGGCGTCCGCTTCTGGTGAAGCCTCCGCCTCCCCCGACATTATCAATCTGTGGAGAAGAGGTTGAAGAGTCAAGAGTGATTTTCTCCCCATTGCAGTAAAAGTCAGAGCCATAATGCCAAGGGATGGCATTACTGCTTTCATATGGAACTGGTCCAGGTACCGTGATGGTAACCGGATTGACTGCAGCAGAGGAGGGTGTTGAAATAGTGTGTGGATCGTAGTAGATGGTGACCAGTGACCTGGCAGGAGACGCCACTGCTTGTTTTTGAAAATTGTTGTTCGGAGGAATACTTGACGGATCATAATAAATAGTGACTGCTGAGATATCTGCTGGTGTTGTAGAAGATCTTGCTGGATAAATGGCTGTTGATTTTGTAGGAGATTCTGAATAAAGGGGTGCTGATGTTGTAGAAGAGATGGTGGTTGATATCTGGTTTGTTGAAGTGATATTTGAAGCATTTGTTGATGAAACTGAAGAATTGCTTGGAATAATTGTTGTTGCAGTTGTAGGAGACTCAGGAACTGTTGTCAGAGAGATTGCTGGATTTGAAGGTGTTAATGTTGTGATTTGAAGTAGGCCACTCTGGATAAGACCATCTATACCGCTCCTCAAGTTATCACACCCATTTACCGAAATGTTGCACTAACCGCACCCGAGCTTACACCCGGGGAATATCTGGCATTCTAGGAGTTGAGCTTTAATCTCTACCAGGGGTGTCCGAATCTGCCCAACACTGGTTATTAAGAAAGACGGCTTATCTTCCTCAATAGCATTAATTCTTGGTCCTCCGTGGTTGGGCAAGGGATTCTTGTTAACATTTGGCAGGGGTGCAAAGTTTAGAGCTTTAGAATCTACCAAGTCCTGTACCTTCATTTGTAGAGCCCTGCATTTCTCTGTACTGTGGCCAGGTGCATTGGAGTGAAAAGCACATCTGGCGTTGGCGTCATAATTTCTTGGTAGACTGGAAGGATCTGGTGGTGCCAACGTCCTTAACTCAACCAAGTTGAGCTTCAGGAGCTGTGGCAATAAAGCGGCATAAGGCATAGGGATTGGATCAATCACCATATTGGCCTGAGATGGTCTCTGATGAAAAGGTCTTTGTTGATTGTTGTTGTTGTTGTTGTAATTTCTCTGAGGCGGATATTGAACTTGTTGCTGGTAGTGGGGTTGTTGTTGTGGTTGATATGCCGGTTGCTGAGGAATTGGAGCGGGAATAGTGACAGCTGCCACTGACCTATGAACATATTGAGGTCTGCCCCTGTTGGCCTGAATAGCATTAGTCTCACCGGTTCTTCTTGGACCTACAAAAGGCTTTCTGGGGTTGTTGGACGAGCTCGCACCATTGTCAGAAATCTTGCCCATCTTTAATAGGCTCTCAATCCTTTCTCCAGCTATGACTACATCAGCGAAGCTGGTGGAAGAAAAGGCAGTTAGCCTGTCAATATACGTCCCTTGAAGGGTGTTCATAAACATGTCGGCCATTTCCCTTTCCGACATGGGTGGCTGGACAGCAACGGCAAGCTGTCTCCACCTCTGGGCATATTCCCGGAAGCTTTCCCTGGATGATTGAGACATTCCCATCAGGAGGGTCCTGTTAGGAGCCATATCCAAGTTGTACGGGTACTGTCTGATGAAGGCCTCAGCTAGGTCCTTCCAGCATCTGATGGTTGCTCTAGTAAAATGGGAGTACCATTCCCTTGAAGCCCCTGTTAAACTGTCTTCGAAATAAAACATCCACAGTTTCTCATCCATGGTGTATGCCTTCAGCCTCCCCAGAAAGGATTGTAAGTGGGTTCGTGGACAGGAAGTTCCGTTGTACTTCTCGAAGCACGGGGGTTTAAACTTGTGGGGAATCCTTACCCCGTCCACTAATCCCATGTCCATGACATCAAAGCCCAGGGAATTTTGAGACTCCAGGGATCTCAATTTCTCAGCAATTTCATCTAGCCTTCTGTCATAGGCTTCATCCCCAGCTCCCATCACAGTGAATTGATCCTCTTGGGGGTCTTCTTGTAATACTCTGCCTGCAGTGGCATTCCCTTGCACATTAGCAGGGATGTTGATCTCTGGATGAAGATGAGGCCCATACACAGGTGGATTAACATGAGGCTGAACCCTCTCATTGTTGCTTGTTCCCCCAGTCCCTAGATGGGGTTCCTCCTGGGTCTGCCTTTCTACCAATGCCCTTAATCTCTCTTGGCTTTGAGCCAATCCATTCATCACCTCCATGAACTGGGTCATCTGGTTTTTCATTTCTAGCCTCTCATTGGCCATTTGAGTCCTGACCCCTATAAGGTCCTGCTGTACTTGGTCCATTTGTATACCCGGAAGGTTGTTGTGAGTGGGATATCTGTGCGGACGGTTGAGAGGGAACACCCGTCGTCGAGCAATAGTTCCTGAACCACAACAGAGTTAGTAACAAACAAAACAAAAACCTACAAAACAAAACAAAAAGTTAGTATGCAATGCAGTATGCTTATTTGTTTCCAAGGTATCCGGCTTGGCACTTGGTTTTGACCTTTCCAGACCCTGAGGAAGATGCTTTGATGTTGCTTGGGAGAAAGAGATTCAAATGAAACAAACTAATATATTACAAAATGGTTAATCATACATAGTTTGTTTTTTACAATACATGCCCTCTGAGGGGTCAAAAATACAACATAAAAGCAAAGTACATGAAATGAAAGCAACAACAAGCAAAAGTCAGACACCAAGACCAAACTCATCCTCCCTAACTTCCTTCAGAAGTGCTTCAGTTACAGGGTCAGCTGGATGCTCCGTGAGGTTCCTGATAAGAAGATTCCTGGTGGCAATAGCAGTGTTTAGCTTCTTGTGTCTGCCCTGGTCCTTTGACCTCTTCACACCAGCCCTAAGCTTCAATTCTGAGATTTCCCTCTGGGCTGCTAGCAGGGCCTCCTGTTGCTCCTTTGCACTGGCCTCCAACTGCTCAATCCTGTCCTGAGTTCTCTTATCTTCCTGAGTGCGAGCTTCAGTGATCCTGACCCACCTAGCTTGACTTTCTTTCAGATAGAGGTCAGTCCTAGCCTTCTGAAACTGGGCCTCTTTACATGCATTCTTCAAAATCTGCTCTCCAGCCCTTGACTTCTTGATGTAGTCCTCTGCCTTTTCAATCTTGGCTAGATGCTCCACCTTAAGCTTTTCTAACCTTTCAATGTCCAGACGACCATCACTCCTCTCCCAGAGGGTTCTCTTCAGGGCTTGAGACAGATTCTCATTCCTTTCTTTCAGTTTCTCAAACTCTTCCAGGCTGACAGTGGCTGGAGGTGGTGCTGTGGATGGTCCAGGTGCATCCTCAATGGTGAAGGGCATTCCAGAAATTTGAGCCCTGGCATGAGACCACTCATAATACTGAGCTGAGGCCACATTGTTGCATCTCCCAAGAATGGCCATCCCTTTGGTCTGGACATTGTCCCAAGCCCAGGATGCTTGCCTGACAATAGCCAGATTAGGCTTAATCTCACAATAAAGGGTCTCAGCTAGATCTTGCACTCTAGGAGGGTGGACCAATGCATAGCCCAATTGTCTTTTGAATAGAAGAGGGTTGTAGTTGATGCAACCCTTCACTCCTATCAGAGGTACATTGGGGAACTGCCCACAACTAGTAATGATGTCCCTGCCCTTGGTGCTCTGGGTGCACCACTTGATGTCATATGAGGTCAAAGCAACAAGTCTCCTAGCCCAATTCTTCTGTTGGTGAGGATTCAAGAAGGCATCAGTCTTGGGCAAGTGTTTGAGCAGCCAGGTATGGAACAGGGGAGCATAGCATCTCACCAACCTTCCTCTTTGCTTTTCATTCCTTTGGTGAACAGAGTAGTAGAAATCTCCCAGTAAGGTGGGCACTGGGTTCCTCAGAATGAAAAGATGAATGGCATTCTTGCTAATAAACTTAGGCTCATCTGCAAATAATATAACCCCATATATGCTGAGGGCTAACAATGCACAGACTGCCTTCCATTCTCCCAAGGAGGCCTTCAGGATAGCCTGAGAAGTCAAGAAATCCAAGTGTAGACCAGAGATTCCAGCCTTTGTTGTCATGTTTTGCTTAATCAGTATAGGTTCCAGATATAGTGCTTTTGCCACTTCTTCATTACTGGGAAAAGCCATCTCAGGGTTGAAGGAGACACCACCCCTGACAGGTACACCAATCAGTGATGAATACTCTTCCAACAAGGGTCCCAACTGAAAATTCTGGAAGGTGAAGCATCTCAAAGGAGGATCATAGAACTGTAGGCAAGTGTGAATCAAGCTCCTCTGAGAAGGGTCCAAATCCATAACCACATCAAGAATGCCTCCATAATGTTCTCTGAATAGTGGTATATGGTCTGGAGTAATAAGGGTCTGGACCTTCCTGATGCCAGTCAGCTCAGGCTCAAAGAAATGATATGAGATGTTGCTCTTCTTGGGTGCCATGTCTGCTGATGAAGAGCTGAGACAGATGCTGATGATGGAGACTAACACTGGAGATGGGCCACTGACAGGATGATACTGGTGATGCAGGTGACTGAAGCAGGTAGCTGATGAAGGTAGCTGAAGCAAATGGCTGGTGAGCAAGGGCCTATGCAGATGAAGGGGTCAAAACCAACCCAAATGTAATATGGATACCCTGAAAAACAAATAAACACATATTAAATGATGCAATGATGATGTATGCAAATGATATGAAAAGGGTTTGTGATCAAGCTGGGTCTGATTACTGCCTTGATATAAGTCCATGTATGTCTAAGAAGTCCAGATGGAGGTTCATAAGTCCAGTAACTAAGGTGGGGGACTCAAATAAAGAGTCACATATCCAGGGTTAAATCACAAGAACTGTCCAAAGTGAAGCATTCTCAAACATAATAAGTATCAGGGTATGATGTGGCCAATGGTTCCTGCAAACCTGTAAACAGCCCAACCCCCTCATAGGTGGTGTTCTAAAACAAGGATCCTCAGACTTGGATCAGTTATGAGAAGTGTAAACACTTCTAACCCGGAGGTACAGTGTTTACAATAACCATAAGAAATCCTCCTCTAATTCACCTCAGTTTCTGAAGGTCATAGTAAAGGTCATCCAGACTTAGCAGGCTTCCCAGATAGCCCTAGCACTACAGGAGATCTGTAACACATAGTTCTCAAGAAGAAACCCATATCTGAACCGTGTTTCATATTCCTGCACCAGACCGAAATGGAATGGGAAAGAACATGAACCACTCTAGCCTAGGTGTCACTCAGGTCCCAAGTATAGGACCTTAACTCTCAGTAGAACCCCACCCACCAAAGCAACAAAACCAGATCCAGCCAAAACAGTATGACAGTATGATGTATATAAAGCTGTAAAGAAAGCAATAAATAACTGTACATAAAGCAAAAAAAATAAATACAAATATACAAACACAATTAGCACATAACACCCCAGTAAACACAAATCAATCAAGCGCTAGGAGGAACCCACAAAAAGAACCAGAAGCCCTGGTTACAGTATAAGGGTCCCCAGCAGAGTCGCCAAGCTGTCGCTCCCAATAAATGAGGCTAACTCAAATAAGGTACAGACGCGAACGGTCGGCGAAAGGATGAAGTGAAAAGAGTCGCCAGCTAGGCATTTTTATCCCAGAGGAAAGGTAATGCTGCATAAACCTAGAAAAGATATGGATAAGACGGTTGCGGACCAGAGAGACTGAGAAAGGGGGTTGGTTACAACCTGGGAAGGTATTAGCACCCAGATTGTCCGTCGTACTCGACGGGATCCACGCTTAAAAGATTTGTGTTTTAAAGGGGTAGTGTCAGTGCAATTTGTGTATCAAAACTGGAAAAGGATGTACAAGTGTCAGTGTAAAAGAAGTGTGAGGTGTATAAGTGAAGTGTCAGTGTGAGAACAAGAATGAATTGCTCTAGACAATGAGGCTAAAAGAATAAAGTTGGAAGAGGGGGAATATACAGAGACTTTTATTCAATAACTGTTAAGTTATGCCTACGTATCCTCTCGTGCAATGAGGAAGTCAGAACACCGTAGTTCGACCCAAAGAGACTGAAAGATGAATTGACTGATGAACTGCTTACTTGCCTATGCTCAAGTGTATGACCTGTCTGGCTCAGGTGCAAACTGTCTTGCATTAGACGGAAGAAGCAAGTTCTCGTGTATGAGTGAATTAGATGAGAAAAGAATCCCGGAGGAGACGATTATTGTTTGTTTTTTGTATTTTCAGTCTTTTATTGCCTTTTGAAGTTTGCCATAAGTTAATGAGCTTAAGCCTAAACCAATGGATTTAGTAAACTCATCACAGCTTCCCTCTGATTAGGGGTAATGAGAGTACCTTAAGTGTGAAGTCAGCTTCTCACACTTAATCACCATGATGTAGGGTTAAGATCATTAACCTACTTGTGATTATTTAGATGTTTTTGGGGTTTTTGTTTGGTGTTAAGTAATGAGATTAAGCCATAATCAGGGATTAAACAGACTCATTACACCATCCTAATAGAAGGATAATAGATGAGAATGCTTAAGCTGAGGAAAGCTCCTCAACTTAATCCATGATTAGGGATTAAACTCATGACAAAACAAAGTATTTATTAAGTGGATTTTAGTTAATGATAAGATGATGAAGTGAGTTTTATGGTTTGTAAGACAACTTGAGGGAGACTTGTCCATTAACACTAGGGTTAGTCCTTCTTAACCAATTAAGGAAGAATTAGAACCCTAATGCAAGGCCCAAGTTACAAGCTTGATGTCTTGATGATTATTAAGTGGATTGATTAAAGGATTTTAAACACATTAAGGGTTTAACACTTAGGATTAAAGTTATACATTCCATCCTAATAGAAGGATGCAGGCATAAGCTTAATCACAAAGCCTTAAAGCCTTTAGGGTTTAGTCCCTGATTATGAGATGAGAAGAGAAGACTCAATGAGACACAAAGGTAAAATCTAAATGGGGGACTAATCAAAACCCTAATTATTGTCATGCTTGGTTGTTCCTAAGGTTTGTGAGGTTTACAAGAAAGATCTTCAGAGAAACCACCAGGAAGCAGATGAAAGGAGCAAAGGGAAGCAAAGTAACTTGCTTCATTTAAGAAGACAAGTCACTTGAGGAAAGAAAGTAAGAGGAAGAAGAATGAGCAAGCTCAATCTCAAACACAAGACAAAATGCAGCAATGATGCATAAGAGAGATGAAAAGAGATTGTGAGAAGTGAAGGCAAATTCACCTCTCAAAACAACTTACCACCTGAAAAGTTAGTGAAAGAAATGCAATGCAATGCAAAATGAGATGTAATGACATGATGCAAACCAAAACCAGAAGCATGAGTATGATGCTAATGATGCTAAGAGATGATGCACACATGAGGCAAGACATGGGGATGATCAAACAAACATATGGATGCAAATGAAGCATGCTTAGAAACATGAACATACATGAAAAGTTATGGAATGCAAATGACATACAACATGGCAAATGAAAGATGCAATGATCAAACATGATTCTAACATGTCCTAAGATGTATTATGAATCAAATGGATGCACAAAATGTCATGGCAAGTCATGGTATGCAAGCAAATGGAAGATGGGTGCAAATGAAAGCCCAAATTAGGGTTTATGATCAATGCACAAAACAAAAATCAAAACCAGAAGCAAACATCATGATAAAAAATTGAAAATGCATTCAAAGGAACCCTAAACCTATACAAACTCACTACCCAAAGGAGGGGTTCTAACTCTTAACCTAATGAGGGTTATGAATTTTCTAAGATTGTTAGGGTTTTAAGGTACCTTGTCAAGAAAAATGTCAAACAAATAGGAAATGCAAGATCAATTCATGCCAATTTAATCCTATAAACTACATGCTAAACATGATGCAATGCAAGAAGAATCAAGGTCCAACTCTTAAAGGCTAGGCAGAAATGGATTTTTAAAGTTTGAATCAAAATAATGCCTTAAAATGAAATTAATTCCATGGAAAAATGTCAAAAGACATCAAGA
This sequence comes from Lathyrus aphaca, assembly GCA_963966055.1. NCBI lineage: Eukaryota > Viridiplantae > Streptophyta > Magnoliopsida > Fabales > Fabaceae > Lathyrus > Lathyrus aphaca. The sequence goes on from OZ014522.1 coordinate 230,546,285, forward strand.
TCAAAAAAGAAATTTGGTTTGAGAGTTGGACAATGTTTCTAAATGATTTTAAATGTCTCATGAATTTTTTTGTGATTTTTAAATACCTAAAAGTATTTTTAATTAATTAATTCTCATTAACTAATTAAAAATAAACTTTTAAATGATTTAAAAATAAGTTTTAATGCAAAAAATAAAAATAAAAATGTTTTTGGTTTCGAAAAATTAATAAAAGCTTGAATAAAAATTTTCAGAATTTTTCAATGATTTTTACTATTTTTAATAAAATGTAGAAAACAAATGAATTTAAATGAAATAAAAATGAATTTAAACTGAAAAATGAGGAAGTCAACAGAATCAAGGGCTGAGGTTCAAACTGGCACGCGCGCGAATTGACTTGGCGCTCATCTGGATGGCCAGCATTCAAAATCTCCTAATTATGATTAAACCCTAATTAAAAGCCCTAATGACTTTCAGATGACCGGAACAGTGTTCCGGTCATCTTCTCCGGTCAACCAAAAACTCAATCTCACTCTCCAGGCCATTTCAAAAGCTCTAACTCTCCAAAATTCATCCTCTACCCACCCCAAACACGAATCAAGCACAAAATCATGTTTAACTTCCAACACAAACACGAATCGAATCAAAGAAGTTTTCAGGTCAAACTTTCAGAACATCATAACATGCTTGTTTCTGGCTCATTTTCAAAAATAAATAGATCCCCATGATCAGGGCAACACACAAAACAACATTCTAACAAGAAATTAAAGTTCTGGAAAATTTGTTCATCATGCTACCTGAGACTGAGCTTTCGATTCAGGAGCTTTCTGGCTGTTTCTTTGGCTCAACCAAGTCCCAATGATCCTCCTTAGAAGCTTTTGACACTTAGTTGGAGTTTATATGGCCTCTATAGAAAGTTGGCAGAAGCTCAGGTCAAGGGTGTATTGAAATCGTGTTTTTGATTCAGGGCCTTTTAGGGCAAGGTGATGGGTGGTTTGTGATCAGTGAAGCATGTGGAGATCAATGGTGAAGTTTGTTTGTGTGTTTGCAGCTTGTGGAATCAGTTTCGAAAGGTTTTGCATAAAAGGTGAGAAATGAGGATGTTGGCTTATGGGCAAGATCAGAATGAGTTGTCTTATGAAAATGAAGCCTTGGAGTATGTTTGTAAGATCTGGATTGGGCAGAGAGTTGTTGTGTCACTGTGGGATTGGTATGGGTGTTCTTGCCAAAAAGTCAAAAGTTGTGTACTTGAGGTATGGGCAATGGTGTAGCTAGCTCATTGGCTTGTCCTTGCCCAGCTGAGTTTAAGGAGGTCCATGGAATTGTTTATGAGATGATTCAGCAAGTGGTTTATGGCTTGTGATAGGTTTTGCACTTTTCACAAAGTTTGGCCCCTTTGTGATTTCTTGAGGTTCAAGGCATGAAATGAGGTGATTCTTTGGCCCATTCTGAATTTTAGAGGTCATGTGATCATTTTGTGAAGAATTTGTACACATTTGAGGCCTTTAGAACACTTGATCATACCATTTTGCAAAATGCCTCTTTGGTAGAAAACTTCAAATTATGTGATTTTGGCCAACTTTGACAAGCCATAACTTTTGATCCAAAATGAATTAGGTCAAGTTCTTGTACTTTTTGAAAAGGGAATGATCCATTCTACAACTTTCATGACCAAAGTTTTTCCATTTGAAGCATTTTTGAATCAAAAAGTAAGGGTTGAAAAAGTTTCCCAAAATGGCAATTTTCAAAATAAGTCAACTTTCCCAAAAAGTCAACTTTGCAAATGGCTTGAAATTCTTCAATTTTGTGAACTTCTAACATCTTCCATGATCAAATAAAGATCATACACAATCAAAATGATGAAGAACACCCTTTGGTTGGGTCATTGGGGGCCTCAGATGCCCTGATTTTGCACTGACTTGCTCAAGAAGTCAACTCTTGATCAGATGACTTCCCCGTGGAATTTCTTCATGAAAATTGATATGCATGCTCCCTATACCATATAGAGACCAATAGAAACAAGAATGACCAAAAAATTTGGAGTTATGGCCTCTGAAACCAAAACCCTAATTTTAGGTCATCTGTGCAGTTAAACCTGGCTCTGCTTCCATGCCATTCTCAGTTCTTGTGATTCTTTGACATTCTTGACTTTGAGGGGATATAATATGATGCTTGTACATACATGGAACCCTTTGAAGTGATTGATGACCTTTGGAGTGGCTCAAGAAGCTCTTGGATTGCTCAGATCACAAACCCTAGATGCAAATGACTTTGAACCAATGCAATGAATCAAAAATGTGGTATGAGATGCTATGATTGAGTTTATGCATATGAAGAGATCACAAGCCATGGTGTGAATGGGTGAGGGCAAATTTGGGGTGTTTACATCCATATTTCACCGATTTCCAATTCATTATCCAATAATTAATTTCTCTTAATCCATTTTTTAGACCACATTTAATTTCAAAATTCATTCATATTCAATTTTTTTTCTCTAATCCATATAAAAAAATCCAAATATCCATATGTTTTTTTCTAGCCCATTTTTTTTTCCTTTAATTTCCATATCATAAAAATAATTGAAAAAAATATAAGTCCATTTAAAATCTGTTTGGCCCATCTCCTTTATATTTTCATATCAAAAACAAAGAAATATTAAAAATCATTAGGGCCCATTAGCCATTTTTCTCAAGACACCTCCAACGAACAAAAACCAACAAGCCTCCAGCTGCAGCTCTAGCTTTCCAACGTCATCCAACTCCAAAATGCACGGGATTTGGAATAAAACGCAAGCCCAGCTTCACACATCCAAGCCAATGCGTCGTACCATATCAACACTTGCCGCTAACACTCCAAGCAAGTTTACATCAGCTAAAAAACAACTTCCAAGCCACACGTGAAGCTCACATTGCCAGCCAAATTCCCACGCCAAACTTCAGCCCAAGCCGCAAGCCTCACGCATCCAAACTACAAGCCGCAGCCAAGAACAACACACGAACAAAACGACACAGTTTCGAAATGAAAACACAGCAGCTCACACGTTCAACACTTTCCTGCAACACCTGCAAAACGCAAAAGACTAAGGCATCAAACGCAGGTTGCTCATCACGCAAACTTCGTGACCCCCAAACGCAACTCAAAGTGAGTAAAACGGCAGCACAAAATTCATCACTCCCCCTATAAATTCAGCTCTCCCCTTCAATCAAAAGGAAGCTTTGAAAGCCCTCCCAAATCTCTGCCCAAAATTAAAACAGAATTTCACTCCGATCTGAAATTTCTTCAAAAACCAGAAAAAAGCTTTTCTTCTTCTAAAAAAAAATTTTGTTTCGTATCATCTTCCATTTTCATCCGAATCTCATTAACTTCAAAGAAAAAGCTGAATCCATTTTCTTTCGATCCTTTCCCCTCATCACAAAATCAAAGATAAGAAGAACAAGAAGTTTGGAGTTCGAAGAGAGAGAGAGAGAGAGAAAGGACCGCTGTTGTTTGGAGCCTACCGGCGAGATATCGATTAACGGTGAGGACGGTGATGATTTTCGTCTTTCCATGAGCAGTACCGCTGCATTTTGTGTGCGGGAAGAAGAAGCTGATGTTAATGTTTTTTGTGGCTTTTTGTTTTTGTTTTGATTTTTAATATTCACTTTTGTTTTACTATTTGGTGCTATATATGGTATTTGGGCTTCAACTTTGGATTAGTGGAATTGCTATTCACAGATTCATACTGCACTGACCCCTCCCACTTCCAATTCTTTTTTTTCCTTTTTCTTTGATTCTTTGTTTTTTTTTCCTTTTTATTTAATGTTATTTGTTTCACTTTATTTTGAATATAAGAAGTTTAGAAACTTATATTTTAAAGGAGGTTTTAGAAAAATAAATTTACAAAGTTTTTGTTTCATTTGTCATGGATTTTATTTTAAATCCATGTTTCTTTTTCATTTCTTTTTTTTATTTTTGGTCGATGAAAATCTCCGATTCGTGATTGTTAATTTTCAAAGATGTTTAATCTTCATTATTTCAAATCTATGGATGAATGATCATTTGGATCATTCTCCATACTTTGAGATCGTGATAGGTTGCCTTCGATAAATTCAACGAAAATCTCGATTAAGATTAGACCGTTCTTTTTCTTTTAGTGCGACATGTTTTCGGAGAATGGTTCATAATATCATATCTCTAACATGTATTATCACAAATATTTTTCACCTTAATTGGTGGTGGCCGGCCTTATTTGTAGGGTAATTACTTCGTAAATTACTCGGCGATTGCTTAACATAGACCTAAATTTGTCCCGATTCGGAATAAGATCCACTTGGATCCGGTTGCCTCGATTTTTGTTATTTTTCGTGGTTGTGCTTGATTAAGTTCATCATACCACTTATATGTAAATATTATAATAATGTTAATATAATCCATTTAAATTCAATCTCTCGCACCTTATCCTCTTTATTTCAATTTCTCGCTCCTTATCTCTTTTATTATGCTATTATCATATTATATCATATATCATATTGTTTATATTGTTGCTTGTGATTTTTCTTTTGTCCATTTGGACACCAAAACATTAATAAAGGATTAAACATAAAAAAATATTGGTGACTTTAATTTCGGACTATGGTTACTATCCTTAGCATTGGAGTTTGGACTTAGATTTTAGGATCTCTCCCTTTGCTCAAGTTGTGATCAATTGAAGACCTTAGCCTCGAATTAACTTCATTTGTCTTTGAAGATGGAATTCCGTTACCTTGAAGATATGTTCATAATATGGTTTGATCGATCTTCTCTTAACTTTTAATTCAAGTATTAGGATAGTCCCTTCATCTCCTCCCCATTCTTAGATTTTCAAAACTTCTCCCTATTTCAAAAATCTTCTTTGTTTTCAAACTTCAAACGCTTTCGCAATCAAACCTTGACTTAGGTCAAGTGATTTTTATTCCTTTTCACTTTATTTTCTTAATAAATGTTAATCCATGTAAATATATCGAAATTCTTTTCTTACATACTTTAAAAAATCCAAAACTCACTCAAGTGTTTTTGTGCCTTTGTGCACTTTTCTTTTCATATGTTTAGATATGATTCATTCTTTCTAGCGGAATTATTCGCTAAAGAATGACGACTTATCTCTACATTTTAAAATCAATTCAACTCATTGTTACTTTTCAAATTTTGTACCACGAACTACGAGGTTTTGATCTCGCATTGCACTTTGTGGGTACGTAGGCATGAGGCGTTAAAACCTCTTCAAACACAAAATCTTAAAAAACATTCTTCTCCTCATCTCTTCAATCTTTTTTTAAGCAAACCAATTTCAAACCAAAAAGCAATAAATATGTCAAAGGGCTCCCGTGGAGTACCACAGACAAATCGGGTGCGTAAAACCTTCCCGATTTGTAACCAATCCCCTTACCCGTTCTCTATGTGTTTCTTTTAGCTTTTGCTTTTAGATTCCTTAGGTTTTTGTTCGTTCTTTTGACCTTTTCCATTTGGAAATAAATAAAGCGCGGTGGCGACTCTGTGTACCTTGAGTTAAGGTAATCAATAGCTTACACTCACGATTTTACCGCTACAGTTACAACTTGGGAAGGTATTAGCACCTAGATTGTCCGTCGTACTCGACGGGATCCACGCTTAAAAGATTGTGTTTAAAGGGGTAAGTGTATGCACTGTCTGTGTGCAAAAGCTGGAAAAGAATGCAAGTGTCAGTGTAAAAGGGTGAATGCTCAGGAACTGAGGCTTAGAAAAGAATGCTTGAAGAAGGGGGATGACAAAGAGACTTTTGTTCGATAACTGTTAAGTTATGCCTACGTATCCTCTCGTGAAATGAGGAAGTCAGAACACCATAGTTCGACTCAAAGAGACTGAAAAATAAATTGACTGATGAACTTCTTGCTTGTCTATGCTCAAGTGTATGACTTGTCTGGATCAAGTGATAACTGTCTTGCATTAGACGGAAGAAACAAGTTCTCGTTTATGAATGAGTGTGATGAGAAAAGAATCCCGAAGGAGACGATTATTGCTTATTTTTTATGTTTTCAGTCTTTTATTGTTTTTGGTGTTTTGCATAAGTTAATGAACTTAAGCCTAAATCAAGGGTTTGTAAACTCATTATATCCTCCCTGACTAGGGATAATGAGAATACTTAAGTATGAGATAAGCACCTCGACTTAATTACCATGATGATGTAGGATTAAGATCATTAACCTACTTGTGATTATTTAGATGTTTTTGGGTTTTTGTTTAGTGTTAAGTAATGAGTTTAAGCCATAATCAAGGATTAGTGAACTCATTACACCATCCTAATAGAAGGATAATAGATGAGCACACTTAAGCTGAGGAAGATACCTCAACTTAATCCATGATTAGGGATTAAAGTCATTATATAACAAACCTTTATTAAGTGGATTTTAATTAAGGGTGAGATTAAGAAGTGAGTTTTATGACTGGTAAGACAACTTGAGGAGGACTTGTCTATTAAACACTAGGGTTAGTCCTACTTAACCATAAAGGAAGAATTAGAACCCTAATGTAAGGCCCAAGTTACAAGTTAATGTCTTAGTGGTTATTAAGTGGGTTAATTAAGAGGTTTAAAACAATTAAGGGTTTAACACTTAGGATTAAAGTTATACACTCCATCCTAAGAGAAGGATGTAGGCATAACCCTAATTCCAAAGTCCTAAAACCTTAAAGGTTTAGTCTCTAATGATGGGATGCGAAGAGAGACACAAAGAAGACTCAAAGGTAAAAACTAAGGGGGACTAATCACAACCCTAATTATTATCATGCTTGGATGTTCCTATGGTTTGTAAGGCTTGAGAAAGATCTTTCGGGAAGCCACCAATGGAAGAAGCAGATGGAAGGAGGAAGAAGCAGGAGAAATAAGTTACTTACTTCATTGAAGAAAATAAGTAACTTAAAGAAAGAAAGTGAGAGATGAACATGAGTGAGCAAGCCCAATCAAAGACAATAAAAAATTCAGCAAAGATGCATATGAAGAAGATGAAGAGAAATGAGAAGTGAAGGCAAATCCACTTCTCAAGTTAACTTACCACCTGAAAATGTTAGCACAAGATGCATAAGGAAAGGAATGAAATGGAATGAAGCATATGTAAAGACAAATACCAAAACTAGAAGCATTCACATGATTTAAATGATGCTATGACATTATGCAAAGGCATACAAAGTGCAATTAATGGTCATACAAGAGAATGGATGCAAATGAAGCATGCTTTGAAGTTTGAAAGTTCATGAAGTTTAATAAAAGGAAATGAGTGCAAATCATGGCAAATGAATGAAGAAATGATCAAGCATGATTCTATCATGTCTTAATATGTCTAAGATGACATGTGAATGTATGAAATGTCATGGCAATTTCATGTATGGATGCATATGCAAGATGAAGGCAAATGAAAGTGCAAAATTAGGGTTACATGAAAGGATGAGATGCAAATGATCAAAACAGAAGCATATGTCATGATAAACATTTGTAAATGAGCTTAAACAAACCCTAACCCCATATTATATCACACCCCAAAGGAGAAGGTCCAACTCTTAACCTAAAGAAAGTTATGATTTTTCTAAGCTAACCAGGGTTTTTGGGTACCTCAAAAGGAAAAATGCAAATCAAATTGAAAATAAAAGATAAAGTCATGCCAAAAATATCCTAGATACTACATGCTATATGGAAAACAATTCAAAAATAATCATCATCAAACCCTTCATGGTTAGGTAGAAATGACTTTTCAAAGTTAGGGTTCCAAAAGGGGGATTTTATGAACCCTAAATTCAAAGAAAATGTCAAAGTATGTTCAAAACCAAAAAGAAATTTGTATGAATGGTTTGAAAATGTTTCTAAATGTCTTAAGATGCAATGTGAATTTTTTTTGTGATTTTTAGAAACCTAAATGGTATTTTAATTAATTAATTTCCATTAATTAATTAAAATAAACATTTAAATGTTTTAAAAATTCTTTTTAAATGCAAAAAATAAAATAAAAATTGTTTTTGGATGAAGAAAAATATTTGAATCAGAAATGCAAAGTTTGAAATTTTTTTGATGAGTTTCGATATTTTAAATAAATTATGCAAAAGGAATAAGAAAAAATGAAATAAATGAGAAGTATGCGCATCTGATGGTTGATATTCAAATTGGGGACGGAGGGAAAGACCACGTGCGTATTTCAAGGGCTAGGATTGCATCTGGCAAATTAATTCATTAAACCTAATTAATTCTGATTATTTTAATTAATTGAGAATTAGGGTTTTAAATGACCAATATGGGCCATCCGTTCAGGCGCGAGACCAAGATCCTAAGGCCAGAATTCAAACTTACGCTAACCCTAATTAATTAACCCTAACAACATTCAGGTGACCAGAGCAAGCTCCGGTTATCTTCTCCGGTCACTCTTCTTCCCTATCTCTCTCAAAACGCCATAAAAATACCTCAAACTCTCCAGAAATGATCCTCACATCACTCTAAACATGAATCAACCAACAAAATCCATTTATTTCACATGAACATCATGAATCAAAGCAAAACGGAAAAGCAATCAAAAATTTCAGAAGCTCGTGAAATGCTTAAAACTCAACCATTTTCAAAACAAATTATATCATGGTAATCAGGGGAGCATATAGAATCATTCTATAACATAAAAGAGAGGTTTTGGAAAAAAATTGAAGGTGGCTACCCGAGCTGGAGCTTTCACCTCTAGAGCTTTTAGGCCTCTTCTCCTGTGAAAATCCACCTCACTTGATCCCCTGATGATGTTGCAAAGCTTTGAATGAGTTTAGAATGGCTGGATTGAGAGGTAGCAACTCAGCTGGTCCAAAATCGTGTTTGTGTTTGGCTGACTTTTAGGGCTTGGCAATGGGTGGTTTATGATCCTTGAGTCATTTTGAGAAGAATGGTGGAAAAATATTTGAGATTTGATGCTTGTGCAGTGAGAATCGAAGAAAGGAAGATTGAGGGTGATTTTGTGAAACTTGGCTTGTGTATGGTTCTGAGCTCTAAGATTATGTGAAATGGCTTGCTTTTGGTCCATCTAACAAGTCTCTATTGGCCAGAGAGTTGTTGTGGCTGCAGCTGATTGGTATGGAGAGATTTGCAAAAAGTCAACATTATGTGTACTTGAGGTATGGGCTATGGCAATAGTTGTTCAAGGGCATGTCTGGCCTCATCTTGGTTCTAGGAGAGCCATGGGATAGAAATTATGCAGCTGGATGGCTTGGAGGGAAAGATTTCATAGGTTTTGCAAGTGTTATGTAATTTTCCCTTTTGAGAAATCTTGTGATGTAAGCCATGGAAACTTGTGATTTCTTGTGCAATTATGGTCTTTGGAAGTAGCTTTGTGTTGTTATGATGCTTAGAGGTTGATTAGAGGTCACAAAATGGCTTGGCAAGTGGTTTTGCAAAAATCCCTCTTTGGTGTATTCTTGAAAATTATAGGATTTTTGCCAACTTTGCAAGGCCATATCTTGAGTTCTAGGAAGAATTAGATCAAGTTCTTGTACTTTTTGAAAAGGGAATGATACAATCTACAACTTTCATGACCAACAATTTTTCATTTGAAGCATTTTTGGTTGAGAAAGAGGAGGTTGAAGAACTTTCCCAAAATGGAAAGTTTCCATTACAAGTCATTTCCATTTTCGACAACTTTTGGTTTAGCTCAATTTTGTGAAATTCCAAGCACTTCAATGATCAAATAAAGATCATATAACTTCAATTTGATGAAAATACCTCTTTGGTTCCATTGTTAGGGGCCTCAAATGCCCTGATTTTGCTCTGACTTGCTCAAAAAGTTACCCAATGAACAAATGACTTCCACAATGAATTTCTTCATCAAACTTGGTACATATGATCCTTATAAATTCTTAAGAAAATTAGAAACAATAATGGCCCAAAAATTTGGAGTTATGGCCTCGGAAACCTAAACCCTAATTTTGGTCATCTATGTAGTGAAAACCCTAGCTCTGCTTCTATGCCTTGCTAGTTCTTGTGATTTCTTGACTTATTTGAACTTTGAGAGACATAATATGATGATTGAACACATATGGACCCTCTTGGAACACTTTGAGGCCTTTGGAGTGGCTCAGATGGATCCTTGGATTGTCCAGATCACAAACCCTAAATGCAGATGAATTTGAACTATGCAGTGAAATAAAAAATACAATATGAGATGGAATGCTTATACTAATGCAAACATGAAAGATCACAAGCCAATGGTGTGAAATTAGTGAGGGAAAATTTGGGGTGTTTACAGAGTATTGCTCAAATTCCTTAGTGAGCCTGAGGCATACTTAGCGCTTTCAACTGTCCATTGTGGGGTATGTGGAGCACACCAAGTAGGCCACAAAATGAAGTGGCTTTTATTTTGACAGGGTGTGTATTGGCACACTGTGCTGAAGGATTGTATTGAATTTTCTAAGGGATGTCAAGAATGTCAAGTACATGTTGGCATCCGACATGTTCCTGCAAGTGAGTTACACTCTATAGTAAACCCTTGGCCTTTCAGAGGATATGCTTTGGATGTGGTTGGAGAAATCTGACTAGCATCTTCAAAGAATCATAAATACATTTTGGTAGGAATTTACTATATTTCTGAATGGGTCGAAGCTATTCCATTGCCAAATGTTGATCAAGAAGATGTAATTAAGTTCATTCAGAAGCATATCATCTATATATATGGGATTCCAGAGACAACTACCACAAATCAAGGATTTGTGTTTACTGGTCAAAAGATGCAAGAGTTTGCCATAGAAATGGGTTTTAAAATTTTGACATCCACTCCTTACTATGCCCAGGCTAATGGCTAGGTCAAAGCGACAAATAAATTAGTCATTGGTTTGATCAAGAAACATGTGGGTAAGAAGCCAATAAATTTGCACAAGGCATTGGACCAAATCCTTTAGGCGTGTCGAACTTCACCTAAAGAGGCAACTAATACGACCCTGTTTCGACTTACTTATGGGCAGGATGCAGTTTTGCCTCTTGAAATTTACCTTCAGTATACAAGAATTCAAAGACACCATGAGATTCTATCTGAAATCTATTGGAACATGATGCTAGATGAATTGCTGGACTTGGACGAAGAGAGACTTCATGCCATAGAATTGCTAGAAAGGCAGAAGAAAAGGGTAGAGAAATCCTATAACAAGAAGGTTAAGCTATAGACATTTTCGGTTGGTGAACTAGTGTGGAAAGTAATCTTGCCTATGGACCGAAAAAGTAGATCTTTAGGGAAATGGTCACCTAAATGGGAAGGTCCCTTTCAACTTCCTAAGGTATTTGGTAACAATGCTTATGAGATACATGAGATTGAAGTTGATTTAAGAACCTTGAAAGTAAATGGGAAATATTTAAAAAGATATAGGCCAATGCTTCAAGAGATTCAAATAAAAACATAAAATTCCATTAATCATTAGAGGGCCACAAATGGCTTACAAAGGCAGAAATTAAAAACATGGTTTAACAACCAGAAAAAAATAAGAACTTCACTACTTAATATCTTCAAGGGAGGTGAGATAAGTTATCCAGTCTTCATCAGCTTCATCATCCAGATGTTCACCCTTTGGAGGCTCCTCTTTGGGAGATGTTGTTCTACCCTCCTTGATCTTGGAGCGGGTGACCATCCCCACGCGGGAAGAAGGAATACCCTTCTTCCTAGTGCTTTTGACTTGCTTGTGTGATTTAGTACCATCCACCTTCTCCACAGAACTATCCATGTTGTTGTTGTGTTGACTAGTCAGTCAAAAGGCAGCTAAAAGCACGTGAGTTCTTCCTTTGAAATAACATCCTAAGGGTGCATTGTGGATATCGCATGTAATGGTAACTTGTGCCATGTAATTAAAACCTACAATGTTACCACAATAACCAAGGTCAAGGAAACATTACTTTTGACCCAAATTTAAGTTGAGGTTTTGACTTAAAGGTTGTTCGACAGTCATCTGAATTTTACTTATGCAGAGAAATGAATTGCAAGTCGAAGATTAATAAAAAGGGCTTGATGCATAAAGTAAAAAGGGGCAAAAGAACACCCAAAATATCATTAAAAAAAGGCCTTATTAGGCCAAAGGATTAATACAGAAGAAAAATACAAAATCCTAAATATTACAAAAAGCCAGTGAAATCAGAAGGGGAGTCTCCCTTGCAGCTGGAGAAAGCTAAACTTATGAATCTTGAGACAAATATGACATAAAGCCTTGTCAAGCTTGGTTGTCAAAAGCTCTTTGTCAAGAACTTCAGCAGCATCAATGAGGTCAATGGTGTACTTTAGCTCAGCCTCCAAGTCAATACTCTCAGACTGACTCAACTCAAGGTTACGTTCTTTAGCTGCGGAGATTTTTTTTTGAAGCTCTTCAATCTCTTTCTCCCACACTGCAATGGAAATGTCATATCCAGCCCTTTCCTTTTCCCTCTTTGCCTTATTGTACTCTAGTCTTTCGACTTCACCCTCAATTTCTCATGCTTGATCCCAGGATGAACATCTCTTTGTACCAGTTGCCTCAATGGTTTTTTCGACCTTAGGGATAAATTTAAAATCATCAAACATCTGGTTCACCAGAGCAGTCAATTCAATGAGGAAGCTGGAGATTTTAGGATCAAGTGTCGAAAGATCCAACTTTTGCAGAGTATCCAATAGGAATAGGGAGAAGTTAGGTCTACATTCAAGGTGAGGTGGATATCCCTTTTGAAGAAATTGTCCTTGATCTTTTTGAGGATATGACCAACAAAGTCATCTGAAGGTGAGCCCCTAGGGGCTGTCGAAGTACTGCTCCCAGAAGAGCCAAAACTCTTCCCAGGCTTCCTTATGGCATACTCCCTAGGGTCCAACCACTTTAAAGCCAATAGTTGGTCCCCAATTATGTCTTCTTTTGGGGTCAAAATTTGAAAGGTAGAAGGGTGTTGGATATTTTCCTCATGTAAGGTTTGTTGAGTCTTTTCAGGCTCTTTTTCTTTATCAACTTCACCTTTGTCCTGTTGACCATCTACCTCTTCTTCTTCTTCCTCCTATGGATTATCAATAACATCATCTTGAACATTAGCTTGGGTCTCTTCCACATGCTCTGGCTCTTTATATTTTGGATTAGACGGGGTAAGGTCCTGAATTTTCTCAGTTTCTTCTTCTTTTGCAGCAAAGGCTGCACTTATTTCCCTAAAAATCTGGCTTGCTTGGCCAAGGTAGTCCTTGATGGAAACATCATCATACTCATGCTCAGAATCCTCAATGTGGGATTGGTGAGTAGCAGTCTTAGCAGGTGAGTTTTTAGTGGCTTCGACCACTAGGGAAGGAGAAACTTGTGTAGTAATGGGTTGGTTAATCTCACTTAAAGAGCTATAACCAGAGCCAAAATTAGAAGTTGGGTGATAAGTTGGCTCACCTTGGATGTTTAGAAGAACTGTGGGTGTAGGAGTGGCAGTCGAAGGAGGTTGTGAAACACCTGCTCCAGCCTGTTATTAAGAGTGGTTAGGTCGAAGTTGCAAAAAGAAATTCAATGACAAGAGACAAAAAGTCTAAATACCTCTTTCTCTCCACATATGCTAGAGTTTTCACTCTCAGGAGGGCCACTAGTGGGCTTCTCCATAGGGGTTAGAGGTTCAGCTTTGACACCACCTACAGCAGGTGCCTTTTGGACAACTTTATCCACCTTATAGGAAGGTTTCCCAGCAGTACTTGGAGACTGTGCAATCTTCCTTTTTCTTTTGAGGGGCTTCTCCTCAGAGGATTAATCATCATATGATTTGATGATGATGCTGGAAGCCTTTTTACCCTTCTTCTGGGGTGACGAAGGCTTTTTGGTTGTCTAAAAGGAGAATTAAAACATTAGAAGGAAAGCACGTAAAAAATGCATGAGTAAGGATTGTGAAATACCTTGGTGCCTTTGTTGTTTTCAGTCTTTATCACCACTCCTCTGTTGGTAGTGGGTTTTCTAGAAATTGTTGGAAATAACAAAGACAATTATTATGAGTTAATAATTGATCAGTCAATAGGAGGTAAATGAAGACCTCAGACCTTTATATATGTTGGATTCGACATGAACGTCTTCGATCCCTATATGAAGGTGCCCTTTGAAACTGTCCAGTGTGTGCATTGTCACAACCACCTTTTTGGCTATCGGCTGAGACTATTGTCGAAGAATTTTTATTGAATCCCCAAAAACAAACCAATCTAGAAATGGAGGAGCAAGTGCCACTCCAAAATCAGCAGTATGAAATTGAGGAAATGTTGGAGGGAAGAGTTGGAAAGCCACCTCATAATGCTTCTCAGGAGGAATGTTTGAAGGGATTTTCAACTTATCCATCTTTTGCAAAAAATTCTTCTTCAAAGAGACAGCAGCCTCATGAACAGTTTGACTAAGATCATCTGGTCGATAGACAGTTTCAAAGTATTTTTGAATAGCTTGTTTCTCTTTGATATGAGTGGAATTACACTTCTTGACTCTTTCCTGCACGTCAATGAAAGCTTGGTCAAGTAAAGTAGAAAATACAACAACAGTGAGAAAATTGTCACTGTAATACTTGCGCCACCAATAATTAAAGGGGTGGTGCACAAGGTAGTAGGTTGGAAGAAAAGTGGAGATAAGACTGCTTTTTGGGCCTCCCATTTGTCGAAGATGTCAGTAAGGGTGTCTTCGTCAAAGAGGTTGTTATGAAAAATTATTTGGCATTTCTTTTAAAAGAGACACCTAGGAAAACTTTGACCCAGTCTAAGCTACCTAGAAACAAAGTTTGGTTGATAAGTTATAAGGACTATATTTAATTTCCCACCATTCAGTATGTGAACGATGAATCTAGGAATTAGAAAAACCTCCCAAACTGAAACGAAATCCATGAAAAGCTTCTTTGAAGATGAATTTGGGAAAGCCCTAGTAAACCACTTAGGGCCGCATTTCCTTTCAACAAAAGGTTCCATGAATGGTGTAAATTTGTACTGATGTGCAAACATCATTATGAAACTAGAGAAGGATCCTTTTAGGGTTTTTCCTCAATCACTAAGAGTAAGTTTGGCCAGTCAAACACCTTCGATGCGCCTGTGCCTAATTTCCTCTATGTCTTCATCAACTTTCCCTTTTCTAGGAAGGATAGGTTTAAAAGTGGCATTTAGCCAAAGTTGAAGAAGCCAAAGAGGGCCATTTAGACTCATGTCACCAGAAGTTGTTGATGGGTTCCTCAGTCGAGACACCCCATCACTTATAGATTTGTAGAGTTTGGCCAAGATTATCTCACTCAAGCAGACCCCTCTATTAATGTGAAGTTGGTTCGTCAGAGGCAAGTATTTTTTTGCCACTTGGAAGGAATTGGTGCAGAAGACGTATCTCGATAACTAGAGGGTGAGGAAGGCTATGTGTTCCTTGTCAAAAACCTTTTCATCATTTGGTCTAGAGTGGTGTTTGATGAAGTGAGTGTATGTTAGCTTGGACTTGTTGAAGCCAATAGTATCCTCAACATCAACGAAGGGGTCATATGTCGCACCATCAGGTTGAAGCCCTGTGATCACGGTTATATCAAAGAGAGTGGGGGTAACCATCCCGCAAGGAAGATGTAAAGTATAATGGGTGTAGTTCCAAAAGTACAGGGAAGTAGCCAAAAGGTTTAAGCAATAGGGAATGTTTGTCTTTGACAGCATCAACAAATCATAAATCCATATGGCCTTCCAGTGTTCAACCTTAACGTTTTCCATCCTAGCCATCCAAAGATCAAAGTCGTTGAATTGGCTAACAACCCTAACCTATCTAGTACCATCATAGAGCTACTTTAAGTCCAATTGATTGGAAGGAGGTGGGTTAGGTGAAGGATCATCATCCTTGGGGAGATTTTTGTGCCCAAAGGGTTGAGATTTACGGTAGCAAGGAAAAAACTCGCTCAACCTTTCATTTGTGGTCGCAACTTTGGACAAAGGGCCAGGCAGAGCATAAGGACATTCATTAACAGTGAAAGGGATCATTACTTGGGAGTTATACAAACTCCTTATTTCAGCATCCGTGTGTTCTGGTATGAATGAGCTTGTTCGAAAGTGAAAGCCTTTGCTTTCTGACTTTTCTTCTGGGAAGTTTTAGCATTTGAGGACGCCATTGTTGAAAATGATAATGGAGGTTTTCAAGGGTTTCTGGGAAGAAAAGAGGAAAAACTTTAGCAAGAAAGAGAAAAAGTTTGCAAGAGATTGGAAAAGTTTCTTTGTTTGCTGAAGGATATATTTATAGGCGTAGGCAATAAGAAGTTGGGAAGTCTAGCCACTTAATAAAGATGTGAAGTGGTGCGGCACATGGCACTTGGGATCAGGTACGTTGAAGTAGCAGTTAAGACAAGATATCTTAGGCGCATTATTTCAAGAGAATGCTCATGATCAGGAAACATTAGATACGGCTGATGGGACTTTTGGGATTATTTTCCATTATGACATGAAGTCATGCGCGTGGGTGGAGAATCATAACAGTTTATAGAACGTGGGTTAGGTGGTTCCAACCATACTTTCGTCTGACCAAAGTTGGCGTCGAAATAATGAATATCAAAAAATGATTTTTTTTTCATCTGCATGGTCGAAAAGAACATTTTTGGGGGGCAATTTGTTATCTCCAAAATTTGACGCTAGCATTAATAAGGTCATTTGGCTTAGAAAATAATTTTTGTTATCAAGCCCAAAGTGAGGTTTTTGACCTTACTGATTAAAAGGATGAGAGTCGGAGGAATTCACCTATAGGTTCTGTACTTAGAGAAATCTTGAGTTGAAATATTTTGCTAAGTATTGAGAAGGTTCGACCATCTATGCATTCGACGAAAATGGCAGTTACATAAGTCTTGCACGTTTAAGTGTGGAGGGAAAATGTGTAATTTCCAATTCAAATACAAAGACAAGTGGCGCAAGATCAAGCTTTTTCAACATGCAGTGGGACAAGTGTCATCATCTTAGAATAGTCCTAGGAAGAAACCGTTGAAAGCGGTTACTTTGTAATATCTATTAATAGTTTAGTCTAGTGTTAGAATAAGTGTGTGGAAATCATATGTACTAGTAACTCTGTAACACTCAAAGTATCTGTGTGTAGAGAAAAGAGTGCAGTGAGAATGTATGTGAAGTAAACACCACCAATTTATCTTCAATGTCAATTTATCTTCAAGTTATTTATCTTTGAAGTCATTTAACTTTCAAGCCTTTTATGTTAAAGAATTTATCTTTCAAATTCATTTACTTTTCAAGCAATTTACTGCATTTCATTTACAATTCCTGTCATTTATTTCTTCATCCATTTTAACATTCTTGTCTTGCACTTATCTTTCCTTTTTACCTTTTTCAGTCAATTAAACTTCCTTGCCTCGCCTTTAACTTTCATTTACCTTAAATTCTTTCCTTTATCCTTCCTTTAAATTCTTCAAGCCTTGCCTTTTCTTTGTTTACTTTGAAAGTATTTCTTTTTACTTTATTTCTTTACCTTCAATACCTTCTGAGTCCTGTCGAAGGATTCAAGACTCTTTTTCCCAAAAACATTATAAATTACAAACTATTTAGCACATGTCCTAGGATCAATCTGGTCGATCCTGCGAGTAACTGAGGGTATTTTTGGTATCTTCAGAGGACTAGTGGTTGTTTGCCAATTTTGGGGGTAAACACATGCACATTATGTAAAATGATGATAATGTATGGTAATGATGCATTGACTGGTACAAAGATCAATAACTTGTTGATTAAGTTATATTTTCTCTCTCCTTTAATTTTTTGAACATATGTGATAAGGACATTATGTATGCATGAGATGTAGGGAAATGCATGGTCTTATGAGGTAAAGTTCATGTGTAATGCGTGTGGTGGGATGCAACAATGGATATGCAAGTTTCATTCGAATTTTGGTAGTGAAATATGACATGGTTTAACGGTAAAGAAAATGTCCATGGTGGTAACTTTGAATGTGCATAACTTGGTGAATAATGAGACAATTGTTAGACGGTGTGGCTAGTGATCGAGAGGGGGGTGAATAGATCACCTCCTTTTTCACAAGGTTTTAATAAAACTTTTCAGAGTTTTTGAAAATTAGCGGAAAAACTATGGTCCCGAATCGACTTCCGTCTATTTTGAACTGGCCACTAGAAAACCAGACATGCAATATAGTGCTGGATTTGATATTGAAATGACAAAGACTTGAACACACGAAATGATAAACAATTGAATGTACTTATCACTAAAGGCTATTTCCAATGAATCAAAACTAATGAAAACGTAAATGGAGATAGAGAGAGAATACAATACTCAGAGATTTGGTAAGGAAGTTCCCCACGTTCGTCCTCGCGTGTGGGTACGTCTCCCTCTCAATTTCAAACCGAAATTGAGAACTTTTATATCAATAATGCTGATTCTGTCTCTTACAAGGTTGAAATACAAAAACCAGATATCTAAACACAAAGATCTTCCTATTGTATGAACCTTCACTTGATCAAGCAAGATCAAGACTTTCCTGCAAGTATTACAAACAATTCACCGGTTCCACGATTTGTTTGCGAAATAACCCAATTTCCAAACCTTACGCTGCGGCTGAATCTGTTATGTAAACATCACTCACAAACCCTCAAGAACAGGTCCATTCTTGAAGGACAAACCAGATTGTTTTTTCTTGAAATCCCCTTCCAACCTTCAACTCAGCTAGATCCTCGATCGTACCACTGAACGTTATCTCGTTGATCCGTTAATCCAAAGAACAAGAATGATTATGTGTTGATGTTCTTGAATTAAGGAGATTGAGAAGATGATGAAGATGAAGTCTCTTTTAGATTTCGAATACGACTGACCAATTGATTTCACATTCAAACCTCTCTTTGAATATGTGTTCTTCAATTCTTCACTTTCAATTTGATTGATTTGTGTACCGTGAGAAAAAATAAATTGACAGGAGCTTATATACACATAAAAAAAGTTGTTAGAAAAGAAACAGACTTATGAATTGATACAAGACACGCATGTATCGATACATGTGAATTTCCCAACTATTATGTATCAATACATGGAGATACGCATCGATACATACTGAACCAATGTAGAAATTTAGAAAAATAACATCAGCATGAATTGATGCATGTTACGAATGTATCGATACAAGTCTTATTTCCATAAACTAAAATACAACATGTATCGATGCATTATGCGAATGAATCGATGCATAGTTTGTTTCTAGAAACATCAAGGAAACATGAATTGATACAACAATCGTATGTATCGACACATACAGTACAAAAAAAAAAATTTATTGCTTTTAAAAGACATGTATCAATACATACATGATTAAAATTGTTTTTAAGCTTTCATTTATGATATGTGCCAATTCATAAGTCAAAATACAAAGTTGAACAACTTAGCAAGTAAACAAATGCACAAGAAGCAAAAGGCATAGAAATTTGCTATCATGCAAAACTAATCCAAAAGAGAGAATTGCTCACAAACTCCCCTTCTTTGATGATGGAAAATTTTGCAAGATGTGGAAAAAAACTCCCCCTGAGTTTGTGCATTTTTGTCTACTGTCACATCCATTCATTTCTCCCCCTTTGTCAACATAAAAAAGAAGAGAAAACAGTCTAGTCGAAGAAGAATTTAGTAATAACCAGCAAGATTGATATATAAGCCAAACATTCACAAATAATGGAGCTTAACACGGAAAAAAATAAAGGGCAAACAACACAATGAAACAAAAGGAAAAAAATAAGCATTGAAGTACCTAGTAGAGTTATGAATTACAAAAAAAAACATACAAAGTTTAAACATTAGTCCAAAAGAAACTTAAGCAACATAAGTATGATATGATGATGATGCAATGCATATAATGTTGGTTTAGTGAGGATTATAGCCTCCACAAGACTCCTCATCAGCTATATCGGGATCTCTGAAACTTGGTGGAGGAGGTGGATGAGGCATCTCATCAGGATTTTTCCCCATGAAGTTGTAATGCCTGAACCGATTTTGAACCTCAGTACTTCTAAACCTTTCCATAATTCCTGGATATGAACGACAATCATCCATAAAGCCTGACATCTCATTGTAGAAGACTTGATGCCATTTGACCAAGTCCGTGTGCCATGAGTGTTGGTTGTGGTACATACAAGTCTGGTCATCATGCCACTCACGGTGCTCGTTGTGCCACTCCGTTTGTTGAACATGCCAAGCACGAGCTTCTTCATGACGGGCCTAATTTGCAATCTCCATCTGCTCAAACATTTGATTAAGATATGCAAGAGGTGTAGAAGATGATGTAGCAGCAGAAAATGGAGGAATCGTTGGTTCATGTTCATAGTTTGTAGGAGACCACCTTTGTGGCACCCACTCACCCCAAGCAGTATTTGCATTTGTTTCAGGAGCATTTTCTTCATTGACATACTCCATTTCTTCATCTCTTGGATCGTCAGCCACAAAAATTTGTTCAAAAGGCACATCAAAATTGTAAAATCTTGTTCTGGATCCTCTTTCGAAAAAGTAATAACAGCGACGCTCCGAGTCCCACCGGTATCCCATATGAGATAGAGTAGCACTGTTGAATTCTTGAGCAGTGGACGAAGATATAAGAGGAACAAGAGGCATGACAACATTCCAAGATTTGATAATCCTCATAATCTGAGCAGCATAACCAAGAGTGATGTTCTTCGAACTGTTGCGTGCAAGAAACATACGCTTCACAAAATAATTTGGCCAATTCAACTTAACCTTTTTCTATAGTAGATACAAAAGATGTATGTCTGGCATGTCCAGTCTAGAATGCCCACCAGACCGTGGACGCAGAATATGCGAGACAATCCAATGCAGAATTCTAGGAACACTCTTAATCATTCCAAAATTTATTTGCTCATCCTCACCTAAAGGCCTTTCCAATTTTAGTATAGAGCCAACATAGTCCTTCAGTTTAAACTCAGTGTCGAACTTCTGATCATGCCAAGACTTCAAATCCGGAGACGAAAATGGAATTTGGAACACCGTGTCCCAATCAGCAGCCTCAAAGGAATAGGTCTTAATTCCAATAGAGCACTTAAACATGTAACCCCTACCAGTTTTTAGACCAGCATAAAAAGCACGGATGAAATCCTCATGATACTCATCATTTGCCGTAAAAAATGACCCAAGAGATTGTGCATTTATTAGATCAGCAACTTCATTCAAATACAAAGTAAGAGCATCATTTGTATTGAAGACATGGGGTTTCATGACTAACCCTGTCACGAAGTTTTCCTCAAACTCAGTAGCCAAGGCAGGATGAATGATAGATAAAGCAGTTGAAGGAATTTCTGGAGTAGGAGGAGATTGATGGGAAGAACCAACATGCTCTTTTGCTTTGCCTTTACCTTTTGACCTAGGAAGGATTGTTCTTGGAGGCATGGTGATGAAATTAGGGTTTTGGAGATGAAGAGATGTGGTTACTTTTAGGGTTAAGAGTATGTAATGACAGATATGAAATGAAGAAGAGAAAGAAAAAATGTTTATAACTGTTGCAAATGGCATAACTGATGCTGATGTATCGATGAAAAAATTAAATAAAAGGAATTTGAATCAGTATGCGTCGATGCATACCATTATGTATCGATACATTTTGTGAATTTAAAGAAATTGAATCAGTATGCGTCGATGCATACCATTATGTATCGATTCATTTTTCGAATTTCTACTTTTCAAAAAGTGTTATGTATCGATACAAAGCACGATTGCATCGATAAATACTGTAACATGTTTGAAAAATAGAAAAGAAAAAGAAACATGTGTCGACACAAGACACGGATGCATAAATACAAAGGATGAATGTATCAATACATAAGTTGATGTATTAATACATAAACATGATGTATCAATAAATAAGTCTGATGTATCAATACATACAGATGCTAAATCACATTTTTAAGTAATTTTTGAACGAACCATTTAAGATGCATTATGAATCATGTCGTTTTAATGATGCTCAAGTATAATTCACAGAAATTAGTAATGCTCAAACACTTCATATGTAAAGAAGTACATATAAACGAAAAACAATTTGTTCTAACAAACATCAATCACACAATTCCAACAAGATATAGAGAGGAACAATATTACCTCTATTGATGTAATCTCATGAAGTATGAGTGAAGTCTACAATCAAATCTCAACAAACACGATGAGACATATATAAACAAGATCAAATTAACTTAAGAGACTAATGATGAGAGATCTAAAATCCCTAATTCACGACAGATGTTGAAAAATGGTTCCGTTGCTAAAGGTTTAGTGAAAATGTCAGCAAGTTAGTTTTTAGTATCAACATGCTCAAATACAATGTCTCCTTTTTCAACATGATCGCGAAGAAAGTGATGTTTAATCTCTATATGTTTAGTTCGTGAGTGTAAAACATGATTCTTAGTGAGATTAATGGCACTAGTGTTGTCACACTTTATTGGAATACGTTTAAGTTGAATATCAAAATCTTGTAGTTGTTGTTTTAGCCACAAAATCTGAGCGCAACAACTACCGGCTGCAACATATTCAGCCTCTGCAGTAGACAATGCCACAGATACTTGCTTTTTGCTATGCCAACTTACTAAATAATTTGAAAGCAAATCACATGAACCACTAGTGCTTTTCCTATCTGATTTAAAGCCAGCAAAATTAGAATCGGAGTAACCTACTAAGCTAAAATCGCTTCCTTTGGAGTACCAAATCCCGTATTTAGATGTTCCATGAAGGTATCTAAATATACGCTTGACAACTTTTAAGTGAGACTCCTTAGGATTTGATTGATATCGTGCACACATACAAACACTAAACATGATGTCCGGTCTAGAAGCAGTAAGATACAAAAGAGATCCAATCATACCTCTATACTTTTTGACGTCAACACTCTTACTGTGTTCATCTTTATCCAAGTTTCCATTTGTAGTCATAGGGGTATCGATTGATTTTGAGTCATTCATTCCAAAGAGCTTGAGCGGTTATCTGTAGTATTTTGTTTGACACATTGATGTACCTTCATCAAGCTGCTTTATTTGGAGACCTAGGAAGTAAGTTAACTCCCCCATAAGACTCATCTCAAACTCACCCTGCATAACACTAGAAAACTCTTCGACCAAGTGTATGTTAGTTGAACCAAAAATTATATCGTCTACATAAACTTGAAATAAAAGAATGTGCTTTCCTTTGTGTTTAATGAAGAGTGTATTATCCACTTTACCTCTTGAATATCCATGATCAAGTAGAAATTTGTTAAGTATTTCATACCAAACCCTAGGGGATTGCTTAAGACCATACAAATCTCGTTTTAATTTGTAAACATGATCTAGATATTCAGAATTTTCAAAACCAGGAGGTTGTGAGACATATACCTCTTCATTTATGACACCATTTAGAAACACACTCTTTATGTCCATTTGGTAAATCTTGAAATTCATAGAACACGCATAGGCAAGCAAGAGACGTATAGCTTCAAGGCGAGCAAATGGAGCATAAGTTTCCTCATAATCTATGCCCTCCTCTTGGTTATACCCTTGTGCTACTAAACGTGCCTTGTTCCTAGTTATCACTCCGTTTTCATCAAGCTTATTCCTAAAAACCCATTTAATACCTATGATATGATGATCTCGCGGACGAGGAACAAGTTCCCAAACGTCATTTCTTTTAAATTGATTAAGCTCTTCTTGCATGACCATTAGCCAAAATTCATCAATCAAGGCCTCTTTGGAATTCTTTGGTTCTACTTGTGAAACAAAAGCGAAGTGAGAATAGAAATTACTTATCTTAGAACGAGTCAATACTCCCTTTGAAATGTCTCCCCAAATGTTGTTAATGTCATGGTCTTTTGAAGATCTCCAAGAAGGTGGAAGGTTGTTCACCTCAATTGTCCCTTCTTCCTTATCTTTTTCATGACTAGTATCTTCCTCCTTCTCATTGGTAGCTATTGTGGATTGATCAATCTTCGTTACAACTTCCTTGAGTATGTCTTTTGTAGATACTCCTGCATCATCAAAAGAAACATGGACAGATTCTTCAATAGATAGTAAACGCTTATTATATATTCTATATGCTTTACTTGATTGAGAGTATCAAAGAAAAATGCCTTCATTAGCTTTTGCATCAAACTTCCCAAGATTTTCTTTACCATTATTCAAAACAAAGCACTTACAACCGAATACGTGAAGATGAGACAAGTTTGGTTTTCTTCCTTTTAAAATTTCATAAGGAGTTTTGTTTAAAATAGGGCGAATTAAAATCCTGTTTAAAACATAACAAGCTATGCTAATTGCATCATCCCAAAAGTATTTTGGTAATCCACCCTCATTTAGCATTGTTCTTGCCAATTCCTCTAAAACGCGATTTTGCGCTCCACAACACCATTTTGTTGTGGAGTTCGAGGAGCTGAAAAGTTATGTTCAATGCCATACTTGTCACAATATTTATCAAAGAGGTAATTTTGAAATTCACCTCCATCATCACTTCGGATTGTAATTATTTTAGAATTCATTTTGTTTTGGGACAGTTTTGCAAAACTCTTAAAAGCAGAAAAGGTTTCGTCTTTGCTATGAAGGAATATAGTCCAAGTAAATCTAGAGTAGTCATCAACGATTACAAAACCATAGTAATTTCCACCTAAACTCTTTGTCCTAGAAGGTCCAAAGAGGTCCATATGGAGAAGCTCAAGGGGTCTTGAAGTTGAAATTATGTTTTTAGATTTAAAAGAGACCCTTGTTTGCTTTCCCATTTGACACGCATCACATAGGTGATCTTTTGAAAATTTTATTTTTGGAAGACCGACTACTAGATCCTTAGATACAACCTTATTGAGCAAATCGAAATTAACACGCGCTAAACGTCTATGCCAAAGCCAAGAATCATCATTCAAGGTAACTAGACATTTAATGCTTGTTAAAGATACATCCAAAAGATCAAGCATATATATATTGTTTACTCTTACACCCTTAAACACAACATTTTGTTCAACATGTTCAATTATGCAGCAAGTGTTTGTGAAAGACACCTTGTAACCTTTGTCGCACAATTGACTAATGCTTAACAAATTGTGTGTAAGTCCCTCTACAAGATGGACATCAAAAATAGTAGGGGTAGAGGGATTACCTACACTACCCTTGTCAAGTATTTCTCCTTTGTTATTATCTCCATACGTAACATATCCCTTCTTTTTTGCTTTGAAGTCAATAAAAAGCGATATGTCACTCGTCATGTGCCTTGAACACCCGTTGTCAAGAAACCATCTTCTATCTATGGATGCAAGACATTCATCCTACAATATCAAAAGAGAGAAGTAGGTACCCAATTTTCATTGGGTCCAAGTGGGTAAGTGGTAACATGGTTGCCTTTAGGCTTCCATTGATAAATGCCTTTAGGAACAAGAAATCTCCTAAACTTGAATTTTTCAATGGTATGGCCAGCACGACAACAATAATGACATAAACCATGATGATGTTGTTGTTTATTTTTATTCATTAAATCCTTTGGTATAAAAGAGTATTTTGCATATGGTGGATTTAATGACTTTTTAAACAACCTAGAATCAACGGTGTAAGTAATCTTAGGTTGTAAACCTTTTTCCAACTTGACCTTAAGAGTATTAACCTCTCATTGCAAAATATGACAAGATTCACAATACCTAAGTTTATTACAACCATCAATATCAATATCTTTTGAATTTTCTGTAATACTAGCTTTCAACCTTTCTAAATCTTTTTCAGCATATTGTACTTTACCTTCCAAAAATGAAAAGATATGCTTATCGGAAGCTAATCTTTTAAAAGCGTCTAAAGCTTCGTTATGCAGTTTTTCAAAAGCTATTTTCAATTCAGAAAAAGACATAGAAGAGAAGTTATTATAATATGCTTGTTTTACCTTTTTATCACGGTTTTTCTTCTTGTGGTAGGAATGGTGATTGGTGTGAGCCATAAGACACAAATTTGCGGTTTCATCACTATCATTTGAACTTTGTGTGCTTGATGAATCACTATCACTTTCCCAAGCAATATAAGCTCTTCTTTGTTTATTGTAACCTTTTAGCGGAGATTTTCCTTTATCCTTTTTATTCATAGGACATTTTGTCTTGTAATGTCCAGATTTACCACAATTAAAACAAGATCCCTTTCCTCTATTCTTCTTGCTCTCTTCCTGTTTTGATTCAATGGATTGTCTTCTAAAATTCATGAGATTTTTGTCGAAATTCTTGATTCCATTCTTTCGAATGAATCTATTGTATCTCCTAACAAAAAGTCCCATTTCCTCATCACCGGAGTCTTCCTCATTACTTGAGTCATTATTGCTTTGCTCTTTTTGTGAGGACTTTGAGTTAGAGGCCATAAGAGCTATTGGCTTCTTCTCACCCTCTTTGTCTTTATTCTTCTCCTTTCCCTTTTTACTATTGTTCTCAAATTTTTCAAGACTTTCTAGTTCTTGCAGATGTTCTTCTAGCTTACCAAACAAAGTTGTAGTTGTGAGTGTCGTGAGATCGTTGGCTTCCTTAATAGCTATTACTTTAGGTTGCCATTCCCTGCTAAGACATCTCAGAATTTTATTAGTAGCTATTTCATTGGAAATAAGTTTTCCAAGTGCATTCAAAAGATTGATGAGATGAGCGAATCTATTTTGCATGTCGGAGATAGATTCTCCTTGTTTCATGCGAAAGAGTTCGAACTCTAGATTAAGTGTGTTAATACGGGACTGTTTTACTTCAGTAATGCCCTCATGGGCAATTTCTAAAGCATTCCACATTTCTTTAGCTGTCGAGCAATGGGATACTCAAAAATACTCATCAGCACTAAGTGCTGAAATTAGCATATTTCTAGCTCTCCAATCACTCGACCACTTTTTCTCATCTTTCTTATCCCAATCATCTTCAGGTTTAGGAACTATGGCGCCTGCCGCATTCGTCATGGTAATTTGAAAAGGACCATTTTGAATGACAGCCCATACTCGCTTATCCACAGAATTTATGTGAATTCGCATGCATTCTTTCCAGTAGCCATAGTTTTCACTGTTGAAAACAGGAGCTCTATTGTACGCCCCCTTTGGGTCAGAATCCATATCATTGCAGGCAGCCACAAAGCACCAGCGAACTGGTGCTCTAATACCACTTGTTAGACGGTGTGGCTAGTGATCGAGAGGGGGGTGAATAAATCACCTCCTTTTTCACAAGGTTTTAATAAAACTTTTCAAATTTTTTGAAAATTAGCGGAAAAACTATGGTCCCAAATCGACTTCCGTCTATTCTAAACTGGCCACTAGAAAACTGGACATGCGATACAGTTCTGGATTTGATATTGAGATGACAAAGACTTGAACACACGAAATGATAAACAATTGAATGCACTTATCACAAAAGGTTATTTCCAATGAATCAAAACTAATGAAAACATAAATAGAGATAGAGAGAGAATACAATACTCTGAAATTTGGTAAGGAAGTTCCCCACGTCCGTCCTCGCGTACGGGTACGTCTCCCTCTCAATTTTTCAAACCGAAATTGAGAACTTTTATATTAATAATGTTGATTTTGTCTTTTACAAGGTTACAATACAAAAACCAGAAATCTAAACACAAAGATCTTCCTATTGTATGAACCTTCACTTGATCAAGCAAGATCAAGAATTTCCTACAAGTATTACAAACAATTCACTGGTTCCACGATCTGTTTGTGAAATAACCCAATTTCCAAACCTTACGTTGCAGCTGAATCTTCTATGTAAATGTGACTCACAAACCGTCAAGAACAGGTCCGTTCTTGAAGGATAAACCAGATGGTTTTTCCCCGAAATCCCCTTCCAACCTTCAACTCAGCTAGATCCTCGATCGTACCACTGAACTTCATCTCGTTGATCCGTTAATACGAAGAACAAGAATGATTATGTGTTGATGTTCTTGAATTAAGGAGATTGGGGAGATGAGGAAGATGAAGTCTCTTTCAGATTTCGAATACGACTGACCAATTGATTGCACATTCAAACCTCTCTTTGACTGACTTGTGTACCATGAGAAAAACTGAATTGACAGGAGCTTATATACACATAACATAAGTTGTTAGAAAAGAAACAGACTTATGAATCGATACAAGACACGCATGTATTGATACATGTGAATTTCCCAACTATTATGTTTCAATACATGGAGATACGCATCGATACATACTGAACCAATGTAGAAATTCAGAAAAATAACATCAGCATGAATCGATGCATGTTACGAATGTATCGATACAAGGCTTATTTCCAAAAACTGAAATACATCATGTATCAATGCATTATGCGAATGAATCGATGCATAGTTTGTTTCCAGAAACATCAAGGAAACATGAATCGATACAACAATCGTATGTATCGATACATACAGTACAAAAAACAATTTTTAGTGCTTTTAAAAGACATGTGTCGATGCAAGCCAACATGTATCAATACATACATGATTAAAATTGTTTTTAAGCTTTCATTTATGATATGTGCCAATTCATAAGTCAAAATACAAAGTTGAACAACTTAGCAAGTAAACAAATGCACAAGAAGCAAAAGGCATAGAAATTTGCTATCATGCAAAACTAATCCAAAAGAGAGAATTGCTCACAACAATTGGTATGGTTCTCGTGTCATTGAAAAGAAGAAGTTTAATGGAAGGATTTTGGTGTCAAATGTAACTCAAATTGAAGCCCGTAATCTCATGAAAATTGATGTTAAAGTCATAGGCACAAAGCTGGTTTTTTTACTTAAGAAAAATTCTAAGTTTTTTCATATTTCAAAACTTTGAGATGCAAAATTTAATTGATCATAATTTTTAACCTATAGATCCAAATGAGTTGTTTTTTATACGGTTGGAAAGGTGGAAAGTTTTTCTACAATTTTCATGCTTGGGTTTTGATCAAATGGGGCTTGTATCATGGTTGTAATTGGCTAAGAAATTGGTTGGATGAACCATAAAAAAATTTCTAAAAAGGAAAGTTTTCATTATAAGTCATTTTCCTTTTTGGAAACTTTTCAAATAAGTCTTGATTTTTTATTCTTTCAACATTTCTTGATCAAATTTAATTCAATAACCATATTTGACATGTTAAGAAATGTTGACCTCAAAAAGCCAGGAGTTGACTTTTTGTCAAATCAGTTGATTCTTGATGACTTGATCAATTGAAATCCTTCTGAATAAAATCAATGGTCAATATTACATCCATGAATACATGGGAACATGTTAAAGACCATGGAATCAAGTTTTGCCCCAAGAATAAGAAATAAACTGATCTTGGGCAAAACCTAGTTTTAAACTAGTTGGATAAAGAGGTTTGAACAGAGGTCAAAATCCTAATTCCATTAGAGATTACTGGAGGTTCTTTGATCTAAGATGCCATGTGTATCAAGATGATAGCGAGGCTTCCAATTCTTTGCTCATGGATGTGTCATTTTCTTTGTCAAAAACCCTAGTTTGGAGGCTTCATAAGGAGAGAGTGATCATCTTCCATTTCCTTCACATTTCTCAATAATTTGAGGTCATGATGAGCCATTTGAGATGTCTTTGAGGCATGCGAGTATTTCATGACTTGAATGAACTTTTTTTATCTTGGAGAATGTTCCCATGTCTTAAGAGACCAATGATGCATGCATGATGTTTTATGATCTAAATGCAAATGAATGAAACATAAGTCCTTTGTTGATGGTAATAAATACGAGTGAAAATTTTAGGGTGTTACAGTATCCACCCGCCTACCATGCTCCCCAAATGACATTTAATCTGAACCTTTCTTTTTGTAGACTTTAATTGGTATGTAAGATCAGAGGCCATGATTTTACCCCCTAGTACCCCTCTGATCTTGATCACATATTCAACAATTGACTCTCTCTCTCTCTCTCTCTCTCTCTCTCTCTCTCTCTCTCTCTCTGAACCGCCCCTTTTAGTGTGGGTGGGATCCAGGAATATTGGAGCATTTCTCCCTTATTGGTAATACCCCTAGACTAATGGCACACTTCTAATATAATTCATTTCACACCCTTTTAGATTTAATTAAATCAAAACTTTTACTTTGTTTTATTTTCTAGTTTTATTTTCTAATTAGGGATTAATAGGATGATTAGGAAAATTATAATTTATAAGATAATTAGTTTATTACAATTAACATAAAAATAATTTTAAAAAATCAAAAATATATTTATAACTATATAGTTTAATTAATTTAGGATTATGCATAATTATATTTATTAATAATTAGTTTTCTCCTTTTAATATAAGAATATATTAATTAGTTAGTCAACAAGGATTAATTAGAATGAGTCAGCGGGACAATTTTGGGATAACAGTGGGATTAATTTCTGAATTATATTTAGGATTTTAGTTATTCTATAATTAGGGGTAATAATTAGGGTTAAGGGATAAAATATAACATTATTCATTCTTGTAATAAAATAATTATATGCTTATTATTAATTTATTTTCTTAAATTAAACTAATTATTATATTTTTGCAACCAACCAACAATTAAAATCAATATAACACACTTAAACATCAAGTCCTCTATCCTTGTGCATCGAGGCATTTTTCAAATCAAACAGCTTCTCCGCCCCGATGCATTGAGAACCTTTTCAAAATTTGAAATCAACGAAACAAACAAACATATTTTAGAAGAACTACGGTGTTTTAATCCTTCATTGAACATGAGGGTACGTAGGCATAGAGTCGTAGCACTCTAGCAAGTATAATTATTGGAAAAAAAACATTTTTTGGTCCTTTTTGTAATTTAAATATTTTCTACAAAATATAATAGAATAATTCTTTATCAATAAAATAAGTAATTAAGCAATAATAGATAATAAAGCAAACACTCCCTTAGGCAAGCAATAACCCTATAATTAGAGTAGGATCCTATTAAGTATAACGGAGGTGAGAGGTGCCTAGTACTTTCCCCTAGGTTTTATCATTATTTCGTTGTTCCTTAGGAACAAATAAAGGATGATGGAGACTCTGTCATTTTCCAGACGCGACAAAGATCAACAACTAATTTTTAGAGATTCATTATAAAAAATTCTGAAATTCTGGTATGACAAACTCAGATGTCGAATATGATGTTGAGACATCTTATCTGTTACATATAAATATGGTAAGGCATAAACAACATCACTTTTAAAATTCTAATATATCATATTCAAACATTCTTCAGGATGTTTAAACATCTTATTTGACATTCAGCGCACATACTGCATAAAATAAACTGAAAAGTGTAAAGAACACATTCAAATTGTTAACCCAGTTCGATGCTAACTCATCTACTTTGGGGGCTACCAAGCCAGGAAGGAAATCCAATATATAGTATCAATTCAAAGACTTCTCAGCAAACACCTATAGTTTATAGTCTTCTCACTTAATCACTACCCATGTAACTTCTACTTAGGAACTCCTAAATATGAGAAACTCATCCTCACTTCCAATCACCTCAGTGATGTCTTATAGTCCCAACAATCAGTTGTTGATATTGATGGCTCTATGCTTACACAACAATTCAAACCAGAAGTTACACTTCCATGACAACAACTATAACACCCCAAAATTTGCCCTCTCATTTTCATATCATTTAGCATATCCTTTCATACATTGCATTGCATTTAGATCATAATTACATCATAAACATATGTGAACATACATCTCCATTGAGCCATCACAGGTTGCAACTGACCTTTATTTCTTCATGTGGCACGTGCACAAGAATCTCAAAAGAAGCCAAAGTTCTCGGTTGATTCAGAGCAGTTTAAGCATAATATCAATTTTACGGTGCAATTTGCAAAGGTTGTAACTCTCGCCCAAAAAATGATTTTGGCCTGAAATTCAATGGTAAGAATCGTTTCGGTATTCTCTACAACTTTCGTGTTTGGCTCGGAGGCCAATTCATCAAGGAAAGTGGTGGGAGTTATTTGTTTCTGAAATTTCGATTTCGTCGATTAACTGTGCTAGCGGTATTCAAGAGTTCGTAACTTCTGATTGAATCAAGATTTCTGAGAGATTCATATTCCAAAAGTTCAGTCTTGATATCCTTTCCAACTTTCGAGTTTTGGCCGAGAACTAATTCTTTGAAGAAGATCTCCGAATGTGCGAGTTTTCAGAGTCGATATAGTGAAAAACAGTGTTGAACCGGTAAGTTTTAGACACTAAAAAATTCATTACTCTCAGCTTGTTCATCGGATTGACATTGTTCCGGTGTCTAAAATTCTGTTTAGATGTTACCTTTATTCCGTGAATTCAGTTTGGGTTAGGTCCGAGTGGAAGGTTCCCGAAAATGCAAATTACCAGTGGGGTTCTTTGGTGTCGTGCACTGTCTGTCAGATTTTGTAAAATTCATAACTCGGTCAATTTTCATCGGATTGCGTCCGTTCTCAAAGCTTTGGTTCAAAAATTTTATCCTCTTCAAGTTCAAAGACAAACACGAGTTCAAACGGTGCTTCGAAGATTTTCGTTTTGATTTATTTCACAAAATTGAAGTGTTGAACCGAAGAAAAAAGCTGAAAGTAGTTTCACTAGAAAATTCATATCTCCCTCGTCTTTTGTCCGATTGAGCTCACATTTTAACACGAGGTAACTGACTCATAGATCTACAACTTTGATGAAAACGTTGATTCGAGATTATGCTCTGAAAAGGTTGACCTTGTCACATTTTCAAGCAGCGGACACCAAATAAGCCAAAAAAACAACTTATTCAGTGAGGTCTTCCAGCTTAAACGTATCAATCGCACTCGATTTTGATCGTATGACGTTCGTTATTTTTGCGTTGCAACCGTGATTCAGAGGTGGACGATGTTTTGGAAGGCTCAAAGTCAAAAAAGTTTGTCGAAGATATTGTTATTTTCACTTAAGCCGAAATTCTACCTTTTGCCTTTAATTTTACACTCCACTATATATTCTTTTGACCCACAATTTGTCTCATAACTTCAATCACAATTTACAAACACCAAAAAATCTAAAAAAATCTCTCTAAATAATCAAAGTTCATTCTCTCAACTCTTTCTCAAGAACACAACAATAACTTCATCAAGAACTCAAGAACACAACAATTCTGATCAAGCTTCCAGTTGTCGAACCACCGCGAACCACCACCTCCGGTCAACTCCTCCACCGTGCGACCACCATTTTTCGTCGCCGGAAGCCACGCGGCCTCTCCCCCTATCCTTCATTCACGATCGCGTCTCACTTCCTCCGGATTCCCAATTTCTTCGTCAATTCTTCATTCGGTAAGCTTCTTAAACTTTAATTAATGAATAATTGTTGAATTGTTTCTTGAATTAAATTTTCAAGTTGAATTAATCTTGTGGAGATTATGTACATTGATTCATGATTTGATTGTTTATTGATGCTTGATTAATTGATCCTAAAAATTGTTGTGGTGCATAATTGGAAATGCTTGTTAAAGTTGACATAGAATAATCGGTGCATGTTAGGTATTTGACAAAATTCCTAAGAGAGCTAATTGTTGTGACTTGATATTGATTGAAGTGTTTGACTTTTGAATTCATACTTGTTTCAATGTGCAAATCCGGAATATGTTAGATTGATGTCTAATCGGTGATGTTGTTCATGTGTCGCGTGTCGAGAATTTGTTTTGGTCATAACTTCCTAACCGTAGCGCGTTTTCGCGAATGTGAATAGTGTAAATTGACTTTGTTAATGATTCTAGAACCCTCGGTGAAATTTGTAGTTGATTTTGGACAATTTTTTCTGGCTATTTCACTACTGCCAGCCGACGAAATCGGCCAAAAAGTACCACTTTCAAGCGGAATTTTCAAAAATCGATTGCATATTTGAATCCGTTGGCACGTTTGCAAGTTACCATGTGATTTTCGTTCAATTTCGAGTCGGTCATTTTTGACGCGTTTTTCCGTTTTAAGGCTTTTTAAGTTCGGTTTGGTGCGATTTTGATGCATTGATCTTTATTTGACTTGTACTTATGTTTGTTGATCATTTGTCATTCATTGCATGTAAATTTGCTCGATTCCGATTTGAGTTTGTATGTTGTTTATGTTAGTGCATAGGTGCTGCCCCGTTTTGAAACATACATTTCAATGCATGTCTATGACTCGTATGCTCATCTTTCTACTTGATTTTGAGTTGTGAGGCATAGGTGCAACTTCCGGTTGCACCTCTTTTTGGTCCCTAATGCGTTTGTTGAGTTCATGTAAGGTTCTCGCAAGGATCTTGACGACGGTCGCTTGGTTGGTATTCCACTTTATTTGTGGGATATTGTTTGGTTTCAAATGATATTTTGTGTCGTTGTTTTGTCTAGATTGTGTTGTATGCAGGGTATTTATGTGGTCGCATCCGATTTTCACATCTTGAGTGATTTAATTTCACTCCGATGACTTGAGCTTATATGGGAAATGATGTCCGACTTGCTTTGTTTGTGGATGTTAGCTTGTTCGAGTGGACCTTTGGGTTTCTATTTTCTGTTTAGCTTGTTGGCACTTCGGATTTACATCCTCGCGGTATAGTTTCTTATCTGATTTACTATTTATGCACTTTATCGCTTACATAGGCTGGAGTCCCAACCGTTTCTTTTTGGTGGGCATTTTCTGGAAGTCCTCCTTCAGAGGCTCTGTATGTGTTTGTTTATGTTTGTGTAAAGAACTCAAAAGAGGCGCCCAGCCTCATTCCCCTTGATATGACCTCGAAGAAGGAAAGTGAAAAGGGCTCGTAATCAGCCCTGCACTATCATTGAGTCTTTCATTAGCTCGCACTCCGTGTTGATGCTTTTGGATAAATTCCATCTTGCTCTTGTCCGGTCAATCCGTGGAAGAGGATCTCACTTTCCAGATCCCCACGCTTTGTGTAGCTCACGTCCGTTGACATTGACGCTTTGTGCTCGTATGCACATGATATTTCCCCCATTCTGTTCTTACTTGGTGATATGATACCATGTATAGACATACTCGTTTCCCAAAGTTGCGAGCTCGAGGAGATCTCCTTGCTTCATGTACCCATCCTGCCCGATCCTTGATATCGTGATTAGGTGTCGCCCCTACTTTTGTCCTTATTCGATCCTCCATATTGTTGCTAGGCCTTCTCTTTGCCACTGTGAAGACATAATCCACATGTGGATGTTTGCTACTAGAGTGATGTGGATACTCCTCGAGCTTGTTTTCTTATTTGTGTGATGTGATTGTTTCCCCATAGGATTGATATGCTTTGTATAGTCTCTCGTTTGCAAGTTACCTTAGGTAGCACGGTTCCTTCATCTAGGACTACCTTTTTTTGCATGAGCATTCCTAAAACACAAATCAAACTCTTTGTTTTCTTTTCAGAAGAGCATGTTAATTCCTTCTACTCCAGGTGTGTGAGTCTCCAAAGGTCGAGCAGCCGGTAGAACGTGAATTTAACATTCTTCAACTAACAAATCCAAAAACAAACAAAAGTAGTTAGTCGAACTACGTTAACTCTGATTCCTCAAAAGGGATACGTAGGCAGTGGGGTAGGGCCCATCCGAGCATAAGACTTTCTTTTCCCTACGTTATTTTCCATTACTTTGACCATTACTTTGTTTTTGCTTTCAATATGCTTTCAATGTTCAATTGTTTAGCTAATTTTTGTTGTGTAGGGGGTTATGGTAAGTCTTGTATGTGGGAGGGTATCCCACATACAAATTCTTCCTCTATCTCTTTATGCTTTCAAGTTGTGATTGCTTTAGCATTGTGCTTTGTTTGTTTAACTTCACCACTCCTGCTTTAGAAACAACTTAGCTTCTTTAGAGAAGTAAGTTGTCTTCTATATCATTCTTCTTTCTTCTCCTTCCTTCTTCTTTTCTTTCTTTTCTCTCCTTCTTCTTCATTAGGATAGACTTTAAACCTCACTAACCTTGGTCCATCTATGCATGATAACACTAGGATTAGTCTTTCCCCTTAGTCTTTTTACCTTTAAGATCCTTTGTGGTTCTTTCTCTTTCTCATCTCCAAACAAAACCATAAAAACACTTAATAAAGAAGTGGTCTCTTGTGTATAGACTTATTCCATGGGGCACTCATATTCATTCCATCTTGTAATAGTGTGGGCTTGTCTAGCATGATGTACAAGTCTGATCATGAGACCATCCTCATCAAGAAAAGCATAAAAAACAATTCTTCATTTTAATCACTAAGATACCTAATAACTTCAACAAGTTAGTGAGCTTAGGCCCTAACCCTTGGAAACAAGTCTTGGATAAATTCTCCTTACTTGGTGTGCTTATTCTATTATTCCATCTTGGAATGTAGTAGCAAGTACACATTCCATGGAAACGGACTTGAATTCACTTTCTTGTGCCACACAAATAAAAAACTCATAAAAAACACTGGACAAACAATAAGCGTCTCCTTCGGGACTTCTCTTCTCATCACCTTCACTCTTTACGTAAGAACTTGCTCCTACTTGTCATTTTGCAAGACGGTAACGCACTCGTCGTCTGAGCCTGCAACACCTGAGCATTGACATAGGCAATTCAAGCCTTAAGACACAAGCAATCTTTTCCACCCCTAGTTAGGGGAACTACAGCGACTCTGATCCTCATGTCCAGATGTGGTACGTAAGCAGCGGGGTAGAGCCCGTTCGAGCACTCTTTTATTTTCCCTACATTTTCCCTTTTTTTTCTCTTTTCTTATCCAGTTTCAGTTTTTTCTTTTGCAGCAACTTTCATTTCTTCATCCTTTGAAACATTTTCTTTGCAAGCGTGGATCCCGTCGAGTACGGCGGATGATCCAGGGTGCTAATACCTTCCCATGTCGTAACCGACTCCTGAACACAGTCTCTTTGGTTCGTAGGACCTGTGTCCTTCCTCTTCTTTCTTCTGGTTTGTGCAGCATTACCATTCTTGTTCCTTCGGAATAAAAATGTATGGTTGGCGACTCTACCCTCTTCCGCGCCACTTTCGCGTTTGTACCAGGATGGAAATCCAGGGAGCGACAACAACTTAGATTTGTGTATAAGCTTCCTCCAAGAACAATCCACTTCTTACTTAGCAGCTTCGAGGTTTACAAATAAAATAGCACAACATAAAACCTTATTGTGCACAACTACCACAAGAACACAATCTTAATAATATGTATTCTACATCTTTGGTTGGTTGATTACACCTAGGTTACAAGGTTTCTTTTTATAACCTATTCCCAACTGGATTTGGGCCTAAAACATCACAGCAACAACGACTACAAATATGCAGAAAAATTTGCTACAAATTAAAAAGATCTTCAAATCAACAACTCCCTAAAATATCTCTAAATATAGAAACTCTATATTTTTCAATATTTGATTTTGTCTTCAATGCACATTTGAGTCTTCAAGATCTTTTACAATCAGCGCCATTTTATTGATTCAAATCTTCAAAAAATATTATGTTTCTGTTGAAACCAAAACTGGAACTTCAATCCATCTTCAGCAGTTCATGATGTCGAACGAACTGCCTTGACATCTTCTTCGACATGTTGATTCAGATGTTGAAACACTTCAACACAACATGTTTGGGCGCACAAAAGGATTCCTTTCTTAATGTTTTCTTTTCTTTGCAAAGATCATGTACATACATTGCTGCTATATTTGTTTTACAAAATTAATGCCAACCTAAAAGTACAAAACTTACAATCTCCCCCTTTGGAAAATTTTGGCTAAAACAAATATTAAAAAAAACAACATATTAATATTCATCAGCAAAAACAAAAAACCAAAAAGACACCAACAACCAATTCTTAATCATGTTAGGAAATGTTTCTTGACATCTTCCTCAGTGGTGGCCAAGGAGTGGAAAGTCCTGAATTCTTTAACCAAACTAATCCATGTCTACCTCCTTTCGATTCTCAAGAAATACCACCTGAACTCTGGGAAATACCGCCCGAACTCTGAGACATTCATTCCTTTAGCATACGAGAATAAGGCATTCATTCTCATATGCAAATCATAACGTAAGTCACAATTGTGTTCACAACTCAGGACACAAGTCACAAGAACTAAGCTACAACTTCCATCTTGACATCTTGGCCTCCACACACGCCACACACACTGAACACATCCAATACAGACATTGGAACACAAACTCCAGCCTCATCACAACACCAGACATAACAAAAAGCTTTCTCTCCCCCTTTTTAGCCAAAAATTGGCAAAAACAGCCCACACAATGCCAAACCCATGGATTACACTCCCAGAAGCACAAGAACCCCATCAGAAGGAAGAGGATTGAAAAACACACTGTCTAAAGGAGAATGAATGCTCTCTATAAATAGGAAAAAGTTGACCTTGAAAGTAACGACGGTGCCTTGAAAAGAAGATGCATTCTTAGTTAAGACTTTTTATTTTAGGCGCAAAAGCTTTTACATCAAATAAAGTGAACCGGCCAAAAGCTTTGAATAAGCAGGCGTTTCACACCTGTACCATCCACACAACAAGTCTGGTCATCCTCAACTCACATGTTCTGAAACATGGTCTGACACCCCACTACAGCATTGTCCACACCTCCTCAGAATCCAAAATACACTACAGATAGCAGCTTTATTCCATAAGCCTATTGGATACATAGGACACTCCTCATCTGAAACACATACACACCACAACTAAATAATAAATGTTATCAAAAGAAATCACATACGTAGTAGCACATATCACAACATGATGTGTAACATCATAGAACCTAGTTAAGGTACTACTCCCCATAACTTCACAAAACCAGCTTGTAACACGGTGGGAGAACTGACTTGGGAGTTTTTGTTTCCAAAAACTATGTTGCGGATAGCAAGAGTCGCTATCGACTTTTATTTTATCCAATAAGGTAAAGGAATAAAAGAACAGGAAAGACCTTCAAAAATATTTGAGTTCGGGGGGTAACTTATACAAAGGGAATGTGTTAGCACCCTTTGTATCCATGGTTATCCATGGGCTCTTAATTGATTAGCTCACTTTACTTTTGTTTGAAAAATAGTGGTGGTGTATTTAGAAAAATATTTCAAAATTCTTTAACTTTGTAATGATCCTCGTATAGATGTATACAAAGTGTTTAGTTTGAAAGTATTCAAAAAAGGTGGGGTGTAAAGAGTATTTTGAAAAAGAAGTGAGCAAGCACTTAAGAACTACTTACCCTAAGTTTGTAAGATCTTTCTTGTTATTTATTTCCTTTAGGGGTAAGACTGTCCTTGCTATTAGTAAGTAAGTAGTCTTTACCTTGGATGTTTAAAGGGACGGGCGTAGGGTCATTGTATGGTCATAGAAGGCAACCTTGTAGGGGTATCTTAGTAATTCAAAGGGACTATCATCATTTTAGTTGGGTCATCGAGGGACGAGATCATGTAGGGACTTGAAGGGACTATAATCTTTTATCTGAAGGGACTTGATGATTTTATTCGTAGGCAACTTTACTAAGATACCCCCACATTTGAGGGACTTGACCATATTTCGTAAGGCAACCAAGAGGGGAAACCCTAGAGGTGTAGATGGAAATCGTATGATGATCGACTTACGTATGTGAATATTGATTTCAGATATTTATCTTAAAAGTTAGTGGGTTAGATCAAATTACTTTTGCATACATTCTATCCACACACTAGGTTTACTAACCACGCAGTTTATATTTTTGCAGAAAATAAAAAGCGGAAAGTAAAAGGTCTTAGGTTATTACATCATGGGGAGGGGTACATTTGTCTTTAGGGGATTGTAGAAAATAAAGTACGGAAAATGAAAACCTAGTTAACTATTACAAACTAGGAGCAATTACATAATTAATTTAAAAATGCGAGAAAATAAACATTATTACATTAATCATACAATAATAAAAAAATTAATAAAAAAAGATAAT
The DNA here is from genome assembly GCA_963966055.1 of Lathyrus aphaca. Classification (NCBI taxonomy): domain Eukaryota; kingdom Viridiplantae; phylum Streptophyta; class Magnoliopsida; order Fabales; family Fabaceae; genus Lathyrus; species Lathyrus aphaca. Next base: position 230,585,992 of record OZ014522.1, read on the forward strand.
TAATTATGATTTTATTTGAGAAAATATATTTTAGGATTATGTTAAAAAATTAGGGTTAGAAAAGTCAAGATTAAAGTTAAAATCGTCTAAACCCTAATTATTATGTTAATTATAAATTTAATTATAAAATTAATAAAATAACCTAAAAACTAAATTTTAATTATGAAAAATGAATTTAATATATAATAAAAAGGTTTTGTGAAATAGTTTAGAAATTTAAATGGGTAGTAAGTTAATTAATTAGTTGATTATAGTTAATTAATTAAAAAAAGATAATTAGAAAATAAAATAATAAAACAAAGAATATAATAAAAGAACAGGCCAAAAAAAGAATGGGGAAGCCAGGATTCGAACCCACGCCCCAAGCTTCACCAAGCATACTCCCAGCCACTGGGATGCGCGCACCTGTGTTTCAATGAAGCAACAACATTTGATTATAAAACAAAACAAATTTTTAAATGTTAATAACACGCCAAGGGACCATCTTCTTCGTTGGTCCGTCCATTTAGCCTGTAGCTACAGTTCATCTGTAGCAAAAGGTTTTAGTGATGATTTTCGTCTGTCACTAAAAGACCTGTAAATCAAAAACGTCATAATACACAATTGATCAGTTAAAAGAGGTCTTATGAATCCAATTAAGTCATCAATTGATCCTGAAATTGGTTCTACATTGAATTCCCAATTTCAAAGCTTCGAACCCTAACTATGGCATCCTATGATTCCTACATCGAAACTCAAATACAATTATCCAGAAACCATCCACACAATCAAACAAACAATGTTATGCAATCAAAATCAATCAATTATGCTTAAATCATGTAAATCAAAAAAATAAAATAAAAAACAAGCAAAAATATGAATTCGGTTTGTATGATTTCGCAGGCTTTTGATGATGGTGATGATTCGTATATGTCCAGAATGCTTCAAGGAAGCTAATGGGACTTTCAAGACCTTTTGAAAATGGCTGGAAGTATGAAACCGAAATTGAGTTTTGTTCATGATTTTTTTGAAGTTTGAATAGGTTTGATGAGTTTAGAAATTTGTCCTTGTGGCATGTATCCTTATTGTATATTTATAGTATATGAAAATTAGGTCAAGTTGTGGGCCTTTGTGATGGATTTTGAAGTTACTTGAGGGTGAAGAAAAGATGTTTCTAATTTGCTTAAAATATTATATTAAATCATACCCTTTTGGTCTTACACGAATTTGGACACTTACAATCATCATAAACATCAAATATTTGATCCCAAAATAGACCTAAGATCAAATATTTGATTTTTCAATATTTATCTTAATTAAAATAGAATTTAAATGAAATAAATCCAATATAATATAAAATAAATATAAAAAATCAGATATTATGATCTTTTGGTCGTGCATGATCTTATAATTGAGTTTGGATTGAAAAAATATAGGCCCATTTGGAAGAAACTTAAGTTTTGGCCTTTTTTGCTTCATACACCTCCTCAAAATTGCTCAACCTCAACAATGCATAACTCTCTCAATTTTTATCCCATGTATGTGTTCTAGGACTTTTTAGAAATCTTAGATTGTACTCTAAATACTCCTTTTGGTCCCATGTCCATTTGATATTCCATTTTCAAGTTATGAGCTTTTGAAAAAGTTAACTTTTTGTTGACTTTTCAAAGGACCTGTAATGTCTTGGCTCATACCTCTCAAATGAAGCATTTTTGTCCTTGGCTTGTGAGACAAAAAGTTGTAGGGAATTGAATTTCCTTCAAAATGAGCTTTGTATGGAAAATGTTTGATGAAGCATGTGAAAGTTATCGCTGGTCAAAGTACATTTGACTTTTCCTACACAAATCCTAATTTAGTAACTCTTGATTCTTGATGATTATGAGGTTTCCTTGATGAATCATGATCAACCCTTGATAAAATGATGAATTTCACCTCATAATCTTGATGTTGACTGAAAATATTTAAGTTTGACTCTGTGTTTACCACAATTGACTTTTTGACCAAATTAACAAATTTTTGATATTTTGAGCATCTGACTGACCAAACTTGTGGGGAAAGTCTTGAAACATGACATGAGGATTATTTGAAGTATGTGGGATGTCATGAAGTCCAATTGAGGCTTTAGAAGTCTAATTTACCTTGGGAAAATCAAAACCCTAATTTAAGATTCATCGCTTGAGAGGAGGCTTTGTCTGAGGAAACCTTGAATCCCTTTGAGCAATTGAGAATCTTGTGACTATTAGGAGACCTCTTGAGACACATTATCTTGAATATGTGAGGGAAAATTTTGGGGTACAACAGCTTCCAGTGTTCAATTTTCTAAAACCTGAGGAGTTAGATTGGCCTGTACGCCATTCGTGACTTGAAGGTGGAAGAAGATTGAACACTTAAGCCCAAAAATTTGCACTCGCCGGTGCGCAAAGTAATATTGTTGGTTGATTGCATTGCTCTAATAGGCTTAAAGATGCCATTCGGGGTATTTGGATATGGGCTTATAGATGTCATCCAAAGTATTTGTTGGTAGGAGTATCATAATGTGTCTATATTTGATTTTATATGAATGTTGTTACTGAACTAAGTATCAGAACTAGATTTTCATATCGACCATCTCTGAATTGTTTCTATAACATATCCTGAACTAAGAATTAGCACTAGATCTTTGTTTTGATCGTCTCTATATTGTATCTAGGGAAAAAGATACCCTGAACTAAGTATAAGTACTAGATCTTTGTCTTGATCGTCTCTGAACTGTCTCGAGGAAAATATCTTGAATTAAGCATCATAACTAAATCTTTGTTTTGATTATCTCTGAATTGCCTCTGGAAAATATCCTAAACTAAGTATCAGCACTAGATCTTCGTTTAGATCGTCTCTGAACTATCTCTGGAAAATATCATGCACTAAGTATCAACACTAGATCTTCATTTAAATCGTCTCTGAAATGTCTCAAGGACAATATCTTGAAATTAAGCATCATAACTAAATCTTTGTTCCCATTATCTCTGAATTGCTTTTGGAAAAATATCATGCACTAAGTATCAACACTATATCTTTGTTTTGATCGTCTTTGAACTGTCTCTGGAAAGAAAAGCATCTTGAACTATGTATCAACACTAGATCTTCGTTTAGATCATCTCTGAATTGTCTCTGGAAAGAAAAGCATCCTAAACTAAGTATCAGTACCAGATCTCCGTTTAGATCGTCTCTGAACTGTATTTGGAAAGAAAAGCATCATGAACTAAGTATTAGTACTAGATCTTCGTTTAGATCATCTCTGAACTGTCTCAAGGAGTTAATAATGTTTATCTGATTGTGAACTAACCTGAAAAGGAAAGGTTAGTTTTATGCAAGATTATTTGATGTATGCATGCATTGCATGACGTTCTTAATGTAAATGATAATGTCGTATATGTAGCGGTAAAAACATGAGTGTAAGCTATTAGTTAACTTAACTCAAAGTAAACAGAGTCGCCACCGCGCTTTATTTTTATTCCAAGAGGAAAAGGAAAAAAGAGCGAACAAATCCTAATTGAATCTAAAAGCAAAAAGCTAAAGAAACACAATAGAGAAATAGGTAAGGGAATAGGTTACAAAATGGGAAGGTTTTACGCACCCAAAATGTTTGTGGTACTCCACGGGAGCCCTTTGAAAAAATTTACTGCTTTTGGTTTGAAAATGGTTTGCAAAAATGAGAGTGGAGAGATGAGAAAAGAATTATTTTTTATATTTTTGTGTTTGGAGAGATTTACCACCTCATGTCTACGTACCCACAAAGTGCAATGCGAGACCAAAACCTCGTAGTTCGTGGTACAAATAGTTAAAAAGGTTGGTTATAATTGATTTTATTAAGTGAAGAGAATTTGTCATCTTCAAGTGGATAGCCAAACAAATCTACCATGAGAATGAAGGCATGGACTCATACATCATTATGCGGAGGGCGCCAACTCGGATAAAATCAACAAGTATGCCACTAAACCCCCACGAATGACAAGAGACTCAATTATATCAAACTACAACCATGGAGATTGAGAGACTTACACCCGACTAAAGAGTAATGACTCATAATCGACACTTTTTTAAGAAAAGCAAACAAAAGTGCACAAAGGCACAAAACAAATTGAATGAGTTTGATTCTTTTTATTTTTTTGTATTAAAGTCAAGATGATTAATATTCATTGATTTTTTAAAAGAAAAAGAATAAAAGCTACTCGACAAAAGTCAAGGTTTTTGTTTATCAAAGAGATGATGATTTAGAAAGAAGGAATCCTTTGAAAAAGGGAGAAAGTTTTGAAAATTAAAGAATGGGAGGAGATGAAGGGACTAACCTAAAAAGAAAATAAGGAGATAAAGGAAGAAAGATCTAACCCAACTTGATGATACTTCTCATTATATGCATAAGAGTTCCATCCTTATAAGCTAGCAAATGACCAAATAAAGGCAAGCTCCAATCTTCATGAAGGTTAAGGCAAAAGGAAAGATATCCTAAAATCTAAGTCCAACACTTCCATTCTGATGCCAAGGATAGTAACCATTAGTCCAAAATTAAGATCACAAGTTTTTTTAGAAGTTTAATCCTTTATTAATGTTTTATGTCCAAATGGACAAATAGAAAATCACACAATCAAAATAATAACAAGAAATTTAAACATGATAATGGATGAATAAAGCATAATAAAGTATATAAAAAATAAAAGCAATTAAAGTGCAAGAAATAAAACAAAGACAATTAAAGTGCAAATATCTAAAATACTAGTATAGTAGTAATATATTAATATTTACATAATAATAAATGTATGGTGAACTTAATCAACCACAATCAAAAGTATAACCAAAATTGAAAGGCAGCCAGGTCCACTTAGCATCTTACACTATAACGATTAATCAAGGCAACCCGAATCGAATTCAATGAAATTTGAAAGGCGATTGGGAGACCCAAAGCACCTACGCATCAAGCATTCATAAGTCTCGATTCTTAATGCAATATGATTAACCACTTTGAGATTACGCGATCAACAAGAGATCCGGTCCACAAAAGTGCAAGTACCCAATTAGATTTTTATTCCGGGTTCGGGACAAGTTTAGGTCTATGTTAAGCAATCGCCAAGTAATTTACAAAGTAATTACCCTACAAATGAGGCTAGCCACCACCAATTAAGGTGGAAAATATTTGTGCTAATACACGTTAGAGAAATGATATGATGAATCATTCTCCAAAAACATGTCGCACGAAAAGAAGAAAAAAAGGTAACGGTCTAATCTTAATCGAGATTTCACATTGAATTATCGAATGCAATTTATCACGATCCCAAAGTATGGAGAATGATCTAAATGATCATTCATCCATAGATTTAAAATAATGAAGATTAAACATCTTCGAAAACCAATAATCTACGAATCGGAGATCTCATCGACCAAAAATAAAAGGAGATGAAAGAAAGTGGATCTAACATTTATGATCCACTAAAAAAAATCAACCAAAATAATTAAAATCAATATTGAAATAGTAATAAAGAAAAATCAATAGTAAAACAAATAAAATCCTTTTTTTATATTTTTCTTAAAATGGCCTTATACTTGAAAATTAAAAGAAATCTATGAATACAAATTATTTCTTAAAAAAGAATAAAAACAAAAGACATAAAAAAATTAGTTAGAAAATTGAAATTCTGGGATCAGGTACGTGATGTCCCAAACATCTTTGGCCAGCTCACAGTGATGCACAAGTCTGAATATGTTCCTATCAATGCCATTGAATAAGGCATTTAAGGCCTTGGAATTTCCAAGTGCTGAATCTTCTTCCTCCTTCCTCCATTCTTCTTCAGGTTTCAACACTTTTGCCCCATCCTTGTTGTCTTGGACAGGGTTCTCCCATCCTTTGTTGACTGCTTTCCAAGCCCTATTATCAAGTGATTTTAAGAATGCTACCATTCTTGGCTTCCAGTAGTCATAGTTTGATCCATCCAGTATAGGTGGTCTATTCACAGATCCTACATCTCTGTCCATGTTCCCAAAATTTGCAGTCCCTAGATCTCACCCAGTTAAACAGGCAGGGTGCCTGCTCTGATGCCAATTGAAATTCTGGGATCAGGTACGTGATGTCGAATGAGATGTTTAAACACTTGAAGACTTAGACAAAACTTAAAGTGCAGGTAAATTAAACAACACAGGAAATTGTTAACCCAGTTCAGTGTATCTCCACACTTACATCTTGGGGTTACCAAGCCAGGAAGGAAATCCAATATAAGTAATATTAATTCTAGACTTAATCCACTCAGTTTAATCTTTCACTTAATATCTACCCAAGGCAATTTCTAACTAAGACACAACTTGGATATGAGTATCAACTCACTCCCCCTCAATCACACAGTGATATGTTACAATGTTTAATAAAATTGAAGTCACACTTCAAACACAACAGCTTGATTTTACTTCACAATTTCAATCAAGACACAATACACTTTTGCTTAAAAGCTCATAAAGTGATACACATATACAACCTGCTATTAAAACACAAACACCCTATTTAGTCTTCTTAATTTTTTTTTCTATTCTGAGAGTTTCTGTTGCTTAAATAGATGTTTGGATTTTGGGCTTTCTGTAGGTTATCCAATCCTGATACGCATGATGTTATCACCTTGAATTAGGGTTTGTTACTTCCTTGATTCTAGGTGAGTCAGTTCTTCTGTTATACTGAAATCATACAACCAATCTCCCTACAGATGCGCCTTCTACTGTTTTATCCATTCACAATTAATTCCAGATAAATTCCCTGAATTTACTGAGTTCTGTTATGCATTATTTAATTCTGGTAGCAGGTTTGAGATGTCACAACATCTGGTGTGACATCCTGAAATCTGAACTTACTTCATTAACTTATACAATGTCACAACATCTGGTGTGACATCCTGAATTAAGTTCATTAACTTATACTCTGTTTGATAATGTCACAACATCTGATGTGACATCCTGAACTAAGTTCAACACTTCTTGTTGGTCAAAAATTCTGCCAATTCTAAACATCTACAAACTCCCCCTTTGGCTAATTTTTGGCTAACCCAATCTTCTGGTTTTATCAGAGTGCAGCAGTTCTTTTCTGTTGAGTCATGTGTGAGTTTACTCCCCCTCAAACCTGTATGTGATCTGACTTGTTCAACAGAAATTTTTCATTAAAAACAACTTAGTTCAGAAGCAGACATTAAACAGACAAAAGGCATTTTTCATTAACCAGTAAGTTGCAGCAAACATTGTTGTTGTTCTGTTCTCTTCTCCCCCTTGTTAGACATAAATTGGGGCCAAATTACATAAGCAGACAGAAATAAAAAATCAAAATTACAATGCTGATACAGTACACATTCCTCACATACATTTTCACTCAGAGTCTTCATATTCAGTATCTTCTTCCTCTTTAGATTCATCATCAGATTCAGCAGCCTTCTGAGCACTCTCTTCCACTTCCAGCCTTTGAATAATTTCCTCAAGCTTTTGCTTCCTGGCATCCAGCTCTTTGCAGGTGTTCTTCAGTTCAGCAATCAAGGCAGCTTTGGATATGGGAGTCTTTGCTTTTGAAGGTCCAGCAGATGTCCCAGTGGGAGCTTCAACATCAGCAACATGATGACTTAAGAACAACTTGTAGTGGAAGGCCAGAGGACTTTCTCTTTTGCAGATTGAATCCTTCTCAGTGAGGATACCTGGATACTGGCTGAGGATTATACCACATAGCAGAGATGAAAAAGCAATGGGAAGCTTTGTTGCTGATGTTCCTGCATGCTTCAGTGTTTGATCAAATATGTAAGCCCCAAAGTCCAGCTTTGTTTGGGTGCCCACAACATAAATGAATCTGCCCAATCCAGTTGCTATTGAAGAGGTATGGTTGGTAGGGACCTAGTTTACAGTACCAATCCTATGCAGCATTGCATACTTCCTTGTTAGCAAGCTAACAGAAAGTTTGCCCTTGACTGGCTAAGTCTTGACCTGATTGGCAGTGATGACCTTGCAAATCTGGTTGTCAGTCTTCCCCAGCTCATTAGGTCCATCAGATTCTCTCCCTAGGTAATGATTGATAACCCTAGGAGAGGATTCCACACATCTCCCTCTTATATAGACTTTTCTGAATTCATCTGACTTACCATCAGCACAGTCCTCTTGTAGGTTGACAATGAACGCCTTGACTAGCAGCTCATAGCAGGGTGAAAAATTTGACACTGTTTTAAATAAACCAACAGAAGATATTAGGTCAATTACCTCAGTGCACTCAAGTGCATTGCTGCCTAGCTCTCTTTCAAGTGCTACCCTTCTTTGATATACAAATTTCCATCTGCTCACACTTGACACATGATGGAATGACACATTGTCCAGAGGAGCTTCTGGAACAACAGAGGTAGACCTTGAGGGTGCTGGTTTCTTCTTTGGTTGGGATGTTGGGACATCCTCTTCAACATCTGAATCTGGTGGAGTTACAACTTTCCTCTTTTGTGTATTCACCTTGCTCCATTGTTTAGTAGGTCCAAATACCACTTTGGCCTTGTCTTTCCTTGGAGTAGGCTGCTTCTTTTCAGGAGTTGCATGTCCTGCAGTCTTCTTTTCCTTCCTAGTCCTAAGCCTTTTGGCTATGCTAGGGTCCACAGAGGCAATGATCTCTGTGTCAGAGTCATGATCTATGTCTACAACAGGAGGAGGTTGAGTAGTCTCCTCTTCAGCAGGTGGATCAACAGAAGCTTGGTCATCAGTGGCTTCATCATCATCATCAGTTGAGGCCTTGTGCTGGTCCTCAGATGTTTCAACATCTATTGGGACATCCTGTTGAGCAGGAGTGTCCTCTTCAGCCTTATTGCTCTGTTCTTCTTGTGGAGTTGGCATGGTGTTCAGGGGAACAGATATACCACTCACAACTCTTTGCTCAGACAAAATCCTATTTACAAGATTCTTAATAGAAGCATCCACATATTTAGAAGCTTTGGGGGTGGTGTTTGAGGATGAAGGAACCCCTTTGCTTTTGTTGAACACAGGTTCCTTTGCTCTTCTCACATTTGGAGTTCTAGGCTTTTGAGCAAGAGGAACACTTCCTCTGATTTCGTCCATGGGAGTAGTATCCATTGGAACCATGGAGATTGGGGTTGCATGCACAAAATCTTCTTGGTTGAGATTTTCATCCATGATGTTAGGGTTTTGATGTTGAGACATTTTCGAATGTGGTGAAGGAAGAGTTTTAGGGTTGATTGATTATGATGAGATCAGAAAAACAGCTTTAGCATGCAAATGATTTTGAGAGGATAGTGAGGAGATGAAGAGCTGAGAGGAAGCTGGAGTTTTTATAAAAGCCGTTACTTGGAGAATTTTAAAGAGTGGAATACACAGAGTCTTTGACCAGACTGGTGTTGCCATCTGGTGATCATGCCACACGATGTCATAGGACATGTTGGCACTTCTCCATAACTGCTATATTTCACATAAGCAGATTCCCAATTTACCCCTTAGGTTTTCAAATTAGGTAGCATCCAAAGCTTTAGTAAATATATCAGCCAATTGCAGATCTGTGGCTACATGTTCCAATGATATCACCTTCTCTTCCACAAGATCTCTGATGAAATGATGCCTGATATCAATGTGCTTGGTCCTGCTGTGTTGGATAGGATTATTTGATATGTTAATAGCACTTAAATTGTCACAGTACAATGTCATGACATCTTGTGGGACATTGTATTCTGTGAGCATTTGCTTCATCCAAACCAACTGTGAACAACTACTACCAGCTGCAATATATTCAGCTTCAGCAGTGGATAAGGATACACAATTTTGTTTCTTACTGAACCAAGAAATCAAATTGTTTCCTAGAAAGAAACATCCTCCTGATGTGCTCTTTCTATCATCAGCACTTCCAGCCCAATCAGCATCACAAAAGCCAGTGAGAATTGGTTCACATCCATGGGAGTACATTATGCCATAGTCACAAGTACCATTGACATATTTCATAATTCTCTTAACCTGGTTTAGATGACTTACTTTTGGCTCAGCTTGATATCTTGCACATACACCCAATGCAAAGGCTATATCTGGTCTACTAGCAGTTAGATATAAAAGGCTTCCAATCATGCTTCTGTATAAGCTTTGGTCTACATTCTCACCCTTGTCATCCTTTGTCAGCTTTAAATGAGTGGGGGCAGGTGTTCTTTTGTGACTAGCATTGTCCATCCCAAACTTCTTGACAATGTTCTTTGCATACTTGCTTTGGGATATGAACATGGAGTCCTCCATTTGCTTGATTTGCAGACCAAGAAAGTAGGTTAGTTCTCCTACTAGGCTCATCTCAAATTCAGATTCCATTTGAGTGACAAAATATTTAACCATCCTGTCTAACATCCCACCAAAGACAATGTCATCTACATATATTTGAGCAATCATGACATTTCCTTCTTCATCCTTCACAAACAAGGTTTTGTCTATTCCACCTTTCATGTACCCTTGTTTTATGAGAAAAGTAGTCAGCCTTTCATACCATGCTCTTGGGGCTTGCTTCAGACCATAAAGAGCCTTCCTTAGTTTGTATACATGATCTGGACAACTTGGATCAACAAATCCCTTAGGCTGCTCCACATATACCTCCTCATTAAGATATCCATTTAGAAAGGCACTTTTCACATCCATTTGAAACAGCTTGAACTTCAGGATACAAGCAATTCCTAAAAGTAGTCTGATTGATTCAAGCCTTGTTACTGGTGCAAAGGTTTCATCAAAGTCTACTCCCTCAATTTGTGTGTATCCTTGAGCTACAAGTCTAGCCTTGTTCTTTGTAACAACTCCCTACTCATTTGACTTGTTCTTATACACCTATTTAGTGCCAATCATATTTATGTCATCAGGTCTAGGAACAAGATCCCACACTTCATTCCTTGTGAACTGACCTAATTCTTCTTGCATAGCACAAATCCAGTACTCATCATTAAGAGCTTCCTTGATGTTTTTAGGTTTTATTTTTGAAACAAAGCAAGAACCTGAAATCACCTCTCTTGATCTAGTGCTTACACCACTGTTGGGATCACCAATTATCAAATCTTTGGGATGATCCTTCTGGATTCTGATGGAGGGAGGTTTGCTGGATTGTTCTGTCCTTGCCTCAGTTTGAGTGAAGTCAGGATGATCACTCTTTATTTCAGCTTCAGTCTGACTGTCAGCAGAAGTTCCAACATCATCTGCAACATCTTCAGGGGCATCATCAATTATCACATTTATGGACTCCATTATAACCTTGGTTCTGGAGTTAAATACTCTATAGGCTCTGCTATTTATGGAGTATCCAAGAAAAATCCCTTCATAACTTTTAGGATCCATCTTTCTTCTTTGCTCCCTATCAGCCAGAATGTAACAATTACTTCCAAACACATGGAAGTACTTAACTATAGGTTTTCTGCCCTTCCAGACTTCATAGATGGTGGACAAGGTTCCTTTCCTTAGAGTGACTCTATTATGAATGTAACAAGCTGTGTTCATAGCTTCATCCCAGAAGTACAATGGTAACTTTTTAGCATGAATCATAGCTCTTGCTGATTCTTGGATAGTTTTGTTCTTCCTCTCAACAATCCCATTCTGTTGAGGGGTGATAGGAGAATAATACTCATGATTGATTCCCTCTGAAGAACAGAAATCTGAGAATTTTTTATTCTCAAATTCCTTTCCATGGTCACTCCTTATTCTGACTACACAGCTTGCTTTTTCTCTTTGTATTCTTTGGCACAAATCTTTGAATACATCAAACACATCATACTTTTCTTTGATGAAGTTTATCCATGTATACCTTGAAAAGTCATCTACAACCACATAGGCATACCTTTTTCCACCAAGGCTCTCAACCTGCATTGGTCCCATAAGGTCCATATGCAATAATTCCAAAACTTTGGAAGTTGTCAGATGTTGGAGCTTTGGATGGGACATCTTGGTTTGCTTGCCTATTTGACATTCACCACATACTTTGCCTTCATCAATCTTCAGTTTAGGAATACCTCTTACAGCCTCCATAGATATGATCTTCTTTATTCCTCTGAGATGAAGATGACCCAGTCTTTGGTGCCATAACTTCACTTCTTCTTCTTTGGCTAAGGAGCAAGTTGAAGTAAGACTGAAGTCTTGAGGTTCCCACATATAACAGTTGTCTTTAGATCTGGCTCCTCTCATAACAACCTTCTGTTCTTTATCAGCCACTATGCATTCAGTTTTGGTAAAGTTTACACTGTAACCTTGATCACATAATTGACTTATGCTGATCAAGTTAGCAGTCAATCCTTTTACCAGCAGCACATCATCTAGTCTTGGTACATCTGGGCAGTCCAAGGTACCAACTCCCTTGATTTCTCCTTTAGCTCCATCTCCAAAGGTTACATATCTGGATGAATGTGACTTTATGTCTACCAGCAGCTTCTTCAATCCAGTCATATGCCTTGAGCATCCACTGTCAAAGTACCAGTCTTCTTTAGTTGATACTCTTAGAGATGTATGAGCTATATATGCAACACTCTTCTTTGACCATTTTTGCTTGTAGTGAGGTTTCCTTTGATGCCTCTGCCCTGTGTAGTGTCCATTTTTAGAGCTCCAAGGTTGTTTGTTGAACTTGTTCTTGGGCATGTAGCTTTGATCAGCATGAAGACTAGCTTTAGGTACCCATACTTTCTTGATGACCTCTGTCTTCTGCTTAGGGGGTTGCTGATATCTTTGATTTTGATGTCCATGCAGCACTTTCTTGGTAACCTCTATCTTCTGCTTAGGGGGTTGCTGATACATCTGATTTGGATATCCATGCAACTTGTAGCAATGAGGTTTGATGTGACCAAACCTTCCACAATGATGACATCTCCATCTTTGATACTTCTTTTTCATCATGTTCTTTTCATGATGTTGGGACATCTGTTGGGACATCTTGTTTGACTTTATGGGATTTTAAGTAGTTTTGCTGGTGCTAGCCTCAACCTTTTGAGCTTTGTTAAATCCCAGTCCCGTTCTATCCCCTGAATGCTTATTGTTGTTGAGAATGACATCCAGTGTGTTTGAGCTACTGTTCAGCATTCTAACAGATTTGGACATATGTTCCAATTTGGAGTTGAGAAGACTTACTTCACTTTTCAAAGTGTCAATGATTTCTAGATTACTTTTCTTTTCAACCTTTAATGCCTCAATCTGCTTCTTCTGCTTTATATTCTCCATGCAAACTTCAGTGCTCCTTTTACACAGCTCTTTGTATGATTCTTCTAGCTCTTCAAAAGTCAGCTCCTCATCACTGGATCCACTTTCAGATTCACATACTCCAGCTAGAGCAGTGATGTGCTTTGCTGATTCTTCTCCTGAATCACATCCTGAATCTTCATCAGACCAGGTCACAGAGAGACCTTTCTTCTGCTTCTTTAGATAGGTAGGGCATTAATTTCTGATGTGTCCATATCCTTCACATCCATGAAATTTAATCCCTTTTTCTTGATTGGTCTTTTCATCATAATTTGACCTTCTATTAGCATCATAAGGTCTTTTATTCTCAGAAGAGTTTGAGTTTCTTCCACTTGGTCTGGACCTGCCATCCATTCTTTTGAGAATCTTGTTGAATTGTCTTCCAAGCATAGCAATTGTTTCTGATAAATTTTCTTCAGGGTCTGCTTCATTATTTTCTTCTTCTTTATCAGTATTTGACACCAAGGCTATGCTTTTGTTCTTCTTTACAATTGTGTCATTCATTCCCATCTCAAATGTTTGAAGGGAACCAATGAGCTCTTCAACCTTCATTGTGCATATGTTTTGGGCTTCTTCTATTGCTGTAACCTTCATGTCAAATCTTTTTGGTAAAGATCTGAGAATCTTTCTTACCAGCTTTTCATCACTCATCTTTTCTCCCAAAGCACCAGAAGTATTTGCTATTTCCAAGATGTTCATGTAGAACTCATGAATTGTCTCATCTTCCTTCATTCTCAATTTTTCAAACTTGGTGGTGAGAAGTTGAAGTCTTGACATCTTCACCTTTGATGTTCCTTCATGAGTGGTTTTGAGAGTGTCCCAAACATCTTTGGCCAGCTCACAGTGATGCACAAGTCTGAATATGTTCCTATCAATGCCATTGAATAAGGCATTTAAGGCCTTGGAATTTCCAAGTGCTGAATCTTCTTCCTCCTTGCTCCATTCTTCTTCAGGTTTCAACACTTTTGCCCCATCCTTGTTGTCTTGGACAGGGTGCTCCCATCCTTTGTTGACTGCTTTCCAAGCCCTATTATCAAGTGATTTTAAGAATGCTACCATTCTTGGCTTCCAGTAGTCATAGTTTGATCCATCCAGTATAGGTGGTCTATTCACAGATCCTACATCTCTGTCCATGTTCCCAAAATTTGCAGTCCCTAGATCTCACCCAGTTAAACAGGAAGGGTGCCTGCTCTGATGCCAATTGAAATTATGGGATCAGGTACGTGATGTCGAATGAGATGTTTAAACACTTGAAGACTTAGACAAAACTTAAAGTGCAGGTAAATTAAACAACACAGGAAATTGTTAACCCAGTTCAGTGTATCTCCACACTTACATCTGGGGGCTACCAAGCCAGGAAGGAAATCCAATATAAGTAATATTAATTCTAGACTTAAACCACTCAGTTTAATCTTTCACTTAATATCTACCCAAGGCAATTTCTACCTAAGACACAACTTAGATATAAGTATCAACTCACTCCCCCTCAATCACACAGTGATATGTTACAATGTTTAATAAAATTGAAGTCACACTTCAAACACAACAGCTTGATTTTACTTCACAGTTTCAATCAAGACACAATACACTTTTGCTTAAAAGCTCATAAAGTGATAGACATATACAACCTGCTATTAAAACACAAACACCCTATTTAGTCTTCTTAATTTTTTTTTCTATTCTGAGAGTTTCTGTTGCTTAAATAGATGCTTGGATTTTGGGCTTTCTGTAGGTTATCGAATCCTGATACGCATGCTGTTATCACCTTGAATTAGGGTTTGTTACTTCCTTGATTCTAGGTGAGTCAGTTCTTCTGTTATACTAAAATCATACAACCAATCTCCCTACAGATGCGCCTTCTACTGTTTTATCCATTCACAATTAATTCCAGATAAATTCCTTGAATTTACTGAGTTCTGTTATGCATTATTTAATTCTGGTAGCAGGTTTGAGATGTCACAACATCTGGTGTGACATCCTGAAATCTGAACTTACTTCATTAACTTATACAATGTCACAACATCTGGTGTGACATCCTGAATTAAGTTCATTAACTTATACTCTGTTTGATAATGTCACAACATCTGATGTGACATCCTGAACTAAGTTCAACACTTCTTGTTGGTCAAAAATTCTGCCAATTCTAAACATCTACAAAAATGATTTAAGAAATAAAAAGAACAAAAGAAAGAAAAAAGAATGGAGGGGGAAAACGATAAACATGTGTGGTAAATGTCGCTCCCCGGATTTTCATCCCAGTACAAACGCGAACTATCGGCGATGTTGGAGGTTGAGGTTGAATAGAGTCGCCAACTAGGCATTTTTATCCCGAACGAAAGGTAATGCTTCATAAACCTAGAAAGATATGGATAAGACAATTGCGAACCAAAGAGACTGAGTAAGGGGGTAAGTTACGACCTAGGAAGGTATTAGCACCCAGATTGTCCGTCGTACTCGACGGGATCCATGCATACCTTATTGTGTTTAAAAGGGGATGGTGTATGTGCGAAACTGTGTAAAAAAGGCTTAGGGAGGAATGGATGTACAGAGTGTCAGTGCAAGGAGAAAGTGGATGCTCAAACCTGAGGCTGAGGAAAGAGAACTGGGAGACAAAGATACTTTTGTTCGATAACCGTTAAGTTATGCCTACGTATCCTCTCGTGCAATGAGGAAGTCAGAACACCGTAGTTTGACTCAAAGATACTTAGATATTTTGGTGTGAACTGTTTACTTGTCTATGCTCAAGTGTATAACTCGTTTGGCTCGAGTGCTAATTGTCTTGCATTAGACGGGAGAAGCGAGTTCTCGTTTTCAGAGTGAATGTGATGAGAAAAGAATCCCGGAGGAGACGTTTATTGTTTGTTTTTTTGTGTTTTTCAGTTTTTAATTGTTTTTGGTGCTTTGCATATGATAATGAGCTTAAGCCTTAATCAAGGGTCGTAAACTCATTATATCACCCCTGACTAGGGATAATGAGTCTACTTAAGTATGAGATGAAAATCTCAAATTAACTACCCTAATGATGCAGGATTAAGATCATTAACCTACTTGTGATTATTAAGTGTTTTTGGATTTTTGTTTTGTGTTAAGTAATGAGTTTAATCTCTAATCAGGGATTAGTGAACTCATTACACCATCCTAAGAGAAGGATAATAGATGAGAACACTTAAGTTGAGGAAGACTCCTCAACTTAATCCATGGTTAGGGATTAAAATCATTATATAACAAGCCTTTTATTAAAGTGGATTTTGATTAGAGGTTATATTAAGAAGTGAATTTTATGTTTGTAAGACTAAACCTGAGGGGGACTTGTCCATTAAACACTAGGGTTAGTCCCTCTGAACCAACAGGCAGAGATGTAACCCTAATATAAGGCCCAAGTTACAAGCTTAAGTCTTAATGATTATTAGGTGTTTTGATTAGGAGGTGTAAACAACTTAAAGGTTTAACACTAAGTATTAAAGTTATACACTCCATCCTAAGATAAGGATACAGGCAAAACCCTAATTCAGTATCTTAAAACTTTAACTGTTTAGCCTTGATTATGAGATGAGAAGTAGGGACTCAAGGAGACTCAAAGGTAAAAACTAGGGGAGACTATGTACAATCCTAAAGTTATCATGCTTGTATATTCCTATGGTTTGTGAGGCTTAGAGAAAGATCTTCAGAACGTCTTCAGATGGCCACCAAGGATGAAGAAGCAGATGAAAAGAGAAGAGAAATGAGAATAGGTTATTTACCTCTTGAAGAAGCTAAGTAACCTAAGAGAAAGAAAGGGAGCAAGAGAGAGCATAAGTGAGTCAAACTCACTTCAAATACAAATAAAGATGCAAATGGAGAGGTAAGAAGAAGTTGGATGTGGAGTCAAATTCAGATCCTCAACAACTTACCTGAAGCCCCTGAAATGGTTAGTATGATGCATAAGATGTGAAATGAAAGGAGATAAGGCAAATGAAGATGCAATGATCAAGACCAAAAGAGAAAACATGATGAAAATGTGTCATAAAAAAATGTAAAGTCATGTACAATGAATATGTATGATCATACAAGTCTTGGATGCAAAAACAAGAATGTTAGAAGCTTGAAAATACATGAACATACATAAGATGTAATGCATGCAAATCATACCAAATGAATGTAACAATGATCAACCAATGTTTTCACATGACCTAAGGTGTCTAAGATGACATACAAATGCATGAGATGTCATGAAAAGTTCATATGATGAGGATATGCAGAGATGAATGCAAGTATACATGGCAAATTAGGGTTCTTAGAATGCATGAGATGTCCATGATCAAAACAGAAGAAAAACACATGATAAAAATTTGAAATTACAACCAAACAAACCCTAAACATACACAAGAACATTCCCCAAAGATGGAGGTCATAAGCTATACCAAAGTCAAGTTATGGTTTTTCTAAGTTAGGCTAGGGTTTTGGGTACCTCTCAAAGAAAAATGCATATCAAATTGAAAATGCAATGTAAAAATATGATTTAAATTCCCTAGATACCATATGAAACATGTAAAAGAATGCAAAAAGAACCAAGTACAAACTCATCTCTATTGATCAGAAGTGAATTTTAGAAGTTATGTTGTGAAAAAGGGGATTTTGAAAACCCTAATTCAAGTTTAATTCTCAAATTAGAATCAAAACCTAAAATAAATGAGTGAAATGAGTTTGTAAATTGATTATAATGTTCAAGGATGCTTTATGATTTTTTTGGTTATTTTTAAATACCTAAAAGTATTTTTATTTAATTAAAATGAATTAATTAATTAAATAATACAATTAAATGATTTAAAAATAACTATTTAATGCAAAAAATGAAAATAAAAATGTTTTTGGGTTTTAAAAATTAATTAGAGTGAAAGTGCAAAAAATCAGAATTTTAAAAAGTGTTTTACTATTTTTAATAAATAAGAGAAAACAAAATGAAATAAATGAAAATAAAATTGAAAGTAGGCACAATGGATGGTTCAAATGCAAAGCTGAGAGGATCAAGGGCTGAGATGGTGAGTCAGCGTGACTTGAGGTATGAGGATCTAATGGCCTGGATTCAAAGATGGGCTTCGCACGTGATCCAATGGTCTTGGTTCATTCTGATTAAATTAATTAGGATTAAATTAATTAATTAAGATTAAGGTTTAATGACATATATGGACTGTTCTTACACTAACCTAATCAGGATCCTATGGCTCAAATTCAAACTGGAAACACTAACCCTAATTAACCTCAGATGACCGGAACAGTGCTCCGGTTATCTTCTCCGGCCAACCCCAAACCATATCTTCTTCCCTAGGCCACCCCAAGTCCTCTAACCTCCCTAGAAGCACTCCTTTAACTTCACTCAAATTAAATCAACAATCAAACAACATTTATCTTACATGAATCAAGCAAATCGAAACAAAAATCAAAATACGGGCAAACTTTCAGATCATCTAGCATTCTCATTTTTCACTCATTTTCGATTCTAAACATATCATGATGATCGGGATAACATGTAGATTCAATTTATAACAAGAAAAAGAAGTTCTGGAAAAAATGTTCTTGGAAGCTACCTGAACTGAATTTCTTCAAACTGGAGTTTTCAAGGCCCTCCCTTTGTGCAAACCAACTCCTTTAGACCTCTTGAAGCTATTGAGATGCTTGGATGAAGTTTATAGTGGCTAGTTTGAGAGGTTCAGTTCTGATATGGCAGAAAATGAGGTTCTTGTGTGTTGTGTTTCAGGCCATTATGAGGGGAGGGATTTGTTCTATGGGTGATGTGTGGTTGATTGGTGAAGAAATTTTTGAAGTTTGATGGCTGGATTGGGAGAATCGAAGAGAGGATGTTTTGGGGAAATTTTGTGCAATCTGAGTATGTGGTCTGTTCTGAGCTCTTGTGTGTTGTGCTTTTTTGTCTTTAGGCAATGCATAAACAATTGGAACTGATCAGAAGAGTGGTTGTGCACTATGGGAATGGCATGGCTCCATTGGCCAAAAATTCTAAAGTTTGTGTACTTGAGGTATGGGCCATGGCAGAGCTGATTTGAGGGCTTGAGCTGCCTCAGCTGGCTTCAAGGAGGGCCTTAGGATCGAATGTTGTAAGTTATATGGCTTGGGTCAAAAGCTTGCATAGTTTTTGCAATTTCACAACTTTGAGAATTCTTGAGATGCAATTCATGAAAATCCTTGGTACTTGGCACAATTCTGGTCTAAACAAGTTGCATTATGTTTTTATGATGTATAGAAGTGCATTAGAGGTCATGAGAAGGCTTGGAAATCAAAATTGCACATTTCCCTCTTTGGCATGAACTTAAAAATTATGTGATTTTTTCCAACTATGATCCATCATAACTTGAGTTCTAGGATGAATCAATAGGAGTTCTTTTAATTTTTGAAAATGGGAAGATTCAATATATAACTCTCATGTTTGAAGAAAGTTCATTTGAAGCCTTTTTGATCAAGAAAGAGGAGGTTGAAATTCTTTCCCAAAATGGAAAGTTTACATTACAAGTCATATGTCCAAAAATGGCAACTTTGCAAATGGCTCAAAATTATCCAATCTTGTGAACTTCTAACCATTCCCAAGATCAAATAAAGATCATAGGACCTTAAATTGATGATGATGGCCCTTTGGAACCCTTGTTGGTGGCCTCAGATTCCCTGATTCTAACCTTTCTTGCACAATAAGTTACCATTTGATCAGATGACTTCCACAAAAAAAATTTGCTTCAAATTTGATACACATTCTCCTTATAACATATATAGACAAATATAATCAAGAATGGCCAAAACTTTGAGTGTAAGGGCCTCAAACCCGAAACCCTAATTTTTGGTCATATGTGTAAGAGCCCTAAGCAAACCTGGGTAGCTGTGCAATCCTCTGAGATTTTGTGACTTCAAAGCAAACTTGGTGGTATAATATGATCATAGAACACCCATGGACCCTCTTGGCATGCATCATGGCCTCTGAGATAGCTCAAACCACTTCTAAGATTCATTTGATCACAAACCCTAGTTATGTAACTTATGTAGTGAAATAACTATGCAGTGTGAGATGGTATGCTTATGCAATGCAATATGAAGGATCACAAGCCAAGGTGTGAGAAAAAGGAGAGGGAAAATTTGGGGTGTTTACATCTGCCCCTATTCAAGCATGAGTTAGTTGTGTAGGATGTAAGCTCCTAGCTTAACAGAAAAACAAGATAACTTGTGGTTGAATACCAAGACAGTCCAAAATTTGCACTCTTTATTATAAGAAGAAAAGGGATATAAATTGTAATAGATAGTATAGACTGAATATCAAATGATCGCGACGCTGGACGACCATCGAGCAGAGGACGACTGCTGGGGATAAAAACAGTGAGAAACGCATTGACGGTGACGACCATCATGCTGGGGAATAAAGAATCCGCGACGGGGACGACCATCGAGTAGAGTGATGAAGGCCGATCATCAAGATAAAGAAGAAAACCATGACGGGGACGGCCATCGGGTAAAGGATAAATGAAACAATGATGAGGGACGGTCATCAAAAAAAGGTGAAGGACGCTCACCAAGTAGGGGACGACTGCTGAAAAGATCACGACATAGGACGAATGTCAGATAGAAATATCAACGATGGGGACGGCCATCTGATAACATGCTGAGGTACGGTCATCAAAATAAATGATGAGGGACGGTCATCAAGAGGTGAAGGACGATCACCTTGCAGGGGACGTCTGCTCTGTTGGGGATTATCTCGACATAGAACGAATGCCGGATAAAAAGATCGACGATGGGGACGACCATCAGATGAATGATGAGGTACGGTCATCAAAAGGTGAAGGACGATCACCTAGTAGGGTACGGCTGCTGAGGATTATCGCGACATAGGACGAATGTCATATGGAAAGTTGTTTTGTGTGCGACTTCTAGGGATAGATAAACACGGACGAGTGTTTAAGCCCTAAAAATAAAATGGTATAAGTGTTTCGATAGTGTTGATAGATTAAAGATACGGACGAGTATCCTTAGGACCACAATACGGACGCGTATTGATAGAAAAAAACAACGACGCGTGTTTAAGGAGTGATGATACAGACGAGTATCAACTGTTTGAACAGGGAACACAAACGAGTGTTGATCTGTTGGGGATATGCGTAAGATACAGATGAGTATCAAAGAATTATGTATAAGTAGGATACAGACGAGTATCAGAAGGATTGTGTATAAGTATATACAAGTATTTGTATTGAGAGTGCAAAAGGATATTTTGGCTTTTATCTGCAGGGGATAAGTTTTTTGCGTATTGCTGGAGGAGTGATTTTGGTATTTGCATGTGACTGGCTCAAACCTGGCTTATGATCATGCAAATGTTTGATTTTTGCCGTAATGCTCTGTATTAGACGGAATGCTACGCTCCGTTTGGGGAGGAATGATGCGAATGCTATGATTATGCAAATGAGAGAAACGAGATCCAAGATCTGAAATCTGTTGGGAGAACGGATCACTGGGCGATCTATGGGGAGAAAGGATCACTGCACGATCTTTTTGGAGAACTTTGTGGGGATCCAATGTTGGGGATGAGAAGATCTGGAAACTTGCTGGGGAAAAATGTTTTAGGCATTGCTTTGGAGATCCTGCTTGGGGAGGAGAGAAATTCTAGGAAGTAATCTGTCGGAGGATAAGCTTTGCGGGGGATACTCTGAGGGGATAAAAAGCTCCATGGGGGAATACTTTCGTCAAGTAGTCCTTCTGATGATGTGACTACCGGCTTGGCTGGGGATATAGTGCCTGATATGCCCCATGCTTTGAAAGGTTGTCTGCCTTGAGTACTTGCAACCTGTCAAACAAAGGAAACCCACAAGTTCCCCGAGGTATCCTCAACCAGATTCCATCATAGGAGTTAGGTTCTCTTAAGAGCACATATTTTCTGCAAGCATTTATTAAAAATGGCTTATATGTTTTCATGCAAATGTTGTATTACGAACTTTGGACATTTTGCAAACAAAAACAAAAAAGGTACAAAACAAAGTGTGAATGAATATTTGACTTTATTGATTTGTGTGCCCTGAATAGGCGAGTACAGTGAGGAAGCTAATCCCTGAAATGAGGAGATTGCTGCAAAATTGAGAAAAAATAAATCCTATTCGGCAATGCTAAAGTTGATGCTCCAATGAGCTTCCTTTGTCATGACCTGTAGGGCCTGAACGATCTTCATATCTTGCTTTCTAAAGAAAGTTGACTCTGACCGACTCTTTGTGCTTTCGAAGCTTGCCATGTTATGTGAGTGATATAGACGAGTTCAGAATGCAGTTGTTCGCTTATCTCCTGATTTTGCGTGGATCTCCCTTTCGGGTTTTCAATCCACCGGGATACCCTTTTTTGCCTGAGCTGTCCAATGTGGCTTTTCAACTCAGCGGGTGTACACATTTTTTTTTCCAATTTTTCCCTTATTTTTTCCCGAGTCTTTTATTCTGTTTTTGACTCTCCGGGATGCCCTGTTTTTCCTAGACTTACATTCTGTTTTTAAGTCCAGCGGGTCATTTATGCGAAGTATGCTTTAACTGCATCTGAATTCACATGAGACGGGAAGTCTTCACAATCTATGGTTGCGAGCATCAGTGCTCCGCCCGAGAAAACCTTAGTTATCACGTAGGGACCTTCATAATTTGGGGTCCACGTGCCCCTGTGGTCTGTATGAGGAGGAAGGATTATTTTCAATACAAGCTCTCCCACTTGATATTCCCGAGGTCTGACTTTTTGATCGAAGGATTTCTTCATCCGTTTTTGATATAACTAACCATGACAGATTGCTGCTAATCTCTTTTCTTCAATCAGGTTCAGTTGGTTATAACGAGATCTGACCCATTATGCTTCGTCCAGTTTTACATCCATCATTACCCGCAAGGAGGGTAACTCAACTTCAACAGGTAGGACTGCTTCCATACCATACACAAGCTGATAAGGTGTTGCCCTGGTAGATGTTCTGATGGAAGTTTGGTACCCATGTAAGGCGAATGGTAACATTTCATGCCAGTCTTTGTATGTGACTACCATCTTTTGCACAATCTTCTTAATGTTCTTGTTAGCTGCCTCAACAGCGCCATTCATCTTTGGCCTATAAGGAGAAGAGTTGTGATGTTGAATTTTGAAGTCTCGACACAGTTCTGCCATCATCTTGTTGTTAAGGTTTGAACCATTATGTCTAATGATTCGCTCGGGAACTCCTTATCGACAAATGATATCCCTTTTCAGAAATCGGGCTATCACTTGCTTGGTGAAATTTGCATACGAAGCTGCTTCAACCCATTTGGTGAAGTAATCAATGGCTACCAGGATGAATCTGTGACCATTTGAAGCAGTTGGCTCGATCTTTCCAATCATATCAATGCCCCACATGGCGAAGGGCCAGGGTGAAGATAATACATTCAAAGGATTGGGAGGCACATGCAATTTGTCTGCGTAGATCTGGCATTTATGGCATTTTCTGGCATAAGCACAATAGTCTGCATCCATTGTGATCCAATAGTAACCTGATCTTAACAATTTCTTTGCCATTGCATGTTCTCCGGCATGGGTACCGAAAGAACCCTCATATACTTCGTGCATTAGTAGGTCTGCTTCCTTCTTGTCAACACATATGAGCAAGACCAGTCGAAGTTTCGCTTGTATAAGGAGCCATCAGTATTGAGGAAGAAACTGTCAGCTAGCCTTCTCAATGTCTTCTTATCATTAGACGATGCCCCAGGTGGGTATGTCTGAGTCTTCAAGAAGCATTTGATGTCGTGGAACCAAGATTTGTTGTCAGTAACAGTGTCCACAGAGAAAACATATGTTGGTCGGTCTAGTCCGGATACTAAAATCTGAGGCACATAGTTGTCAGTCTGTACTTTGATCATAGATGAAATAGTGGCCAAGGCGTTTGCAAATTGATTCTTGTCTTGAAGGATGTATTCAAGCTTGACCGTTGTAAAGAAAGTCAATAATCTCCTCGTATAGTCGCGGTAGGGAACCATATGCTCTTAATGAGTATACCACTTGCCATTACTTTGGTTGATCACCAAAGTTGAATCTCCGAATACATTCAAGGTTTTGATCCCGAGGTTAATGGCTTCCTCAAGACCCATGATGCAAGCTTTGTACTCTGCTTCGTTGTTAGTGCAGGGAAAGGTGAACCTTGCTAAGAAAGGAAGATGGACTCCTTTGGGTGTAATAAGCACTGCACCAACTCCACGACCGTTACAATTAACTGCCCCATCGAACATCATAGTCCATGTTTCTTCTGGATCAGGCCATTCAGTGTGAATAGGCTCTTCACAATCTTTTGACTTTAAGAACATGATGTCTTCGTCAGGGAAATCAAATCTCATAGGCTGGTAGTCATCAATGGGTTGCTCAGCCAGATAGTCAGACAATACACTGCCCTTGATGGCTTTCTGATAGGTGTACTGAATATCATATTCTGTTAGAATCATTTGCCAACTTGCAACCCTTCCGATAAGTGATGGCTTCTCAAATATGTACTTGATGGGGTCCATCTTTGAGATCAGAAGGTAGTATGAGTCAACATATACTGTCTTAGTCGGCAAGCAGCCCACACTAAAGTACAACAAATTTTCTTGAGCATTGAATAACGTTGTTCACAGTCGGTAAACATTTTTCTTAGGTAGTATATTGCATACTCTCTTCGACCAGAATCGTCATGCTGGCCCAACACACACCCTATTGATTCATCTAATACTGTCAGGTACATTATTAGAGGTCTTCCTTCAACTGGAGGCAAGAGAATTGGAGGTTCTTGCAAATACTCTTTGAACTTGTCAAAAGCTCTTTGACAATCATCGTTCCACCTGACTGTTTGTTCCTTTCTTAGCAGTTTAAACAAGGGCTCGCAGGTTGCAGTGAGATGAGATACGAACCTTGAAATGTAGTTCAATCTACCTCCCTCAAACTTCTTTCTCAGTCTTAGGTGCGGGCATTTCCTGAATTGCTTTGACTTTGCCGGGATCAACTTCAATTCCTTTTCCGCTTACAATAAAACCCAACAGCTTATCGGAACGTACCCCGAATGTGCATTTGTTGGGGGTCAACCTTAACTGATACTTCCTCAGACGCTTGAACAATTTCAACAGGTTTACCAAATAGTATTCTTCTGTGCGGGACTTGGCAATCATGTCATCCACCTAACACTCGATTTCTTTATGGATCATATCGTGGAATAATGTTACCATAGCCCGTTGATATGTTGCACCGGTGTTCTTCAGACCAAACGACATTACTTTGTAGCAGAACGTGCCCCATGGTGTGATGAAGGTTGTCTTCTCCATGTCTTCAGGTGACATCTTGATCTGATTGTATTCAGAAAATCCGTCCATGAAGGAAAATACCGAGAACTGAGTTGTGTTGTCTACCAATACATCAATGTGAGGTAATGGGAAGTCATCTTCCAGGCTTGCTCTGTTCAGATCATGGTAATCAACACACATATGCACCTTGTTATCCTTCTTAGGTACGGGTACAATGTTTGCAACCCAAGGCTGGTAACTAGTTACAACAAGAAAACCGGCATCCCACTGCTTTTGTACTTCTTCTTTGATTTTCATGGCCATGTCTGGGCGAGTACGGCGCAACTTCTGTTTAACTGGAGGACAATCCTCTTTCAATGGAAGCTTGTGCATGACAATATATGTATCCAAACCCGGCATATCTTGATAGGACCAAGCGAACACATCGACATATTCTCGCAGCATACTGATAAGTTGTTCTTTTACTAGAGCTTGCAGACTGGCTCCAATCTTCACCTCTTTCACATCTTCCTCGGTACCAAGATTGATAGTCTCAACCTCCTCCTGATGAGGAGCAATCAACTTTTCCTCTTGTCTCAATAACCTGGCTAGCTCTTCAGGTAAATCGTAGTCTTCTTCAACCCCTTCATCTGCTTGATTAATCGGATTGTCGAAGTCATACGAAGTCATAGCAGTGTCGTTGTCAGTGCAATCTGGAGGGCTATCTCTATAAGGGTTGAGATTTGGTTCATTTTAGTGATTGATTTTATCTTATTTAGAAAAAGTGAATGAAGTTATTATTGAGAAAAACATTGCCATTTATTGTTTTGTGCGAAAATAACAAAAATGAAAAGACAGTGAGCAAAAAAGATTGTTTGCAAAAAGATGTCCATTGTTCATTAATATTAAATTTGCACAAATACATATGGCCCTATTACAAAATGAGTCCCGACATCTTGGGAAAGATGCAGGACTTTGATGCATGCTTAAAACAGGAAATAATAATTACTCTACAGCAGTAACCCTTATAATTTCCTGGGAAGACCAGTTGAGGACTTGTTTGCCCGCGACTCTTGGACGGATCCAACTTTCCAGGTTGTAGTCGCTCTCAGCCTCATCTTCCAAAGTGTTGACAGCATCCAGGATTAGCATTCCCCCACTTATGAACTTGGGAGCTTCAGCAGCCTCCTCTGGAACTTGTCGGGATGGTCTGTAACCCAAACCGAATTTGTCTTCTTTCATCTGAACCTTCAGCAGCTTGCCTCAACCTTGGGCATTCCCTTCTTCCACAACCTTCCGAGCTTGTTTGTAGGAAGCAATTGAGGTGCCTATCCTTTCCTCTTGGGATGCAGCAAACACCTCAGTTGTAGCTTCGTTGACATTCAAAGCTTCATCCATTTCTATGTACTAGTACGTAGCCAGGTGACTGACAAAGATGTCTTCTTCTCCACATATAGTGATAATTTGAACTTCCCACTCATATTTTAACTTCTGGTGAAGGATTGACGTTACCGCGCCGGCGGCGTGAATCCAGGGTCGACCCAACAAACAGCTATAAGCAGGCTGTATGTCCATCACATAGAAGGTAGTTTTGAAAACTTGCGGGCCAATTACCATGGGCAGCTCAATCTCTCTGATAACCGATCTCTTAGAACCATCAAAAGCTCTGACAACTAGGTTGCTCGGACGGAGTGCAAGACCATCATACTCCAACTTGACCAAAGCTTTCTTTGGCAAAACATTGAGTGAAGATCCGGTATCAACAAGGACATGAGAAAGTACATCACCTTTACAATCCAAAGTGATATGCAAAGCCTTGTTGTGGTTACGCCCCTCCGTAGTCAAGTCAGCATTGGTAAAACCTAGTCCATGACTAGTATTGACATTTGCGACCACCGTTTCTAACTGATTGACCGTGATTTCTTTCGGCACATAAGCTGTGTGCAAGACCTTGAGTAGTGCATTCCGGTGAGCCTCGGAACACATGAGCAGAGATAGTATGGAGATCTTAGAGGGTGTTTGGTAGAGCTGATCCACAACTTTGTAATCACTTTTCTTGATAATCCTCATGAACTCATCCACATCCTGATCAAAGGATGTCTTCTGAGTTTCTTTTGCAACTGGTTCTTCTGGCACCACACTTTTACCTTTAGCTTTGGCAGCAGTTTCTGCTTCAGCATTAGTTCTGGGAATTTGTGAAGTGAAGAGACGTCCGCTTTGAGTGAAGCCTCCGCCTCCCCCGACATTGTCAATTTGTGGTGTAGAAGTTGAAGAGTCAAGGGTAACTTTCCTTCTGTGGTGGTAAAGATCTGAGCCGGAGTGCCAAGGCACGACACTGTTGTTGTCATAGGGAATTGGTCCAGGCACCGTGATGGTCACCTGACTAATTGCAGAAGAAGAAGGAGTTGTGATAGTCTGTGGATCATAGTAGATGGTGACAGGAGGTCTGATTGAAGATGGTGCAGGTGCAGGAAGTTGTTGATGTTGATGAGGGTGTTTCTGGAAGTTGTTGTTGAGAGAATCTGGAACATGGATGGTTGTTGGATCATAGTAGATGGTAACCGTTGAGATGTCGTCAGTGGTGTTTGTTGTTTTTGTAGCTGATTCCGTTGAAATGATTTTTGTTGTATTTGTAGAGGTGATTTCTGTTGCAGTTGTAGAAGCTTGAACTGTTGATGTTATCTGTAGGATGCCTTCTATGATAAGACTGTTAATACCATTCTTCAGATTTGCACAACCATTGGTAGAAACTTTGCAAGCTTCACAACAGGCCTCACAACCCGGAAACACTTGGCACTTCAATAGATGAGCTTTTACTTCGGACAGTGGCGTTTAAATACTTGCAATGTCATCAATCAGAATTGCTGGTTGGTCCTCCTCAATGGCATTGATCTTGTGCTCACCATGATTTGGTATTGGATTCCTTGTGACATTTGGTGGGGGTGCAAAATTCAAAGCTTTGGAGTCAATCAAATCTTGGACTTTCATGTGCAGGCCCCTATATTTCTCTATTGAATGACCAGGTGCATTGGAGTGAAAAACACATCTGGCGTTGACATCATAATTCCTTGGAAGATTCAGAGGATCTGGTGGAGCCAAAGTCCTCAGTTTAGTCAGGTTAAGCTTCAATAGTTGCGGGAGTAAGACTGCATAGGGCATCGGGATGGGGTCGATCACCCTATTAAATCTGAGAAGGCCTTTGTTGGAAAGGATGTTGTTGTTGGTTGTTGTTATTATAAGATCTTTGTTGTTGAGGATATTGTTGTTGCTGAGGTGCTGGAGTAGGGATGGTGACTAAAGCCACTGATCTTTGCAAGTACTGGGGTCTACCTCTACTAACATGCACTGCATTATTCTCCCATGTCCTTATAGGTTCTGAGAAGGGTTTCTTTGCATTGCTGGAGCTAGCACCATTGTCAGAAATCTTACCCATCTTCAATAGGCTTTCGATTCTCTCGCCTGCTATAACCACATCAGCAAAACTGGTAGAAGAGAAGGCAGCAAGTCTATCAATGTAGGTCCCTTGCAAGGTATTCATAAACATATCATCCATTTCCCTTTCAGAAATAGGTGGTTGGACAACAACAACGAGTTGTCTCCACCTTTGAGCGTATTCGCGAAAACTTTCTCTCGAAGACTGAGACATACCCATCAAGAGGGTCCTATTGGGTGCCATATCTAGGTTGTACTGATATTGGCGTACAAAGGCCTCAACTAAGTCTTTCTAGTTCCTGACAGTAGCCCTTGATAGGTGTGAATACCACTCTCTGGATGCCCCGGTTAAACTGTCTTCAAAGTAAAACATCCACAGTTTTTCATCCATGGTATATGCTTTCAATCTTCCTAGAAAAGATTGCAAATGGGTACGAGGACAGGAGGTACCATTATACTTTTCAAAGCATGGAGGTTTGAACTTGTGGGGAATCCTTACCCCTTCCACTAAGCCCATATCCCTCACATGGAATCCCAAAGAGTTTTGGGATTCTAGGGATCTCAGCTTCTCAGATATCTCGTCCTGACAATGATCATAAGCTTCATCTGCCCCAGCACCCAACACTGTAAACTGCTCATCTTGAGGATTTTCCTGTAGAATAAGATCTCCAGTGTTCCTTTGGCCATGCCTAAGGACATTAGCTTCAGGATTGTTGTCAGGTTCAAACACTACTGGAGTCGTTCACGGATGCTCGCGCTCATTGTTGCTAGTACCTCCAGTGCCTACGTGGTTATCTTCCGGGGTTTGCCGCTCGACCAACTCCTTGAATCTTTCCTGGGTCTGGGCCAGTCCAGTCATCACAGCCATAAACTGATTCATTTGGGTCCTCACTTATGTTCTCACATCTGTCATTTGAGTCCTCACATCTGTCAGTTCCTGCTGTAGCTGATCCATTTGTAGACTCGGAAGGTTGTGTCGAGTTGGATATTTGTGGACTCGGTTGACGGCAAAGACACTTCTGCGAGCAATATTTCCTGAAACAATCAGTAGAGTGAGAAAAACAACAACAAAACACCTGCAAAACAAAGGATATGAGGTTAGCATGCAATTCAATATGTCTATTTGTCTTTAGAGGGTATCCGATTTGTTTCTTGGTTTTGACCTTCCAGACCCCTTGGAGGAGATAAAGATGTTGAACGGAATCCACAAAAACCAATAATACATAGAATATAAGTGGCATTGCCAAAATACAACTAGTTCATGAATACAACAAAAACAAAAACTCCCACGGTGAGTTGAAATACAATCAAATTCAAGAATATAACAAACAAAATCACCATGGTGAGATAAAGTACAATAAAATAGTTATAAGTAAAGGAAATCAGACATCCAGTCCAAAAGCATCCTCCCTGACTTCCTTCAGGAGAGCATCAGTTACTGGTCCAACTAGGTGCTCTGTAATGGTTCTGATGAGAAGGTTTCTGGTTGCAATGGAATTTGTCATCTTCTGATACTTGTCTTGTTCTTTGGATCTCTTCAACCCCGCCCGGAGTTTCAACTCTGAGATCTCCTTCTAAGTTGCTAGCAGTGCTTCTTGGCTTCTTTTCTCATTAGACTCTAACTGCTTTATCTTGGCTTGCATCTTCTGGTCTTCTTTCAGACGAGCCTCAATTATCCTGACCCATCTATCCTAACTCTCCTCTAGATAATGCTCAGCTCTTGCCCTTTGAATTTTTTCTTCCTTACATGCATTCTTCAACACAAGTTCCCCTGCTCGGGCTTTCCTGATGAAGTCTTCAGTCTTCTCAATTTTGGTTACATGCTCGATGCGCAACTTCTCTAACCTCTCAATGTCTAGACGACCACCGTTCCTTTACCAAAGGGTCTTCTTCAAAGCTTCAGCCAGCTTGGCATTCCTTTCTTTCATCTTCTCAAATTCTTCCAGACTAACTGTGGCTATGGGCTCAACTACTGATGGCCCTGGCACATCCTCCAGGGTGAATGGCATGCGAGTAATCTGTCCTCTGATGCGTGACCATTCAGTGTACCGAGCAGAGACTATGTTGTTGCAGTTCCCCAGAATAGCAGTCCCTCTAGTTTGTATGTGGTCCCAAACCCAGGCTGCTTGTCGGAAACTGGAATGATTGTCCTGAATAACACAATAAAGAGATTCTTCTAAGTCTTGCTCCCTAGGTGGATGTATCAAGGCATACCCCAACTATCTTTTGAAAAGTAAACGATTATAATTGATGCAACCCTTTACTCCAATAAGTGGCACATTTGGGTATTGCCCACAGCTTGTTATTATGTCTCGAACCTTGATATTCTGAGTACACTACCTGATATCTTCTGAAGAAAGGGAAATCATTCTATTACCCAATTCCTTGTCTGATGTGGGTTCAAGAAAGCTTCCGTCTTCGGCATATGCTTCATCAACCAACTGTAGAAAAGAGGTGCACAAAATCTTACCAGTCTTCCTCTCTGTTTCTATTTTCCTCTGATGAACTGAGTAGTAGAAGTCTCCCAATAAGGTGGGAACCGGGTTCTTTAGCATGAAGATGTGGATGGCATTTTTTCTTACAAACTTAGGCTCGTCTGCAAACAAAATGATACCATAAATGCTGAGAGCCAAGAGAGCACACACAGTTTCCCAATTCCCTACTGCAACTTGCTTTGTAGCCTGAGTGATCAAGAAATCCAGATGAAGACATGTGATTCCAGCTTTGGAAGTCATGTGCTCATCAATGGTGGTTACTTCCAGATGTAGTGCTTTGGCTATGTCTTCATTATTTGGAGGGGTCATTTCAGGATTGAAAGGAATTCCTCTTCTAATAGGGACACCCAATAGCATAGAGTATTCTTCCAGCAAAGGACCTATCTGAAAATCTGGGAAAGTGAAGAAACTTAGAGGAGGGTCATAAAACTGAAGACAGGTGTGAATCATGCTCCTCTGCAATGTGTCAAAGTCTATGATCATGTCCAGGATTCCACCATAATGCTCTCTAAATAAGGGAACATGATCAGGGGTGATAAGGGCATGTATCTGCCTGATTCCTGCTAGAGGATACTCAAAGAAGTGGTAGGTGATATTGCTTTTCCAGGTTGAATCCATGTTGAAGATGTGTGCTAAAGGAGATAACTGAAGAGGATAACTGAAGAAGATAGCTTAAGAAGATAGCTGAAGAAGTGTTGAAGCAGATAAGCTAAACAGAAGAACAGTCAAAACCAAACCAAGGGAAGATGGATACCCTGTAAAACAAATAGACAAATGTTAAATGATGCAATATGATGCATGCTTATGATATGCAAAGGTTTGTGATCATGTGCTGGATTATCAGTTGCTCTTGGTAGGATCTTTGAGTGTTCAGAGTTTCGGATGGAGGTCTGAGAACCAGTAACCAGGTGGGGGACTCAAATAAAGAGTCAATAATCCAGGGTTTCAAGGAACTAGTCCAAAATTGTACAACCTTAAGAACAAATTCCAGTAGCAAGGTATGTTGATTTCAAGGGTTCCTGCAAACATGTAAACAACCCAACCCACTCATAGGTATTGTTATAGAACAAGGATCCTTAGGTTCGAATCTATTATGATAAGTGTAAACACTTCTAACCCAGAGGTATAATGTTTACGTTAATCATAAAGGATCCTCTTCTAATTAACCTCAGATGTTGAAGGTCATCGAAAAAGGTCATCCAGACTTAGAAGGCTTCCTAGATAGCCCTAGCACTACAGGAAATCCGTAGCACAAAGTTCTCAAAAGGAAACCCATGTCTGAACCGTGTATTCATATTCCCGCACCAGACCGAAATGGAATGGGAAAGAATACAAAACCACTCTAATCCTATGTGTCACTCAGGCCTTTATGTTGGACCTTTCTCACTGGAATACCCATCCCACCAAAGCAAACCAGAAATCCAGTACAATGATATGATAATAATAAATGAAATGCAGAAAGTAATAAATGAAAGCGATAAAGTAAATGCAATAAATAAAGTTGTACAGGAAGCAATAAATAAAGAAAAAACATAAACACAAATAGCACATAACACCCCCAATAAACACAAACCAACAAGTGCTAGGAGAAACCTACAAGATAGCCAGAAGCCCTGGTTGCAAAGTCCCCAGCAGAGTCGCCAAGCTGTCGCTCCCCGGATTTTCATCCCGGTGCAAACGCGAATTGTCGGTGATGTTGGAGGTTGAGGTTGAATAGATATGCCAACTAGGCATTTTTATCCCGAAGGAAAGATAATGTTACATAAACCTAGAAAGATATGGATAAGACGGTTGTGAACCAAAGAGATTGAGTAAGGGGGTATGTTACGACCTGGGAAGGTATTAGCACCCAGATCGTCCGTCGTACTCGACGGGATCCACGCATACCTGATTATGTTTAAAGGGGGATGGTGTATGTGCTAAACTGTATAAAAAAGGCTTAGAGAGGAATGGATGTACATAGTGTCAGTGCAAGGAGAAAGTGAATGCTCAAAACTGAGGCTGAGGAAAGAGAACTGGGAAACAAAGAGACTTTTGTTCGATAACCGTTAAATTATGCCTACGTATCCTCTCGTGCAATGAGGAAGTCAGAACACCGTAGTTCGACTCAAAGATACTTAGATATTTTGGTGTGAACTGCTTGCTTGTATATGCTCAAGTGTATGACTCGTCTGGCTCGAGTGCTAACTATCTTGCATTAGACGGGAGAAGCGAGTTCTCGTTTTCAGTGTGAATGTGATGTGAAAAGAATCCCGGAGGAGACGTTTATTGTTTGTTTTTTTGTGTTTTCAGTTTTTTATTGTTTCTGGTACTTTGCATAGGATAATGAGCTTAAGCCTTAATCAAGGGTCGTAAACTCATTATATCACCCCTTACTAGGGATAATGCCTCTACTTAAGTATGAGATGAAAATCTCAACTTAACTACCCTAATGATGCAGGATTAAGATCATTAACCTACTTGTGATTATTAAGTGTTTTTGGATTTTTGTTTTGTGTTAAGTGTTGCACCCCAAAATTTGCCCTCACCAAGACAAGAAATTGTGCACCAAGGTTCACAAGGTTCAAAAGATTCACAAGGTATCTCAAGAGGTTCATAAGGTTCACAAGGTTCACAAGGTTCACAATTAGTCAGAAAGTTTGACAATTCCCTCAGACAATGCATCCTCCTAAGTAATGCATCCTAAACTAGGGTTTTGACTTTCATCAGGCTAAATGAACTTCCAAGACTTCAAGTGAACTTCATAGAATCCTATATGTGTTCAGGAACCCCCATGTCAAGTTTCAAGACTTTCCCAAAAGGGTTGCTCAGTCAGATGATCAGATATGCAAAAATCAGTCAAAGCAGTTAAAAAATCAAACTGAGGTCAATTGGGGTCAAACCAAAGTCAAACTTCATGATTTTTTGCTAACATCAAGTATATGAAGTAAAATTCATCATTTTATCAAGGGTTGATCATGATTCATCAAGGAGATTTCAGATCATCAAGAATCAGGAGTTTCTAAATTAGGGTTTCCATATGAAAAGTCAACTGAACTTTGACCAGCCATAACTTTCACATGCTTCATCAAACATTTTCCATCCAAATCTCATTTTTAAGGAAATTGAATTCTATACAACTTTTTGTCTCACAAGCCAAGCCCAAAAATGCTTCATTTGGAAGGTATGAGCTAAGACATTATAGGTCATTTCAAAAGTCAAAAAAAAGTCAACAACTTCCAAAGAGCATAACTTGAGAATGGTAAACGATATGGGCATGAGACCAAAGAGGTTGGTTAGAGGACTCTCTAAGATTTCCAAAATGTCCAAGAACACCTTCATAGCATTAAAATTGAGGGATTTGTGTCCTTGCAAAGTTGGGAAATTTTTGAGAGGTTTATGAAGCAAATGGAATCTTAGAACCAAATTTCTCCAAATGGGCTTGCTTTTTTATGATCCAAACACCTCCATGACATCATGCTCGAATTAAAAATTATTTATTCATATTTTTATTCATTTTATTTTATTTATTATGATTTTTTACATTATAAATCATTTTAAATCAAAATAAAATATAAAAGTGTGAATATTTGATTTGATTTTGGTTCTAGAAAGTCTTAATGTTCATTTAGAAGTGATTGAAACTATACAAAATTAGATCATTCAAAAATAGCAAGGATATATCTAAATTTTCAATATTTTAAAGACATATCTTTTTCAATCTCTATGGATCCAAAAGTCCAAAGGTTGGGCAATTTTTTTGACCTAATTCTGTTATATAATATATAGACAAGCTAAAGCATACAAGGGATACGATTTTTGCAGCCTCAAGAACACTAAACAAGTTTCAAAATTTTCAAGAAAAGGTGAGATTCGGTTTTGACCCTAGAGGCTATTTCCAAGCTTTCTCAAGGTTGAGACACCTTCTTTGAGGATCATAGAATGCATTTGCATCATTCACATTGTCCAAAACCTTCTCATAAGCCGAAATCAAACCACACTTGTTCTTGCGTTTTGATTTTTTCGATTTCATGTGTATCTTTGTTTTAAATAATATTTGATGGTTGATTAATGTTTATATTGATGTTTAGAACAATTCTGGATGGTTTGATTGAAGGTTTGATGCAGGAAACACGAGAAGCCATTATTAGGGTTTTTGCTTGCCGTTTAGGGTTTCTCAGTTAAACAAATATAAATGAATTCTAACAACACCAATGAATTGTATAAGACATAAGGATCATAATGACATGATCAATTTGGTGAAATTTCACAGGTTTCATGGTGTTTGAGGAAACACAGGTTTTCCTAGGAACCTTAATTCGCAGGTAATATCGCAGCTAATGTTGCAGGAATTTTCGCAGGTAAAATGAAGAAGATGATGAAGGCTGGCGCGAAAAACTAATTTCAAATTTTGTGTTTTTTTATATATTATTTGTTTCAATAGATTATCACAAGCGCGCGTTTGGTTCAGTTGGTAAAGGTTGTGATGCTGGAAGACTCAGTACCTGGGTTCGATCCCAGGTTTTCTCATTTTTTTTAATGTTTCATTCTTTTTTGCAGGTTTAATATTTAAGTCATATTGTTAGCATATATTCTCAAAAGCATGCGCAGCCTGGTGGTAGCCCCTTTGTTTGGTAAAAGGGAGGTCCTGGGTTCAAATCCAGGCCTCCCCCATTTTTTTAACCTAATTTCTTTTATTTTCTTTTTCTTATTTATTTAATTATATAAATTATATTATCACATAAATTAATTTTTTAAATAATAGTATAATATTTTCTCATAGAATAAAAAATAAAACCTTTATATTTTATTTTCTCAAATATAATTTGTTTATTTATGTTTATATTATTATTATTATATATATATATATATATATATATATATATATATATATATATATATTATTTTGTAAATAAATCAATTAATATTTCAATTAAACATTAAAACCCTAATTTTGCTTAAATAATTTCCAAAACCCTAATTTTCATTTACCCTAATTTTCATTAACTTTAACATTTAATTTAATTAATTTTTATTCTAATTTATAATTAAATAATTAATCATATTTTGTAAATAATTATTATATTGTTTATTATTATTATAATTTTCTTATTTTCTTTTAAAAATTCTTTAAAATTGTTTATTTAACTTAAAAAAATATTCTCTTAAAATTTTATATTCTTTATATTTGTGCTAACCTCTTTTTCTTATGATTATTATTATTACTAACCCTTTTAATAATTGTTTATTTATTATATATTTATTATTAATTCTTTCTATTATTATGTAATTGCAAAAGCCATGTAATAGTCGTAGATTTATTTTTTGTCTCTATTTTTATTTTTGTAAATATTTGTATTGCCATGGTTAGTAACTTTAGGGTGTGTATAACTATGTGTAATTAAAATAATTTAGAATAACTAATTTAAACAATATAAATATATGAATATGAACACTCACACACGTAAGTCGATCTTTGATCACCATCTCACACTTTCTAGGGTTACTCCTCATGTTGCCTAATTCTAAGGTCAAGTAAGGTGTCTTAAAGCAAAGTCCCTCCATTAATATCATCAAGTCCCTTTAAGTTTATAAGATCAAGTCCCTTCGAGGTTGCCTACAATAAATGATCTTGTCCCTTCCAATAAAAGATGATAAGTCCCTACGAATTGCTAAAGACACCTTACAGTTGCCTACATTCAGATGTCCCTATACATGTCCCTTATAACATCCAAGGTAATGACTACCTATTCCTTAATAATAGGGATAGTCTTACCATTGAAAGAACATATAAGAACAGTAAAGACTTAGCATAGGGTAGGTTCCTCTTAAGTACTTGCTCACCGTTTCAAAATACATTTTATACTCCACATTTCAAACAAATTTTCAAAACAAAGTCTTTATATACATCCATACGAGGATCATTATAAAGTACTTAGAAAATTTTAATCACACACTACACCTTTCTCAAAACAATTTAAAGTGAGCTAAGTAACTAAGAGCCCATGGATAACTATGGATATAAAGGGTGCTAACACCTTCCCTTTGTATAACCTACCCCCCGAACTCAAAATCTTTTTAAGGTCTTTCCTGTTCTTTTATGTCCTTTCCTTTTGGATAAAATAAAAGTCGGTGGCGACTCCTGCTATCCGCAACATTTAAACTAAAGTCAGTTCTCCCACCGTGTTAAAGAACTGGCGACTCTGTTGGGGATTTAATAAAAGAGGGGTACCCTTAGGAATTAGATCACTTTAAACTTGTTTGCTTTGTTTGCTTTACTTTACTTGTTAGGTGCTCTTATGTATGAAAGATCCTAACCCGGATCTAGTGTACCTTAGGTAAATGGC
This sequence comes from Lathyrus aphaca, assembly GCA_963966055.1. Taxonomy (NCBI): domain Eukaryota; kingdom Viridiplantae; phylum Streptophyta; class Magnoliopsida; order Fabales; family Fabaceae; genus Lathyrus; species Lathyrus aphaca. The sequence continues at coordinate 230,623,687 of OZ014522.1, forward strand.
AATAGACCAAGGAAACTGTACGGCGTATACCGATATGGTTGATTTGGTGGCCATAGTTAGTGTGACTTCTTGGTTGGTGCTTATGTTCCTTAAGTAAAGTTGAGGATAATATGAGGCTGCCATATGTTGTCAATACACTAACTGACTTTTAGAACCCTAGTCATCCCATCTTGGCCTTTAGAAAAGTAGTGAGATAACCGGCTTTGGTGAAGACTGAAGTTGGTTGATACTCGATGCTACACTCATTGAGATTCCGAACTTAGAGGGTTGGTTGGCAAGTAATTTGCCTACTGAACAACCACCCTTGTGAAGGATCAATGATATTGAGATCCCTTAGAACCTGGTTACTTTTGTAGGACAGGATGAACCAACTAAACCTCAGGGGAGGGTACTTACCTTTAAACCTCATGCAGGCCTTCAAACCTAGGGTTATTGTATGACTTGTTTGTGTGTGCCACATGTTTGTGATTAAGCATAACATCATAGCATCATCATGCATCATAAGCATAGCATTTTCACTAACCATTTCAAAGACCAAAGGATTTATCTTTTTTCTTTTTTGCAGGTCATGACTTCTGCTTGTAGGAATACTATCCGGATAAACTTTGTAAGAATACCTCCTAAGCTTAAGGAGTTGGTCTCTCAAGTTTCAGAAAACTCCTAGTTCATCAAGAGGCATGGTCACCTACTGGATCTAGTCACTTCAGGGTTCAATGAAGACATGATGAGTGTTCTGTTTCAGTTCTTTGATCCTAAACATCATTGCTTCACATTCCCCGATTATCAGCTGGTTCCTACAATGGAAGAGTTCTCCAAGCTTCTGGGTATACCTATCCTTGATCAGAAACCCTTCACAGGCTTAGAGAAAGAGCCTAAACCTGAAGTCATTGCTGCAGCCCAACATTAGAAGAAATCAGACATTGTCCTGGAAACAAGAAGTGGAGTTAAGGGCATCCTTGCTAAGGTATTGATGGAGAAAGCTCAAGTGTTCCTGAAGGCTATGAGTTATGATGCTTTTGAGGAGATCTTATCCCTATTGATCTATGGATTAGTGTTGTTCCCCAATCCAGACCAGTTTATAGACGTACACGCCATCAACATATTTCTGACTCGCAATCCAGTGCCTACATTACTTGGAGACATCTTACACTCTCTTCATACCCGTACTACGAAGGCACGAGGAACTCCGATGTGCTGCATGCCTTTATTGTCTAGGTGGTTTATTTCTCACCTTCCTCGATCAGTGATAAAGAATGAACAAGGGTTCAGGTGGTCCAAGAGGATTATGTCACTTTCTCATTCAGATATTCATTGGTGCTCTCGATCTATGGAGAATGTCACTATCATTGACCGCTGTGGGGAGTTCCCTAATGTGCCACTCCTTGGCATAAGAGGGGGCATTACTTACAACCCTTCTTTAGCTCTACGTCAGTTTGGTTACGCTCGGAGTGATGGTCCTCATGACATGCTTATTCAGGGTATTATGTTCGACTACGACAACGATCTGCAAGGTTATCGTCAAAGGTTTATACGAGCATGGGGTAAAGTGAACAAGGTTGACAGCAAGACTTTGGAACCAAAATACACTATTCCAATGGAACCTTATCTCAGATGGGTGTGATCTCGTGCTCAGACTCTTATGATGCCATATCCCGCTATCCTGCCAGTTACCATGGAGCTTGTTGCTGAAGGAGATACTTCTTATATCATTCTTCATCCAGACATGGCCACTGACATGGAGGAGTTACAGAGGTCCTGGATCCAGTTGAAAGAGCAAAGGGATACTTTTGAGACTCATTACAAAGCAAGTCAAGAAAGAATCCTGGAGCTAACAAAACAACTTCACGAGGAGCGGAATCTCAACTCATACCTCAACACAAAGAGGAAACGTCCATGGGAGACTTTAAACCCCATTTTTTGTATTCATTTCATTTTATTGTAAGCCCAAGGGGAAAACAAGTTTATTACTAATAAAAGTTTACTTTTTTGTGGTTTAAACAAATTTAAATCTTGCGGTCCTTGAAAACATTGCATACGCATCTACATACCATATCATTGCATCACATGTTTCTTATGTACAGGTATCTTATCTTCTCGCTGTTTATTTCAGCAGAAATGGCTCTTGAACAGACTATCAAAGATCTCCAGGCTCAGAATACACAATTCCAAGAGTTGATTCTGAACTTGTCCAAGGGACAAGATGAGTTGAAGACACTGCTGGCTAAGAAGAAGAAGAAGAAGACTAGAAGATCAAGAGGCCTTATCAATCTGGGAAGAAGATTCAAAGGTCCTATCAAGACAAAGAAACAGATTGAGGATTCTGAGTCTGAAAATTCTGAGAAAGAGGGATGTAGTCTTCATGATACTGTGGGAGATTCTGATTCTGAAGCAAATTATTATCATGACCCTAATGAAGATAAATACAAGATGCTGGTAGACAGAATGAATGCCATGGAGTTACAAAAATCTTTTGGGCTTGATTTCGAAGATCTGAGTTTAGTATCTGGAGTGGTTATAGCTATTGGCTTCAAGGTTCATGCTTTTGTGGTGTATGATGGGGTTTCATGTCCTAAGATGCATTTAAGGTCCTATGTCTGGAGGATTCAACCGCATACTACTGATAAGAAGTTATGGATTCATTTCTTCCAAGAGAGCTTGTCTGGAGCTCAATTGGAATGGTATTACCAATTGGAGAGTGTTAATATTTGTGATTGGAATGATCTTGCTGAGGCCTTCTACCGGCAATACCAATACAATGCTGATTTAGCACCTACCCGCATGCAGCTCCAAAGCATGTCAATGGGTGCTAAGGAGAATTTCAAGGAGTATGCCCAGAAATGGAGAGACCTGGCTGGCAGAGTTCAACCTCCTCTGACTGACAGGGAGTTAATGGATATGTTCATGAGTACGTTAAGTGGTCCTTTCTATAGTCACCTCATTGGAAGCTCATCATCTAGTTTCACCGAGCTGATAATGACTGGAGAACGTGTGGAGAGTGGTATAAGAAGTGGTAAGATACAGGTGGGTGCCTCTTTATCAAGCACTGCTAAGAAGCCCCCTAGTGGAAAGAAGGAGTCTAATGCTGTGTATGGTCAACATAGTCATAACAGGAGTCACCAGTCTGTAGGAGCAGTTCACATTTCCAATCCTACTCCTGCAGCACCAGAGCCACCACAAAACCATCAACAAAAGCCTAGAAGACAATTCACCAAGATCAACATGTCACTGGCCCAAGCCTTGCAACACATGTTGAAAGGGGAACTCATTACTTTGAAGGACCCTCCTCAGAAACCTAATACTTCCTCTCCTCGATACAATCCTAATGCACGATGTGCCTATCATTCTAATTGTCCGGGACATGACACCAACAACTGCTGGGTGTTGAAAAACAAGATTCAAGATATGATTGAAGCTGGGGAGATTGAATTTGACCCTCCTGGGACTCCAAATGTGATCACTGCTCCCATGCCCAATCATGAGAAGACTGTTAACGCTGTTGATGAAGTTTCATATGTTTCCTCAGTAGCACATGTGACTACTCCCTTATCCATTATCAAGAAGAAGCTGGTGCAGGCTGGATTCTTTCCAGGTTGCAACGAAGACTGTTTTTATTGTGCCTACAACCTGATAGTTGCTGGAAGTTGAAAGATGGTATTCAACGCCTCATGGACAATTACACTATATTGTTTGATAGGACACCTTCTGTGGAAAGTATGTGTGAACATCTAACTCGAAGTACGAAGCTGGAAGATATAGCTATGGTTGATAAAGTGCCGGTAAAGATTACCTCCAAAGGCCCTGTCAAGATCACCTCTAAGGGTCCTGTCAGGATTACTGCTGAAGGCCTTGTGAAGATTGTTGCTGAAGCTAGAGTGGCTCCCATGATTATTACCACTCCTGGCCCTGTTCCTTATACTTCTGATAAAGCTATACCCTGGAATTACAGTTCTGATGTTTACATCCATGGTGTCAAGCAAGAACCTCTGACTGATGCACCTATTACTGATGATAATCTTGATGTTGATAATATTGCTGGATCTAGTAAGATCACCAGAAGTGGAAGAATTTTCTCTCCTCAGAATACCTCCAAAGATGCAGTTACTCCAACTACTACCTCCAATTCTGGGCCAAGTATTGACGCTCGGGGCAAGGGTCTTGTGGTTGAACTTGTGCAAGCTGAGACACCGATTGCTGAAAATCTCTCTAAACAGAGGGAAGAAGTGTTGAAGATCATTGGCAAGATTGATTATGATATTGTTGACCAGTTGGGGCATACTCCCTCCAAAATCTCCATGTTATCTTTGTTGTTGTGTTTTGAGGCTCACGCTAAAGCCTTAATCAAGTTCTTGAAGACTGCTCATGTGCCAAATGAGATTTATGTGGATCAATTCGAGAATTGTGTGGCACATCTGACTTATGATAATGGGTTAGGATTTTTTGATGCTGACTTGACTCCTGCCAAGAGAAACCATAATAGATCTTTGCATATCTCCATTGAATGTAAGGGCACTACCTTGTCTCATGTACTGGTGGACAATGGTTCTTCATTAAATGTGCTCCCTAAAGAGGTTCTGAACAAGCTCAGTCCTGAGGAGGTTGTATTAAGACCAAGTAATGTAGTGGTGAGGGCCTTTGATGGCTCAAGAAGAGTGGTACATGGAGAAGTAGATCTCCCGATCAAAGTAGGCTCTCAAGTCTTCGACTCTACTTTCTATGTAATGGATATTCGTCCTGCGTATTCCTGTTTGCTTGGGCGCCACTGGATACATGGGGCAGGTGCTGTGACTTCAACTCTACATCAGAAGTTGAAATATCCGGTGAAGGGAAAGATCGTCACTATTTATGGTGAAGAAGAATATATGGTCAGTCATGTGAATACTTTTAAGTATGTTGAGGTAGAAGGTGAATATGTTGAAACTCCTTGCCAGACATTTGAGGTAGTTCCTTGGGTCGTTCCTGCTACTGAAGCTCCCCCTGTTGTTAAAAGAGTTCATGTGGTTACCAGAGTACCTCCTACAATGGCCTCCCTCAAAGATGCTAGAGTTGTGGTTGAAGAAGGTGGTTGTACTATTTGGGGTCAGCTTCCTGATATCCCTTACAAGTCTGACAAGTTTGGTTTGGGTTTCACTGCAGAGTCCCAGAAGGTTGTTCGTCGTGCTCGTGCTGTTCATATCACCAATCAAGGGGTCATGAGAGATCAAATCAATGTTGTGGGTGACTATAGTGAAGAATACAACCTGGATGACTGGATTTTTCCTACCATGGGTGATGGGCTCAACAACTGGAAGACTGAAGACGTTATTCCTATCTCCTTTAGTCAGGAGTAAATACTATTATTGTGTTTTTATTTTAAGTTTGTAATTTTGAACAATTAAACTTTTAAGCCTTGTGTCTTGCCCGGGGCACAATGGTATGCTTGTTTCGGGATGTCATTTCATTTGCATACTTCATTCAATAAAAATCAATGGACGTTTCGTTTTCGTAAATATTATGCTCCTTGTCTTTCTTTTCTTTTATTTTTGTTTTATCAGCTATGTGTTCTTACACACACCCACATCACTAAAATGCAGATCCTCATCCACTCTGGATCATGTTGATAACAGTTCTACTATTGCCAATTATAATTTCGAGAATCCGATCTATCAAGCTGAAGATGGAAAGGAGGAAGATTGTGAAGTACCTGTAGAGCTTGCTAGGTTATTACAACAAGAAGAGAAAGCTATACATCCACATGAAGAGCCAATCGAAGTTGTGTATCTGGGAACTAAAGAAAACAAGAAAGAGGTCAAGATAGGGGCTGAATTGGTGGATGGTGTTAAAAGCAGACTAATTCAGATGTTACATGATTATGTGGAGATCTTTGCTTGGTCCTATGAAGATATGCCAGGGTTGGATACAGACATTGTGGTTCACCGTTTACCAGTAAAAGAAGATTGTCGTCCAAAGAAACAGAAGGTTCGTCGCATGCGTCCTGAAATGTCAGAAAAGATTAAAGCAGAGGTGATGAAACAGTTTGATGCAGGGTTCTTAGATGTGACTTCTTATCCTCAATGGTTTGCAAATGTGGTACCAGTACCTAAGAAAGATGGTAAGGTACGTATGTGTGTAGACTACAGGGATTTGAACAAGGCCAACCCTAAAGATGACTTTCCACTTCCTCATATTGATTTTCTGGTAGACAACACTGCTCAGCATAAGGTATTCTCTTTCATGGATGGTTTCTCTGGTTACAATCAAATCAAGATGGCGCCTGAAGATATGGAGAAGACTACATTTGTTACACAGTGGGGCACCTTTTGCTATAAAGTGATGCCATTTGGTTTGAAGAATGTCGGGGTAACACATCAGCGTGCTATGGTGGCTTTGTTTCATGATATGATTCATCATGAGATAGAGGTATATGTGGATGATATGATAGCCAGGTCCCAGAATGAAGAACAACACCTTGATCATTTGCATAAGTTGTTTGAAAGGTTGAAGAAATATAAGTTGAGATTGAACCCAAACAAATGTACTTTTGGAGTTAGATCTGGTAAACTCCTGGGTTTCATTGTCAGTGGAAAAGGTATTGAAGTAGATCCTGCAAAAGTGAAAGCCATACAAGAGATGCCAGCTCCTCGTACTGATAAGGAAGTTAGAGGTTTCTTGGGACTATTGAATTACATTGCAAGATTTAATTCCCAGTTAACTGCGACCTGTGAGCCAATCTTCAAGTTGTTGAAGAAGGATCAGGTGATGGAATGGAATGATGAATGCCAGACAGTCTTTGATGAAATTAAGAGATATCTTCGAGAACCTCCAATCTTGATGCCACCAGTTGATGGAAGACCCTTGATTATGTACTTAACATTATTAGACAACTCAATGGGGTGTGTATTGGGGCAACATGACGAGTCTGGTCGAAAAGAGCAGGCAATATACTACCTTAGCAAAAAGTTTACCGACTATGAAACAAGATACTCACTGCTCGAGAAAACTTGTTGCGCTTTGGCATGGGATGCTCGCCGACTAAGACAGTATATGTTGACTCATACCACCTTATTGATTTCAAAGATGGATCCAATCAAATACATCTTCGAGAAACCTGCTCTCTCCGGACGAATAGCAAGATGGAAAATGATGTTAACAGAATATGATATACAGTACACTACTCAAAAGGCCATTAAAGGAAGTGTTGTAGCTGATTATTTGGCTCATCAAGCAGTGGATGATTATCAATCAATGAGTTTTGAGTTACCTGATGAAGACATTATGATTATTACCAAAGAACCTGGACAATATGACGGACCTGAACAAGGATCCCGATGGACTATGGTTTTTGATGGAGCTTCTAATGCGCTTGGTAATGGTGTTGGTGTTGTGATCATTTCCCCTGAAGGTTGTCATACCCCAATTACTGCAAGACTTTGTTTTTATTGTACCAATAACATGGCTGAGTATGAGGCATGTATCATGGGTATCAAAGTTGTCATCGATATGAAGATTCAGTTCCTGGATGTATATGGAGATTCAGCCCTGGTGGTGAGTCAGATTAAAGGAGATTGGGATACAAAGCATGAAAATCTCATTCCCTACAGAGAGCATGTGTTGTCCTTGATCCCATATTTTGAAGAGATTACCTTTGGACATATTCCACGAGGAGAAAATCAGTTGGCAGATGCGTTAGCCACCATGGCATCTATGTTTGAGAATAGCTGGGATGATGAAGCTCCCAAGATTACTATTGATAGATTTGAGAAGCCTGCATATTGTAATGAGATTGATACTGAAGGAGGAGAGGAAAAGCCTTGGTTCTATGAAGTGAAAAGATATCTTGAAACTCAGGAGTTCCCTGAAGGGGCATCTGTCAAAGATAAAAAGTTTCTAAGGAGGTTTTCTGCTAAGTTCTTCTTGAGTAATGGAATTTTGTACAAGCGCAATCATGATTCGACTTTGCTTCGTTGTGTGGACAAGAAGGAAGCAATATATATTATGAAAGACATGCATGATGGGATCTTGGCACTCATTCTAGTGGTCATACTATGGCAAAGAAGATATTGAGAGCAGGTTACTATTGGTCTACTATGGAAGCTGACTGCTATCAACATTCCAGAACATGTCACAAGTGTCAAATCTATGCTGATAAAGTGCATATACCTACAGCTCCATTGAATGTGTTGACTGCTCCTTGGCCTTTTGCCATGTGGTGCATTGATATGATTGGTGAGATCAAGCCTACTGCTTCTAATGGGCATCGTTTCATCCTGGTTGCTATTGATTACTTTACAAAGTGGGTGGAGGCAGCTTCATTTGCATTTGTTACTAAGAATGTGGTGGCTCGATTCATTAAGAATAATCTCATATGTAGGTATGGCATCCCTGAGAGGATTATCACAGACAATGGCTCTAATATGAACAATACCACGATTACTGATCTCTGTACGCAGTTCAAGATTAAACATCATAACTCTTCTCCGTATCGTCCAAAGATGAATGGGGCAGTAGAAGCTGCTAACAAGAACATTAAGAAGATTCTACAGAAGATGACTGTTACTTATAAAGATTGGCATGAGATGTTACCATTTGCTCTTCATGGTTATTGTACTACAATACGTACTTCAACAGGGGCAACCCCATTCTCCTTAGTTTATGGTATGGAAGCAGTTCTGCCCATTGAAGTTCAGATACCCTCCTTAAGAATCATGAAGGATGCAGGCTTGGATGAAGATGAGTGGATTCAGACTCGACTTGACCAGATAAATTTGATTGATGAGAAAAGGATGGCAGCTGTTTTTCATGGCCAGATTGTCGCTCCCACCAAAATGACAACCAAGGTCAGAAGGGGTACAGACGCGAACGGTCGGCGAAAGAGGGAATGAGAACACACAGGAGTGAACTCAAGGGAATGAATAGAGTCGCCAGCTAGGCATTTTTATCCCGAAGGAAAGGTAATGCTGCATAGACCTAAGAAAGATATGGATAAGACGGTTGCGAACCAGAGAGACTGAGAAAGGGGGTTGGTTACAACCTGGGAAGGTATTAGCACCCAGATTGTCCGTCGTACTCGACGGGATCCACGCTTAAAAGATTTGTGTTTTAAAGGGGTAGTGTCAGTGCAATTTGTGTATAAAAGAGCTGGAAAAAGATGTACAGGTGTCTGTGTAAAAGAAGTGTAAAGTGTGCAAATGAAGTGTCAGTGTAAGGAAAGAGTGAAGTGCTCAAGATAATGAGGCTAAAGAATAATGCTAGAAGGAGGGGGAATACACAGAGACTTTTGTTCGATAACTGTTAAGTTATGCCTACGTATCCTCTCGTGCAATGAGGAAGTCAGAACACCGTAGTTCGACCCAAAGAGACTGAAAGATGAATTGACTTGTGAACTGCTTGCTTGTCTATGCTCAAGTGTATGACCTGTCTGGCTCAGGTGCAAACTGTCTTGCATTAGACGGAAGAAGCAAGTTCTCGTTTATGGGTGAATGAGATGAGAAAAGAATCCCGGAGGAGACGATTATTGTTTGTTTTTGAGTTTTCAGTCTTTTATTACTTTTGAAAGTTTGTCATAAGTTAATGAGCTTAAGCCTAAACCAATGGGTTAGTAAACTCATCACATCTTCCCTCTGATTAGGGTTAATGAGAATACCTTAAGTGTGAAGTCAGCTTCTCACACTTAATCACCATGGTGTATGATTAAGATCATTAACCTACTTGTGATTATTTAGATGTTTTTGTGGTTTTTGTTTAGTGTTAAGTAATGAGATTAAGCCATAATCAGGGATTAAACAGACTCATTACACCATCCTAATAGAAGGATAATAGATGAGAATGTTTAAGCTGAGGAAAGCTCCTCAACTTAATCCATGATTAGGGATTAAACCCATGACAAAACAAAGCCTTTATTAGATGGATTTTAGTTAATGATAAGATGATGAAGTGAGTTTTATGGTTTGTAAGACAACTTGAGGGGGACTTGTCCATTAACACTAGGGTTAGTCCTTCTTAACCAATTAAGGAAGAATTAGAACCCTAATGCAAGGCCCAAGTTACAAGTTTGATGTCTTGATGATTATTAAGTGGATTGATTGAAGGAATTAAACACATTAAGGGTTTAACACTTAGGATTAAAGTTATACACTCCATCCTAATAGAAGGATGCAGGCACAAGCTTAATCACAAAGCCTTAAAGCCTTTAGGGTTTAGTCCCTGATTATGAGATGAGAAGAGAGGACTCAATGAGACACAAAGGTAAAACTAAGTGGGGGACTAATCAAAACCCTAATTATTGTCATGCTTGGTTGCTCCTAAGGTTTGTGAGGTTTACAAGGGACATCTTCAGAGGAACCACCAGGAAGCAGATGAAAGGAGCAAAGAGAAGCAAAGTAACTTGCTTCATTTAAGAAGACAAGTCACTTGAAGAAAGAAAGTAAGAAGAAGGAGAAAGAGCAAGCTCAATCTCAAACACAAGGTAAAATGCAGCAATGATGCATAAGAGAGATGAAAAGAAGTTATGAGAAGTGAAGGCAAATTCACTTCTCAAAGTGACTTACCACCTGAAAAGTTAGTGAAAGAAATGCAATGCAATGCAAGATGAGATGAAATGACATGATGCAAATCAAAACCAGAAGCATACACATGATGTTGATGATGCTATGAGGTGATGCAAGCATGAAACAAAACATGGGGATGATCATACAAACTTATGGATGTAAATGAAGCAAGTTTAGAACCATGATCATACATGAAAAGTTATGAAATGCAAATGACATACAACATGGCAAATGCAAGATGCAATGGTCAAACATGTTTCTAATATGTCTTAAGATGTCTAATGAATCAAATGGATGCACAAAATGCTATGGCAAGTCATGGTATGCAAGCAAATGCAAGATGAATGCAAAAGGAAGCCCAAATTAGGGTTTATGATCAATGCATCAAACAAAAACCAAAACCAGAAGCAAATATCAAGATAAAAAATTGAAAATGCACTCCAAGGAACCCTAACCCTACACAAACTCACTGCCCAAAGGAGGGGTTCTAACTCTTAACCTAATGAGGGTTATGAATTTCCTAAGATTTCTAGGGTTTTAAGGCACCTTGTCAAGAAAAATGTCAAACAAAATGAAAATGAAAGATCAAATCATGCCAATTTAATCCTACAAACTACATGATATGCAAGACACAATGCAAAAAGAATCCAAAGTCCAACTCTCAAAGACTAGGCAGAAATGAATTTTTGAACATGGGATCAAAATAATGCTTTGAAATTGAATTAATTCCATGGAAAATTGTCAAAATGCATCAAGATCAAAAAATAAATTTGGTTTGAGGGTTGGACAATGTTTCTAAATGATTTTAAAAGTTTCATGAATTTTTTGGTGATTTTTAAATACCTAAAAGTATTTTTAATTAATTAATTCTCATTAATTAATTAAAAATAAACTCTTAAATGATTTAAATATAATTTTTAATGCAAAAAATAAAAATAAAAATGTTTTTGGTTTCTGAAAATTAATAAAAGTTTGTACAAAAATTTCCAGAATTTTTAAAATTGTTTTGCTATTTTAAATAAATTGGAGAAAAGAAATGAAATAAAATGCAAAATAAAAATGGATTTAATCTGAAAATGAGAAAGTATGCGCATCTAAGGGCCCAAATTCAAATTCACACGCGCGGGAGGGGACCTGGCGCGCATCTGGACGGCCTATATTCAAATTTCGCTAATTAAAGATTAAACCCTAATCCATCCCTAATTACTTTCAGATGACCGGAACAGTGGTTCCGGTCATCTTCTCCGGCAAGGTGAAATTGCTATCTCCCTCTACACGCAATGAAAACAAAATCTAACTGCCCAGAACTCATCCCCATCCAAAAACGAATCAAACCCCTCAATCAAACATCATTTTTCATTCATTAATCAGCCAAATCGAATCAAAACATTCTTAGGGCAAACAATTTCAGACAGTTCATACATGCTGGTTTCTCAACCATTTTCAAAAGTAAACACATATTCATGATCAGGGGAGTGCATAGAAGCTTTTAAGAACTTAAAAACATGTTTCTGGAAAAAAGTTGTGAGATGACTACCTGAACTGAAGCTTTCGATTCAGGAGCTTTCTGGCTGTTTCTTTGGCTCAAATCCACTCCAATGGTCCTCCTAAGAAGCTTGCAATGCTTGTTTGAAGTTTAGAATGGATGGTTTGAGAGATGGCAGAAGTTCTGTTCAATGGCAAGTGGTGATCGTGTTTTTGATTCTTTGAGTTTCAGGCCATGGTGAGGGGTGGGTTGTGATCAGGGGAGTGTGTTGAGTTGATTTGTGAAGTTAGTTTATGAGTTTCAGGCTTGTGTGATGAGTTTCGAATGCTCTTGCAAGATGGTGTGAAAATGAGAATGCTGTGATGGAGAGTGTTTCAGGCTTGTGTTGTGTATTCTTTGGCTTGCTTTTTGTTTGCATAAACTATTGTGATTGGTCAGAAGAAGTGATGTGTGCTTTTGTGATAGGTATGGCTCAAGTTGCCAAAATGTCAAAGTTGTGTAAGAGAAGCATGGGCTACTTTCTAGCCAAGGACAAAAGGTGTGTCCTGCGCAGCATGATGTGGGGAGAACCCTAGGATTGATCAGCAAGTCAGCAAGCAAGTGGATTGTAACTTATGATGAGTTTTGCAAGTTGGTTCACTTTTGATTCTTATGAGATATCTTGTTCCACAAGCCATAAAAATGAGAGATTTCTTGGCCCATTCTGACTTTTAGGTCTTGTATGATCATGTTGTGAAGTTTATAAGTCCATTTGATAACTTAATTTGCCTTGAGAAGTGAATTTGCAACTTTGCCTCTTTGGTGGAAACTTTGAAATTTTGTGATTTTAGCCAACTTTGACAAACCATAACTTTTGATTCAAAATGAATTAGGTCATGTTCTTGTACTTTTTGAAAAGGGAATGATCCATTCTACAACTTTCATGACCAAAGTTTTTTCATTTGAATCATTTTTGAATCAAAAAGCAAGGGTTGAAAAAGTTTCCCAAAATGGCAATTTCATTAAAAGTCAAACTTTCCCAAAAAGTCAACTTTGCAAAAGACTTGAAATTCTTCAATTTTGTGAACTTCCAACCTCTTCTATGATCAAATAAAGATCATATACAATCAAAATGATGAAGAACACCCTTTGGTTGGGTCATTGGGGGCCTCAGATGCCCTGATTTTACACTGACTTGCTTGAAAAGTCAACTCTTGGTCAGATGACTTCCCCAAGGAATTTCTTCATGAAAATTGATATGCATACTCCCTATACCATATAGAGACCAATAGAAGCAAGAATGACCAAAAAATTTGGAGTTATGGCCTCTGAAACCAAAACCCTAATTTTAGGTCATCTATGCAGTCAAGCCTGGCTCTGCTTCCATACCATTCTCAGTTCTTGTGATTTTTTGACATTCTTGACTTTGAGAGGATATAATATGATATTTGAACATACATGGACCCCTTTGAAGTGATTGATGGCCTTTGGAGTGGCTCAAGAAACTCTTGGATTGCTCAGATCACAAACCCTAGATGCAGATGACTTTGAAACAATGCAGTGAATCAAAAATGTGGTGTGAGATGCTATGATTGAGTTTATGCATATGAAATGATCACAGGCCATGGTGTGAATGGGTGAGGGCAAATTTGGGGTGTTTATACAGATGTACCAGAAACGAATGATCAAAGTATTTAATAAGAAGGTTAAGCAAAAGGTATATCAGGCTGGTGACTTGGTAATCAAGCGTATCATATTACCACAGGGTGATCCTAGGAGCAAGTGGACTCCTACATACGAAGGACCATTTATATTCAAGAGGGTATTCTCAGGAGGTGCCATGATTCTTACTACTATGGATGGTGAAGACTTCCCACAGCCGGAGAACGCAGACATAGTTAAAAAATACTACGCATAAAAAGAGACCCGCTAGGTTGACTGGCCTAGGCAAAAATAAGGGCATCCCGGCGAACCAAAAGGGTTCGGGAAAAAATTAGGGATATATATATAAAAAAGTGTACACCCGGCAAGCCGAAAACCTGAAAAGGCGGCTTGGGAAAAAAAGGGTATCCCGGTGGATTGAAAACCTGAAAAGGCAATCCAGGCAAAAGTTAGGGATTAAAAGCGTATGACTATGTCTCGTTGGATCACCCATATAACTCCGACTGTCAGTACTACCTAACTCAAGTTCAAACAGATAAAGTTCAATCCAATCGTTTCCATCTCAACAGCAGAAGATGAGATACTTGAAGATAATGGCAATAGTAGAATTGAAACTCAATAGGATCATTTCTCACATAGCTATTTTCTTTGTTTTGTGAAACTTTTACGATGAATTCTCTTACTAGGATTTCTGTCTCCATGTACAAAATTGCCTTATGTATAGGTCACTTTGTAATATAAATAAAATTCCATCTTTGAATCCAGATTTACTTTCACCCTATTTACATAAGCGAAAACGTCCATTGGTTGTGTTTGAATGTATGTATGCTTTTGAATATGATTGATGTTTACCAGAAATGCATAAAATACAGTAATAGTATTTACTAAGGACGAACGAGGGTAGTAGTTCAACGAAGCTTCGCCGTTTCATCCCCACAAGACAACTACAAATCCCCAGTAGAGCAAATTTATCTTTATAGATACTTCGAGTTACATCTCCCCTTGAATTTATGTCCATCTCTTTTATCCTCAATCGGAACACTCAGGAACTTATTCCTTTAATGGAAGTATGACGAACGAAGACGGGAGGTTATAAATACTATACTATTAAGCAAGACAGAAACGAGGTTCTCATACTCTTTAGCAACGAATCAGGATTTATTTTCCCTAGCCAGCAATTGTTATACAAAGATATCCAGACGCTTCAGGCTGCATGATTCATACATACATCATTTATATCATACCATAACATATCCATGAATGCATAATACATTTACTTAGATGCACCATGCCATACATGCATACATATTGCATAAACTAACCTTTTCCGTGCAGGATGGTTATATACAAATAAAATACTGTCAACAGGTCAGAGACGATCTACACGAAGGTCTAGTGCTGATACTTCATTCAAGTTGTCCTTGGATAGTAGGCAAACGGTCTGTGCAAAGATCTATTCCCTAATCCAAGATATTTCCAGACAGGTCAGAGACGATCTATACGAAGGTCTAGTGCTGATACTTAATTAATGGATGATCGCCACGAAGATTCATTTCTGATAATCATTACTCAAGTTGTCCTTGGATAGTAGGCAAACGGTCTATACGAAGATCTATTCCCTAATCCAGGATATTTTCAAGGGATATAATCGCCACGGAGATTTAATCCTGATATTCTTTTGTCCTTGGATAGTAGGCAAATGGTCTATACGAATATATATTCCCTAGTCCAGGATATTTTCAGAAGATTTAATCCTGATATTCTTTTGTCCTTGGATAGTAGGCAAACAGTCTATACGAAGATCTATTCCCTAGTCCAGGATATTTTCAGGGGATTTAATCCTGATATTCTTTTGTTCTTGGATAGTAGGCAAACGGTCTATACGAAGATCTATTCCCTAATCCAGGATATTTCCAGAAGAGATAATCGTCACGAAGATTTATTTCTACTGGTCTATTCAACAATTCAAAACAGTTCAGAGACGATCTATACGAAGGTCTAGTGCTGATACTTAATTCAGAAAGAAATTGCCACAAAGATTTGGTTCTGACACTTAAATTAAAAATATGTTCTTAGATATGATTCAGAGACGGCCTATACGAAGACCTAGTACTGATATCCAGTATCAACATCAAGATATTATCACCTCTTGATATTATGGATGACATCTATAAGCCCATCTCCAGTTCTTCCAAGTGGCATCTTCAAGCCCACTTAAGCATATACAATTAATCATCAGTGTTACTTTACGCACCGGTGAGTGCAAATTTTTGGGCTTTTGTGTTCAATCCACTTCAACCTTCCAGGTCACGACTGGCAAATATACCAATCTAACCCCTCAGGTTTCAGAAAATTGAACAGGGGCAGCTGTTGCACCCCAAAATTTGCCCTCACCAAGACAAGACATTGTGCACCAAGGTTCACAAGGTTCACAAGATTCACAAGGTATCTCAAGAGGTTCACAAGGTTCACAATTAGTCAGAAAGTTTGACAATTCCCTCAGACAATGCATCCTCCTAAGTAATGCATCCTAAACTAGGGTTTTGACTTTCATCAGGCTAAATGAACTTCCAAGACTTCAAGTGAACTTTATAGCATCCTATATGTGTTCAAGAATCCCCATGTCAAGTTTCAAGACTTTCCCAAAAGGTTTGCTCAGTCAGATGATCAGATATGCAAAAATCAATCAAAGTAGTTAAAAAATTAAACTGAGGTCAATTGGGGTCAAACCAAAGTCAAGCTTCATGATTTTTTGCCAACATCAAGTATATGAAGTAAAATTCATCATTTGATCAAGGGTTTATCATGATTCATCAAGGAGATTTCAGATCATCAAGAATCAGGAGTTTCTAAATTAGGGTTTCCATAGGAAAAGTCAACTGAACTTTGACCAGCCATAACTTTCACATGCTTCATCAAAAATTTTCCATCCAAAGCTCATTTTGAAGGAAATTGAATTCTCTACAACTTTGTGTCTCACAAGCCAAGCCCAAAAATGCTTCATTTGGAAGGTATGAGCTAAGACATTATAGGTCATTTCAAAAGTCAACAAAATGTCAACAACTTCCAAAGAGCATAACTTGAGAATGGTAAAAGATATGGACATGAGACCAAAAAGGTTGGTTAAAGGACTCTCTAAGCTTTCCAAAATGTACAAGAACACCTTCATAGCATTAAAATTTATGGATTTGTGTCCTTGGAAAGTTGGGAAATTTTTGAGAGGTTTATGAAGCAAATGGGATCTTAGAACCAAATTTCTCCAAATGGGCTTGCTTTTTTATGATCCAAACACTTCCATGACATCATGCACGAATTAAAAATTATTTCTTCATATTTTTATTCATTTTATTTTATTTATTATGATTTTTTACATTAAAAATCATTTTAAATCAAAATAAAATATAAAAGTGTGAATATTTGATTTGATTTTGGTTCTAGAAAGTCTTAATGTTCATTTAGAAGTGATTGAAACTATACAAAATTAGATCATTCAAAAATAGCAAGGATATATCCAAATTTTCAATATTTTAAAGACATATCTTTTTCAATCTCTATGGATCCAAAAGTCCAAAGGTTGGGCTATTTTTTTGACCTAATTCTGTTATATGATATATAGACAAGCTAAAGCATACAAGGGATACGATTTTTGCAGCCTCAAGAACACTAAACAAGTTTCAAAATTTTCAAGAAAAGGTGAGATTCGGTTTTGACCCTAGAGGCTATTTCCAAGCTTTCTCAAGGTTGAGACACCTTCTTTGAGGATCATAGAACGCATTTGCATCATTCACATTGTCCAAAACCTTCTCATAAGCCGAAACCGAACCACACTTGTTCTTGCGTTTTAATTTTTTCGATTTCATGTGTATCTTTGTTTTAAATAATATTTGATGGTTGATTAATGTTTAAATTGATGTTTAGAACAATTCTGGATGGTTTGATTGAAGGTTTGATGCAGGAAACACGAGAAGCCATTGTTAGGGTTTTTGCTTGCCGTTTAGGGTTTCTCAGTTAAACAAATATAAATGAATTCTAACAACACCAATGAATTGTATAAGACATAAGGATCACAATAACATGATCAATTTGGTGAAATTTCACAGGTTTCATGGTGTTTAAGGAAACACAGGTTTTCCTATGAACCTTAATTTGCAGGTAATATCGCTGCTAATGTTGCAGGAATTTTCGCAGGTAAAATGAAGAAGAAGATGAAGGCTGGCGCGAAAAACTAATTTCAAATTTTGTGTTTTTTTATATATTATTTGTTTCAATAGATTATCACAAGCGCGTGTTTGGTTCATATGGTAAAGGATGTGATGCTGGAAGACTCAGTACCTGGGTTCGATCCCAGGTTTTCTCATTTTTTTTAATGTTTCATTCTTTTTTGCAGGTTTAATATTTAAGTCATATTGTTAGCATATATTCTCAAAAGCATGTGCAGCCTGGTGGTAGCCCATTTGTTTGGTAAAGGGGAGGTCCTGGGTTCAAATCCAGGCCTCCCCCATTTTTTTAACCTAATTTCTTTTATTTTCTTTTTCTTATTTATTTAATTATATAAATTATATTATCACATAAATTAATTTTTTAAATAATAGTATAATATTTTCTCATAGAATAAAAAATAAAAACTTTATATTTTATTTTCTCAAATATAATTTGTTTATTTATGTTTATATTATTATTATTATTATTATTATTATTATTATTTATATATATATATATATATATATATATATATATATATATATATATATATATATTATTTTGTAAATAAATCAATTAATATTACAATTAAACATTAAAACCCTAATTTTGCTTAAATAATTTCCAAAACCCTAATTTTCATTTACCCTAATTTTCATTAACTTTAACATTTAATTTAATTAATTTTTATTCTAATTTATAATTAAATAATTAATCATATTTTGTAAATAATTATTATATTGTTTATTATTATTCTTATAATTTTCTTATTTTCTTTTAAAAATTCTTTAAATTTGTTTATTTAACTTAAAAAAATATTCTCTTAAAATTTTATATTCTTTATATTTGTGCTAACCTCTTTTTCTTATGATTATTATTATTACTAACTCTTTTAATTATTGTTTATGTATTATATATTTATTATTAATTCTTTCTATTATTATGTAATTGCAAAAGCCATGTAATAGTCGTAGATTTATTTTTTGTCTCTATTTTTATTTTTGTAAATATTTGTATTGCCATGGTTAGTAACTTTAGGGTGTGTATAACTATGTTTAATTAAAATAATTTAGAATAACTAATTTAAACAAGATAAATATATGAATATGAACACTCACACACGTAAGTCGATCTTTGATCGCCATCTCACACTTTCTAGGGTTACTCCTCATGTTGCCTAATTCTAAGGTCAAGTAAGGTGTCTTAAAGCAAAGTCCCTCCATTAATATCATCAAGTCCCGTTAAGTTTATAAGATCATGTCCCTTCGAGGTTGCCTACGATAAATGATCTTGTCCCTTCGAATAAAAGATGATAAGTCCCTACGAATTGCTAAAGACACCTTACAGTTACCTACATTCAGATGTCCCTATACATGTCCCTTATAACATCCAAGGTAATGACTACCTATTCCTTAATAATAGGGATAGTCTTACCATTGAAAGAACATATAAGAACAGTAAAGACTTAGCATATGGTAGGTTCCTCTTAAGTACTTGCTCACCTTTTCAAAATACATTTTATACTCCACATTTCAAACAAATTTTCAAAACAAAGTCTTCATATACATCCATACGAGGATCATTATAAAGTACTTAGAAAATTTTAATCACACACTACACCTTTCTCAAAACAATTTAGAGTGAGCTAAGTAACTAAGAGCCCATGGATAACCATGGATATAAAGGGTGCTAACACCTTCCCTTTGTATAACCTACCCCCCGAACTCAAAATCTTTTTAAGGTCTTTCCTGTTCTTTTATGTCCTTTTCTTTTGGATAAAATAAAAGTCGGTGGCGACTCTTGCTATCCGCAACATTTAAACTAAAGTCAGTTCTCCCACCGTGTTACATTAAGTAATGAGTTTAATCTCTAATTAGGAATTAGTGAACTCATTACACCATCCTAAGAGAAGGATAATAGATGAGAACACTTAAGATGAGGAAGACTCCTCAACTTAATCCATGGTTAGGGATTAAAATCATTATATAACAAGCCTTTTATTAAAGTTGATTTTGATTAGAGGTTAGATTAAGAAGTGAATTTTATGTTTGTAAGACTAAACCTGAGGGGGACTTGTCCATTAAACACTAGGGTTAGTCCCTCTGAACCAACAGGAAGAGATGTAACCCTAATATAAGGCCCAAGTTACAAGATTAAGTCTTAATGATTATTAGGTGTTTTGATTAGGAGGTGTAAACAACTTAAAGGTTTCACACTAAGTATTAAAGTTATACACTCCATCCTAAGATAAGGATACATGCATAACCCTAATTCAGAATCTTAAAACTTTAACTGTTTAACCTTGATTATAAGATGAGAAGTAGGGACTCAAGGAGACTCAAAGGTAAAAACTAGGGGAGACTATGTACAACCCTAAAGTTATCATGCTTGGATATTCCTATGGTTTATGAGGCTTAGAGAAAGATCTTCAGAAAGTCTTCAGATGGCCACCAAGGTAGAAGAAGCAGATGAAAAGAGAAGAGAAAGAAGAATAGGTTATTTACCTCCTGAAGAATCTAAGTAACCTAAGAGAAACAAAGGGAGCAAGAGAGAGCATAAGTGAGTCAAACTCACTTCAAAGACAAATAAAGATGCAAATGGAGAGGTAAGAAGAAGTTGGATGTGGAGGCAAATCCACATCCTAAACAACTTACCTAAAGCCCCTGAAATGGTTATTATGAATGCATAAGATGTGAAATGAAAGGAGATAAGGCAAATGAAGAAGCAATGATCAAGACCAGAAGAGAACACATGATGAAAATGTGTCATGAAAAGATCAAAATTCATGTACAATGCATATGTATGATCATACAAGTGTTGGATGCAAAAACAAGCATGTTAGAAGCTTGAAAATACATGAACATACATAAGATTTAATGCATGCAAAGCATACCAAATGAATGTAACAATGATCAACCAATGTTTTCACATGACGTAAGGTGTCTAAGATGACATACAAATGCATGATATGTCATGACAAGTTCATATGATGAGGATATGCAAAGATGAATGCAAGTATACATGGCAAATTAGGGTTCTTAGAATGCATGAGATGTCCATGATCAAAACAGAAGCAAAACACATGATAAAAATTTGAAATTACAACCAAACAAACTCTAAACACACACAAGAACACTCCCCAAAGATGGAGGTCAGAAGCTATACCAAATTCAAGTTATGGTTTTTCTAAGTTAGGTTAGGGTTTTGGGTACCTCTCAAAGCAAAATGCATATCAAATTGAAAATGCAATGCAAAAATATGATTTAAATGCCCTAGATACTAGATGCCACATGTAAAATAATGCAAAAAGAAACAAGTACAAACTCATATATATTGATCTTAAGTGAATTCTAGAATTTATATTGTAAAAAAGGGGATTTTGAAAACCCTAATTCAAGTTTAATTCTCAAAATAGAATCAAAACCTAAAATAAATGAGTGAAATGAGTTTGTAAATTGATTATAATGTTCCAGGATGCTGTATGATTTTTTTGGTTATTTTTAAATACCTAAAAGTATTTTTAATTAATTAAAATGAATTAATTAATTAAATAATACAATTAAATTATTTAAAAATAAATTTTTAATTCAAAAAATAAAAATAAAAATGTTTTTGGGTTTTAAAAATTAATTAGAGTGAAAGTACAAAAATTCAGAATTTTAAAAAGTGTTTTACTATTTTTAATAAATAAGAGAAAACAAAATAAAATAAATGAAAATAAAATTGAAAGTAAGCACAATGGATGGTTCAGATGCAAAGCTGAGAGGATCAAGGGCTGAGATGGTGAGTCAACGTGACTTGAGGTATGAGGATCTAATGGCCTAGATTCAGATGGGCTTCGTGCGTGATCCAATGGTCTTGGTTCATTCTGATTAAATTAATTAGGATTAAATTAATTAATTAAGATTAGGGTTTAATTACATATCTGGACCGTTCGTACACTAACCAAACCAGGGTCATATGGCTCAGATTCAAACTGGAAACACCAACCCTAATTAACCTCAGATGACCAGAACAGTGCTCCGGTCATCTTCTTCGGCCAACCCCAAACCCTATCTTCTTCCCCAGGCCATCCCAAGCCCTCTAACCTGCCCAGAAACATTCCCTTAACTTCACTCAAATCAAATTAATAATCAAACAACATGTATCATACATGAATCAAGCAAAGTGAAACAAAAATCAAAATACGGGCAAACTTTCAGAACATCATAACATACTCATTTTTGATTCTAAACATATTACGATGATCAAGATAACATGTAGATTCAATTTATAACAAGAAAAAGAAGTTCTGGAAAAAATGTTCTTGGAAGCTATCTGAACTGAAGTTCTTCAAACTGGAGCTTTCAAGGCCCTCCTTTTGTGCAAACCAACTCCTTTGGACCTCCTGAAGCTATTGTGATGCTTGGATGAAGTTTATAGTGGCTAGTTTGAGAGGTTCAGTTCTGATATGGCAGAAAATGAGGTTCTTGTGTGTTGTGTTTCAGGCCATTATGAGGGGTGAGATTTGTTCTATGGGTGATGCGTGGTTGATTGGTGAAGAAATTTTTGAAGTTTGATGGCTGGATTGGGAGAATCGAAGAGAGGAAGTTTTGGGGAAATTTTGTGCAATTTGATTATATGGTATGTTCTGAGCTCTTGTGTGTTGTGTTTTTTGATCTTTAGGCAATGCATAAACAATTGGAACTGATCAAAAGAGTGGTTGTGCACTGTGGGAATGGCATGGCTCCATATGCCAAAAAGTCTAAAGTTTGTGTACTTGAGGTATGGGTCATGGCAGAGCTGATTTGAGGGCTTGAGCTGCCTCAGTTGGCTTCAAGGAGGGCCTTAGGATCGAATGTTGTGAGTTGTATGGCTTGGATCAAAAGCTTGCATAGTTTTTGCAATTTCACAACTTTGAGAATTCTTGAGATGCAAGTCATGAAAATCCTTGGTACTTGGCACAATTTTGGTCTAAACAAGTTGCATTATGTTTCTATGATGTGTAGAAGTGCATTAGAGGTCATGAGAAGGCTTGGAAATCAAAATTGCACATTTCCCTCTTTGGCATGAACTTGAAAATTATGTGATTTTTTCCAACTTTGATCCATCATAACTTGAGTTCTAGGATGAATCAAGAGGAGTTCTTGTACTTTTTGAAAATTGAAAGATCCAATCTACAACTTTCATGTTTGAAGAAAATTCATTTGAAACCTTTGGAACCCTTGTTGGTGGCCTCAGATGCCCTGATTCTGACTTTTCTTGCACAACAAGTTACCATTTGATCAGATGACTTCCACAAGGAATTTTTGCTTAAAATTTGATACACATGCTCCTTATAAAATATATAGACCAATAGAATCAAGAATGGCCAAAACTTTGAGTGTAAGGGCCTCAAACCCAAAACCCTAATTTTTGGTCATCTGTGTAGGAGCCCTAAGCCTACATGGGTAGCTGTGCAATCCTCTGAGATTTTGTGACTTCAAAGCAAACTTGGAGGTATAATATGATCATAGAACACTCATGGACCCTCTTGGCATGCTTCATGGCTTCTGAGATAGCTCAAACCACTTCTAAGATTCATTTGATCATAAACCCTAGTTATGTAACTTATGCAGTGAAATAACTATGCAGTGTAAGATGGTATGCTTATGCAATGCAATATGAAGGATCACAAGCCAAGGTGTGAGAAAAAGGAGATGGAAAATTTTGGGTGTTTACACTAAATAGCAGCAATTGGATCTGAGGAGTTGTTAAGCCCAAACCTATTCAGTTTTCTAAATATAAAAAAATATGAAATAAATTGTACAAAAACAAAACACAGAAGAACACGTTCTTCTTCTCCTCTGAAACTCAAACGCGGCACTATTCACCTTCAAGAGAAAAAAAATTCGCCGACACACTTTCTTCTTCGCTGAAATCAAACTCGTCATTGCTCTTCTTCTTCTTCTTCTTCTTTGCCGACGACTTCACTCTTTCTCGCGACGTGATTGTCTTAGTCCACGAATCTTTCTCAACTTATATTGTTGTTGCTCAGATGCAGATTGATGTCGATTCGCAGATTCGATGAGTTACAGAATGTTGTGGTAATCATGAAATTGATAAAGATTGATGTAAATTGTTGAAGGTTGAAAAGGAAATTGGAGAAGGTTGATGTTGATTTTATAGATTTGAAAGTGGAAGAATGGTTTTCGGTTATGGAAGAAATTGAAGCTTATTGATTTTGGTTCTACAGAATTTTCTTAAGGCTTTCTAAGCTTGGAAAAGAAGTGAAGGAGTCCTCAATTTATAGAAATGACTGAGATGTGCAGCTGCATTTTGATGTTTGCCTTATGCGTTTCATGTGTGTGCGAAAGCTGCAAAATCTGTGTGTGTTGATGTGCATTTGATGCAGGTGAGTTTTGCGCTTTGTTCAAATCCATTGCGTTTTGTCTGTTTGGTATTTGAAGCTGCGTTTTCAATTTTTTTTGAGCCTGCGTTTGGAGTTCATAGCCTATGTGTTTCGATGTTGTAAGCTTGTTGAGTCTCTTGCTTCAGTTTTTCTGCATTTTATGCCTGCAGGTACTCGCGTTTTGTATCATGAGGCACGCGTGTGTGCTATTGAATCTTCACTTGTGTTTCCCTCAGTTCAGCCTGCGTTTTATTTCATAAGCCGTGCGTTTTGATGCATGTTATCCGTGTTTTGATATCAGTGTATTTGCGTGATGACGTATGCGGCTTGGGACTGTAGGTGTGTTGTTTGTGGATAAGCTGTCTTGATGTGAGTTGTGAAGTTGTTACTTTTTAGCTTGTGGCTGATAGTGATAAAGCTGGAAAATGGTTGTGAAAAGGTCACGTTCGATGGAGTTGAGCCTTGATTGCACTTGTTTCAATTTTTTCATTTTTTTTTATTTTTATCAAATTTGGTCATAAAAAAAATAGGCCCCTATGAATGTGGGCTTAATGATGAATTTCCTTTCCTTGTAATTGTAATTTGGATAGAAGTGAAAAATGCAAAATGAATATGAATAAGAATAGAGTTAGAAAATATGGAAATTGTTTGAAATTTTTGGAGTATTGACCAATGAAAAAAAATAAAAATAAATAAATGGCTATTATTTAAATGGTGATAAAAATGTATGAATATTTGGAATTGGTTTTATGGTGATTACGAAATAAAATTGATAGAAATGGTTATTGAATATGGATAATCGGATTTAAAAATATGGATGGCAAATGGATATGGAAATAGGATAAAAATGGATATAAAATGAATTGAAATGGATAATGGGTATGAAATCTTGATTTTAGCCCAAAACCAAATATGGATTTTTCTTTCACAAGCCTCTGATAAAATGAACACAGTTGTCACTGAACCACTTGCAACTTAAATCACAACCACTTGGATCATCTGAAAATTGCCCGAATTATTTGCATTCATGCTAAGAAAAATAAATCCGCAGATGAACTGCTGATGAACTGATGAACACTAATAAACCTGAAGGTTCAAACCAAACATCACACAGACCACTGCCTGATAAATTGATGATCTTAGCACGCAACACAGCTTAAACTTTTGAATACGCACTGCTTGAGAAACAACCAACGACACAAATAATTTGCAGTTGAATCAATCTCCTGATAGTTTGACCAAGTTTAAGTCAAACTTCCATCTGAATCAGATCATAACTGAACAACCACATTTGAAATAAAAACACTATCGGCCTTTGAAAAACCCTGCAACTCCTGAAAACACAGAGAAGAAGAAGAAGAAAACTAAAACATATTTTTAGTTAGTGATTAGTAAACATAAACAAATATAAAGCAAATAAAAACAATGGTGATCCCCTGTGAAGCATAAACCTACACCTGAGAAGAACTGAGAAACCAGTGTGATCTTGTTTGTATGCAAGATGCAGATGAAATACGAAGAAATCTTAGGGCCAAAATTAGGGTACCACAGCTGCCCCTATTTAAGTTTCTTCAATCTAGAGATATGAAGATTGACATCTTCGTCTCTACAAGATGGGAGAGACTTAAATACAGAAAACCCAATTTTTGTCCTAAAATACCATGATATGATATGAATATGATATGATATGATATGCAAGCCCAGGATCTCTGTGGGGAGAAAATGACCACCAGAGAAAAGCAAAAGCTTGGGGACACAGATGAAAAATCCCACTGGGGAAAAACAACATACAATAGGAGAAGATTTGCCAGGAAAATAAATCACTGGATTGCTGACTCAACTTAGGGAAAAAATATGATATAATCAGGGTAAAAGGTTCAACGAGGAAGAGTAAACACTCTGTCAGGGAATATCAACCAAACAAAGTGTTCAAGTCCAAAAATGGAGGAATACCGAGTTGGAAAAAAATCATCAACTACCAGTCTACTGGGTAGGAAAACAAGAGACTCGACTATCGATTTACTGGATAGGAGCAAAACAAAGAGGGATAACCTCCACTTCCTTTTTACTGGGTAGAAAAATTCTCAACTACCTGATTTACTAGGTAGGAGCTCAACAAAGATAGATAACCTCTACTACCTGTTTACTAGGTAGAAAAATCTGTAGAGGTTAAAAGAATTCTCAACTACCAGATTTACTGGGTAGGAGCACAAGCAATGAGCTTGATTAACTTGGTAATAATACCCACTATCGAATAACCGATAGCTTAATTCTAAAGTAATATTATCAAGTTGGAGAAAATGTTGCCCACTATCAAACAATGATAGATTAATTCCAAAGCATTATTACTCACAAAGGGGACCAAAGTTCAATCCAAGAACAGATTGGAGAGAAACAGTCAAACAAGACTCATCCCGAGGAGGAAATATCTCAACTGGGGAAATTCCATCCAGATAATAAACTGGGGAGGAAACTGAATCCATATCATCCACGAGGAACAAACTCGGTGGGGAATTTAGAAAGGATAAACATTTTATGCTTAAGGGTTGACACTCTAAACTTAAGAGGAAGACAACACACACACTATATGGGGAAAATCCACACCAAAGAGCAGGGAACATTGATAAATGCAAGCAAATGATGTTATGCTTATGCGTATGAATATGCTGACAAAACAAACATAAAGACAAGCAACGGGTGACATGAACACCACAATAAACAGATAATCGGCTAATCCCAAGGAAACAATGCATGGAATCTTGCTGGAGATTTAACTTGACATCCTGCAGGAGAACATCAAAAGCCATCAAAGGATTAAAATCCTACTACAAGGCTTAACTCAAACTGAGAAAACATCTGCTAGGGATCCAATCCACAAAGCAATCTTCAAGAATCCGTAAAAGGATATCATCAGAAATTCCTCTCTGAGAGGATAACATGTTGGAGAAACACCAACAACACAAAATCTTCCACTCTTTGGGGAAAGAGAGAAATGTCCCTGTTAGACACTGATGGGGACAAATATATTTACAACTATATTTGAGGAAACAAGATAAAGATCTACCAGTGATGTAAATAAAGTATAATCTACTAGAGCATCAAACATCAAATGTTAACTTTACATATGGATACCACTCTGCTGAGGAAACATAATAATCTGTCGGGGATGGGAAAAGCTTCCACAATCCCTTCTAGGGACAAAATATTCTTATTAAGAATCAAACTCCTGCAGGGAATAACCATCATATCACTCCTGCTCCGCTTGGGGAAAAAGTGCAAGACTTGTTGAATATCATATAGGAACCTGCTGGAATCCATCACACGCACACCTATTGGGGATCTGTGGGAAAGATCTATGGAGACCATTCATCACTGAAAATTTCGGACTTGCTTACCCATATGGGGATACCAAAAGTTAACATCATAGCCAAAACACAGTTACGAGGGATTTTAAATCAATACCCACCATTAGGTGAAAGAAAACCTCTAAACTGACTGTTATATTAATACTTATGCTAAGGGATGCGACCAACTCAAGCTGAGGAATAAGAACTTGGCTAAGGATTCCCAATGCTTCTCAAGTTAAAGATAATTGGCTGAGGAAGAGATCAAAACTCAACTGGGGATTTTTTAAGAACATCCCTTCCAACAATTCTTCTGGGGAAGACATTGGAACTCAAACTAAGAACATTCATACAACCCCCGTTCATGCTTGTTGTTGGAGAACAAAACATCATTAACATCAACCTGCCAAGACTATTCAGGAATTTCACATGGATACAACCGAATCGAACCTTGCTTTGGGAGAGACAGGTTACACACATCCAGACGTTACCATCCCTGGAATCACTATTGATATCCTTTCTTTGTTCACATATCAAAAGAAAAATGTTTTTATAATCTTCAAAGATTAAATTTATTAAATTTATTTCAAAAATCATCATCAATAATAAATTGAAATTTTGTAAACAGAAACAAAATAAAGAATTGCAAACAATTAGACAAAAGCTCAAATTCATTGATAGAATGGTAGCCAACAAATGGCGTGACTCCATGGATTATTACAAGTTTGAAAAATGGTAAATACATGGAAAAGGGCTACATTGAAATACAATAATCACTATTCTCCCTATCAACTTTGAACTCCACTGTGTGTGAAACTTTAGTCAAGGATGAGTGAATAAGAATCATTGATGAGCAATTCTTCTGAGGGATAGAATTTGAAATCCTCGGTCGTTACAAGTGATCCAGTCTGTCGATGCAGTTACTTGCCATTTCGGGTTTTCAATCTACCGGGATAATTATTTTTGTTTTTGTTTCTAATTTTTGCCTGGACCGCCCTTTCGGGTTTTCAATCCACCGAGACGCTCATTTTTGCCTAAGTCGCCCTTTCGGGTTTTCAACTTAGTGAGTTGTTCTTTTATTTTATAGGCGAAGTATTTCTTGATTGCATCCGCATTCACAGGACGAGTGATCTTCTCACCATCCATAGTTGCAAGAATTAATGAACCGCCAGAGAAGGCTTTCTTGACAACATATGGGCCATCATAGTTCGGAGTCCACTTGCCCCGAGAATCTGTAATGAAAGACTGGTTCTTTTTTAGCACGAGGTTGCCTTCTCTGAATACACGAGGTTTGACCTTCTTGTCAAAAGATTTCTTCATTCTTTGCTGGTACAACCAACCGTGACACAAAGTTGTTATTCTCTTTTCCTCAATCAAATTCAACTGGTCAAATCTACTCTGACACCATTCAGCCTCAGTCAACTTGGCTTCCATCAGAACTCTTATTGATGGGATCTCAACCTCGACGGGGAGCACTGCTTCTGTACCATAAACAAGTGAGAAAAGGGTTGCCCCTGTTGAAGTGCAGACATATGTATGATACCCATGCAAAGAAAAAGGGAGCATCTCATGCCAGTCATTATATGTCACAATCATCTTCTGAATGATCTTCTTAATGTTCTTATTCGCAGCTTCAACATCCCCATTCATCTTCGGTCTATAAGGAGAAGAATTATGGTGTTGAATCTTGAAATCTTCACAAAGCTCTTTCATCATCTTATTATTCAAGTTTGAACCATTATTAGTAATAATTCTATTCGGAACACCATATCTGCAGATAATGTTATTCTTGATAAATCGAACCACAACTTGCTTGGTCACATTAGCATACGATGCCGCTTCCACCCACTTGGTGAAGTAGTCAATTGCCACAAGAATAAAACGATGTACATTCGAAGCCTTGGGTTTAATCATACCAATCATATCAATTCCCCACATAGAGAAAGGCCACGGGGAAGAAATTACATTGATATGAGTTGGTGGAACATGAATCTTATCAGCATACACTTGGCACTTATGGCATTTTTTCACATACTTGCAACAATCAGATTCCATTGTCAGCCAATAGTAACCTGCTCTTAACATCTTTTTAGCCATTGCATGCCCATTAGCATGAGTACTAAAATATCCTTCATGAATTTCTTTCATTAACATGTCTGCTTCGTGTCTACCCACGCATCTGAGCAAGACCATGTCAAAATTCCTCTTATAAAGCACATTTCCATTCAGGAAGAAATTGTCGGCCAATCTCCTCAAAGTCCTCTTATCTTTATCAGATGCCCCAAGTGGGTATTCCTGACTCTGAAGAAAACATTTAATATCATGATACCAAGGCTTGTCATCATGGACCTCTTCAACCGCAAACACATGAGCTGGTCTTTCAAGCCGCATCACCCTGATCATAGGAACATCATTCCACTGGTGCACCTTTATCATAGAGGCTATAGTTGCTAAAGCATATGCCATCTGATTTTCATCATGAGGCACATAATGAAACTCAACTTTAGTGAAGAAAGTTGATATCCTTCTGGCATAATCTCTATAAAGGGACCAAGTGGGGTTGATGAGTTACCCACTTACCCTTGATCTGATTGATTACCAAGGCAGAATCTCCATACACATCAAGATGCTTAATCATCAGATCAATAGCTTCCTCAAGACCCATAATACAGGCTTCATACTCAGCTTCATTATTGGTACAAGGAAAGGCCAACCTTGCAGCAAAAGGAATATGTGAACCATGGAGAGTAATGATCATTACCCCAATTCCTCTTCCGCGTGCATTCACAGCACCATCAAAAACTAAACCCCATCGAGATCTAGGCTCCGGCCCTTCCTCAATCAAAGGCTCATCACAATATTTCATTTTCAAATACATCACATCCTCACCTGGGAAATCAGACTTGATAGGCTGGTAATCATCAATCGGTTGATGTGCCAAATGGTCAGCCAAGATACTACCTTTTATATATTTTTGAGCTTGGTACTCGATATCATATTCTGACAACAACATTTGCCAATGAGCAATCCTCCAAGTCAAAGCAGGCTTTTCAAATATATACTTGATCGGATCCATTTTAGAGATCAACCAAGTTGTATAATTCAGCATATACTGGCGAAGACGCTTTGCAGCCCAAGCTAAGGCACAATGAGTTTTTTCAAGCATGGAGTACCGAGACTCACAATCAATAAATTTCTTACTCAAGTAGTAAATTTCATATTCTTTTCTTCCAGATTCATCTTGCTGACCAAGCACACAACCCATGGAATCTTCCAACACAGTCATGTACATAATCAACTGTCTACCTTCCACCGGAGGAGACAAGATAGGAGGTTCAAGCAGATATTCTTTGATACTTTCAAATGCCTTCTGACAATCATCTGTCCAGACAAAACCTTTGTCTTTCTGAAGCAACTTGAAGATCAGAGCACATGTGGCAGTCATGTGAGAAATAAACCTCGAAATATAATTCAAACGGCCCCAGAATCCTCTTACTTGCTTTTCAGTTCTTGGAGCAGGCATTTCCTGAATAGCTTTCACTTTATCAGGATCAACTTCAATGCCTCTTTGAATGACAATGAAACCTAATAACGTTCCAAAACGTACACCAAATGTGCACTTATTCGGATTCAAACGAAGCTTAAACTTCCTTAACCTCTAAAACAACTTCAGTAAATGTTCAACATGATCCTCTTCAGTCCTCGACTTAGCGATCATATCATCAACATATACCTCAATTTCTTTGTGCATCATATCATGGAAAAGTGTGGTCATAGCTCTTTGGTATGTCGCACCATCATTCTTCAATCCAAAGGGCATCACTCTGTAGCAGAATGTTCACCATGATGTAATAAATGTGGTCTTTTCCATGTCCTCGGGTTCCATCTTTATTTGATTATAACCGGAAAATCCGTCCATAAAAGAGAACACATCAAACTTAGCCGTATTATCTACCAACACAACAATGTGTAGCAATGGAAAATCATCTTTTGGACTGGCTTTATTCAAATCTCTGTAATCAACACACATTTGGGCTTTTCCGTCTTTCTTTGGAACAAGCACAATATTGGCCACCCATTGAGGATAATTAGATGTCACAAGAAATCCTGCATCAATATGCTTTTGAATATCCTCTTTGATCTTTACTGCCATATCAGGATGAGTTCTTCTCAACTTTTGCTTCACAGGTGGACATTCAGGCTTCAGCGGCAATCTA
Organism: Lathyrus aphaca; assembly: GCA_963966055.1. Classification (NCBI taxonomy): domain Eukaryota; kingdom Viridiplantae; phylum Streptophyta; class Magnoliopsida; order Fabales; family Fabaceae; genus Lathyrus; species Lathyrus aphaca. The sequence continues at coordinate 230,655,468 of OZ014522.1, forward strand.
TGCTCCATAATATCAGTATCAAGACCAGGCATGTCTTGATAAGACTAAGCAAACACATCAACATACTCTCTAAGAAGCTCTACAATCCTCTTCTTAATATCAGGACCAAGCAATGCTCCAACTTTGACTTCTTTCTTATCATCTTCATAACCCAAGTTGATCATCTCTATAGACTCTCCATGAGGCTGAATAACTTTCTCCTCATGCTCAAGCAACCGAGAAATCTCATCAGGAATCTCTTCAACATCCTCTTCCTCAGCTTCGAACATAGGGAATTCAAAGTTGGGAGTGGGCATAGGATCATTGTTTTCAATGGGTTTATCAATCAATGTGCACAATGATTTTATTTTTATTTTAGAGTATGAACAAAAGTGCAAACATTATGCAGATAAACAGTTATTATTATTTTGGGTTTTTTTATGTTACCATTTTTCATAATAAAGCAAAAAGGAAAAACACATATGGAAATAACAAAATAACATTTTATTAATGATGATAAAATTTGAAACAAAGCCCGACAAACATCACTTTCACCTTGGGCAGAGTGAAAGGATTTTTGAAAGAAAATAAAACAAATTACTTTGAAGCATGAACAATAGAAGGAACATCAACAACAATCCAGTTCTTGCAAATCTTTTTGTGCATAACAAAGTTGGGCAATTCTTCATCTTCATCATCTTCAATGATGGCAGCAGCAGAATGATTGTTGATAAACCCCTGCACTTTGGAATCCTTCCTGAATAGTCTTCGGGTCATTGAGAGCCACACCTGGTGCAAAGCCAATACCAAATCCTTCTTTGTTGTCAACAGCATCAATAACTCGTCCCCAACCATCAGATTAACCAGTTTCAAGTACGCGTAGAGCATCCTTGAGAGAAGACATATGCATGACATTCTTCGTGGCGGCATTATCAACAACAGAAAGAGCCTGGAATGAAGTTCCCACCTCTTCTTCAGCATCAATATAGGAGAAAGATAACAAATTGCTCACTAGCATCGCTTGCTCACCGTCAATAGTCACTAATTTCCCGTCTTTCACAAACTTCAGCTTCTGATGGAGAGTAGATGTCACAACTCATGCCTCATGAATCCAGGGTCTTCCAAGGAGACAACTGTAAGCAGGACGTATATCCATTACTTGAAAAGTAATTTGAAATATAAATGGTCCAATCAGAATAGGAAGATCAACCTCACCAATCATTGTCTTCTTTGATCCGTCAAAAGCTTTCACAATAATCCCACTATGCCTCATGGGAGCACCCTGGTACACAAGCCTTGACAAGGTCGATTTCGGCATCACATTCATAGAAGACCCAATATCAACCAACACTTTAGACATAGCATCTTCCTGACAATTCACTAAAATATGCAGAGCCAAATTATGGTTCCTTCCTTCTTCATGCAAGTCATCATCACAAAAACTCAAATTGTTGCATGATGTGATATTAGCCACAATACTATCATCAATGCTAACCACAGACTTTGGAGAAGGAATAGGAACTTCCTTACAATTTTCTATCACCGTAGCATTATATCGATACGGAACGGCTTTATCAGACTCATATGGCATTGGACCAGGCAAATTAATCACCAAGGGAGTAACAACATATTTGCAACTATCAAAAGAAATAACCACCTTCTCAGGAACAACCTCTCAGGAATATTGAACTGAGGCACAATAACATTCACTTAATTTTTATACTCATCTCTTTTTGTTGTCACTTCAATCAACTTATCATCCATCATCTTTTGAATGTCTCTCTTAACAATCACGCAACCATGAGGGTTCACCGAGCAAATGCAACAACCAGCATAATCGTGATCAATATCATGATATTCAGTTAAGAAAGCATGCATCTCAACCAAAGACCTTCGAATATGGCGGACCTCATAAATCTTGAACAAACCAGGACAACCATCAACCATATTCACAGACGTATTACCATGCTTCAGAAGCGGATTTGTCTTCACATTTGGATTAACATCATTGAAGGACAAAACATTGCTCCTTATCAATTTTTGCAGTTCAAACTTCAATGGATAACAGTTCTTAACATCGTGCCCCAGGGCACCTTGATGAAAAGCACAGTGAGCCTCTGGCTTATACCACCATGGAATAGAATCTGGAACCGGAGGCGGAGAACGTGTTTGCACAAGATTCTTTGCAATCAGAGATTGAAGCAAATCCGCATACAACATTGGAATGGGATCAAAAATTGGTTTAGCACGGACCTATTGATTACCACTCTATTTCACATAAGGTTGTTAATAACGAGACTGATACTTTGGAGCTATTGGCACAATTGGAGTCACATTAATCATCGGAGTTACAGAAGCTACATGCTGCTAATGACGACTTTCACGACCACGAGGTCTTCTGTAACTTTCACGAGACATAGCATTAGTCTCACCTTCTTTCTTTTTACCAAAATTGAACCTCCTAGAGCTCGAGCCATTACTACTCTTTTGGTTCAACCGTCCCTCACGGATACCTTCTTCTAGTCGCATCCCCATACTCACCATTTCAGTTAAATCAGAAGGAGCACTTGCTATCATCTTCTCATAGTAGAAAAAACCTAAAGTCTTCAAAAAGATATTCTTCATCTCTTTCTCTTCCAGAGGAGGAACAATCTGAGCTGCTAGCTCGTGCCATCTCTGCGCGTACTCTTTGAAAGTTTCTTTGTCCTTCTGGGACATAGCACGTAGCTGATCTCTGTATGGTGCCATATCAACATTATACTTGTATTGTCTAATAAAAGCCTCTCCCAAATCATTGAAAGTCTTGATTTGGCTATTATCAAAACTCATGTACCATCTCATGGCGGCACCAGTCAAACTATCGTGGAAATAATGAATTAGCACCTAATCATTGTCTGTCTGAGCAGACATCTTCCTAGCATACATAGTCAAATGACTCATAGATCATAAGCATCTTTTTCGAACAAATCCTTATGCTTCAAGGCTCTCATCTCCTTCTGTATCTCAGCGAAACGGCCTTGAAAATCATTAAGTCTTTCAATCACACCAGCGCCTTCACTGGGCTCAGCAGGGTAAATCATTTCATCATGGTGCGGAGTAGTGTGCATCACAGGCGGTGTAGTAGTCATTACTGGAAGAAGAGTAGTCATCACTGGCGGAAGAGTATTAAATGCAGCAGTCTCAGGAGGAGGAGGATGATAACCAGCAGGAATGAAATCAACCGGCATGCCCCACGGTGTGCTCGAAGGCATGCGATAGCGAGGAGAAAGGACAGTTTCAGCAGGAATTGATGCAGTGACAATCTCAGAGATGATTGTACTGAACAGGAGTATTAGGAGGAGGTGGCTAATTCTGAGCAGCCACCAAGCTTTCCATCATGGCAGTAACTCTTTCCAAGCTTTCCCTCAGATATGCAACTTCTTCGCATAACTCGCGATTCTCTTGTTGTAAGGTTTCCGACATCTTCTTCCGATTAGATCGAGTATCGACTTTGTGAGTTAGCTTGACAGGAGAACTGAATGAAGACCAAGAAACAACATAAGATCCATTACAACACTCAAAAAGCAAGACCAATGCGGGCATGATGCATGGTATGCGTATGCAAATGCAAATATTTCAAAGGACTATAAGATAAATTGCAATATTTATAAAGAAACACTTTTTGAAGTACTTAAAAACTCATTCTCATTAAAATCAATGTAAGGATTACAATGAAGTACAAATCTCAATAATCCTAATACATGAGAGAAAATTAAACTAGGCCTATGGGATCATATCTGAAGAAGATCCAAATCTCGGCTGGTACTTCATGTGAATCCTCTTAATCTCTTTCTTGTACCGATTCTTCATGTCTTCCTTATCCTTCACCTACTGATCAACAATGGCCTTCCAAGCACCGAATGTAGGAGGAATGGTAGATGGAGTACTAGAGGAAAATAAAGCCTCTCTTGGCCGCTTCGTAACACGCCACTCAAGTAACTCAATAAGATCATCTTTCTCCTTCAGTTGCTCTTGCATCGTCATCTTCTCAAGTAGCCATTCTTCTTTCTATTTCTTCATCTTGTCCAACTCTTCTTGAAGAGAAACCTTCTCATCAACGGGAGGAAGAAAAGCATACAATGGTAGTATAGGAAACAAAGGCTCCTCAGGTGGATAAGGCATCTTGAGCTTGGAAGCCCTAGATCGAACCCACTGGATGTAACACTCGGAGGGAGCAAGGTGTTGTCTTCCCAATTGACCCTTCTCTTTCCGATGAACCGCATGCCAAGAATGAGCAATCCTTTTCTTCATTTTTACATGATCTGCACCATTAAGAAATAAGAAATTGGATAAGGAAAGGTTGTTTGGTATGTCCTTCAAATAATATCCCAATTGTCGCCTAGCAAGAATATGGTTGTAACTAATTCCCCAACGTGTACCAAAGAAGAGGTACATTAGGAAATTCTCCACAACTATCAATAAGAACTCTAGTATCATAATAAGAATAATACCAAGTCATATCCTTATGAGAAAGAGACATAATCCTTTGAGACCGTCTTCGCTTCTCTCTATTATCCTTGAAGATGTCATACTTTGGTAGCTGCAAAATAAACCACCTGTAGAGAAGAGGCGCACAAAACACAATCTCTCCATCACCTTTGGAGGTCCTATAATGAAAAGCATGATACATGTCTCCAAGCAAAGTAGGTACTGGATTCTTCTTCAAGAAAATCTGAATGGCATTCTCGTCCACAATACCATCTAAGTTAGGAAACAAGACAATTCCATAAATGAGCAAAGCAAGAATAGCCTCAAATGCATCCTTATGACCCAAAGCAAGAGAAGTAGAAGCTTTCTTCATTAAGAACTTGGCATTAATACCACGGACACTCCCGTTTGGAAGAAACTTCCCATTAAGATCGGACTCCTTGAGAAAAAGGGCTTTGGCGATGACTTTGGTTGTAAGCACCTTCTCTAAACCACTGAAAAGAAATTCCTTGTCCAAAATAGGTAAACCCATCCAATGAGAGTACTCCTCCAAGGTCGGCACAAGCTGATAATCAAGAAAGGTGAAACAATGATGCAACGGATCATAAAACTGAGCCAAGGTAGGGAGAATTCCCTCTGGTACATCGGTATCCAAGATAAACAAGAGCTTTCCATAACATTTCCAGAACTCCTGGGTGTCAACCACCAATGCTCCTAACTTTCTCAGCTCTACTAGATTAGGATTCTTGAAGTTGTACTTCTTTGTGTTTCTCCTTTCAAAATTCATAACCATAGACATCTGAAATTTTGCAAAAGTTCCTTATGAGTCCCTTGAAATCTCAAAAACAATGCTCATGAATGCATGAGTGCATGTATGAAACAACCACAAACAAGATCACACAAAGCACACGGGTTTAGGTTCCGAGTCACGAGCATGAAGTCAAGGTAACAGAACACCAACCCACATAGGTAAGTACTAAGGTTTTGTCTTCATTGTACCTGCAGAAAACCAAAAGGGTACTAACAAAGGTGCCCGGAGTTAACAGCCACCTTTAGAATATTATCGGTACGTTGGATTACTCCCCAACCAATAACATTCTTAAAATAGACCTCGTCCAAGTGTAGTATCGCGTGACAACCACCTTAGGTTTACACCCGGATGGTTTCCGCACTACGTTCCTAAATTGGCTTGGATGGGTTAAGGGTTCTACGGTCCTCGGTATGATCAGCTCAAGGTTGGAAAATAATGCCACGTATGATTTCTCATCATGACATTGATAATCCAAGAGAGCCTAACCGAGTGGAGATTATCAAATTAATATAGATTTGGACTACTTCATCGCTTATCGCTTCGAATATCGCCGTCCTATCATAAGTTCAACTCAAATCCGGGTTAGAATCTATCTCACTCACAGAGGATCACCAAAACCGAAACAGAACAAACAAATAACAAACAAATCAAACCAAAAGCAGTAAATAAATCAAAGTAGGCCGAATCCACTTAGAGATAAATCCCCAGCAGAGTCACCACTTTTCTGTAGCGGTAAAAACATGAGTGTAAGTTATTAGTTAACTTAACTCAAAGTAAACAGAGTCGCCACCGCGCTTTATTTTTATTCCAAGAGGAAAAGGAAAAAAGAGAGAACAAATCCTAGTTGAATCTAAAGAAACACAACAGAGAAACATGTAAGGGGATAGGTTATTAAATGGGAAGGTTTTACGCACCCAAAATGTCCGTGGTACTCCACGGGAGCCCTTTAAAAAAATTTACTGCTTTTGGTTTGAAAATGGTTTGCAAAAATGAGAGTGGAGAGATGAGAAAAGAATTATTTTTTATATTTTTGTGTTTGGAGAGATTTACCACCTCATGCTTACGTACCCACAAAGTGCAATGCGAGATAAAAACCCTGTAGTTCGTGCTACAAATAGTGAAAAAGGTTGGTTATATTGATTTTATTAAGTGAAGAGAATTTGTCATCTTCAAGTGGATAGCCAAACAAATCTACCATGAGAATGAAGGCATGGACTTATGCATCATTATGGGGAGGGCGCCAACTCCGATAAAATCAACGAGTATGCCACTAAACCCCCACGAATGACAAGAGACTCAATTACATCAAACTATAACCATGGAGATTGAGAGACTTACACCTGACTAAAGAGTAATGACTCATAATCGACACTTTTTTAAAGAAAAGAAAACAAAAGTGCACAAAGTCACAAAACAAATTGAATGAGTTTGGTTCTTTTTATTTTTTTTTGTATTAAAGTCAAGATGATTAATATTCATTGATTTTTTAAAAGAAAAAGAATAAAAGCCACATGACAAAAGTCAAGGTTTTTGTTTATCAAAGAGATGATGATTTAGAAAGAAGGAATCCTTTGAAAAGGGGAGAAAGTTTTGAAAATTAAAGAATGGGAGGAGATGAAGGGACTAACCTAAAAATAAAATAAGGAGATAAAGGAAGAAAGATCTAACCCAACTTGATGATACTTCTCATTATATGCATAAGAGTTCCATCCTTATAAGCTAGAAAATGGCCAAATAAAGGCAAGCTCCAATCTTCATGAAGGTTAAGGCAAAAGGAAAGGTATCCTAAAATCTAAGTCCAAACACTTCCATTCCGATGCCAAGGATAGTAACCATTAGTCCAAAATTAAGATCACAAGTTTTTTTAGAAGTTTAATCCTTTATTAATGTTTTATGTCTAAATGGACAAATATAAAATCACACAATCAAAATAATAACAAGAAATTTAAACATGATAATGGATGAATAAAACATAATAAAGTATATAAAAATAAAGGAAATTAAAGTGCAAGAAATAAAACAAGGACAATTAAAGTGCAAAAATCTAAAATACTAGTATAGTAGTAATATAATAATATTTACATAATAATAATGGTATGGTGAACTTAATCAACCACAACCAAAAGTATAACCAAAATTGAAAGGCAACCGGATCCGCTTAGCATCTTACACTATAGCGATTAATCAAGGAAAACCGAATCGAATTCAATGAAATTTGAAAGGCGATTGGGAGACCCAAAGCACATACGCATCAAACATTCATAAGTCTCGATTCTTAATGCAATATGATTAACCACTTTGGGATTACGCGATCAACAAGAGATCCGGTCCATAAAAGTGCATGTACCCAATTAGATTTTTATTCTGAGATCGGGACAAGTTTAGGTCTATATTAAGCAATCGCCGAGTAATTTACGAAGTAATTACCCTACAAATGAGGCCGTCCACCACCAATTAAGGTGAAAAATATTTGTGCTAATACACGTTAGAGAAATGATATGATGAATCATTCTCCGAAAACATGTCGCACGAAAAGAAAAAAAGGTAACGGTCTAATCTTAATCGAGATTTCACATTGAATTATCGAATGCAATCTATGACAATCTCAAAGTATGGAGAATGATCCAAATGATCATTCATCCATAGATTTGAAATATTGAAGATTAAACATCTTTGAAAACCAATAATCTACAAATCAAAGATCTCATCGACCAAAAATAAAAGGAGATGAAAGATAGTGGATCTAACATTTATGATCCACTAAAAAAATCAACCAACAAAATTAAAATCAATATTGAAATAGTAATAAAGAAAAATTAATAATAAAACAAAAAAATCCTTTTTTTTTATATTTTTCTTAAAATGACCTTATACTTGAAAATTAAAAGAAATCTATGAATACAAATTATTTCTTAAAAAAGAATAAAAACAAAATCCATAAAAAAATTAGTTAGAAAATGATTTAAGAAATAAAAAGAACAAAAGAAAGAAAAGAGAATGGAGGGGGAATACTAAACATGTGTGGTAAATAGCCGCAATTGGATCCGAGGACTTGTTAAGCCCAAACCTATTCAGTTTTCTAAATAAATAAAAAAATATGAAATAAATTGCACAAAAACTAAACATAGAAGAACACATTCTTCTTCTCCTCTGAAACTCAAACGCGACAGTATTCACCTTCAAAAGAAAGAAAAAAATCGCCGACACACTTTCTTCTTCGCTGAAATCAAACTCGTCTTTGCTCTTCTTCTTCTTCTTAGCCGACAAATTCACTCTTTCTCGCGGCGTGATTGCCTTAGTCCGCGAATCTCTCTCAACTTATATTGTTTTTGCTCAGATGCGGATTGATGTCGATCCGCAGATTCAATGAGTTATGGAATGTTGTGGTATTCATGAAATTGATGAAGATTGATGTAAATTGTTGAAGGTTGACAAGGAAATTGGAGAAGGTTGTTGTGTATTTTATAGATTTGAAGGTGGAAGAGTGGTTTTAGGTTATGGAAGAAATTAAAGCTTATTGATTTTGGTTCTACAGAATTTTCTTAAGGCTTTCTAAGCTTGGAAAAGAAGTGAAGGAGTCCTCAATTTATAGAGAGATGACTGAGATGTGCAGCTGCGTTTTAATGTTCGCCTAATGCGTTTCATGTGTGTGCGAAAGACGCAAAATCCGCATGTGTTGATGTGCATTTGATGCAGGTGAGTTTTGTGTTTTGTTCAAATCCATTGCGTTTTGTCTGTTTGTTATTTGAAGCTGCGTTTTCAATTGTTTTGAGCCTGCGTTTGGAGTTCAAAGCCTATGCGTTTCGATGTTGTAAGCTTGCTGAGTCTTTTGCTTCAGTTTTTCTGCATTTTATGCCTGCAGGTGCTCGCGTTTTGTATAATGAGGCACGCGTGTGTGCTATTGAATCTTCACTTGTGTTTCCCTCTGTTCAGCCTGCATTTTATTTCATAAGTCGTGCATTTTGATGCATGTTATCCGCGTTTTGATATCAGTGTATTTGCGTGATGACATATGCGGCTTGGGACTGTAGGCGTGTTGTTTGTGCATAAGCTTCCTTGATGTGAGTTGTGAAGCTGTTACTTTTTAGCTTATGGCTGATAGTGATAAAGCTGGAAAAATGTTGTGAAAAGGTCACGTGCGATGGAGCTGAGCCTTGAATGCACTTGTTTCAATTATTTTCATTTTTCTTTATTTTTATCAAATTTGGTCATAAAAAAAAATGGGCCCCTATGAATGTGGGCTTAATGATGAATTTCCTTTCCTTGTAATTGTAATTAGGATAGAAGTAAAAAATGCAAAATGAATATGAATAAGAATAGAGTTAGAAAATATGGAAATTGTTTGAATTTTTTGGAGGATTGACCAATGAAAAAATAAAAAATAAAAAGAAATGGATATTATTTAAATGGTGATAAAAATATATGAATATTTGGAATTGGTTTTATGGAGATTAGGAAATAAAATTGATAAAAATGGTTATTGAATATGGATAATCGGATTTAAAAATATGGATGGAAAATGGATATGGGAAAAGGATAAAAATGGATATAAAATGAATTGAAATGGATAATGGGTATGAAATCTTGATTTTAGCCCAAAACCAAATATGGATTTTTCTTTCACAAGCCTCTGATAAAATGAACACAGCTGTCACTAAACCACTTGCAACTTAAATCACAACCACTTGGATCATCTAAAAATTGCCCGAATTATTTGAATTCATGCTGAGAAAAATAAATCCGTAGATGAACTGCTGATGAACTGATGAACACTAATAAACCTGAAGGTTCAAACCAAACATCACACAGACCACTGCCTGATAAACTGATGATCTTAGCATACAACACAACTTAAACTTTTGAATACGCACTGCTTGAGAAACAACCAATGACACAAATAATTTGCAGTTGAAACAATCTCCTGATAGTTTGACCAGGATTAAGTCAAACTTCCATATGAATCGGATCAAAACTGAACAACCACATTTGAAATAAAAACACTATCGGCCTTTGAAAAACCCTGCAACTCCTGAAAACACAGAGAAGAAGAAGAAGAAAACTAAAACATATTTTTAGTTAGTGATTAGTAAAAATAAACAAATCTAAAGCAAATAAAAACAATGGTGTTCCCCTGTGAAGCTTAAACCTACACCTGAGAAGAACCGAGAAACCAGTGTGATCTTGTTTGTATGCAAGATGCAAATGAAATACGAAGAAATCTTAGGGCAAAAATTAGGGTACCACAGTATGTGTTACGGATGCGTATGCGTATGCCATGATATAATGTAAATGATGTATAAATTATGTTGTCGAAACACATTAGTAGCTTTTTATATCAATTGATAGTTGGAGAAAATAAATCCTGATTCGTTATTGAGGAATATGAAGACATCGTTCCTGTCTCGTTTCAGAATATTGTACTTAGGACCTTTCGTTTTATGTTCGTCTCACTTCTTATTGAAAGATTAAATTCCTAAATACCCTGACTGGGGATAAAAAAAGACGGACATTTCCCTGAGAGACTTATCCGACCAAGTGTCAATTCTTCTGGGGATATTTGAGAGAAATTTGTCTGTGACTTTCTATAACTGGAAGTACAAAAGGCTACTTGGAATACTTCGCTGAAATAAATCTGTAAAGATTACTCTGCGAAGATGAATTTGTGAAGATCTGTTGTATATGAACTTTGCTAGGGATTCTTACCTCCAAGGGTCCTTAGTATGCTATTATTGTAATTTTATGCATTTTGGTGAACATCAATCATATTTGAAAGCATATATTCTTTCAAAGTAACTAATGGATTCAGTACTTCTGATATTCTCGACTTCCCCGAGTAATTTTCTAAGAATTATCATGACTGAATCTGAAGACATGATACGAACACCATCTGATACTATTGGCACAGACAATTAATTTCCACAATGGCTTTTGCTGAAATCTGGTATCAAGGCAATGTAATGAGAGGAATATGCTTTCAGACTGTAGTGGATTGTGTACGCCTTGGGTAATGGTTAAGGAGCTTGCAATTGAATTTGATCTGATTAAATTTGACAAGAGAGCATTTCTCCTAGCTGAGGATGATTTGTCCCATAATCGAAGTATTTGAAAAGGGCTACCTCAAGAGAAATAAACAAAATGCCCTATAAATAATATGCCTCTGGCATCGTGAACTAGGTAATGTTACCTCTAGAAATTCAGATGAGGAGACCTGCCCCTGGCTATTTAAGAATTGTTGAATCTTGACCTGACTTCCCTAGATGAATTGGACAATAACATGGCATGCCCCTTGATTGGAAGATAGTGATTATGCCCCTTTTATACATTGGCTTTGATCTAGGAAGCAACTTTGTCTGTCGATAGGACTTTGGTTTATTGAATTTTAATCATGTAAGCTTCTCTGCTATCAAACACTTAGTTATATGCAAACAATGATATTCAAAATGCAACGCTTATGTCTGTCTTGAAGTTTTAAAAAAAGATTTATTTTAGCAAAACAATGTTTGTAAAAATTGTGATATTAACTCAAGATTTATAATAAGCCCTAAAGGAGTCAGGATACCTTTTTGTAGCAGTATGTTTTCGAACTAACCATGCTTCCATTAGGACATTTAAAGGATTTTAACGTGGTCTAGTTCACGGTTTAAGAAACAAAGGATAAAGGCTCAAATTTTATTTGTACCCAACCCATCCTTCGTGATGTTCTTCAATCCTATGTTCGGTTAACTTATGCATTGAGGCTCCAAAGGAGTTTGGAATTGTAACACTGACATTTGTGATGGTTCAGAAACCAGAACTTTATTTGAAAAGTCAATCATCTTTTTCTTTTTTGTTGAGGATTTGTAGTGACCTCTTTTTCTTTTGACTTTGTTATCCCTTCCTTTTGCCTAAACTATTTGTTTCAAGATTACAGTCAGCGGGATGTCTCAATTTTTACTAAGTCTCCTTTATAGGTTTTGACTTAGTGAGCTTTTATTTTGTTAGATATTGACTTACAGGGAACCATCATTAGTTGTGTACAAAATGGACAACTGGCATAATTGAGTTAACCGAGGAACTAACCTGCCCCAGGTTATGATTAAGGGTTTTAATTTGCGTGAGAATGAAAACTCCTACTTCATAGGCTCAAAAGGGTTGACTAGGGATTAACTTCCTTATATCTCCACTATTTAGGAATCGAAACAATACCTACACATCGTCAGCATAGTCTGTTCAAAAGCATACTATATGAAATTATGGTATTGTCTTCGTCATCCTCCCTTTAAAGGCTTACAGCTTTAACGAGAGTTAAATATCACAAAATAGAAGTGAGAATCATAGTTTAAATATAGTGAAAAAAATGGATTAATTCAAGACAAACATATGCACTGCATTATCGTGAAAACAAAAGTCTGACATAATAGTAAGTGTTTAAGTCGACAAAAGAAATTACAAATGAAAATTCAAATATTCTCAAAGCCTCTTCCTCTAAACTTGTCACTTTGGATATCTGGCAGCTTCGATGTTTGATGGATGATAGGAAAATTCAATATGGTCTTCTGGCGTAACCTTGAGGATTCCATCGTCAACCAGGTCTAGAATCTTATTCCTCAATGACCAACAGTTATTAGTGTCATGTCCAGGATATTTGGAGTGATATGCACACCTTACATTGGGATTATAGCCAGCAGAGTAAGTATTGGGATTCAGAGGAGGGTCTTTCAAGGTAATTAGTGTCATCTCCAACAAGCATTGCAAAGTGTGCGACATTGGCATGTTGATTTTGAAAAACTGTCTTTTATATTCCTTGTGTTGAGGCGAATTAACCATATAAGATCTTCTTTCTTTAATTGCAGAACTATCAGTAGTAGCCTATCTCTTTCCTTCTCTTATCCTTATCTTCCTTTCAACTAAGTCAGCTTGTTTCATCGGAGGTTGACTAATGATTAGATTCCTGAATCCGTTACCTTGAAGTTTATTGACTAAGACTCTCATCTTTTCTTGCCCCTGGTCTGAGTTTTGGATAAGAGCCACCTGACCATTCATCTGGATTCTCATCTCATCCATCTTAGCTTGCAATTGTTCCAACTGATTACCCTTGTTGTCTTCAGGATTCTTCTTTTTCATATCCTTAGTGAGGAGGGCTTTCAACTCTTCTTGCCCCTTGGACAAATTCAGGATCACTTCTTGAAATTGATCATTCTAGGTTTGAAGATCTTTGACAGTCTGTTCGAGATCTATTTCCACTGAAATAAATAGCGAGAAGATAAGAAACATGTTTTGGAAACCTGTTATGCAATGGTATGGTAGGTAGATGCATATGCAATGTTTTCAAGGACCACGTAGGATTTAAATTTGTTAAAGGAAAGAAAAATTAAAACTTTTATTAGTAATTTTAAAATATAATTGCCCCTTGGGCTTACAATGAAAGAAAACAAAAAGCTGCAAAGAAAATAAGAACATCTGGGACTCAAGTCTCCCATGGACGTTTTCTCTTTGGGTTGAGATATGTATTGAGGTTCTGCTCTTCGTGAATTTGCCTTGTTAGCTCCAACACTTTCTCTTTGTGATCATGGAACTGAGCCTCAAAAGTATCCCTTTCCTCCTTCATTTGAATCCAAGATTTCTGCAGCTCTTCCAGATCCGTAGGCATGTCAGGATGAAGAATGGTATAAGGAACATCTCCTTCAACAATTGGCTCAACAATTATTGGTAGAACATCAGGATATGGCATCATAAGAGTCTGAGCACGAGATTGCACCCATATGAGGTAAGGTTCCATAGGGATGGAGTGTTTTGGTTCCAAAGTATTATTGTTGATCTTGTTCACCTTAGTCCAAGCTCGTATAAATCTTTGACTGTAACCTTGAAGATCATTGTCATATTCAAACACAGTGCCTTGAATAATCATATCACGAGGACCATTACTCTGAGCATAACCAAACTGACGTAGTGCTAAAGAAGGATTGTAGGTAATGCCCCCACTTATGCCAAGGAGTGGTACATTAGGGAACTTTCCACAATAGTCAATGATAGTAATATTCTCCATAGATCGGGAATATCAATGAATGTCTGAATGAGAGAGTGAAATTATCCTTCTAGACCACCTTAAACCTTCTTCATTATTCATCACAAATTGAGGAAGGTGTGAAATAAACCACCTTGATAGTAGAGGTCTGCAACACATCAGAGTTCCTTGTGTCTTCGTAGTATGAGTGTGAAGAGAGTGCAAGATATCTCCAAGAAAGGTAGGCACCGGATTGTGAGTCAGAAATATGTTGATGGTGTGTACATCTATGAATTGGTCAAGATTAGGGAACAATATCAAACCATAAATCAGCAAGGCTAAGATATCCTCAAAAGCATTGTAACTCATAGCATCCAAGAACACATGAGCCTTCTCTATCAATACCTTAGCAAGAATACCCTTAGTCCCACTTCTGGTTTCCAGTACAATCTGATTTCTTCAGATGCAAGGCTGCTGCAATAACTTCAGGTTTAGGCTCTTTCTTTAAGCCTGTGAAAGGTTTCTGATCAAGTATAGGCACACCAAGTAATTTGAAGAATTCTTCCATTGTGGGCACTAGCTGATAATCGGGAAATGTGAAGTAGTGATATTTAGGATCAAAGAACTGGAACATAACACTCATCATATCTTCATCAAACCCTGAAGTAACCAAATCAAGTAGATGACCATGCTTTTTTATGAACTGAGAGCTTTCAGAAACTTTTGAGAGCAATTCCTTAAGCTTGGAAGGTATCCTTACAAAGTTGACTCGGATAGTGTTCCTACGAGCGGAAGCCATAACTTGCAACAAATAACAAAGATAAATCCCTTGGTCCTTGAAATGGTTAGTGAAAATGTTATGTTATGATATCATGATGTTATGATGTTATGTTCATACACAAAAAAGTGGCACACACAAACAAGTCACACAATAGCCTTAGGTTTAAAGGCTTGCATGAAGTCCATAGGTAAGTACCCTCCCTACTGAAGTTTAGTTGGTTCATCTTGTCCTAGTAATAGTAACTGAGTTCCAAGGGATTGTCGCTCCCCGGATTTCCATCCTGGTACAAACGCGAAAGTGGCGCGGAAGAAGAATAGAGTCGCCAGCCAAGCATTTTTATCCCGAAGGAACGGGAATGGTAATGCTGCACAAACAAGGAGAAAAGAAAAGGAAGGACACGGGTTCTGCGAACCAAAGAGACTGAGTTCGGGAGTCGGTTACGACCTGGGAAGGTATTAGCACCCAGATCGTCCGTCGTACCCGACGAGATCCACGCTTGCAAAGAAACTGTTTCAAAGGGTAAGGGGATGAAAGTCGCTGCAAAGAAAGAGAAATGAACTGGAAAAGAAAACTGAGAAAGGAAAATGAATGAGAAAACAAAGGAAAAAAATGTAGGGAAAATAAAGATTGTGCTCGAACGGGCCCTACCCCGCTGCCTACGTACCTCATCGGGAATATGAGGATCAGAGACGCCGTAGTTCCCCTAACTAGGGGTGGCAAGGAAATTGCTTGTGAATTAAGGCTTGAACTGCTTATGCCATTGCTCAGGTGTTGCAGACTCAAACGACGAGTGCGTAACCGTCTTGCAAAGTGACAAGTAGGAGCAAGTTCGCGTACGGAGCGAAGGAGATGAGAAGAGAATTCCCGAAGGAAAGATGCTTATTGTTTGTTTGTGTATTTTATGAAGCTTTTATGGGTGAAGTTTGCATAGGTAAGTTGTACCTAAGTCTTACTCACTGGGATGTGTACGTCTCACATCATCCCGAAATGGAATGCGCAAGAGGCACACCTATCTATGGAGGAAATCCCCAAAGCTAGTCCCACAAGTGAAGGCTCAGACACACTGACCTATTAACATTTATTAAGTGTTTTTGTGATCTTATGTTAAGAAGTGTTTTTTAGCTTTTCTTTGTGAGGTACTCTCATGCTATGACCTATCCACCACGAGGGATAACTTACACCTCGCCCCAAAACGGAACGCGTGCAAGTATCTCATAGCAAAGTCTCATGTCACATGAGAAGACTCAAACTTTATTAGGTGAATTAGAATTAAGTTTGAAGATGAGAAGAGAAAGCACCAAAGGATCTAAAGGTAAAACATCTAATGGGGGACTAAAGAAACCTAAGTGTTGTCATGCATGGATATCCTAAGGTTAGTGTGGTTTTCAATCCTAAAGAAGAAAGAAAGAAGAAGAGAAGAAGAAGAAAGAAGAAGAGGATGAGTAAGGCCTAAGCCCAACAAATAAAGGGTTAGTACAAATAAGAAATAAGAAGAAGAAGAGATGAGATTTGGAGATGCGGGAATCACTTCCACACCTCTCACTTACCATAGGCCCTGAAAGGTTAGCAACATAAGCATACAAGTGAAACACAATGAGAAAAATGACATGCCAACATCATACAATCAGAAATGAAATCATATACACAAATGCTCAATGGATATGCAAGTTACAAGAATGAGAAAGAAGCATGCAAGCAAATTATGAGGCAACATAAATCACATGGCAAACAAATGCACACTTAATGAGATGCAAAGCAAAAATGCTCAAACATGAACTCAAGGCAAAAGACCAGAACCAAAACAAGTCAGAGAAATGCTTAAGAAGCAAGAGAGATGAAGAGAAGATAATTACAAGGCCAAACAATCAACTTATGGAAGGAAAGAGGTAAGGAGATGAGGTGAAAGCACATAAGAAATGGAAGAGCTTAAAAGGCAAGCCAAACACAAAATTTCTAAGACACAAACCCTAAGCTAAGACCAGGAAGGTACCCATACCCCAAAGAGACCCCAAATGAGAAGGAGAAGTTGGCACAAGTGCCCTTCTAAGCTAATAATAGAGCTTATGATCAAAAGAAGAAAAATGGGACAAGGTAAGAACAAATATTCAAATCAAATCAACAATGCATCTAAAATTCCACAACTTAGGACAAATGATCCTCAAACATGATATAACAAAACACCAAAAGGATTGGGAGAAATTCAGAGGCTAGATAGGTCAAATGAGGACAAGAACATGAACTAGGGTTAAGAACTTCCTTCACAAGCCAAGGATCAAAACCAAAACAATAAATTTCTAAAAATCAGAGGAAAAATCACACATAAAGTACATCATCTTAGGAATCCAGAGCAAAAAGAATCAACACTAAACTCAAAAAGATGAACCCTAGGGAAATTGGACAAGGCAAAATGCTTGAAAAGGACTTAAAATGAATTAATTAGGATGCACAATTAATTGACACGTGGATATTAAGAAAAAAATGGAAAAGAAAAATATGAAAAAGTAAAGAAAACTCAAATTGACTTACATGAATTATTTTGGAATTTTTAGACACTTGGAGGTATTTTTAACAATTGGAAAGCAAAATGAATTAAAGAAATAAAATGAAAAAGAAAATAAAATAAGAAATAGGGCTGGGGGGTGAGAATAGTAGGGAAATACAGTTAAAATCAAACGGGCCAAAGAAGGAGGGGGGTGCGAAAAGCAGTATGGGCCCAATGGTCTTGCGCTGGAATATAAATGTAATGGTGGAAATTCAAGGAAAATAAAGGAAAATAACATGGCCATGAGATGGATCCAACGCACACTGAGAGGAGCCTCATTTAATGACGTGGAGGTTTGATAGGTTATGAGGTGAGGAACACACAAGATGTCATGGGGTGCATTACATGAAGCATTAAAACAGAAAAGATTTTGCACGTGAGAGAGAGGCTGTGTTCAATAAAACGTGTCAAGATCCTGGACATTGAGATGAAGATCCAAGGGCAGAGAGTTCGTCATCAACCTCACAAAACCCTAAAACAATTTTTGCAGATTCCGGTGACCGGAGCTAGGGCTTCGGCACCGAAAATTAAACCAGATGAACAAACATTAAAAGAAATGACTAATAAGCTCCAGATTGGGTAAATCAACTGCCCTGAGTTCAAAAATGGTGATGAAAATTTCATTGGATCAATGTATCATCCGGATCGAGCAAAAACAGTTATGACCATGAAAGTTCAAACTCACATTACAAGCTCATTAGTGCACCAATTTCGAAACTAAACATGGCAGAATGTTCAATGAACATCAAGGATCATAAAACACACAACCAATTTCATTTTCAGATCTGAATATTTGGATGTTACCTGAACTTGCAAATCTTGATAGAGCTTGCTAGAAGTCCAGATGATGAGGCCAAATCACTCCAAATGCTCTCTAGTTGCAAAATAAATGCAAATAGAGCCTTGAATCTTGCTGGATCTTGAGCTTTGCAAGCAACTGCCCTGAAATGGCAAGGTTCTTGATCTTGAGAGATAGCTTGAACAATGGTGAGATTAATGATCCTGAGCTTCCAAGGATCAAGGATCTACAATTTGTTTTCTGAGAGAGCTATTGTGTGAGGAGATTTGAGAGAAAATGCAAGTTATGCACAAACTTGGAAACTGAAGAATGAGAGAGAACTGAGGCAAGTTGAAACCCTAATTTGTTATATATCCTCTCATGAGCCAATGCTGAAGAAATCAAGAAGTTTGCACGTGGGAATGAAAAGAATTTTGTGATTTTGCCAATTTTTCAATTTGGTGTGATATCATGTAATCCTCATGCTTTCCTTGGCCTCTTGCCCATGTGCACTCTAATCTGATCCCTTAATCTCAAACAAACAAAATCCTGGCCATTAGATCAAAGTATCACACTCTTTTCATGTTAATGCAAAAAAAATCCACTTATGTAATGCCATTCTTATTGTGCACGAAATTTGTGAATTCTCTTGAGAAAAATGATCCAATTGCATTGCATTTTAACTTTGTAAACATATTGGATCCATACCAACACTCAAAATGAAGTTTCAAGACTTTTGGCTTTTGGTGCATGCATGAAATTCAACTTTTTGCCCTAATTTAGTGAAATTTTCGAGGGGCTTAGATTCCAAACCACACATGCTATGAAAAAGTACTTGTACTTTTTGAAAATGGGAGGCCTTAATCTCCAACTTTCATGTTTGACTTTGGTCCATTTGAAGAATTTTTGATTAAGTTAAGGTCACTTGAATTTTAGGGCAAATGTTGCCAAAAATGGAATTTCCTTAAAACCAACTTTGCACCAATTTTGCAAAAACCCTCAAAACTTCATGATTATTGATCTATGAACTTGCCAAACCTCTTATAACATTGTAAGAAAATCCCTTGGCTAGAAAAATTGGGTTGGACCCCTTGAAATCACACAGTTGACTTTTTTAAGGCACAGTTGACCAATTACTTCATCTGCAAGCAACTGAAGAATTTCTTGACTTCCACAAGGAATTTTCTCACCAAAATTGGTACCTAGGATCCTCTTGACATATAAAAGACTTTTCCCAAATGAAATGGCCAAAGTTTTGAGGTTTTCATGCTTGAATCTCAAACCCTAGTTTAGGACCATTGTGTAGGAGCTTTGCCTTAGCCTGGATTCCCTGATGATCTTCCAACCTTCTGAGCTTTAGTAAATGAACTTGAACTTGTAAATGCAACATAGACCCCTCATAGGACTTGCACAAAACCATTGGGCCCCTTGTCTTGGCTTGTGATGCTTCAAGAACCTCCACAGATGATCATATACCTAATGCTAGGTCATGAGAAATGCTATGCCTCATCTTTCCATGCTAGGATGCTAAGAAAATGATATGTTCATGATGAATATGATGTGATATGATGCTTAAAATGAATAGGGAAAATTTGGGGTGTTACAGCTGCCCCTATTCAAACAACTATTAATCTGAAAAGGACGGTAGCACGGGCTATCGTCCGTTCAAGATAAATTGTGGTTGAATACCAAGAAGACTAGAAATTTGCACTCTGACGAAGAATGCATACACTGGGAAATAAACCCAACCAAGTGACGCTTTGGTGACTGAAGGGGAGAAAAAAAAGCAGACGAGCTTCTTCCAAGTTGAAACTATTATCTGGAATAAGAATACTTTGACAGACGAGTCTTCTTCAAACAATCCTGTTACGCCAGGAGCTGGACATACGAGTCCTCAAAAACTTTGCAAAACAAATGACTTGAGACAGACGAATCTCCTTCGGATATCCTGTTACGCCAGGACCGGGATGCACTAAAGTCTATGGGATAGACATGCATAATCAAGATAGATGAACCCTCTTCATATATTATCCGTGGATATATGGTATAAGACATACGAGTCTTCTTCGAGCAAACCTGTTACACCAGGTACAACATTAACAATTGGTGCCTGAGATAGACGAGCCTCCTTCGGATATACCTGTTACGCCAGGGCCGGTAACCATTTTGACATTTATTCCCACAGTCAGGATTTTAAACCTCTTCAATACAGACGAGTATTGGATAATCATCAAAATAACACAGACGAGTGTCATAAGTCAATAATATAGACGAGTATCAGACGATGATCTAAGAAACACAGACGAGCGCTTCAAGCAATGATACAGACGAGTATCAGCCACTGGTACAGACGAATACCAGAAATTCAAACACAGACGAGCATTTGGAGTAGCCATACAAATAAGTACCAAGATAGTCAGTAAATCCACACATACATATATAAGCTAACACAGATGAGTGTTAGGGATGACAGACGAGTATCCAAACAAAGCAGACGAGCTTCAAACAGATAATAAACACCGACGAGTGCTGGAAAATGCAGACGAGCAACCATAAATATTACAGGTATCAAACACAGACGAGCGTTGGAAATTGCAGACGAGCAACAAATATCAAACACAAACACAGACGAGTGCTGGGAAGTGCAGACGAGCACTATCAAATGTCAAACACAAACGAGTGTTGAAAATTGCAGACGAGCAACAACAAAGTATCCATATACCAAACACAGACGAGTGTTGGAAATTGCAGACAAGCAACAACAAAGAAATCATGGACCACTGCTGGGGAAAGCAAACGAGCAATACCAAAATGACAACGCAGACGCGTGTTGAGAAATGAAAACGAGCAACAGCAGGTATCAAACATCAAACACAGACGTGTGATGGAGAAGTGCAGACGAGCAACAAATAAATGCCTGATTGGCCACAACAGTTACAACTCTGCAAGGGAAGAGCAAGTAAAGAGGCCTTGACACCTAACTCTGACTGGGGTGATGAATACCTGACTGTATCATCATATTAACCAAAAGAATGGCAGCTTCGCTGGGGAATATTTCACTGACAGGAGTGAAAATCAAATATGAACTCTGTGGGGAAGGACAATCTTCAGACTTGGCTGGGAAAGATGCTTCAACAATGCTCTAGTTGGAGGGAGAATTTTGCTAATTCTAAGCTCTGTGGGGACATCAGGCATTCAGATTCCTACTGGGCATACTTCACTGGGGAATATTTCACTGCTTGGGCTGCCTGCCAAGACTTAGCTGGGGAAACTTCTGCTTGGGAGAACGTGACGCCATCCTGCAACCTGCGACAACAGAAAACACAAGTGTGCCTCGGGGATTTGCATGGTATGATCTGTTCATCCATCGTCACCCGACACTCAAATATGGTTTCAAATGTTTCCCTGCAATGTCATTTTCTTTCAAATTATCACCATGTTTAAATGCAATGCTATTTTTGCCAAAGATTCAGGACATTTTGCAAACAAAAATAACCACAACACAACTTTTTTTGATTGAATATTATTTTTATTGAAAAGCCTCTGAATAGGCAAAGATTTACATCAGGAAGCAACCACCTGGAAAGAGGTAGCCATCATAAAATTGAGAAAATAGACTATCCTAATGGCAATGGGCACGACATCCCAATGAGTTCCATTTCTGCTATGACCAGCATGTCTTCAAAACTCTCCATTCTCCTTTGCTTTCTGAGAGGATAATGGGACTGATTCCTATCCTTCTGATATTGTCAAGTTGTATGAGACGATGATGTGGTTCAGATTACTCGGATCGCAGTTGTTCGCTTATTCCCTTGTTTTGCGTGGATCGCCCTTTCGGGTTTTGAATCCACCGGGATACCATTTTTTGCCTGAGCTGTCCGATGTGGCTTTTCAACTCAGCAGGTGTACAATTTTTATTTATTTTCCCTAACTTTTGCCCGAGCTTTTTATTCTGTTTTTAGCTCGACGGGATGCCTTTTTCTTGCCTGGACTTTAATTCTGTTTTTGTGTCCAGCGGGTCTCTTTATGCGAAGTATTTTTTAACTGCGTCCGAGTTAACAGGGGACTGGAAGTCATCTCCATCCATAGTGGTGAGCATCAGTGCTCCTCCTGAGAAAACTTTCTTCACTATGAATGGTCCTTCGTAGTTTAGGGTCCACTTGCCCCTATGATCTGAACCTGGAGGAATGATCCTTTTCAGCACAAGCTCTCCCACTTGATACTCCCGAGTACGTACTCGTTGGTCGAATGCTCGCTTCATTCTCCTCTGATAAAGCTGACCATGACAGATAGCCGCTAATCTATTTTCCTCAATTAGACATAGCTGATTGTAACGAGCACGCACCCATTCAGCCTCATCAAGCTTCACATCCATCATCACACGCAATGAAGGAATTTCTACTTCAACAGGCAAGACTGCCTCCATACCATATACCAAAGAGAAGGGGGTTGCCCCAGTTGACGTCCTGACTGACGTTCGGTACCCATGCAACGCAAATGGTAACATCTCATGCCAATCTTTGTAAGTGACAACCATTTTTTGCACAATCTTCTTGATATTCTTGTTTGCTGCCTCTACCACCCCATTCATCTTTGGTCGGTAAGGAGAAGAATTATGATGCTGAATCTTGAAGTCCCGACACAACTCTGCCATCATCTTGTTGTTTAAGTTAGAACCATTGTCAGTAATGATTCTTTCGGGCACTCCATATCTGCAAATGATGTCCTTTTTCAGAAATCTAGCCACCACTTGACGAGTGACATTGGCATAAGATGCTGCTTCCACCCACTTTGTGAAGTAATCAATCGCAACCAGGATGAAGCGATGACCATTTGAAGCAATAGGCTCTATCTTCCCGATCATGTCAATGCCCCACAAAGAAAAGGGCCAAGGAGATGACATGACGTTGAGCGGGCTTGGAGGAATATGAACCTTGTCTGCATATATCTGGCACTTGTGGCACTTACGAGCGAATGAACAGCAGTCTGCATCCATTGTCATCCAATAATACCCCGATCTCAGCAATTTATTAGCCATAGCATGCCCTCCTGCATGGGTACCGAAAGATCCTTCGTGGACTTCCTGCATTAACAGGCTTGCTTCGTGTCTATCCATGCATCTGAGCAAGACCATGTCAAAGTTTCTCTTGTACAAAACTCTGTCCGTATTCAAGAAGAAGCTAGCATCAAGTCGCCTTAAGGTCTTCTTGTCATTGGAAGATTCCCCAGCTGGGTATTCTTGCTTTTCTAGGAATAACTTGATATCAAAATACCAAGGTTTCTCGTTAGACACTGCGTCTACAGAGACTGGCACGAAATGCTACCATTTACCTTGCATGGGTACCGAACCTCTATCAGAACATCTACTGGGGCAACACCTTATCAACTTGTGTATGGTATGGAAGTTGTCCTACCTGTTGAAGTTGAACTACCCTCCTTACGGGTAATGATGGATGTGAAACTGGATGAAGCAGAATGGATCCGGTCTCGAAACAATCAACTGAATCTGATTGAAGAGAAAATATTAGCAGCAATCTGTCATGGGCAGTTGTATCAGAAACGAATGAAGAAGGCCTTTGATCAGAAATTCAGACCTCGGGAGTACCAAGTAGGAGATCTTGTTCTGAAAAGAATCCTTCCTCCTCATACAGACCATAGGGGCAAGTGGACACCAAACTATTAAGGTCCCTATGTGATAACCAAAGTCTTTTCAGGCAGAGCACTGATGCTCGCAATTATGGATGGTGAAGACTTCCCGTATCCTGTGAATTCAGATGCAGTTAAAAAATACTTCGCATAAATGACCCGCTGGACATAAAAATAGAATGTGAGTCCAGGCAAAAATAGGGCATCCCGGCGAGTCAAAAACAGAATAAAAGACTCGGGCAAAAATAAGGGGAAAATTAAGAAAAATGTACATCCGCTGAGTTGAAAAGCCACATCGGACAAATCAGGCAAAAATGGGTATCCCGGTTGATTGAAAACCCGAAAGGGCGATCCACGCAAATCAGGGAATAAGCAAACAACTACATTCTGAATTCGTCTGTATCGCTCACAACATGGAAAGCTCTAAAAGGACAAAGCGTCGGTCAGAATCAACCTCCTTCGGAAAGCAAGAAAAGAAGAACGTCAAGGTCATACAGGTCATAGCAAAGGAAGCTCGCTGGAACACTAAACTTCAACATTGCCAACATTTTTATTTTCTCAATTTATAGCAATCTCCTCCTTTCAGGGGATTCGCATCTTTAACTGTACTTGCCTATTCAGGGTACACAAATCAATAAAATCAAAATATTCAGTCACACTTTATTTTTGCCTTTTGTTTTGTTTGCAAAATGTCCAGAGTCCATAATACAACATTTGCATGAAACTTATAGGCCATTTTTAACAAAATGCTTGCAGGAAATATGAATTCTTAAGCAAATCTAATTCCTATGACGGAACCCGGTTAGGGATACCTCGGGACACTTGTGCGTTTTCCTTTGTCTTAACAAGTTGCAGGTACTCCAGGCAGACAATCTTTCGCAACATGGGGCATATCAAGCATTAAATCCCCAGCATACTACTTCCCAGAAGTTATCTCCTCCCCAAGCGGAACCTCCCGAGCAATGACTGACAAATCTTCCACAGCTAAGTGGTCAAAGAAATTTCTATGCCCCATCAGAAATGCCAAATTTCCCTCATCCTTAGCATAATTGGTGGAATTGTTCCCCCATAGAGTTGCCTCCCCAGTAGAGCAATGCCTGAAACACGTCCCCAGCAGGGTTGCTAAAACTTCCCCATCCCCATTAGGAGTTCTCTCTCCGGACAGATCAATCAATGATCTCTTTCCCCAGCTGTGTTCTCCCTCAAGACAGACCAGCCATAGATCTTTATCCCCGCAGGATCCGGATTTCGGATCAAGTTTCTCATTTGCATAATCATAGCATTCACATCATTGTTTACCAAAATAAGCGTAGCATTCCGTCTAAAACGGAGCATTACGGCAAAAATCAAACATTTACATGATCATAAGCCAGGTTCAAGCCAATCACCTGCGAATACCATCATCACTTCACCAACAAGGTATAAAAATCATATCTCCTGCAGATAAAAGCCAAAGCATCCCCTTTGCAAACTCAAAACACAAATACCTGTTTATATTTATGCTCTTTTTGACACTCATTCGTGTCATCATTCCCCGGTAAGGTCTCTAGAATACCTTCTACATTCTCAATACAGATATTTGTTCATACTTGTGCATATTCTTTGTTGACACTCGTCTGTGTCATACTTCCCCAGCAAGTTAAAGCACCCGTTCGTGTCCCTTGCTCAATCTTTTGGAACTCGTCTGTGTCTTGCACATTTCTCCAGCAATTCAATACTTGTACATACTTATACAGAAGTCTGATACTCGTCCGTATCTTGTATATATCACCCCTCAGCATATTTAACACTCGTCTGTGTTCCTTGATTAACCGATTGATAGTCGTTCGTATCATCATCCTTAAACACGCGTCATCATTTGTTTCTATCGATACCCGTCCGTATCATGGTCCTAAGGATGTCGTCCGCATCTTCAGTCTATACACACCGTCAAAACACTTATATCATTTATTTTTTAAAAAAAGCGTAAGCACTCATCCGTGTTTACCATTCCCCAGTAAGTCGCCAACAAAACAACTTTTTCTATCCGGCATTCGTCCTGGGTCGTGATATCATTCGGCAGCCGTCCCCTGCCAGGTGATCGTCCTTC
Organism: Lathyrus aphaca; assembly: GCA_963966055.1. Classification (NCBI taxonomy): domain Eukaryota; kingdom Viridiplantae; phylum Streptophyta; class Magnoliopsida; order Fabales; family Fabaceae; genus Lathyrus; species Lathyrus aphaca. The sequence continues at coordinate 230,681,544 of OZ014522.1, forward strand.
ACCTTTGGATGACCGTCCCTCATCCTTTCCCTAGTGGAATCCCCATTGTTGGAACTTTCTATCCGGCATTCGTCCTATGTCGTGATATTTTCAGCAGTCATCCCCTGCTAGGTGATCGTCCTTCACCTTATGATGACCGTCCCTCATCATTTATCAGATGGCCGTCCCCATCGTCGATCTTGTTATCCGATAGTCGTCTTATATCGCGATAACCCCCAAGAGCAACTGTACCCTGTCAGGTGATCTTCCTTCACCTCTTGATGATCGTCCTTCATCATGCTTACCCAATGGCCGTCCCCATCGTTGACCTTTTCTATTCGGCATTCGTCCTATGTCGTGATTAAGAACAGGCCGCCCCCTGTTAGGTGATCGTCCTTCACCTTTGATGACCGTCCCTCATCAAATATTTCATTTATTCTTTAACCCGATGGTCTTCCCCGTCGTGGTCCCTTTTCCTTTTCCTGATGATCGTCCTTCATCGGTTTAGCCCGATGGTCGTCCCCATCGTTATTTACTTTACTTTCCAAGTCTGATGGCCATCCCCATCAATGCTTTTCTCAAATCCCCAGAGAGTTTTATTTCTTTACCCCAATGGATGTCCCCGTCGCGGTTTCTTTATTTCCCAGCATGATGGTCGTCCTCGTCATTGCTTTGCTTACCATTTTACCCCCAGCAGTTGTCCTCTGTTCGATGGTCGTCCTGCATCGCTTTCATTTGATACTCATACTATACTATCTGTTACAATTTATATCCCTTTTCTTCTTCTCCCCAGTGAGTGCAAATTTCGGACTGTCTTTGGTATTCAACCACAAGTTATTTTGTTTGTCTATTAAGCCAGACGCTTACATCCTGCACAGCTAACTCATGCTTGAATAGGGGAAGCTGTAAACACCCCAAATCTGCCCTCACATTTTCTCACACTATGGCTTGTGATCTTTCATTTTTTGCATAAGTATAGGCATATCACCCCATATTGCATATTTGTTTCATCTGCATAGGTCATTTCATTTTCATCTAGGGTTTGTGATCTGAGCAATCCAAGGAGTGATCTGAGCCATCCCAAAGGTCTTGAAGCTTTCCAAGAGGGTCCATGTGTGTTCCATGATCATAATATGCTCCTCAAAGTTTCAAAAAGTCAAGACATCACAAAGAATGGCAAAGGCATAGAGGCAGACTGAAGATTTCCTGCACATATGACCTAAAATTAGGGTTTTGGTTTCAGGGGCCTCAATCCCAAATTTTTTGGTCATTCTTGTTTCTAATAATCTTAATATGTTATAAGGATCATGTGTATCAAATTTGATGAAGGAATTCACTGTGGAAGGCATCTGATCATTGGGTAACTTCTTAAGCAAGTAAAGTCAAAATCAGGGCATCTGAGGCCTCCTTCAAGGGCACCAAAGGGTCATCATCATCATTTTGAGTCTCTATGATCTTTATTTGATCTTATAAGTGGTTGGAAGTTCACAAAGTTGAAGAATTTTGAGCCAAATGCAAACTTGCTATTTTTGGAAATGACTTGTAATGGAAACTTTCAATTATGGGAAAGATTTTCAACCTATTCTTTCATGACCAAAAATGTTTCAAATGAAAATTTCTTGGGCATGAAAGTTGTAGATTATGTCTTCCCATTTTAAAAAGTACTAGAACATGTCTTGATTCATCCTAGAACTCAAGATATGGCCTTTCAAAGTTGACAAAAATCCTATAATTTTCAAGTTCATGCCAAAGAGGATTTTTTGCAAATTCAAGTTTCAAGCCATTTCATGACCTCTAATTGATTTCTAAACATCATACAAACATATTGCAATGCATTTGAACCAAAATTGTGCCTTGGATTGCAAGATTCATCAAGACATTTTCACAAAATTCTCAAAGAGGGAAAGTTGCAAAAACCTTGGAAACTCTTCATCCACTTGTTACAGCTCATGTAATCTGATCCTATGGCCATCCTTGATGCAAGCTAAGGCCAAGACACCCCTTGAAGCAGCTCTAACTCGTGCCATACCTCCAAGTACACAAAATTGACTTTTTTGCAACTTGCCCATTGTTGCACCCCAAAATTTGCCCTCCACAAGACAAGACTTTGTGTTCCAAGAGGTGTAACACCCTAATTTTTGCCCTAAGATTTCTTCGCATTTCATCTGCATTTTGCATACAAACAAGATCGCCTGGCTTTCGAGTTTCTTCTCAGATGAGGGTCTATGCTTCGCAGGGGATCACCATTGTTTTTATTTCTTTATCTTTATTTATATTTACTGATCACTAACCAAAATACCAAAAATATGTTGCAGTGTTATTCTTCTTCTCTGTGTTGCAGGTTTGCAAAGATAAGACAGTGAATTCAATTCAGATGCGTTTGTTCAGTCGCAATTCGATTCAAATGGACGTTTGACCTAATATTGGTCAAACCATCAGAAGATTGTTCAACTGCAAGTTGTGTGTGCCCATGGTTCATTTTCTCGGACAATGCGTTTTCAAAGTACAAGTTGGGTTGTGTGACAGTGTTTTGTGCGAAGTCTGGTTTGATTCATCAGTGATTCATCTGAGGATTTATTTTTCCTCGGTATGAATTCAGTTTATCAGGGAAATAATCAGACAATTTTCAGATGACAGTTGTGGCTTGAGTTGCAATTTTATTCAACTGTTCAGTGGTTCTTTGGTTGGCTGTGTCCATTTCATCAGAGGCTTGTGCAAGAAAAAATCGGGAGTTGGTCGTGAAACCTAAAAAATCATCATCATCCAATTTTTTTTTAAACCTTTTTTTCAGTTCGATTATCCATTATCCTTTTTTTTGCTTCTTCCGATTAAGTCAGTTCATTTCCAAAATCATGTCTAAATAAACCATTTTTTTAATTGCACATCAAAATCCACCTCTTATTCATATTTACCCAAGTTCGCCGTCCCATTTTTTTTAGCCTATTGTTCATTAACAAAATCAATCAATCTCTATAAATCAAAATCCAAATTTTATTTTCATTTTTTTGTTATAATTCCAATTTTGTTTACAAAAATTCCAAAAGAAATTAATTCTATTATAAAGTTTTTTTTAATCCATTCTTTTTTTGTTTATTTGTTTCTCACAATAATAAAAAAAAAAGAGGCCTAAGTCACTTCACATCATGCAAGCCTTTTGCCAGCCCTCCCATCAGCAATACCAAGCCTGCATCAAAAATAAACCAAAGGCAATCCACATCCGTACCAAGCAAGGCCTCATGAGGCAAAACCAACAAGCCAATGCGCAAATCCTCACATTTTCCCACCCTTCACCTAGCCGTATAGCATACCCCCAAGCCCAAAGTTGACCCCACATCATCATAAGCAAAATAAGCCAAAACTTCCTCACGCCTGGCCCACACTTCCAATCAGCCATCCCAAAGCCAAATTCACAACACTTGCACCCAGCTGAATCCGCAACGCCCAAGCCAAACTTTCACCTTAAAGCCATCAGCTCCAGCAGCACAAAACACTTTCAAGCCTCCTGCACACTCCAGCCTTCCCAAACACTTTCAAGCACAAAGCCGCACGCACGCCCAGCTGAATCCGCAACACTAGCCTCATTTCAAACAGCCAAAGAAAGTCGTATGCCGTAAAAATAAATTGCCAGCCACGGCTTCAAACACCCGAATCTCACGTCATCCGCACCTGATAACAATCAAAACACACACACTAAAACGCAGAATTCAACAACAGAAAACGCACGTCAACTCGTGCCTCAAAGCCATGTATCAAAACGCACAAGCAAAAGCAGCAAACTCAAAAAAATAAAAAACGAAAAATCAAAACGCAATTTGAAGGTACCCAAAACGCAAACAGAATCAAAGCAAGCACATGATTTTCGTGAGACCTCAAAACGCTCCCAATCCTTTCAAAACGGCATCTCCCTTGGCTCACCCTTTCTTCTATTTAAACAAACCTCCCCCTTTCTCAATCCTAAGCTTCAATAGCAAAAGAATCTCTGCCAAAATCAATTTCATCTTAAAAATCCCAAACCTCCATAACATCTCCTTCAAATCCTTCAAACACACAATCCGAAAACAAAGAAGAACCGAATTTGAATTTGTGAAAGAGAGAAGCCGAGAGATTGAGAAGAAGAAGAAAAGAGAATCCGCGAAATCGAAAGAGGAAAAAGAGAGAGGAGTGGAGCGATTTTCTTCGATTTGATTTTGGAGGTGAGGCTCGCCGCAATTTGAACGCCTTTCCCCTGTTTGTTTTCGCTTCGGATCACACCAAGAGGAAGAAGAAGATCAGATCTTCTTTATTTTGTTTTTTTTTTATATATTTTTCTTTTTTTCTAATTTATTTTAATAAAATAAAACTGAATGTATATGATTTGTTTGGGCTTGGATCACTTGGATCCATTTCTGATGTCAACACCTCCCGTGGATCCACATTTTTTTTTCTTTCATTTTTTTAGTTTGTGATTAGTTTAGATTTCATTAAGAATTTCCTTTTCAATTTTTATTTTGATATATTTTAGGATAAGTTTAAAAAATATTTGTTAAGAAAATATTTTGAAACATTTTAGAAATTAGATTTTAGAAAAGAGTTTTAGAAAAGCATTTTAATAGTATTTAGAAAAGAATTTTTTAGAAAAGTTTTAAAAAATGTTTTGATTTCTTTTATGGATCTACTTTTAATTCATTTTCTTCATCTTTTTATTTTTTGGTCGATGACAATCTCCGATTCGTGATTGTTGATTTCCGATCGGTTTAACCTTCATTATTTCAAATCTATGGATGAATGATCATTTGGATCATTCTTCATACTTTGAGATCGTGATAGGTTGCCTTCGGTAAATTCAACGAAAATCTCGATTAAGATTAGACCGTTCTCTTTCTTTTAGTGTGGCATGTTTTCGGAGAACGATCCATAATATCGTTTCTCTAACATGTATTAACACGAATATTTTCCACTTTAATTAGTGGTGGCCGGCCTCATTTGTAGGGTAATTACTTCGTAAATTACTCGGCGATTGCTTAACATAGACCTAAAGTTGTCCCGATTCGGATTAAAGATCCCCTTGGATCCGGTTGCTTCGATTTTATGTTTCTTTTCGTGGTTGTGTTTGATTAAGTTCATCATACCACCTTATATTGTAAATATTATAATATTGTGAATATAATAATCTGTTTAAATTTAATCTCTCGCACCTTATCCTTTTATTTTAACTTCTTGCTCCTTTATCTCTTTATTATGCTTTATCATATTATATCATATATCATTTGTTTATGTTTATATTGTTGCTTGTGATTTTTATTTTGTCCATTTGGATACCAAAACATTAATAAAGGATTAAACATTTAAAAGATTGGTGACTTTAATTTCGGACTATGGTTACTATCCCTTTGCTTTGGAGTATGGACTTAGACTTTAAGATCTGCCCCCTTGCTCAAGTTGGAATGGATTAGAAACTTTGGCCTCAAGTTACTTCATTAGCTTTTGAAGATGGAATTCCGGTTACCATGAAGATTGTTCATAATATGGTTTGATATCTCTTCTTTTAACTTTTAATTTAAGTATTAGGATTAGCCCCTTCATCTCCTTCCCATTCTTAAATTTTCAAAACTTCTCCCTATTTCAAAAATCTTCTTGTTTTCAAACTTCAAATGCTTTCATAATCAAACCTTGACTTAGGTCAAGCGATTTTTAATCTTTTCACTTTATTTCCTTAAACAGATGTTAATCCATGTAAATATATCAAAATCATTTTCTTACATACTTTAAAAAAATTCAAAACTCACTCAATTGTTTTGTGCCTTTGTGCACTTTTCTTTTCACATGTTTAGATATGATTCATCCTTTCTAGCGGAATTATTCGCTAAAGGATGACGAATTATCTCTACATTTTAAAATCAATTCAACTCATTATTTCTTTTCAAATTTTATACCACGAACTACGAGGTTTTGATCTCGCATTGCACTTTGTGGGTACGTAGGCATGAGGCATTAAAAACCTCATCAAACACAAAATCATTAAAAAACATTTTTCTCCTCATCTCCTCAATCATTTTCAAGCAAACCAATTTCAAACCAAAAAGCATTAAATATTTCAAAGGGCTCCCGTGGAGTACCACGGACGAGTCAGGTGCCTAAAATCTTCCCGGTTCGTAACCAATCCCCTTACCCGTTCTCTGTTTGTTTCTTTTAGCTTTTGCTTTTAGACTCCTAGGTTTTTATTCGTTCTTTTGCCTTTTTCCTTTCGGAAATAAAGAAAAGCGCGGTGGCGACTCTGTGTACATCGAGTTAAGTTAATCAATAGCTTACACTCACGATTTTACCGCTACAAGAGGTTCACAAGGTTCACAAGAAATCTCATGAGATTCACAAGGTTCACAAGGTTCACAAGACATCTCATGAGATTCACAAGGTTCACAAAGTTCACAATTAGTCAGAAGATTTGACAATACCCTCAGACAATGCATCCTCCTAAGCACTGCATCCTAAACTATGGTTTTGACTTTAATCAGGCTAAATAAACTTCCAAGACTTCAAGTGAGCTTCATAAAATCTTATATGTGTACAAGAATCCCCATGTCAATTTTCAAGACTTTTCTCAAAGGTTTGCTCAGTCAGATGATCAGATAGGTTAAACTCAGTCAAAGTAGTTAAAAAGTCAAACTGAGGTCAACTGTGGTCAAACCAAAGTCAAACTTCATGCTTTTTTGCCAACATCAAGTATATGAAGTAAAATTCATCATTTGATCAAGGGTTGATCATGATTCATCAAGGAGATTTCAGATCATCAAGAATCAGGAGTTTCTAAATTAGGGTTTTCATAGGAAAAGTCAACTGAACTTTGACCAGCCATAACTTTCACATGCTTCATCAAAAATTTTCCATCCAAAGCTCATTTTGAAGGAAATTGAATTCTCTACAACTTAGTGTCTCACAAGCCAAGCCCAAAAATGCTTCATTTGAAAGGTATGAGCTAAGACATTATAGGTCCTTTTGAAAGTCAACAAAAAGTCAACAACTTCAAAAGAGCATAACTTGAGAATGGTAAAATATATGGACATGAAACCAATGAGGTTGGCTAGAGGACTCTTTAAGATTTCCAAAATGTCAAAGAACACCCTCATAGCATTAAAATTGAAGGATTTGTGCCCTTGCAAAGTTGGGAAATTTTAGGGAAGTTTATGAAGCAAATAAGGCCTTAAATCAAATTTTTGCTAAATGAGCCCACCAAATTGCTATCCCATCTTTACAAAAACACCAAGTACGACCCAACCCACCTATTTTCTGATTTTTTATTTTTTATTTCATATTTATTTGAATTTTATTCATTAAAATACCATTTAAATTGAAATAAAATATAAAATCAAATATTTAAAAAGGGATTTTGTTTCTAGAATGTTATAAATGACATTTGGATCAGATTGATACACAAGTTATGAGGATTGTCCTAAAATAGCAAGGTTGGATCAAATAAAAATCAAGTTTTATGACATAATCTTTTTCAATATTCAAATGATCTAAAAGTCCAAAGAATCATACAATTTTTTTACCTAATCTCCTTCACATATATACATAGAACATATCACAACCTCAAGGACGAATTTTTGCAGCCTCTTGCACCACTTTCAAACTTCACCAAAACCATAAAAACTCAATTTTCGGTTTCCATATTTGAAGAGGTTTCAAGGTATTCTAAAGACACTACAAGCTTCCTTAAGCTTCCCTGAATCTAAACCACCCCTTACATGCCTCTGATTCATCCTCATTTGCATAATCCGAAGCATTCTTGCTCTCAATCTATTTTTTTTCGATTCATTGAATTTACATGTTTACAATGAGTTTTGATGATATACTAATGTTTGTTGATGCACATAGATGATTTCTGGATTGTTTTTGTGAAGAACCATGGACGAATACAATAGATGCCATTGTTAGGGTTTCGGCCATCACTTTAGGGTTTTACGTTTTACATTGTTTTTGGACATTCTAAAGACATGGCTATAACGTATAAACTATAGGTAATTGATCTGGGTTATTGATTTTTATTATTATGATGGTTTTCATGATGTTTCAAAAAACATAGGATTCTGGTTTTGAAAATTCGCAGGTAAATGCGTATGAGAAATCGCAAGTGTTTTCGCAGGTAAAACGAAGAAGATGAAGTCTGTTGGCGCGAAATCCAGGATTCAAAAAGTTAACTTATTTTATATTGTTTGTTTTGCGTTTATATTTCAAAGAGCATGAGTGCCCTGTTGGTTTTGATGCGCGTGGTATATGTTGTAAGGCCTGGGTTCGAATCCAGCCAGGAACAATTTTTGTTTCAATTTCTTTTGTTTTGCAGGATTAGAATAAAAACAATTTTATGCTATTGTCTATCACCAGCGCGCAGCTGGCCCAGTGGCTGGTTTGTTGGTCCAGGGAATGCAAAGCCTAGGGCCTAGGTTCGAATCCCAGCCCCAGGTATGTTCTTTTTTCATATTTTCATTTATTTTGTTTTGTTAATAATATGTTTAATTAATTTAATTAATAATATATGTTAAAAATAAAAATAGTTATATTATTTTTCTTATATAATTCAAAAACTTATAGTTTTAAAAATAATTCAAACTTTATTAATAAAAGTTATTTATATTTATTTTATTGTATATATTTAATATTTGTATGTATTTTTTGTATAAGCAATTTAATTATATTTAGATTAATTTATAAACCCTAATTTTTTATATAAACCCTAATTTTCTTTATAAACCCTGATTATGTTATAAATCTTAACTTATTTTTTCTAAAATTTAAAATTGTATATATTTATTTTATAATTTGTTTATATTATTATTGTATGTAGTTTTATATATATAAATAATTTAATTAAGTTTAGAATAAATAATTAACCCTAAATTTATTTTCCCAAAACAATTAAAAACCCTAATTTTATTTTATGATTTTTATTTCTTGTTTTTATCATGCTTGTATAATTATAATTCACAAATATTTTTAATATGTACATATAATTAAATTATTAAAATTATTAATTAGATTATTTAGTATATAATTATTATTATTTATTTTTCTTAAAATTCTAAAAATAATTATTCATTTAAAATTGAACTTTTAATTATTATTATGCTAACTTCTTTTTCTTATATTTATTTTGTTTATTATTACTAACCTTTTTGTTTATTTATTTATTATGTGTTTATTTATTTAATTTATTATTATTATGTAATTGTACACATTATGTAATAGTTGTAGAATTTATTATTATTTAATTGCCATGGTTAGTAAAATAGGGAGTGTAAACGTGTTTGTATTAAAAATTGAATTTAGATCACTAATTTGTAAGATAAATACTTGAAATTTGTACACGCACACCCGTAAGTCGATCTTGGATCGCCATCTCACATTCTTAAGGATATCTCTCATGTTGCCTAAAGAAAAAGGTCAAGTAAGGTGTATAAAGCAAAGTACCTTCATTTATTTATGTCATCTAGTCCCTTAAAAGATAAAAAGATCAAGTCCCTTCATGGTTGCCTTCGTAAATGATCTTGTCCCTTTCGAATAAAAGATGATAAGTCCCTTCATATTGCTAAGACACCTTATAGTTGCCTAAACACAGATGACCCTTCACATGTCCCTTATAACATCCAAGGTAATGACTACCTATTCCTTAATAATAGGGATAGTCTTACCATTGAAAGAACATTTAAGAACAATAAAGATTTAACATAGGGTAGGTTCCTCTTAAGTACTTGCTCACTTTTCTTCAAAATACTTCATTACACTTCACATTTTCAAACAAATTTTCAAAACAAAGTCTTTATATATATCCATACAAGGATCATTATAAAGTGCTTAAGAAAATTTCTAATCACACACTACACTTCTCAAAACAGTTTAAAGTGAGCTAAGTAACTAAGAGCCCATGGATAACCATGGATGTAAAGGGTGCTAATACCTTCCCTTTACATAACCTACCCCCCCGAACTCAAAAATATTTTAAGGTCTTTCCTGTTCTTTTATGCCCTTTCCTTTGGATAAAATAAAAGTCGGTGGCGACTCTTGCTATCCGCAACATAACTAAAGTCAGTTATCCCACTGTGTTACAGAACTGGCGACTCTGCTGGGGACAAAAGATAAAAGAGGGGTACCCTTAGGAATTAGATCACTTAAATTGTTTGTCTTGTTTGCTTTATATTACTTGTTGGGCTTTATGTGTGAAAGATCCTAACCCGGATCTAGTGTACCTTAGGTAAATGGCAATAGACCAAGGAAATTGTACGGCGTATACCGATATGGTTGATCTGGTGGCCATAGTTAGTGTGACTTCTTGGTTGGTGCTTATGTTCCTTAAGTCAAGTTGAGGATAATATGAGGCTGCCATATGTTGTCAATGCACTAACTAACTTTTAGAACCCTAGTTATCCCATCTTGGCCTTTAGAAAGTAGTGAGATAACCGGCTTTGGTGAAGACTGAAGTTGGTTGATACTCGATACTACACTCATTGAGATCTTAAACTTGGAGGGTTTTGGTTGGCAAGTAAGTTGCCTACTGAACAACCACCCTTGTGAAGGATCAATGATATTGAGATCCCTTATAACCTGGTTACTTTCATAGGACAGGATGAACCATCTAAACTTCAGGGGAGGGTACTTACCTTTAAACCTCATGCAAGCCTTCAAACCTAGGGCTATTGTGTGACTTGTTTGTGTGTGCCACATGTTTGTGATTGAGCATAACATCATAGCATCATCATGCATCATAAGCATAGCATTTTCACTAACCATTTCAAGGACCAAAGGATTTATCTTTGTTCTTTGTTGCAGGTCATGGCTTCTACTCGTAGAAACACCATCAGGATCAACTTTGTAGGGATACCTCCTAAGCTTAAGGAGTTGGTTTCTCAAGTTTCTGAAAACTCCCAATTCATCAAGAGGCATGGTCACCTATTGGATCTAGTCACCTCAGGGTTCAATGAAGACATGATGAGTGTTCTGTTTCAGTTCTTTGATCCTAAGCACCATTGTTTCACATTCCCCGACTATCAGCTGGTTCCTACAATGGAAGAGTTCTCTAAACTACTGGGTATCCTATCCTTGATCAGAGACCCTTCACAGGCTTAGAGAAAGAACTTAAACCTGAAGTCATTGATGCATCCCTACATCTGAAGAAATCAGACATTGTCTTAGAAACCAGGAGTGGAGTTAAGGGCATTCTTGCTAAGGTGTTGATAGAGAAGGCTCAAGTTTTCTTGAAGGCTATGAGCTATAATGCTTTTGAGGAGATCTTAGCCTTGTTGATTTATGGCTTAGTGTTGTTCCCCAATCCAGATCAGTTCATAGATATTCACGCCATCAACATATTTTTGACTCACAATCCAGTGCCTACATTACTTGGAGACATCTTACACTCTCTTCATATTCGTACTACGAAGGCACGAGGAGCTTTGATGTGCTTCATACCTCTACTATCTAGGTGGTTTATTTCTCACCTTCCTCGATCAGTGATGAAGAATGAACAAGGGTTCAGGTGGTCAAGGAGGATTATGTCACTTTCTCATTCAGATATTCATTGGTGCTCTAGATCTATGGAGGATGTTACTATCATTGACCGTTGTGGGGAGTTCCCTAATGTGCCACTCCTTGGCATAAGAGGGGGCATTACCTACAACCCTTCTTTAGCTTTACGACAGTTTGGTTACACTCGGAGTGATGGTCCTCATGACATGTTGATTCAGGGTATTGTGTTTGACTACGACAACGATCTGCAAGGTTACCGTCAAAGGTTTATAAAGGCATGGGGGAAAGTGAACAAGGTTGACAGCAAGACTCTGGAGCCCAAGTACACTATTCCTATGGAAGCTTATCTCAGATGGGTACGATCTCGTGCTCAGACTCTTATGATGCCATATCCTGCCATCCTGCCAGTTACTATGGAGCCTGTTGCTGAAGGGGATACTTCTTATACCATCCTTCACCCAGACATGCCCACTGATATGGAAGACTTACAGAGGTCCTGGATCCAGTTGAAGGAGCAAAGGGATAATTTTGAGACTCATTACAAAGCAAGTCAAGAAAGAATCCTGGAGCTAACAAAACAACTTCACGAGGAGCGGAACCTCAACTCATACTTCAACACAAAGAGGAAACGTCCATGGGAGATTTAAAACCCCATATTTGTATTCATTTCATTTTTATTGTAAGCCCAAGTGGCAAACAAATTTATTACTAATAAAAGTTTACTTTCTTGATTGTTTAAGCAAATTTAAATCCTGCGGTCCTTGAAAACATTGCATACGCATTTATACACCATATCATTGCATCACAGGTTTCTTGTGCACAGGTTTCTTATCTCCTCGCTGTTTATTTCAGCAATGGCTCTTGAACAAACAGTTAAAGATCTCCAGGCACAAAATGCACAGTTTCAAGAGCCGATCCTGAACTTGTCCAAAGGGCAGGATGAATTGAAGACACTGCTGGCCAAGAAGAGTAAGAAGACTAGAAGGTCAGGAGGCCTCATCAACATGGGAAGAAGGTTCAGAGGTCCTGTCAAGACCAAGGAACAGGTTGAAGATTATGAGTATGAAGAGTCTGAGAAAGAGGGAGGCAGTCTCCACAATACAATGGGGGACTCTGATTCTGAAGCTAACTACTATCATGATCCTAATGAAGATAAGTTCAAGATGCTGGTGGATAGAATGGATGCTATGGAATTGTAAAAGTCTTTTGGGCTGGATTTTGAAGACTTGAGTTTGATATCTGGGGTGGTTATACCCATTGGTTTCAAGGTTCCTGCTTTTGTAGTGTATGATGGTGTCTCTTGTCCCAAGCTGCATCTGAGGTCTTATGTCCGGAGAATTCAACTCCATACTGCTGATAAAAAGTTGTGGATCCATTTCTTCCGAGAGAGCTTATCTGGAGCTCAATTGGAGTGGTACTATCAGTTGGAGAGTGTCAACATCCGTGATTGGAATGATCTTGCTGAAGCCTTTTATAAGAAATATCAATACAATGCTGATCTAGCACCAACTCGCATGCAACTACAGAGCATGTCTATGGGTGCTAAAGAAAACTTCAAGGAGTATGCCCAAAAGTGGAGAGATTTGGCTGGTAGGGCACAACCTCCTCTAACTGACAGGGAGTTAGTGGATATGTTCATGTGTACGTTGAATGGTCCTTTTTATAGTCATCTCATTGGAAGCTCATCATCTGGCTTCACTGAGTTGATAATGACAGGAGAGCGCGTAGAAAGTGGTATAAGGAGTGGCAAGATCCATGTGGGTGCTTCTTCATCCAGTACTACAAAGAAGCCCCCTAGTGGGAAGAAAGAGTCAAATGCTGTTTATGGTCAACCTGATCGTAATAGGAGGCACCAATCTGTGAGTGCAGTTCATATCTCCAATCCTACTCCTGCAACACCAGAACAACCATAAAGCAATCAGCAGAGGCCTAAAAGACAGTTCACCAAGTTCAACATGTCACTGGCCCAAGCCTTGCAACACTTGTTGAAGGGTGAACTCATCACTTTGAAGGACCCTCCTCAGAACCCCAATGTTACCTCTCCCAGGTACAATCCTAATGCACGATGTGCATATCATTCTAATTGCCCAGGACATGATACCAATAATTGTTGGATATTGAAGAATAAGATTCAGGATATGATTGATGCTGGAGAGATTGAGTTTGACCCTCCGAGTACTCCAAATGTGATTACTGCTCCCATGCCAAATCATGAAAAGACCGTCAATGCCATTGATGAAGTTTCACATATTTCCTCAGTTGCAGATGTGACTACACCATTGTCTGTTATTAAGAAGAAGTTGGTACAAGCTGGGTTCTTTCCAGGTTGTAATGAAGATTGTTTCTATTGTGCTTATAAACCGGATAGTTGCTGGAAGTTGAAGGATGGAATTCAATGCCTCATGAACAATTACACAATATTGTTTGAGAGGACACCTTCTGTGGAGAGCATGGTTGAACATATAACTAAAGGTGCGAAGGTTGAAGAGGTGGATATGGTTGATAAAGTGCCGGTAAGGATTACTTCCAAGGGTCCTGTCAAAATCACTCGTAAGGGTCCAATTAAGATTACTGCTGAAGGCCCTGTGAAGATTGTCGTTGAAGCTAGAGTGGCTCCTATGATCATTACCACTCCTGGTCCTATTCCGTACACTTCTGATAAAGCGGTGCCTTGGCATTATGGCTCCGATGTTTATATTCATGGTGTTAAGCAGGAACCCTTAGCTGAGACATTTGTTGCTGATGAAAACCTTGATGTTGATAATATTGCTGGATCTAGTAAGATCAGACGAAGCGGAAGAGTTTTCTCTACTCCGGCTACCTCCAAGAATACAGTTACTCCAAATACTGATGCTCGGGGAAAAGGTCCTGTTATTGAACCTATACAAACTGATGTACCAGTTGTTGATGATCTTTCTAAGCAGATGGAAGAAGTATTGAAGATCATTCGCAAGAGTGATTATGACATTGTTGATCAATTGGGGCATACTCCCTCCAAGATTTCTATGTTGTCCTTACTGTTGTGTTCTGAGGCTCATGCCAAAGCCTTGATTAAATTTTTGAAGACCGCTCACGTACCAAATGAGATTTCTGTAGACCAGTTTGAAAATTGTGTTGCACACTTGACCTATGATAATGGGTTAGGTTTCTCCGATGCTGATTTGACTCCTGCCAAGAGGGATCATAATAGGGCTCTACATATCTCTATTGAATGTAGGGGCACTACCCTATCACATGTGTTAATAGACAATGGTTCCTCGCTGAATGTGTTGCCCAAGGAAGTTCTGAATAAGCTTAGTCCTGAAGATGCTGTGTTGAAGCCCAGTAATATAGTGGTGAAGGCGTTTGATGGCCCGAGAAGAGTGGTGCATGGAGAAATTGATCTCCCAATAAAAGTAGGTTCTCAAGTCTTCAATGCTACTTTTTATGTAATGGATATTCGTCCCTCGTATTATTGTTTGCTTGGGCGCCCCTGGATTCATGGGGCAGGTGTTGTAACCTCCACCTTACATCAGAAGTTGAGATATCCAGTAGAAGGAAAAGTTGTCACTGTTTACGGAGAGGAAGGATATATAGTTAGCCATGTGAACACCTTTAAGTATCTCGAAGTGGAAGGTGAATATGTTGAAACTCCATGCCAGACGTTTGAAGTAGTTCCTTGGGTTGTTAATAATTTTGAAGCTCCTCCTGTTGTCAAGAAAGTTCCCGTGGTCACCAGAGTACCTCCAACAATGGCCTCCCTCAAAGATGCTAGAGTTGTGGTGGATGAAGGTGGTTGTACTATTTTGGGTCAGCTTCCTGACATTCCTTACAAGTCTGACAAATTTGATTTGGGTTTCACTGTAGAGTCCCAGAAGGCTGTTTGTCGTGCGCGTGCTGTTCGTATCACCAGTCAAGGGATTATGAAAGACCAGATTAATGCTGTGGGTGACTATGATGAAGACTACAACTTGAATGCTTGGATTTTTCCTACTGTGGGTGATGGGCTCAATAATTGGAAAGCTGAAGATGTTATTTCTATCTCCTTTAGTCAGGAGTAAATACTATTATTGTGTTATTACTTTTAAGTTTGTAATTTTTGAACAGTTAAACTCTTAAGCCTTGTGCCTTACCCGGGGCACAATGGTGTGCTTGTTTCGGGATGTCATTTCATTTGCATACTTCATTCAATAAAAATCAGTGGACGTTTCGTTTTCGTAAATATTGTGTTCATTGTCTTTCTTTTATTTTACTATTCTTTTATTAGCTATGTGTTCTTACACACACCCACATCACTAAAATGCAGATCCTCATCCACTCTGGATCCTGTTGATAACAGTTCTACTATTGCCAATTATAATTTCGAGAATCCGATCTATCAAGCTGAAGATGGAAATGAGGACGATTGTGAAGTACCTGTAGAGCTTGCTAGGTTGTTACAACAAGAAGAGAAAGCTATACAGCCACATGAAGAGCCAATCGAAGTTGTGAATCTGGGAACTGAAGAAAACAGGAAAGAGATCAGAATAGGGGCTGAATTAGAGGATGGTGTCAAGAGCAGATTGATTCAGATGTTACATGATTATGTGGAGATCTTTGCTTGGTCTTATGAAGATATGCCAGGGTTGGATACAAACATTGTGGTTCACCGCTTACCGGTAAAAGAAGATTGTCGTCCAAAGAAGCAGAAGGTTCGTCGCATGCGTCCTGAGATGTCAGAGAAGATTAAGGCAGGGTTATGAAACAGTTTTATGCAGGGTTCTTAGCTGTGACTTCTTACCCTCAATGGGTTGCAAATGTGGTACCGATACCTAAGAAAGATGGTAAGGTACGTATGTGTGTAGATTACAGGGATTTGAACAAGGCCAGCCCCAAAGATGGCTTTCCACTTCCTCATATTGATGTTCTGGTAGACAACACTGCTCAGCATAAGATATTCTCTTTCATGGATGGTTTCTCTGGTTACAATCAAATCAAGATGGAACCTGAAGATATGGAGAAGACTACATTTGTTACACAATGGGGCACTTTTTGTTATAAAGTAATGCCATTTGGTTTGAAGAATGTCGGGGCAACATATCAGCGTGCTATGGTGGCTTTGTTTCACGATATGATTCATCATGAGATAGAGGTATATGTGGATGATATGATAGCCAGGTCCCAGAATGAAGAACAACATCTTGATCATTTGCATAAGTTGTTTGAGAGGTTGAAGAAATACAAGTTGAGATTGAACCCAAACAAGTGTACTTTTGGAGTTAGATCTGGTAAACTCCTGGGTTTCATTGTCAGTGGAAAAGGTATTGAAGTGGATCCTACAAAAGTGAAAGCTATATAAGAGATGCCAGCTCCCCGTACTGAGAAGGAAGTTAGAGGTTTCTTGGGACGATTGAATTACATTGCAAGATTTATTTCCCAATTAACAGCTACCTGTGAGCCAATCTTCAAGTTGTTGAAGAAAGATCAGGTAATGGAGTGGAATGATGAGTGCCAGACTGCCTTTGATGAAATCAAGAAATATCTTCTAGAACCTCCCATTTTGATGCCACCAGTTGATGGAAGACCCTTGATTATGTACTTAACAGTATTAGACAACTCAATGGGGTGTGTGTTGGGGCAACATGACGAGTCTGGTCGAAAAGAGCAGGCAATATACTACCTTAGCAAAAATTTTACCGACTGTGAAACAAGATACTCACTGCTCGAGAAAACTTGCTGCGCTTTGGCATGGGCTGCTCGCCGACTAAGACAGTATATGTTGACTCATACTACCTTATTGATTTCAAAGATGGATCCAATCAAGTACATATTCGAGAAACCTGCTCTCTCCGGAAGAATAGCAAGATGGCAAATGATCTTAACAGAATATGATATACAATATACTACTCAGAAGGCCATTAAAGGAAGTGTTGTAGCTGATCATTTGGCTCATCAAGCAGTAGATGATTATCAGTCAATGAGTTTTGAGTTCCCTGATGAAGACATTATGATTATTACCAAAGAACCTGGACAATATGACGGACCTGAACAAGGATCCCGATGGACTATGGTTTTTGATGGAGCTTCTAATGCACTTGGTAATGGTGTTGGTGTTGTGATTAGTTCCCCTGAAGGTTGTCATAACCCGATTACTGCCAGACTTTGTTTCTATTGTACCAATAACATGGCTGAGTATGAGGCATGTATCTTGGGTATCAAAGTTCCCATTGATATGAAGATTCAGTTCCTTGACGTGTATAGAGATTCAGCCCTGGTAGTAAGTCAGATCAAAGGAGATTGGGATACCAAGCATGATAACCTCATCCCTTACAGAGAGTATGTATTATCTTTGATCCCACATTTCAAAGAGATTACCTTTGGACATATTCCACGAAGAGAAAATTAGTTGGCAGATGCACTAGCCACCATGGCATCTATGTTTGAGATTAGCTGGGATGATGAAGCTCCCAAGATTACTATTGACAGATTTGAGAAGCCTGCATACTGCAATGAGATTGACACTGAAGAAACAGAAGAGAAGCCTTGGTTCTATGAAGTGAAAAGATATCTTGAAGCTCAGGAGTTCCCTGAAGGGACATCTGTCAAAGATAAGAAGTTTCTGAGGAGGTTTTCTGCTAAGTTCTTCTTGAGTAATGGAATTTTGTACAAACGCAATCATGATTCCACTTTGCTTCGTTGTGTGGATAAGAAAGAAGCAACAGAGATTATGGAAGATATGCACGATGGGATCTTTGGCACTCATTCTAGTGGTCATACTATGGCAAAAAAGATATTGAGAGTAGGTTACTATTGGTCTACCATGGAAGCTGACTGCTATCAACATTCCAGAACATGTCAAGGGTGCCAAATCTATGCTGATAAAGTCCATGTACCTCCATCACCATTGAATGTGTTGACTGCTCCTTGGCCTTTTGCCATGTGGGGCATTGATATGATTGGTGAGATCAAACCTACTGCTTCTAATAGACATCGTTTCATCCTGGTTGCTATTGATTACTTTACAAAGTGGGTAGAGGCAGCTTCATTTGCATCTGTTACTAAGAATGTGGTGGCTCGATTCATTAAGAATAATCTCATATGTAGGTATGGCATCCCTGAAAGGATTATTACTGAAAATGGATCTAATCTGAACAACACTATGATTACTGATCTCTGCATGCAATTCAAGATTAAGCATCATAACTCTTCTCCATATCTTCCAAAGATGAATGGGGCAGTAGAAGCTGCTAATAAGAACATCAAGAAGATTCTACAGAAGATGACTGTCACTTACAAAGATTGGAACGAGATGTTACCATTTGCTCTTCATGGCTATCGTACTATAATACGTACTTCAACAGGGGCAACCCCATTCTCCTTAGTATATGGTATGGAAGCAGTTCTGCCCATTGAAGTTCAGATACCCTCCTTAAGAATTATGAAGGATGCAGGCTTGGATGAAGATGAGTGGGTTCAGACTCAACTTAACCAGATAAATTTGATTGATGAGAAGAGGTTAGCAGCTGTTTGTCATGGCCAGATGTACCATAAACGAATGATCAAGGCTTTCAACAAGAAGGTTAAGCCAAAGGTATATCAGGCTGGTGACTTGGTAATCAAGCGTATCATACTACCACAGGGTGATCCTAGGGGCAAGTGGACTCCAACATATGAAGGACCATTTGTGGTCAAAACAGTATTCTCAGGAGGTGCCATGATGCTTACTACTATGGATGGTGAAGACTTCCCGCAGCCTGTAAACACAGACATAGTTAAAAAATACTACGCCTAAAAAGAGACCCGCTAGGTTGACTGACCTAGGCAAAAATAAGGGCATCCCGGCGAACCAAAAGGGTTCAGGCAAAAATTAGGGATATATAAAAAAAATGTACACCCGGCAAGTCGAAAACCTGAAAAGGCGGCTTGGGCAAAAAAGGGTATCCTGGTGGATTGAAAACCTGAAAGGGCAATCCAGGCAAAAGTTAAGGATTAAAGCGTATGACTATGTCTCGTTTGGATCACCCATGAAACTACAACCAGTTGTGCTACTTAACCCAAGTTCGAACAGATAAAGATCAATCCAATCATTTCCGTCTCGACAGCAGAAGATGAGATACTTGAAGATAATTGCAATAGTAGAATTGAAACTCAATAGGATTATTTCCCACATAGCTGATTTTCTTTGTTTTGTAAAAAAATTTATGACGAATTCCTCTTACTAGGATTTCTGTCTCCTTGTACCAACTTGCCTATGTATGGGCCACTTTGTGATATAAATAAAATTTCATCTTTGAATCCAGATTTACTTTTACCCTATTTACATAAGCGAAACGTCCATTGGTTGTGTTTGAATGTATGTATGCTTTTGAATATGATTGATGTTTACCAGAAATGCATAAATGCTTAATATGATTGATGTTTACCAGAAATGCATGAAATGCAGTAATAGTATTTACTAAGGACGAACGAGGGAAGGAATTCAACGAAGCTTCGCCGGTTCATCCCCACGAGACAGCTACAAATCCCCCAGTAGGGCAAATCCATCTTCACAAATACTTCGAGTTACATCTCCCCTGGAATTTATGTCCATCTCTTTTATCCTCAGTAGGGATACTCAGGAAATTATTCCTTCAATAGGAGTACGACGAACGAAGACGGGAGGTTATGGATACCATACTATCACGAAAGGTTATGGATACCATACTATCACGAAAGGTTATGAATACCATACTATCAAACGAAGACGGGAGGTTATGAATACCATACTATCAAACAAAGACGGGAGGTTATGAATACTATACTATCAAACGAGACGGGAACGAGTTCCTCATATTCTTCAGCAACGAATCGGGATTTATTTTCCCTGGCCAGCAGTTGTTATACGAAGATATTCAGACGCTTCAGACTGCATGATTCATACATACATCATTTACATCATACCATAACATACGTATCCATAAATACATAATACATTTACTTAGGTGCATCATACTATACATGCATACATATTGCATAGACTAACATTCTCCTTGCAGGATAGTTATATGCAGGTAAAACAATATCAACAACTTATAACGGGTCAGAAATGATCCATACATTTGCTCAAGATGTCCTTGAATAGCAGGCAAACGGTCTGTAAAAATATCCATTCCCTGGTTCAAGACATTATTCAGAAGAACAAATCCTGACGTTCTTTTGGCCCTTGAAAAGCAGGCAAACGGTCTGTAAAAAGATCCATTCCCTGGTTCAAGACATTATTCAGAAGAACAAATCCTGACGTTCTTTTGGCCCTTGAATAGCAGGCAAACGGTCTGTAAAAAGATCCATTCCCTGGTTCAAGACATTATTCAGAAGAACAAATCCTGACGTTCTTTTGGCCCTTGAATAGCAGGCAAACGGTCTATAAAAAGATCTATTCCCTGATTCAAGACATTATTTAGAAGGACAAATCCTGACGTTCTTTTGACCCTTAAGAACAAATCCTGACGTTCTTTTGGCCCCTTGAATAGCAGGCAAATGGTCTGTAAAAAGATCCATTCCCTGGTTCAAGACATTATTCAGAAGAACAAATCCTGACGTTCTTTTGACATTGGAGAATAGGCAAACAGTCTGTAATCCAAAATATTTCCAGAAAAGATAATCATCACAAGATTTATTCCTATTGGTCCATTCAACAACTCAACTCAGGTTGCATAAAAGATTCAGAGACGGCTTATACAAAGACCTAGTACTGACATCCAGTATCAACATAAAGACATCATCACATCCAGATATTTTAGATGGCATCTCTAAGCCCATCTCCAGGTCATCCTGATGGCATCTCTAAGCCCATCTCCAGTTCCTCCAAGTGGCATCTTTAAGCCCACTCAGACATATACAACTAACCATCAGTATTACTCTATGCACTAGTGAGTGCAAATTTTTGGGCTTTTGTGTTCAATCCCCTTCAACCTTCCAGGTCACGAATGGCACATATGTCAATCTAACCCCTCAGGTTTCATAAAATTGAACAGGGGCAGCTGTTGCACCCCAAAATTTGCCCTCCACAAGACAAGACTTTGTGTGCCAAGAGGTTCACAAGGTTCACAAGGTTCACATGGTTCACAAGACATCTCATGAGATTCACAAGGTTCACAAGGTTCACAAGGTTCACAAGACATCTCATGAGATTCACAAGGTTCACAAAGTTCACAATTAGTCAGAAGATTTGACAATACCCTCAGACAATGCATCCTCCTAAGCACTGCATCCGAAACTAGGGTTTTGACTTTAATCAGGCTAAATAAACTTCCAAGACTTCAAGTGAGCTTCATAACATCTTATATGTGTACAATAATCCCCATGTCAAGTTTCAAGACTTTTCTCAAAGGTTTGCTCAGTCAGATGATCAGATAGGTTAAAATCAGTCAAAGTAGTTAAAAAGTCAAACTGAGGTCAATTGTGGTCAAACCAAGGTCAAACTTCATGATGTTTTGCCAACATCAAGTATATGAAGTAAAATTCATCATTTGATCATGGTTTGATCATGATTCATCAAGGAGATTTCAGATCATCAAGAATCAGGAGTTTCTAAATTAGGGTTTTCACAGGAAAAGTCAACTGAACTTTGACCAGCCATAACTTTCACATGCTTCATCAAAAATTTTCCATCCAAAGCTCATTTTGAAGGAAATTGAATTCTATACAACTTTGTGTCTCACAAGCCAAGCCCAAAAATGCTTCATTCGGAAGGTATGAGCTAAGACATTATAGGTCCTTTTGAAAGTCAACAAAAAGTCAACAACTTCAAAAGAGCATAACTTGAGAATGGTAAACGATATGGACAT
The DNA here is from genome assembly GCA_963966055.1 of Lathyrus aphaca. NCBI lineage: Eukaryota > Viridiplantae > Streptophyta > Magnoliopsida > Fabales > Fabaceae > Lathyrus > Lathyrus aphaca. The sequence goes on from OZ014522.1 coordinate 230,703,800, forward strand.
GAAACCAATGAGGTTGGTTAGAGGACTCTTTAAGCTTTCCAAAATGTCCAATAACACCCTCATAGCATTAAAATTGAAGGATTTGTGTCCATGCAAAGTTGGGAAATTTTAGGGAAGTTTATGAAGCAAATAAGGCCTTAAATCAAATTTTTGCTAAATGAGCCCACCAAATTGCTATCCCATCTTTACAAAAACACCAAGCACGACCCAACCCACCTATTTTCTGATTTTTTATTTTTTATTTCATATTTATTTGAATTTTATTCATTAAAATACCATTTAAATTGAAATAAAATATAAAATCAAATATTTAAAAAGGGATTTTGTTTCTAGAATGTTATAAATGACATTTGGATCAGATTGATACACAAGTTATGAGGATTGTCCTAAAATAGCAAGGTTGGATCAAATAAAAATCAAGTTTTATGACATAATCTTTTTCAATATTCAAATGATCCAAAAGTCCAAAGAATCATACAATTTTTTGACCTAATCTCATTCACATATATACATAGAACATATCACAACCTCAAGGACGAATTTTTGCAGCCTCTTGCACCACTTTCAAACTTCACCAAAACCATAAAAACTCAATTTTCGGTTTCCATATTTGAAGAGGTTTCAAGGTATTCTAAAGACACTACAAGCTTCCTTAAGCTTCTCTGAATCTAAACCACCCCTTACATGCCTCTGATTCATCCTCATTTGCATAATCCGAAGCATTCTTGCTCTCAATCTATTTTTTTTCGATTCATTGAATTTACATGTTTACAATGAGTTTTGATGATATACTAATGTTTGTTGATGCACATAGATGATTTCTGGGTTGTTTTTGTGAAGAACCATGGACGAATACAATAGATGCCATTGTTAGGGTTTCGGCCATCACTTTAGGGTTTTACGTTTTACATTGTTTTTGGACATTCTAAAGACATGGCTATAACGTATAAACTATAAGCAATTGATCTGGGTTATTGATTTTTATTATTATGATGGTTTTCATGATGTTTCAAAAAACATAGGATTCTGGTTTTGAAAATTCGCAGGTAAATGCGTATGAGAAATCGCAAGTGTTTTCGCAGGTAAAACGAAGAAGATGAAGTTTGTTGGCGCGAAATCCAGGATTCAAAAAGTTAACTTATTTTATATTGTTTGTTTTGCGTTTATGTTTCAAAGAGCATGAGTGCCCTGGTGGTTTTGATGCGCGTGGTATATGTTGTAAGGTCTGGGTTCGAATCCAGCCAGGAACAATTTTTGTTTCAATTTCTTTTGTTTTGCAGGATTAGAATAAAAACAATTTTATGCTATTGTCTATCACCAACGCGTAGCTGGCCCAGTGGCTGGTTTGTTTGTCCAGGGGATGCAAAGCCTAGGGCCTGGGTTCGAATCCCAGCCCCAGGTATGTTCTTTTTTCATATTTTCATTTATTTTGTTTTGTTTATAATATGTTTAATTAATTTAATTAATAATAAATGTTAAAAATAAAAATAGTTATATTATTTTTCTTATATAATTCAAAAACTTATAGTTTTAAAAATAATTCAAACTTTATTAATAAAAGTTATTTATATTTATTTTATTGTATATATTTAATATTTGTATGTATTTTTTGTATAATCAATTTAATTATATTTAGATTAATTTATAAACCCTAATTTTTTATATAAACCCTAATTTTCTTTATAAACCCTAATTATGTTATAAATCTTAACTTATTTTTTCTAAAATTTAAAATTGTATATATTTATTTTATAATTTGTTTATATTATTATTGTATGTAGTTTTATATATATAAATAATTTAATTAAGTTTAGAATAAATAATTAACCCTAAATTTATTTTTCCAAAACAATTAAAAACCCTAATTTTATTTTATGATTTTTATTTCTTGTTTTTATCATGCTTGTATAATTATAATTCACAAATATTTTTAATATGTACATATAATTAAATTATTAAAATTATTAATTAGATTATTTAGTATATAATTATTATTATTTATTTTTCTTAAAATTCTAAAAATAATTATTCATTTAAAATTGAACTTTTAATTATTATTATGCTAACTTCTTTTTCTTATATTTATTTTGTTTATTATTACTAACCTTTTTGTTTATTTATTTATTATGTGTTTATTTATTTAATTTATTATTATTATGTAATTGTACACATTATGTAATAGTTGTAGAATTTATTATTATTTAATTGCCATGGTTAGTAAAATAGGGAGTGTAAACGTGTTTGTATTAAAAATTGAATTTAGATCACTAATTTGTAAGATAAATACTTGAAATTTGTACACGCACACACGTAAGTCGATCTTGGATCGCCATCTCACATTCTTAAGGATATCTCTCATGTTGCCTAAAGAAAAAGGTCAAGTAAGGTGTATAAAGCAAAGTCCCTTCATTTATTTATGTCATCTAGTCCCTTAAAAGATAAAAAGATCAAGTCCCTTCATGGTTGCCTTCGTAAATGATCTTGTCCCTTTCGAATAAAAGATGATAAGTCCCTTCGTATTGCTAAGACACCTTACAGTTGCCTAAACACATATGACCCTTCACATGTCGCTTATAACATCCAAGGTAATGACTACATATTCCTTAATAATAGGGATAGTCTTACCATTGAAAGAACATTTAAGAACAGTAAAGATTTAACATAGGGTAGGTTCCTCTTAAGTACTTGCTCACTTTTCTTCAAAATACTTCATTACACTTCACATTTTCAAACAAATTTTCAAAACAAAGTCTTTATATATATCCATACAAGGATCATTATAAAGTGCTTAAGAAAATTTCTAATCACACACTACACTTCTCAAAACAGTTTAAAGTGAGCTAAGTAACTAAGAGCCCATGGATAACCATGGATGTAAAAGGTGATAACACCTTCCCTTTACATAACCTACCCCCCGAACTCAAAAATCTTTTAAGGTCTTTCCTGTTCTTTTATGCCCTTTCCTTTGGATAAAATAAAAGTCGGTGGCGACTCTTGCTATCTGCAACATAACTAAAGTCAGTTCTCCCACCGTGTTACACCCATACCAATCAAACTATGCCATCACCAACCTTCTGACCAATCAAGACATTACATACAAACATTATGGAGCTCATTTCACAACACACACAAGCCTGAATCCTCCCATAACTCAGCTTTCACAAAATTTGCCAAAAACTTCAAGTCTTCGAAACTCTCAGCACAACCATCAAACCTCATAACTCTTTGCACCAATCATCTATACACATCACAATGAACACAAACCATCCATTAAAATGGCCTAAAAGCTCACAAAGCAAAGATATGATTCCTGGTGCAGCAGAACTGAATCATCAAAATCAGCCATTACAAGCTTGTTCCAAGCATCATAGCATCCTAAGGAAGTCCATTAGAGATGATTTGCACCAAAGAGAGGTCCAGAAAGCCCAGAATCAGAAAGCTCCATCTCAGGTATACCTCAAGAACATTTTTCTCAAAGCTTTGATTTTAAGTTACAATGTAATAGAGCTTGTTTCCCTGATCATTTTTCACTTTGAATTTTTGAAAATGGTGGAGAAATGAGGATTTCAAAAGCTTCTGAAATTTTGTCCAGATTTTTGTTTTTCTCCGATTCTCCATGTTTGTGTGTTATAAATCATGTTTAAAGGATTATTTGAGTTCAGTGTGAGTAGGGGATCATTTATGGGCAACTAATTTGGGGTGGGGTGACCTGTAGAGCAACCTAGGGTTTTTGCCTCGCCGGAGAAGATGACCGGAGCTCCCCTCCGATCACCTGAAAGTGATTAACCCTAATTAGGGTTTAGCTGCCCAGTTTGAATGTAGGCCCTTAGATGCGTGATTAGCTTAAGGTACGAACGACTCAGATTAGCTCATTAGGATTAATTTCTGATTAATTAATTTAATAAAAGTCATTTAACCAGATTTGATATGGACCCTCCATAAGCGCGCGCAGTCAAGCTTTGTTTCTCATGTTTGAATCTCAACCCTTGGATATGCATACTTCCATTTTAATTAATTTTTATTTCATTTTTATTCATTTCTTTTGTACATTTTATTTAAAATATCAAAACTCATCAAAAAAATGTGATTTTTTGCATTTCTGATCCAAATAATTTTCTCAACCTGAAAATAATTTTTATTTTATTTTTTTTCATTTAAAAAGTATTTTTAAAATATTTAAATGTTATTTTTAATTAATTAATGGACTTTAATTAATTAAAAATGCATTTAGGTTTCTAAAAAATCACTAAAAACTTCATGAACCATTCCAATACATTTAGAAACATTTTCAAACTCATCATACAAATTTCTTTTTAGGTTTGATCATAATTTCACAATTTTCTTTGAATTAGGGTTCTTAAAAATCACTTTTTCTAACCCTAACTTGAAAAATTCATTTCTGCCTAACCATGATAAGTTTGAACTTGATTCTTTTTGCATTGTTTCACATATTGCATATAGTTTCTAGGTTATTTTTCTCATGATTTTATCTTGCATTTTCAATTTGATTTGCATTTTCCTTTAAGAATCACCCAAAAAAACCTAGCAAACTTAGAAATTTCATAACTTCCACTAGGTTAAGCTTCTTACCTTCTCCTTTGGGGTTTGATCTTGTATAGATTTAGGGTTTGTTTGAGTCCAATTTCAAATTTTTATCATGATGTATGCTTCTGTTTTGGTCATTTGCATCTCATACATTCATAAAACCCTAATTTCTCATGTTCATTTGCATTCATCTTTGCATATCATCATCATGTGAACTTGCCATGACATTTCAAGCATTTGTATGAAATCTTAAGACATGCTTGAACATTGCTTGATCATTTCTTCATCCATTTGCTATGATTTTCATCCATTACACTTCATGGACATTCATGTCTTTTCATGCTTCTAAACATGCTCTCATTGCATCTCATCCTTGTACGATCATTCATATGCATATTGTATGACTTTGCATCATCTCACATGCCATTTATATTGCATATTCACTTCTGACTTTGGTCCTTGCACCTCATTTCACTTCATTTCCTTTTGCTTTATGTCTTATACATCTATACTAACATTTTAAGGAACTTTTGGTAAGTTATTTGGGAGGTGGATTTGCCTTCACTTCCCATCTCTTCTCATCATTCATATGCATATTTACTTGTCTTTGAAGTGAATTTGTTTCACTTGTGTTCCATTCTTCTTACTTTCTTTCTTTTAAGTTACTTATCTTCTTCAGGAAGTAAGTAACTTATTCTTCTTCTTCCTTCTCTTTTCACATTACTAATCACCAAGACTTTATCTTGTAAATTGGGCCTTACATTAGGGTTATATCTCTTCCTTATGGTTATGAGGGACTAACTCTAGTGTTTAATGGACAAGTCCCCCTCAAGTTGTCTTACAAACTTAACATCCACTTCTTAATCTCATCCCCTAATTAAAATCCATTTAATAAAGGTTTGTTATATAATGAATTTAATCCCTAACCATGGATTAAGTTGAGGTATCTTCCTCAGCTTAAGGGTTCGCATCTATTATCCTTCTATTAGGATGGTGTAATGAGTTCACTAATCTGTGATTAGAGCTTAAACTCATTACTTAACACTAAACAAAACACCAAAAACATTTAATTAATCACCAGTAGGTTAATGATCTTAATCCTACATCATCATGGTAATTAAGTTGAGATGCTTATCTCATACTTAAGTAGGCTCATTATCCCTAAACAGGGAGGATATAATGAGTTTACAAGCCCTTGATTTAGGCTTAAGCTCATTAACTTATGCAAAACACCAAAAACAATAAAAAACTAAAAACACAAAAACAAACAATAATCGTCTCCTTTGGGATTCTTTTCTCATCACACTCATTCACAAAAGAGAACTTGCTTCTTCCGTCTAATGCAAGACAGTCAGCACTCGAGCCAGACGAGTCATACACTTGAGCATAGACAAGCAAGCAGTTCACAGTCAATTTTATCTTCAGTCTCTTTGAGTCGAACTACGGTGTTCTGACTTCCTCATTGCACGCGAGGATACGTAGGCGTAACTTAACAGTTATCGAACAAAAGTCACTGTGTCTTCCCCCTCTTTCAGCATTCTTTCTAAAGCCTCAGTCCCTGAGCAATTCACCTTTTTCACTGACATTTGTACTTTCGCTTCCTAGCTTTTGCACACAGATAGCCCATACACTTACCCCTTTTAAACACAATCTTGTAAGTGTGGATCCCGTCGAGTACGACAGACGATCTGGGTGCTAATACCTTCCCAGGTCGTAACCAACCCCCTTTCTCAGTTTCTCTAGTTCGCAACCGTCTTATCCATCTCTTTCTAGGTTTATGCAGCATTACCTTTCCTTCGGGATAAAAATGCCTAGTTGGTGACTCTATTAAATTCAACCTCATTCTGTCTTTCGCCGACGATTCATGTTTGCACCGGGATGTAAATCTTTGGGAGCGACAGGGGCCACACATTCTTTTGTATCTTCTAATTGTGTGAAGCGACTCGGGTTGCGAGTATTTCCTTTGTTTCCTCCGATGGTGGTTACTACTGCTATGGATTAAACTGTTGAGATTCCCCTTAGGTGTGAGAATTGTACCTTGTCTGTGGATGGTAGAACTTTTCAAATTGATCTCATTTGTCTGCCTCTTAAGAAAGTTGATGTCATTCTGGGAATGGACTGGTTATCTGCGAATTCTGTGTTTATTGGATGTGAAGAAAAGTTGATCCTTATTCCCTCCGTCGAAGCGCCTTCGAAATATTTTTTGACAACGATCTTAGAAGGTACGGTTGGAATGGTAAATTTTCTATTTGAAAAAGAGGAGTCTGTTTTGCTTGTCCTTACTAAAGAGGAGAGTAATGGCCAGTAAGTTTTGAATATCCCGATAGTTTGTGAATTTCCTGATGTCTTCCCCGAGGATGTCACTTCCTTACCGGAGGTAAGGGAAGTTGAATTCTTAGTTTACCTGATACCGGGAACGACTCTTATATCCGTTTCCCCTTATCGGATGGCTCCACTCGAGTTGAAAGAGTTGAAGGATCAATTGGAGGATTTGATGGCAAAGCATTTTGTAAGGCCTAGTGTTTCACCGTGGGGAGCTCCTATTTTGTTGGTAAAGAAGAAGGATGGCGGTATGAGATTATGCATAGATTATCGTAAGTTGAACAAGGTTACGATCAAGAATAAATACCCCTTACCGAGGATAGACAATCTTTTAGATCAATTGAAAGGAGCCTGCATGTTCTCGAAGATTGATCTGAGATCGGGCTATCACCAGATTCGTGTGAAGAGTTCTGATGTTCCGAAGACTGCGTTCAGAACCCGTTACGGTGATTACGAATTCTTAGTCATGCCTTTCGATGTGACGAATGCCCCAACTGTTTTTATGGACTACATGAATCAGATATTTCAGAATTATTTGGATCAATTTGTGGTGATCTTTATCGATGACATTCTTATCTATTCTCGTACTCCGCAAGAGCACGGAGAACATCTAAGGATTGTCCTATCGATACTTCAAGAGAAGCAACTTTTTGCTAAGTTTAGCAAGTGTGAGTTATGGATGTCGGAAGTTAAGTTTATTGGACATGTTATATCACAGGGGGGTGTAGCAGAGGATCCGTCAAAGAATAGAAGCCGTGATTAATTGGGAGAGACTGAAGAATTTTTCAGAAGTAAGAAGTTTCTTGGGTTTGGCAGGTTACTATAGGATATTTATTAAAGGTTTTTCTCAGATGGATTTACCGTTAACTAAGCTTACTAGGAAGGATTTCGTTTACGAATGGGATTCTAGTTGCGAGCAAAGTTTTGTGTGGTTGAAGGAGAAATTGACGACTGCACCAGTTTTGATTATTCCCGATCCTGAAAAATCTCATGAAGTGTTTTGCGATGCTTCGAAGATGGGATTAGGAGGTGTTCTCATGCAAGAAGGTCAAGTGGTAGCCTATGCTTCTAGACAGTTGAGAGTTTATGAGAAGAATTATCCTACTCATGATTTGGAATTAGCGGTCGTGGTGTTTACCTTGAAAGTGTGGCGGCACTATTTGTATGGTGTGCGTTTTGAGATGTTTAGTGATCATAAGAGTTTGAAGTACCTCTTTGATCAGAAGGAATTAAATATGAGACAAATAAGATGGATGGAGTACTTGAAAGATTATGACCTTGAATTGAAGTACCATCCGGGTAAAGCGAATAAAGTGGCAGATGCCTTGAGTAGAAAAGTGATTCATAGTTCCGAGCTAATGGTGTTGGAGTATGCATTATTGGAAAAGTTTCGAGATCTTAATCTTCAGTTTGTTTGGACTCCGAATGGTGTGATAATGGGAAATTTGAATATCAATTCTACCTTGAGGAATGAAATTCAACAAGCACAAGTTCTTGATGAGAAGTTGCAAGGAATGTTACTTCAACCGGGTTTTATAAGGGCGTTGGATGGGGTTATCCTATTCAACCAGAGGATTTGCGTTCCGAATGATGTCATGTTGAAAAGAAAGATTTTAGAGGAAGCCCATAAAGGTTCTTTTACGATACATCTGGGTTCTTTGAAGATGTATCAAGACTTGAAGAAGGATTATTGGTGGTCCAGAATGAAAAATGACATTGCGGTAATTGTGTCTGAGTGTGCGGTGTGTCAACAAGTGAAGATTGAACACCAAAGACCGGGCGGTTTGTTGCAACCTTTGGACATCCCAATTTGGAAGTGGGATATTTTTTCTATGGACTTTGCGGTAGGTCTACCAAGTACTCAAGGTGGTTATGACTCTGTTTGGGTGATTGTAGATCGGTTAACGAAATCTGCACATTTCTTAGCCGTTAAGACCACGTACAAGGCAAGTCATCTTGCGAGATTGTTTATTGCTGAGATTGTGAGATTTCATGGTGTCCCATCTAGTAATGTGTCGGATAGAGATCCGAAATTAACTTCTAGATTTTGGAGAGTGTTCCAACAAGCCATGGGTACGGAATTGCGGTTGAGTACTTCTAATCATCCTCAGATAGATGGTCAGACAGAGCATACAATTCAAACTATGGAAGATATGTTAAGGGGATGCGTTTTGGAAAGTAAAAGAAATTGGAAAGATCTTTTGCCACTGATAGAATTCTCTTACAATAATAGTTACCATGCAAGTATCGGAATGGCTCCATATGAGGCTTTATATGGGAGGAAGTGTAGAACACCATTGTGTTGGTCGGAGGTGGGCGAAGACCAGATTTGGGACCCGAAGTTATTCAAGAGACTACGGAAAAGATTCGGATGATTCGAGAAAAGATTAAACAAGCACAAGATCGTCAGAAGAGTTATGCAGACAACCGAAGGAGACCTTTGGAGTTTGATGAAGGTGATCATGTGTACTTGAAAGTCACTCCGAGATTGAGATTAAAAGGACCGTTCAAGTCGTGCAAGTTAAGTCCGAGATACGTAGGACCGTATCAGATCTTGGAAAGGATTGGTGAAGTTTCTTACACATTGGCCTTACCGCCCTCACTATCTGAAATGCATGATGTATTTCATGTATCTCAACTTCGTAGGTTCGTTCCCGATCCTCTTCAGCCTATTTTGCCGGATTCTATCGAGATAGAAGCAGATTTGACCTTTGAACCCTAACCAAGCAGTATTGTTGGAAGAGAAACCAAAGTGTTAAGAAACAAAGAGATATCGCTTGTTAAAGTGCAATGTGATGAGACGCATCCGGGTGATGCTACGTGGGAATTGGAATCGGAAATGCGGGAATCATATCCTCACCTATTCAGGTAATCTTTTAAATTCGAGGACAAATTTCTATTTAAGGGGGGAGGATGTAATACCCCGTAAATTATTTTAGTGCCCTTGATAATATTAATTGATATTAATATTGTCTCGGATTACTCTAAGAAATTTTAACGGAAATAAATGGAGTATTCAGCGGGATATTATTACATTAATTAGTATTAGCTGACTCAGAGGTTTTATAAAATATTAGATTAAGAGACATTTTTGGATACTCCCTAATTGGACCTGTCGGTGGGTAAATGTTATATTTTTCTTTAAGATACAAGTCTTTTCTTTTTTGGATAGAAATAAAAATAGAAGAAGAGAGAAAGGAAGAGAAAGAAGAAGAAAAAGTCTTGAAGAAGAAGAAGAAGACTCATAATATTGTGCTTCCACCATCCATTCTCCATTAAATCTTCTCCAATCTTCTTGCTAGAGGTGGGTTCATAGCTAGACACTTTTCCTTTTTTTTTGAAGCTTTTAGGGTTTAAGAGTTTTAGGTCAAATTATGAAAAATCCTAACAATCGGTAGTTTGATCGGTTACAAATTGGTATAAATGCTAATGTATGTTGTCTATAGGTATAGGAACATGTTAGATATGTTGTCTTGATGTTTGAATGAAATTGAATTGAGTTTTAACCTACTGTCATGATTTTTCACGTTATTGTTGTTGTCTGTGTTTGGTTAACCGGTTAACATATTGGTTAACAGGTTAACGCATTCAAAGTTTGCGCAGAAGCCCCTAGTTTGATTTGGTTAACCGGTTAACGGATTGGTTAACCGGTTAACACTGTAAGTTTGTGAAAAATGACTTAATTCCAAAACTTTGAAAATTCATAACTTGTTACTCGGTTATCCAATTTAAGTGTTCTTTATATCGATTGAAAGATAAAATTATGTACTTTCATGTGATGCCAATAAATGTTATTTTTACCCGACTTTTACCCGACTTTTCGATTATGCAGTAAAAATGCTAAGTTAGGGAGTTGTTAGCTTAAGGTAATAAAATGGTAAGAACTTGTGAGGTAGCTACGTTACCCTATGTTGTTACAAAATCGTTTTAGGGACTTGACAATGCTTAGGCGTCGATACTTGGAGGGTGTAATTGGGTTATTTAGTTGTTAAAAGTTGGAGGTTTACTCCCTTGTGTTATGTTTTAATTGTGAAATCGAATCCCTTAATGGATGTCGTGACCCGTACTCGTCCTGGTGTGGCTGGGCGAGGAAAGTATCCATTAGGATAAATAATGAGTGACCCGTGCTCGTCCTTGTGTGGCTGGGCAGGGAAAGTTACTTTGTGGTAAGGTGTCGTGACCCGTACTCGTCCTGGCATGGCTGGGCAGGGAAAGTACTTTAGATAGATAATGAGTGACCCGTGCTCGTCCTGGTGTGGATGGGCGGGGAAAGTTATCTATGCATTGAGGATCGAGTGACTCGTGCTCGTCTGCTACGGCTATGGCTGGGCGGGGAAAGATGCCTCCTAGCACCTTGTGTGTGCTCAGTTGTATTACTTAGATGTCTCTAGTATGTGAACTCGAAGTCTAGGTCTTCCCTGACTTGAGTGTTGTTTAGTTTAATCCTTTTAGAGCCGAGAGAACTCTAAGATAGGGAACTCACCGAGATGTTTTATCTCACCCCATGTTGATATTGTTATTTCAGGTACTTCAGTTTCCGCAAAGGGTAAAGATAAGGCGACTTGATTATCTTTATTGTTTGATTGCTTTGTCTTCCGCTGTGGACTTTTGAGATCTTCGGATCTAGTTCTTAGATTTTATTTTTTTGTGAACACTTTGTATTGACTATGGCCCTTGTCTTAGTACTTTTTTTTGTAATGGCTATACTTATGCAATTTGTTGCTAGGAACTTATTTGTATTTCAGTACCAAACTTAAAGAGTTATATATGCAAAATATGATTTATGTATGTATTTTATATACGGGTGATACATCAGTCAACTCCACCAGTTGACACAGCTTGACCTTCATGTACAAGGAGTCTCTCTGAAATAATACTCCTTGAAGCTCAGGTACTTCACTCCTGTAGCAAGGATCAGAAATAAATTGTCCTCAGGAGAACAAGACATGTTGATCACACCTTGATCAACCCACACATCTAAGAGAAGTTCCAGGGCCAGAACCTTCTTAGACACACCATACATATGTCTCCTCTTCCAGATCAGGAGTAGGTTCCAAACATGTGTGATATGACCACAATTGTTTAGCACCCAAGCATCTATATAACCAGCCCTTAGACAGCAAAATCATGCTTAATTTTGATGTGATGTTCTATTAAAGGATAAGACATCATTCTAAGGATCATACAAAGAGATCTACATACAAGAGATAGGTATGTTTAAAATAGTCTTCAGATCTCCAAACAACCACTTCTATTCACAATGCCTTGAGTGGACTTGAAAAAGAGTCTTCAAGTATCATTAGCACAATTAACATAAGCAGATAGACATATATCCCTAACACCATAAGATATATCTCCAAAGAAGAGCAACCTTCTCAAGCAAGGAGTTATCAGATATATAAGCAGCGGATAGAAACTCCTTAGAAGCTTCAAGTGTCACAAATTAGCCCTTGCAATATCTCCAGGTTACATCAACAACCATAGGTTTGAAAATAAATCAAACTTGTTACATCAGCAACACACCACCATGCTACCACAATAGAATAGTCCATCCTCCACTTCTAGGGACCATTCATACAACAACCAGCTTTTTAGTAGAATGTTTCTACCTTGACCATGAACTAGAAAGTATCCCCCTTGGATCTCATCCAGAAACAAACTAGGATGCCTGCTCTAATATCAATTGAAATTCTGGTATGACAGACTCGAATGTTGAATATGATGTTGAGACATCTTAGCTATTACATATAAACATGGAAAGGCACAAACAATATCACTTTTAAAATTCTGATGTATCAGATTCAAACATTCTTCAGGATGTTTAAACATCTGATATGACATTCAGCACACATACTGAATAAAATCAACTGAAAAGCTGTAAAGAACTCATTCAAATTGTTAACCCAGTTCGATGCTAACTCATCTACTCTAGGGGCTACCAAGCCAGGAAGGAAATCCACTATGTAGTATCAATTCAAAGACTTCTCAGCAAACACCTACAGTTTACAGTTTTCTCACTTAATCACTACCCATGAAACTTCTACTTAGGAACTCCTAAATATGAGAAACCCATTCTCACTTCCAATCACCTTAGTGATGTCTCACAGTCCCAACAATCAGTTGCTAATATTGACGGATCTATACCTACACAACAATTCAAACCAGAAGTCACACTTCAATGACAACAACTTAGAGTTCCTTATAAGCTTCCTCCAAGAATAATCCACCTCTTACTTAGCATCTTTGAGGTTTATAAATAAAACAACCACATCATAAAACCTTGTTGCACACGACTGCCACAAGAACACAACCCTAATAATATGTCTTTTACATATTTGGTTGGTTGATTACACCTAGGTGTCGCTCCCGGGATTTTCATCCTAGTACAAACGCGAAAGTGGCGCGGAAAAGGTAGAGTCGCCAGCCAGACATTTTTATCCCGAAAGAATGGGAAAGGTAATGTTGCACAAACCTGAGGAAGAAGGAAAGGACAAGGTCCTGCGAACCAAAGATCTGGGTTCGGGAGTCGGTTACGACCTGGGAAGGTATTAGCACCCCAGATCGTCCGCCGTACCCGACGGGATCCACGCTTGCTTGTTTTGCTTCAAAGGGTGAGAAAAATATAACTGCTGCTGAACAACTGAACTGCTAACTGGGATGGAAAATGAAATGAGAAAGGGAATAAGAAGAGAGAATGGAAAGAAAGAGGGAAATGTAGGGAAAATAAAGAATGTGCTCGAACGGGCCTTACCCCGCTGCCTACGTACCTCATCGGGATAATGAGGATCAGAGTCGACGTAGTTCGCCTAACAAAGGCGGGAACTATTTGTTTGTATTTTTTAAGCTGAAGTTGCCATAGCTCTAGCTCAGGTGTTACCGGCTCTGACTCGAGGGTGTTTACCGTATCGCTGTTTGAACTGTCGAGGCAAGTCGCATTCGTCCGCAAAGATTAGGAGATGAGAAGAGAAGACGCGTTGTCTTTGTTGATTGTCTTTTATGAGAAGTGTTTTGGAGTTTATTGTTTGTGAACATTCTCATACTAAGACTTATCCATCGTGGTAGGGACTTACACCTCACACCGAAACAGGACGTGTATAAGAACTCCGCAACAAAGTCTCGTGTCGTATGAGAACGTTTAACCTTTATTAGGTGTGTTTTATTGTTTGTCTTTATGGGATGAGAAAGAGACTCAAATCGAAAAAGGAAAAACTAAGGGGGGACTAAGACCAACCCTAAGTTGTTTATTCAATATCAAGGAGATCCTAAAGGTTAGTGAGGTTTCTAATCCTAAGGAGGGGAGGAAAGAGGAAGAGAAAAGGAAGAAGAACACAACTTAGTTCCTAATGAAGTTAAGTTGGTTCCAAAAGGGGAAAACCTAACAAGCACAAACATTATGTAAGGCAAAATGGTGCAAATTAAATGCATTAGAAATACCAAAGAGGATAGGGTTTTTAGACATACCTTGCCCTCCCTACAAAACAAAGGTTAGCATGGTAAACATGATAAAAATAAGGCAAACAAAATTACCTAATTAATTCCTAAGGGAACTAGGACCTAAACTAGACTCAATCTATAGTTTAAAGGACCTAAAGCTAATGCAATGCAAAATTCAGCAACTTATTTACAACACTTAATGCACAAACAGCTATGAAATGCACTATGCAATGCAACAGCTTTTTACAGCACCTATATGTATGCAAAAACAGGTGTTAAAAGTCACAAACAGCATGAATTTTTAACAAACAGCATGTATTCTACAACACTTATATGTAAAACAACTATCAAATGCAAATTCTAGATTTTATGTTTTTCACTTGTAATGCGCAAATTCAATGCAAAATACACCAATCAATCATGATTATGCAATAATGAACATGGATCAAGCACATGATTTAGATGAACATTGTTATTCTTAATGGAGTATGCAAGAATGAATCACATGAATCATTATGCAACAAGCATGCAAAACATGAGCATGGCATATGAAGATGCTCTACATTGATCATGAATGTGCAAAATGATGGATCAACAAAAGTGCTAATCTTAATGCAAAAACCAGAATTTTATTGATGTAGGAATGTGATCAAGAATGTGATTAAAATGCAACAAATGCAACACACTGTGCTTATGCATAAACATGCTTATGAACATGCAACATTTGGTATATGCTGCAAGGATGCGAATGCATTAACGATACATGCGAATGATGCGAGAATTGGAATGCAACATGATCATTTATATGCTAAAGAATGTATGGGTATGGCAAGAACATGCAATAATTCAAGTTATGCATTAATGGACACAAACATACATAACATGCGAAATGGACGGAATCGTGTCGAATCGACTCGAAATGGGGGAATGGGATATCGAAACTAACCTAGAAATTTCCCTAAAATCAGTACCTAAACATGTATGGGGAATGATATGCATGAAGAATTAAGACTAAGCTATCAAATAAGCTAAAATCTAAATTCCTACGACGAGAACCGTTTTTTCTATTTACAAGGGATTCTTTACACCTACTAGGAACTAGATTAGACTACAAATCTAATTCCTAATAATCCAACTGCAAATTGCAAGCAAGAAAGCAACGAAAATGAAAATGAACGGTACAACGCAAACATAATCAAAAATCATGCGGAGAATGTCGTTAAGGCGAGATGAAGAGGATAAATTAAGGCATAATAGTTAAATCACCAACCTACGAAATGGAGGAGTGTTTCGGTAATTGTTGCAATGAATCAGAGTACGAATGGAGAAGAAAACTGGAGAATCTGCTTATGCAAAATAAATGCAATTCGGCTTGACGCTTCTCGATTAATCACTTCCGATAAGTCGCAGTCTCCACCAAAAACCAGTAGCTTCTTATTCCACAATGCTCAATTCAATGGAGGATGGAGGCTAAGCTTTAAGACCTTCAAGTTTCAATGTGAAACTTGAAGACTTTTGTTGAAAAGCTATGGTGAAAATGGTGGAAAAGTGGGAGAGAAAGTAATGGATTTTGAGATTGTGAAAATGGTGATTGAGTGAAGAATGAGGGAGAGAGTGATTTGTGGTGATTACCCTTAGCTTTGGGAAGAGATGGATTTATATAATGCATTGGTTTGGCATGAGGTTTGGGCTTGGAGGTAGCTTAGGTTAGGAGTTAGTTGGGATTCTAGAGAATTCTAGAACTCCTTGGAAGGTTGTATAAAACTCTAGAATGTGGTAGAAGGTGGTGAGCTGGCTCTTCTAGAACTTTCACATATGAGCTGAATCCTATGTGCATTGGAGCATGTTACTTGTAGTGAGGGTAAGTTGAATGAAGGGGTTTGCAACTCAATTGATCAATGCTTGATGCCTCAATGTTTTGCTCAATACATGACAATTATGGTGGTGGTATTTGCAGCCAATTGCAGCCCATATATAATGCCCTTAAATGTATTTATAACACGAACCAACCATAAACCAGCTTGAAATTCCATAAAAATGCAGAAAAAACTGGTTTTTCTACAGCATGTGCCGATACATAAGTCTTATGCGTCGATACTTAACTCAGGATGCATCGATACATAGCTCGGATGCGCCGATACATGTGCTTTGGAGTTCAGTATGTATCGATACATAGGCTTATGCGTCGATACATGGGCCCTTTATGCGTCGATTCATAAGTCGTATGCGTCGATACATAGCCTGTTGTATTGCCTTGTTTTTGCCCAAACTTTGAACGACCATATCTTTCTCAATTTTGATCCTATGAAGGAGTTCCACATATGGTTTTGAAGCTTAGGATGTCCTCTTTCATTTTCTAAAGGTATAATTTTCATAGGAATCTTATTTTGGGGAAAAAACCTCTCTTGAAGTGGCTAAAAAAATGACCAAAACTTGCCATTTTTGGAAACCCAAACTTTCCAAAAATGGTAAGTTTTAGTTTTCTTGAATTTTTCCATTCTTTCTTGATCCAAATTGGTCCCTAAGAGCCTTGTGACCATAATTTCATGATTTTGATCCCAAAAATTCAAGAGTTGACCTTTTGCTCCGTCTGATTGGCTCCTCTGATTAATCCACCATATTTGAGAGATCTTAGGAACTTTTTATTGCCCGTTGGTAGTCACCACCTGTCCCAATCAATACTCTAAAACATGCTATGACTTATGCTATGAATTATGCTATGAAAATGCAAAGTGATATGCTAAATATGAAAATGAGAGGGCAAATTTTGGGGTGTTACAGCTGCCCCTATTCAATCACTGTAGACTTGAATGGATGATAGTAGTTGCTTTCAGACGTTTGAAGTATGCAGGGATTGAATACTAGAAACAACCAGAAAATTTGCACTCGGTGGAAGAGAACAGGGAAATAAACCCAACCATCTGAACTCTGCTTAGGGAGAACTCGGATGTGAATAGTAGTGAATCTGTGAATGTTTCGGAATAATGCCGGGAGATTTTTGATTTGCCACGCTACGGGTGGACTTTTGCTGGGATATTAATGACATGCCAAACAACGGGTGGTCTTCTGAATGCTTTGCCACACTACGGGGGTAGCCGCTCGCTACGGGAGACTTTGGATACCTTACTACCCTGCGGATGGGCTTATGCTCACTCTGCGGGGATACTCTACCACACTGCAGGGCTTTGGAAATATTGCCACACTACGGTGACACATTGCTCAACTACAGGAGACTTTGAAAATCTGGCGACTTCACTGGGGACCCTTGCTCGCTACGGGAGACTTCCAGAAAATTTTCCACACTACGGGGGCACATTTCTCAACTATGGGAGTCTTTCAGAAACTTTGCCACACTACAGGGGCACATTGCTCAGCTATGGGACTTCTGCTCACTACGAGAGACTTTGGCTCACTACGAGAGACTTTGGCTCACTACGGGAGACTTCTGCTCACTACGGGAGACTTTGGCTCACTATGGGAGACTTTTGCCACACTACGGGGGACTTCAATTTCTTTCGCCATACTACGGGGGCACATTGCTCAACTACAGGAGACTTCTGATGATTCGCCACACTACGGGGGTTGCTGCTCACTACGGGAGACTTTGGCTCACTACGGGAGACTTTTGCTCACTACGGGAGACTTCTGCTCACTATGGGGGACTTTGATTTCTTGCCAGACTAAGGGGGTTGTCGCTCGCTACGGGAGACTTTGGCTCACTATGGGAGACTTCTGCTCACTACGGGAGACTTTTGCTCACTACGGGAGACTTCTGTGTTTTGCCACACTACGGGGGCTGCTGCTCACTACGGGAGACTTTGGCTCACTACGAGAGACTTCTGCTCACTACGGGAGACTTTGGTTTCTTGCCACACTACGGGGGTTGCTGCTCGCTATGGGAGACTTTGAGAATTTGCCACCCAGAGGATGGACTTTGGCCAGTCTGCGGCTGGACTTTGAGAATTTGCCACCCAGAGGATGGACTTTGGCCAGTCTGCGGCTGGACTTTAGATAAATTGCCACGCTACGGGTGGACTTTGGATATCAACCTTGGATCGAATACACACATGCTGAATTGTATGACATGATGCCCCATGACACTGGGAGATAAGTACGAAGGGGATTCCTGACACGGAAATAACAAACCCCTGCTGACTCTGTGGGGAATACAGATGATTGTAGATATTTCTGTTAGAGAAGAGTGTGACTAGTCTGTCTCGACTTATTAACTTTTCCAAAAATAAATTGGACTTTAGATTTGAAGACCCTGCTAGGGGATGCCTCTACTGATGGGGATTGAATCTCACCTCGCAGACTCCGTTGGGTGATCTGCAACTCTTCGACTTGGCTGGGAAAGACCTGTCACGGCTCTGCTGATGAGAACTCTCTCGTCTACCTGAATTTTCCAAACCTCTATGGGAAAGGGAACCGTTCAGCCAACTTCCGGGAATTTCTGGATTCTTGTAAGAAGTGTTTCACTACGGGAAGACGACTCTTGCTAGGGATGATCCTTACTGCTTTGCTGGGGAAGAGAAGGATTTGGTTTGAGATTCGCTGGGAAATAAGATCAAGGAAACCTGCTGGAGAAAAGTTTGACAACTTTATTGGGGATAACTTCCATGCGTCTGTTGGGGATAACGAAACTGAACCGCGTCCTGCTGAGGAGGAAAGATTTCAAGTATTCTTGTGCTAGGGATCATTTGCTTTGATTCAGGCTTTACCTTAAGAGGATTTTACAAAAGATCTGGTGTCTTTAAACTCTTCAGGAGTATAATTGCCCCGGTATTCTGAACTTCCGATTATCTGTCTTCGGGAAAGAATGAATCCTCGTGCGATTGGGGTGGCTTGCCCCAGTATGAATCTTTGGTCAATTTCTTTGGGAGAGATCTGAATCTCGAGGTAATTTCCCCAGACTGGCTGACTCTTGAGGACATTGCTTGACATAACTGCCCCAGATTGGTTGGCTCTTACCATGACTGGTTGGGAAAGTCGTTACTCAATGGAGATTTCTCGGAAAAGTGAACTTCGACGTGACTGTCTTTCAGAAGTTTTAGACTTCTCAACTTGGCAAGCTTAAGCTTCTGGCCTGAATTTCCGCATGTGAACCATTTATGATGCCAAACAAATGTATGCAGGAAGAAAAATGTTTATTCTGAGAATGAAAATTCTAATGCAACACACATGTTAATCTCGAAGTTTTGAAAAAGTGTCGTAAACCTTTGTGAACAAATCACTGGTTAAGATATGACATTATTTTTGAATGAAAGTATGTACATGCAATACCAACAAGGTCTTTTAGCACAACTCATAGGAGTCAGGAACGCGATCTTGTAATAGTACGCTCTCAAATTAACCCTGTTTTAGTTAGGACTTTTAAGGGTTGTATCGTGGCCTGGTTCACGGTTATAGAAACAAAGGATATAGGCTCGAAGTTTATTTGTACCCACCCCTCTTCGTGATGTCCTCCATTCCTATGTTCAACTAGTTTTCGCAAGCGTTCGCCTTTCATTAGGGTTTAGTGTTGGTCGAGGAACCATTGCTACTATCGGTTCAAGCTCCAATCAGGTTATTGTTTGGAGTCGGTCACCCCTTTATCTTTCGTGTCTGCGTCACATGACTTTGGTCTTGCTTAAGGACTTTTCTTGTGTAATCCTTTTCGTCTTTCGCTTTTGCGTTATTTTTCTTTTATCCCTAACTTTTGCCTGGACTGATTCTTGTGAATCTTTGATTGCAAAGTCCAGCGGGATGCCCTAACTTTTGCCTAAGTCGCTCGTTTTCAAGTTTCGACTTAGCGGGCTTTTCATTTCTTTCTTTTTTGAGCCAATCGTGTGACACTGTTTTTCTTGATTGCTTTGCAAGGGTTGTGATTGCCTCATTCTTTGGTCGACGAAGGATAACCATTGTGGTTTTCAATCTTTAGACCTTTTGACTTGGATAACCATTGTGGTTTCTGGTCTTTGGACCTCTTGATTAGCATAGTGGAATGTAATGGATCCTCAAATACACTCCTTTATGAAAGCCTGAACGCTTGGTCCGACTAGCTATCATCTACCCTGCCCCTGGGTTACATGTGAGGGTTTTTCATGCGAAAAGAAACTCCTACTTCAAGGCTCGAAGGGGTTAGCAAGGGTCTATCTTCCTTATATCTCCAGTGTTTTAGGGATTCGAAACAAAGCCTGTACATCGTCAACAGGGTCTTATTCGAGAGCACACAATCAGAGATTTTGCGTTTTTGCTTTGTCATTCTCCTTCATAGAGTTTAAGCACGACAAGTGGTATTGCGATGTAAACATGCAAAATTAACTTGACAAATGAATCACTTCAAGAAAAACATGTGAGTTTTATTATTGATAACATTCAAAAGCAAACAACTTTCATACATGTATACAAATGTTTAGCAAATAAAAGAACTACAAAAGGAAATGCAGTAAAGAAGCTGAATATTGCCGTCATTGAGGAGGCTTGACTCCGTCTGGACCTGTCAGTCATGGATACTTTCAGTGATCAATAGCCCTTTCACAGACTTGTAATCTTCAATTTGCAGCCGTATACTCAACCATGGCAATCATACCTCTTCTTCTGGTTTATTCTGACTCTGACACGAGACATCTGAAGGAAAAAGTGAAGTTGGGGAGTAAAGTTGCCCCATAAGGTTGCTCGGAAAGACCTGACGATATTCTGCCTACGTATCTCCATTGACTGATGACAAATGAAGAATCAGAGCGACGTAGTTCCCCTCAATAGGGATGAAAGTATATTGAAGAAAAAAAAACAGTTGCCATTGCTGAGAGTATCTGAATACTGATGGCTTTATTTGCTTCCTGAAGATTCCAGCTTAACGTGGACCGTCTGGTAAAATAACCGTGACATCGGTTCCGTTGTGATTAGGCATTGGATTCTGGAGTACATTTGGGTGAGGCGCAAAATTGATCGCCTTGGAGTCAATTAGGTCATGTACCTTGTTCTGAAAAGCCCAACATTTCTCAATACTGTGCCCCTGGGCACCCGAGTGGAATTCGCATCTGGCATTTGCATTGAAGTTCTGAGGTAGATTATCAGGAGCAGGGGCTCTCATGGTACGAAGCTCGACCATGTTCAACTTTAGCAGCTCTGGGAGCAATACAGCATATGGGCATGGGACGGGATCAAGTCTGCGGTTTCTCGCTCTTGTCCTTTCCTGATTTGGTCTCTGCGCTTGATATTGCTGACCTTGAGGTTGTGGTTGAACCTGTGGAGTAATAGTCACAACAGCTGTTTGGTAGTAACCTTGAGAACAACCTCTGTCTCGGCCCTTATACACAACATTGGTCTCGTCTTCTCTGCGTCTTTGGCCATTGCCAAAAGGTTTCTTCACACCAGAAAAACTAGCACTGCTTGCATCTTGAATCTTTCCCAGTTTCAGAAAGTTTTCTATCCTTTCTCCAGCGATGGCAATATCAGAAAATCCAATGGACGGGCAGGCGGCCAGACAATCCAAGTAAACGCCTTGCAAGGTGCCCATAAACATATCGGCCATTTCCCGATCCAGCAATGGAGGTTGAACCTGTGCGGCCAGCTCACGCCACCTCTAGGCATACTGCTTAAAATTTTCCTTGGTTCCTTGAGACAAGTTCTGAAACTGGGTGCGGTTCGGAGCCATATCAATATTGTATTGATACTGCTTGTGAAAAGCTTCAGCCAGGTCTTTCCAGCATCGGATAGAGACCCTGCTTAGCTTCATGTACCAGCTCAATGAAGCTCCAGATAGACTATCTTGGAAGAAATGCATCCAAAGTTTCTCGTCATCAGTGTGAGCCGAGATTTTTCCGAAGTATGCATGAATTTGAGTTCTAGGGCACGTGATGCCGTTGTACTTGTCAAATGATGGCACCTTGAACTTAGGAGGGATTCTGACTCCTGGCACTAACCCAAGATTGGTTACATCAATGCCCAGGGAATTCTGACATTCCATGGCCTTAATCTTCTCCGCCAGCTCTTCATACCTTCGATTGTTGACCTCGTTCATATTACCCACATCAGCATCCAGTAGAGTGAACTGGTCTTCCTGAGTGTCTTCATTACGAGCCGTCGTCCCATTTAGATTCGGCCCTCCGTCACAGGCAGCGTTAGGATCCACATTCTCAGTCGGTGTTCCAGCATTAGCATTCCCACGGGGCTGCTCAACCATCAACCTGAGACGCTCTTGATTCTGAGCAATGCCGGTCATCATGTCCATGAACTAATCCATCCTCTGTCGGAGCTCGTTGAGATCAGTCTGCATTCGTTCAGCCATTCTCACTCGGTTTCTTTTTGTTGGATACCGATGAACGTGTTGACCAGCTATATTGTCTGAAGTTGAATAAGTTAGGAAGTCCGAATGACCTGTAAAAATGCAAAATATGCAAATCATGCAGTAAATGCGTATGATATGTTCATGAGGATGCGACATGTGGCCCTGCAAATGAGTAAGCATGTGTTAGTAATGCAAGCATGCAGAGGATGTTATGCAATGCACTGGTGTGTGATCAAAGGTCTGGCGATCACTGGTCTAACATTGGTGTCGAGAAGACAATCATGTGCTGGTGAAGAGTCGTAATAACAGTACCACCGAAATCCCGAATTTCAAACCAAAGGGCCATGTGCTGGCAAAGTGGGGTATGTTGGAAGTTTTAGGGTTCCTGCAAACATGTAAACCCCTCCCATCTCACGGGTATGCTATACCGAGTCAACATCACGGACTCTCAAAGCCGGATAGCAATAATACGTTCACCATTTTCGAGAAATGGCTCATGATCAAATCAGGGAATCGGTTTGGCATTATATACTAACCAGGGAGGTCTCAGCTGAGTACGGGGAAAACAAGCATCCCTCATAAGTCCCCAGCTTCAAGCACTGAATCGAGAAACAATAGTACATTCATCCCGAAGGGTACAATACTATCGTCATACGAACAGTTTGCCTTGACTGGGTTCCTATGAGAGAACCAGGCCATCCTATGCGAGTTCCCAGTGGGCCCTCGGATGCGAGCAGGTTTGCCAACAAATGTGGTCTGCCACTGTCATCACTGGAGAGGGTTGTTTCCACTAAGGTTCTCAATGATCGGTCCCCAGCTGCACCTAACCATCAAGGTCGTATCCCGAAGTGGGGAAGAACCCCCACACAAGATAGTCCCAAGATGGTCGTAACCTGGGTGTGGAACACATCGCCACTCATCATGTAACCATGCGAGTACAACATGTCCACGCTAATCCTATGGTGCACTCAAGCTGGGTATTTGGCTTATCTCACAGTAGCTTCCAGCCCACAGAAAAAATGAAAACCAGCACAATCCAACATGTGATGCATGATAAATACTGAAAGTAGTAAATAAATGCCGTAAAGTAAAGCTGTAAAGTAAAATAGTAAATGAAAACAGTAAAGCTAAACTAAAGCACACAACAGCAAACAGATAAACACCGAATGAAACAAAAACAGACAAGCGCTAGGATTGACTCTACAAGGGAAACCAGAGATTCTGGGTTCGATCCCCAGTGAAGTCGCCAGCTGTCGCTCCCGGGATTTTCATCCTAGTACAAACGCGAAAGTGGCGCGGAAAAGGTAGAGTCGTCAGCCAGACATTTTTATCCCGAAAGAATGGGAAAGGTAATGTTGCACAAACCTGAGGAAGAAGGAAAGGACAAGGTCCTGCGAACCAAAGATCTGGGTTTGGGAGTCGGTTACGACCTGGGAAGGTATTAGCACCCCAGATCGTCCGCCGTACCCAACAGGATCAACGCATGCTTGTTTTGCTTCAAAGGGTGAGAAAAATATAACTGCTGCTGAACAATTGAACTGCTAACTGGGATGAAAAATGAAATGAGAAAGGGAATAAGAAGAGAGAATGGAAAGAAAGAGGGAAATGTAGGGAAAATAAAGAATGTGCTCGAACGGGCCCTACCCCGCTGCCTACGTACCTCATCGGGATAATGAGGATCAGAGTCGACGTAGTTCGCCTAACTAAGGCGGGAACTATTTGTTTGTATTTTTTAAGCTGACGTTGTCATAGCTCTAGCTCAGGTGTTACCGGCTCTGACTCGAGGGTGTTTACCGTATCGCTGTTTGAACTATCGAGGCAAGTCGCATTCGTCAACAAAGATTAGGAGATGAGAAGAGAAGACGCATTGTCTTTGTTGATTGTCTTTTATGAGAAGTATTTTGGAGTTTATTGTTTGTGAACATTCTCATACTAAGACTTATCCATCGTGGTAGGGACTTACACTTCGCCCCGAAACAGGACATGTATAAGAACTCCGCAACAAATTCTCGTGTCGTATGAGAACGTTTAACCTTAATTAGGTACATTTTATTGTTTGTCTTTATGGGATGAGAAAGAGACTCAAATCGAAAAAGGAAAAACTAAGGGGGACTAAGACCAACCCTAAGTTGTTTATTCAATATCAAGGAGATCCTAAAGGTTAGTGAGGTTTCTAATCCTAAGGAGGGGAGGAAAGAGGAAGAGAAAAGGAAGAAGAACACAACTTACTTCCTAATGAAGTTAAGTTGGTTCCAAAAGGGGAAAACCTAACAAGCACAAACATTATGTAAGGCAAAATGGTGCAAATTAAATGCATTAGAAATACCAAAGTGGATAGGGTTTTTAGACATACTTTGCCCTCCCTACAAAACAAAGGTTAGCATGGTAAACATGATAAAAATAAGGCAAAAAAAATTACCTAATTAATTCCTAAGGGAACTAGGACCTAAACTAGACTCAATCTATAGTTTAAAGGACCTAAAGCTAATGCAATGCAAAATTCAGCAACTTATTTACAATACTTAATGCACAAACAGCTATGATATGCACTATACAATGCAACAGCTTTTTACAGCACCTATATGTATGCAAAAATAGGTGTTAAAAGTCACAAACAACATGAATTTTTAACAAACAGCATGTATTCTACAGCACTTATATGCAAAACAGCCATCAAATGCAAATTCTAGATTTTATGTTTTTCACTTGTAATGCGCAAATTCAATGCAAAGTACACCAATCAATCATGATTATGCAATAATGAACATGGATCAAGCACATGATTTAGATGAACATTGTTATTCTTAATGCAGTATGCAAGAATGCATCACATGAATCATTATGCAACAAGCATGCAAAACATGAGCATGGCATATGAAGAGGCTCTACATTGATCATGAATGTGCAAAATGATGGATCAACAAAAGTGCCAATCTTAATGCAAAAACCAGAATTTTATTGATGTAGGAATGTGATCAAGAATGCGATTAAAATGCAACAAATGCAACACATTGTGCTTATGCATAAACATGCTTATGAACATGCAACATTTGGTATATGCTACAAGGATGCGAATGCATTAACGATACATGCGAATGATGCGAGAATTGGAATGCAACATGATCATTTATATGATAAAGAATGTATGGGTATGGCAAGAACATGCAATAATTCAAGTTATGCATTAATGGACACAAACATACATAACATGCGAAATGGACGGAATCGTGTCGAATTGACTCGAAATGGGGGAATGGGATATCGAAACTAACCTAGAAATTTCCCTAAAATCAGTACCTAAACATGTATGGGGAATGATAGGCATGAAGAATTAAGACTAAGCTATCAAATAAGCTAAAATCTAAATTCCTACGACGAGAACCGTTTTTCCTATTTACAAGGGATTCTTTACACCTACTAGGACCTAGATTAGACTACAAATCTAATTCCTAATAATCCAACTGCAAATTGCAAGTAAGAAAGCAACGAAAACGAAAAATGAACAGTACAATGCAAACATAATCGAAAATCATGCGGAGAATGCCGTTAAGGCGAGATGAAGAGGATAAATCAAGGCATAATGGTTAAATCACCAACCTACGAAATGGAGGAGTGTTTCGGTAATTGTTGTAATGAATCGGAGTGCGAATGGAGAAGAAAACCGGAGAATCCGCGAATGCAAAATAAATGCAATTCGGTCTTGACGCTTCTCGATTAATCACTTCCGATAAGTCGTAATCTCCACCAAAAACCAGTAGCTTCTTATTCCACAATGCTCAATTCAATGGAGGATGGAGGCTAAGCTTTAAGACCTTCAAGTTTCAATGTGAAACTTGAAGAACTTTTGTTGAAAAGCTATGGTGAAAATGGTGGAAAAGTGGGAGAGAAAGTAATGGATTTTGAGATTGTGAAAATGGTGATTGAGTGAAGAATGAGGGAGAGAGTGATTTGTGGTGATTACCCTTAGCTTTGGGAGGAGATGGATTTATATAATGCATTGGTTTGGCATGAGGTTTGGGCTTGGAGGTAGCTTAGGTTAGGAGTTAGTTGGGATTCTAGAGAATTCTAGAACTCCTTGGAAGGTTGTAGAAAACTCTAGAATGTGGTAGAAGGTGGTGAGCTGGCTATTCTAGAACTTTCACATATGAGTTGAATCCTATGTGCATTGGAGCATGTTACTTGTAGTGAGGGTAAGTTGAATGAAGGGGTTTGCAACTCAATTGATCAATGCTTGATGCCTCAATGTTTTGCTCAATACATGACAATTATGGTGGTGGTATTTGCAGCCAATTGCAGCCCATATATAATGCCTTTAAATGCATTTATAACATGAACCAACCATAAACCAACTTGAAATTCCATAAAAATGCAGAAAAAACTGGTTTTTCTACAGCATATGCCGATACATAAGTCTTATGCGTCGATACATAACTCAGGATGCATCGATACATAGCTCGGATGCGCCGATACATGTGCTTTGGAGTTCAGTATGTATCGATACATAGGCTTATGCGTCGATACATGGGCCCTTTATGCGTCGATTCATAAGTCGTATGCGTCGATACATAGCCTGCTGTATTGCCTTGTTTTTGCCCAAACTTTGAACGACCATATCTTTCTCAATTTTGATCCTATGAAGGAGTTCCACATATGGTTTTGAAGCTTAGGATGTCCTCTTTCATTTTCTCAAGGTATAATTTTCATAGGACTCTTATTTTGGGGAAAAAACCTCTCTTGAAGTGGCTAATAAAATGACCAAAACTTGCCATTTTTGGAAACCCAAACTTTCCAAAAATGGTAAGTTTTAGTTTTCTTGATTTTTTTCCATTCTTTCTTGATCCAAATTGGTCCCTAAGAGCCTTGTGACCATAATTTTATGATTTTGATCCCAAAAATTCAAGAGTTGACCTTTTGCTCCGTCTGATTGGCTCCTCTGATTAATCCACCATATTTGAGAGATCTTACGAACTTTTTATTGCCCGTTGGTAGTCACCACCTGTCCCAATCAATACTCTAAAACATGTTATGACTTATGCTATGAATTATGCTATGAAAATGCAAAGTGATATGCTAAATATGAAAATGAGAGGGCAAATTTTGGGGTGTTACACTAGGTTACCAGGTTTCTTTTATAACATATTCCCAACTGTATTTTAGCCTAAAAAATCACAACAACAACTGCTACAAATATACAAAAAAATCTGCAACAAATTAAAAAGATCTTCAAATCAAAAACTCCCTAAAATATCTCTAAATATAGAAACTCTATATTTTTCAATATTTGATTTTGTATCCAATGCACATTTGAGTCTTCAAGATCTTTTACAATCAGCGCTATTGGATTGATTCAAATCTTCAAAATATTATGTTTCTGTTGAAACCAAAATAGAAACTTCAATCCATCATCAGTAGTTCATGATGTCGAATGAACTGTCTTGACATCTTCTTCGACATGTTGATCCAGATGTTGAAACACTTCAACACAACATGTTTGGTCGCACAAAAGGATTCCTTGCTTAATGTTTTCTTTTCTTTGCAAAGATCATGTACATACATTGCTGCTATATCTGTTTTACAAAATTAATGTCAACCTAAAAGTACAGAACTTACAAATTCATAAAAAGAAAAAACCTAAGAACCCTAATAAGGTTAAGGACTCCTCACCACTACCCCATCATGCAATACACCTAATTGGTAGCCTTTTCTCCCTATTACCTTGGATTTTCAGCAAATGATGATAAATCAAGTAACTTTTATGGCTTCTCTCTCCCAAACCCTAACATTTGCTCTTCTCCCTTCAAAAGCTCGTTCTCTCCTTTTGCCCATTTTCTCAAATTTCATGTATTGACAAATTTTCCCAAAAGAGCTATCTTTTCTCCCAAATTTTAAAATATATAGAAACCCCTTACCTTTTCTTAATTGTTATTTTTGTCCAAATTAACTCTAGTTTCTCTCCTCTTACCACAACTCTCCTCAAATCCCACAATCGGCCCAAAATCTTATTTTCTCTTTTTCATCAATAATAATTAAAAATCCAATTATTATAATTATTTTCAAATTTACTCTACAAATTATTTTAAACATCTTATAAGGTAAAATGTGTTCACTATTACAACTAGATTCAGAATTGCTATTGTAACTACCAAACATTCCTAGTTCTATAAATTTATAATCAACCGCCTCATCCTGTTGCCTCAATTTCTCCACATAATGTATTTACATCTCCATAACTACCTTGCAAGTATAAGGTTTTATGACATTGTTGTTTCATCTAATTCCATATTAATCATCATTCCCTAGAAATGGAAAATATAAGTGAGAAGGAAAAGTTTAATACGCAAGTGTTTGGGTTGATGATGGTAGACGCAAACTTGGAGAAGGAGAAGAGTTCATAAGAGGAATGTAGAAGGCAAGTGAAGAGAAAAGTGAGAAGATTGATCAAGATTCATACATTTATGAGGCCCGACACCTAGGGCGTTAGGCATCATTACCAACTAATAAGGTTGCACATGCTAATGGGTGGTAGAATATCTACAACCCAAGTTTAACGCTTACAATATAGTTTGTGGCTCAGAATATATGTGCCTTCCCAAGATAAACTCGTCATAAAAAAGCATTAAATGCCTCACATGTTTCCCACGCTCGACGAACTCGTCCTCTAAGCCTTAATTGAGGGACTCACGACAATCGCGCGTGAAGGTCTCCCCGCCCTCTAAGCCTCGCTCGAGGAACTCACCCCAATCACACTTGAGGAACTAACCGCCTTCCAATCCTTTCTTGAGAGACTCATCATTCTCTAA
The DNA here is from genome assembly GCA_963966055.1 of Lathyrus aphaca. Lineage (NCBI taxonomy): Eukaryota > Viridiplantae > Streptophyta > Magnoliopsida > Fabales > Fabaceae > Lathyrus > Lathyrus aphaca. The sequence continues at coordinate 230,733,173 of OZ014522.1, forward strand.
TTCTCGCTTGAAAGACTCACCTCAATCACAACTGAGGAACTCACCCCCAAGCCTTATCCTAGAGATTCACTTCTCCAATTCTCGCCCAGAAAGACATTGTCTTATACATATCTTAAATCATTTTTCCCTTCCCAAACCTTGTGCTTAAGGGAATATAAACTAAGATAGTTTGATTTAGCCCTAGAAGAAAACAAAACATAACCCATTCGACCCTAGTATAATGTAGGAGGTCAGAGGATAAGTCAGGCGGGTGTGATATGGTAAATCATAAGATCGTCCTAACCCAAATATGAGTTCTTAAATGATAATTCTCTCCGTGCGTGGTAGACCACACGTCTCTGTGAAAGTATCATTATTAATATTTTTCCAAGGAAGAAATCATTCCTCCTATTAATGGGGAAGAACAAGTCTTCATATTCCTACTTTCTTGCTAAATAGTTGGGTTGAAATTAGTTTTTCCCCTACAACTTGTCTCATGGAACGTGGCTTTAAATATCACAACATCTAGAATTAGAGGGATTCATTCACTATTCATAGCTTCAACATTTCTAAATTCCTTATGTAGTCCTCAAGCAAGCCTTCCCATGTTATATTTTTCAGAAATACACGAGATAAGTGAGCTAAGTTCACATATAAAAGATTTTTTTTAATGTGACAAATGTTTTAGATATATAACTAAAAAAATGTTGTACATTATTTTTTTCTTATAAATTTCTTTAATTATTGATGTGTTCAATTAGTCAAATATTGATGTATTTAATACCCTTACTATTAGGGATGGCAAAACGGGTCCGATCCGTTGGGTATGTCCGTTTTGCCCGCATTTTAGTGCGGGATGGGCCAAGGGTTTAGGCCATCACCCTCTAAAGTGTCCGCCCCGCCCCGCCCCGTTTTTGTCACGGGCTTTTGCGGACATCCACATTTACTTAAATTTTTGTATTTTTAGGCTTAAAAAGTGCAATGCCCGCGGACTTTCCCCACCCTGCCCTCATTTTTTTTGGGAAGGACTTAGCTTTTAGGTCCACATACACAATTTTGACCGCCCCATCCCGCCTCATTTTTTTACGGGCTTTTGCGGGGCGTGCCTAAACGGGGCGGGCATGCCGTTTGCCACCCCTACTTACTATATGTGTGAAAAAATAAAAGGTGGGATGAGGCCATTTTGGCACCCTAGTCGCAACATAGTTATCAAACTATATAAGAAATAAATAATGTCAGGCTGAAATCATAGCCATGATTATTATCTTCCTTCCACATGTTTTGTTGAATTGAAAATAAAGAAAGGCTTAAACTCGCTTGTACATTAGACTCAAACAAGTATTAACAAACTTCCAAACTTTTGTTTTCATGTGTGCAGGACAAGAACGTAACATAACATGTGGTCTAGAAGAAACCAAACTGTAAATTCATAAATTCTGAACAAACCCATTACTATTTTTGTGTAAATGTATACCAGAGAGAGAAAATAGAACCAATCTCAAAAACTCAAAGTAGGTCGCATGGAAAGTACTGTTGGAACAATAAACCATGAAAGCAAAACCAATTCTACGATCACAATTAAGGGTATTCTGAGTCTTCTAATGGAAAGTGTTGGTGAGAATAGCAAGAGAGTTATTTCTCTTGGAATAGGTGACCCTACTCTCTCCACGTGTTTCCCTAACACTAAGGTTGCTGAAGAAGCTGTTGCTGATGCACTTCATTCTGCCAAGTTTCATGGATATGCTCCCACTCCTGGTCTTCTCCAGGCTAGAAGGTAATCTTTCCCTTTCTCTCTTTCTCTATGCTATTTGCTTATTGTTTAGCACGAACCCGCTCCGAATTTGATAGGAAAACCTGCAAGGATTGTTTTAATTTATTATTTCTAATGTATGTTATTTTCTTATGCAATTGCACTCGTTATATTTATTAATTGTTTGCTAAGAGTAATTAACTACATATTTGAATTGCTTTAACATTGAAATTATTGTTGAAATTTGTAATTAAATTTGTGTAATAGTATCATTTTTTATTCTAATTAAAGTTGCTTTGGATATTGGTGACAGTGCAATTGCCAAATATCTGTCGGATGACCTCCCGTACGAGCTATCATCTGATGATGTTTTTATAACATGTGGATGCACACAAGCCATTGATGTTTCGGTTGTGTTGCTTGCTCGGCCTGGTGCAAATATTTTGCTACCAAGGCCCGGCTTCCCAATCTATGAACTTAGTGCTGCATTTAGACAAGTTGAAGTGAGACATTATGATCTGTTGCCTGACAAAGGTTGGGAGGTTGATTTAGATGCTATTGAAGCCCTCGCAGATCAGAACACGGTCGCGATGGTGATTATAAACCCCGGGAATCCTTGTGGAAATGTATACACATACCATCATTTGGAGAAGGTTTGTTTGTAATAGTATATGGCTCCAATGACAGATAAAACTTTAGAGCATTAAATTTAACAGAAAGAGTTAATAAATGTATTTGTTTGTTATTTGAGTATTTTAGATTGCGAAAACAGCAAAAAGGCTCGGGACAATTGTGATTGCTGATGAAGTTTATGGTCACCTTGCATTTGGGGATAACCCTTTTGTGCCTATGGGGGTTTTTGGGTCTATTGTTCCTGTTCTAACTCTTGGATCCTTGTCTAAGAGATGGATAGTACCTGGATGGAGACTCGGTTGGTTTGTGACAAATGATCCATCTGGTACTTTTAGAAAACCAAAGGTAATTTCTCTCTTAATTTCACTCGGACCAACGTAGTGTCGGTCTATGCAAATACTTTTGGAAAACATTATAGTTGAACAACTAATACATGATTACAGTTGCTTATAATCCAATTTTGTCTTGTTCTTTATGATAAGTCAAGAACCTGACTGAATGTTTCTTATGCAGGTAGTCGAGCGCATCAAAAAGTATTTCGATCTATTGGGAGGCCCGGCTACTTTCATCCAGGTTTTTTAATTCACTATTTCTAAGGACACAAATAGATTCATGTGATATCCCCTTTCATTAATACCATATCAAACAAGATTTTTCTCTTATCTAGAAGCATTTTTACTGACAAAATATTCAATTCTGATTTGTGCTCAATTGTGTCATAACTTCATGTCTTCATCTATTTCGTCCATATGATTGAAAGGAGTTTTGGTTTGACAGGCGGCTGTACCTTGCATAATTACACAGACAGAAGAGGTTTTCTTCAGAAAAACCATTGACAGTTTGAGGCTTACCGCGGATATATGTTGCCAAGAGATGGAACATATTCCATGCATTTCTTTCCCTTGCAAACCACAAGGGTCCATGGCTATGATGGTGAGTGAGAAACTAAGACTCAAAATTTACTCTTTTGGAGAACAGAGCAGAACATAACATGTTTCTTTATAAAAGCAAAGCTCTATTCATTTATTTATTCATTCTTGAATGACATGGTATGCAGGTGAAACTAAACCTTTCACTTATGGAAGATATTAGTGATGATATTGATTTCTGTTTCAAACTTGCCAAGGAGGAATCTGTTATCATTCTTCCAGGTACAATCATGCAAATTTTGCTTGTATTTGGCAAATCTTGCTTGCTAGTGAACTTTGTATGTAACAAAACAAAATTTCAATTTGTTTGCAGGAACTGCAGTAGGACTAAAAGATTGGATTCGTATCACTTTTGCTGCTGATCCATCTTCTCTCAGAGAAGGTATGAAAAGGATAAAAGCTTTCTCTCAAAGACATGCGAGAGAACAGTAAAAACAAACAATGGTGAATAAACAAAATAAGGAGTCTACTAAGCATGTATTATATATAGCCTTGGACTCTATCTTCTGCTAAAGAAGGCTGCATTCTTTTTACTACACTACACAGCAAGAATGGAAGATTTGTATTTCAATACCGCATAATAAACAGATGTGTTATTTTTCTCGATAAATAGGAACAATTTATTACTGTCATTTAATCTCAGCATCACATGTGCACACTCTTTTCTAAAGTAGGATTGACGAAGCCGCTCAATCATTTATTTTCTAGACCAGGAGAAAAGATACACCCAGATCACCAATAATTAGGGGTGGCAATTGGATCCATTTAGACAAAATCCATCCAATCCATCCACTAAAAAATCCATCCAATCCATCCACCATATGAAAAGTAAGTTAATGGATTGGATTAAATCCATCCATTTATATGTATGGATTAATCCAATCCATCCGACATATTTGAATGATCCAACGGATTATTTTTATATCAATCATATCTATTTAAAAATAATAATAATGAATTATTTAAAAAAATGATTTTTTTACGGATATACAAAACATTGATTTTATTTCAATTTTTTTTTTCCGAAAATATCAAAAAATTGTTTTTTTTCTTCTCGAAAATATAAAAAAAAAATTGATTTTTTCGAAAATATCAGAAAACCGATTTTTTTTTCAAAAATATCAAAAAATCGATTTTTTTCAAAAAATATCAAAAAACAATTTTTTTTCGAAAATATTAAAAAATTCGATTTTTTCGAAAATATAAAAAATGATCTTGTAAAATCATATTAATTTTTTTTCCGAAAATATCAAAAAAACCGATTTTTTCTGAAAAAGAAAATTTGATTTTTTCGAAAATAAAAAAAATCGCTTGTTTTCAAAAATTAAAAAATCGACATTTTTTAGAATATAAAAAAATTGATTTTTTCAAAAAAAAAATTGGATATATCCATCCATTAAAAATATGTTAACGGATGGATTTGATGGATTTTTATCCTTAATGGACGGATTGGATTGAATATTTTTCAAAAAATTTAGTGGATTGTTAATGGACTAATGGATTGTTTTGATCCATCTATTAACAATCCAATCCATATTCATCCAATCCATCCATTTTGCCACCCCTACCAATAATACGAGATTTGTACAACATATCATTATAATAATACACATGTCAAAGGTTTTAAAAACCATTTAGATTGTTACAATTGTTGCATTACGAATTGCAGTACTCGCGGTGTGAATTAATCACAATAATACATTTTGTTGTGACTTTAAAGCTCTATAAGGGAGAAAAATGACCACTGTACCATACCTTTTTGAATAACTCCAAGATATCCTTCATAAGGCTTTAGCAATAGACATGTGTAGTAGTACTAGGACCACAATGATAAACATCATCTAAGGAAAATCACACACCTGCAACATTTATCCTGTGGAGAGCATCGAGATATATATTTTCTTTTGCTATCTTGCAACATTTGTCCCTCACTTTGAAATGTCGACAACAATCTGATAAATTGATCAACCATTATCTTCCTAATCATTATTAGAAATCATGCTGTACACGGAACAGTTTCAGCATTATGTTATATAATTCAGGAATGATCATAAAAATACAATTTGCATGTCACACTTTCTACCTAATCTTATTATATTTCTTGGAATAATTTGAGACATTAGATATGGACAAGTGGATACAATGAAACACAAATCAATCCGAATCATTTGAAAAGTTAAAATATTCAAAAATGAAATACAAAACAAACTAAATAATAATATTAAAACACTTAAATGATATTAAGATGTAAAATGTTTAATTATAAAATCTGATATATCTAAAAGAGTGTGGGATCCTATTCGAATTCACATCTTTTTGAGCACAGTGGAATGGTATTTCTAGAACGAGAAACTGAACCTTAAGACATGGTCCAGTAAATGATGAGTCATGTAGACCTTTCAAACTCCTTGTGAGAACATCCTCCATGTTATATAAAAAATGATGGAAAAGACACCAAATAGAATGTGAACCAGAAAGAAACTAAGTATTTCTTACACGTAGATTTGAGGCTATGAAGTATATCTTATATAAATTTTTTTACAATAAACATGAGCCCAAACATTATAAAGGCTTCTGTTGTGAATTGGATACCTTAGAAAACAAAGTATAATAGGTTTCTCAAGAAATCCACAAGAGTTAGGGTTTAGGGTTACCAAAGATAACAACAAGAATTTGTTATAAACTGTTATTCTTTCCTTTCTCTTAAAACAAGATTACAAGTATACAAGAACAACAAACAACCTCTCTCACTTTTGAATTAGGGTTTTATCTTCCTATTTTCCCTTATGCAAAATATGAGAGACTGGTATGCTATTTATAATAAAACTAACATACTAACCTAATGAGTTTTTTAACAATTACCCATTACAAGCCAACTTAGGGTACAAACTAACTTAAAGAATTTGATCCATAACACAAGGCCCAATTAAACAATAACATGTGAGCAAACATCGACGACATGCTATTCATACTAGGATTTGTTCCAATATTCCACAAATCTCCACCTTGGAACACACCCTTCAACACTTGGACTTATCCACGTTCGATTACCCCTCTGACAAAATGCAGCCTCACATCAATGTGCTTGGTTCGCTCATGATAGGTTGAGTTCTTCGACAAGTGTATTGCACTTTGACTATCACATTTAACAGTGATACTTCGACCTTGAAGTTTCAGCTCCTTTGCAAAACCTTCAAGCCACAATGCTTCCTTTACAACTTCAGTTAGGGAGATATATTCCGCCTCAGTTGTTGATAAGGCAACAACCTTCTGAAGTGTTACTTTCCAACTAATTGTTGTGTCAACATAGTGAAAACATATCCATAAATAGATTTTCTAGAATCCATACAACCTGCATAATCAGAGTCGACATATCCTTCGATTGCTGCTTTACTATCTTCACCCAAGGCTCCGCCATAAATTAGGAATCTATTCAGAGATCCATTTATGTACCTTAAAATCCACTTCAATCCTTTCCTGTGAGCCTTTCCGGGATTCGACATGTATCTGCTTACAAGACTTACTGCATATGCTATGTCGGGTTTAGTACATACCATACCATACATCAAAGAACCTACTATATTAGCATATGGGATGCTATTCATATAAGCTCTTTCGACATCAGTACTGGGACACTGATCTATACTCAGCTTGAATTGAGGGTTTGTTGGAGTTACAACAGGATTTGAATTCGACATACCAAACTTATCAAGAATCTTCTTCAAGTATGCCTCTTGAGATAAGCATAATCTTGATTGCTTTCTATCTCTCTGGATGTCAATCCCAAGAATCCTAGATGCAGCTCCCAGATCTTTCATATCGAACTCCTTATTGAGTTCAGCTTTCACCCTCATTACATCTTCGACATTGTTGCTTGCTATTATAATATCATCCACATAAAGCAACAAAATAACAAATGAATTGTCAGGTCGAAATCTGAAGTAAACACAGTGGTCGAACTGAATTCTGATGAAACTTATGTGTGCCATGAACTTGTCGAATCTCCTATTCAACTGTCGAGGAGATTGATTCAGCCCATATAAATATCTCTTCAGTTTGCACACATACCTTTCTTTCCCTTCTTCGACATACCCTTCAAGTTGCCTCATCAGGATTGTTTCATCAAGATCACCGTACAAGAATGCAGTCTTCACATCCATCTGTTCCAGTTCAAGGTCAAACTATGCCACCGTGAAAAGCAACATTCGAATGGACTTGTGCTTCACAACAGGAGAAAACACATCATTGAAGTCGACACCTTCTTTCTGAGTGAACCCCTTGCAACCAACCTTGCCTTGTATCTCTTCGACGCCACTCCTTCGATTCCTTCCTTAACTTTGAAAATCCATTTACAGCTGACTAACCTGGCTCCATCAGTTTTCTTGATCAGTTCCCAATTATTGTTATCATGAAGAGATTTCATCTCATCATCCATGGCCTTTAGTCATTCAGTCTTATTTCGACTCCTCATAACTTCCTTATAGTCTTTAGGTTCTTCTTCTAGAACCTCACTTGCAGAGATTAAGGCATAAGCTATAAGATCTGCATACCCAAGTCTCTAAGGTGGCTTGATGACTCTTCTCAACCTGTCTCTTGCCAGTAGGCAATCATTATCAGTCTCCTCATCTTCGACAGCAGTTTCTGCTTCTTCTTCGACTTCATCTGTGTCATGTAATTCAACATCACTATACTCAACCTCAACAGGAATTTCTTCATGTTCCAACTATTCGACAACATCGTCAGTTTTCTTGAAATCCATCTCAACTTCATTGAAAACTACATCTCGACTGGTGATACACCTCCTGTGACCTGGCTCTAGGAACCATAGCCTATAAGCTTTGACTCCTTCAGGATATCCCATGAACATGCATTTCAGAGCACTAGGTTCAACCTTGTCTTGCCTAATGTGAGCATAGGCTACACAACCAAATACTCTCAGTCTGTCGAGATCTGGTGGATGTCCCAACCAAACTTCTTCAGGTGTCTTCATATCTAACACAGTAGAAGGACATTTGTTTATCAAATATGTTGTTGTCGAAACAGCCTCATCCCAAAACACCTTCTTCAATCCATCACTAACTAACATGCATCTAAACCTTTCGAGGATTGTTCGATTGAATCTCTCAGCTAGACCATTTTGCCGAGGAGTACCTGCTACAGTCTTATACCTTGCAATCCCAGACTCGACACAGTAATTGTCGAAAGCTTCATTGTAGAATTCAAGGCCATTATCAGTTCTCAACCTCTTGACCTTTCTGCCAGGTTGAGCTTCGACCATAACCTTCCAACTCTTGAAATTCTCAAAAGTTTCATCCTTCGTCTTCTAAATGAATACCCATAAATTTCTCGAATAGTCATCAACTATGGATAGAAAATATCTTGCACCTGAATGTGAAGTATTCCTTGCAGGCCCCTAAAGATCAACATGGATGTAATCAAGGGATCCATGTGTTCTTTGTTTACCTTTGTTAAACTTCACCTACAGGATTTACCAAATACCCAAGGTTCACAATACTCCAACTTCTCGACTTTGTCACCACCTAGCAGGTTCTGTTTCCCCAGTTCGACCAGGCCTCTCTCACTGACATGGCCCAATCTCATATGCCATAATTTTGTCTTCGAAAACAGTTTCGTGGATGCAACATTTATCGAACCACTTACAACTTCAGCCTCAAGAGTATACAAGCCATGTTTCTTCACGCCTCTCAAGACTTCCTTCGACCCCTTCATGATTGTTAGGATACTTTTCTCTCCTTGAAAGACATATCCCTTCTTGTCGAATTCACCAAGAGAAATCAAATTTCTCTTCAAGTCAGGTACATACCTAACTTCAATCAATAGTCTTATTGACTCATCATGAATCTCACAGATCCAATACCTGCAATTTTCCAAGCTTTGTTGTTTCCCAGTAGCACTAATCCACCATCTTGATCACATAATTCCTCGAACAAGTCTTTATTTGGAGTCATGTGCCAAGTGCAACCTGAATCCATAATCCACTCTTTCCTTGAGTCGCCGCTCGAAACCACAAGAACATCAGATGAGTCAAAATCATCTTGAATAATGGCAGCATTACCATTATCATTACCTCCATGATCTTTCAGGCATTTAGGGGACACCTTTCGAATGTGACCCTCCTTCTTACAATGATAGCATCGAACACCAGATGCTTCACCACTATAAGATTTCTGCTGATTTTTGCCCTTCTTCTTGTCGAACTTACCATCCTTTCGCAAGAATTTCGCCTTAACGGCAAAACCTTCACCAACCTTCGAAGGTTTATGCTCCTTTCGTTCATTCAGGTCCTTAGAGTACAAGGAAGATTGAACATCTTCAAAGGTCAGGGATTCTCTTCCATACACGAGGGTTTCTTTGAAGTGAGCATGTGTTTTGGGAAAAGCACATAACAACAACAACGCTTGATCTTCCTCATCGATCTTCACATCAATATTTTCAAGATCAAGAATCAACCTGTTGAACATATCCAACTGCTCATCCAATGCTTTGTCTTCACTCATCTTGAATGAATACAAGGATTTCTTCAGGTAGAGTCGATTCACCAACGATTTGGTCATGTACAAACCTTCAAGTTTCAACCATAACCCTGATGTCGTCGTCTCCTTTGATACATGTCGAAGAACCTTATCACCAAGGCTCAAAAATATTGCGTTGTGTGCTTTCTCAATCATGGCCATCTTTTTAGCTGCCATCAACACAACATTCATGGTCTTCTATCCCTTCAAGCTTCCAAACAACCCAGCTGAACAAGTAGGGCTTTCATCTTCAAGCGTCACAGACCTAAGTCGTTCACACTGATGAACTTTTCAATCTTATACTTTGTTGAAGGCATCTTCTCCATGCTCACTGCACCAATTTGTTGTGAATGGGATACCTTAGAAAACAAAGTATAATAGGTTTCTCAAGAAACCCACAAGGGTTATGGTTTAGGGTTACCAAAGATAACAACAAGAATTTGTTATAAACTGTTATTATTTCCTTTCTCTTAAAACAAGATTAAAAGTATACTAGAATAACAAATAACCTCTCTCACTTTTGAATTAGGGTTTTATCTTCCTATTTTCCCTTATGTAAAATATGAGAGACTAGTATGCTATTTATAATAAAACTAACATACTAACCTAATGAGCTTTTTAACAATTACCCATTACAAGCTAACTTAGGGTACAAACTAACTTAAACAATTGGATACATAACACAAGGCCCAATTAAACAATAACATGTGAGCATACTTCGACGACATGCTATTCGTACTAGGGTTTGTTCCAATATTCCATAACTTCTTTATGGGAGTATCCAAAAGAAACCAAATGATGCTATTTCTAGAACTATTAGAGGGAACATATTTGTCGCTAGAATTATAGTATTCCTAGAAAGGGAATTTGTTTCAAAAGGAATGAGTGTGAAGAAAGTAAGACTTGAAGAGATTCAAGAATCATAGAGTAAAAATACAACAATGGAGGAACAAAAGCAGATTACCTAAGATGTTGTGTATGAACAGTCTGCTCAAGTTACCAAGAACAATGTAAGTCATACAATGTATCTCATTAACCTAAGATATATGAATTTCTCATGACCGAGTAAGGTATTACTCATGGATGAAGATGAGACACTGACCAAGGGATCATTACTAGAACTTGATATGATAAGTGGTTAGTGGTCATAAAATATGAAAGGGATTCCATGTATATTAACCAAATATGGACTTTGGTAGACTCTCCTATAGGGTCATAGGGTGAAAGTTGATTTTGAAAAAGAAGACATGTGTGGATGGTTAGGTACATATCTATATGGCACAATGGGTGTTCAAAGGGTTTCAAAATAGTTTATAGAGTATCCTATGATGAAACATTTTCACCAATCGTAATGCTTAAATTTGTTGAGATTTTACTTGCCATCGTCACATACCATGATTATAAAATATCAAAATGGATGTCAAAATTGTTTCCTTTAATAAAATAAATATCCTTTGGGAGGTGTACATGACACAACTTGCAGGTTTTGAGAATGAAAACACATGCTAAAAAGATATGTAAGAAATTGAAGCAAGCTTCTATAAAATGAGACCTTAATTTTAATGAGACGGTAAGAAAACTTGGATTCATTAGAAATGAAGATGAACTGTGTGTTTACAAAACACTTAGTGGGAGCATAATTGTACTTTTGGTGTTATATATGGATGCCATATTAGTCATTGGAAATAATATCTCTACCTTAAAACGAGTTAAAACTTGGTAGGGAATTTTCTATGAAAAATATTTAGGTGATATCACAAAGGTTGTATGACCTAAGTCAGAGTACATGACAATACAAAGTGACGATATTTTTTAATATATATTATTCCAAGAAAGGATTCATGTCCATGTAACATGGCGTGTGTGTCGCTCCCGGGATTTTCATCCTAGTACAAACGCGAAAGTGGCACGGAAAAGGTAGAGTCGACAACTAGGCATTTTTATCCCAAAGGAACGGGAAAGGTAATGCTGCACAAACCTAAGGAAGAAGGAAAGGACAAGGTCCTGCGAACCAAAGATCTGGGTTCGGGAGTCGGTTACGACCTGGGAAGGTATTAGCACCCCAGACCGTCCGTCGTACCCGACGGGATCCATGCTTGTTTGTTTTCTTCAAAGGGTGAGAAAATAAAGTGCTGCTGAATAAAACTACTACTGGAACTGGAATGGGAATGGAAAAGGAGAAAGGGAATTGGAATGGAAAGAAAGGATGGGGAAAATGTAGGGAAAATAAAGAATATGCTCGAACGGGCCCTACCCCGCTGCCTACGTACCTCATCGGGAAAATGAGGATCAGAGTCGACGTAGTTCGCCTAACTATGGTGGGAACTATTTGTTTTTTTTATGCTGGAACTGCGTATGTCTATGCTCAGGTGTTGCAGGCTCGTCTAGTACGAGTGCATTTACCGTCTTGCATGCGAGACAAGTCGTCGCAAGTTCGCGTTTAGAATGAATGAGGTGAGAAAAGGTGTTGCATTTACCGTTTTTTATAGTCGCTTATTGTTTGTTATTTGCTTTTTAAGAGTTTTGTATGAATTTGGCACAAGGAAGTGAATTCAAACTCTTTTCCATGGAATGTGTACTTGTCACTACATCCAAGATGGAATAATAGAACAAGTACACCAAGCAAGGAGAATTTATCCATGACTTGTTCCCAAGGATTAGGGTCTAAGTTCACTAGCTTGTTGAACTTTATTACATGTTTTTGTGGCTTTTGTGAAGAAGTGTCTTTTGAATTTTCTTTGTGAACCAAAACCCTTGATGAGACTTGTACATCATGCTAGACAAGCTTGCACCACTCCAATATGGAATGAATGCAAGTTCCCCATGGAATAAGGCTATACACAAGGGATCCTTTCATGCACTTATTAAGTATTTTTGGATTTGTTTGAAGATAAGAAGAGAAGACTCAAAAGGCAAAGGTCAAAACTAATGGGGGACTAAAACACAACCTTAAGTCATTTTATTATGTACAAATGTGATCCTATGGTTAATGAGGTATTCTAACCTAAGGAGAAGAAAGAACAAGTTAGAATTCAACTTACTTCCTAAGGAAGTTAAGTTGAATCTAAAGAGAGGAAATGGAACTTATAAACAAAGCACAAAGGTGCTTAGGAAAAAAAATAAATGCATAAGAGATAAAGAATGAAGTGATTAACTTATCTCCCCCCCTACAAAACAAGAGTTAGCATGACAATTCATATTGAAAGCATAAACAAATGGCAAACTTCACACAAGAACTCACACTAGCTTAGGAAAGATGTTAGTGAACTCCTATGGTCAATACCTAAGCCTAAAGCCTCTTATAATGTAACATACCTAAAAAGTCAGTAGCTAAACCAATTCTAAGGTTTCTAAAGGAATTAAGTGAATTAAAGTCAAACTATGTCCTAAAGCACTAATAAACCCTAAGGATGAGGTTAGCAAGATAACCTAAGTGATTACTATTGGTAAAATCCCTTAAACTCAAAGGTAAATGAAAAAGTCTGAAATTAACACTGTAGGGAAGTAAAGGAAATGAATGGATCAAATGAGAAAGAAGGGATTCAAGTTGAAGATATTCAAATATGAGATTAAGAGGTGAGAAAAACACATAGAAGCATGGTTATGAAAGGTACAACAAAAGGACTTAGAAAAATATTCAAAAATAACCAAAGGGACTTGACTTCCCCATGCAAAATCCAGGGGCTTTACAACAAAATAGAATGGAAATCAAACTTGGAAAACATTCACAAATGGTGGGTTAAGAAGCACCCTAAGACTAGGTGCTCAAATTAGGGTTTCTAAGATCCTCTAAGTGGCAAGTGAAGTTCAAAAAGATGTAAAAGGTTCTACAATTGAGATGAACATGTGAGAATGACCTAAACATGTTTATAAGTCACAAAACAAGACTTGGACAAACTTATTTGATGCATTCATGAAGTTTTGAGTGGTTAAGATGAACGATGAAGGAGACTTAAGTCAAAATGGGGACTATGGTGACTTAAGGCCCAAGTAAACCCTAAAAAAATAAAGATAAAGACTCAAGGATGGATTTTAATGTTAGAAGACCTATAATATGACTCACAAGAACCAGAAATAAAACCTTAGACTAATTGAATGAGTGCTTTATTCAAAAGGGACCAAAGGAAAGGAACAAAAGGATAAAAAATATGACTTGTGAACCAAACAACTTGAAAAAAATACTAAATGACCTTGAAAATTATGAAACTTGACAAATCAATACAAATTCCAGAGAGTAGCATGCATACAAAAAATCTCACAAAAATTCCTATTTTTGAGTGGTATAAGGCTCATTGGAACATAATTAGGGTTTATATGATCAATGTGGAAAACATGGACTCAAGTAGACCTAAACATGACCTAAAAATCCAGAGAAAAATATTTTAGGGAAGTTTAATGAGTCCCTAAAAGGATTCAAAAAGAATGGGGTCTTTAACATTAGTGGTTTATGAGAACAAAAATATACAAAAGGAATGGTTCAAAATGGGGAAATTGTGAAACAATTAAAAGAGAAATTGATTCTGACTTCAACAATTGATAAAAATAAAATCTAAAAATATGAAAAATTAGAGAAAATTGAGAGGATCCTATATGAATTTATTTGAAATTTTTTGATTTAATTTGGTATTTTAAAAATAAGAAACGAAATTGTAAATTTATGAGAAAAAGAAATAAAATGGAATAAACTGGTTTGGGTCTGGGGGGTTCAAAAAGCAGTAAAAACAACATAACTGGGTTTAGGTCAAACGTGTTGGGGGTATGGGTAGCACACTGAAGACTTTTGTGTTGACTTCTTGACACGTGAACGACATGCCTTTTTTAATGCGCTGGCTCACTCATGGCCTTGGGATGAAGCTGATCCAATGGCTACGACATATTCTCACACTTAAATTTAAGGCACTGTTCAGGTGACCGGAAGTGACCTCCGGTCATCTTCTCCGGTCACCCCTGACCTAGGGCATCCAAAAATCATCATGAAAATGAATTCTAAGGCCATAGATAGGTTCGCCTCCTCTCACTGATCAACAATCTGATCTTTGTTCTAACCTAGGGTTCTTGTGCTGTGCAAATCGAAGTAAACAAATTCATGCCTGAAAACTGAAACTAAGCACCTAAGGTGCATATCAACTAGCCAGAGATCAAAGTGCTTCTAACAAGCTTAAAACAACAAGAGTCCAGCAAAATAAGACGAAATCGTGCAATTGAGATTTAAGATGAAACCTGGAAATGCACTGGTTCAGAAGCTATAGAAAACAAGAGATGGGATTCCAATGTCTCTTGCTATTGCTTTTGATCCTCAGAGAATGAAATAAACACTCTAAATGTGGATATTTTGAGAAGAACTGAATTGAAGCAGAGAAAATGCAGAGTTGTATTCTTGAAGCTTCAAGCTATGAAATCCATGGAATTTGTGCAACACTTGATGATGAAAATGATTGGATGAACCTCAATCATGAATTGATGAGATTGATGGTGATCTGATTCAAAATGCAGTGTAATACATGAAAATGCAGTGGCCAATCCTTGGAGAATCAGGCTATGGAATCCATGGATCTTAACCTCAATGCCAAGGTGATGATGAATTGAGTAAGAAGGAAGAAAATTGATGGACAATGGAGCCTCCTTGAAGCAAAATGCAGAAGGAAATCTTCTTCTTGTAGAGAGAAAACTCAGTGGATTTTGGGTGTGATTTGTGCAAATGAGAATGGTGAGCAATTCAGTTGGAGATCATCCTTTTATATGTGTAGTTGACAGTTATCAACTATAGTTAACAGTTAGAACTATGGTTAGTTCTAACTGGTGGTGAATGGATCAACTTGAAGGTGTAAGATGCAAAGGTGCAATGTTGGTTTTGCTTGGCTCGAAAGCAATTGGATGTGATGAGGTTCATGTTACTTCTGATGGGGATTAATAAAATGCAATGGGACTGGTTTGATCAACATAATGCAACATGAGAAGGAGAATAAGGTGTGAAGCATGTCATTTGGCTTGGATTGCAAGGATGTGCATGAGAACTGGTGTGATCCTGCATATATGAGATGATGCCTTCTAAGTATGATGCCTTGTGAGCTTAGCAAGCTGAATGAAGCAACAAACTTGAATTGAGGTGAATTCAATAACTTGTTGCCATGCCTTGGGTTGCAAGAAAACAGGTATCCTACCTTAACATTCTATGACACATTTCTTCAAGCTTAAGCAACTGAATGATGACATACTTGTGCTCAAATTGAAATGAAACTCACAAGGGACAAGTTTGATGTTCATTTTGGAGTAAGATCATGACTCTGGATGCTTCAAAAATTCCATTGATAGTCATGTCACAAACTGCATACTTGGCCTGCCTATCTTACTTTGCCTTGTGCCCATGCATGACCAGTTACAACCTCCTTAATTTGGCCTTCAACAACTCTCAATCCTTTGATCCAATGGAAAAACCTTGAACATGAAAGTTGTAGTAATCATGTAGGGAAACAACTTTGTAGTTCAAATTTTTTTGATTTGAAGTCTTATTGACCAATAAAAATAGCTTTCCATTTGGTCCTCCACCTGTTTGATCAAATGCCTTGCAGGGCACGCACGCTGGCTAGCTTCTTGCCTCGCCCATGCCCTAGTTTTGCCTTGATTTTCCTCAACTTTACATGATCATAACTTTCTCATTTTTTATGATATGGGTGAGTTCCATCTATGGATTTGAAGCTCAATATGACCTCTTTAATTGTCTCCAAGTAGAATTTTCATATCTTTCATATTTTGGGAGAAGGCCTCATTCAAAGTAGCTGCAAAAATGGCCAAAACTTGCCATTTTTGGAAACCCTAATTTTCCAAAAATGGTAAGTTTTGGTTTTCTTGATTTCTCTTGATTCCTCCATCATTTCTTGTTCAAATTTGAAACATAGGAGCCTTGTAACCCTAATTTCATGATTTTGATATCAAAAAGACAGGAGTTGACTTTTTCTTCAGCATGGTTGACTTTGCCCCAAATTCCTGATTTTCAATTATCTGACCAATTGAACCTCTTCCAAAATGAATATGTGGATGAAATTTGAACCCTATACACTTGTTGTCATATAGAAAACAATGGAATCCACTTTTGCTCAAAATTTCATGAAGAAGCCCTTCACAAGTGAAACCCTAATTTGGATCATTTCCTCAGGAGATGTGGCACTACTTGCATTCCTTGGAGCCATTCACTTCTTTCCAAGGCTCGAGGCTTCAAATGGAGACTTGTGGGATTTTGTATACCCTTTGCACATGATTGAAGAGCCTTTGTGGTCTTTGATTGTCTTTGCATAGCCTTCAGTTGCTCCAATCAAAGATCACATGCGTATGCCCCAGCTATGCTGGACATGATGCAATATTGTTGGTTATTTGTGAACTTGTGTATGCTAAATGATATGAAAAATGTTGAGGATATGAGAGGGCAAATTTTGAGGTATTACAGCTGCCCCTGGTCAATCATCTGCAAGCTTGAATGAGTAATGGCGACAACTTATAAACATTCAAGATATGGAGTGATAGAATACTCGAATTAAACCTGAAAACTTGCCACACTGTGAGTAATAAAATATGCTGGGAAGAATGCCATCCTCAAATGACAATTCTCAAAAGATCCTCAGATCTAACACGATACCATCCTCAAATGGAGACGCAATGGCATATCGGCCTCAGTCGATAACTAGAAACACAAATATTGACCTCAGACAGACTTTGCAAAAGAGACAAGCTGACCTCAATCAATAAGCTTAAAATGGTCTATCATCCTCGAATGATAGCCACAATAACAAGACCAACCTCAGAAGGACTTGAAGAAGAGAATGCCTTCCTCGAATGACATTCCGAAAAGATCCTTGGATCTAACACGAAACCAACCTCGAATGGAAACGCAATGGTATACCGTCCTCAGTCGATAACCAAAAACAACAAAGAAAATAGGACAAGATGGAATGGGATCGTTGTACATAAACGAGAGCCCAGGCAAAAAGGACCATTGTACAAAACGAGAACCTACGACGTGACTGTTGTACCAAACAAGACGCGGAAAAAGTGACAAATATTGACTTGAAAAGGCAGGGATGCCTAGAAAATGGTATTGATATCCTCTGCGAGGAATACTTAAGGTTGAGAATATGTTACAGGTCTTATGTAATATACCTCAAAACTGGCCCATGCTCGCATGCGTATGCTTGGGTTTATGGCGTAATGCTCCATGATGATGGAAATGCTACGCTTTGGAGGATGCAAATGTAATGATGATTATGCAAAGAGATCTCCTAATAAGGGGACTGCAAGTATCCCAGATGGCTTGACTGGGGAGGAACTGATGATCACTTCATTGACCTGGTTAGTCCCGGTGAGGAGGAAACAACTCTGCATGGAATATTGTCAATGATACGCCGGCTCTGAACTGCCGCCACTGCCAAAAATAAATTGGACTTCGAGATTGGAGAGCCAAGACCCTGCTGGAGATGGACCCTTCTTGCACTCTGGTGGGTAAATGGGGACCTCCTGACTTGGCTGGGAACCAGAGGTATGACTCTGCTGAGGAAGCAAACTGCTGGGGAGGAAAGACAATCCTTGTACTACTGGGAATTGCCCATGTAGGGAAGTCTCTGCTTCTGGAGGACACCAACCTTCTGCTGCCTTGCTGGGGGAGAATTCAACTTCTAACTCTACTGGGGATGACTGGAGACAACCGGGAAGACAATTGTTCTTGTTCAGGCATAAAGAAATGTTCCTCCTGGAAATCTGCTTTTAGCTCTGTTAGCAACACCTGTACCTGTACTTGCATAAACACAATCGATAGTGCTTGCAACACGGAGAGTTAGTTTGGACTTGTATGCCCCAAGCTCATAGCATGAATCATTATCTGGGCATCTCGACACCCTTTCAGAGTTGTATTAAATGTTTCTGTTCTCCTGCGTGAGTTTGAAAGCATTCAAATGTTCACAACACAATATAAATCCCAATTTTCTGGACGTTTTCACACTCAATTAATGCTAGATGAAAAACAAAAACCAGAAGCGAATAGTCACAAGTTGACTAAAATCGATTTTTATTGATTTGGAAAAATGGCCATGAATAGTGTAAACACCCCAAATTTTCCCTCACCTTTTATCACACCATGGCTTGTGATCTTTCATTGTTGTTTTAACATAAGCATTACATCTCATATTGCATGTTTGTTACACTGCATAGTTCAATTTCATCTGCATCTAGGGTTTGTGATCTGAGCAATCCAAGAATCAGTCTGAGCCAAAGGTCTTAAAAAGCCTTCCAAGAGGGTCCATGTGTGTTCTATAATCATATTATGCTCCCCAAAGTTCATGAAAGTCAAGAAATCACAAAGGTTGGCAAAGGCATGGAAGCAGAGCTAGGGTTTTCACTGCACAAATGACCAAAATTAGGGTTTTGGTTTCAGAGGCCTTAACTCAATTGTTTTTGGTCATTCTTGTTTCTAATGTTCTTAATATGTTATAAGGATCATATGTACCATGTTTGATGAGGAAATTCATTGTGGAAGTCAAAGGGTCATTTTCATCAAATTGAAGTTCTATGATCTTTATTTGATCTTACAAGTGGTTGGAAGTTCACAATATTGAATAATTTTGAGCCAGTTGCAAACTTGCCATTTTTGGAAATGACTTGAAATGCAAACTTTCCATTTTGGGAAAGATTTTCAACCTCCTCTTTCATGATAAAAAATGCTTCAAATTAAAATTTCTTGGGCATGAAAGTTGTAGATTAGGTCTTTCCCTTTTCAAAAAGTACAAGAACATGTCTTGATTCATCCTAGAACTCAAGATATGGCCTTTCAAAGCTGGCAAAAATCACATAATTTTCAAGTTCATGTCAAAGAGGGATTTTTGCATATTGGCATTTCAAGCTTCTACATGACTTCTAATGTGCCCAAATGTGACATAACATGCTCATACAACATTGCAAGACCAAATTTGTGCCTTGGATCACATGTTTTCATGCCTAATCTTCACAAAATTTCCAAAGAGGGAAAGTTGCAAAATCTATGCCATCACATGATCCAAGTGTTCCAGCTCATGAAATTCAATCCTAGGGCCATCCTTGATGCAAGCTGGGGCAAGATACCCCTTTAGATCTCCTCTGACCCGAGCCCATGCTTGTGGTACACTTTCCTTGACTTTTTGCAAAACACACCATACCAATCAAACTATGCCACACCAACTCTTTGAACCAATCAGCACAACTTATACAAACATCATGGACCTCAAAACAGATAACAGTCATGCCTGAATCAATCCACAAGCTCAGATTGCCAAAAACTTGCAAAACCTTCATCTCTTCGAAACTTATTCCACAACCATCAAAACTTCAAACTTCTTCCACCAATCAACTCAAGAACACTCAAAGATCATTTCCCACCCTTCACCATGACCTAAGAGCCACTAAATCATAAACACGATTCCTGCAAAACCAGAACCAAACACTTCAAAATAGCCATCACAAGCTTGCTCTAAGCTCCTCATTATCATCAGGGAGTTCATTGGGGGTGGATTTGAACCAAGAAGGAGGCCAGAAAGCTTAAGAACTGAAAGCTCCATCTCAGGTAACCGTGAAGAACATTTTTTCCAGAACTTGCTATTTAGGTTAAAATATCAATCTTTATGTTCCCCTGATCACTCTGATATGTTTTGTTTTGAAAATGGATGAGAAATGACCATGTATGAAGCTTCTGAAATTTTTTAACCTAAGATGTTTTTGCTTCGATTCAACTTTATTATGCATGATAAATGTGTTTTGTTTGTGGATTCATGATATATGATGTTTGGGGATCATTTCTGGGCAAGCAATTTGATGTTTAGTGACCTAGGGAAGAAGTTGGCATTTTGAATGGCCGGAGAAGATGACTGGAGCTTAGCTCCGGTCACCTGAGAGTAATTAAGGCTTAATTAGGGTTTAGTGAGAAGTTTGAATTCTGACCCTAGGATCTTTGTTTCGCGCGTAGATGGATGGCCCAGATTAGTCATTAAAACCCTAAATCCCTAATTAATTAATTTAATCAGGATTAATTAATTAAATTGCCAGAATGGATCCTGACCTTTGGATAGCGCGCCAGTCAACCAGTTTTCAAATCTGGGCCATAGATCTTGTTGACTTCCCATTTTATTTCATTTTTATACATTTTATTTTATTTCTTTTTGCATATTTATTTTAAAATACCAAAACTCATCACAAAAATATGAAACTTTGCATTCTGACTTTAAATATTTTTCTTAACTCAAAAATGATTTTTATTTTATTATTTACATTTAAAAAGTATTTTTAAAATATTTAAATGTTATTTTTAATTAATTAAAATATTTTAATTAATTAAAAATGCATCTAGGTTTCTAAAAATCACCAAAAAAATCATGAACCATTCCAATGCATTTAGAAACATTTTCAAACCCTTCATACAAATTTCTTTTTAGGTTTGATCATAATTTCACAATTTTCTTTGAATTAGGGTTCTTTAAAATCACATTTTTTAACCCTAACTTTGAAAAAATATTTCTGCCTAACCATGAAGTGTTTGAACTTGATTCTTTTTTCATTGTTTCACATATTGAATGTAGTTTCTAGGTTATTTTTCTGATGAATTTATCTTGCATTTTCAAATTGATTTGCATTTTCCCTTTAGGATCATCCAAAAAACCTAACAAACTTAGGAAATCATTACTTTTAATGGGATTGGCTTCTGACCTTCTCCTTTGGGGTGTGACTTAGTATATGTTTAGGGTTTGTTTGAGCTTGATTTCAAATTTTTATCATGTTGCATGCTTCTGTTTTGTTCATTTGCATCTCACATGTCCATAAAACCCTAATTTCTTATGTTCATTTGCATTCACCTTGCATATTCATCATCACATGAACTTGCCATGACATCTCAAGCATTCATATGTCATCTTAGACATCTTAGGACATGTTAGAACATTGCTTGATCATTTCTTCATTCATTTTCCATATGTTGCATTCATTTCATTTCATAAACATACATGTGTTTTTAAACTTCTAAGTATGCATTCATGACATCTCATCTTTGTATGATCATTCATATGCACATTGTATGACATTGCATCATCTCATATGCCATTTGAATTGCATAAACACTTCTGACTTTTGTCTTTGCATCTCATTTCATCTCATTTCAATTCATTTCTTTATGCTTTATACCTTATGCATTCATACTAACCATTTCCGGAACTTTTGGTAAGTTATTGTGGGAGGTGGATTTGCCTTCACTTCTCACTCCCTCTTATCTCATTCATATGCATTTTAACTTGTCTTTGAAGTGAATTTGATTCACTTATGCCCCATCTTTCTCACTTTCTTCCTTTAAGTTACTTATCTTCTTAGAAAGTAAGTAACTTATTCTTCCGCTTCCTTCTCTTTTCATCTGCTTCTTCCATTGGTGGCTTCCTTGAAGATCCTTTTTTCCTAAGCCTAACAAACCATATGATATTCAAGCATGATAATATTTAGGGTTGTGTTTAGTCCCCTTAGCTTTTTACCTTTGAGTCTCCTTGAGTCTCTCTTCTCATCTCAATAATCAGAGACTAAACTCTTAAAGTTTTAGGACTTTGGAATTAGGGTTATGCATGCATCCTTCTCTTAGGATGGAGTGTATAACTTTAATCCTAAGTGTTAAACCTTTAATTTGTTTAAACCTCTTAATCAAATCACATTAATAATCACCAAGACTTTATCTTGTAACTTGGGCCTTACATTAGGGTTCTAACTCTTCCTTATGGTTAAGAGGGACTAACCCTAGTGTTTAATGGACAAGTCCTCCTCAAGTTTTCTTACAAACTTAAAATCCACTTCTTAATCTCATCCCTTAATTAAAATCCACTTAATAAAGACTTGTTATATAATGAATTTAATCCCTAATCATGGATTAAGTTAAGGTATCTTCCTCAGCTTAAGTGTTCTCATCTATTATCCTTCTATTAGGATGGTGTAATAAGTTCACTAATCCGTGATTAGAGATTAAACTAATTACTTAACACTAAACAAAAACCCAAAAACATCTAATTAATCACAAGTAGGTTAATGATCTTAATCCTACATCATCATGGTAATTAAGTTGAGATGTTTATCTCACACTTAATTATGCTCATTATCCCTAATCAGGGAGGATATAATGAGTTTACAACCCTTGATTTAGGCTTAAGCTCATTAACTTATGCAAAACACCAAAAACAATAACAAAACTAAAAACACAAAAACAAACAATAATCGTCTCCTTCGGGATTCTTTTCTCATCACAGTCATTCATAAACGAGAACTTGCTTCTTCCGTCTAATGCAAGACAGTTAGCACTCGAGCCAGAAGAGTCATACACTTGAGCATAGACAAGCAAGCAGTTCACAGTCAATTTATTTTTAGTCTCTTTGAGTCGAACTACGGTGTTCTGACTTCCTCATTGCATGAGAGGATACATAGTCATAACTTAACTGTTATCGAACAAAAGTCTCTGTGTCTTCCCCCTCTTTCAACATTCTTTCTAAAGCCTTGGTCTCTGAGCAATTCACCTTTTGCATTGACACCTGTACATTCATTCTTAGCTTTTGCACACAGATAACACATACTCTTACCCCTTTAAACACAATCTTGTAAGCGTGGATCCCATCGAGTACGACAGACAATCTGGGTGCTAATACCTTCCCAGGTTGTAACCAACCCCCTTTCTCAGTTTTTCTGGTTTGCAACCGTCTTATCCATCTTTTTTCTAGGTTTATGTAGCATTACCTTTCCTTCGGGATAAAAATGCCTAGCTGGCGACTCTATTCACTTCACTTTCATTTTCTCCTTTCGCCTACCGTTCGCGTGTGCACCCTGGGACCCTGGTGTCTTTTCGGGGGAGCGACAACTTGGCGACTCTGCTGGGGAAACTATCTTGCAACCAGGGCTTCTGGTTCTTTTTATGGGTTTCTCCTAGCGCTTGTTTGATTTGTGTTTATGGGGGTGTTATGTGCTACTTGTGCTTGTTGTTTATTGCTTTATTTATAGCTTTCGGTACAACTTTATTTATTGCTTTCATTTACTATTTTTATGCATTTCATACTATCATCATATCATTGTGCTGGATCTGTTGTTTACCTTGGTGGGAGGGATATTCAGTGAGTAAGGTTCCATACCAGGAGCCTGAGTGACACATAGGATATAGTGGCCTCATATTCTTTCACATTTCATTTCGGTCTGGTGCGGGAATATGAAACACGGTTCAGACATGAGTTTCTTCTTGAGAACTCTGTGCTACGGATTTCCTGTAGTACTAGGGCTATCTGGGAAGCCTGCTAAGTCTGGATGACCTTTTTATGGCCTTCAGCATCTAAGGTGAATTAGAGGAGGATCCTTTATGATTATTGCAAACACTATACCTCCGGGTTAGAAGTGTTTACACTTCTCATAACTGATCCAAGTCTGAGGATCCTTGTTCTAGAACAATACATGTGAGAGGGTTGGGATGTTTACAGGTTTGCAGGAACCCTTGGCCTCATCATACCCTGTTACTGATATTGTTAAGGTCACATCATTTTGGAGTATTATTGTGAAACCCTGGACTTGTGACTCTTTATTTGAGTCCCCCACTTGGTTACTGGTTCTCTAAGCCTTCATCCGGACTTATGAACACACATGGACCTTATCAAGGCAGATAACAAATCCAGCACTTGATCACAAACCCTTGTATATCATTCTCCATACATCATTTTGCATCATTTTAACATTTGTCTATTTGTTTTTCAGGGTATCCACATCTTATTTGGTTTTGGTTTTGACTGTTCATCTGCATCAGCCATCTTCACCAGCTATCTTCATCAGAGACTTTCTTCAGCATCTTCATCAGTTGTCTTCATCAGTGTTTCTCCTCAGTTATCTTCATCAACATCCATTATCAGTATGGACCCATCCAGGAAGAGCAACATCACATACCATTTCTTTGAGCCCTCCCTGGCAGGCATCAGGCAGATTCAGACACTCATCACTCCTGATCATGCCCCCTTATTCAGGGACCATTATGGTGGTATCATGGACATGATCATGGATTTGGATGCATCACAGAGGAGTATGATCCACACTTGCCTTCAGTTCTATGACCCTCCTCTCAGATGTTTTACCTTTCCAGATTTCCAGTTGGGCCCTTTGTTAGAGGAGTTTTCCATGTTGTTGGGTGTCCCCATCAGGAGAAGGATTCCTTTCCACCCTGAGATGACTACTCCCAGGAATGAAGATATAGCTAAGGCTCTGTACTTGGAATCCACCATCATTGATCATAATATGACCACCAAGGCTGGGATCCCAGGCCTCCATTTGGACTTCTTGGTTACTCAGGCCACCATTCATGCTGCAGCAGGGAAATGAGACACTGTTTGTGCTCTCTTGGCCCTTAGCATATATGGTATCATCTTGTTTGTAGACGAGCCTAAGTTTGTAAGAAAGAGTGCTATCCACCACTTCCTTTTGAAGAATCTAGTCCCTACCTTGCTTGGGGACTTTTATTACTCAGTACATCAAAGGAATGAGAAGTAAAGGGGAAGATTAGTCAGATGTTGTGCACCTCTCTTCTATTGCTGGTTGTTGAGACACTTGCCAAAGTCAGAAGCTTTCTTGAATCCTCACCAGTCATGAAACTGGGCTAAGAGAATGATTGCCCTTACATCAGAAGACATCAGGTGGTGCACTTAAAGCACCAAGGGCAGAGACATAATCACCAGCCGTGGGCAGTCTCCCAATGTACCCCTTATTGGAGTGAAGGGTTGCATCAACTACAATCCTTTGCTTTTCAAAAGGCAATTAGGGTATGCCTTGGTACATCCACCAAGAGAGCAAGACTTATCAGAAACCCTTTACTGTGACATTCAACACAACCATGCCATTGCCCGACAAGCAGCCTGGGCTTGGGATAATATTCAGACAAAAGGGACTTCCATTCTTGGCAAGTGCAACAATATAGATTCAGCTCAGTATCTTGATTGGTCACGTATCAGAGGACAAATCACCTGCATGCCATTCACCTTAGAGGATGTGCCTGGACCATCAGCAGTAGAGCCTGTAGCTACAGTCAGTTTAGAGGAGTTTGAGAAGTTGAAAGAAAGGAATAATTAGCTTTCTGAAGCTCTAAAGAAGACCCTCTGGGAGAGGAATGATAGTCGTCTGGACAATGAGAGGTTAGAGAAGCTACAGATTGAGCACATGAACAAGATTGAGAAGACAAATGATTACATCAGAAGGGCTAGAGCAGGGGAGTTAGTGTTGAAGAATGCTTGCAAGGAAGCCAAGATTCAGAAGGCCTGAGCTGAGCACTACTTGGAAGAGAGTCAGGCTAGATGGATCAGAATCACAGAAGCTCGTTTGAAGGAAGATCGGAAGACACAGGCTAAGATAGAGCAACTAGAAGCTAATGAGAAGAGGAATTAAGAAGCCTTATTAGCAACACAGAAGGAAGTCTCTGAATTGAAACTCCGGGCGGGGTTGAAGAGATCAAAAGACCAAGACAAGTATAAGAAATTGAAAAATGCTATTGTCACCAGGAACGTTCTTATCAAGACCATCACAGAGCATCCAGTTGGCCCAGTGACTGATGCTCTCCTGAAGGAAGTCAGAGAGGATGATTATGGGCTGGATATTTGATTTCTTTGTATTGGTACTTCATTTTGTTTGTACTTTTGTTTTTTTTGTTGTATTTTGACCCACCATGTGGACTTGTTGTAATCAAAACTATGTATCTTTCATTTTGTAATATATGGTTTGTGTTATCTTTCGGGCTTCATTTCTCTTCAACATCATCATTCCTCGAGGTCTGGAAGGTCAAAACCAAAGAACCAAACCAGATACCCTTGGAAGACAAATAGACATCCTGCATTGCATACTAACCTTATTCCTTTGTTTTATAGGTATTTGTTTTTGTTGTTTCTCACTTTGTTGTGGTTTCAGGAAAGATTCCTCGTAGGAAAGTTTTCCCCATCAACAGAGTTTACCGGTATCCGACAAGAAACAACCTTCCGAACTTACAGATGGACCAGGTTCAACAAGATCTGACTGACGTAAGAACCCAGATGGCTAATGAAAGAACTGAAATGAGGGCCCAGATGAACCAGTTCATGGCAGTAATGACTGGGTTAGCCCAAAGCCAAGAAATATTAAGAGAGTTGGTCGAGTGGCAAACTCCTAAAGAAAACCACCCAGGTACAGGGGGTACCAGCAACAATGATCATGTACAACCTCGTATTGATCCCCCGAAGTTTATACCTCATCTCAACCCTGACATTAATGCTATCAGGAATACCCAGGGTAATACTGGAGGGCGTGCCTTGCAAGAGGACCCTCAGGAGGAACAATTCACTGTAGTTGGGGCAGGAGATGAAGTTTATGATTGTCGCCTGGACGAGATAGCAGAAACGCTGAGGTCTCTGGAGTCTCAAAACTCCTTAGGTTTTGATGTTATGGATATAGGGATGGTGGAGGGAGTTAGAATTCCTCACAAATTCAAACCTCCCTGCTTTGAAAGATATAATGGAACATCTTGCCCTCGCACCCATTGTCGCTCCCCGGATTTCCATCCTGGTACAAACGCAAAAGTGGCGCGGAAAAAGAATAGAGTCGCCAGCCAGGCATTTTTATCCCAAAAGAAAGGGAATGGTAATGCTGCACAAACCAGAAGAAAGAAAGAGGAAGGACACAGGTCCTACGAACCAAAGAGACTGAGTTCGGGAGTCGGTTACGACCTGGGAAGGTATTAGCACCCAGATCGTCCGCCGTACCCGACGGGATCCACGCTTGCAAAAAGAAACTGTTTCAAAGGGTGAGGGTATGAAAACTGCAGCAAAGAAATGAAAATGAAAAGAAACTGGAACTGGAAAAGAAACTGAAAAAAAAGCAATGAATATGAAACAAA
Source organism: Lathyrus aphaca (assembly GCA_963966055.1). Classification (NCBI taxonomy): domain Eukaryota; kingdom Viridiplantae; phylum Streptophyta; class Magnoliopsida; order Fabales; family Fabaceae; genus Lathyrus; species Lathyrus aphaca. Next base: position 230,760,908 of record OZ014522.1, read on the forward strand.
AAGGAAAAATGTAGGGAAAATAAAGATTGTGCTCGAACGGGCCCTACCCCGCTGCCTACGTACCTCATCAGGATAATGAGGATCAGAGACGCCGTAGTTCCCCTAACTAGGGGTAACAAGGAAATTGCTTGTGAATTAAGGCTTGAACTGCCTATGCCATTGCTCAGGTGTTGCAGGCTCGGACGACGAGTGTGTTACCGTCTTGCAAAGTGACAAGTAGGAGCAAGTTCGCGTACGGAGAGAATGAGGTGAGAAAAGAATTCCCGAAGGAAAGACGCTTATTGTTTGTTTGGTGTTTTTTAGAAGCTTGTATGAGTGAAGGTTTGCATAGGTGAGTGTACCTAAGTCTTACTCAATGGGATGTGTACGTCTCACATCATCCCGAAATGGAATGCGCAAGAGGCACACCTATCTATGGAGGAAATCCCCAAAGCTAGTCCCACAAATGAAGGCTTAAGCATACTGACCTATTACCATTATTAAGTATTTTTGTTGTTTTTGGTTAAGAAGTGTTTTTTTAGCTTTTCTTTGTGAGGTACTCATGCTAAGACCTATCCACCACGAGTGATGACTCACACCTCGCCCCGAAATGGAACGCGTGCAAGCATCTCATAGCAAAGTCTCATGTCACATGAAAGTACTCAACCTTTATTAAGTGAATTAGAATTAAGTTTGAAGATGAGAAGAGAGAGAGCACCAAAAGGATCATAAAGGTAAAAACTAACGGGAAAAGTCTAATCCTAATATTCACATGCTCGGATGGTCCTAGGTTAGTGAGGCTCACTATCCTAATGAAAGAGAAGATATGAAGAGAAAGAGGAGAAGAAGAAGAACCATGGTGGCCTAAGCACACCTCAAATCCAAGAAAGAACGAAAAAAGAAAATTGAGGAATAAGATAAGAATAAGAAAAGACAAAGAGATGAGAATGCGATATGGAGATAAGATGAATAATGAATAAGATAAGGAAATGAGAATGTGAAATGGAGATAAGATGAATAATGAATAAGATAAGGAGATGAGAATGCGAAATGGAGAAATCGATCCATGCACAAACAGAGCCTACACCAGTAGGACTTCCAGATGCAGCAACATGCAATAAGTAAAATCGGGCCTCAGTGGTACCTAACGGAGAAGGTCCGTTGCCTCTTCAATGTGTGCAGCATCTCAAAAAATGAATATCAAGTCCAGAATGATTTCAACAGTCAGGAACAAGTGTCCATTATCAGGATATCAGACCAAAGTCAAATGTAGGTTTCCAGCATCCAGAATGAAAACCAAGAATAAGTCCGCACGATATCAAAGTCTAAGTGCGATTTGCACCCAGATTACGAAAAATAAAATAATCACGAGGCCATCACCATGCTACATCCTCAATCATCGACATTGAACATTGAACCTACAAAATATCAAACAAAACTACAACCAAGATTAAACAAAATCAAACTTAATTAAACCAAATTAAAATGAATTATCCAATTCTAATCAAATTCTTAACTAAAAACTTAATATTAATTAAGAATTAATTGGCTATTAATAAAATTATAACTAAGATTCTAACAAAAGGCTATTAATAAAATTCTAACTAAAATTCTAACAAAACAGTTATTAATAAAATTGTAACTCAAACTTTTAAACCACGATAAAATTAAATTCTATAAAAGGTTAATAACATTCTAAACTGAGATCAACAAGTGTTAATAAAAATAAAGATAAAACTAAATGGAGAAATATTAAGGATTAACAAAAGAAGGGAGTGCTGGGAATGGGGTGGTGACAGAAACCAACGGGCCTAGCCCGGTCCAAAAGATGATAGTGCATGGGTGGTGTTTGTGAAAAACCGCATGGTGCCAAGAAGAAACTCAATGGGCTTATAGAACAAAGCCCATTCCAAGTAATAACCTAAACAAGCACTGATAAAAAAAAGCCGATGAACTCTTCTTCTTTCTCAAATGGATTCGTTGTCACTGTTCACAAAAGGAAAAGGAAAACGCCGAAGGCGCATTGCGGATCCGTTCCTCAAATAAACATGTATTCCTCTTCTTCACGAAAAACCAAAATCGGTCCTCTCCGCAAACCCTTCCTCAATAGCAAATCGCCGGAGAATTCTCCTTTCTCTCGAAGCACATATCTCCATCATCGGCGTCGACGTCTCCCTCTCCACCTTAATCGCGAACCGGTTCCTCTTCTCTATTCACTTGTTTAAATCGCGGGTGCTTCGAGTTGCTGCGAGCGGTTACGTCACGGTTTGTTCTTGGACCCTCTCTATGAGATTTCTAATCTCTCTTCATCTCAGATCTTTCTCTGTTCTGTTTTCTGTGTGATTGTTGTTGTTGATGTGATGTTGTTGTTGCTCGGTTTGATGAAGGAAAGTGAAAGATGATGTTGGTTTGAAGATGTCAGGTTGGTGCATTGTTGCGGTTTACGGTGATAGAGGGTGATTTGATTGGAGGTGTTTGTATTTGTTGAAGAAGAGGGGTTTTGGTTGATGAGAACATACGAAGGGTGGTAGTGACGAGTGAGCGATGAAGCTAGGTTGGATGGTTTATGAGGGTTGTTGAGTTTGGCGATGGTGATGGAGGGTGTTTGTTCGGTGATGGTTGTTTGATGAGGTTGTTGAAGAAGAGTGTTGAAGCTTTGGTTATGGTTGTTGTAGCTGAGGGTTGGCGGTTTGAGGCTTAGTGCAGATTTTGTTTCTGCAGAATGGTGTGTGATGGATACGTTGGCGAAGATGGGAATTATATTGTTGCTAGATTGAATATTGAGAGTGGATTTCAGATGAAGGTCGTTGACATGAAAATGATGAAGATCACAATAGTGTTTTTTAGGCTGGTTTTATGAGAGCAGGGTGTAGTGCTTTTTGTGAGGTTGTAGTGTGTTATCATGTGAATTCGTTTCAAGGGTGTAGTACCAAGGTTTTCATTTTTTGTGTGTGTCTGTATTGCGTGATGGATATTGTGAGAGTAACATGGGCTGGAGAAGAAAATTGGTTAGAGGTGGGACCACCAAATGTGCTTTTGCTGCAAGTTTGTTGTTGTGAATTTTTTAGTGAAGAATTGAATAGAGAGGATTAAAGAAGCAAAGTCACGAAAATGAAGTTGGGAAGGTACCATGTAGTGGCTGCCAATTTATTTCTTTTCTATTTTTGTAATGAGTATGTAATGGGCTGGGTCTTGAACAAATGGATGATAATGTAAGTGGATAAAAAATAATAATAAACATATGGATAGAAATTTGAAATAAAATGGACATTGTGGTTTAGAAAAGTGAATAGGGAATTAAATGGAAAAAATGGGTAAATGGATTTAGAAAAATAATTTGAAGATTGACTTAAAAATGATTAATAGAGATTTAAATGTGAATTTATGGATAAAAAATTGGAAAATAAATTGGTGATGAATATTTGGACAAAAATGGTTAAAGTTTTTAATATGGACAAGTAGATGGATTTTACAAATGAAATTGGGTATGAACTAAACTTATATGGAATGGACCGACTACCATGCACACAACCATAAAACTTCAATTTTCAGCTCGCAACCAATCTTGCACCGCTTCCACACAAAAAACCACTAGTTAAGAATGACACAGCTACCACTGAATAATTTGTGACTGCAACAATGACCATCTGAATTAAACATCTTCTGAATTAAATTAAATTGAATCTGTTTGAAGTCTCCAGGAAAATAAATCCAACGAAGCATGCTCTGAACTGATGAATTATGACGAGCCTGATTTTACGAACCAATCCTCACACAAACCACTTCTTGATAAACTGACGAATTTCGTATAACACAAATTGACTTTGAATGCTCATTGCCTGAGAAATAGCCTTGAGATGCTGAAAAGAGAAGAATAGTTTGATAACTTGACGAAGAGAGAACCCTAATTCATGCTTAACTAGCGGACGATGTACCAGATGCGCCAGTGAATGGTCTTCACACGTGAAACCCCTGAAGACAACCAAATCAGGGCAATAAACCCTAATTCAGTGACCAAAGCAGTGAGAGGATGATACCACCTTTGAATCATTTGATAACCATAAAATAGGGTGTGAAACCCTAATCCGCTGAATGACACTGATCCCATGTCTCAGGAGCCAATGCAAATGGTATGCAAAATGCGTATGAATGCAAAACGAAAAGCTGACGAAGATAGAAGACCAGAGGGAAAATTTAGGGTATCTACAGCTGCCCCTATTCAATCAACTATTAATCCGAAAAGGATGAGAGCAGCGGCTATCAGACGTTCGAGATAAACAGTGATTGAATACCAAAAAGACCCCGAAATTTTGCACTCTGACGAAGAATGCAGAAATGGGAAATAAACCCAACCAGATGAGGCTCTGGGGATATGAAAGGGAGGAAAAGCAGACGAGCTTCTTCCAAGTTGAAACTGATATCTGGAATAAGAACATGTTAACAGACGAGTCTTCGAATGACCTGTGACGCCAGGTGCAGAGAGCGGACGAGCCCTTACGAATCTTCAAAGTAACCTGAGATAGACGAATCTCCTTCACTAATCCTTATGCAGATAAGTGGAATAAGACGGATGAGTCTTCTTCGGATAACCCTTACACAGGTTCCAGGAATGCATATAAGTCTGTGGGACAGACATGCAACTAGGATGGACGAATCCTCTTCACGAATCCTTACGCAGATAAGTGGAATAAGACGGACGAGTCTTCTTCGGATAACCCTTACGCAGGTTCCGGGAATGCATATAAGTTTGTGGGACAGACATGCAACTAGGATGGACGAATCCTCTTCACGAATCCTTACGCAAATAAGTGGAATAAGACGGACGAGTCTTCTTCGGATAACCCTTACGCAGGTTCCGGGAATTGTTTTGACGTCTTGATCCCACCGTCAGGATTTTCAACCTCTTCAATGCGGACGAGCATTGGAATGATCATCAAAGAAACACAGACGAGTGTCATAAGTCGAAGATACGGACGAGTACCGGACGATGATCCAAGAAACACGGACGAGTGCTTCTGATAGTGATACGGACGAGCAATCTTCACTGGTATAGACGAATACCAGAAATCCAACACAGACGAGCATTGGAATCTTCAATAGGGAACAATCTAACACAGACGAGTGTCAGAAAAGATACAGACGAGTATCAGCTTATTTCAGACGATCTTCAAAAGAAAATACCAAACACGGACGAGTGTCGGGGCGTGCAGACGAGCACTAGATAAGTAATAGGCACGGACGAGTGTCGAAGGATGCGGACGAGCAATCTTCAAAGGAGTAACAAGCACGTACGAGTGCTAAGAGATGTGGTCGAGCTTCAAATAAAGATGCGAGCACGGACGAGTACTGGCGACTTTCTTGGGGATATGCCTTAAATAAAGAGGAATCGAAAATAAAATGCACGGGCGAGTGCTGCAGGGATGCGGACGTGCACCAAATGAAGATGCGTGCACAGACGAGTACAGGCAACTTCGCTGGGGAAAAAACTTCAAAGACTAATAAGCACGGACGAGTGCCGAGAACTGCGGACGGTCATCAAATAAAGATGCTAGCACGGACGAGTGCTGGGGGATACCTCAAATAAAGAGGAATCTGCTGAGGAAAAGGCACGGACGAGTGCTGAAAGAGGATGATCATCAAATAAAGATGCGAGCACAGACGAGTGCTAGTAGATATAGACTCTACTGGGGAAAGCAAACGAGCAATACCACAGAGCTAACACAGACGAGTGTTGAAAGATGCAGACGAGCAGCAATAAAGCATGATATATCACTGCTGGGGATAACTCTGCTTAGAGATAACACAGATGAGTGTTGACAAACGCAGACGAGCGGTAGACAAATGCCTGATTGGCCACCGAGAGTTACAACTCTGCAGGGGAAGATAAGTCTAGAGGTCTGACTACCCATCTCTGACTGAGGTGATATATACCTGATTGTATCATCAAATGACCACCAGTATGGCAACTTTGCTGGGAAATATTTCACTGCCGGAAGTGAAGATCAGACATGAACTCTGTGGGGAAAGATCATCTTCAGACTTGGCTAGGGAAGATGCTTCGTCAAATAACTCTTGCTGGGACCCTTGCTGGAGAGAGAGAGCTCTGACAATTCTAACTTTGTGGGGAAATAAGGCCTTCAGCTGCCTGTTGGGAAAACTTCACTGTGGAAAGATAAGTCCGCTTGGGGATGAGAACGATTCAATTAGCCTTGAAGTTCTGCTGGGGATATCGTCTGCTCTAACTCAGTTGGGGATGTGTCAACCTTCTGGACTGACGGAGAAACATATTTGGCAATGCTCTGCTGAGGAGAGACTTTGCTGGAGAATCAAGTAAGTCAAAATATGCCCCCAAGTATAGTATGACGACTGAGTTGGGAAGATATGCCAATGAAAATTTGACTTTGACTGAATGAGAATAACCAAATCCTCACGAACAAACCTTGTCGGCTGAAAGAAGATCTTTATGCTCGGGGAAGAAATAAACTTCCAATGCCCTGCTGGTAAAATAAATACCAGACATTCCCTGAGAATTAACACAGTGTTTCAAACTTCTGAGCTCAACAACTGCATACTGATCATCCAGAGTGACCAAGCATCCCTTTACTCTTCAAATTGCCTCATATTGCATCGTTTATAACAAGATCGCCTTCAGTGGATTTTACAGAAGACATGGCGTCCAGATTTGCCCCAGTGTCTTCAAACTCTCGCAGAAATTCAACAAGTCTTGAGATAACTGCCCCAGATTGCGTCTTGTAATGGCTCTTCCCCACATCAGAGATAAAACAGAAACCATGCGGTATGAAGATGCAATGCAAATGATACAAGATGTAAACGTATGCTTAGGACGCTGAGGATATGATGATAAGGATGATATGCAAGCGGGAGATGAAACAAGGATGGTCGGGCGCAAGGCCAGGTTGATAGATATTGTTTTGTATAATTGTTTTGGTTGCCAAACAATTGGACTTTGAAGGTAGAATACCAGACGAGAACTGTTTTATTAAAGATAGGCCAACAGACGAGAACTGATGGGTAAAGAAATAAGTCGTCAGACGAGAACTGACTCCTTGGGTTCATTGTCAAACGGGAATTGACTCTGAAAAGAAATGACTACCAGACGAGAACTGGCGTTCAACAAGTTAAATGAAAAGGGTGACCAGACGAAAACTGGTTAAAAGATTCGCCTACCAGACGAGAACTGGTATTTGAAGTTGGTTTGCCAGACAAGAACTGGACTTTGGAATGGTTTTCCAGACGAGAACTGGACTTTGAAACGGTTTTGCCAGACGAGAACTGGACTTAGAAACGGTTTGCCAGATGAGAACTGGACTCTTGAACGGTTAAGAGGTTAGGGTTACGAGGCCCTGGGATGAGTCTGATGTTTGTTGGGTTATGCTCAATGCAAATGATGCACATGCTCTATATGCTCGAGCGACATGAGTAACGTATGCAAATGATTTATGCAATGCTCATGAAAAGCTAGAAAAACTCCCGAGGTGGGAAGAAAGGTCTTATGGACAAGGCTCCTGGTTGAGAAGGGTGACAAAGGCGAAGGTGGGTAGCGTGATTCCCCGATACTCGTCTTGAACTCTGAGATTACTTGATATAACTTGCTTTGTGTGGCTAAAGTTGCCCCAGTTGGCTGAGTCTCTGAACAGACTGTCACCGACTATCCAATTTTTGGCATGGCGGACTTGGATGTCCTCTCGAGGAAAGTTGCACTTAGTGAACTCTGGAAGTCTCTTGCCCCGGTATGAGCGTGGAAGCGACTTGACTTATTCTGACTGAGCATTGGAAAAATATATCCTTGATCAACAGAAAAACCGGGTGGCCTGCCCCTGTTTGGTAATTTCAGCTCTAATCAACAGACTCATGAATAATTTTCCTTAATCAACTGATACTTGGGAACTTGCTTGACCCTGACTGATTCTTTTGTCGACAAAACCAATGGATAACATGCCCCTGATTCATAGGCCTATAAGAGGCTCTTGATTTTGGTCATCACTGTTGACTGATCAAGTTCCCTCGTGATTGCTCTTTGTAGGAACTTCCCTGATGTCACAAACTGACTTGCAATTAAAACTGTTCATTTACAAATGGTAATTTTAATGCAGTGCACATGCAAGTTTTGAAAATTTATTTATTTGAACGTTGTGACAGTGTGTGACGAATGGACGAATAGTCCAAACGTAGTGCTGAGTTAGCAAATCGTTAGGAGTCAGTTTACGCAACCTTGTCGTAGTATGCTTTCAGAACTGAACCTGATTCAATTAGGACTTTCAAGGGTTATGACGTGGCCTGGTTCACGGTTTTAGAAAGAAAGATTTATGGCTCAAAGTTTATTTGTGCCCACCCGTTCTCCTTGACGTTCTCCAGTCCTATATTTAGCTAATTCGGCCTAAGCGCTCGCCTCTCGAAAGGGTTTTGTAATGGTTGAGGAACCAATGACGTTGATGGTTTAAGCACCAATGAGGTTTCTTGGAGTAACAGTCACCCCATTGTCTTTGTGTCTGGTCGCACGACTTTGTTCTAATGGAACTTTTTTCTGATTTTTATTCCCTAACTTTTGCCTGGACTGATTCTTCTTTTTTTTTTTTTTGAATTTTTCGATTTTGAAGTCCAGCGGGATGCCCTAACTTTTGTCTAAGTCATTTGTTTTTCACACATTTTTTTCGACTTAGCGGGATTTATTTCCTTTTTTTTTTTATCTTTGCTTTGACTTTTTTGAACAAATCGTGTGACACTGGTTGTCTGACTTGCGTGAAAAGGGTTATGACTGCCTCATTCCTTTGTTTTTGAGGGATAACCATTGTGGTTTCACGTCCCTTGACCTCTTGAGGTGTAATGAATAAAGGTAATGGATCCTCGGATGCACACTCCTTTGGAAATTTGAACGCTCGGTCAAATTAACTGATGACTACCCTGCCCCGGGTTAAATGTGAGGGTTTTTTCTGTTTAGAAAAAGAAGCTCCTACTTCAAGGCTCAAAGGGGTTGACGAGGGTCTATCTCCCTTATATCTCCGGTGTTTGGGAATTGAAACAATGCCTGTACATCGTCAGCAGGTTCTACTCTGAAAGCATACCTTCAACAATTATGGGTATTCAGTTGTCATCATCCTCCCTCAAACCTGCTAAACAACAGTGAAATAAATGGGAGGTAAATGGATGCAATTTTTTTTGTTTTTTCAATGCAAGTAAAGAAAAATGAGCGAATGCGACATAATTGATTCAAAAACGCAAGATCACAACATTAACATTACCATTCAAAACAACAATACTTAAAAGACAAGTAGCTGCTAACAGGAAAGAAACTACAATGCAAATGACAAAAGGATACAATGATCTCCAACTCTGATGACATTTTGTTGTCTGATACACTGAAATCAGGAGATGCTCCTTCGAAGTCTTTGAACTCAATCAGATGGGAGGTTGACGTGCACAACCAAGCTTCCTTCTAGAAAGGATATGAACCCCTTGTCGATCAACTGTTGCACTTTGGCTTGAAAAGCTTTGCAATCTTCGGTTGAATGCCCCATTGATCCACCATGATACCCGCACTGCTCATGAGGATTGTACTCTGGAGGGTACGGCTCTGGCAACGGCTTGAGAGGCTTAGGAACCACCAAAGAGCTCTGAATTAGATGTGGCAAGAGTTCACTGTATGCCATGGGAACTGGATGAAGAGGAGCATTCCTTCTTTCCAGATTGTTGCGAGGCCTAGGCTGGTTCTGAAGTTGATTCTGAGGTCTTCGACCATGAGCTTGCAGATTTGGACGAGGAGGAGTCTAGGGTTTCTGATATGGTGTTCTGAGCGTCGCTGAATGCCCATAAGAGTAACCAGACATAGGAAAAGATGATCTCTGAGAAGATGATGGTCCAAAATATGCAATATTGGCCATGTCTGCATTGGTATCATACCATTCTTCCTCTTGGGAGCTAACAACATACTCATCTTCACTAGCTGGGATGTTCGAAGATTCTTGGATCTTTCCACTTTTGAGCAGGCTTTCGATGCGTACTCCAACTTTTATCAAATCAGAGAAGTTTGACGTCCCAATGCTACTCATTCTTTCCAAGTACGAACCTTGCAACGTGCCTACGAACAGGTCCACTAATTCTCTGTCTGAAAGTGGTGGTTGCACTTGGGCTGCCAACTCTTTCCAACGCTGTGCATACTCTCTGAAAGATTCACCAGTTCTCTGAGATAGGCTTTGCAACTGCATGCGACTGGGCGCCATGTCCACATTGTATTGGTATTGCTTTACGAAAGCTCTGGATAAATCATTCCAAGATCGGATACGACTGCTTTCCAAATCCATATACCAACTTAAAGATGCCCCACTTAAACTGTCCTGAAAACAATGAATCATCAATTCATCGTTGCGGGCATGAGAAGTCATTTTTCTGCAGAACATCACCAAATGACGCTTCGGGCAACTGACACCGGTGTACTTCTCGAACTTCGGAGTCTTGAAATCTGGAGGAATGACAAGACCAGGCACCAAACACAGGTTTAGAGCATCAAAACCGAAGGCATCAGGATCAACCAAAGCTTTGAGTTGCTCATCCAACACACGAAATCTTTCAGCAAGATCAATAGTTGGTGGATCCTTGGTTTTCACAAGAGGGATTGCCCCTTGGAAGTATGGCATAGGGAAAGCAAAGCTTTGATAATCCGTAGAATCAGAAGAAGATGGAGGCCCACCTCGGACAACGGATGGTTCAGGTACACTCTGATTCACAATCGGGGTCTGTGCAGGCTGAGCTTGAGCAAGAATGTTCACTTGTGGAAGATCCTCATCGGGAGAAAGACCATACAAAGGATTGGTCATCGCAGTGAACCCAGGTGGGAACTCAACATTCTGACGGTTGCTCTCTGACATAGCTACTGACAGCTTCAAATCTGACCTTTTCTTAGTTCCTGACCCTGCTCAGTCTAGCTTCAAACAACTTTTTCCGTCTTCCAACAGTTAAGACTTGTTCAAACTGAGTACCGGGAAATCAGCTGGCTGGTCATGGACAAAAGAGGAAGGATGAGCTCTCTGGAAGAGGAAAATGCAATGCAAATGCAAATGCAAAACGCAATATGATGATGCAAAGGATGCAAAGACATGGGATCACAGCTGGAAACTGCCTGGAATCTGGAATACTGCCAAGAATCGAGTGTCTGTAACCACAAGATCTCTGTATAATAACCCAAAATAGTAGCCGAGAACCAAAGGTCAAGAACTTCAGGATCATAGTGACCGGATCAAAACATAGAACTGCATTGGCAATGAGGGTATGTTGAGGTCAATGGTTCCTGCAAACCTGTAAACCCCTCCCAATCTCACAGGTGTGCTCCGGGTCAGACATCACGGACTCTCAAAGCCGAATAGCAATAATACTTTCACCATTTCCGAGAAATGGCTCATGACCACATCAGGGAATCGGTTTGGCATTATATACAACGCAAGGAGGCCTCAGTTGAGTCCGGGAAAAACAAGCATCCCTTATAAGTCCTCAGCTTCGAGTGCTGAAATCGAGAAACAATAGTACATTCAGCCCGTAGGATACAGTACTAATGTCATACGACCAGATGCTTTGACTGAGTTCCTATAAGAGAACCAGGTCATCCTATGCGAGTCCCCAGTGGACCCTCGGGTGCGAATGGGTTTGCCACAAAATGTGGTCTTCCACTGCCACCACTGGAGAGGGTTGTTTCCACAAAGGTTCTCAATGATCGGTCCCCAGATGCACATAACTATCAAGGTCCTATCCCTAAGTGGAGGAAATCCCCACACAAGATATTTCCAAGACAGTCGCAATCTGGGCGTGAAACACATTGCCACTCATCATGCCACATGTGAGTACAATATGTCCACTCTAATCCTAGGGTGCACTCAAGCCGGGTACTTGGCTTATCTCTCAGAAACAGTATCACCCGAGCCCACCAAACAAAAAACCAGTCCAGACAGTCCAGTATATACATGATGCGGAAAATAAATACTGAAAACTGTAAATAAAGCTGTAAATAAGGCTGTAAATAAACAACAATAAAATACAACAAGCCACATCAAACAAACATCACCCAAAGAAACAGAAATACACAAGCGCTAGGAGAGACTCACAGGGGAACCAGAGATTCTGGGTTCGATCCCCAGCAGAGTCGCCAGCTGTCGCTCCCCGGATTTCCATCCTGGTACAAACGCGAAAGTGGCGCGGAAAAAGAATAGAGTCGCCAGCCAGGCATTTTTATCCCAAAAGAAAGGGAATGGTAATGCTGCACAAACTAGAAGAAAGAAAGAGGAAGGACACAGGTCCTACGAACCAAAGAGACTGAGTTCGGGAGTCGGTTACGATCTGGGAAGGTATTAGCACCCAGATCGTCCGCCGTACCCGACGGGATCCACGCTTGCAAAAAGAAACTGTTTCAAAGGGTGAGGGTATGAAAACTGCAGCAAAGAAATGAAAATGAAAAGAAACTGGAACTGGAAAAGAAACTGAAAAAAAAAGCAATGAATATGAAACAAAGTGGAAAAATGTAGGGAAAATAAAGATTGTGCTCGAACGGGCCCTACCCCGCTGCCTACGTACCTCATCAGGATAATGAGGATCAGAGACGCCGTAGTTCCCCTAACTAGGGGTAACAAGGAAATTGCTTGTGAATTAAGGCTTGAACTGCCTATGCCATTGCTCAGGTGTTGCAGGCTCGGACGACGAGTGCGTTACCGTCTTGCAAAGTGACAAGTAGGAGCAAGTTCGCGTACGGAGCGAATGAGGTGAGAAAAGAATTCCCGAAGGAAAGACGCTTATTGTTTGTTTGGTGTTTTTTAGAAGCTTTTATGAGTGAAGGTTTGCATAGGTGAGTGTACCTAAGTCTTACTCAATGGGATGTGTACGTCTCACATCATCCCGAAATGGAATGCGCAAGAGGCACACCTATCTATGGAGGAAATCCCCAAAGCTAGTCCCACAAATGAAGGCTTAAGCACACTGACCTATTACCATTATTAAGTATTTTTGTTGTTTTTGGTTAAGAAGTGTTTTTTTAGCTTTTCTTTGTGAGGTACTCATGCTAAGACCTATCCACCACGAGTGATGACTCACACCTCGCCCCGAAATGGAACGCGTGCAAGCATCTCATAGCAAAGTCTCATGTCACATGAAAGTACTCAACCTTTATTAAGTGAATTAGAATTAAGTTTGAAGATGAGAAGAGAGAGAGAGCACCAAAAGGATCATAAAGGTAAAAACTAACGGGAAAAGTCTAATCCTAATATTCACATGCTCGGATGGTCCTAGGTTAGTGAGGCTCACTATCCTAATGAAGGAGAAGATATGAAGAGAAAGAGGAGAAGAAGAAGAACCATGGTGGCCTAAGCACACTTCAAATCCAAGAAAGAACGAAAAAAGAAAATTGAGGAATAAGATAAGAATAAGAAAAGACAAAGAGATGAGAATGCGATATGGAGATAAGATGAATAATGAATAAGATAAGGAAATGAGAATGCGAAATGGAGATAAGATGAATAATGAATAAGATAAGGAGATGAGAATGCGAAATGGAGAAATCGATCCATGCACAAACAGAGCCTACACCAGTAGGACTTCCAGATGCAGCAGCATGCAATAAGTAAAATCGGGCCTCAGTGGTACCTAACGGAGAAGGTCCGTTGCCTCTTCAATGTGTGCAGCATCTCAAAAAATGAATATCAAGTCCAGAATGATTTTAACAGTCAGGCACAAGTGTCCATTATCAGGATATCAGACCAAAGTCAAATGTAGGTTTCCAGCATCCAGAATGAAAACCAAGAATAAGTCCGCACGATATCAAAGTCTAAGTGCGATTTGCACCCAGATTACGAAAAATAAAATAATCACGAGGCCATCACCATGCTACATCCTCAATCATCGACATTGAACATTGAACCTACAAAATATCAAACAAAACTACAACCAAGATTAAACAAAATCAAACTTAATTAAACCAAATTAAAATGAATTATCCAATTCTAATCAAATTCTTAACTAAAAACTTAATATTAATTAAGAATTAATTGGCTATTAATAAAATTATAACTAAGATTCTAACAAAAGGCTATTAATAAAATTCTAACTAAAATTCTAACAAAACAGTTATTAATAAAATTCTAACTCAAACTTTTAAACCACGATAAAATTAAATTCTATAAAAGGTTAATAACATTCTAAACTGAGATCAACAAGTGTTAATAAAAATAAAGATAAAACTAAATGGAGAAATATTAAGGATTAACAAAAGAAGGGAGTGCTGGGAATGGGGTGGTGACAGAAACCAACGGGCCTAGCCCGGTCCAAAAGATGATAGTGCATGGGTGGTGTTTGTGAAAAACCGCATGGTGCCAAGAAGAAACTCAATGGGCTTATAGAACAAAGCCCATTCCAGGTAATAACCTAAACAAGCACTGATAAAAAAAAAGCCGATGAACTCTTCTTCTTTCTCAAATGGATTCGTTGTCACTGTTCACAAAAGGAAAAGGAAAACGCCGAAGGCGCATTGCGGATCCGTTCCTCAAATAAACATGTATTCCTCTTCTTCACGAAAAACCAAAATCGGTCCTCTCCGCAAACCCTTCCTCAATAGCAAATCGCCTGCGAATTCTCCTTTCTCTCGAAGCACATATCTCCATCATCGGCGTCGACGTCTCCCTCTCCACCTTAATCGCGAACCGGTTCCTCTTCTCTATTCACTTGTTTAAATCGCGGGTGCTTTGAGTTGCTGCGAGCGGTTACGTCACGGTTTGTTCTTGGACCCTCTCTATGAGATTTGTAATCTCTCTCCATCTCAGATCTTTCTCTGTTCTGTTTTCTGTGTGATTGTTGTTGTTGATGTGATGTTGTTGTTGCTCGGTTTGATGAAGGAAAGTGAAAGATGATGTTGGTTTGAAGATGTCAGGTTGGTGCGTTGTTGCGGTTTACGGTGATAGAGGGTGATTTGATTGGAGGTGTTTGTATTTGTTGAAGAAGAGGGGTTTTGGTTGATGAGAACATACGAAGGGTGGTAGTGACGAGTGAGCGATGAAGCTAGGTTGGATGGTTTATGAGGGTTGTTGAGTTTGGCGATGGTGATGGAGGGTGTTTGTTTGGTGATGGTTGTTTGATGAGGTTGTTGAAGAAGAGTGTTGAAGCTTTGGTTATGGTTGTTGTAGCTGAGGGTTGGCGGTTTGAGGCTTAGTGCAGATTTTGTTTCTGCAGAATGGTGTGTGATGGATACATTGGCGAAGATGGGAATTATATTGTTGCTGGATTGAATATTGAGAGTGGATTTCAGATGAAGGTCGTTGACATAAAAATGATAAAGATCACAATGGTGTTTTTTAGGCTGGTTTTATGAGAGCAGGGTGTAGTGCTTTTTGTGAGGTTGTAGTGTGTTATCATGTGAATTCGTTTCAAGGGTGTAGTACCAAGGTTTTCATTTTTTGTGTGTGTCTGTATTGCGTGATGGATATTGTGAGAGTAACATGGGCTGGAGAAGAAAATTGGTTAGAGGTGGGACCACCAAATGTGCTTTTGCTGCAAGTTTGTTGTTGTGAATTTTTTAGTGAAGAATTGAATAGAGAGGATTAAAGAAGCAAAGTCACGAAAATGAAGTTGGGAAGGTACCATGTAGTGGCTGCCAATTTTTTTCTTTTCTATTTTTGTAATGAGTATGTAATGGGTTGGGTCTTGAACAAATGGATGATAATGTAAGTGGATAAAAAATAATAATAAACATATGGATAGAAATTTGAAATAAAATGGACATTGTGGTTTAGAAAAGTGAATAGGGAATTAAATGGAAAAAATGGGTAAATGGATTTAGAAAAATAATTTGAAGATTGACTTAAAAATGATTAATAGAGATTTGAATGTGAATTTATGGATAAAAAATTGGAAAATAAATTGGTGATGAATATTTGGACAAAAATGGTTAAAGTTTTTAATATGGACAAGTAGATGGATTTTACAAATGAAATTGGGTATGAACTAAACTTATATGGAATGGACCGACTACCATGCACACAACCATAAAACTTCAATTTTCAGCTCGCAACCAATCTTGCACCGCTTCCACACAAAAAACCACTAGTTAAGAATGACACAACTACCACTGAATAATTTGTGACTGCAACAATGACCATTTGAATTAAACATCTTCTGAATTAAATTAAATTGAATCTGTTTGAAGTCTCCAGGAAAATAAATCCAACGAAGCATGCTCTGAACTGATGAATTATGACGAGCCTGATTTTACGAACCAATCCTCACACAAACCACTTCTTGATAAACTGACGAATTTTGTATAACACAAATTGACTTTGAATGCTCATTGCCTGAGAAATAGCCTTGAGATGCTGAAAAGAGAAGAATAGTTTGATAACTTGACGAAGAGAGAACCCTAATTCATGCTTAACTAGCGGACGATGTACCAGATGCACCAGTGAATGGTCTTCACACGTGAAACCCCTGAAGACAACCAAATCAGGGCAATAAACCCTAATTCAGTGACAAAAGCAGTGAGAGGATGATACCACCTTTGAATCATTTGATAACCATAAAATAGGGTGTGAAACCCTAATCCGCTGAATGACACTGATCCCATGTCTCAGGAGCCAATGCAAATGGTATGCAAAATGCGTATGAATGCAAAACGAAAAGCTGACGAAGATAGAAGACCAGAGGGCAAATTTAGGGTATCTACACCCATCTGCAATCTTTCTTGTGAAGATTAAAGGCCTACACCATGGATGAAAAGCTATGGATGTTCTATTTTGAGGATAGCTTGACAGGGGCATCCCGTGAGTGGTACTCTCATCTGACTAGGGCCACAGTAAGAAATTGGAAATATTTGGCAGAGGATTTCATTCGCCAATATCAATAAAATCTAGACATGGCTCCTAACAGAACAATTCTAATGGGTATGTCACAATCCTCCAGGGAAAGCTTCAGAGAGTATGCTCAGAGATGGAGGCAATTAGCTGCTTTCGTTCAACCTCCAATGTCGGAAAGATAAATGGCAGATATGTTTATGAACACACTCTGGGGGACATACATTGATAGGTTGGATGCTTTCTCTTCCACTAGCTTTGTAGACGTGGTCATAGCTGGAGAAAGGATTGAGAGTTTATTGAAAATGGGAAAGATTTCTGATAACGACGCCAGCTCCAGCAGCACAAGGAAACCATTTGCAGGGCCTCGCATGTCCGGTGAAACAAACTCAATACACATGGGCAGAGGTAGGCCCCAGTATCTGCCAAGATCAATCGCCATTGTCACAATTCCTACTCCACCTCCTCAACAACAATACACTTCGCAACCACAACAGTTCCCTCAGCAACATTTTCCTCAACAAAGGTCCTATAACAACAACAACAACCAACAACAACGTCCTTTCCAGCAAAGGCCATCTCAAGTCAACATGGTAATTGAGCCTATACCAATGCCTTATGCCACTTTGTTGCCACAACTTCTGAAGCTTAATCTTGTTGAATTAAGGACTCTGGCTCCACCAGATCCTCAGAACCTTCCACAGAATTATGACGTCAATGCCAGATGTGCCTTCCATTCTAATCCACCTGGTCACACCACAGAAAAGTGCAGAGCTTTGCACATGAAGGTCCAGGAACTAGTTGATTCAAAGGCTTTAAATTTTGCACCACCTCCTAACATTACAAAAAATCCTATGCCCAGCCACGGTGGGCCAAGGGTAAATGCAATTGAGGAGGATCAACCCATGAGTTTAATTGAAGATACCGCAAGCATTCAAACACCTTTGGCAGAGGTTAAAGCTCAAATTTTAAAATGCCAGGTGTTCCCAGGCTGTGAGGCCTGCTGTGAATCTTGCAAAGTTTCCGACAATGGGTGTGCAAGTTTAAGAAGTGGCATCAATGGCCTTATTATAGAAGGCATCCTGCAGATAACATCAACGGTTTCTACAACATCAACAACTCCTTTTACGGCAACAACAAACACTCCTCTTACAACTTCAAAGACAATTGTTCCGACAGACTCATCTACAAAATCAACAATCATCTCTTCCACCACTTCAACAAAAATTAGTTCAACCGCATCCGCTTCTACAACTACAACAACCATTAACAACGACGTCTCCACAATCACCATATATTATGACCCGACAACGGTCCCTGACTCCAACAATTTTCAGCAACAATCTCAACAACCCAACTTCAGTCTTTCACCACCACCAACAATCAGAAGTCCCGTCACCATATATCACGATCCACAGACAATAGCAGTTCCTACCTCCGCTGCAGTCAGTCCAGTCACCATCATGGTACCTGGACCCATTCTGTATGAAAAAGATAATGTTGTACCATGGCACTATGGTTCAGACCTCTACTGCAACGGGAAGAAAGTCCTTCTTGATTCTTCAGCTCACACACCACAGATCGATAATGTCAGGGGAGGCGGAGGCTTCACCTGAAGCGGACGCCTCTTTGCGTCACAAGTTCCAAGAGTTAATACTGAGGCAGAGGCTGCTGCCAAAGCTAAGGGTAAGAATGTGGTGCCGGAAGAACCAGTTTTGAAAGAAGCCCATAAAACATCCTTTGATCAATATGTGGATGAATTTATGAGGATAATCAAGAAAATGCGACTACAAGGTTGTGGATCAGCTCCACTAGACTCCTTCCAAGATCTCCATTTTATCATTGCTTTTGTGTTTCGAAGCTCATCGGGATGCATTACTTAAAGTCCTGCACGCAGCCTACGTGCCTGAGGACATCACAGTAAATCAGCTCGAGAAAGTGGTGTCTAATGTTAATACTAGCCATGGGCTAGGCTTCACCAACGCTGATTTGACAACGGAAGGTCGTCACCTTAACAAAGCTTTACATATCACTCTGGAGTGCAAAGGGGCTATATTGTCACATGTTCTAGTCGACACTGGGTCTTCACTCAATGTCTTGCCAAAGAAATCCCTTGTTAAGCTTGAGTATGATGGTATAGCTCTCCGACCAAGCAATCTGGTGGTTAGAGCTTTTGATGGTTCCAAGAGGTCTGTTCTTGGAGAAGTGGAGCTTCCTGTGATAATTGGCCCGCAGGTCTTTCAAACTACTTTCTACGTGATGGACATTCAGCTGACCTACAACTGTTTGTTGGGTCGACCATGGATTCACGCCGCTGGCGCAATTACGTCGACCCTTCACCAGAAATTGAAATATGAGTGGGAAGGGAAGATTATCACAATCTGTGGTGAAGAGGATATTTTTGTTAGCCATCTGGCCACCTACAAGTACATTGAGATGGATGGTGAAATCCACGAGACCATGAGCCAAGGTTTCGAAGCGCTGAACGTCAATGAGGCGACAACTGAAGTATTTGCTGCATCCCAGGAGGATAGGATGGGTACTTCAATTGTCTCCTATCAACAAGCTTGGAAGGTTGTTGAAGATGGAAACGCCCAAGGCTGGGGCAAGCTGCTACCTGTGGAGAAGAAGGAGGACATATTCGGTTTGGGTTACAAACCATTCCGACAAGATCAAGCAGAGGCTACTAAGGAGCCCAAGTTCGTGAGTGGGTGGATGCTAACCCCAGATGCTGTCAATAACGTGGAAGACGAGGTGGAAAGCAACCTCAACCTGGAGAGCTGGATTCGTCCAAGGATCCCGGGCCAACAAGTCCTTAACTGGTCTTCCCAAGAAATTATAAGAGTTACTCCTGGAGAGTAATTATTATTTCCTGCCTTTTAGCATGCATCAAGTCCTGCATCTTGCCCAAGGTGTCAGGACTCATTTTGTAATAGGGCCATATTTGTATTTTTGTGCAAATGGAATATCAATGAATATTGGACATCTTTTGCAAACAATTTTATCTTCTGCTCACAGTCTTTTCATTTTTGTTATTTTTCGCACAAAATAATAAAATGGCAATGTTTTCAAAATAAATAACTTCATTTTTCTACACAAGATTAAAGTTGATCATTAAAAAGAACAAATCTCAACCCTTGCAGAGATTATCCTCCAGATTGCACCAACAACAACACTGCTATGACCTTGTATGACTTCGACAATCCAATTAATCAAGCAGATGAAAGGGTTGAGGAAGACTATGAGTTGCCTGAAGAGTTAGCCAGGTTGTTGAGGCAAGAAGAGAAAGTGATTACTCCTCATCAGGAGAAAATTGAAACTTTTAATCTTGGTACCGAGTGTCGCTCCCCGGATTTCCATCCTGGTACAAACGCGAAAGTGGCGCGGAAAAAAGAATAGAATCGCCAGCCAGGCATTTTTATCCCGAAGAAAGGGAATGGTAATGCTGCACAAACCAGAAGAAGGAAAGAGGAAGGACACAGGTCCTGCGAACCAAAGAGACTGAGCTCGGGAGTCGGTTACGACCTGGGAAGGTATTAGCACCCAGATCGTCCGCCGTACCCGACGAGATCCACGCTTGCAAAAGAAACTGTCTCAAAGGGTGAGGGTATGAAAACTGCAGCAAAGAAATGAAAAATGAAAAGAAACTGGAACTGGAAAAGAGCTGAAATAAGAAACAAAAGGGAAAATGTAGGGAAAATAAAGATTGTGCTCGAACGGGCCCTACCCCGCTGCCTACGTACCTCATCAGGATAATGAGGATCAGAGACGCTGTATTTCCCCTAACTAGGGGTACTAAAATAAAATTGCTTGTGAATTAAGGCTTGAACTGCCTATGCCATTGCTTAGGTGTTGCAGACTCGGACGACGAGTGCGTAACCGTCTTGCAAAGTGTCAAGTAGGAGCAAGTTCGCGTATGGAGTGAATGAGGTGAGAAAAGAATTCCCGAAGGAAAGACGCTTATTGTTTGTTTGTGTTTTTTATGAAGCTTTTATGAGTGTGTCACAAGAAAGTGAACTCAAGCTCTCATCAATGGAATGTGCACTTGTCACTACATTCCAAGATGGAATAATAGAACAAGCACACTCAAGTAAGGAGAAGATCCCCAAAACTTGAACCGAAAGACTAGGGCTTGGGCTCACTAACTTGTTTACTTATTAGGTGTTTTTGGTATTTACAAATGAAGAAGTGTTTTTTATGCTTTTCTTTTATGAAGAAGATACCTTGATCAGACTCGTGCATCACAAGGTAAACTTGTATTATCCCAAGATGGGAAGACTACAAGCATACCTCGTGGGATAAGGCTATGGATCAATGCATCACTTCAAACTTATTAAAGTGTTTTTTAGAGTTATGAGATGAGAAGAGAAGAAGAACCAAAAAGGATCACAAAAGGAAAAAGTCTAAAGGGGGACTAAATAATCCTAAGTGTTAACATGCATGGATGTCCTAAGGGTTAGTGAGGTTTCTACCCTAATGAAGAAGAGAAGAAGAAGATAGAAGAAGGAATGAGAAAGGCCTAAGACCAACAACAAAGGTTTAGTACACATAAACATAAGAGGAAGATGAGAATTGGAGATGTGGAACTCAATTCCCACATCTCACACTTACCATAGCCCCTGCAAGGTTAGTATGCACATAAATGAAACAAAATGAGAAAATTAACATGCTAACATCAAACAATCAGAAGTGACATGCTATGAACAAATGCACAATGCCAATACGACTCAAAGAAATGAGGAGAAGAGACTTATGACTTAAAAGATGCAACATGAAACACTTATGAAAACTAATGCACACTTATGAAATATGCAAAGCAAAATGCACAAAATAGAAACCCAAGACTCACAACCAGAATCAAAACAAGATGAAGAATGGCTTAGGAAGCCAACAAGATGAAGAGAAAAGAGGTACAAGACCAAACAATATCCAAATGGAAGCAAAAGAAACCAAAAGATGAAGTTAAAACACTTAAAGAAGCAAATGATTTAAAGAAGAAACAAAAAGCAAACAATCCAGAAGATACAAGACCTATCCTAGGACCAGGAAGGTACCCACACCCCAAATAAACCCCAAACAAAAAGAAAAAGAGGGCACAAGTGCTTTTGTAGGCTTATGAGAGGCTTAAAGGTTCAAAGGAAGCAAAACGGGACAAGGTTCAAGGTAAAATCCACAATAAATCAACCAGCCATCTAAAAATTCCACAACTGGAACCAAATGAACTTCAAACATGTTATATCAACTAGCCAAAAGTATTTGCAAAGATTCAGAAAGGAACTAAGTCAAATGGAGGCAAGAACACAAGTTAGGACAGAAAACTTACATCACAAGTTTCCAGACCAAAACTCAAGAAATAAATTTCTAAAAATTCAGAGAAAAATCACATGAAAATTACAAGACCTCAGGAACACAATGAAAAAAGAATGGGATCAAAACTCAAAATATTGAAGGCTATGGAAATTAGACAAGTCAGACTGGTCAAGAAGGACTTAAAAAGAAGCTAGGTGCAAAGAGAAATTAATTCTGGCACGTGGATCAATGGAAAAAATAAAATAAAAATATGAAAAAATATTAGAGACACAAAATAACATTCAGGATTTTTTTGGGAATTTTTGGATGAACAAAACTATTTTTAATGAATTAAAATGAAACTGGATAAAAAAGAAATTAAAGTTGAAAAAAGAAATTAAAGGAAATGAAGGAGGGTGTGATAAGTAAGCTTCATGCGTTCAATTTGAGTTGGGCTACGAATGGAGAGGTGCAAACAGCATATGCTGGGCCCATGTAGCGCTGAAGAGTATGAGACTTACGGTGGATTTAATGAATTTATAAAGAAATGCTGGGAAATAACAGTAGTCGTGCGATGGATCTAATGGTCACGGAAGACCACCTCATTAATTGAGGTGGCATTATAACACGCAGTGATTGGCTATTATTGGTGAGTGCGGGAACATTAAAATAGACATGGCCACACGATGGATCAAAATAGAACAGAATTTATAATAGAAAAAAACAGCAAATAAAGGGACATGTGGCGCAATCTGGCGCATTGGATGGTGGATCCAAGGGTTGAAACATCATCTTCTTCATAGAGACTCACAAGACAAATTCCGGTGACCGGAGTTAGAACTCCGGCACCGGAGACCAAACCAGAAGCAAAAATTCATCAAATAATGCAAACCAATAGTCCAAATTGACTAACTCAACATCACTGAATCCAAATATGACATTAAAAATAGCTAAAACTCAAAGGATCGGCCGGATCGAAGCAAAACAACATTGATCATCAAACTTTAAATGCACATAACTCATGATATAATGCACCAAAATCAAATCTACAAAGTGCAACATGATCAGGGAAGAGCAAGGAACACAAATCAACCATAAAATTCCATTTCCAGAACAAAAAGTTTCAAGCCATACCTGAGATGGAGATCTCGAAATGTTGAAATAGAAAGCCAAATAATCCGTGCAAATCACTCCTATTGCTCCTTAGATGCAAAATAAATGCACCTAAGGCCTTGAAATATCTTGGATATGAGATTTCAACACAAGAGCCTTTGAAATGGTGAACCTCCAATTCTGTGTTCTAAGCTTGAATGAGTGGATGATTCTTGATCTAGATGATTCACTGATCAAGAATATGGAAGAGATTTGTGGAGAATGTAAAGGAATGGAGAGATATGAAGCAAAATGCAAGAATGAAAGAAGGTTGAGAATGAGAGAATGAGAGAGATTCAGATCTAGGTTTTTACTCTATTCTCCTTGGAATGATGTTTAGAGTGAGTGCTGAAAGTGTGATGAAAAGTGCACGAAAATTGAATGAGAAAAGTGTGAATATGAAAATTGTGAACTTAGTGAGATATGCATGCTTCCCTCATGCTTCCTTGGGCTTCTCAGCAAGTGTAAGTTCTATTCTCCACCCTTGATCCAAATTCATTCACTCCTGGCCCTTAGATCAAACCCTCACACTTAATTCATGAATTTTGCAAATTGGAGTGTTTTGGAGGGAGTTTTCAAAAGTGTATGAAAATGACTATTTTTTTGGAGCAAATTGGTCTTAAGGCAATGTATTTCAAGTTAGAAACAAGTTTGGGCCTGAACCAATTCACAAAAATCAAGATTGGAGCCTTCTTGCACATGATGCACTTTTGGAAAGTTGAAAAATACCCCTAGGATGCACAATTTTCGAATGGGCTAGAGGGAGATTGGTAAATCCGGTGAAAAATCACTTGTACTTTTTGAAAATGGCAGCCCTTACTCTCCAACTTTCATGTTTGACTTTGGTCCATTCGGAGAATTTTTGATCATGTTAAGGCCACTTGAAGATTAGGGCCAAAGTTGCCAAATTTGCAAAATTTCAAAAACCAACTTTGCACCATTTTTGCAAAACCCCTCAAATCTCCATAATTCTTGAACTTTAAGCATTCCAAACCTCTTATAACATTGTAAGGACCCCTCTTAGCTAAACAATTTGGGTTGGACCCCTTGAAATTGCACAATTGACTTTTTATGGGCTCTGTTGACTTTTTCCTTCATCTGCAAGCAACTGAGGCACTGTCTGACTTCCATATGGAATTTTCTCATGAAATTTGACCCATAGGATCCTCTTATCATATAGAAGACTTGGATCACAAGAAATGGCCAAAATTGTAAGATCTTGGTACTTGAATCCCAAACCCTAATTTGGGTGCACTGCATAGGAGCTTTGCCTTGTCCTGAGATCTCTGATGATCATGAAATCTTCTGAGCTTTTTCCAATGGACTTGAACTTTCAAATGGAGTGTAGAATCACCATAGAACATTTACAAACTCATTGGGACCCTTGTCATGGCTTGAAAGGCTTCTGGGAACTCCACAGATGACCATATGCTTGATGCTAGGACATGAGGGATGTTATGCTTCATCTTTCAATGATATGATGCTGAGGAAATGATATGAATATGATGAAAATGATGTGGCATGATGCTTAAAAAGAAGAGGGAAAATTTGGGGTGTTACACCGAGGAAGATCTAAAAGAAGTGAAGATTGGGGCCAGTCTGCAAGCTCCAGTAAAAGTACAACTTATCAGCATGCTTCGAGAATATGTCGACGTATTTGCTTGGTCCTATCAAGACATGCCAAGTCTAGATACAGATGTTGTCATGCATAAGCTACCATTGAAAGAAGATTTCCCATCGGTTAAACAAAAGCTACGCTGTACTCGCCCAGACATGGCCATGAAGATTAAGGAAGAAGTACAAAAACAGTGGGACGTCATTGTCTCTCCCGAAGATTTGCATACCGGTACAAGCGCGAAAGGTCGGCGAAAGGAGGAAATGAAATGAAATGAATAGAGTTGCCAACTAGGCATTTTTATCCCGAAGGAAAGGTAATGCTGCATAAACCTAGGAAGAAATGGATAAGACGGTCGCGAACCAGAGAAACTAAGAAAAGGGATTGGTTACAACCTGGGAAGGTATTAGCACCCAGATTGTCCGTCGTAATCGACGGGATCCATGCTTGAAAGTTTGTGTTTAAAGGGGTAGTGTCTGTGCTATCTGTGTGCAAAAGCTGGGAAAGAATATACAAGTGTCAGTGTAAAAGAGTGAAGTGAAATGCTCAGGAATGAGGCTTGAAAATAATGCTGGAAGAGGGGGAAAGACTCAGAGACTTTTGTTCGATAACAGTTAAGTTATGCCTACGTATCCTCTCGTGCAATGAGGAAGTCAGAACACCGTAGTCAGAATTGCCTATGCTTGCTTGTCTATGCTCAAGTGTATGACTTGTCTGGCTCAAGTGCTAACTGTCTTGCATTAGACGGAAGAAGCAAGTTCTCGTTTGTGAGTGAAGATGATGAGAAAAGAATCCCGAAGGAGACGATTATTGTTTGTTTTTTGTATTTTTAGTCTTTTATTGCTTTTTGTGTTTGTCATAAGTTAATGAGCTTAAGCCTAAACCAAGGGTTAGTAAACTCATCATATCCTCCCTTTGATTAGGGATAATGAGAATACCTTAAGTATGAGATAAACATCTCAAACTTAATTACCATGATGTAGGATTAAGATCATTAACCTACTTGTGATTATTTAGATGTTTTTGAGTTTTTGTTTAGTGTTAAGTAATGAGTTTAAGCCATAATCAAGGATTTAATGGACCCATTACACCATCCTAATAGAAGGATAATAGATGAGCACACTTAAGTTGAGGAAGACACCTCAACTTAATCCATGATTAGGGATTAACCTCATGACAAAACAAACCTTTGTTAAAGTGGATTTTAATTAGAGATGAGATTAAGAAGTGAGTTTTATGATTTGTAAGACAACTTGAGGGGGACTTGTCCATTAACACTAGGGTTAGTCCTTCTTAACCAATAAAGGAAGAATTAGAACCCTAATGCAAGGCCCAAGTTACAAGCTATTGTCTTAGTGATTATTAAGATGGATTGATTAAGAGGTTTAAACAAATTAAGGGTTTAACACTTAGGATTAAAGTTATACACTCCATCCTAAGAGAAGGATGCAAGCATAACCCTAATCACAAAGTCTTAAAACCTTAAAAGTTTAGTCTCTAATTATGAGATGAAAAGAGAGGCACAAAGAAGACACAAAGGTAAAAAGCTAAAGGGGGACTAATCAAAACCCTAATTATTGTCATGATTGGATGTTCCTATTGTTTGTAACTCTTGCAAGAGATCTTCAGAGAAGCCACCAATGGAAGAAGAAGATGAAAGGAGGAGAAGCAGAAGAAACAAGTTACTTACTTCAATGAAGAAGATAAGTAACTTGGAGAAAGAAAGTTAAGGATGAACATGAATGAGCAAGCTCACTCTAAGGCAAATGAAAATGCAGCAAGGATGCAAAAGAAGAATGATAAGAGAAATGAGAAGTGAAGGCAAATTCACTTCTCAAATTACTTACCACCTGAAAATGTTAGCATAAGAAAAGAAATGAAATGAAGATGAAATGTATACAAAGATGAAAACCAAAACCAGAAGCATAAACATGATGCAAATGATGCTATGAGATGATGCAAAGACATGTCAAGTGTAATGGATGATCATACAAGAGATGGAATGCAAAGGATGCATGCTTTGAAGTTTGAAAGTTCATGAAAGTTTATGAAATGAAATGATTGCACATCATGGCAAATGAATGAAGAAATGATCAAGCATGATTCAAATATGTCTTAAGATGTCTAATATGACATGTGAATGCATGAAATATCATGGAAAGTTCATGTATGGATGCATATGCAAGATGTATATAAATGAACATGAGATATTAGGGTTTTAATGCAACATGAGATGCAAAAGTCAAAAACAGAAGCAAAACATAAGATAAAAAATTGCAAATGAACTCAAAGGAACCCTAACCCCATATGATATCACACCCCAAAGGAGAAGTTCTAACTCTTAACCTAAAGAAAGTTGTGATTTTTCTAGGTTATCTAGGGTTTTAAGGTACCTTAAGAGGGAAAATGCAAATCAAATGGAAAATGCAAGATAAATTTGTGACAAAACTATGCTAGATACTACATGCCATATTAAGATCAATGCAAAAAGAACCATCATCAAACCATTCATGGTTAGGCAGAAAAGAATTCTTGAAGTTAGGGTTCAAAAATGGGATTTTTATGAACCCTAAATTCAAGAAAAATGTCAAAGTTGGATCAAAACCAAAAATAAATTTGTATGAATGGTTTGACAATGTTTCTAAATGTCCTAAGATGCAATGTGAATTTTTTTGGAATTTTTGGAAACCTAAATGATATTTTAAATAATTAATTCTCATTAATTAATTAAAATAAACATTTAAATACTTTAAAAATGATTTTTTAATGCCAAAAATAAAAATAAAAATATTTTTGGGTTAAGAAAAATATTTGAATAAAAAATGCAGAAGGAAAATATTTTTAGGGTTTTCTAAGTATTTTAAATAAATTATGTAAAACAAATGATAAAAAATAAAATAAAAATTGAATTAATGGGAAGTATGTTGATCTGATGGACAAGATTTGAATTGGGGAAATCCAAGTTGACCAGCGCGCTTATGAGTGGCTGAGATGCACTCTGGGTTAATTTATTTCATTAATTCTAATTAACTTAATTAAATAAGAATTAGGGTTTTAACAATCAATCTGGGCCATCCAAACGCGCGGGTAAGCAAAATCCTACGACCATTATTCAAACTAACCCTAAACCCTAATTAACCTCTTAATGACTTTCAGGTGGCCGGAGAAGGCCTCCGGTCATCTTCTCCGGCCAGCTCCTCACCCTAACTTCCACCCTAGACCACCCCAGACCCCCTAACTCTCCAGAAACACTCAACTAACAACTCTAAACACGAATCCAGCAACAAAATCCATTTATTTTCACTCAAGATCATGAATCAAAGGCAAACGGAAAAAACACACAGAAATTCCAGAAGCTTCATACATGCTTGTTTTCAACTCATTTTCAAAACTAAATAGATCATGATGATCAGTAAAGCATACAGAACATTTCTATAACCTAAAATCACATTTCTGGAAATTTGTTCTTGAAGTTACCTGAAGTGAAGCTTTCTCAACTTGAGCTATCTGGCCTCCTCTTTGGTTCAAAACGACTCCAATGATCCTCCTGGTGATGCTTTGATGCTTGGAGGAAGTTTGTAATGGCTGGTTTGAGAGCTTTCACTCTTGCTGGCCAGAAATCGTGTTTTGTGTAAGGGTGCTTTTAGGCTACAATGAAGGGTGGGAAATGGTCCTTTGATGAAGCTGAGTTGATTGATGAAAATAGTTTGAAGTTTGAGTGAGTGTGCTGTGTGTTTCGAAAGTTTTTGCAAATGGGGTGATGTTTGAGAGCTTGAGCAATCTTAAGTGTTAGGCTTGTGTGATGTGTGTTATGAGCTATGTTTGATCCACATAACAAGTCTTGATAGGTCAGAGAAGTGGTTGTGGCCTATGGTGATTGGTATGGGCTCTCTTGCAAAAAGTC
This sequence comes from Lathyrus aphaca, assembly GCA_963966055.1. Classification (NCBI taxonomy): domain Eukaryota; kingdom Viridiplantae; phylum Streptophyta; class Magnoliopsida; order Fabales; family Fabaceae; genus Lathyrus; species Lathyrus aphaca. The sequence continues at coordinate 230,789,676 of OZ014522.1, forward strand.
AAAAAAACTTGTACTTGAGGTATGGGCTGGTTTTGCAGCTGGCTTTTGGCTTGTCCTGGCTCAGCAGAGATCAAGGAGAGCCATGGAATTGGTTTTGTGGTGATTCAGCAAGTGGAAGCATGGTTGTGTATCATTTTGCAATTTTCATGAAGTTTGGCCCCTTTGTGATTTCTTGATGGGCAAGGCATGAAATGAGGTGATTCTTGGGCCAATTCTGATTTTTAGGCAATGCACTATGTTGTTATGATGCATAGAAGTGTATTAGAAGTCACAAAATGGCTTGGCAAGTGATTTTGCAAAAATCCCTCTTTGGTGTATTCTTGAAAATTATAGGATTTTTGCCAACTTTGAAAGATCATAACTTGAGTTCCATAATGAATTAGAACTTTTTCTTGTACTTTTTGAAAAGGGAATGATCCAATCTACAACATTCATGACTAACAATTTTTCATTTGAAGCATTTTTGGTTGAGAAAGAGGAGGTTGAAATACTTTCCCAAAAATGGAAAGTTTCCATTACAAGTCATTTCCATTTTTGGCAACTTTTGTTTTAGCTCAATTTTCTTCAATTTTGTGAACTTCCAAGCACTTCAATGATCAAATAAAGATCATATAACTTCAATTTGATGAAAAATCCACTTTGGTTCCATTGTTGGGGGTCTCAGATGCCCTGATTTTGCTCTGACTTGCTCAAAAAGTTACCCAGTGAACATATGACTTCCACAATGAATTTCTTCATCAAACTTGGTACACATGATCCTTATAACATATTGAGACTATTTGAAACAAGAATGATCAAAAAATTTGGAGTTATGGCCTCTGAAACCAAAACCCTAATTTCAGGTCATCTGTGTAGTGAAACCCTAGCTCTACTTCCATGCTTTCCATGTTCTTGTGATTTCTTGACTTCCTTGATCTTTGAGGGATATAATATGATGATTGAACATACATGGACCCTACTGGAATGGTTGGAGACCTTTGGAGTGGCTCAGATGAATCTTTGGATTGCTCATATCACAAACCCTAGATGCAGATGAACTTGAACTAATGCAGTGAAACAAAAAATGCAATGTGATGATATGCTTAAACTAATGCAAAAAATGAAAGATCACAAGCCATGGTGAAATGAGTGAGGGCAAATTTGGGGTGTTTACAGCTCCCCTATTCAAACATGAGTTAGTTGTGCAGGATGTAAGCGCCTGACTTAACAGACAAACAAGATAACTTGTGGTTGAATACGAAAGACAGTCCGAAATTTGCACTCACTGGGGAGAATAAGAAAAGGGATATAAATTGTAAAAGATGGTATAGTATGATTATAAAGTGCGGGCGATGGAGGACGACCATCGAGCAGAGGACGACTGCTGGGGATAAAGCAATGATGGGACGGCCGACATGCTGGGGAAAGTTAAAGATACCATGATGGGGATGTCCATCAAGTTAAGAAACAAGGTTTTTTGGGGATTATAGGTAAAGTCAATGATGGGGACGACCATCAGGTTTGCAAAATAAGGTAAACGACGATGGGGACGGCCATCGGTTCAAAGAATAAATGAAATAATGATGAGGGACAGTCATCAAAAGGTGAAGGACGATTACCTAGCAGGGGACGGCTGCTCTTTACCTCGACATAGGAAGAATGTCGGATAGAAAAGGTCGACGATGGGGACGGCCATAGAATAAGCATGATGAAGGACGATCATCAAGAGGTGAAGGACGATCACCTAGCAGGGTACGGCTGCTCTCGGGGTTTATCATGACATAGGACGAATGTCAGATAACAAGATCAACGATGGGGACGACCATCAGATAAAATGATGAAGGACGATCATCAAAAAGGTGAAGGATGATCACCTAGCAGGGGACGACTGCTAAATATCGCGACATAGGACGAATGTCGGATAGAAAGGGGTTCCAATAATGGAGACTCCGATGGGGACAGGGATGAGGGACGGTCATCCAAAGGTGAAGGACGATCACCTGACAGGGTACGTCAGCCGAAAGTATCACGACATAGGACGAATGTCGGATAGAAGAAAAGTTATTTTTACTGGGGAATGGTAAACACGGACGAGTGCTTACGCTTAAGAAATGAAAGGTATAAGTGTTTGACCACGTGTATAGATTAAAGATGCGGACGAGCATCCTTAAGACTATGATACAGATGAGTATCGATAGAAACAAACGCTGACGCATGTTCAGAGATGATGATACGGACGAGTACCAACTGGTTAACAAAGAACACAGACGAGTGTCGAATCTGTGGGGAATGATATGTATATACGAGATACAGACGAGTATATGAACAAGTATTTGTGAAGTATGAGCAAGACACGGACGAGTGTTCAACTTGCTGGGGAAGGGTGACACGGACGAGTGTCAGAAGAGAAAATGTATAAGTTATGAGTGTAAAAAGGTATTCTGGCAACCTGTGGGGATAGGATGACACAGACGGGTGTCGATGAGAGTGTATTATAAACAAGTGTTTGGCAACCATGTCAGAAGAGTATATAGATATCTGCAGGGGAATGAAATGACACAGACGAGTGTCAAAAAGGTGTATATGAACATGTATTTATGTTGGGGAATGCAAAGGGGACGCTTTGGCTTATATTACTGTTGATGAAATATTGTTGGTATTTACAGGTGACTGGTTCGAACCTGGCTTGTGATCATGTAATATGTTTGATTTTTGCCATAATGCTCCGTTTTAGACGGAATGCTACGCTTTTTGGGGAAATATGATGCGAATGCTATGATTATGCAAAAGATACCGATCCGGGATTCGGATCTCGCCGTTGTGAAGATCTTTGGCTGATCTGCTTGGAAGGATATCCCAGCTGGGGATGAGATCATTGGTAGATCTTGATAAAACATATGGCTCTGCCTGGGGGACTAGATCACTGATAGATCTATCCGGTAAGGAGATATCCCAGTTGGGGATGAAGAAGCTTTCGTCACTTCGTTGTGTGAGAATTTTAGGCATTTTCTCTTCTTGGGAGAGGATGGAAACTCTGTGGGGAGATATGCTGGAGATGCTCCCGTTGAGTAGACCTGTGCTAGGGATGAGGAGGCTTTGACAACTCTGTTGGGGGAAAAAATTTCAGATGCTGCTTGGAGAAGATGTGCTGGGGAAAAGTGCTTGGCATGCCCCATGCTGCGTATTTGAATACCTGTAATCCTGTTAAAACAAAGAAAGGCACAAGTTTCCCGAGGTATCCCTTACCGTATTCCGTCATAGGAATTAGATATTCCTGAGAGTAAACACCTTTCCTGCAAGCATTTATTAAGAAGGGCTTATTTGTTTTGTGCAAATATTATATCATGGATACTGGACATTTTGCAAACGAAAAAATGTACGAGACGAGGTGTGACTGAAAATCTGATTTTATTAATCTGGGTGCCCTGAATTGGCAAATACAGTCAAAGAAACAAATCCCCTGTAATGAGGAGATTGTTACAAAATTGAAAAAAAGTAAAGGTGCTGGAAATGTTGATGATGCTTCGGTGAGCTTCCTTTGCTATGACCTGTATGACCTTGACGTTCTTCTCATCTTGTTTTATAAAGAAGGTTGATTCTGACTGATTCTTTATCCTTTCGAAGCTTGCCGTGTTGTTGAGATACAGACGAATTCAGAATGCAGTTGTTCGCTTATTCCCTAATTTTGCGTGGATCGCCCTTTCGGGTTTTCAATACACCGGGATACCCATTTTTGCATGAGCTGTCCGATGTGGCTTTTCAACTCAGCGGGTGTACATATATTTTTTTTCAATTTTTCCCTTATTTTTTCCCGAGTCTCTTATTCTGTTTTTGACTCGCCGGGATGCCCTATTTTTTCCTGGACTTACATTCTGTTTTTATGTCCAGCGGGTCATTTATGCGAGGTATTTTTTAACTGCATCTGAATTCACAGGGGATAAGAAATCTTCACCATCCATAGTAGTGAGCATCAGTGCTCCACCAGAGAAAACCTTCTTTACTATGAATGGGCCATCATAATTCGGATTCCATTTGCCCCTGTGGTCTGTATGAGGAGGAAAAAGTCTTTTCAGCATAAGATCTCCTACTTGGTATTCCCGAAGCCTGATTTTCTGATCGAAGGCTTTCTTCATTCTTTTCTGATATAACTGCCCATGACAGATAGCAGCTAATCTCCTTTCTTCAATCAGATTTAGTTGATTGTACCGAGAACGGACCCATTATGCTTCATTCAGTTTAACATCCATCAGTACCCGTAAGGAGGGTAATTCAACTTCGACAGGTAGGACTGCCTCCATACCATATACAAGTTGATATGGTGTTTCCCCAGTAGACGTTCTGATCGAGGTTCGATACCCATGCAAGGCAAATGGTAGCATCTCATGCCAGTCTTTATAAGTAACCACCATCTTCTGCACAATCTTCTTGATGTTCTTATTAGCTGCCTCAACAGCGCCATTCATCTTTGGCCTGTAAAGAGAAGAGTTGTGGTGTTGAATTTTGAAATCCCGACACAGTTATGCCATCATTTTGTTGTTCAAATTGGAATCATTATCAGTAATGATTCGCTCGGGTACTCCGTATCAACAGATGATGTCTCTTTTCAAGAATCTGGCTACCACTTGTCTGGTGACGTTTGCATACGAAGCTGCTTCAACCCATTTGGTGAAGTAATCAATGGCTACCAGGATGAATCTGTGGCCATTTGAAGCAGTCGGTTCGATCTTTCCAATCATGTCAATGCCCCACATGGAAAAGGGCCAAGGTGAAGACATCACATTCAAAGGATTTGGAGGCACATGTACTTTGTCTGCATAAATCTGGCATTTATGGCACTTTCTGGAATAGGCACAACAGTCTGCATCCATTGTGATCCAGTAGTAACCCGTTCTTAACAACTTTTAAGCCATTGCATGCCCTCCAGCATGGGTGCCAAAAGATCCTTCATGCACCTCGTGCATCAATAAGTCTGCTTCTTTCTTATCAACACATCTGAGAAGAACCATGTCAAAGTTTCTCTTGTATAATGAACCATCAGCATTCAGGAAGAAACTACCAGCTAGCCTTCTTAATGTTTTCTTATCATTGGATGATGCCCTAGGTGGGTATGTTTGATCCTCTAAGAAGCATTTGATGTCATGGAACCAAGGCACATAATTGGCAGTCTGAACCTTGATCATGGAGGAAACGGTATCTAAAGCATCTGCGAACTGATTTTTGTCTCGAGGGATGTACTCAAGTTTGACTGTTGTGAAGAAAGTCAATAATCTCCTCGTATAGTCACGGTATGGGATCAGATGCTCTTGGTGAGTGTACCATTTCCCGTTGGTCTGATTGATTACCAAAGTTGAATCCCCGAATACAATTAAAGTCTTGATCCTGAGGTCAATGGCTTCCTCAAGACCCATGATGCAGGCTTCGTATTCAGCTTCGTTGTTAGTGCAGGCAAAGGTGAGTTTTACCGAGAAAGGCATATGAACTCCTTTAGGTGTAATGAGCACTGCACCAACTCCACGACCATTCATATTGACAGCCCCATCAAACATCATTATCCACTCTTCTTCTGGGTCAGGACCTTCAGTGTGAATAGGCTCCTCATGATCTTTTGCTTTCAGGAATATGATGTCTTCATCAGGGAAGTCAAATCTCATTGGTTGGTAATCATCAATGGGTTACTCAGCTAGATAGTCAGACAATACACTGCCTTTGATGGCCTTTTGAGACGTGTACTGAATGTCATACTCTGTTAGAATCATTTTCCATCTTGCAACCCTTCTGGTAAGCGTTGGCTTCTCAAATATGTACTTGACGGGGTCCATCTTTGAGATCAACAAAGTAGTGTAAGTCAACATATACTGTCATAGTCGGCGAGCAGCTCACGCTAAAGCACATCAAGTTTTCTCGAGCAGTGAATAACGTTGTTCACAGTCGGTAAACATTTTGCTTAGGTAGTATATTGCATACTCTTTTCAACCAGACTCGTCATGCTGGCCCAGCACACACCCCATTAATCCTTATAATACTGTCAGGTACATTATTAGAGGTCTTCCTTCAAATGGAGGCATAAGAATTGGAGGTTCTTGTAGGTACTCCTTGATTTTGTTAAAAGCCTTCTGACAATCTTCATTCCACCTGAATGTTTGTTCCTTTCTTAGCAGTTTGAACAAAGGCTCATAGGTTGCAGTAAGATGAGATATGAACCTTGATATGTAGTTCAACCTACCTAAGAACCCCCAAACTTCCTTTTCAGTCCTAGGTGTAGGCATCTCCTGAATGGCTTTGACTTTGTCAGGGTCAACTTCAATTCCTTTTTAACTTACAATGAATCCCAGTAGCTTACCGGAACGTACCCCGAATGTGCACTTGTTGGGGTTTAGCTTCAACTGATATTTTCTCAGATGCTTGAACAACTTCAGCAAATTTACCAGATGGTCTTCTTCAGTGAGGGACTTGGCAATCATGTCATCTACGTAGCATTCAATTTCTTTGTGGATCATGTCGTGGAATAATGTTACCATAGCCCGTTGATAAGTAGCACCGGCATTCTTCAGTCCAAAAGGCATTACCTTGTAACAAAACGTGCCCCAAGGTGTGATGAAGGTTGTCTTCTCCATATCTTCTGGGGACATTATGATCTGATTATACCCTGAAAAACCATCCATGAAAGAGAACACCGAGAACTGAGCGGTGTTGTAAACCAATACATCAATGTGAGGTAAAGGGAAGTCATCCTTCGGGCTAGCTCTGTTCAGATCCCGGTAAAGGGAAGTCATCCTTCTTAGGCACTGGTACAATATTAGCAACCCACGGCGGGTAACTAGTTACAGCAAGGAAACCGGCGTCCCACTGTTTTCGTACCTCTTCTTTAATCTTCATGGCCATATCTGGACGAGTACGGCGTAGCTTCTGTTTCACCGGAGGACAATCTTCTTTCAAAGGCAGCTTGTGCATAACAATGTCAGTGTCTAGACCTGGCATGTCTTGATATGACCAAGCAAAAACGTCGACATATTCTCGAAGCATGTCAATGAGCTGTTCCTTCACTGAATCTTGCAGACTGGCTCCGATCTTCACTTCTTTCAAGTCCTCTTCGGTACCAAGATTTATTGTTTCAACCTCCTCCAGATGAGGGGTGATCACTTTCTCTTCTTGCCTCAACAACCTAGCTAACTCTTCAAGTAACTCACAGTCTTCTTCAACCCCTTCATCAACTTGATTAATTGGATTGTCGAAGTCATACAAGGTCATAATAGTATCGTTGTCGGTGCAATCTGGAGGATTATCTCTGCAAGGGTTGAGATTGGTTCATTTTAGTGACCATTTTTAATCTTGTTTAGAAAAAGTGAAAATGAAATTATTTATTTTGAAAACATTGCCATTTTATTGTTTTGTACAAAAGTGAAAAATGAAAAAACAATGAGCAAAAAAGAGACTCGTTTGCAAAAGATGTCCGATATTCATTGATTAATCATTTGCATAAAATTACAATATGACCCTATTACAAAAATGAGTCCTGACACCTTGGGCAAGATGCAGGACTTGATGCATGCTAAAAGACAGGAAATAATAATTACTCTGCAGGAGTAACCCTTATAATTTCCTGGGAAGACCAGTTAAGGACTTGGTTCCCCGGGATCCTTGGACGTATCCAGTTCTCCAGGTTGCGGTCGCTTTCCTCCTCGTCTTCCAGATTGTTAACAGCATATGGGGTGAGCATCCCCCCACTGACAAATTTGGGCTCCTTGGAAGCCTTTGATTGATCTTGTCGGATTGGTCTGTAACCCAATCCGAATCTATCTTCCTTCTTTTCCACCGTCAACACCTTGCCCCAACCTTGAGCAGTACCTTCTTCAACAACCTTCCGGGCTTGCTGATAAGAGTTGATTGAAGTACCCATTCTGTCTTCCTGAGATGCAGCCAATACTCCAGTAGCCTCATTGACATTTAGGGCCTCAAACCCTTGGCTCATTGTCTCATGGATTTCACCATCCATCTCAATATATTTATAAGTAGCCAGCTGGCTAACAAATATGTCTTCCTCACCACAGATGGTGATAACCTGTCCTTCCCATTCGTACTTCAGCTTCTGGTGAAGGGTCGACGTTACTGCGCCTGCGGCGTGAATCCAGGGTTAACCTAGCAAACAACTGTAAGCAGGCTGTATGTCCATCACATAGAAAATGGTCTTAAAGACCTGTGGACCGATTATCACCGGCAACTCTACCTCTCCCAGAACAGATCTTTTAGAGCCATCAAAATCCCGGACCACAAGGTTACTTGGCCGAAGAGCTATCCCATCATACTCAAGCTTGACAAGAGCTTTCTTTGGTAAGACATTGAGTGAGGACCCAGTGTCTACGAGCACATGAGATAAGACAGCTCCTTTGCACTCCAGGGTTATATGCAAGGCTTTGTTGTGGAGACGTCCTTCTGTTGTCAAATCAGTATCAGTAAAACCTAGTCCATGGCTAGTATTGACATTTGATACTACTGTTTCCAGCTGATTTACAGTGATCTCTTCTGGCACGTAGGCAGCGTGCAGAACCTTGAGTAGTGCATCCCGATGGGCTTCGGAACACAATAGCAGTGATAATATAGAGATATTTGAAGGAGTCTGGTGGAGCTGGTCCACAACTTTATAGTCACTTATTTTGATGATTCTCATAAACTCATCCACATCTTGATCGAAGGATGACTTATGAGTTTCTTTTGGCACAAATTCTTCCGGTATCAAACTCTTCCCCTTGGCTCTGGTAGCAGCTTCTGCCTCTGAATTGGTTCTAGGGACTTGTGATGCAAAGAGACGTCCGCTTCGGGTGAAGCCTCCGCCTCCCCCAACATTATCCACTTGGGGAGCGAGAACCGGAGATTCAAGAAGGACTTTCTCTCCGCTGCAGTATATATCAGCACCATAATGCCATGGTATATCACTGTCTTTATCATATGGGATCGGCCCGGGCACCGTGATAGTGACTGGGCTTACTTCAGCTGTTGTTGGGATTACAATGGTCTGTGGATCATAAAAGATTGTTACATGACCTCTGTTGGATGTAGGTGAAGGTGAATTGAAGCTTTGCTGAGACTGTTGTTGAGGTTGAAAGTTGTTGGAACTCGGGACCGTTGTCGGGTCATAATAGATTGTGATAGTGGAAACATCATTATTGGTTGTTGAAGTTGTAGTAGCTGGTGCAAATGAATTGTTGTGTGTTGAAGTGAGAGATGGAATGATTTCTAAAGTTGTAGCTGAATCGGTTGGAACAATGGTTGTTGCAATTGTAGAAGAAACACTTGGACCGATGGTTGTTGCATTTGTAGAAGAATCAGTTGGTGTTGACAAAAGAGTTGTTGGTGTTGTAGAAGCTGTGGTAGTAATTTGCAGATTTCCTTCCTTAATCAAATCATTGATGCCTTTCCTCAAGTTGGCACATCCATTCTCAGAAAGTTTGCATGATTCGTAACAGGCCTCACAACCTGGAAACACTTGGCACTTTAAAAGCTGGGCTTTAACCTCTGCCAGAGGTGTCTGAATACATGCAATGTCCTCTATTAAACTCATGGGTGAACCATCCTCCACAACATTAATCCTTGGCCCACTGTGACTTGGCATAGGATTCTTCATTACATTGGGAGGAGGTGCAAAGTTCAGGGCTTTTGAATCTACCAGATCCTGAACCTTCATATGCAAAGCTCTGCATTTTTCCGTAGAGTGGCCAGGTGCGTTGGAATGAAAAGCACACCTAGCAGTGACATCATAGTTTCTTGGAAGGTTTTGAGGATCAGGTGGAGCCAATGTCCTCAACTCAACAAGATTGAGCTTTAGGAGTTGTGGCAGTAGGGTAGCATACGGCATATGAATGGGGTTAATTACTCGGTTGACCTGAGATGGCCGCTGTTGAAACGGGCATTGTTGTTGATTGTTGTTGTTATTGTTGAATGATCTCTGTTGCGGGAACTGTTGTTGTTGTAGAAAGTGTTGTGGTTGTTGAGCATACTGAGGAGGTGGAGCAGGGATAGTAACAGCAGCAACTGTTCTGGGCATGTATTGGGGTCTCCCTCTTCCCATGTGCATAAAATTTGTCTCACCAGATCTACGGGGCCCAGCAAATGGTTTCCTTGTATTGCTTGAAATGACACCGTTGTCGGAGATCTTTCCCATCTTCAATAGGCTCTCTATTCTTTCCCCAGCTATCACCACATCCGCGAAGCTGGTAGAAGAAAATGCAGCCAATCTATCAATGTATGTTCCTTGAAGAGTATTCATAAACATGTCTGCCATTTCCCTTTCAGACATGGGTGGTTGAACTGTAGCAGCCAGTTGCCTCCATCTTTGGGCATATTCCCTGAAGCTTTCATGGGAAGATTGAGACATTCCCATTAGAAGGGTCCTGTTTGGAGCCATGTCCAAGTTGTACTGATACTGACGGATAAAAGCTTCAGCCAAGTCTTTCTAGTTTCTTACTGTGGCTCTAGTCAAGTGGGAGTACCATTCTCGGGATGCCCCTGTTAGAATATCCTCGAAGTAAAACATCCATAGCTTTTCGTCCATGGTGTATGCTTTTAACCTTCCCAAGAATGACTGGAGGTGGGTGCATGGGCAGGATGTGCCATTATATTTTTCAAAACACGGGGGTTTGAACTTGTGAGGAATTTTCACCCCCTCCACCAATCCCATGTCCATTACATCAAACCCTAGGGAATTTTGGGAGTCAAGAAACCTCAGCTTCTCTGCAATTTCATCCAGCCGACGGTCATAAACTTCATGCCCAGCTCCGACAACTGTAAACTGCTCTTCTTGAGGATCCTCTTGCAAGATCCTACCTCCAGCAGTGTTACCCTGAGTATTCCTTATGACAATGATTTCTGGGTTTAGATGAGGCCCAAACTCTGGTGGATCAGTGCGAGGTTGCACGTGATCGTTGTTACTGGTACCTCCTGTACCTGGATGGTGTTCTTCAGGAGTTTGTCTCTCAACTAACTCCCTTAGTCTTTCCTGGCTTTGAGCTAAGCCAGTCATTACAGTCATGAATTGGGTCATCTGATTCCTCATCTCAACCCTCTCATTTGCCATTTGGGCCATTACTTCATTCAAGTCTTGCTGAAATTGATCCATCTGGAGTCCCGAAAGGTTGTTTCTTGTCGGGTACCGGTGTGTTCTATTGACAGGGAACACTCTTCTGCGAGCAATGTTTCCTGAAACCACAACAAAGTGAGAAACAACAATAAAACAAAGACCTACAAAACAAAGAAAATGTTAGTATGCAATGCAGTATGCTTATTTGTCTTCCAAGGGTATTCGGTTTGGTTCTTTGGTTTTGACCTTTCCAGACCTCGAGGAAATGCTGATGATGTTGATAGATAAAGCCCACCAATAAATGATACAAACTGATATATTGCAAAGGATGAAAAATACATAGTCTGATTACAACATATGCCCATGGTGGGTCAAAATACAATAACAAAAGAAAAGGTACAATCAAAAGAAAAGAAGTACAAGCAAAAGATCAGACATCCAATCCAAAGTCATCCTCCCTGACTTCCTTCAGGAGGTCCTCAGTCACTGGCCCTACTGGGTGCTCTGTAATAGTCCTGATGAGGAGGTTCCTGGTAGCAATGGCACTGGTTAGCTTTTTATGCTTACCCTGATCCTTTGACCTCTTCAACCCCGCCCGGAGTTTCAATTCAGATATCTCCTTTTGAGCTGCCAACAAAACCTCTTGATGCTTCTTCTCACTAACCTCCAACTGCTCTATCTTAGACCGAGTCCTTTGATCTTCCTGTGCACGGGCTTCAGTGATCCTGATCCACCTAGCCTGGCTTTCCTCCAGATAATTTTCGCTCCCACCAAATGACACCAGGCCAAGAGGGGTACAGACGCGAACGGTCGGCAAGAGAGAGAACATGAAGATGAACTGAAACGAGTCGCCAGCTAGGCATTTTTATCCCGAAGGAAAGGTAATGCTGCATAAACCTAGAAAGATATGGATAAGACGGTTGCGAACTAGAGAAACTGAGAAAGGGGGTTGATTACAACCTGGGAAGGTATTAGCACCCAGATTGTCCGTCGTACTCGACGGGATCCACGCTTGAAAGTTTGTGTTTAAAGGGGTAGTGTCTGTGCTATCTGTGTGCAAAAGCTGGAAAAGAATACAAGTGTCAGTGTAAAGAAGTGTGAAGTGAATAAAAGGAGTGTCAGTGTAAGGAAAGAATGCAAAGCTCAAGATAATGAGGCTTAAATAATAATACTGGAAGACGGGGGAGAGACAGAGTCTTTTGTTCGATAACTGTTAAGTTATGCCTACGTATCCTCTCGTGCAATGAGGAAGTCAAAACACCGTAGTTCGACTCAAAGAGACTGAAAGATAAATTGACTTGTGAACTACTTACTTGTCTATGCTCAAGTGTATGACCTGTCTGGCTCAGGTGCAAACTGTCTTGCATTAGACGGAAGAAGCAAATTCTCGCTTGTGAGTGAAAATGATGAGAAAAGAATCCCGGAGGAGACGATTATTGTTTGTTTTTGAGTTTTCAATCTTTTATTGCTTTTTGTATTTGTCATAAGTTAATGAGCTTAATCCTAAACCAAGGATTAGCAAACTCATCACATCCTCCCTCTGATTAGGGGTAATGAGAATACCTTAAGTATGAAGTAAGCACCTCAAACTTAATTACCATGATGTAGGATTAAGATCATTAACCTACTTGTGATTATTTAGATGTTTTTGGAGTTTTTGTTTAGTGTTAAGTAATGAGTTTAAGCCATAATCAAGGATTTAATGGACCCATTACACCATCCTAATAGAAGGATAATAGATGAGAACATTTAAGCTGAGGAAGGCTCCTCAACTTAATCCATGATTAGGGATTAACCTCATGACAAAACAAGGCCTTTATTAAAGTGGATTTTAGTTAATGATAAGATTAAGAAATGAGTTTTATGGTTTATAAGACAACTTGAGGGGGACTTGTCCATTAACACTAGGGTTAGTCCTTCTTAACCAATTAAGGAAGAATTAGAACCCTAATGCAAGTCCCAAGTTACAAGCTTGATGTCTTAGTGATTATTAGATTGATTGATTAAAGGATTTAAACACATTAAGGGTTTAACACTTAGGATTAAAGTTATACACTCCATCCTAAGAGAAGGATGCAGGCATACCCTTAATCACAAAGCCTTAAAACCTTGAAGGTTTAGTCCATGATTATGAGATGAGAAAAGAGACACAAAAGATGACACAAAGGTAAAACTAATGGGGGACTAATCAAAACCCTAATTGTTATCATGCTTGGGTGTTCCTAGGGTTGATGAGGCTTGCAAGAGATCTTCAAGAAGAGCCACCAAGGAGAAGCAAGAAAGGAGGAGAAGCAGAAGAAACAAGTCAACTTACTTCACTTAAGAAGATAAGTTGCTTGAAGAAAGAAGGTGAAGAAGGAACATGAATGAGCAATCTCACTTTAATACAAATACAAAATGCAGCAATGAATTCATAAGAGAGATGAGAAGAGATTGTGAGAAGTGAAGGCAAATTCACTTCTCAAAGTAACTTACCACCTGAAAAGTTAGCATAAGGAAAATGAAATGAAATGAAATGAAAATGAAATGTATGCAAGGATGCAATCCAAAACCAGAAGCATATTCATGATGTAAATGATGCTAAGAGATGATGCAAAGGCATACCAAATGCTATGGATGATCATACAAAGGATGAGAATGCAAATGAAGCATAAAGGAAGCATGAAAGTTCATGAATGCTCATGGAATGTGATGAATGCATAACATAGCAAATGGATGAGGAAATGATCAAACATGATTCTAATGTGTCCTAATATGTCTTAGAAGTCATGTGGATGCAATGAATGTCATGACAAGTTCTTGAATGCAAGCATATGCAAGAGGTATGTAAATGAAGATGAGAAATTAGGGTTTACATGCAACATGAGATGCAAAACTCAAAAACAGAAGCAAATGACAAGATAAAAAATTTAAAATGCAATCAAAAGAACCCTAACCCCATATGATTTCACACCCCAAAGGAGAAGACCTAACTCTTAACCTAATGAGAGATATGATTTTTCTAAGTTATCTAGGGTTTTAAGGTACCTAAAGGGAAAAAATTCACATCAAATCAAAAATGCCGAAGAAATTTATGGCAAAAATATGTTAGAAACTACATGTCAAATGAAGATCAATGCAAAAAGAACCATGGTCATACCATTCTTGGTTAGGCAGAAAATAATTCTTGAAGTTAGGGTTCAAAAATGGGATTTTATGAACCCTAAGTTCAAAGAAAAAATGTCAAAATGATTCAAAACCAAAAAGAAATTTGTGTGGATGGTATGACAATGTCTCTAAATGTTTAAAGATGCTATGTGAATTTTTTGGGATTTTTTAGAAACCTAAATGATATTTTAATTAATTAATTTTCATTAATTAATTAAAATAAACAATTAAATGTCTAAAAAATGATTTTTTAATGCAAAAAATAAAAATAAAAATATTTTTGGGTTGAGAAAATTATTTGGAATTAAAAAGCTGAATAAAAATATTTTTTGGATTTTCTAACTATTTTAAATAATTCGTGCAAAATAAATAAGAAAAATGAGAAGTATGCAGAAGGGATGGCCTGGATTGATTATGGGTTTAAAGGGATTGACCTGGCGCCACATCCAATGGCATATATTCAAACTTAACTAATCATAATTAATTAATTAATTAATTCAGATTAATAACTAATGACAAGATCCTAGCCACTCAAACACGCGCGGGAAGGGAGATCCAATGGCCCAGATTCAAAGTTTGCCCTAACCCTAATTATCTCACTAATTACTCTCAGGTGGCCGGAGAAGACTTCCGGTCATCTTCTCCGGCCAGCTCCTCACCTGAAAATTCTCAACTTCTTCCCTAGGTCTTTTCTGGAGCTCTAAAGCTCCAGATTCACTCCTCTCACTCTCCTAAGATCAAATCCACCCTCAAAAACAATTTCTTTTCACTCAATCTCTTGATTCGAAGAAGAACATGAATATGTCAAAACTTTCAGACAAACAATACATTCTCATTTCTTCATCATTTTCAAAAATAACAAGTTCAGTGTACTCAGGGGAACATGCTTAATCATTTAGTAACATAAAATAAAGGTTCTGGAAAAATTAATTCGCATGGCTACTTGAGATGGAGCTTTCAACCCTTGAAATTTTTGGCTGCTTCCTTGGTGCAAAATGCCTCCAATGATCTCTCTGAAGAAGCTTTGATGCTTGGAGAGCTTTGAGGAAGGCTGGTTTGTGAGTTTGTGCTCCAATGGTCAGAAAATCGTGTTTGGCTTATGGTGTGTTCTTGGCTGTTTTGGTGGGTGGTTTGTGATCAGTGATTGATTTGGAAATGAATGGTGGTGTTTGTTTGAAGATTGAGCAAGTGTGCTGTGTGTTTCGAAGGAAAATGCAAGAGGGATGATTTTTGTGAACTTGAGAATGATGAGGTTTCAGGTTGTGTTCTTGTGTGTTATGGCTTGCTTTAGGTTAGTATAAACAAATGCAATTGGTTCAGAGAGTTGTTGTGGCATAATGTGATTGGTATGGTGTGAAATGCAAAAAGTCAACATTTCTTGTACTTGAGGTATGGGCAAGTGGCAGGCTTGGATTTGGGCATGTCCTGGTTCAGCTGAGATTAAGGATGTCCATGGAATTCACTTAGAGGCAATTCAGCATGTTTGTGAAAGGTTCTTGGTCATTTTGCATTTTCATGAAACTTTGGCCCCTTTGAGATTTCTTCATGGGAAAGGCATGCAATTTTGAAATTCTTTGGGCAATTCTGAGTTTTAGACTTTGCACAGTGTTTGTATGATGCTTAGAAGTGTGATTGAAGTCACAAAATGGCTTGGCAAGAGGTTTTGCAAAAAATCCTCTTTGGTGCATTCTTGAAAATTATGTGATTTTTGCCAACTTTGACAAGCCATAACTTGAGTTCCATAATGAATTAGAACTTGTTCTTGTACTTTTTGAAAAGGGAATGATCCAATCTACAACTTTCATGACCAACAATTTTTCATTTGAAGCATTTTTGGTTGAGAAAGAGGAGGTTGAAAAACTTTCCCAAAATGGAAAGTTTACATTACAAGTCATTTCCATTTTTGGCAACTTTTGGTTTAGCTCATTTTTCTTCAATTTTGTGAACTTCTTAGCACTTAAATGGTCAAATAAAGACCATATAACTTCAATTTGATGAAAAAATCCACTTTGGTTCCATGTTGGGGGGCCTCAGATGCCCTAATTTTGCTCTGACTTGCTCAAGAAGTTACCTAGTGAACAAATGACTTCCACAATGAATTTATTCATCAAACTTGGTATGCATGATCCTTATATCATATTGATACCAATAGAAACAAGAATGACCAAAAAATTTGGAGTTATGGCCTCTGAAACCAAAACCCTAATTTTAGGTCATTTGTGTAGTTAAACCCTAGCTCAGCTTCCATGCTTTTTCAGTTCTTGTGATTCTTTGACTTTCTTGATCTTTGGAGGATAAAATATGATGATTTAACATACATGGACCCTCTTGAAATGATTGAAGACCTTTGGAGTGGCTCAGATGGATCTTGGATGGCTCAGATCACAAACCTTAGATGCAGATGAACTTGAACTAATGCAGTGAAGCAAAATGCAATATGATATGGTATGATTAAACTTATGTAAATGAAAAGATCACAAGCCATGGTGTGAAATTAGTGAGGGAAAATTTGGGGTGTTTACAGCTGCCCCTATTCAAGCATGAGTTAGCTGTGTAGGATGTAAGCGTCGGGCTTAACAGACAAACAAGATAACTTGTGGTTGAATACCAAAGACAGTCCAAAATTTGCACTCACTGGGGAGAAGAAGAAAAGGGATATAGATTGTAAAAGGAGGGTATAACATGTTTGTAAAGTGCGGGCGATGAAGGACGACCATCGAGCAGAGGACGACTGCTGGGGAATGGTAATGACGGGGACGATCGACATGCTGGGGGAATAAAGAGATCATGACGGGGACGGCCATCAAGTAAAGAAACAAGACTCTCTGAGGATTAAAATAAAGGAAATGATGGGGACGACCATCAGGTTTGTAAAGTAAGGGTAAACTACGATGGGGACGGCCATCGGGTTAACGAAATAAATGACGAGGGACGGTCACCAAAGGTGAAGGACGATCACCTAGCAGGGAACGGCTGCTCTGTTGGGGATAAGGATGAGGGACGGTCATCCAAGGTGAAACACAATCACCTGGCAGGGTACGGCTGCCGAAAGTATCACGACATAGGACGAATGCCGGATAGAAAAGGTCGACGATGGGGACGGCCATCGGATAAGCATGATGAAGGACGATCATCAAGAGGTGAAGGACGATCACCTAGCAGGGTACGTATGCTCTCGGGGTTTATCATGACATAGGACGAATGTCAGATAACAAGATCAACGATGGGGATGACCATTAGATAAAATGATGAAGGACGATCATCAAGAGGTGATGGACGATCACCTAACAAGGGACGACTACTAAATATCACGACATAGGACGAATGTCGGATAACAAAGGGGTTCCAATACCGGAGACTCCGCTGGGAGAAGGATGAGGGACGGTCATCCAAAGGTGAAGGACGATCACCTGGAAGGGTACGACTGTCGAAAGTATCATGACATAGGACGAATGTCAGATAGAAAAGAAGTTTTGCTGGGGACTTCGCTGGGGAATAGTAAACACGGACGAGTGTTCACATCCAAGAAATGAAAGGTACAAGTGTTTGACACTGTGTATAGATTAAAGATGCAGACGAGCATCCTTAAGATTATGATACAGATGAGTATCGGTAGAAACAAACGCTGACGCATGTTCAGAGATAATGGTACGGACGAGTACCAACTAGTTAACAAAGAACACAGACGAGTGTCGAATATGTGGGAAATAAGTGTATACAAGATACAGACGAGTATCTGTATAAGTAAAAATGAGTATTGTGAAGTATGAGCAAGACACGGACGAGTGTTTGACTTGCTAGGGAGAGTACGACACGGACGGGTGTCGTAAGAGGAAATGTATAAGTTATGAATTTGAGTGTAAAAGGTAATCTAGTGATCTGTGGGGATAAGATGACACGGACGGGTGTCAATGAGAGTGTATTATGGACAAACATTTGGCAACCATGTTGGGGATCGATGACACGGACGGGTGTCAGGAGTGCGTATAGGTATCTCTTCGTAGAAAGTGTTCTAGCAACTTTACTGAGGAATGATGGCACATACGAGTGTCAAAAGGAGCATGTATCCGTATTTTGAGAATTCAAAGGGGACGCTTTGGTTTTTATGTACAAGGGATGTATTCTGTATATTGCTGATGAAGTACCATTGATATTTACAGGTGGCTGATTCAAAACCTGACTTGTGATTTATGCAATATGTTTGATTTTTGTCGTAATGCTCCGTATTAGACGGAATGCTACGCTTTTGTGGTGATTTATGATGCGAATGCCATGATTATACAAAGATACCGATCTGGGATTTGGATCCCGTTGTTGTGGAGATCTATGACTGATCTGCTTGAAAGGATATCCCAGCTGGGGATGAGATCATTGGTAGATCTGATAAGATGTATGGCTCTTCTTGGGGGAGTGGGTCACTGATAGACCTATCTTTGTAATGAGGAGCCCAACTGGGGATGAGAAAGCTTCCGTCACTTTGTTGTGTGGGATATGAGCACCTTCTGGGGATATGAGCACCTTCTGGTACTGTTCTGAAGAAAGATGTGTTGGAGAAGTGATGCCCGACAACTTTGATTGGGAGAAAGCATTTCTGGTGCTGTCTGGAAGATGTGCTGAGGAAATAATGATTTGGCAACTTTGCTGGGGAAAATCATTCACGCCCCATGTTGCGCTCTAAATACCCGCAATCCTGTTATGACAAAGAAATGCACAAGTACCCCGAGGCATCCCTTACTGGATTCCATCATAGGAATTTAGACACTCCCAGGAGTAAGTAATATATTTCCTGCAAGCATGTGATTAGAAAGGCGCATCTGTTTTTATGCAAACATTATATCAGGGATATTAGACGTTTTTGCAAACGGGATAAAAATGTACAGGACGAGATGTGACTGAAAATTCTGGTTTTATTAATTTGTGTGCCCTGAATTGGAAAATACAGTCAAAGAAACAAATCCCCTGAAATGAGGAGATTGTTACAAAATTGAGAAAAATAAAGGTGCTGGCAATGTTGACGACGCTTTAATGAGCTTCCCTTTTGCTATGACTCGTATGACCTTGACGTTCTTCTCATCCTGCTTTCTGAAGAAGGCTGATTCTGACCGATGCTTTAACCTTTCGAAGCTTGCCATGTTGTGAGTGATACAGACGAATTCAGAATACAGTTGTTCGCTTATTCCCATATTTTGCGTGGATCGCCCTTTCGGGTTTTCAATCCACCGGGATACCCATTTTTGCCTGAGCTGTCCAATGCGGCTTTTCAACTCAGTGGGTGTACATTTTTTTTTATTTTCCCTTATTTTTGCCCGAGTCTTTTATTCTGTTTTTGACTCGCCGGGATGCCCTATTTTTTCCTGGACTTACATTCTGTTTTTATGTCCAGCGGGTCATTTTATGCGAATTATTTTATAACTGCATCTAAATTCACAGGGGATAAGAAATCTTCACCATCCATAGTAGTGAGCATCAGTGCTCCACTAGAGAAAACTTTCTTCACTATGAACGGACCATCGTAATTTGGAGTCCACTTGCCCCTGTGGTCTGTATGAGGAGGAAGGAGTCTTTTTAGCACAAGATCTCCCACTTGGTATTTCTGAAGCCTGACTTTCTGATCGAAGGCTTTCTTCATTCTCTTCTGATATAACTGCCCATGACAGATTGCAGCTAATCTCTTTTCTTCAATCAGATTCAGTTGATCGTACCGAGAACGGACCCATTCTGCTTCATTCAACTTGACATCCATCAGTACCCGCAACGAGGGTAATTCAACTTCAACAGGTAGGACTGCCTCCATTACATACACAAGTTGATACAGTGTTGCCCCAGTAGACGTTTTGATTGATGTACGGTACCCATGCAAGGAAAACGGTAGCATTTCATGCCAGTCTTTATAGGTGACCACAATCTTTTGCACAATCTTCTTGATATTTTTGTTAGCTGCCTCAACAGCGCCATTCATCTTTGGCCTATAAGGAGAAGAATTGTGGTTTTGGATTTTGAAGTCCCGGCACAGTTCTGCCATCATCTTGTTGTTCAAATTGGAACCATTATCAGTAATGATTCGCTCGGGTACTCCATACCGACAGATGATGTCTCTCTTTAGGAATCGAACTACCACTTGCCTGGTGACATTTGCGTAAGAAGCTGCTTCGACCCACTTGGTAAAATAGTCAATGGCTACCAGGATGAATCTGTGGCCATTGGAAGCAGTCGGCTCGATCTTTCCAATCATATCAATGCCCCACATGGCAAAGGGCCAAGGTGAAGACATGACGTTCAAAGGATTCGGAGGTACATGCACTTTATCTGCATAGATCTAGCATTTGTGGCACTTTCTGGCGTAGGCACAACAGTCTACATCCATTGTGATCCAGTAGTAACCTGATCTTAATAACTTTTTAGCCATTGCATGTCCTCCAGCGTGGGTACTGAAAGATCCTTCATGCACCTCGTGCATCAACAAGTCTTCCTCTTTCTTATCAACACATCTGAGAAGTACCATGTCAAAGTTTCTTTTATACAAGGAGCCATCCGTATTCAGGAAGAAACTACCAGCTAGCCTTCTTAATGTCTTCTTATTGTTGGATGATTCCCCAGGTGGGTATGTTTGATCCTCCAAGAAGCATTTGATATCATAGAACCAAGGCTTGTCATCTTCAGCAATGTCCACAGAGAAAACATATGCTGGTCTGTCAAGTCTGGATACTGAAATCCGAGGCACAAAGTTGGCAGCTTGAACTTTGATCATGGAGGAAATGGTAGCCAGAGAATCTGCAAACTGATTTTCATCTCGAGGGATATACTCAAGTTTGACTGTAGTGAAGAAAGTCAGTAATCTCCTCGTATAATCCCGGTATGGAATCAGATGCTCCTGGTGAGTGTACCATTTGCCGTTTGTCTGATTGATTACCAAAGCTGAATCCCTGAATACAGTTAAAGTTTTGATCCTGAGGTCAATGGCTTCCTCAAGACCCATGATACAGGCTTCGTATTCAGCTTCGTTGTTAGTGCAGTTAAAGGTGATTTTTGCCGAGAAAGGCATATGAACTCCCTTAGGTGTGATGAGCACCGCACCAACTCCACGACCATTCATATTAACAGCCCCATCAAACATCATTATCCATTCTTCTTCTGGGTCAGGCCCTTCAGTGTGAACATGCTCTTCATGATCTTTTGCTTTTATGAATATGATGTCTTCATCAGGGAAGTCAAATCTCATTGGTTGGTAATCATCAATGGGTTGCTCAGCCAGATAGTCAGACAGTATACTGCCCTTGATGGCCTTTTGAGATGTGTACTGAATGTCATATTCTGTTAGAATCATTTGCCATCTTGCAACCCTTCCGGTAAGTGCTGGCTTCTCAAATATGTACTTGACTGGATCCATCTTTGAGATCAATAAGGTAGTGTGGGTCAACATATACTGCCTTAGTCGGCAAGCAGCCCACGCTAAAGCATATCAAGTTTTCTCGAGCAGTGAATAACGTTGTTCACAGTTAGTAAACTTTTTGCTTAGGTAGTATATTGCATACTCTTTTCGACCAGACTCGTCATGCTGGCCCAGCACACACCCCATTGATCCTTCTAATACCGTCAGGAACATTATCAGAGGCCTTCCTTCAACTTGAGGCATAAGAATTGGAGGTTCTTTTAAGTACTCCTTGATTTTGTCAAAAGCCTTCTGACAATCTTCATTCCACCTGACCGTTTGTTCTTTCCTTAACAACTTGAACAAGGGTTCACAGGTTGCAGTAAGATGAGATATGAACCTTGAAATGTAGTTCAATCTACCTAGAAACCCCCGAACTTCTTTTTCATTCTTCGGTGCAGGCATCTCTTGAATGGCTTTGACTTTGTCAGGGTCAACTTCAATTCCTTTTTCACTTACAATGAACCCCAGCAGTTTACCGGAACGTACCCCAAATGTGCATTTGTTGGGGTTTAACTTCAACTGGTACTTTCTCAGACGCTTGAACAGCTTCAACAAATTTACCAGGTGGTCTTCTTCTGTGAGGGACTTGGCAATCATGTCATCCATATAACATTCAATTTCTTTGTGGATCATGTCGTGGAATAATGTTACCATAGCCCGTTGATAAGTGGCACCAGCATTCTTTAGTCCGAACGACATTACCTTATAACAGAATGTGCCCCAGGGTGTGATGAAAATTGTCTTCTCCATGTCTTCAGGTGACATCTTGATCTGATTATATCCTGAAAATCCATCCATGAAGGAGAACACTGAGAACTGAGCCGTGTTGTCGACCAATACATCAATGTGAGGTAATGGGAAGTCATCTTTCGGGCTAGCTCTGTTCATATCCCGGTAATCCATACACATCCGTACTTTGCCATCTTTCTTAGGCATTGGTACAATGTTAGCGACCCACGACGGGTAACTAGTCACAGCAAGGAAACCGGCGTCCCACTGTTTGTGTACCTCTTCTTTTATCTTCATGGCCATATCCGGACGAGTACGGCGCAACTTCTGTTTTACTGGAGGACAGTCTTCCTTTAGAGGCAGCTTGTACATAACAATGTCGGTATCCAGACCTGGTATATCTTGATAAGACCAAGCAAAAACAACCACATACTCCTGAAGCATGTTAATATGTTGTTCCTTCACTGAATCTTGCTGGCGGGCCCCGATCTTTACTTCTTTCAAGTCTTCTTCGGTACCAAGATTAACTGTCTCAACTTCCTCCTGATGAAGAGTGATAACCTTCTCCTCTTGTCTTAACAACCTGGCTAGTTCTCCAGGTAGCTCATAATCTTCTTCAACCCCTTCATCGGCCTGATTAATCGGATTGTCGAAGTCATATGAAGCCATAGCAGTGTCGTTGTCGGTGCAGTCTGGAGGGCACTCTCTGCAAGGGTTTAGATTGGTTCATTTCAGTGATCATTTTTATCTTGTTTAGAAAAAGTGAAAATGAAGTTATTATTTTGAAAAACATTGCCATTTTATTTTTGTACAAAAAATGAAAAATGAAAAACAGTGAGCGAAAAAGAGACTTGTTTGCAAAAGATGTCCTGATATTCATTAATTGATCGTTTGCACAAAATACAAGATGGCCCGATTACAAAATGAGTCCTGATACCTTGGGCAAGATGCAAGACTTGATGCATGCTTAAAGACAGGAAATAATAATTACTCTGCAGGAATAACTCTTATAATTTCCAGGTGTAACACAGTGGGAGTACTGACTTTAGTTAAATGTTGCGGATAGCAAGAGTCGCCACCGACTTTTATTTTATCCAAAAGGAAAGGACATAAAAGAACAGGAAAGACCTTAAAACGATTATGAGTTTGGGGGGTAGGTTATACAAAGGGAAGGTATTAGCACCCTTTATATCCATGGTTATCCATGGGCTCTTAGTTACTTAGCTCACTTTAAATTGTTTTGAGAAGTGTAGTGTGTGATTAAAAATTTTCTAAGTACTTTATAATGATCCTCGTATGGATGTATATAAAGACTTTGTTTTGAAAATTTGTTTGAAATGTGAAGTGTAAAATGTATTTTGAAAAGGTGAGCAAGTACTTAAGAGGAACCTACCCAATATTAAATCTTTACTGTTCTTATATGCTTTCAATGGTAAGACTATCCCTATTATTAAGGAATAGGTAGTCATTACCTTGGATGTGATTAAGGGACATGTGTAGGGACAATCTGATTATAGGCAACTGTAAGGTGTCTTTAGCAATACGTAAGGACTTATCATCTTTTATTCGAAGGGACAAGATCATTATTCCATTGGCAACCTCAAAGAGACTTGATCTTATAATCTTAAAGGGACTTGATGATATTAGTGAAGGGACTTTGCTTTAAGACACCTTACTTGACCTTATAGTTAGGCAACATGAGGAATAACCTTAGAAAGTGTAGGATGGCGATCAAAGATCGACTTACGTGTGTGAATGTTCATATTCATATATTTATCTTATTAAGTAAGTCATTCTAAACTAATTTTTAAATCACAAACATGTTATCACTCCCTATAGTTACTAACCATGGCAAAAATATTTATAAACAATAAAATAACAACGATAACAAACCTACGACTATTACAAGGTTTTCGCAATTACATTATAATATGAATAATAAATATATAGAGAAATTATAATTAAAATGGTTAGTAATAAAATAATTATAAGAAGAAGAGGTTAGCACAAATATAAAAAATACATACAATTTAAGAAAATATTTTTAAATTAAATAAGCAATTTTAAAGAATATTTTAAAAGAAAATAAGATGATAATAATAATAATAAACCATATAATAACTATTTACAAAACATGATTAATTATATATTAGAAAAATTAATTAAATTTAATATTTAAAGTTAAATAAAAACTAGGGTTAGAAATTAGGGTTAATTTTACAATTTTAGAAAAATCAGGATTAGGGTTTTGATTACTTAATTAAATTATTTATAAAAAATATATACAATAATAATATAAACAAATTTTAAATTAAATATAAACCAAATTAAATTTTAGAAAATAAATTAGAATTTTTTTTAGGAAATATGAAGTTATATTTTTACATGTTATTATTTAAATATAATTTTCTTATAAGAAATATAATTTATATTAATTATAAAACAAAACAATAAAGAAAATAATGAGAAAATAAAAAAAAAACAAAACTTACCTGGGACAGGGATCGAACCCACGCCCTAGGCCCTTCCTCCTTTGGACCAACAAGGCTGCCACCAGGCCAGGCATGCGCAGGAGATAGGGTTTGGGCAACAATTGTTTTATTACTAACCTGCAAAAACACCAAAAAATAAAACAAAACAAAATGGCCTGGGGGAGGTTTGAACCCAGGACCATTCGTTTACAAACAAACACACAAACCAGCTGAACCAAACGCATTAGTTGATAATGAAATAACTGTAATTCTGGGATCAGGTACGTGATGTCGAATGAGATGTTTAAACACTTGAAGACTTAAACAAAACTTAAAGTGCAGGTAAATTAAACAACACAGGAAATTGTTAACCCAGTTCAGTGTATCTCCACACTTACATCTGGGGGCTACCAAGCCAGGAAGGAAATCCAATATAAGTAATATTAATTCTGGACTTAAACCACTCAGTTTAATCCTTCACTTAATAACTACCCAAGGCAATTTCTACCTAAGACACAACTTAGATATGAGTACTGTAACAGCCCGGGTCCTTCGCAAGGCAATCCCGGCACTGCCACCTCACGATCTTCTCTACTCCCCTCACTAGTAGAGTTTTTGCCTTCCGTGGGAATCGAACCCTGTACCCTGGGGTTCAAGTACATGTTCATTCCATTCCCACTACCAATTGAGCTAATAGCTCAAGTGGTAGTGGGAATGGAATGAACATGTACTTGAACCCCAGGGTACAGGGTTCGATTCCCACGGAAGGCAAAAACTCTACTAGTGAGGGGAGTAGAGAAGATCGTGAGGTGGCAGTGCCGGGATTGCCTTGCGAAGG
The DNA here is from genome assembly GCA_963966055.1 of Lathyrus aphaca. Classification (NCBI taxonomy): domain Eukaryota; kingdom Viridiplantae; phylum Streptophyta; class Magnoliopsida; order Fabales; family Fabaceae; genus Lathyrus; species Lathyrus aphaca. Next base: position 230,815,343 of record OZ014522.1, read on the forward strand.
ACCCGGGCTGTTACAAAAAAAGGCGCCTTTTTTTTTGTAACAGCCCGGGTCCTTCGCAAGGCAATCCCGGCACTGCCACCTCACGATCTTCTCTACTCCCCTCACTAGTAGAGTTTTTGCCTTCCGTGGGAATCGAACCCTGTACCCTGGGGTTCAAGTACATGTTCATTCCATTCCCACTACCAATTGAGCTAATAGCTCAATTGGTAGTGGGAATGGAATGAACATGTACTTGAACCCCAGGGTACAGGGTTCGATTCCCACGGAAGGCAAAAACTCTACTAGTGAGGGGAGTAGAGAAGATCGTGAGGTGGCAGTGCCGGGATTGCCTTGCGAAGGACCCGGGCTGTTACAAAAAAAAGGCGCCTTTTTTTTGTAACAGCCCGGGCCCCTCGCAAGGCAATCCCGGCACTATTACCTCACGATCTTCTCTACCCCCCTCACTAGTAGAGTTTTTGCCTTCCGTGGGAATCGAACCCTGTACCCTGGGGTTCAAGTACTTGTTCAATCCATTCCCACTACCAATTAAGCTAGTAGCTCAAGTGGTAGTGGGAATGGATTGAACAAGTACTTGAACCCCAGGGTACAGGGTTCGATTCCCACGGAAGGCAAAAACTCTACTAGTGAGGGGGGTAGAGAAGATCGTGAGGTAATAGTGCCGGGATTGCCTTGCGAGGGGCCCGGGCTGTTACAAGTACCAACTCACTCCCCCTCAATCACACAGTGATATGTTACAATGTTTAATAAAATTGAAGTCACACTTCAAACACAACAGCTTGATTTTACTTCACAGTTTCAATCAAGACACAATGCCCTTTTGCTTAAAAGCTCATAAAGTGATACACATATAAAACCTGCTATCAAAACACAAACACCCTATTTTGTCTTCTTAATTTCGTACTCTATTCTGAGAGTTTCTGTTCCTTAAATAGATGCTTGGATTTTGGGCTTTCTGTAGGTTATCCAGTCCTGATACGCATGCTGTCATCACCTTGAATTAGGGTTTGTTACTTCCTTGATTCTAGGTGAGATAGTTCTTCTGTTATACTGAAATCATATAACTAATCTCCCTACAGATGCGCCTTGTATTGTTTATCCATTCACAATTTATTCCAGATAAAATCCCTGAATTTACTCAGTTCTGTTATGCATTATTTAATTCTGGTAGCAGGTTTGAGATGTCACAACATCTGGTGTGACATCCTGAAATCTGAACTTACTTCATTAACTTATACAATGTCACAACATCTGGTGTGACATCCTGAATTAAGTTCATTAACTTATACTCTGTTTGATAATGTCACAACATCTGGTGTGACATCCTGAACTAAGTTCAACACTTCTTGTTGGTCAAAAATTCTGCCAATTCTAAACATCTACAATAACAAATACATATTATAAAAATAATCCAAATTTTGAATTCAGATTTTCGCGCCAAGGACTTCATCTTCCTCCTCTGACCCTGCGCATTTACCTGCAAAAATTGCTAAGAATTTTCCTGCGAATTTAGTTTCGCAGGCTTTCCTAGGGTTCTTCAATCATCAATGAATCTGTAAAAAATTTCAAAATTGAATACACCAACAGAATCACCACAACATTTACAGTTCAACCATGTCATTAGAATTTATTTATATTTGCTAAATCGTTAAACCCTAATATGGTGTTTGAAACCCTAATAATGGCGTTTGGAGATTAAGGTCACGATTCTTCAAATTGAGAGAGCAGAAACATTCCTAGCACCATCACAAACATCAAGCAGTCATCAAATATTATTTAAAACAAACAAATACATGAAATCGAAAAATTCAAATTCAAGAACAAAGCATGATTCGGTTGGACGATAATGTGATGTTTTAGATGCTTATGATGATTGATTTGTGTTCAGTGATGCTCAAGCAAGCTAATGCCACCTTCAGAAAGCTTTGAAAATGCCTCTAAGTTGCAACCCGAAGTGGAGTTGTTTCTTGAAAAGTTTGAAGTTTGTTCATATGCTTGGAGGCTGTAAATTCGTCCCCTCTTGCTTGCAGTATACTCATGTATATATAAGGATGTAAAATAGGTCAAAATATTATGGATTTATGGGCTTTGTATTGATTGTTTGATCATGAATTTCCTTTCTTTCAAATATTGAAAAAGATCACATCTAACCTTGCCAAATCAAGCTAGCACGAATTTGGATCAGATCAATCATCTATAATTGATGTTTATGACTTTCTAGAATCATAATCTCATCCAAATATTTGATTTTCATATTTTATTTTAATTTAATTTGTATTTTAATGAATAAAATTCAAATAAATACTAAATAAAATATAAAAAATCAGAAAATGCATGGGCTGGGTCGTGCTTGATGATATTATGAAGATTGGATGGCAATTTGGTGGGCTCATTTAGCAAAAATTGGTTTTAAGACCTCATTTGCTTCATAAACTTCCCAAAAATTTCCCAACTTTGCAAGGGCACAAATCCTTCAATTTTAATGCTATGAAGGTATTATTGGACATTTTAGAAAGCTAAGAGAGTCCTCTAACCAACCGCTTTGGTATCATGTCCATATATTTTACCATTCTTAAGTTATGCTCTTTGGAAGTTGTTGACTTTTTGTTGACTTTTAAAAGGACCTATAATGTCTTAGCCCATACCTTCCAAATGAAGTATTTTTGGGCTTGGCTTGTGAGACACAAAGTTTTAGAGAATTCAATTTCCTTCAAAATGAGCTTTGGATGGAAAAAATTTTATGAAGCATGTGAAAGTTATGGCTGGTCAAAGTTCAGTTGACCTTTCCTGTGAAAACCCTAATTTAGAAACTCCTGATTCTTGATGATCTGAAATCTTCTTGATGAATCATGATCAACCCTTGATAAAATGATGAATTTTACTTCATATACTTGATGTTGGCAAAAAATCATGAAGTTTGACTTTGGTTTGACCACAGTTGACCTCAGTTTGACTTTTTAACCTATCTGATTATCTGACTGAGCAAACCTTTGGGAAAAGTCTTGAAACTTGACATGGGGATTCTTGCACACATATAGGATGCTATGAAGCTCACTTGAAGCCTTGGAAGTCCATTTAGCCTGATGAAATCCAAAACCCTAGTTTAAGATGCATTGCTTAGGAGGATGCATTGTCTGAGGGAATTGTCAAACTTTCAGACTAATTGTGAACCTTGTGAACCTCATGAGATGTCTTGTGAACCTTGTGAACCTTGTGAACCTCTTAGTACATAATGTCTTGTCTTGGTGAGGGAAAATTTTGGGGTGCAACAGCTGCCCCTATTCAATTTTCTGAAACCCGAGGGGTTAGATTGGTATATGTGTCATTCGTGACCTGGAAGGTTGAAGGGGATTGAACACAAAAGCCCAAAAATTTGCACTCGCCGGTGCGTAAAGTAAAGCTGATGATTAATTGTATGTGCTTGAGTGGGCTTGAAGATGCCACTTGGAAGAATTGGAGATGGGCTTATAGATGCCATCCATAATATCAGGAGGTGATAATATCTTGATGTTGATACATGGATATCAGTACTAGGTCTTTGTATAGGCCGTCTCTGAATCGTTTATGCAACATGGTGAGGATTATCTCTTCTGGAAATATCCTGGATTAGGGAATAAATCTTTGTACAAACCGTTTGCCTAATATCCAAGAACAAAAGAGTGTCAGGATTAAATCTCCTGAAAATATCCTGGACTAGGGAATGGATCTTCGTATAGACCGTTTGCCTACTATCTGAGGACAAAAGAGTGTTAGGATTAAATCTCCTGAAAATATCCTGGACTAGGGAATGGATCTTCGTATAGACCGTTTGCCAACTATCCGAGGACAAAAGAGTGTCAGGATTAAATCTCCTGAAAATATCCTGGACTAGGGAATGGATCTTCGTATAGACCGTTTGCCTACTATCCAAGGACAAAAGAAATATCAAGATTAAATCTCCTGAAAATATCTTGGACTAGGGAATGGATCTTCGTATAGACCGTTTGCCTACTATCCGAGGACAAAAGAGTGTCAGGATTAAATCTCCTGAAAATATCCTGGACTAGGGAATGGATCTTCGTATAGACCGTTTGCCTACTATCCAAGGACAAAAGAAATATCAAGATTAAATCTCCTGAAAATATCCTGTACTAGGGAATGAATCTTCATATAGACCGTTTGCCTACTATCCGAGGACATCTTGAGTAATGATTAAGTATCAGTACTAGACCTTCGTATAGATCGTTTCTGACCTGTTGTGAATTGTTGATATTGTTTTATCTGCATATAACTATCCTGCAAGGAAAAGGTTAGTTTATGCAATGTGCATGCATGCATGCATGGCATGGTGCACTTAAGTAAATGCATTATGATTTTATGGATATGTTATGGTATGATGTAAATGATGTATGTATGAATCATGCCGCCTGAAGCGTCTGGATATCTTTGTATAACAACTACTGGCTAGGGAAAATAAATCCCGATTCGTTGCTGAAGAATATGAGGAACTCGTTCCCGTCTTGTTTGATAGTATAGTATTTATATCCTCCCATCTTCGTTCTTCGTACTTCTATTGAAGGAATAAGTTCCTGAGTATCCCGACTGAGGATAAAAGAGATGGACATAAATTCAAGGGAAGATGTAACTCGAAGTATCTATAAAGATATATTTGCTCTACTGGGGATTTGTAGTTGCCTTGTGGGGATGAACCGGCGAAGCTTCGTTGAACTACCATTCTCGTTCGTCCTTAGTAAATACTATTACTGCATTTTATGCATTTCTAGTAAACATCAATCATATTCAAAAGCATACATACATTCAAACACAACCAATGGACATTTTTGCTTATGTAAATAGGGTAAAAGTAAATCTGGATTCAAAGATGAAATTTTATTTATATTACAAAGTGACCTATACATAGGCAAGTTTGTACAAGGAGACAGAAATCCTAGTAAGAGGAATTCGTCGTAAATTTTTTTACAAAACAAAGAAAATCAGCTATGTGAGAAATAATCCTATTGAGTTTCAATTCTACTATTGCCATTATCTTCAAGCATCTCATCTTCTGCTGTTGAGACGGAAACGATTGGATTGATCTTTATCTGTTCGAATCTTGATTAGGTAGTACCATAAGTTGAAATTACATGAGTGATCCAAACGAGACATAGCCATACGCTTTAATCCCTAACTTTTGCCTGGATTGCCCTTTCAGGTTTTCAATCCACCGGGATACCCTTTTTTGCCCAAGCCGCCCTTTCAGGTTTTCGACTTGCCGGGTGTACATTTTTTTATATATATCCCTAATTTTTGCCGGCACCCTTTTGGTTCGCCGGGATGCCCTTATTTTTTCCTAGGCCAGTCAACATAGCGGGTCTCTTTTTATGCATAGTATTTTTTAACTATGTCTGCGTTTACAGGCTGTGGGAAATCTTCACCATCCATAGTAGTAAGCATCATGGCACCTCCTGAAAATACTCTTTTGACCACAAATAGTCCTTCATATGTAGGAGTCCACTTGCCCCTAGGATCACCCTATGGTAGTATGATACGCTTGATTACCAAGTCACCAGCCTGATATACCTTTGGCTTAACCTTCTTATTAAAAGCTTTGATCATCCGTTTCTGGTACATCTGGCCATGACAAACAGCTGCCAGCCTTTTCTCATCAATCAAATTTATCTGGTCAAGTCGAGTCTGAATCCACTCATCTTCATCCAAGCCTGCATCCTTCATGATTCTTAAGGAGGGTATCTGAACTTCAATGGGCAGAACTGCTTCCATACCATAGACTAAGGAGAATGGGGTTGCCCCTGTTGAAGTGCGTATTGTAGTACATTAACCATGAAGAGAAAATGGTAACATCTCGTGCCAATCTTTGTAAGTGATAGTCATCTTCTGTAGAATCTTCTTAATGTTCTTATTAGCAGCTTCTACTGCCCCATTCATCTTCGGACGATACGGAGAAGAGTTGTGATGCTTAATCTTGAACTGCGTGCAAAGACCAGTAATCATGGTATTATTCAGATTAGAGCCATTGTCTGTGATAATCCTTTCAGGGATGCCATACCTACATATGAGATTATTCTTAATGAAACGAGCCACCACATTCTTAGTAACAGATGCAAATGAAGCTACCTCCACCCACTTCGTAAAGTAATCAATAGCAACAAGGATGAAACGATGCCCATTAGTAGCAGTAGGCTTGATCTCACCAATCATATCTATGCCCCACATAGCAAAAGGCCAATGAGCAGTCAACACATTCAATGGAGCTGGAGGTATATGTACTTTATCATCATAGATTTGACACTTGTGACACGTTCTGGAATGTTGATAGAAGTCAGCTTCCATGGTAGACCAATAGTAACCTGCTCTCAATATCTTCTTTGCCATAGTATGACCACTAGAATGAGTGCCAAAGATCCCATCATGCATATCTTCCATAATCTCTGTTGCTTCTTTCTTATCCACACAACGAAGCAAAGTTGAATCATGATTGCGCTTGTACAAAATTCCATTACTCAAGAAGAACTTAGCAGAAAAACTTCTCAAAAACTTCTTATCTTTGACAGATGCCCCTTCAGGGAACTTCTGAGCTTCAAGATATCTTTTCACTTCATAGAACCAAGGCTTTTCCTCCCCTCCTTAAGTATCAATCTCATTGCAGTATGCAGGCTTCTCAAATCTATCAATAGTAATCTTGGGAGCTTCATCATCCCAACTAATCTCAAACATAGATGCCATGGTGGCTAATGCATCTGCCAACTGGTTCTCTCCTCGTGGAATATGTCCAAAGGTAATCTCTTCAAAATATGGGATCAAAGACAACACATGCTCTCTGTAAGGAATAAGATTTTCATGCTTGGTATCCCAATCTCCTTTAATCTGACTCACTACCAGGGCTGAATCTCCATATACGTCCAGGAACTGAATCTTCATATCAATGGCAGCTTTGATGCCCAGGATACATGCCTCATACTCAGCCATGTTATTGGTACAATAGAAACAAAGTCTTGCAGTAATTGGGGTATGAAAACCTTCAGGGGAAATGATCACAACACCAACACCATTACCAAGTGCATTAGAAGCTCCATCAAAAACCATAGTCCATCGGGATCCATGTTCAGGTTCGTCATATTGTCCAGGTTCTTTGGTAATAATCATAATGTCTTCATCAGGGAACTCAAAACTCATTGATTGATAATTATCCACTGCTTGATGAGCCAAATGATCAGCTACAACACTTCCTTTAATGGCCTTCTGAGTAGTGTACTGTATATCATATTCTGTTATGATCATTTTCCATCTTGCTATTCGTCCAGAGAGAGCATGTTTCTCGAATATGTACTTGATTGGATCCATCTTCAAAATCAATAAAGTAGTATGAGTCAACATATACTGTCTTAGTCGGCGAGCAGCCCATGCCAAAGCTCAGCAAGTTTTCTCGAGCAGTGAGTATCTTGTTTCACAGTCGGTAAACTTTTTGCTAAGGTAGTAGATTGCCTGCTCTTTTCGACCAGACTCGTCATGTTTCCCCAATACACACCCCATTGAGTAGTCTAACACTATTAAGTACATAATCAAGGGTCTTCCATCAACTGGTGGCATCAAAATTAGAGGTTCTAGAAGATATCTCTTGATTTCATCAAAGGCTGTCTGACATTCATCATTCAATTACATCACCTGATCTTTCTTCAACAACTTAAAGATTGGCTCACAGGTAGCAGTTAACTGGGAAATAAATCTTGCAATGTAATTCAGTCGTCCCAAGAAACCTCTAACTTCCTTCTCAGTACGGGGTGCTGGCATCTCTTGTATAGCTTTCACTTTCGCAGGATCTACTTCAATACCTTTTCCACTGACAATGAAACCCAGGAGTTTACCAGATCTAACTCCAAAAGTACATTTGTTTGGGTTCAATCTCAACTTGTATTTCTTCAACCTTTCAAACAGCTTATGCAGATGATCAAGGTGTTTCTCTTTATTCTGGGACCTGAATATCATATCATCCACATATACCTCTATCTCATTATGAATCATATCATGAAACAAACCACCATAGCACGCTGATATGTTGCCCCGACATTCTTCAAACCAAATGGCATCACTTTATAACAAAAAGTGCCTCACTGTGTAACAAATGTAGTCTTCTCCATATCTTCAGGCGCCATCTTGATTTGATTGTAACCAGAGAAACCATCCATAAAAGAGAATATCTTATGCTGAGCAGTGTTGTCTACCAGAACATCAATATGAGGAAGTGGAAAGTCATCTTTAGGGTTGGCCTTGTTCAAATCCCTGTAATCTACACACATACGTACCTTACCATCTTTCTTAGGTACTGGTACTACATTTGCAACCCATTGAGGATAAGAAGTCACAACTAAGAACCCTACATCAAACTGTTTCATTACCTCTGCTTTAATCTTTTCTGACATTTCAGGACGCATGCGACGAACCTTCTGTTTCTTTGGACGACAATCTTCTTTTACTGGTAAACGGTGAACCACAATTTCTGTATCCAACCCTGGCATATCTTCATAGGACCAAGCAAAGATCTCCACATAATCACGTAACATCTGAATTAATCTGCTCTTAACACCATCCTCTAATTCAGTCCCTATCTTGACCTCTTTCCTATTTTCTTTAGTTCCCAGATTCACAACTTCGATTGGCTCTTCATGTGGTTGTATAGCTTTCTCTTCTTGTTGTAATAACCTAGCAAGCTCTACAGGTACTTCACAATCTTCATCCTTTCCATATTCAGCTTGATAGATCGGATTCTCGAAATTATAATTGGCAATAGTAGAACCGTTATCAACAGGATCCAGAGTGGATGAGGATCTGCATTTTAGTGATGTGGGTGTGTGTAAGAACACATAGCTGATAAAACAAAAAATGAAAATAAAAGAAAGACAAGGAGCACAATATTTACGAAAACGAAACGTCCATTGATTTTTATTGAATGAAGTATGCAAATGAAATGACATCCCGAAACAAGCATGCCATTGTGCCCCGGGTAAGGCACAAGGCTTAAAAGTTTAATTGTTCGAAATTAGAAACGTAAAAATAACAACACAGTAATAGTATTTACTCCTGACTAAAGGAGATAGGAATAACGTCTTCAGTCTTCCAATTGTTGGCCCATCACCCACAGTAGGAAAGATTTAGTCATCCAGGTTGTAGTCTTCATTATAGTCACCCACAACATTGATTTGATCTTTCATGATCCCTTGATTGGTGATACGAACAGCACGAGCACGACAAACAACCTTCTGGGACTCTGTAGTGAAACCCAAACCAAACTTGTCAGACTTGTAAGGAATGTCGGGAAGCTGACCCCAAATAGTACAACCACCTTCTTCAACCACAACTCTAGCATCTTTGAGGGAAGCCATTGTAGGAGGTACTCTGGTAACCACAAGAACTCTTTTAACCACATGAGGAGCTTCAGTAGCAGGAACGACCCAAGGAACTACTTCAAATGTCTGGCAAGGAGTCTCAACATATTCACCTTCCACTTCAACATACTTAAATGTATTCACATGACTGACCATATATTCTTCCTCCCCATAAATAGTGACGATCTTTCCCTTCACTGGATATTTCAACTTCTGATGTAGAGTGGAGGTCATAGCACCTGCCCCGTGGATCCAGGGGCGCCCAAGAAAACAAGAGTATGCAGGACGAAAATCCATTACATAGAAGGTAGAATTGAAGACTTGAGAGCCTACTTTGATCGGGAGATCTATTTCTCCATGCACTACTCTTCTTGAACCATCAAAGGCCCTCACCACTATATTACTTGTTCTTAACACAACATCTTCAGGACTGAGCTTGTTCATAACCTCTTTGGGAAGTACATTCAATGAAGAGCCATTGTCTATCAACACATGAGACAAGGTAGTGCCCCTACATTCAATGGAGATATGCAAAGCTCTGTTATAGTTTCTCTTGGCAGGAGTCAAGTCAGCATCAGAAAAGCCTAACCCATTATCATAAGTCAGATGTGCAACACAATTTTCAAACTGATCCACAGAAATTTCATTGGGTACATGAGCCGTCTTCAAGAACTTGATCAAGGCTTTAGCATGAGCCTCAGAACACAGCAACAAAGACATCATGGAAATTTTGGAGGGAGTATGCCCCAACTGGTCAACAATATCATAATCACTCTTGCGAATGATCTTCAACACTTCTTCCATCTGTTTAGAAAGATTCTCGGCAGTCGGTGCCTCAGCTTGCACAGGTTCAACCACAGGACCTTTGCCCCGAGCATCAGAATTTGGCTCAGAAGTGGAGGTAGTAGTTGGAGTAACTGTATTTTTTGAGGTAGCCGGAGGAGAGAAAATTCTTCCACTTCTGGTGATCTTACTAGATCCAGCAATATTATCAACATCAAGGTTATCATCAGTAACAGGTGTATCAGTCAAAGGTTCTTGTTTAACACCATGGATATAAACGTCAAAACCGTAATTCCAGGGTATAGCTTTATCACAAGTATAAGGAATAGGACCAGGAGTGGTAATAATCATGGGAGGCACTCTAACTTCAGCAACAATCTTTACCAGGCCTTCAGTAGTAATCTTGATAGGTCCTTTGGAAGTGATCTTGACAGGGCCTTTGGAGGTAATCTTCACTGGCACTTTATCAACCATATCCACATCTTCAACCTTCGCACCTCGAGTTAGATGTTCAAACATACTTTCCACAGAAGGTGTCCTCTCAAACAATATAGTGTAATTGTCCATGAGGCGTTGAATACCATCTTTCAACTTCCAGCAACTATCAGGTTTGTAAGCACAATAGAAACAATCTTCATTACAACACGGAAAGAATCCAGCCTGTATCAACTTCTTCTTGATAATGGATAATGGAGCAGTCACATCTGCTACTGAGGAAACATAGGAAACCTCATCAACAACATTAACAGTCTTCTCATGATTGGGCATGGGAGCAGTAATCACATTTGGAGTCCCAGGAGGGTCAAATTCAATCTCTCCAGCTTCAATCATATCTTGAATCTTGTTTTTCAATATCCAACAGTTGTTGGTGTCATGTCCCGGACAATTAGAATGATAGGCACATCGTGCATTAGGATTGTATCGAGGAGAGGAAGTATTAGGATTCTAAGGAGGGTCCTTCAAAGTAATGAGTTCCCCTTTCAACATGTGTTGCAAGGCTTGGGCCAGTGACATGTTGATCTTGGTGAATTGTCTTCTAGGCTTCTGTTGATTGTTTGGTGGCAGCTCTGGTGCTGCAGGAGTAGGATTGGAGATTTGAACTGCTCCCACAGATTGGTGACTTCTGTTACGATTAGGTTGACCATACACAACATTAGACTCCTTCTTTCCACTAGGGGGCTTCTTTGCAGTGCTTGATGAAGAAGCACCTACCTGTATCTTACCACTTCTTATACCACTCTCCACACGTTCTCTAGTCATTATCAGCTCGGTGAAACCAGATGATGAGCTTCCAATGAGGTGACTATAGAAAGGACCATTCAGTGTACTCATAAACATATCCACCAGCTCTCTGTCAGTCAGAGGAGGTTGAACTCTGCCAGCCAGGTCTCTCCATTTTTGGGCATACTCCTTGAAATTCTCCTTAGCACCCATTGACATGCTTTGGAGCTGCATGCGAGTTGGTGCTAGATCAACATTATATTGGTATTTCCTATAGAAGGCCTCAGCAAGATCATTCCAATCACGAATATTGACGCTTTCCAGTTGATAGTACCATTCCAATTGAGCTCCAGACAAACTCTCTTGGAAGAAATGAATCCACAATTTCTTATCAGCAGTATGTGGTTGAATCCTCCGGACATAGGATCTTAAATGCAGCTTGGGACATGAGACACCATCATACACCACAAAAGCAGGAACCTTGAAACCAATAGGTATAACCACTCCAGATATTAAGCTCAGATCTAGAAAATCAAGCCCAGAAGATTTTTGTAACTCCATGGCATTCATCCTTTCTACCAGCATCTTGTACTTATCTTCATTAGGATCATGATAATAATTTGCTTCAGAATCAGAATCTCCCACAGTATCATGGAGACTGCCTCCCTCTTTCTCAGAATTTTCAGACTCATAATCATCAACCTGTTCCTTTGTCTTGACAGGACCTTTGAACCTTCTTCCCAGATTAATAAGGCCTCCTGATCTTCTAGTCTTCTTATTCTTCTTAGCCAGCAGTGTCTTCATCTCATCTTGTCCCTTGGACAAGTTCAGAATCAACTCTTGGAATTGTGCATTCTGAGCCTGAAGATCTTTGACAGTCTGTTCAAGAGCCATTTCTGCTGAAATAAACAGCGAGAAGATAAGATACCTGTATATAAGAAACCTGTGATGCAATGATATGGTATGTAAATGCGTATGCAATGTTTTCAAGGACCGCAGGATTTAAATTTGTTTAAACAATCAAAAAGGTAAACTTTAATTAGTAATCAAACAAACTTGTTTGCCCCTTGGGCTTACAATACAATGAAATGAATACAAATAATGGGGTTTTAAGTCTCCCATGGACGTTTCCTCTTTGTGTTGAGGTATGAGTTGAGATTCCGCTCCTCGTGAAGTTGTTTTGTTAGCTCCAGGATTCTTTCTTGACTTGCTTTGTAATGAGTCTCAAAAGTATCTCTTTGCTCCTTCAACTGGATCCAGGACCTTTGTAACTCTTACATGTCAGTGGGCATGTCTGGATGAAGAATGATATAAGAAGTATCTCCTTCAGCAACAGGCTCCATGGTAACTGGCAGGATAGCAGGATATGGCATCATAAGAGTCTGAGCACGAGATCGTACCCATCTGAGATAAGGTTCCATAGGAATGGTGTACTTGGGTTCCAGAGTCTTGCTGTCAACCTTGTTCACTTTACCCCATGCTCGTATAAACCTTTGACGGTAACCTTGAAGATCGTTGTCGTAGTCGAACACAATACCCTGAATAAGCACATCATGAGGACCATCACTCCGAGCATAACCAAACTGACGTAGAGCTAAGGAAGGATTGTAAGTAATGCCCCCTCTTATGCCAAGGAGTGGCACATTAGGGAACTCCCCACAACGGTCAATGATAGTAACATTCTCCATAGATCGAGAGCACCAATGAATATCTGAATGAGAAAGTGACATGATCCTCTTGGACCACCTGAACCCTTGTTCATTCTTCATCACTGATCGAGGAAGGTGAGAAATAAACCACCTAGACAATATGGGTATACAACCCATCAGAGTTCCTCGTGCCTTTGTAGTACGGGTATGAAGAGAGTGTAAGATGTCTCCAAGTAATATAGGCACTGGATTATGAGTCATAAATATGTTGATGGCGTGTACGTCTATGAACTGGTCTGGATTAGGGAACAACACTAACCCATAGATCAATAGGGCTAAGATCTCCTCAAAAGTATCATAACTCATAGCCTTCAGGAACACCTGAGCTTTCTCCATCAATACCTTAGCAAGAATACCCTTAACTTCACTCCTTGTTTCTAGGACAATGTCTGATTTCTTCAGATGTAGGGCTGCATCAATGACTTCAGGTTTAGGTCTTTTTCTAAGCTTGTGAAGGGTTTCTGATCAAGGATAGGTATACCCAGAAGCTTAGAAAACTCTTCCATTGTAGGAACCAGCTGATAGTCGAGGAATGTGAAGCAATGATGTTTAGGATCAAAGAACTAAAACAAAACACTCATCATGTCTTCATTGAACCCTGAAGTGACTAAATCTAGTAGGTGACCATGCTTCTTGATGAACTGGGAGTTTTCAGAAACTTGAGAGACCAATTCCTTAAGCTTAGGAGGTATTCCTACAAAGTTGATCCGGATAGTATTCCTACGAGCAGAAGCCATGACCTGCAACAAAGAACAAAGATAAATCCTTTGGTCCTTGAAATGGTTAGTGAAAATGCTATGCTTATGATGCATGATGATGTCATGATGTTATGATGTTATGTTCAATCACAAACATGTGGCATACACAAACAAGTCATACTATAGCCCTAGGTTTAGAGGCTTGCATGAGGTTTAAAGGTAAGTACCCTCCCCTGAAGTTAGTTGGTTCATCCTGTCCTACAAAAGTAACCGGGTTCTAAGGTATCTCAATATCATTGATCCTTCCCAAGAGTGGTTGTTCAGTAGGCAACTTACTTGCCAACCAAAACCCTCCAAGTTTAGGATCTCAATGAGTGTAGCATCGAGTATCAACCAACTTCGGTCTTTACCAAAGCCGGTTATCTCACTACTTTCTAAAGGCCAAGATGGGATGACTAGGGTTCTAAAACTCAGTTAGTGTATTGACAACATATGGCAGCCTCATATTATCCTCAACTTGCTTAAGGAACATAAGCACCAACCAAGTCGTCACACTAACTATGGCCACCAGATCAACCATATCGGTATACGCCGTACAATTTCCTTGGTCTATTGCCATTTACCTAAGGTACACTAGATCCGGGTTAGGATCTTTCACACAAAAAGCCCAACAAGTAATATAAAGCAAACAAAGCAAACAATTTAAGTGATCTAATTCCTAAGGGTACCCCTCTTTTATTAAATCCCCAGCAGAGTCGCCAGTTCTGTAACACGGTGGGAGAACTGACTTTAGTTAAATGTTGCGGATAGCAATAGTCGCCACCGACTTTTATTTTATCCAAAAGGAAAGGACATAAAAGAACAGGAAAGACCTTAAAAAGATTTTGAGTTCGGGGGGTAGGTTATACAAAGGGAAGGTATTAGCACCCTTTATATCCATGGTTATCCATGGGCTCTTAGTTACTTAGCTCACTTTAAACTGTTTTGAGAATTGTAGTAAGTTATTAAAAATGTTCTAAGTACTTTATAATGATCCTCGTATGGATGTATATAAAGACTTTGTTTTGAAAATTTGTTTGAAATGTGAAGTGTAAAATGTATTTTGAAAGGTGAGCAAGTACTTAAGAGGAACTTGTTGCACCCCAAAATTTGCCCTCCACAAGACAATACATTGTGTACCAAGAGGTTCACAAGGATCACAAAGTTCACAAGACATCTCATGAGGTTCACAAGGTTCACAGGGTTCACAATTAGTCAGAAAATTTGACAATTCCCTCAGACAATGCATCCTCCTAAGCAATGCATCCTAAACTAGGTTTTTGACTTTCATCATGCTAAATGGACTTCCAAGAATTAAAGTGAGCTTCATAATATCCTATATGTGTTAAGGAATCCCCATGTCAAGTTTCAAGACTTTCCAAAAATATTTGCTCAGTCAGATGATCAGATAAGTTAAAATCAGTCAAAGTAGTTAAAAAGTCAAATTGAGGTCAACTGTGGTCAAACCAAAGTCAAACTTCATGATTTTTTGCCAACATCAAGTATATGAATTAAAATTCATCATTTGATCAAGGGTTGATCATGATTCATCAAGGAGATTTCAGATCATCAAGAATCAGGAGTTTCTAAATTAGGGTTTTCACAGGAAAAGTCAACTGAACTTTGACCAGCCATAACTTTCACATGCTTCATCAAACATTTTCCATCCAAAGCTCATTTTTAAGGAAATTTAATTCTATACAACTTTGTGTCTCACAAGCCAAGCCCAAAAATGCTTCATTTGGAAGGTATGAGCTAAGACATTATAGGTCCTTTTAAAAGTCAACAAAAAGTCAACAACTTCCAAAGAGCATAATTTAAGAATGGTAAAAGATATGGACATGAGACCAAAGAGGTTGGTTAGAGGACTCTTTAAGCTTTCCAAAATGTCCAAGAACACCTTCATAGAATTAAAATTGAGGGATTTGTGCCCTTGCAAAGTTGGGAAATGTTTTGGAGGTTTATGAAGCAAATGGGGTTTTAAAATCAAATTTCACCAAATGGGCTTGCTTTTTCATGATCCAAACACTTCCATGACATCATGCACGAATTAAAAATTATTTATTCAAATTTTTATTCATTTTATTTTATTTATTATGATTTTTTACATTAAAAATCATTTTAAATCTAAATAAAATATAAAAATAAGAATATTTGATTTGATTTTGGTTCTAGAAAGTCTTAAAGGCTATTTAGAAGTGATTGAGATTATACAAATTCAGATCATACAAAAATAGCAATGATATATCCAAATATTCAATATTTTAAAGACATATCTTTTTCAATCTCTAACTATCCAAAAGTCCAAAATATGATGTGGTTTTTTAACCTAATTTTGTTCTACTACATATAGAGAACTCATACAAACACAAAGAAAAAAGATTAGCCTCCAAGAGCAAGAACCAAATTTCAAGAAATTCAGAAAAAAAAGTTATCCCCATCATCATCATTATCAAGTTCATACAAAAATGCATGAACTGAATTGAAATTTTGAAGCTTTCTTTAGTTTTTTTTTAATTTCATTTATTCTTGATATTTTAATCAATTTTGTTTATCTAACGTTGTTTGTCTCATGTTATAGAAGCTTTCTGGGTTGATTATTCGAAGCTTCATGACCAAAACTGAATCCTACCATAGTTAGGGTTTCAAGCTCAAATTTGGGGTTTTTACAAATTTCGCAGGAAATTTCAGAGGTCAAGAGGTTTATTCATGAGGACTGCGTATAGCCTAGTGGCTAAGGTTGGAAACTTGAAGGTCAAGGGCGTGAGTTCAATTCCCACTCACAACATTTTGGGCAAAAACCTAAAGTAAATATTTTCCTATTTTCACTCGTTTTTATGTTATTCTTTATCTGCCTTATCATATAATGTATGTTTTTCATGCTTAGTAACACAGGCACGCATGACCCAATGGTAAAGGTTCTCTAGAATTTGGAATTAAAAGGGCTTGGGTTCAAACCCTGGACATAACATTTTGGCAAAGAAACATGGGTTCTTCATCATTTTCTTTCTTTTCCTTAATTTATCTTTTAAACATGGTTAACCTATTATTTTTAATTAACTTTTTTTAACAAATCTTTTTTTTTATTAAATTTAGGTTAGCATTTTTTTATTAGTATTATTACTTTTATATTTAGGTTTATTAAAACCTCAAACTTTTTTTTTATAAAAACCTTAATCAACCTTTAAATGTTTTTTAATTTAATTAATTCTCATAATTCATTTTTCTTAGATTTATTTAATTATTAGGCTATTTTAATATAAACTGTTTATATATTTTCTTTTGTAAAACTCAACCTTGGAAAATTGTGTTACTAACATGTTTTTTTTTTTCATTTTTATTATATAATAGGTATTTGTTACACTTATTCATATGCAGACCCACAACCTAGTGGCAAGGAAATGAGGTTTGGAGCATTTTGATGAAGAAACATGGGTGTCCCAGTGGCAAAGAACTCAATGAAGCAAAAATGGCAAACCCCCAATATTTTTGGTATCTCTAACTTTATTTTTCCCTTTTTCATCAAATTATGTATTTTCTTTGAATTTCCTTATTATTATTATTATTAAACTAATTTCTAAAAGATAAAACATAATCCTTTTTTTTATTTTATTTTTAAAACTTACATTTTTATTATAAATCTTAATTTTTTTTTCATAAACCTTAATTTTTTCCCTAAACCCTAATTTTATTAACCCTAATTTTTATTAACTTTAATATTTAACTTAATTAAATAATTAATCATTTTTTATTATAAGTAATTATTATTTGTTTATTATTATAATTGTTATAATTTTCATCTAAAATTTTTCTAAATCATTTATTTAATTTAAAAAATAATATTTTCTCTTAGATTGTTATTTTTCTTTATATTTTTGCTAACCCTTTTATTATTATTATTATTTTATTATTACTAACCATTTAAATTATTGCTTATTTATTATTATTATTTATCATTGTTTATATTTCTCGATTATATTGTAACTATCCCAAAGCTTTGTAATAGTTTAGGTTTATATTTTTGCTTTATTTTTATTGTAAATATATTAACTGTGTGGTTAGTAACTATAGGGTGTGCATAAGATGTTTGTGATTAAAATTAATTTAGAAAATTAATTAAATAAGATAAATACTTGAACATGAACACTCACACACGTAAGTCGATCTTTGATCGCCATCCTACACTTTCTAAGGTTACCTCTCATGTTGCCTATTTTTAAGGTCAAGTAAGGTGTCTTAAGCAAAGTCCATTCATAAAATATCATCAAGTCCCTTCAAATTATAAGATCAAGTCCCTTCGAGGTTGCCTACGATAAATGATCTCGTCCCTTCGAATAAAAGATGATAAGTCCCTACGAATTGCTAAAGACACCTTACAGTTGCCTAAATTCAGATTGTCCCTATACATGTCCCTTCTCACATCCAAGGTAATGACTACCTATTCCTTAATAATAGGGATAGTCTTACCATTGAAAGAACATATAAGAACAGTAAAGACTTATTATAGGGTAGGTTCCTCTTAAGTACTTGCTCACTTTTTCAAAATACTTCATTACATTTCACATTTTAAACAAATTTTCAAAACAAAGTCTTTATATACATCCATACGAGGATCATTATAAAGTACTTAGAAATTTTTTATCACACACTACACCTTTCTCAAAACAGTTTAAAGTGAGCTAAGTAACTAAGAGCCCATGGATAACCATGGATATAAAGGGTGCAAACACCTTCCCTTTGTATAACCTACCCCCCGAACTCAAAATCTTTTTAAGGTCTTTCCTGTTCTTTTATGCCCTTTCCTTTTGGATAAAATAAAAGTCGGTGGCGACTCTTGCTATCCGCAACATTTAACTAAAGTCAGTTCTCCCACCGTGTTACAGAACTAGCGACTCTGCTGGGGATTTAATAAAAGAGGGGTACCCTTAGGAATTAGATCACTTTAAATTTGTTTGCTTTATTTGCTTTACTTTACTTGTTGGGTGCTCTTATGTGTGAAAGATCCTAACTCGGATCTAGTGTACCTTAGGTAAATGGCAATAGACCAAGGAAACTGTACGGCGTATACCGACATGGTTGATCTGGTGGCCATAGTTAGTGTGATTTCTTGGTTGTTGCTTATGTTCCTTAAGCAAGTTGAGGATAATATGAGGCTGCCATATGTTGTCAATACACTAACTAACTTTTAGAACCCTAGTTATCCCATCTTGGCCTTTAGAAAGTAGTGAGGTAGCCGGCTTTGGTGAAGACTAAAGTTGGTTGATACTCGATGCTACGCTCATTGAGATCCTAAACTTGGAGGGTTTTGGTTGGCAAGTAAGTTGCCTACTGAACAACCACCCTTGTGAAGGATCAATGATATTGAGATCCCTTAGAACCCGGTTACTTTTGTAGGACAGGATGAACCAACTAAACTTCAGGGGAGGGTACTTACCATTAACCCTCATGCAAGCCTTCAAACCTAGGACTATTGTGTGACTTGTTTGTGTGTCACACATGTTTGTGATTGAGCATAACATCATGACATCATGCATCATAAGCATAGCATTTTCACTAACCATTTCAAGGACCAAAGGATTTATCTTTGTTCTTTGTTGCATGTCATGGCTTCTGCTCGTAGGAATACTATCCGAATCAACTTTGTAGGAATACCTCCTAAGCTTAAGGAATTCGTCTCTCAAGTTTCAGAGAACTCCCAATTCATCAAGAGGCATGGTCACCTACTGGATTTAGTCACTTCAGGGTTCAATGAAGACATGATGAGTGTCTTGTTTCAGTTCTTTGACCCTAAACATCATTGTTTCACATTCCCCGATTATCAGCTGGTTCCTACCATGGAAGAGTTCTCTAAACTTCTGGGTATACCTATCCTTGATCATAAACCTTTCACAGGCTTAGAGAAAGAGCCTAAACCTGAAGTCATTGCTGCAGCCCTACATCTGAAGAAATCAGACATTGTCCTAGAAACAAGGAGTGGGGTTAAGGGTATTCTTGCTAAGGTATTGATGGAGAAAGCTCAAGTGTTCCTGAAGGCTATGAGTTATGGTGCTTTTGAGGATATCTTAGCCCTATTGATCTATGGCTTAGTATTGTTCCCCAATCCAAACCAGTTCATAGACGTTCACGCCATCAACATATTTCTGACTCATAATCCAGTACCTACATTACTCGGAGACATATTACACTCTCTTCATACTCGTACTACGAAGGCACGAGGAACTCTGATGTGTTGCATACCTCTATTATCTAGGTGGTTTATTTCTCACCTTCCTCGATCAGTGATGAAGAATGAACAAGGGTTAAGGTTGTCTAAAAGGATCATGTCACTTTCTCATTCAGACATTCATTGGTGTTCTAGATCTATGGAGAATGTTACTATCATTGACCGTTGTGGGGAATTCCCCAATGTGCCACTCCTTGGCATAAGAGGGGGCATTACCTACAATCCTTCTTTAGCTCTACGTCAGTTTGGTTATGCTCAGAGCAATGGTCCTCATGACATGCTTATTCAAGGAATTGTGTTCAACTACGACAACGATCTGCAAGGTTACCGTCAAAGGTTCATACGAGCATGGGGTAAAGTGAACAAGGTTGAAAGCAAGACTCTGGAACCAAAGTACTTCTTTCCTATGGAACCTTACCTCAGATGGGTGCGATCTCGTGCTCAGACTCTTATGATGCCATATCCTGCCATCCTACCAGTTACTATGGAGCCCGTTGCTGAAGGAGATACTTCTTATATCATTCTTCATCCAGACATGCCCACTGACATGGAGGAGTTACAGAGGTCCTGAATCCAGTTGAAGGAGCAAAGGGATACTTTTGAGACTCATTACAATGCAAGTCAAGAAAGAATCTTGGAGTTAACAAAACAACTTCACGAGGAGCGGAATCTCAACTCATACCTCAACACAAAGAGGAAACGTCCATGGGAGACTTAAAACCCCATTTTTTGAATTCATTTCATTTTTATTGTAAGCCCAAGGGGCAAACAAGTTTATTGATTGCTAATAAAAGTTTACTTTTTGGTTGTTTAAACAAATTTAAATCTTGCGGTCCTTGAAAACATTGCATATGCATACCATATCATTGCATCACAGGTTTTTTATGAACAGGTATCTTATCTTCTCGCTGTTTATTTCAGCAGAAATGGCTCTCGAACAATCTGTCAAAGATCTTCAAGCTCGGAATGCTCAGTTTCAAAAAGTGATTCTGAATTTGTCCAAGGGGCAAGAAGAGTTGAAAGCACTCCTCTCTAAGGACATGAAGAAGACGAATCCTGAGGACAACAAAGATGATTAGCTGAAACAACTACAAGCTGAGATAGCAGAGATGAGGATTCAGATGAATGGCCAAATGGCTCTTATCCAGAGTTTGGCCAAGGGGCAAGAAGAGCTGAGAAGCTTTGTCAATAAGCGTCGATATAACGGAGGTGGGAATCTAATCATCAGTCAACCTCCGTTGAAACAAGCTGACTTGGCTGAAAGGAAAGTAAGGATAAGAGAAGGAAAGAGACAGGCTACTACTGACCATCCTTCAATGGAAGAAAGAAGGCCTTGTAAGGTTAATCCACTTCTATACAAGGAATGTAGAAGACAGTTCATCCGGTTCAGCACACCAATGTCACACGTTTTGCAATGCCTGTTGGAGATGAAGTTGATTTCCTTGGAAAATTCTCCTAAAAATCCTAACACCTCTTCTCCTCGCCATAATCCCAAGGCAAGGTGTATGTATCACTCCGACTGTCCTGGACATGACACTAATAACTGTTGGGCATTGAAGAATAAGATTCAAGACCTAATCGACGAAGGAATACTCGAGGTTACTCCAAAAGGCCAGGTTGAGTTCTTCTATCATCCATCAAGCATCAAAGTTTCTAGATAATTGGAGTGACGGGTTTAGAGGAAGAGGCTTTGAGAACATTTGAATTTTCATTTGTAATTTCTTTTGTTTGTTTAAACACTTACTATTATGTTAAACTTTTGTTTTCATTAATGCATTGCATATGTTTGTCTTGAATTAATCCATTCGTTTCACTATATTTTGAACTATGCTTCATATTTCTATTTTGTGATATTTAACTCCTGATAAAGCTATAAGCCTATAGAGGGAGGATGACGAAAACAATACCATAATATTAGGAAATATGCTTTTGAACAGACTATGCTGACGATGTACAGGCATTGTTTCAATTCCTAAATAGTGGAGATATAAGGAAGTTAATCCCTAGTCAACCCTTTTGAGCCTATGAAGTAGGAGTTTTCATTCTCACGCAAATTAAAACCCTTATTCATAACCTGGGGCAGGGTAGTTATTCGGTTAACTCAACTATGCCAATTGTTTGTGTTGTACACAACTAATGATGTTTCCCTGTAATCACTAAAGTCTGCAAGTCAATATCTAAGCAAAAGAAAAGCTCACTAAGTCAGAACCTATGAAGGAGACTTAGTAAAAAAATTAAGACATCCCGCTGACTGTAACCTTGAAATAGACAGTTCAGGCAAAAATAAGGGATAACAAAGTCAAAAGAAAAAGGAGGTCACTATAGATCCTCAACAAAGAAAGATGACTGAATGTTCAAATAAATTTTTGGTTTCTGAACCATCATAAATGTCAGTGTTACAATTCCAAACTCCTTTGAGCCTCAATGCATAAGTTAACTGAGTATAGGACTGAAGAACATCATGGAGATTGGGTTGGGTACAAATAAAATTTGAGCCTTTATCCTTTGTTTCTTAAACCGTGAACCAGGCCACGTTACAACCCTTTAAAAGTCCTAACTGAAGCATGGTTAGTTCGAAAGCGTACTGCTACAAAAAGGTATCCTGACTCCTTTTGGGCTTATTATAAAACTTGAGTTAATATCACAGTTTTCACAAAAACTGTTTTTCTAAAATATCTCTTTTTCAAAACTTCAAGACAGACATAAGCATTGCATTTTTGAATATATTTGTTTGCATATATCTGAGTGTTTGATAAACAGAGAAACTTACAGGATGAATGTTCAGTAAACCAAAGTCCTTCCGATAAACAAAGTTGCTTCCTGGATCAAAGTCCATGTATACAAAGGGGCATAGTCATTATCTCCCAATCAAGGGGGCCGGCCATGATACTTCCTAACTCATTTGGGGCAATCAGGACAGGATTCAATTATGTTTAAGTAGCCAGATTACCAAGGGTAACATTACAGAGTTCATAATACAAAGGGGCATAGTCACTGTTTCCCAATCAAGGGGGCATATCAGGTTATTGTTCAATTCATTTGGGGCAATCAGGTCCAGATTCAACAATGCTTAATAGCCATGGGCAGCTCTCCTCATATATTTGAATTACCAAGGGTAACATTATAAAGTTCATGATGTCATGGGCATATTATTGTGGGACATTCTGCTTATTTCTCTTGAGGTAACTACATTCAGATACTTCCATTATGGGACAATTCATCCTCAACCAAGGGGCAATGCTTTCTTTTCACATCTAATACCCGGAGCGTATATGGTCCATCACAATTTGAAGACACGTTCCTCTCACTGTATTACCTTGTTATTGGATTCTCAGTAGAAGCCATTGTGGAAATTAATTGTCTACGCCAGTAGTATCAGATGGTGTCAGTATCATGTCTTCATATCCAGCTATGAGGATTTCTGGGAAGGTATTCAGGAAAGTTAAGAATCTCAGGAGCTCTAAATCCAATTGGTTATACACTCTCAAAGTTGAAACAATTCTGTTTTCGAGTTCATCTTTACTTTTCCCTCTTTATTCAGGATTACTTTTCCTCTTTTACTAAAGCGAAAAACGTCTATTGGTTGTGTTTGAATGTATGTATGCTTTTGAATATGATTGATGTTTACCAGAAATGCATAAAATGCTTGAATATGATTGATGCTTACCAGAAATGCATGAAATGCAGTAATAGTATTTACTAAGGACGAACGAGGGTAGTAGTTCAACGAAGCTTTGTCGGTTCATCCCCACAAGACAACTACAAATCCCCAGTAGAGCAAATCTATCATCATAGATACTTCGAGTTACATCTCCCCTTGAATTTATGTCCATCTCTTTTATCCTCAGTCGGGATACTCAGGAACTTATTCCTTCAATAGAAGTACGACGAACGAAGACGCGAGGTTATAAATACTATACTATCAAACGAGACGGGAACGAGTTCTTCATATTCTTCAGCAACGAATCGGGATTTATTTTCCCTAGCCAGCAGTTGTCATACAAAGATATCCAGACGCTTCAAGCTGCATGATTCATACATACATCATTTACATCATACCATAACATACATATCCATAAATTCATAACACATTTACTTAGGTGCATCATACTATGCATGCATACATATTGCATAACCTAACATTCTCTTTACAGGAAAGTTATATGCAGATAAAACAGTATCAACAATTCACAACAGGTCAGAAATGATCCATATATTGCCCAAGATGTCCTCGGAGAGTAGGAAAACGGTCTGTAAGAAGATCCATTCCCTAATCCAGGATATTTCCAGAAGATTTCATCTATCTGGCCTTGAATAGCAGGCAAACGATCTGTACAAAGATCCATTCCATGGTTCAAGATATTTTTCAGAAGAACTAATCCTGACGTTCTTTTGGCACTTGAATAGCAGGCAAACGGTCTATACAAAGATCCATTCCCTGGTTCAAGATATTTTTCAGAAGAACAAATCCTGACGTTCTTTTGGCCCTTGAATAGCAGGAAAACGGTCTATACAAAGATCCATTCCCTGGTTCAAGATATTTTTCAGAAGAACAAATCCTGACGTTCTTTTGACCCTTGAATAGCAGGCAAACGATCTGTACAAAGATCCATTCCCTGGTTCAAGATATTTTTCAGAAGAACTAATCCTGACGTTCTTTTGACCTTGAATAGCAGGAAAACGATCTGTACAAAGATCCATTCCCTGGTTCAAGATATTTTTCAGAAGAACTAATCCTGACGTTCTTTTGGCCCTTGAATAGCAGGCAAACGGTCTATACAAAGATCCATTCCCTGGTTCAAGATATTTTTCAGAAGAACAAATCCTGACGTTCTTTTGACCCTTGAATAACAGGCAAGCGGTCTGTAAAAAGATCCATTCCCTGGTTCAAGATATTTTTCAGAAGAACTAATCCTGACGTTCTTTTGACCTTGAATAGCAGGCAAACGATCTGTACAAAGATCCATTCCCTGGTTCAAGATATTTTTCAGAAGAACTAATCCTGACGTTCTTTTGACCTTGAATAGCAGGCAAACGGTCTGTAAAAAGATCCATTCCCTGGTTCAAGATATTTTTCAGAAGAACTAATCCTGACGTTCTTTTGACCTTGAATAGCAGGCAAACGGTCTGTAAAAAGATCCATTCCCTGGTTCAAGATATTTTTCAGAAGAACTAATCCTGACGTTCTTTTGACCTTGAATAGCAGGCAAACGATCTGTACAAAGATCCATTCCCTGGTTCAAGATATTTTTCAGAAGAACTAATCCTGACGTTCTTTTGGCACTTGAATAGCAGGCAAATGGTCTGTAAAAAGATCCATTCCCTGGTTCAAGATATTTTTCAGAAGAACTAATCCTGACGTTCTTTTGGGCCTTGAATAGGAGGCAAACGGTCTGTACAAAGATCCATTCCCTGGTTCAAGATATTTTTCAGAAGAACTAATCCTGACGTTCTTTTGGCCCTTGAATAGCAGGCAAACGGTCTATACAAAGATCCATTCCCTGGTTCAAGATATTTTTCAGAAGAACTAACCCTGACGTTCTTTTGACCTTGGAGAGTAGGCAAATGGTCTATACAAAGATCCATTCCCTAATCCAAGATATTTCCGGAAGAGATAATCATCACGAAGATTTATTTATGCTGGTCCATTCAACAATTCAAACTATGTTGCATAAACGATTCAGAGACGGCCTGTACGAAGACCTGGTACTGATATCCAGTATCAACATAAAAACATCATCACATCCTGATATTTTAGATGGCATTTCTAAGCCCATCTCCAGTTCTTCCAAGTGGCATCTTCAAGCCCACTAAAGCATATACAATTAATCATCAGTGTTACTTTATGCACCGGCGAGTGCAAATTTTTGGGCTTTTGTGTTCAATCCCCTTCAACCTTCCAGGTCACGAATGGCACATATACCAATCTAACCCCTTAGGTTTCAGAAAATTGAACAGGGGCAGCTGTTGCACCCCAAAATTTGCCCTCCACAAGACAATAAATTGTGTCCCAAGAGGTTCACAAGGATCACAAAGTTCACAAGACATCTCATGAGGTTCATAAGGTTCACAGGGTTCACAATTAGTCAGAAAATTTGTCAATTCCCTCAGACAATGCATCCTCCTAAGCAATGCATCCTAAACTAGGTTTTTGACTTTCATCAGGCTAAATGGACTTCCAAGAATTCAAGTGAGCTTCATAGAATCCTATATGTGTTCAGGAATCCCCATGTCAAGTTTCAAGACTTTCCCAAAAGATTTGCTCAGTCAGATGATCAGATAAGTTAAAATCAGTCAAAGTAGTTAAAAAGTCAAATTGAGGTCAACTGTGGTCAAACCAAAGTCAAACTTCATTATTTTTTGCCAACATCAAGTATATGAAGTAAAATTCATCATTTGATCAAGGGTTGATCATGATTCATCAAGGAGATTTCAGATCATCAAGAATCAGGAGTTTCTAGATTAGGGTTTTCATAGGAAAAGTCAACTGAACTTTGACCAGCCATAACTTTCACATGCTTCATCAAAAATTTTCCATCCAAAGCTCATTTTGAAGGAAATTTAATTCTCTACAACTTTGTGTCTCACAAGCCAAGCCCAAAAATGCTTCATTTGGAAGGTATGAGCTAAGACATTATAAGTCCTTTTAAAAGTCAACAAAAAGTCAACAACTTCCAAAGAGCATAATTTAAGAATGGTAAAAGATATGGACATGATACCAAAGAGGTTGGTTAGAGGACTCTTTAAGCTTTCCAAAATGTCCTAGAACACCTTCATAGCATTAAAATTGAGGGATTTGTGCCCTTGCAAAGTTGGGAAATGTTTTGGAGGTTTATGAAGCAAATGGGGTTTTAAAATCAAATTTCACCAAATGGGCTTGCTTTTTCATGATCCAAACACTTCCATGACATCATGCACGAATTAAAAATTATTTATTCAAATTTTTATTCATTTTATTTTATTTATTATGATTTTTTACATTAAAAATCATTTTAAATCTAAATAAAATATAAAAATAAGAATATTTGATTTGATTTTGGTTCTAGAAAGTCTTAAAGGCTATTTAGAAGTGATTAAGATTATACAAATTCAGATCATACAAAAATAGCAATGATATATCCAAATTTTCAATATTTTAAAGGCATATCTTTTTCAATCTCTAACTATCCAAAAGTCCAAAATATGATGTGGTTTTTTAACCTAATTTTGTTCTACTACATATAGAGAACTCATACAAACACAAAGAAAAAAAGATTAGCCTCCAAGAGCAAGAACCAAATTTCAAGAAATTCAGAAAAAAAAAAGTTATCTCCATCATCATCATTATCAAGTTCATACAAAAATGCATGAACTGAATTGAAATTTTGAAGCTTTCTTTAGTTTTTTTTTAATTTCATTTATTCTTGATATTTTAATCAATTTTGTTTATCTAACGTTGTTTGTCTCATGTTATAGAAGCTTTCTGGGTTGATTATTCGAAGCTTCATGACCAAAACCGAATCCTACCATAGTTAGGGTTTCAAGCTCAAATTTGGGGTTTTTACAAATTTTGCAGGAAATTTCAGAGGTCAAGAGGTTTATTCATGAGGACTGCGTATAGCCTAGTGGCTAAGGTTGGAAACTTGAAGGTCAAGGGCGTGAGTTCAATTCCCACTCACAACATTATAAAGTTTGAGCCTTTATCCTTTGTTTCTTAAACCGTGAACCAGGCCACGTTACAACCCTTTAAATGTCCTAACTGAAGCATGGTTAGTTCGAAAGCGTACTGCTACAAAAAGGTATCCTGACTCCTTTTGGGCTTATTATAAAACTTGAGTTAATATCACAGTTTTCACAAAAACTGTTTTTCTAAAATATCTCTTTTTCAAAACTTCAAGACAGACATAAGCATTGCATTTTTGAATATATTTGTTTGCATATATCTGAGTGTTTGATAAACAGAGAAACTTACAGGATGAATGTTCAGTAAACCAAAGTCCTTCCGATAAACAAAGTTGCTTCCTGGATCAAAGTCCATGTATACAAAGGGGCATAGTCATTATCTCCCAATCAAGGGGGCCGGCCATGATACTTCCTAACTCATTTGGGGCAATCAGGACAGGATTCAATTATGTTTAAGTAGCCAGATTACCAAGGGTAACATTACAGAGTTCATAATACAAAGGGGCATAGTCACTGTTTCCCAATCAAGGGGGCATATCAGGTTATTGTTCAATTCATTTGGGGCAATCAGGTCCAGATTCAACAATGCTTAATAGCCATGGGCAGCTCTCCTCATATATTTGAATTACCAAGGGTAACATTATAAAGTTCATGATGTCATGGGCATATTATTGTGGGACATTCTGCTTATTTCTCTTGAGGTAACTACATTCAGATACTTCCATTATGGGACAATTCATCCTCAACCAAGGGGCAATGCTTTCTTTTCACATCTAATACCCGGAGCGTATATGGTCTATCACAATTTGAAGACACGTTCCTCTCACTGTATTACCTTGTTATTGGATTCTCAGTAGAAGCCATTGTGGAAATTAATTGTCTACGCCAGTAGTATCAGATGGTGTCAGTATCATGTCTTCATATCCAGCTATGAGGATTTCTGGGAAGGTATTCAGGAAAGTTAAGAATCTCAGGAGCTCTAAATCCAATTGGTTATACACTCTCAAAGTTGAAACAATTCTGTTTTCGAGTTCATCTTTACTTTTCCCTCTTTATTCAGGATTACTTTTCCTCTTTTACTAAAGCGAAAAACGTCTATTGGTTGTGTTTGAATGTATGTATGCTTTTGAATATGATTGATGTTTACCAGAAATGCATAAAATGCTTGAATATGATTGATGCTTACCAGAAATGCATGAAATGCAGTAATAGTATTTACTAAGGACGAACGAGGGTAGTAGTTCAACGAAGCTTTGTCGGTTCATCCCCACAAGACAACTACAAATCCCCAGTAGAGCAAATCTATCATCATAGATACTTCGAGTTACATCTCCCCTTGAATTTATGTCCATCTCTTTTATCCTCAGTCGGGATACTCAGGAACTTATTCCTTCAATAGAAGTACGACGAACGAAGACGGGAGGTTATAAATACTATACTATCAAACGAGACGGGAACGAGTTCTTCATATTCTTCAGCAACGAATCGGGATTTATTTTCCCTAGCCAGCAGTTGTCATACAAAGATATCCAGACGCTTCAAGCTGCATGATTCATACATACATCATTTACATCATACCATAACATACATATCCATAAATTCATAACACATTTACTTAGGTGCATCATACTATGCATGCATACATATTGCATAACCTAACATTCTCTTTACAGGAAAGTTATATGCAGATAAAACAGTATCAACAATTCACAACAGGTCAGAAATGATCCATATATTGCCCAAGATGTCCTCGGAGAGTAGGAAAACGGTCTGTAAGAAGATCCATTCCCTAATCCAGGATATTTCCAGAAGATTTCATCTATCTGGCCTTGAATAGCAGGCAAACGATCTGTACAAAGAT
Source organism: Lathyrus aphaca (assembly GCA_963966055.1). Taxonomy (NCBI): domain Eukaryota; kingdom Viridiplantae; phylum Streptophyta; class Magnoliopsida; order Fabales; family Fabaceae; genus Lathyrus; species Lathyrus aphaca. Next base: position 230,844,916 of record OZ014522.1, read on the forward strand.
CCATTCCATGGTTCAAGATATTTTTCAGAAGAACTAATCCTGACGTTCTTTTGGCACTTGAATAGCAGGCAAACGGTCTATACAAAGATCCATTCCCTGGTTCAAGATATTTTTCAGAAGAACAAATCCTGACGTTCTTTTGGCCCTTGAATAGCAGGAAAACGGTCTATACAAAGATCCATTCCCTGGTTCAAGATATTTTTCAGAAGAACAAATCCTGACGTTCTTTTGACCCTTGAATAGCAGGCAAACGATCTGTACAAAGATCCATTCCCTGGTTCAAGATATTTTTCAGAAGAACTAATCCTGACGTTCTTTTGACCTTGAATAGCAGGAAAACGATCTGTACAAAGATCCATTCCCTGGTTCAAGATATTTTTCAGAAGAACTAATCCTGACGTTCTTTTGGCCCTTGAATAGCAGGCAAACGGTCTATACAAAGATCCATTCCCTGGTTCAAGATATTTTTCAGAAGAACAAATCCTGACGTTCTTTTGACCCTTGAATAACAGGCAAGCGGTCTGTAAAAAGATCCATTCCCTGGTTCAAGATATTTTTCAGAAGAAATAATCCTGACGTTCTTTTGACCTTGAATAGCAGGCAAACGATCTGTACAAAGATCCATTCCCTGGTTCAAGATATTTTTCAGAAGAACTAATCCTGACGTTCTTTTGACCTTGAATAGCAGGCAAACGGTCTGTAAAAAGATCCATTCCCTGGTTCAAGATATTTTTCAGAAGAACTAATCCTGACGTTCTTTTGACCTTGAATAGCAGGCAAACGGTCTGTAAAAAGATCCATTCCCTGGTTCAAGATATTTTTCAGAAGAACTAATCCTGACGTTCTTTTGACCTTGAATAGCAGGCAAACGATCTGTACAAAGATCCATTCCCTGGTTCAAGATATTTTTCAGAAGAACTAATCCTGACGTTCTTTTGGCACTTGAATAGCAGGCAAATGGTCTGTAAAAAGATCCATTCCCTGGTTCAAGATATTTTTCAGAAGAACTAATCCTGACGTTCTTTTGGGCCTTGAATAGGAGGCAAACGGTCTGTACAAAGATCCATTCCCTGGTTCAAGATATTTTTCAGAAGAACTAATCCTGACGTTCTTTTGGCCCTTGAATAGCAGGCAAACGGTCTATACAAAGATCCATTCCCTGGTTCAAGATATTTTTCAGAAGAACTAACCCTGACGTTCTTTTGACCTTGGAGAGTAGGCAAATGGTCTATACAAAGATCCATTCCCTAATCCAAGATATTTCCGGAAGAGATAATCATCACGAAGATTTATTTATGCTGGTCCATTCAACAATTCAAACTATGTTGCATAAACGATTCAGAGACGGCCTGTACGAAGACCTGGTACTGATATCCAGTATCAACATAAAAACATCATCACATCCTGATATTTTAGATGGCATTTCTAAGCCCATCTCCAGTTCTTCCAAGTGGCATCTTCAAGCCCACTAAAGCATATACAATTAATCATCAGTGTTACTTTATGCACCGGCGAGTGCAAATTTTTGGGCTTTTGTGTTCAATCCCCTTCAACCTTCCAGGTCACGAATGGCACATATACCAATCTAACCCCTTAGGTTTCAGAAAATTGAACAGGGGCAGCTGTTGCACCCCAAAATTTGCCCTCCACAAGACAATAAATTGTGTCCCAAGAGGTTCACAAGGATCACAAAGTTCACAAGACATCTCATGAGGTTCATAAGGTTCACAGGGTTCACAATTAGTCAGAAAATTTGTCAATTCCCTCAGACAATGCATCCTCCTAAGCAATGCATCCTAAACTAGGTTTTTGACTTTCATCAGGCTAAATGGACTTCCAAGAATTCAAGTGAGCTTCATAGAATCCTATATGTGTTCAGGAATCCCCATGTCAAGTTTCAAGACTTTCCCAAAAGATTTGCTCAGTCAGATGATCAGATAAGTTAAAATCAGTCAAAGTAGTTAAAAAGTCAAATTGAGGTCAACTGTGGTCAAACCAAAGTCAAACTTCATTATTTTTTGCCAACATCAAGTATATGAAGTAAAATTCATCATTTGATCAAGGGTTGATCATGATTCATCAAGGAGATTTCAGATCATCAAGAATCAGGAGTTTCTAGATTAGGGTTTTCATAGGAAAAGTCAACTGAACTTTGACCAGCCATAACTTTCACATGCTTCATCAAAAATTTTCCATCCAAAGCTCATTTTGAAGGAAATTTAATTCTCTACAACTTTGTGTCTCACAAGCCAAGCCCAAAAATGCTTCATTTGGAAGGTATGAGCTAAGACATTATAAGTCCTTTTAAAAGTCAACAAAAAGTCAACAACTTCCAAAGAGCATAATTTAAGAATGGTAAAAGATATGGACATGATACCAAAGAGGTTGGTTAGAGGACTCTTTAAGCTTTCCAAAATGTCCTAGAACACCTTCATAGCATTAAAATTGAGGGATTTGTGCCCTTGCAAAGTTGGGAAATGTTTTGGAGGTTTATGAAGCAAATGGGGTTTTAAAATCAAATTTCACCAAATGGGCTTGCTTTTTCATGATCCAAACACTTCCATGACATCATGCACGAATTAAAAATTATTTATTCAAATTTTTATTCATTTTATTTTATTTATTATGATTTTTTACATTAAAAATCATTTTAAATCTAAATAAAATATAAAAATAAGAATATTTGATTTGATTTTGGTTCTAGAAAGTCTTAAAGGCTATTTAGAAGTGATTAAGATTATACAAATTCAGATCATACAAAAATAGCAATGATATATCCAAATTTTCAATATTTTAAAGGCATATCTTTTTCAATCTCTAACTATCCAAAAGTCCAAAATATGATGTGGTTTTTTAACCTAATTTTGTTCTACTACATATAGAGAACTCATACAAACACAAAGAAAAAAAGATTAGCCTCCAAGAGCAAGAACCAAATTTCAAGAAATTCAGAAAAAAAAAGTTATCTCCATCATCATCATTATCAAGTTCATACAAAAATGCATGAACTGAATTGAAATTTTGAAGCTTTCTTTAGTTTTTTTTTAATTTCATTTATTCTTGATATTTTAATCAATTTTGTTTATCTAACGTTGTTTGTCTCATGTTATAGAAGCTTTCTGGGTTGATTATTCGAAGCTTCATGACCAAAACCGAATCCTACCATAGTTAGGGTTTCAAGCTCAAATTTGGGGTTTTTACAAATTTTGCAGGAAATTTCAGAGGTCAAGAGGTTTATTCATGAGGACTGCGTATAGCCTAGTGGCTAAGGTTGGAAACTTGAAGGTCAAGGGCGTGAGTTCAATTCCCACTCACAACATTTTGGGTAAAAACCTAAAGTAAATATTTTTTCTATTTTCACTCGTTTTTATGTTATTCTTTATCCGCCTTATCATATAATGTATGTTTTCCATGTTTAGTAACACAGGCACGCACGACCCAATGGTAAAGGTTCTCTAGAATTTGGAATTAAAAGGGCTTGGGTTCAAACCCTGGACATAACATTTTGGCAAAGAAACATGGGTTCTTCATCATTTTCTTTCTTTTCCTTAATTTATCTTTTAAACATGGTTAACCTATTATTTTTAATTAACTTTTTTTAACAAATCTTTTTTTTTATTAAATTTAGGTTAGCATTTTTTTATTAGTATTATTACCTTTATATTTAGGTTTATTAAAACCTCAAACTTTTTTTTATAAAAACCTTAATCAACCTTTAAATGTTTTTTAATTTAATTAATTCTCATAATTCATTTTTCTTAGATTTATTTAATTATTAGGCTATTTTAATATAAACTGTTTATATATTTTCTTTTGTAAAACTCAACCTTGGAAAATTGTGTTACTAACATGTTTTTTTTTCATTTTTATTATACAATAGGTATTTGTTACACTTATTCATATGCAGACCCACAACCTAGTGGCAAGGAAATGAGGTTTGGAGCATTTTGATGAAGAAACATGGGTGTCCCAGTGGCAAAGAACTCAATGAAGCAAAAATGGCAAACCCCCAATATTTTTGGTATCTCTAACTTTATTTTTCCCTTTTTCATCAAATTATGTATTTTCTTTGAATTTCCTTATTATTATTATTATTAAACTAATTTCTAAAAGATAAAACATAATCCTTTTTTTATTTTATTTTTAAAACTTACATTTTTATTATAAATCTTAATTTTTTTTTTATAAACCTTAATTTTTTCCCTAAACCCTAATTTTATTAACCATAATTTTTATTAACTTTAATATTTAACTTAATTAAATAATTAATCATTTTTTTATTATAAGTAATTATTATTTGTTTATTATTATAATTGTTATAATTTTCTTCTAAAATTTTTCTAAATCATTTATTTAATTTAAAAAATAATATTTTCTCTTAGATTGTTATTTTTCTTTATATTTTTGCTAACCCTTTTATTATTATTATTATTATTTCATTATTACTAACCATTTAAATCATTGCTTATTTATTATTATTATTTATCATTGTTTATATTTCTCGATTATATTGTAACTATCCAAAAGCTTTGTAATAGTTTAGGTTTATATTTTTGCTTTATTTTTATTGTAAATATATTAACTGTGTGGTTAGTAACTATAGGGTGTGCATAACATGTTTGTGATTAAAATTAATTTAGAAAATTAATTAAATAAGATAAATACTTGAACATGAACACTCACACACGTAAGTCGATCTTTGATCGCCATCCTACACTTTCTAAGGTTACCTCTCATGTTGCCTATTTTTAAGGTCAAGTAAGGTGTCTTAAGCAAAGTCCCTTCATAAAATATCATCAAGTCCCTTCAAATTATAAGATCAAGTCCCTTCGAGGTTGCCTACGATAAATGATCTCGTCCCTTCGAATAAAAGATGATAAGTCCCTAAGAATTGCTAAAGACACCTTACAGTTGCCTAAATTCAGATTGTCCCTATACATGTCCCTTCTCACATCCAAGGTAATGACTACATATTCCTTAATAATAGGGATAGTCTTACCATTGAAAGAACATATAAGAACAGTAAAGACTTATTATAGGGTAGGTTCCTCTTAAGTACTTGCTCACTTTTTCAAAATACTTCATTACATTTCACATTTCAAACAAATTTTCAAAACAAAGTCTTTATATACATCCATACGAGGATCATTATAAAGTACTTAGAAATTTTTTATCACACACTACACTTTTCTCAAAACAGTTTAAAGTGAGCTAAGTAACTAAGAGCCCATGGATAACCATGGATATAAAGGGTGCTAACACCTTCCCTTTGTATAACCTACCCCCCGAACTCAAAATCTTTTTAAGGTCTTTCCTGTTCTTTTATGCCCTTTCCTTTTGGATAAAATAAAAGTCGGTGGCGACTCTTGCTATCCGCAACATTTAACTAAAGTCAGTTCTCCCTCCGTGTTACAGAACCTACCCTATATTAAATATTTACTGTTCTTATATGCTTTCAATGGTAAGACTATCCCTATTATTAAGGAATAAGTAGTCATTACCTTGGATGTGATTAAGGGACATGTGTAGGGACAATCTGATTATAGGCAACTGTAAGGTGTCTTTAGCAATACGTAAGGACTTATCATCTTTTATTCGAAGGGACAAGATCATTATTCCATAGGCAACCTCGAATGGACTTGATCTTATAATCTTAAAGGGACTTGATGATATTAGTGAAGGGACTTTGCTTTAAGACACCTTACTTGACCTTATAGTTAGGCAACATGAGGAATAACCTTAGAAAGTGTAGGATGGCGATCAAAGATCGACTTACGTGTGTGAGTGTTCATATTCATATATTTATCTTATTAAGTAAGTCATTCTAAACTAATTTTTAAATCACAAACATGTTATCACTCCCTATAGTTACTAACCATGGAAAAAATATTTATAAACAATAAAATAACAACGATAACAAACCTACGACTATTACAAGGTTTTCGCAATTACATTATAATATGAATAATAAATATATAGAGAAATTATAATTAAAATGGTTAGCAATAAAATAATTATAAGAAGAAGAGGTTAGCACAAATATAAAAAATACATACAATTTAAGAGAATATTTTTAAATTAAATAAGCAATTTTAAAGAATTTTTTAAAAGAAAATAAGATAATAATAATAATAAACCATATAATAACTATTTACAAAACATGATTAATTATATATTAGAAAAATTAATTAAATTTAATATTTAAAGTTAAACAAAAACTAGGGTTAGAAATTAGGGTTAATTTTACAATTTAAGAAAAATCAGGATTAGGGTTTTGATTACTTAATTAAATTATTTATAAAAAATATATACAATAATAATATAAACAAATTTTAAATTAAATATAAACCAAATTAAATTTTAGAAAATAAATTAGAATTTTTTTTAGGAAATATGAAGTTATATTTTTTACATATTATTATTTAAATATAATTTTCTTATAAGAAATATAATTTATATTAATTATAAAACAAAACAATAAAGAAAATAATGAGAAAAAAAAAAAAAAACTTACCTGGGGCAGGGATCGAACCCACGCCCTAGGCCCTTCCTCCTTTGGACCAACAAGGCTACCACTAGGCCAGGCATTCACAGGTGATAGGGTTTGGGAAACAATTGTTTTATTACTAACCCTCAAAAACACCAAAAAATAAAACAAAACAAAATGGCCTGGGGGAGGTTTGAACCCAGGACCATTCGTTTACAAACAAACACACAAACCAGCTGAACCAAACGCATTAGTTGCTAATGAAATAACAAATACATATTATAAAAATAATCCAAATTTTGAATTCAGATTTTCGCGCCAAGGACTTCATCTTCCTCCTCTGACCCTGCGCATTTACCTGCGAAAATTGCTAAGAATTTTCCTGCGAATTTAGTTTCGCAGGCTTTCCTAGGGTTCTTCAATCATCAATGAATCTGTAAAAATTTTCAAAATTGAATACACCAACAGAATCACCACAACATTTACAGTTCAACCATGTCATTAGAATTTATTTATATTTGCTAAATCATTAAACCCTAATATGGTGTTTGAAACGCTAATAATGGCGTTTGGAGATTAAGGTCACGATTCTTCAAATTGAGAGTCCAGAAACATTCCTAGCACCATCACAAACATCAAGCAGTCATCAAATATTATTTAAAACAAACAAATACATGAAATCAAAAAATTCAAATTCAAGAACAAAGCATGATTCGGTTGGACGATTATGTGATGTTTTAGATGCTTATGATGATTGATTTGTGTTCAGTGATGCTCAAGCAAGCTAATGCCACCTTCAGAAAGCTTTGAAAACGCCTCTAAGTTGTAACCCGAATTGGAAATTTTTATTGAAAAGTTTGAAGTTTGTTCTTATGCTTGGAGGCTGTAAATTTGTCCCCTCTTGCTTGCAGTATACTCATGTATATATAAGGATGTAAAATAGGTCAAAATATTATGGATTTATGGGCTTTGTATTGATTGTTTGATCATGAATTTCCTTTCTTTCAAATATTGAAAAAGATCACATCTAACCTTGACAAATCAAGCTAGCATGAATTTGGATCAGATCAATCATCTATAATTGATGTTTATGACTTTCTAGAATCATAATCTCATCCAAATATTTGATTTTCATATTTGATTTTAATTTAATTTGTATTTTAATGAATAAAATTCAAATAAATACTAAATAAAATATAAAAAATCAGAAAATGCATGGGCTGGGTCGTGCTTGATGATATTATGAAGATTGGATGGCAATTTGGTGGGCTCATTTAGCAAAAATTGGTTTTAAGACCTCATTTGCTTCATAAACTTCCCAAAATTTTCCCAACTTTGCAAGGGCACAAATCCTTCAATTTTAATGATATGAAGGTGTTCTTGGACATTTTATAAAGCTTATAGAGTCCTCTAACCAACCTCTTTGGTATCATGTCCATATCTTTTACCATTCTCAAGTTATGCTCTTTGGAAGTTGTTGACTTTTTGTTGACTTTTAAAAGGACCTATAATGTCTTAGCCCATACCTTCCGGATGAAGCATTTTTGGGCTTGGCTTGGGAGACAAAAATTTGTAGAGAATTCAATTTCCTTCAAAATGAGCTTTGGATGGAAATTTTTTGATGAAGCATGTGAAAGTTATGGCTGGTCAAAGTTCAGTTGACTTTTCCTATGAAAACCCTAATTTAGAAACTCCTGATTCTTGATGATCTGAAATCTTCTTGATGAATCATGATCAACCCTTGATCAAATGATGAATTGTACTTCATATACTTGATGTTGGCAAAAAATCATGAAGTTTGACTTTGGTTTGACCACAGTTGACCTCAATTTGACTTTTTGACTGCCTTGACTGATTTTAACCTATCTGATTATCTGGCTGAGCAAACCTTTGGGAAAAGTCTTGAAACTTGACATGGGGATTCTTGCACACATATAGGATGCTATGAAGCTCACTTGAAGCATTGGAAGTCCATTTAGCCTGATGAAATCCAAAACCCTAGTTTAAGATGCATTACTTAGGAGGATGCATTGTCTGAGGGAATTGTCAAACTTTCTGACTAATTGTGAACCTTGTGAACCTTGTGAGCCTCATGAGATGTCTTGTGAACCTTGTGAACCTTGTGAACCTCTTAGTACACAATGTTTTGTCTTTGTGAGGGCAAATTTTGGGGTGCAACACTTGGGAATACCAGTTTCAGACTTGGTTCCCCGGGATCCTTAGACGTATCCAGTTTTCCAGGTTGCGTTCGTCTTCTTCCTCGTCTTCCAGACTGTTCATAGCATCCGGGGTTAGCATTCCCCCGCTGACAAATTTGGGCTCCGTTGCAGCCTCTGGTTGATCTTGTCAAGTTGGTTTGTAACCCAACCCGAATCTGTCTTCTTTCTTTTCTACTAGCAGCAACTTGCCCCAGCCTTGAGCGGTACCCTCCTCAACAACCTTCCGGGCTTGTTGATATGAAGTGATGGAAGTTCCAGACACAAAAGTTGCTTCATTGATGTTAAGGGCCTCAAATCCCTGACTCATAGTCTCATGGATCTCCCCATCCATCTCTATATACTTGTAAGTAGCCAGCTGGCTAACAAAAAAGTCTTCCTCCCCGCAGACTGTGATGATCTGGCCTTCCCACTCAAATTTTAACTTCTGGTGAAGGGTAGATGTAACAGCGCCAGCGGCGTGAATCCAGGGTCTACCCAACAGACAATTGTAGGTCGGCTGTATGTCCATCACGAAGAAGGTAGTTTTAAAGGTCTGTGGGACAATCAACACGGGTAAATCAATATCTCAAAGCACAGATCTCTTAGAGCCATCAAATGATCTCACCACCAAGTTACTTGGACGTAATGCCAATCCATCATACTCCAACTTCACCAAGGCTTTCTTTGGGAGGACATTGAGCGAAGATCCAATGTCTACCAGTACATGAGAAAGAACATCACCTTTGCACTCTAAGGTGATATGTAAAGCCTTGTTATGATTGCGCCCCTCCGTTGTTAAATCAACATTTGTGAAGCCCAGTCCATGACTGGTGTTAACATTTGCAACCACTGTTTCCAGCTGATTAACCGTAATCTCTTCCGGCACGTATGCTGCGTGCATGACCTTCAACAATGCATTCCTATGGGCTTCGGAACACATTAACAGTGATAATATAGAGATTTTGGAGGGTGTCTGATGAAGCTGGTCCACCACTTTGTAATCACTCCTTTTGATTATTCTCATGACTTGTCCATCTCTTGTTCAAAAGACACCTTCGGAGTTTCTTTAACAGTTGGCTCTTCCAGTACCACATTCTTCCCTTTTGCCTTAGCAGCAGCTTCTGCTTCAGCATTGGGTCTTGGTGTTTGTGAGGCAAAAAGGCGTCCGCTTCTGGTGAAGCCTCCGCCTCCCCCAAGATTGTCAACTTGTGGTGGATAGGTTGCTGAATCGAGAGTGATCTTCTTTCCGTCGCAGTAGAGATCAAAGCCATAGTGCCAAGGTATGGAATTACTGCCTTCATAAGGAACGGGTCCAGGTACCGTAATGGTGACCGGACTGATCGCTGCAGCGGAAGGAACTGTGATGGTATGCGGGTCGTAATAGATTGTGACTGGAGATCTGACAGGAGATGTTGCAGTTTGTTGTTGGAAATTGTTGTTGGGATGAACATTTGCTGGGTCATAATAGATCGTGACCGTTGAGACATTTTCATTAATGTTTGCTGGTGTTGTAGATGTTTCTGTTGATAAGATGGGTGTTGATGTTGTAGAAGTAAATGTTGCTGAACTCTGATCTGTTGAAATAATGGATGGAGTGATTGTCGGAGTCGTGGATGAATCAGTGGGTATGATAGTTGTTGCAGTTGTAGGAGGATCTATTGTTGCTGAAGAAAGAATTATTGATGTTGTAGGAGAATCCATTGTTGCTGAAAAAGAAGTTGTTAAAGGAGATGTTGTGGTAATCTGCAGAATTCCATCTCTGATGAGGCTATCTATGCCAAGCCTTAGCTTCTCACAACCATTAACAACAATTTTGCACGATTCGGAGCAGGCCTCACAGCCCGGGAACACTTGACATCTTAAGAGTTGAACCTTAACTTCTGCCAACGGTGTTTGAATCTGTGCAACATTGTCAATTAGTGCAGATGGTTGATCCTCTTCTATGGCATTAATCCTGGGCCCACCATGATTAGGCATAGGATTTCTGTTAACATTCGGAGGAGGTGCGAAATTGAGAGCTTTGGAATCGACCAAATCTTGCACCTTCATTTGCAAGGCTCTACACTTCTCAGTACCAGGTGCGTTGGAATGAAAGGCACACCTGGCATTAGCATCATAATCCTTTGGGAGATTGAGAGGATCTGGTGGAGCCAACGTCCTTAACTCAACCAGGTTAAGCTTCAGGAGTTGTGGCAGTAAAGCGGCATAAGGCATAGGGATGGGATCAATCACCCTATTTGCCTGAGATGGCCTCTGCTGAAAGGGGCGCTGCTGTTGGTTGTTGTTGTTATTGCTGTATGTTCTTTGTGGCGGAAAATGAGACTGTTGCTGATAATGATGTTGTTGTTGTTGTTGAGGATAAAGTGGTTGCTGTGGAACTGGAGCCGAAATGGTAACAACTGCTATGGATTTGTGAGAATACTAGGGTCTGCCCCTGCCTGCATGAATAGAATTTGTTTCACCCGCCCTTCGGGGTCCTGCAAAAGGTTTTCTGGGGTTGTTGGAGGAACTTGCACCATTGTCAGAGATTTTGCCCATCTTTAAAAGACTTTCAATTCTCTCACCAGCTATAACTACATCGACAAAACTGGTTGAAGAAAAAGCAGCAAGTTTATCAATATAAGTTCCCTGCAAGGTGTTCATAAACATGTCAGCCATCTCTCTTTCTGACATGGGTGGCTGGACAGCAGCAACAATCTGTCTCCACCTCTGAGCATAATCCCGAAAGCTTTCCCTTGAAGACTGAGACATTCCCATTAGAAGAGTTCTATTGGGGGCCATGTCTTGGTTGTACTGGTATTGCCAGATGAAGGCTTCGGCCAAGTCTTTCCAACATCTTATAGTAGCCCTTGTCAGGTGCGAATACCATTCTCTTGAAGCTCCCGTCAGGCTGTCCTCAAAATAGAACATCCATAACTTCTCATCCATGGTATAAGCCTTGAGTCTCCCTAAGAAGGATTGCAGGTGGGTACGCGGGCAGGAGGTACCATTATATTTCTCGAAGCAAGGGGGTTTGAATTTGTGGGGAATCCTCACCCTATCTACCAGCCCCATATCCATTACGTCAAAGCCTAAGGAGTTCTGGGATTCCAAAGACCTCAGCTTTTCAGCAATCTCATCCAGTCTTCTGTCATATGCTTCATCCCCAGCCCCAATAACAGTGAATTGTTCTTCTTGGGGATCCTCTTGCAGGATTCTGCCCCCAGCAGTATTACCTTGAACATTCCTTGTGCCATTAACATCTAGATTCAAATGGGGTCCATACTCTGGTGGGTCCATACGAGGCTGCCCTCGTTCATTATTGCTGGTTCCCCCTGTTCCAAGGTGGGGCTCTACAGGTGTCTGTCTATCTACCAGCTCTCTCAGCCTTTCCTGGCTCTGTGCTAAGCCAGTCATCACAACCATAAACTGAGATATTTGGTTTCTTATCTCAACCCTTTCGTTTGCCATCTGATTTCTTACTTCATTCAGGTCCTGCTGTACCTAATCCATCTGAATGCCTGGAAGGTTGTTACGCGTTGGGTACTAGTGTGTGCGGTTGACAGGGAACACTCTGCGACGAGCAATGTTTCCTGAAAGCACAACAAAGTGAGAAATAAATAATGAACAAAACCCTACAAAACAAAGAAAATGTTAGTATGCAATGCAGTATGCTTATTTGTTTTCCAAGGTATCCGGTTTGGTTCTTGGTTTTGACCTTTCCAGACCTCGAGGAGATGTTTGATGATGTTGAGAGAAAGCCCACCAAAATAAAACAAACTGATATATTACAAATAATGAAAATACATAGTCTGTTTACAATACATGCCCATGGTGGGTCAAAAATACAACAATCAAAAGAAAAAGTACATCAAAAGAAAAAGTACATCAAAAGAAAATACAAACAAAGAGGAATCAGACATCCAGTCCATAGTCATCTTCCCTGACCTCCTTCAGGAGTGCCTCAGTCATCGGACCAGCTGGGTGCTCTGTAATGGTCCTAATGAGGAGGTTCCTGGTAGCAATGGCATTAGTCAGCTTCTTATGCCTATCCTGATCCTTTGATCTCTTTAACCCTGCTCGAAGCTTCAATTCTGATATCTCCTTCTGAGCTGCCAACAAAGCTTCTTGTTGCTTCTTCTCATTGGCCTCCAGCTGCTCAATCTTGGCCTGAGTCCTCTGGTCTTCTTGTGCACGGGCTTCGGTGATCATGATCCACCTAGCATGGCTTTCCTCCAGGTAATGCCCAGCTCTAGCTTTCTGAATCTTGGCCTCCTTGCAGGCATTCTTCAATATTTGTTCCCCGACTCTTGCTTTCCTTATGTAGTCATCTGTCCTCTCAATCTTGGTCAGATTCTCAGTCTTGAGTCTTTCCAATCTTTCAATGTCCAGACGACCGTCATTTCTTTCCCAAAGAGTCTTCTTCAGGGCCTCAGATAGCTGATTATTCCTCTCTTTCAGCTTTTCAAATTCCTCCAGGCTAACAGTTACCGCAGGCTGTACTGTAGAAGGTCCAGGTGTGTCTTCCAAGGTGAAAGGCATTTTAGTGATCTGAGCTCTAGTACGGGACTAGTCAGAATACTGAGCTGAAGCAATATTGTTGCACCTTCCAAGGATGGTTGTCCCTTTTGTCTGGATGTTGTCCTAAGCCCAGACAGTTTGCCTGACAACAACTGAATTAGGTTACACTTCACAGTATAGGGTCTCAGCTAAATCCTGTCCTCTGGGAGGGTGAACTAAGGCATATCCCAATTGTCTCTTAAACAGTAAAGAGTTGTAATTGATGCAACCTTTTACTCCTATCAGAGGCACATTAGGGTATTGCCCACAACTGGTAATAATATCCTTGCCTTTGGTGCTCTGGGTGCACCATCTGATATTATCTGATGTTAAGGCAATGAACCTTTTGGCCCAATTCTTCTGCTGGTGTGGGTTCAAGAAAGCATCTGATTTAGGAAGGTGTCTGAGTAGCCAAGAGTGGAACAAGGGAGCACAACATTTAACCAACTTCCCCCTTTGTTTTTCATTTCTCTGATGGATGGAGTAGTAAAAATCTCCTAGCAATGTAGGCACTAGGTTCCTCAGCAGGAACAAGTGGATGGCATTCTTACTTACAAATTTAAGCTCATCTGCAAATAATATAGCCCCATATATGCTGAGGGCTAAAAGTGCACAGACTGCCCTCCATTCTCCCACTGTAGCCTTCAGGATGGCTTGAGAAATCAAGAAGTCCAGATGTAAACTAGGAATCCCAGCTTTTGTTGTCATATTTTTCTCAATAAAGGCTGGCTCCAAGTATAATGCCCTAGCTATCTCTTCACTTCTGGGAGCAGTCATCTCTGGGTTGAAGGGGATCCCTCCTATGATAGGCACTCCAATCAACAAAGAAAACTCCTCCAATAGAGGCCCTATCTGAAAGTCAAGAAAGGTGAAACACCTGAGTGGAGGGTCATAAAACTGCAAGCATGTGTGGATCATGCTTCTCTGAGAAGAATCAAGATCCATGACCATGTCTAAAATACCCCCATAGTGCTCCCTGAACATTGGGATGTGGTCAGGTGTGATAAGAGACCGGACCTGCCTGATACCAGTTAATATGGGCTCAAAGAAGTGATAAGATATGTTGCTTTTCCTTGGAATATCCATGAGTGCTGATGAAGAAGCTGAAGACAAATGCTGATGAAGATCACAGACTGGAATGCTGGAGGTAAGTCTCTGACAGACTGATGCAGGTGAGTCTCTGACAGAATGAAGGAGATAGCTGAAGAAAATGCTGAAGAAGATAACTGAAGCAGAGGTCTAAGCAGTAGAAGGGATCAAAACCAAACCAAATATAATATGATGGATACCCTGAAAAACAAATAAACAAATGTTAAATGATGCAATGATGATATATGCAAATGATATGCAAGGGTTTGTGATTAAGAGCTGGATCTGATTATCTGTCTTGATATAAGGTCCATGTATGTTCAAAGGTCCGGATGGAGGCTCAGAAATCTAGTAACCAGGGTGGGGGACTCAAATAAAGAGTCACATGTCCAGGGTTAATCACAAGAACTGTCCAAAGTGAAGTGCTCTTAAACAATACAGTAACAGGGTATGATGTGGCCAAGAGTTCCTGCAAACCTGTAAACAACCCAACCCCCTCACATGTAATGTTATAGAACAAGGATCCTCAGACTTGGATCAGTTATGAGAAGTGTAAAAACTTCTAACCCGGAGATACAATGTTCACAATAACCATAAAAAATCCTCCTCTAGTTCACCCCAGATTCTGAAGGTCAAAATAATGGTCATCCAGACTTAGCAGGCTTCCCAGATAGCCCTAGTGTCGCTCCCGGGATTTTCATCCTAGTACAAACGCGAAAGTGGCGTGGAAAAGGTAGAGTCGCCAGCCATGCATTTTTATCCCGAAAGAATGGGAAAGGTAATGCTGCACAAACCTGAGGAAGAAGGAAAGGACAAGGTCCTGCGAACCAAAGATCTGTGTTCGGGAGTCGGTTACGACCTGGGAAGGTATTAGCACCCCAGATCGTCCGCCGTACCCGACGGGATCCACGCTTGCTTGTTTTGTTTCAAAAGGTGAGAAATAAGATGCTGCTGAATAATAACTGCTAACTGGAAACTGGAACTAAAATAAGAAAGGGAACTGGAAAAAAGAGAATGAGAATAAAATGGGGCAATGTAGGGAAAATAAAGAATGTGCTCGAACGGGCCCTACCCCGCTGACTACGTACCTCATCGGGATAATGAGGATCAGAGTCGACGTAGTTCGCCTAACTAAGGCGGGAACTATTTATTTGTGTTTTTTATGGCTTGAACTGCGTATGTCTATGCTCAGATGTTGCAGGCTCGTCTGGTACGAGTGCGTTCACCGTCTTGCATGCGAGACAAGTCGTCGCGAGTTCGTGTTCAGAGTGAATGAGATGAGAGAAGAAGTTCCCGCAGGATAGTCACTTGTTATTTTTTTTTGTCTTTTAAAAGAAGTGTTTTGAATTTGTTTGTGAACATTCTCATACTAAGACCTATCCATCGCGGGAAGTATTTACACCTCGCCCCGAAACAGGACGCGTATAAACACTCTGCAACAAAGTCTCGTGTCGTACAAGAATGTCTGGTTTTTATTAAGTGTTTTATTACTTTTCTTTATGGAATGAGAAAGAATGACTCAAATTTCAAAAAAGGGAAAATCTAATGGGGACTAAGACACAACCCTAATTTTATTTGATTTATTTACAAGGGAAGTCCTATGGTTTGTGAAGTATTCTAATCCTAATGGAAAAAGGCACTTAGAACTAATAGAATGCAACTTACTTCCTAAGGAAGTTAAGTTGATTCTAAAGCCAAGGGGGAACTTATTCGAGTGATATATCAATCAATATACAAAGCATTAAAAAATTGAATGATAAAATAAAGTTCAAAGCCAAATAATTAAAGGCATAAACCTAAAATAGTCCTAATTTTATTCTAAGTCTAATTAAAATGAATCCTAAGCCTAAGTTCTAAACTAAGGGCATTACCTAATATTTTCATTCTAAAAATCAGAATCTAAACTAGTCTAAATCCACATTAAATCCTAGGATTAAATCTAATTAGACTATTTTTTTAATGAAACTCCTAATATTCTAGCCTAAACTAATGGAAATTACATGCATAAAGGCCTAAGAATTAATATCCTAAAAATAGTAAAACTTCTGGAAAAAATATGAGATTTATTCCATGGGGTCCTAAAATTATCTATAACATTGTGTTAAAAAGGATCCTAAAAAATCATAATTTTGCTATGCCTAAAACATCATTATTTCCACCTAAGAATTAGTCATTATTTTATAAGGATTAAGCCACTAAAACCTAAGATAAAATGTCCTAAAATATCCACTAAAATTACACTAAGTACTATTATGAGTCCTCTAACTATAGTAAAAAGAATGGGCCAAAAAGGTTACTGGAAGACCTAAAAATAAAATCTACAAAATCATGTACATTTGAAGAAAATCTATTAAAAACCATTTACATGAAAAATTCACAATAAAAACAAAAATAAAGAAAAATCAGAAAAATAAAATGCCAACTATTTCTAAAGTGAATTAAAAATCTACTTAAATTTTTATAGAATTTTTCTTGAAAATTTTCTATTTTTTATGGAATTATTTCTAAACTATGCAAACAAAGAAATTAAATCCTAAAAAGGAAAAGAGGGGGTGGATTTAGTATTTTTATTAGTTGTTTTTATGAACTGGGCTAAAAAAGGGGTGCAGATAACAATATGAGTGAGGCCCAATTTGCAAGTTGATGAGGGGGTGCCGAAAGCACTTTTTGATGTTTGTTTTTTAACGTGGGCTTAACACAGGGGGTGAAAATAGCAAAAGACTTAGGCCCATCTGCACAGGCTTGGGGGGTGGTGCAGTAAGCGAAATTGTTAGTTATTTTTTAATGAACCCTTGTACGGGTGGTGTGAATAGCGAAAATAAGAGTAGCCTACTGGACGGTGACAAGTGTCACCGCCGGTATGGCTGAAGAATCCCAAAAGATCACTCACCCTTATCCAAATGAATCTCAACGGTAATTCTTTGGGAATTATGAACAATTAACTCGTTTTATTAATTGATTAATGAAGGATTAAGACTCTTGATTAATTTCATTATTCAATCAATCTAATAATTATTTGAATTAATGACTAATTAACACATAAATAAACAAGATGGAGGCTGAGAGAAACTACATCATACCAAACCCTAAATCCCTTCTTCCCTTCTTCTCCCGCCGTCACCGAACCCCCAATCCTCTTCTTCTTCACTCTTCCCCGCCGCAGCTTCTACCATCGGAGAAGACGACTTCCTCCACCTTCAACCTCCGCCTCACCTCACAAAAATAGTACAATCTCCAAACAAAACCTAACCCTAAACGAAACCTTTTAATTGTGCAATCAACGCTCTGCTTCAAGGGATAATCGTTCCCCTGTTCATAACCTAACGCAACAGAAACAAATCTTGTCAAAAATCCAGCTTCGAAATCGGCGTACCTGAGAAGAGAAGATGATTCGGACGAACTCCCTGTGTAAGTTTCAAAAGATTGTTGTGCTTATTTCTGAAACTTCCTTTCTTTATGCTTCGAAATTGCTCTTGTTGAAGTGTTGTTGAATGATATCATCCTAAGATAGGAGTTTGATTCTTAACTGTGTTCTTTGCAGATTTGGACTCTTGATGCAGATTGATGAAGACTTCTCGCAATTCGTCGATTTCCGAAAGATTACGATGGCGAGGCCGTCTCCTAAAGTCGGACCGTGGCTATGACGTGAAGATGAGGAAGCTACCGCACGAGGTTCCGACCATGAAGATTGAAGAAGGAACGTTTGGTGAGGATGAAATGTTTGTTTGGATTTCTTGCAGATACATTTGCCATTACAAAGAGGATGATAGCATTGGATGTGATGACGAAGGCTTATGACAGGTCGAAGCCGATTCTGTTAACAGCTTTAGCTTTTTCATTCATTCATCAGGAATTCTGCGCTTATGTGATTGTGTGGTTGCAGGTTGCTATTGACCTATGTGGTGATTGATGATGTTTTGAGGAATGAGGGTGAAAGAAGGGGCAGGATGTTGCAGAAGAGGATTGAAAATAAAGGAGGCTATGGAAGATTGAGGAGGATTGAATTGAGAGAGATAGAATTGAGAGAACAAAAAACTGGATTGGTTAGAATGGTGAAGTGTGTGAAGGTGATGGAAGGAGAAGAACGAAAATTGGAGAGGGGAGAAAAAGAAGGTAATGGTGAAAAGCAGAAGAAGAGGAGGAAAGAAGGATGAAGAAGATTGAAAAAGGGTGAAGAAACTTGATGAAGAGTGGTGCTTCTGATTTATAGAAGTCACTCTTCTGGATCCTTCTGGAATTTCTCAGGTGAGTTCTAGAAATTTTTTCTGTTATTCTGTTATGAATCAGTTCTAGTTCTGTTATTTTTCAGTTTAGAGCTTTCTCAAATTCTGTTTTGAATATGCTATGAGGTTAATGAACCCTGTTAGGATTTGGTTACCTATAACTGAATTTCTGTTATATTTTGTTAGTTATTCTTCTTCTGCTAACTGATCTTTTTTTCTCTCTTTTTTTTTTCCAACCGAATTAACTGATGACTCCTTCCTGCTCATGTGAATTTTTTGCAGGTTTCTAACTGGTGATTTTCGAAGATTGCTGAATGGTGAAGGGTCGAGAGCAAGAGATTGAGAAAGAAGCTGAATGTGAATTTGAATTTGAATTTGGGAGGAATTTGAATTTGGAGTGAATTAGGTTTTTTTTGAGGAATTAGAGATGAAGAATGAAGAAGTAGAAAAAGAAAGAGAAGTTGAAGTTGGTGTTAGTGTGGATAGTGAAGCCATTTAAAATTCAGTGGAAAAACTAAGGAATTGCTTTCTCTGCTTGTATTTTTCTTCTTTTCTGAGGTAATTGAACTTTTCTTTCCTTCTGTTTCTGTTTCTGCACCTGTATTTTTGTTATATCAGTTGAAATTCCAACTGATTTCAGTCATAAATATCTTGTGATTGTATGAATTTAATGGAATATTCTTCTGCATATTTTCTTCAACCCTCTTACTGTTATTGCTTTTTTTCTTTCTTTTTGTGTAACTGTCATGCTATCTCCGTATTTTCTTTGTTTTTGTAATTGTCGCATAACTATCTCCCACAACACAATATCAACTTTTCAATGAGTGAGTTTAACATAAAATTTGCACAATTATTTGAGTAATGTCACATTTTGGTAGGAAGATAGTATGAAGCTATTGAGAAGTCGCAAGACCATGATAGGTTAGAGATGAAGAGGGGCCACGCTAACATGAAATTCTAAAAGTCTGGTTGGAACCAGTCAACTGTTTGACCCAAAGGTTAATAGTTGACCAACAAGTCAGCCTACATCCAATTGCCTTTCCATTATTTCCTTATTATTTTTTATGGAACCTTGTGAATGATGTCCTTGTAATGAAACTTCTTGTAATGCACTTTTAATAATTTGAATGAAGACATTTGGATAAAATTGGCCTTTGGGAGTATTTGAAATTTGCAACCTTTGAAAGAATCCCTTGATTTTGATGGAACTTGGATAATGTAGTATCTTCATAGGCAAAACACTACGCTCCAAAAGGATATTTACACCTTTGTGTCTCTTGTCACGATATGCACCTTGAAATTCACTAATTGGGTGACGAATGATTTTAAAACGAATGCCCTGAGGAAACTTTGAAGATTCACGTAACCAAAGCAACAAGCATGTCCAAGCAAACCTTTGTCATAACATCTTAAATCTCGACCTTTATTGAAGCTCTAGTATCCATGATAAGTTGTATCTCGAGACAACGTTCACGACAATAAAAGATCACCCTTGGTCTCAACCTTGAGTGTAATGGTTATATAAATCACCTTTGAATAGGAAACTCAAATCATAAGAAAATGCATCGATCACATGCCTTATGAAACAATGAAATGCACTAATATGCTGTTAATGACTTAGTGAGAAATGCAGATGAATGCAAAATGTTATGCCAGTAAAGGGAATAAATATGAGGGAAAATTTTGAGGTATTACAGCTTCCCCTATTCAATCATCTGCAGACTTGAATGAATAATTACAAAAAATTTTAGACGTTCAAGGTATGGAGGGATTGAATACTTGAATAAACCTGGAAATTTGCACACTGTGGGTAATAAAATAGGCTGGGAAGAATGCCATCCTCGAATGACAACTCACACGGGATCCTCGGATCCAGTACTAAAACCCTCCTCGAATAGAAATACAATGGTATACCGGTCGCAGGCGATAATCATCAACAACAAAGACTGACCTCGGACAGACTTTGCAAACGAGATGAACTGACCTCAATCAATAAGCTCAAAATGTGTACTATAATCCTCGAATAATGGCCACAACAAAAACAAACAAGACCAACCGCAAAAGGGCTTGAAGAAAAGAAATTCCATCCTTGAACGACAATTCTAAAAAGATCCTCGGATCTAACACGAAACCATCCTCGAATGGAGACGCAAAGGTATACCAGCCTCGACTGATAACCAAACACAAAGCTGACATCAGACAGACTTTGCAAAAGAGACAAACTGACCTCAATCAATAAGCTCAAAAAGTGGACTACCATCCTCGAATGATAGCCACAACAAAAACAAACAAGACCAACCGCAAAAGGACTTGAAGAAAAGAAATGCCATCCTCGAATGACAATTCAAAAGATCCTCGGATCTAACACGAAACCATCCTCGAATGGAGACGCAAAGGTATACCAGCCTCGATTGATAACCAAACACAAAGCTGACCTCAGACAGACTTTGCAAGAGAGACAAACTGACCTCAATCAATAAGCTCAAAAAGTGGACTATCATCCTCGAATAATAGCCACAACAAAAACAAACAAGACCAACCGCAGAAGGGCTTGAAGAAAAGAAATGCCATCCTCGAATGACAATTCAAAAGATCCTCGGATCTAACACGAAACCATCCTTGAATGGAGACGCAAAGGTATACCAACATCGACTGATAACAAAACACAAAGCTGACCTCAGACAAACTTTGCAAAAGAGACAAACTGACCTCGATCAATAAGCTCAAAAAGTGGACTACCATCCTCGAATAATAGCCACAACAAAAACAAACAAGACCAACTGCAGAAGGACTTGAAAAAAAGAATGCCATCCTCGAATGACAATTCTCAAAAGATCCTCGGATCTAACACGAAACCATCCTCAAATGGAGATGCAAAGGTATACCAGCCTCGACTGATAACCAAACACTAAGCTGACCTCAGACAGACTTTGAAAACGAGACAAAACATACCTCGATCAATAAGCTCAAAATGTGGACTACCATCCTCGAATAATAGCCACAACAACAAGACCAACCTCAGAAGTACTTGAAGAAAAGAATGCCATCCTTGAATGACAATTCTCAAAAGATACTCGGATCTAACACGAAACCATCCTCGAATGGAGACGCAAAGGTATACAAGCCTCGACTGATAACCAAACACAAAGCTGACCTCAGACAGACTTTGCAAAAGAGACAAACTGACCTCGATCAATAAGCTCAAAAAGTGGACTATCATCCTCGAATAATAGCCACAACAAAAACAAATAAGACCAACCACAGAAGGGCTTGAAGAAAAGAAATGCCATCCTCGAATGACAATTCAAAAGATCCTCGAATCTTACACGAAACCATCCTCGAATCGAGACACAAAGGTATACTAGCCTCGACTGATAACCAAACACAAAGCTGACCTCAGACAGACTTTGAAAACGAGAGAAACTGACCTCGATCAATAAGCTCAAAAAGTGGACTACCATCCTCGAATAAGCCACAACAACAAGACCAACCTCAGAAGGACTTGAAGAATAGAATGCCATCCTCGAATGACAATTCTCAAAAGATCCTCGGATCTAACACGAAACCATCCTCGAATGGAGACGCAAAGGTATACCAGCCTCGACTGATAACCAAACACAAAGCTGACTTCAGACAAACTTTGCAAAAGAGACAAACTGACCTCGATCAATAAGTTCAAAAAGTGGACTACCATCCTCGAATAATAGCCACAACAAAAACAAACAAGACCAACCGCAGAAGGACTTGAAGAAAAGAATGCCATCCTCGAATGACAATTCTCAAAAGATCCTCGGATCTAACACGAAACCATCCTCGAATGGAGATGCAAAGGTATACCAGCCTCGACTGATAACCAAACACTAAGCTGACCTCAGACATACTTTGAAAACGAGACAAACTGACCTCGATCAATAAGCTCAAAATATGGACTACCATCCTCGAATAATAGCCACAACAACAAGACCAACCTCAGAAGTACTTGAAGAAAAGAATGCCATCCTCGAATGACAATTCTCAAAAGATCCTCAGATCTAACACGAAACCATCCTCGAATCGAGACGCAAAGGTATACAAGCCTCGACTGATAACCAAACACAAAGCTGACCTCAGACAGACTTTGCAAAAGAGACAAACTGACCTCGATCAATAAGCTCAAAAAGTGGACTATCATCCTCGAATAATAGCCACAACAAAAACAAATAAGACCAACCACAGAAGGGCTTGAAGAAAAGAAATGCCATCCTCGAATGACAATTCAAAAGATCCTCGAATCTTACACTAAACCATCCTCGAATCGAGACACAAAGGTATACTAGCCTCGACTGATAACCAAACACAAAGCTGACCTCAGACAGACTTTGAAAATGAGAAAAACTGACCTCGATCAATAAGCTCAAAAAGTGGACTACCTTCCTCGAATAATTGCCACAACAACAAGACCAACCTCAGAAGGACTTGAAGAAAAGAATGCCATCCTCGAATGACAATTCTCAAAAGATCCTCGGATCTAACACGAAACCATCCTCGAATGGAGATGCAAAGCTATACCAGCCTCGACTGATATCTAAACACAAAGCTGACCTCAGACAGACTTTGCAAGAGAGACAAACTGACCTCAATCAATAAGCTCAAAAAGTGGACTACCATCCTCGAATGATAGCCACAACAAAAACAAACAAGACCAACCGCAGAAGGACTTGAAGAAAAGAAATGCCATCCTCGAATGACAATTCAAAAGATCCTCGGATCTAACACGAAACCATCCTCGAATGGAGACACAAAGGTATACCACCCTCGATTGATTACAAAACACAAAGCTGACCTCAGACAGACTTTGCAAGGGAGACAAACTGACCTCAATCAATAAGCTCAAAAAGTGGACTATCATCCTCGAATAATAGCCACAACAAAAACAAACAAGACCAACCGCAGAAGGACTTGAAGAAAAGAATGCCATCCTCGAATGACAATTCTCAAAAGATCCTCGGATCTAACACGAAACCATCCTCGAATGGAGATGCAAAGGTATACCAGCCTCGACTGATAACCAAACACTAAGCTGACCTCAGACATACTTTGAAAACGAGACAAACTGACCTCGATCAATAAGCTCAAAATATGGACTACCATCCTCGAATAATAGCCACAACAACAAGACCAACCTCAGAAGTACTTGAAGAAAAGAATGCCATCCTCGAATGACAATTCTCAAAAGATCCTCAGATCTAACACGAAACCATCCTCGAATCGAGACGCAAAGGTATACAAGCCTCGACTGATAACCAAACACAAAGCTGACCTCAGACAGACTTTGCAAAAGAGACAAACTGACCTCGATCAATAAGCTCAAAAAGTGGACTATCATCCTCGAATAATAGCCACAACAAAAACAAATAAGACCAACCACAGAAGGGCTTGAAGAAAAGAAATGCCATCCTCGAATGACAATTCAAAAGATCCTCGAATCTTACACTAAACCATCCTCGAATCGAGACACAAAGGTATACTAGCCTCGACTGATAACCAAACACAAAGCTGACCTCAGACAGACTTTGAAAATGAGAAAAACTGACCTCGATCAATAAGCTCAAAAAGTGGACTACCTTCCTCGAATAATTGCCACAACAACAAGACCAACCTCAGAAGGACTTGAAGAAAAGAATGCCATCCTCGAATGACAATTCTCAAAAGATCCTCGGATCTAACACGAAACCATCCTCGAATGGAGATGCAAAGCTATACCAGCCTCGACTGATATCTAAACACAAAGCTGACCTCAGACAAACTTTGCAAGAGAGACAAACTGACCTCAATCAATAAGCTCAAAAAGTGGACTACCATCCTCGAATGATAGCCACAACAAAAACAAACAAGACCAACCGCAGAAGGACTTGAAGAAAAGAAATGCCATCCTCGAATGACAATTCAAAAGATCCTCGGATCTAACACGAAACCATCCTCGAATGGAGACACAAAGGTATACCACCCTCGATTGATTACAAAACACAAAGCTGACCTCAGACAGACTTTGCAAGGGAGACAAACTGACCTCAATCAATAAGCTCAAAAAGTGGACTATCATCCTCGAATAATAGCCACAACAAAAACAAACAAGACCAACCGCAGAAGGGCTTGAAGAAAAGAAATGCCATCCTCGAATGCAAATTCAAAAGATCCTCGGATCTAACCCGATACCATCCTCGAATGGAGACGCAAAGGTATACCAGCCTCAACTGATAACCAAACACAAAGCTGACCTCAGACAGACTTTGCAAAAGAGACAAACTTACCTCGATCAATAAGCTCAAAAAGTGGACTACCATCCTCGAATAATAGCCACAACAAAAACAAACAAGACCAACCGCAGAAGGACTTGAAGAAAAGAATGCCATCCTCGAATGACAATTCTCAAAAGTTCCTCGGATCTAACACGAAACCATCCTCGAATGGAGACGCAAAGGTATACAAGCCTCGACTAATAACCAAACACAAAGCTGACCTCAGACAGACTTTGAAAACGAGACAAACTGACCTCGATCAATAAGCTCAAAAAGTGGACTACCATCCTCGAATAATATCCACAACAACATGACCAACCTCGGAAGGACTTAAAGAAAAGAATGCCATCCTCGAATGACAATTCTCAAAAGATCCTCGGTTCTAACACGAAACCATCCTCGAATGGAGACGCAAAGGTATACCAGCCTCGACTAATAACCAAACCCAAAGCTGACCTCAGACAGACTTTGCAAAAGAGACAAACTGACCTCGATCAATAAGCTCAAAAAGTGGACTACCATCCTCGAATAATAGCCACAACAAAAAAAAAACTAGAGCAACCGCAGAAGGACTTGAAGAAAAGAATGCCATCCTCGAATGACAATTCTCCAAAGATCCTCGGATCTAACACGAAACCATCCTCAAATGGAGATGCAAAGGTATACCAGCCTCGACTGATAACCAAACACTAAGCTGATCTCAGACAGACATTGAAAACGAGACAAACTTACCTCGATCAATAAGCTCAAAATGTGGACTACCATCCTCGAATAATAGCCACAACAACAAGACCAACCTCAGAAGTACTTGAAGAAAAGAATGCCATCCTCGAATGACAATTCTCAAAAGATACTCGGATCTAACACGAAACCATCCTCGAATGGAGACGCAAAGGTATACAAGCCTCGACTGATAACCAAACACAAAGCTGACCTCAGACAGACTTTGCAAAAGAGACAAACTGACCTCGATCAATAAGCTCAAAAAGTGGACTATCATCCTCGAATAATAGCCACAACAAAAACAAATAAGACCAACCACAGAAGGGCTTGAAGAAAAGAAATGCCATCCTCGAATGACAATTCAAAAGATCCTCGAATCTTACACGAAACCATCCTCGAATCGAGACACAAAGGTATACTAGCCTCGACTGATAACCAAACACAAAGCTGACCTCAGACAGACTTTGAAAACGAGAGAAACTGACCTCGATCAATAAGCTCAAAAAGTGGACTACCATCCTCGAATAAGCCACAACAACAAGACCAACCTCAGAAGGACTTGAAGAAAAGAATGCCATCCTCGAATGACAATTCTCAAAAGATCCTCGGATCTAACACGAAACCATCCTCGAATGGAGACGCAAAGGTATACCAGCCTCGACTGATAACCAAACACAAAGCTGACCTCAGACAAACTTTGCAAAAGAGACAAACTGACCTCGATCAATAAGCTCAAAAAGTGGACTACCATCCTCGAATAATAGCCACAACAAAAACAAACAAGACCAACCGCAGAAGGACTTGAAGAAAAGAATGCCATCCTCGAATGACAATTCTCAAAAGATCCTCGGATCTAACACGAAACCATCCTCGAATGGAGATGCAAAGGTATACCAGCCTCGACTGATAACCAAACATTAAGCTGACCTCAGACATACTTTGAAAACGAGACAAACTGACCTCGATCAATAAGCTCAAAATATGGACTACCATCCTCGAATAATAGCCACAACAACAAGACCAACCTCAGAAGTACTTGAAGAAAAGAATGCCATCCTCGAATGACAATTCTCAAAAGATCCTCAGATCTAACACGAAACCATCCTCGAATCGAGACGCAAAGGTATACAAGCCTCGACTGATAACCAAACACAAAGCTGTCCTCAGACAGACTTTGCAAAAGAGACAAACTGACCTCGATCAATAAGCTCAAAAAGTGGACTATCATCCTCGAATAATAGCCACAACAAAAACAAATATGACCAACCACAGAAGGGCTTGAAGAAAAGAAATGCCATCCTCGAATGACAATTCAAAAGATCCTCGAATCTTACACTAAACCATCCTCGAATCGAGACACAAAGGTATACTAGCCTCGACTGATAACCAAACACAAAGCTGACCTCAGACAGACTTTGAAAACGTGAAAAACTGACCTCGATCAATAAGCTCAAAAAGTGGACTACCTTCCTCGAATAATTGCCACAACAACAAGACCAACCTCAGAAGGACTTGAAGAAAAGAATGCCATCCTCGAATGACAATTCTCAAAAGATCCTCGGATCTAACACGAAACCATCCTCGAATGGAGATGCAAAGCTATACCAGCCTCGACTGATAACTAAACACAAAGCTGACCTCAGACAAACTTTGCAAGAGAGACAAACTGACCTCAATCAATAAGCTCAAAAAGTGGACTACCATCCTCGAATGATAGCCACAACAAAAACAAACAAGACCAACCGCAGAAGGACTTGAAGAAAAGAAATGCCATCCTCGAATGACAATTCAAAAGATCCTCGGATCTAACACGAAACCATCCTCGAATGGAGACACAAAGGTATACCACCCTCGATTGATTACAAAACACAAAGCTGACCTCAGACAGACATTGCAAGGGAGACAAACTGACCTCAATCAATAAGCTCAAAAAGTGGACTATCATCCTCGAATAATAGCCACAACTAAAACAAACAAGACCAACCGCAGAAGGGCTTGAAGAAAAGAAATGCCATCCTCGAATGCAAATTCAAAAGATCCTCGGATCTAACCCGAAACCATCCTCGAATGGAGACGCAAAGGTATACCAGCCTCAACTGATAACCAAACACAAAGCTGACCTCAGACAAACTTTGCAAAAGAGACAAACTGACCTCGATCAATAAGCTCAAAAAGTGGACTACCATCCTCGAATAATAGCCACAACAAAAACAAACAAGACCAACCGCAGAAGGACTTGAAGAAAAGAATGCCATCCTCGAATGACAATTCTCAAAAGATCCTCGGATCTAACACGAAACCATCCTCGAATGGAGACGCAAAGGTATACAAGCCTCGACTAATAACCAAACACAAAGCTGACCTCAGACAGACTTTGAAAACGAGACAAACTGACCTCGATCAATAAGCTCAAAAAGTGGACTACCATCCTCGAATAATATCCACAACAACATGACCAACCTCAGAAGGACTTAAAGAAAAGAATGCCATCCTCGAATGACAATTCTCAAAAGATCCTCGGTTCTAACACGAAACCATCCTCGAATGGAGACACAAAGGTATACCAGCCTCGACTAATAACCAAACCCAAAGCTGACCTCAGACAGACTTTGCAAAAGAGACAAACTGACCTCGATCAATAAGCTCAAAAAGTGGACTACCATCCTCGAATAATAGCCACAACAAAAAAAAAACTAGACCAACCGCAGAAGGACTTGAAGAAAAGAATGCCATCCTCGAATGACAATTCTCAAAAGATCCTTGGATCTAACACGAAACCATCCTCAAATGGAGATGCAAAGGTATACCAGCCTCGACTGATAACCAAACACTAAGCTGACCTCAGACAGACTTTGAAAACGAGACAAACTGACCTCGATCAATATGCTCAAAAAGTGGACTACCATCCTCGAATAATAGCCACAACAAAAACAAATAAGACCAACCACAGAAGGGCTTGAAGAAAAGAAATGCCATCCTCGAATGACAATTCAAAAGATCCTCGAATCTTACACGAAACCATCCTCGAATCGAGACACAAAGGTATATTAGCCTCGACTGATAACCAAACACAAAGCTGACCTCAGACAGACTTTGAAAACGAGAGAAACTGACCTCGATCAATAAGCTCAAAAAGTGGAATACCATCCTCGAATAATATCCACAACAACATGACCAACCTCAGAAGGACTTAAAGAAAAGAATGCCATCCTCGAATGACAATTCTCAAAAGATCCTCGGTTCTAACACGAAACCATCCTCGAATGGAGACGCAAAGGTATACCAGCCTCGACTAATAACCAAACCCAAAGCTGACCTCAGACAGACTTTGCAAAAGAGACAAACTGACCTCGATCAATAAGCTCAAAAAGTGGACTACCATCCTCGAATAATAGCCACAACAAAAAAAAAAACTAGACCAACCGCAGAAGGACTTGAAGAAAAGAATGCCATCCTCGAATGACAATTCTCAAAAGATCCTTGGATCTAACACGAAACCATCCTCAAATGGAGATGCAAAGGTATACCAGCCTCGACTGATAACCAAACACTAAGCTGACCTCAGACAGACTTTGAAAACGAGACAAACTGACCTCGATCAATATGCTCAAAAAGTGGACTACCATCCTCGAATAATAGCCACAACAAAAACAAATAAGACCAACCACAGAAGGGCTTGAAGAAAAGAAATGCCATCCTCGAATGACAATTCAAAAGATCCTCGAATCTTACACGAAACCATCCTCGAATCGAGACACAAAGGTATATTAGCCTCGACTGATAACCAAACACAAAGCTGACCTCAGACAGACTTTGAAAACGAGAGAAACTGACCTCGATCAATAAGCTCAAAAAGTGGAATACCATCCTCGAATAATATCCACAACAACATGACCAACCTCAGAAGGACTTAAAGAAAAGAATGCCATCCTCGAATGACAATTCTCAAAAGATCCTCGGTTCTAACACGAAACCATCCTCGAATGGAGACGCAAAGGTATACCAGCCTCGACTAATAACCAAACCCAAAGCTGACCTCAGACAGACTTTGCAAAAGAGACAAACTGACCTCGATCAATAAGCTCAAAAAGTGGACTACCATCCTCGAATAATAGCCACAACAAAAAAAAAAAACTAGACCAACCGCAGAAGGACTTGAAGAAAATAATGCCATCCTCGAATGACAATTCTCAAAAGATCCTTGGATCTAACACGAAACCATCCTCAAATGGAGATGCAAAGGTATACCAGCCTCGACTGATAACCAAACACTAAGCTGACCTCAGACAGACTTTGAAAACGAGACAAACTGACCTCGATCAATATGCTCAAAAAGTGGACTACCATCCTCGAATAATAGCCACAACAAAAACAAATAAGACCAACCACAGAAGGGCTTGAAGAAAAGAAATGCCATCCTCGAATGACAATTCAAAAGATCCTCGAATCTTACACGAAACCATCCTCGAATCGAGACACAAAGGTATATTAGCCTCGACTGATAACCAAACACAAAGCTGACCTCAGACAGACTTTGAAAACGAGAGAAACTGACCTCGATCAATAAGCTCAAAAAGTGGACTACCATCCTCGAATAAGCCACAACAACAAGACCAACCTCAGAAGGACTTAAAGAAAAGAATGCCATCCTCGAATGACAATTCTCAAAAGATCCTCGGATCTAACACGAAACAATCCTCGAATGGAGACGCAAAGGTATACCAGCCTCGACTGATAACTAAACACAAAGCTGACCTCAGACAGACTTTGCAAAAGAGACAAACTGACCTCGATCAATAAGCTCAAAAAGTGGACTACCATCCTCGAATAATTGCCACAACAAAAAAAAAAACAAGACCAACCGCAGAAGGACTTGAAGAAAAGAATGCCATCCTCGAATGACAATTCTAAAAATATCCTCGGATCTAACACAAAACCATCCTCGAATGGAGACACAAAGGTATACCAGCCTCCACTGATAACCAAACACAAAGCTGACCTCAGACAGACTTTGAAAACGAGACAAACTGACCTCGATCAATAAGCTCAAAAAGTGGACTACCATCCTCGAATAATTGCCACAACAACAAGACCAACCTCAGAAGGACTTGAAGAAAAGAATGCCATCCTCGAATGACAATTCTCAAAAGATCCTCGGATCTAACATGAAACCATCCTCGAATGGAGATGCAAAGCTATACCAGCCTCGACTGATAACCAAACACAAAGCTGACCTCAGACAAAATTTGCATGAGAGACAAACTGACCTCAATCAATAAGCTCAAAAAGTGGACTTCCATTCTCGAATGATAGCCACAACAAAAACAAACAAGACCAACCGCAGAAGCACTTGAAGAAAAGAAATGCCATCCTCGAATGACAATTCAAAAGATCCTCGGATCTAACACGAAACCATCCTCGAATGGAGACGCAAAGGTATACCACCCTCGATTGATAACAAAACACAAAGCTGACCTCAGACAGACTTTGCAAGAGAGACAAACTGAACTCAATCAATAAGCTCAAAAAGTGGACTATGATCCTCGAATAATAGCCACAACAAAAACAAACAAGACCAACCGTAGAAGGGCTTGAAGAAAAGAAATGCCATCCTCGAATGAAAATTCAAAAGATCCTCGGATCTAACCCGAAACCATCCTCGAATGGAGACGCAAAGATATACCAGCCTCAACTGATAACCAAACACAAAGCTGACCTCAGACAGAATTTGCAAAAGAGACAAACTGACCTCGATCAATAAGCTCAAAAAGTGGACTACCATCCTCGAATAATAGCCACAACAAAAACAAACAAGACCAACCGCAGAAGGACTTGAAGAAAAGAATGCCATCCTCGAATGACAATTCTCAAAAGATCCTCGGATCTAACACGAAACCATCCTTGAATGGAGACGCAAAGGTATACAAGCCTCGACTAATAACCAAACACAAAGCTAACCTCAGACAGACTTTGAAAACGAGACAAACTGACCTCGATCAATAAGCTCAAAAAGTGGACTACCATCCTCGAATGATAGCCACAACAAAAACAAACAAGACCAACCGCAGAAGGACTTGAAGAAAAGAAATGCCATCCTCGAATGACAATTCAAAAGATCCTCGGATCTAACACGAAACCATCCTCGAATGGAGACGCAAAGGTATACCACCCTCGATTGATAACAAAACACAAAGCTGACCTCAGACAGACTTTGCAAGAGAGACAAACTGACCTCAATCAATAAGCTCAAAAAGTGGACTATCATCCTCCAATAATAGCCACAACAAAAACAAACAAGACCAATCGTAGAAGGGCTTGAAGAAAAGAAATGCCATCCTCGAATGAAAATTCAAAAGATCCTCGGATCTAACCCGAAACCATCCTCGAATGGAGACGCAAAGATATACCAGCCTCAACTGATAACCAAACACAAAGCTGACCTCAGACAGAATTTGCAAAAGAGACAAACTGACCTCGATCAATAAGCTCAAAAAGTGGACTACCATCCTCGAATAATAGCCACAACAAAAACAAACAAGACCAACCGCAGAAGGACTTGAAGAAAAGAATGCCATCCTCGAATGACAATTCTCAAAAGATCCTCGGATCTAACACGAAACCATCCTTGAATGGACACGCAAAGGTATACAAGCCTCGACTAATAACCAAACACAAAGCTGACCTCAAACAGACTTTGAAAACGAGACAAACTGACCTCGATCAATAAGCTCAAAAAGTGGACTACCATCCTCGAATAATAGCCACAACAACAAGACCAACCTCAGAAGGACTTAAAGAAAAGAATGCCATCCTCGAATTACAATTCTCAAAAGATCCTCGGTTCTAACACGAAACCATCCTCGAATGGAGATGCAAAGGTATACCAGCCTCGACTGATAACCAAACACAAAGCTGACCTCAGACAGACTTTGCAAAAGAGACAAACTGACCTCGATCAATAAGCTCAAAAAGTGGACTATCATCCTCGAATAATAGCCACACAAAAAAAAACAAGACCAACCGCAGAAGGACTTGAAGAAAAGAATGCCATCCTCGAATGACAATTCTCAAAATATCCTCGGATCTAACACGAAACCATCCTCGAATGGAGACGCAAAGGTATACCAGCCTCCACTGATAACCAAACACAAAGCTGACCTCAGACAGACTTTGAAAACGAGACAAACTGACCTCGATCAATATGCTCAAAAAGTGGACTACCATCCTCGAATAATAGCCACAACAACAAGACCATCCTCAGAAGGACTTGAAGAAAAGAATGCCATCCTCGAATGACAATTCTCAAAAGATCCTTGGATCTAACACGAAACCATCTTCGAATGGAGATGCAAAGGTATACCAGCCTCGACTGATTACCAAACACAAAGCTCACCTCAGACAGACTTTGAAAACGAGGCAAACTGACCTCGATTAATAAGCTCAAAAAGTGGACTACCATCCTCGAATAATAGCCACAACAACAAGACCAACCTCAGAAGTACTTGAAGAAAAGAATGCCATCCTCGAATGACAATTCTCAAAAGAACCTCGGATCTAACACGAAACCATCCTCGAATGGAGATGCAAAGGTATACTAGCCTCGACTGATAACCAAACACAAAGCTGACCTCAGAAAAACTTTGCAAGAGAGACAAACTGACCTCAATCAATAAGCTCAAAAAGTGGACTACCATCCTCGAATAATAGCCACAACAAAAACAAACAAGACAAACCGGAGAAGGACTTGAAGAAAAGAAATGCCATCCTCGAATGACAATTCAAAAGATCCTCGAATCTAAAACGAAACCATCCTCGAATGGAGACACAAAGGTATACCAGCCTCGATTTATAACCAAACACAAAGCTGACCTCAAACAGACATTGCAAGAGAGACAAACTAACCTCAATCAATAAGCTCAAAAAGTGGACTATCATCCTCGAATAATAGCCACAACAAAAACAAACAAGACACACCGCAGAAGGGCTTGAAGAAAAGAAATACCATCCTCGAATGAAAATTCAAAAGATCCTCGGATCTTACACTAAACCATCCTCGAATCGAGATGCAAAGGTATACCATCCTCGACTGATAACCAAACACAAAGCTGACCTCAGACAGACTTTGAAAACGAGAAAAACTGACCTCGATTAATATGCTCAAAAAGTGGACTACCATCCTCGAATAATAGCCACAACAAAAAAGACCAACCTCAGAAGTACTTGAACTAAAGAATGCCATCCTCGAATGACAATTCTCAAAAGATCCTAGGATCTAACCTGAAACCATCCTCGAATGGAGACGCAAAGGTATACCAGCCTCGACTGATAACCAAACACAAAGCTGACCTCAGACAGACTTTGCAAAAGAGACAAACTGACCTCGATCAATAAGCTCAAAAAGTGGACTACCATCCTCGAATGATAGCCACAACAAAAACAAACAAGACCAACCGAAGAAGGGCTTGAAGAAAAGAAATGCCATCCTCGAATGAACATTCAAAAGATCCTCGGATCTAACCCGAAACCATCCTCGAATGGAGATGCAAAGGTATACCAGCCTCGACTGATAACCAAACACAAAGCTGACCTCAGACAGACTTTGCAAAAGAGACAAACTGACCTCGATCAATAAGCTTTAAAAGTGGTCTACCATCCTCGAATAATTGCCACAACAACAAGACCAACCTCAGAAGAACTTAAAGAAAAGAATGCCATCCTCGAATGACAATTCTCAAAAGATCCTCGGATCTAACACGAAACCATCCTCGAATGGAGATGCAAAGGTATACCAGCCTCGACTGATAACCAAACACAAAGCTGACCTCAGACAAACTTTGCAAGAGAGACAAACTGAACTCGATCAATAAGCTCAAAAAGTGGACTACCGTCCTCGAATAATAGCCACAACAACAAGACCAACCGCAGAAGGACTTGAAGAAAAGAAATGCCATCCTCGAATGACAATTCAAAAGATCCTCGGATCTAACACGAAACCATCCTCGAATGGAGATGCAAAGGTATACCAGCCTCGAATGATAACCAAACACAAAGCTGACCTCAGACAGACTTTGCAAGAGAGACAAACTGACCTCAATCAATAAGCTCAAAAAGTGGACTATCATCCTCGAATAATAGCCACAACAAAAACAAACAAGACCAACCGCAGAAGGGCTTGAAGAAAAGAAATGCCATCCTCGAATGAAAATTCAAAAGATCCTCGGATCTAACCCGAAACCATCCTCGAATGGAGACGCAAAGGTATACCAGCCTCGACTGATAACCAAACACAAAGCTGACCTCAGACAGACTTTGCAAAAGAGACAAACTCACCTCGATCAATAAGCTCAAAAAGTGGACTACCATCCTTGAATGATAGCCACAACAAAAACAAACAAGACCAACAGCAGAAGGGCTTGAAGAAAAGAAATTCCATCCTCGAATGACAATTCTCAAAAGATCCTCGGATCTAACACGAAACCATCCTCGAATGGAGATGCAAAGGTATACTAGCCTCGACTGATAACCAAACACAAAGCTGACCTCAGACAAACTTTGCAAGAGAGACAAACTGAACTCGATCAATAAGCTCAAAAAGTGGACTACCATCCTCGAATAATAGCCACAACAACAAGACCAATCGCAGAAGGACTTGAAGAAAAGAAATGCCATCCTCGAATGACAATTCAAAAGATCCCCGGATCTAACACGAAACCATCCTCGAATGGAGATGCAAAGGTATACCAGCCTCGAATGATAACCAAACACAAAGCTGACCTCAGACAGACTTTGCAAGAGAGACAAACTGACCTCAATCAATAAGCTCAAAAAGTGGACTATCATCCTCGAATAATAGCCACAACAAAAACAAACAAGACCAACCGCAGAAGAGCTTGAAGAAAAGAAATGCCATCCTCGAATGAAAATTCAAAAGATCCTCGGATCTAACCCGAAACCATCCTCTAATGGAGACGCAAAGGTATACCAGCCTCGACTGATAACCAAACACAAAGCTGACCTCAGACAGACTTTGCAAAAGAGACAAACTGACCTCGATCAATAAGCTCAAAAAGTGGACTACCATCCTCGAATGATAGCCACAACAAAAACAAACAAGACCAACCGCAGAAGGGCTTGAAGAAAAGAAATGCCATCCTCGAATGTACATTCAAAAGATCCTCGGATCTAACCCGAAACCATCCTCGAATGTAGACGCAAAGGTATACCAGCCTCGACTGATAACCAAACACAAAGCTGACCTCAGACAGACTTTGCAAAAGAGACAAACTGACCTCGATCAATAAGCTTTAAAAGTGGTCTACCATCCTCGAATAATTAACACAACAACAAAACCAACCTCAGAAGAACTTGAAGAAAATAATGCCATCCTCGAATGACAATTCTCAAAAGATCCTCGAATCTAACACGAAACCATCCTCGAATGGAGATGCAAAGGTATACTAGTCTCGACTGATAACCAAACACAAAGCTGACCTCAGACAGACTTTGAAAACGAGACAAACTCACCTCGATTAATAAGCTCAAAAAGTGGACTACCATCCTCGAATAATAGCCACAACAACAAGACCAACCTCAGAAGTACTTGAAGAAAAGAATGCCATCCTCGAATGACAATTCTCAAAAGATCCTAGGATCTAACACAAAACCATCCTCGAATGGAGACACAAAGGTATACCAACCTCAAATGATAACCAAACACAAAGCTGACCTCAGACAGACTTTGCAAAAGAGACAAACTGACCTCAATCAATAAGCTCAAAAAGTGGACTACCATCCTCGAATGATAGCCACAACAAAAACAAACATGACCAACCACAAAAGGACTTGAAGAAAAGAAATGCCATCCTCGAATGACAATTCAAAAGATCCTCGGATCTAACACGAAACCATCCTCGAATGGAGACGCAAAGGTATACCAGCCTCGATTGATAACCAAACACAAAGCTGACCTCAGACAGACTTTGCAAATGAGACAAACTGACCTCGATCAATAAGCTCAAAAAGTGGACTACCATCCTCGAATGATAGCCACAACAAAAACAAACAAGACCAACCGAAGAAGGGCTTGAAGAAAAGAAATGCCATCCTCGAATGAACATTCAAAAGATCCTCGGATCTAACCCGAAACCATCCTCGAATGGAGATGCAAAGGTATACCAGCCTCGACTGATAACCAAACACAAAGCTGACCTCAGACAGACTTTGCAAAAGAGACAAACTGACCTCGATCAATAAGCTTTAAAAGTGGTCTACCATCCTCGAATAATTGCCACAACAACAAGACCAACCTCAGAAGAACTTAAAGAAAAGAATGCCATCCTCGAATGACAATTCTCAAAAGATCCTCGGATCTAACACGAAACCATCCTCGAATGGAGATGCAAAGGTATACTAGTCTCGACTGATAACCAAACACAAAGCTAACCTCAGACAGACTTTGAAAACGAGACAAACTGACCTCGATTAATAAGCTCAAAAAGTGGACTACCATCCTCGAATAATAGCCACAACAACAAGACCAACCTCAGAAGTACTTGAAGAAAAGAATGCCATCCTCGAATGACAATTCTCAAAAGATCCTAGGATCTAACACAAAACCATCCTCGAATGGAGACACAAAGGTATACCAACCTCGAATGATAACCAAACACAAAGCTGACCTCAGACAGACTTTGCAAAAGAGACAAACTGACCTCGATCAATAAGCTCAAAAAGTGGACTACCATCCTTGAATGATAGCCACAACAAAAACAAACAAGACCAACCGCAGAAGGGCTTGAAGAAAAGAAATGCCATCCTCGAATGTACATTCAAAAGATCCTCGGATCTAACCCGAAACCATCCTCGAATGTAGACGCAAAGGTATACCAGCCTCGACTGATAACCAAACACAAAGCTGACCTCAGACAGACTTTGCAAAAGAGACAAACTGACCTCGATCAATAAGCTTTAAAAGTGGTCTACCATCCTCGAATAATTAACACAACAACAAAACCAACCTCAGAAGAACTTGAAGAAAATAATGCCATCCTCGAATGACAATTCTCAAAAGATCCTCGGATCTAACACGAAACCATCCTCGAATGGAGATGCAAAGGTATACTAGTCTCGACTGATAACCAAACACAAAGCTGACCTCAGACAGACTTTGAAAACGAGACAAACTGACCTCGATTAATAAGCTCAAAAAGTGGACTACCATCCTCGAATAATAGCCACAACAACAAGACCAACCTCAGAAGTACTTGAAGAAAAGAATGCCATCCTCGAATGACAATTCTCAAAAGATCCTAGGATCTAACACAAAACCATCCTCGAATGGAGACACAAAGGTATACCAACCTCGAATGATAACCAAACACAAAGCTGACCTCAGACAGACTTTGCAAAAGAGACAAACTGACCTCAATCAATAAGCTCAAAAAGTGGACTACCATCCTCGAATGATAGCCACAACAAAAACAAACATGACCAACCACAAAAGGACTTGAAGAAAAGAAATGCCATCCTCGAATGACAATTCAAAAGATCCTCGGATCTAACACGAAACCATCCTTGAATGGAGACGCAAAGGTATACCAGCCTCGATTGATAACCAAACACAAAGCTGACCTCAGACAGACTTTGCAAATGAGACAAACTGACCTCGATCAATAAGCTCAAAAAGTGGACTACCATCCTCGAATGATAGCCACAACAAAAACAAACAAGACCAACCGAAGAAGGGCTTGAAGAAAAGAAATGCCATCCTCGAATGAACATTCAAAAGATCCTCGGATCTAACCCGAAACCATCCTCGAATGGAGATGCAAAGGTATACCAGCCTCGACTGATAAACAAACACAAAGCTGACCTCAGACAGACTTTGCAAAAGAG
The DNA here is from genome assembly GCA_963966055.1 of Lathyrus aphaca. NCBI lineage: Eukaryota > Viridiplantae > Streptophyta > Magnoliopsida > Fabales > Fabaceae > Lathyrus > Lathyrus aphaca. The sequence continues at coordinate 230,883,347 of OZ014522.1, forward strand.
ACAAACTGACCTCGATCAATAAGCTTTAAAAGTGGTCTACCATCCTCGAATAATTGCCACAACAACAAGACCAACCTCAGAAGAACTTAAAGAAAAGAATGCCATCCTCGAATGACAATTCTCAAAAGATCCTCGGATCTAACACGAAACCATCCTCGAATGGAGATGCAAAGGTATACCAGCCTCGACTGATAACCAAACACAAAGCTGACCTCAGACAAACTTTGCAAGAGAGACAAACTGAACTCGATCAATAAGCTCAAAAAGTGGACTACCGTCCTCGAATAATAGCCACAACAACAAGACCAACCGCAGAAGGACTTGAAGAAAAGAAATGCCATCCTCGAATGACAATTCAAAAGATCCTCGGATCTAACACGAAACCATCCTCGAATGGAGATGCAAAGGTATACCAGCCTCGAATGATAACCAAACACAAAGCTGACCTCAGACAGACTTTGCAAGAGAGACAAACTGACCTCAATCAATAAGCTCAAAAAGTGGACTATCATCCTCGAATAATAGCCACAACAAAAACAAACAAGACCAACCGCAGAAGGGCTTGAAGAAAAGAAATGCCATCCTCGAATGAAAATTCAAAAGATCCTCGGATCTAACCCGAAACCATCCTCGAATGGAGACGCAAAGGTATACCAGCCTCGACTGATAACCAAACACAAAGCTGACCTCAGACAGACTTTGCAAAAGAGACAAACTCACCTCGATCAATAAGCTCAAAAAGTGGACTACCATCCTCGAATGATAGCCACAACAAAAACAAACAAGACCAACAGCAGAAGGGCTTGAAGAAAAGAAATTCCATCCTCGAATGACAATTCTCAAAAGATCCTCGGATCTAACACGAAACCATCCTCGAATGGAGATGCAAAGGTATACTAGCCTCGACTGATAACCAAACACAAAGCTGACCTCAGACAAACTTTGCAAGAGAGACAAACTGAACTCGATCAATAAGCTCAAAAAGTGGACTACCATCCTCGAATAATAGCCACAACAACAAGACCAATCGCAGAAGGACTTGAAGAAAAGAAATGCCATCCTCGAATGACAATTCAAAAGATCCTCGGATCTAACACGAAACCATCCTCGAATGGAGATGCAAAGGTATACCAGCCTCGAATGATAACCAAACACAAAGCTGACCTCAGACAGACTTTGCAAGAGAGACAAACTGACCTCAATCAATAAGCTCAAAAAGTGGACTATCATCCTCGAATAATAGCCACAACAAAAACAAACAAGACCAACCGCAGAAGGGCTTGAAGAAAAGAAATGCCATCCTCGAATGAAAATTCAAAAGATCCTCGGATCTAACCCGAAACCATCCTCGAATGGAGACGCAAAGGTATACCAGCCTCGACTGATAACCAAACACAAAGCTGACCTCAGACAGACTTTGCAAAAGAGACAAACTGACCTCGATCAATAAGCTCAAAAAGTGGACTACCATCCTCGAATGATAGCCACAACAAAAACAAACAAGACCAACCGCAGAAGGGCTTGAAGAAAAGAAATGCCATCCTCGAATGTACATTCAAAAGATCCTCGGATCTAACCCGAAACCATCCTCGAATGTAGACGCAAAGGTATACCAGCCTCGACTGATAACCAAACACAAAGCTGACCTCAGACAGACTTTGCAAAAGAGACAAACTGACCTCGATCAATAAGCTTTAAAAGTGGTCTACCATCCTCGAATAATTAACACAACAACAAAACCAACCTCAGAAGAACTTGAAGAAAATAATGCCATCCTCGAATGACAATTCTCAAAAGATCCTCGGATCTAACATGAAACCATCCTCGAATGGAGATGCAAAGGTATACTAGTCTCGACTGATAACCAAACACAAAGCTGACCTCAGACAGACTTTGAAAACGAGACAAAATGACCTCGATTAATAAGCTCAAAAAGTGGACTACCATCCTCGAATAATAGCCACAACAACAAGACCAACCTCAGAAGTACTTGAAGAAAAGAATGCCATCCTCGAATGACAATTCTCAAAAGATCCTAGGATCTAACACAAAACCATCCTCGAATGGAGACACAAAGGTATACCAACCTCGAATGATAACCAAACACAAAGCTGACCTCAGACAGACTTTGCAAAAGAGACAAACTGACCTCAATCAATAAGCTCAAAAAGTGGACTACCATCCTCGAATGATAGCCACAACAAAAACAAACATGACCAACCACAAAAGGACTTGAAGAAAAGAAATGCCATCCTCGAATGACAATTCAAAAGATCCTCGGATCTAACACGAAACCATCCTCGAATGGAGACGCAAAGGTATACCAGCCTCGATTGATAACCAAACACAAAGCTGACCTCAGACAGACTTTGCAAGAGACACAAACTGACCTCAATCAATAAGCTCAAAAAGTGGACTATCATCCTCGAATAATAGCCACAACAAAAACAAACAAGACCAACCGCAGAAGGGCTTGAAGAAAAGAAATGCCATCCTCGAATGAAAATTCAAAAGATCCTCGGATCTAACACGAAACCATCCTCGAATGGAGACGCAAAGGTATACCAGCCTCGATTGATAACCAAACACAAAGCTGACCTCAGACAGACTTTGCAAGAGAGACAAACTGACCTCAATCAATAAGCTCAAAAAGTTGACTATCATCCTCGAATAATAGCCACAACAACAAGACCAACCTCAGAAGGACTTGAAGAAAAGAATGCCATCCTTGAATGACAATTCTCATAAGATCCTCGGATCTAACACGAAACCATCCTCGAATGGAGATGCAAAGCTATACCAGCCTCGACTGATAACCAAACACAAAGCTGACCTCAGACAAACTTTGCAAGAGAGACAAACTGACCTCAATCAATAAGCTCAAAAAGTGGACTACCATCCTCGAATGATAGCCACAACAAAAACAAACAAGACCAACCGCAGAAGGACTTGAAGAAAAGAAATGCCATCCTCGAATGACAATTCAAAAGATCCTCGGATCTAACACGAAACCATCCTCGAATGGAGACGCAAAGGTATACCACCCTCGATTGATAACAAAACACAAAGCTGACCTCAGACAGACTTTGCAAGAGAGACAAACTGACCTCAATCAATAAGCTCAAAAAGTGGACTACCATCCTCGAATAATAGCCACAACAACAAGACCATCCTCAGAAGGACTTAAAGAAAAGAACGCCATCCTCGAATGACAATTTTCAAAAGATACTTGGATCTAACACGAAACCATCTTCGAATGGAGATGTAAAGGTATACCAGCCTCGACTGATTACCAAACACAAAGCTGACCTCAGACAAACTTTGAAAACGAGGCAAACTGACCTCGATCAATAAGCTCAAAAAGTGGACTACCATCCTCGAATAATAGCCATAACAACAAGACCAACCTCAGAAGTACTTGAAGAAAAGAATGCCATCCTCGAATGATAATTCTCAAAAGATCCTCGGATCTAACACGAAACCATCCTCGAATGGAGATGCAAAGGTATACTAGCCTCGACTGATAACCAAACACAAAGCTGACCTCAGACAAACTTTGCAAGAGAGACAAACTGACCTCAATCAATAAGCTCAAAAAGTGGACTACCATCCTCGAATAATAGCCACAACAAAAACAAACAAGACCAACCGGAGAGGGACTTGAAGAAAAGAAATGCCATCCTCGAATGACAATTCAAAAGATCCTCGAATCTAAAACGAAACCATCCTCGAATGGAGACGCAAAGGTATACCAGCCTCGATTGATAACCAAACACAAAGCTGACCTCAAACAGACTTTGCAAAAGAGACAAACTGACCTCGATCAATAAGCTCAAAAAGTGGACTACCATCCTCGAATGATAGCCACAACAAAAACAAACAAGACCAACCGCAGAAGGGCTTGAAGAAAAGAAATGCCATCCTCGAATGAACATTCAAAAGATCCTCGGATCTAACCCGAAACCATCCTCGAATGGAGACGCAAAGGTATACCAGCCTCGACTGATAACCAAACACAAAGCTGACCTCAGACAGACTTTGCAAAAGAGACATACTGACCTCGATCAATAAGCTTTAAAAGTGGACTACCATCCTCGAATAATTGCCACAACAACAAGACCAACCTCAGAAGAACTTGAAGAAAAGAATGCCATCCTCGAATGACAATTCTCAAAAGATCCTCGGATCTAACACAAAACCATCCTCGAATGGAGATGCAAAGGTATACTAGCCTCGACTGGTAACCAAACTCAAAGCTGACCTTAGACAAACTTTGCAAGAGAGACAAACTGACCTCAATCAATAAGCTCAAAAAGTGGACTACCATCCTCGAATGATAGCCACAACAAAAACACACAAGACCAACCGCAGAAGGACTTGAAGAAAAGAAATGCCATCCTCGAATGACAATTCAAAAGATCCTCGGATCTAAAACGAAACCATCCTCAAATGGAGACGCAAAGGTATACCAGCCTCGATTGATAACCAAACACAAAGCTGACCTCAAATAGACATTGCAAGAGAGACAAACTAACCTCAATCAATAAGCTCAAAAGTGGACTATCATCCTCGAATAATAGCCACAACAAAAACAAACAAGACACACCGCAGAGAAGAAAAGAAATGCCATCCTCGAATGAAAATTCAAAAGATCCTCGGATCTTACACGAAACCATCCTCGAATCGAGACACAAAGGTATACCATCCTCGACTGATAACCAAACACAAAGCTGACCTCAGACAGACTTTGAAAACGAGACAAACTGACCTCGATTAATAAGCTCAAAAAGTTGACTACCATCCTCGAATAATAGCCACAACAACAAGACCAACCTCAGAAGTACTTGAAGAAAAGAATGCCATCCTCGAATGACAATTCTCAAAAGATCCTAGGATCTAACACAAAACCATCCTCGAATGGAGACACAAAGGTATACCAGCTTCGAATGATAACCAAACACAAAGCTGACCTCAGACAGACATTGCAAAAGAGACAAACTGACCTCAATCAATAAGCTCAAAAAGTGGACTACCATCCTCGAATGATAGCCACAACAAAAACAAACATGACCAACCGCAAAAGGACTTGAAGAAAAGAAATTCCATCCTCGAATGACAATTCAAAAGATCCTCGGATCTAACACGAAACCATCCTCGAATGGAGACGCAAAGGTATTCCAGCCTCGACTGATAACCAAACACAAAGCTGACCTCAGACAGACTTTGCAAAATAGACAAACTGACCTCAATCAATAAGCTCAAAAAGTGGACTACCATCCTCGAATAATTGCCACAACAACAAGACCAACCTCAGAAGGACTTGAAGAAAAGAATGCCATCCTCGAATGACAATTCTCAAAAGATCCTCGGATCTAACACGAAACCATCCTCGAATGGAGATGCAAAGGTATACTAGCCTCGACTGATAACCAAACACAAAGCTGACCTCAGACAAACTTTGCAAGAGAGACAAACTGACCTCAATCAATAAGCTCAAAAAGTGGAATACCATCCTCGAATGATAGCCACATCAAAAACAAACAAGACCAACCGCAGAAGGACTTGAAGAAAAGAAATGCCATCCTCGAATGACAATTCAAAAGATCCTCGGATCTAAAACGAAACCATCCTCGAATGGAGATGCAAAGGTATACCAGCCTCGATTGATAACCAAACACAAAGCTGACCTCTAACAGACTTTGCAAGAGAGACAAACTGACCTCAATCAATAAGCTCAAAAAGTGGACTATCATCCTCGAATAATAGCCACAACAAAAACAAACAAGACACACCGTAGAAGGGCTTGAATAAAAGAAATGCCATCCTCGAATGAAAATTCAAAAGATCCTCGGATCTTACACGAAACCATCCTCGAATCGAGACGCAAAGGTATACCATCCTCGACTGATAACCAAACACAAAGCTGACCTCAGACAGACTTTGAAAACGAGACAAACTGACCTCGATCAATAAACTCAAAAAGTGGACTACCATCCTCGAATAATAGCCACAACAACAAGACCAACCTCAGAAGGATTTGAAGAAAAGTATGCCATCCTCGAATGACAATTCTCAAAAGATCCTCGGATCTAACACGAAACCATCCTCGAATGGAGACGCAAAGGTATACCAGCCTCGATTGATAACCAAACACAAAGCTGACCTCAGACAGACTTTGCAAAAGAGACAAACTGACCTCGATTAATAAGCTCAAAAAGTGGACTACCATCCTCGAATAATAGCCACAACAAAAAAAAAACAAGACCAACCGCAGAAGGGCTTGAAGAAAAGAAATGCCATCCTCGAATGAAAATTCAAAAGATCCTCGGATCTAACCCGAAACCATCCTCGAATGGAGACGCAAAGGTATACCAGCCTCGACTGATAACCAAACACAAAGCTGACCTCAGACAGACTTTGCAAAATAGACAAACTGACCTCGATCAATAAGCTCAAAAAGTGGACTACCATCCTCGAATAATTGCCACAACAACAAGACCAACCTCAGAAGGACTTGAAGAAAAGAATGCCATCCTCGAATGACAATTCTCAAAATATCCTCGGATCTAACACGAAACCATCCTCGAATGGAGATGCAAAGGTATACTAGCCTCGACTGATAACCAAACACAAAGCTGACCTCAGACAAACTTTGCAAGAGATACAAACTGACCTCAATCAATAAGCTCAAAAAGTGGACTACCATCCTCGAATGATAGCCACAACAAAAACAAACAAGACCAAACGCAGAAGGACTTGAAGAAAAGAAATGCCATGCTCGAATGACAATTCAAAAGATCCTCGGATCTAAAACGAAACCATCCTCGAATGGAGATGCAAAGGTATACCAGCCTCGATTGATAACCAAACACAAAGCTGACCTCTAACAGACTTGTCAAGAGAGACAAACTAACCTCAATCAATAAGCTCAAAAAGTGGTCTATCATCCTCGAATAATAGCCACAACAAAAACAAACAAGACACACCGCATAAGGGCTTGAAGAAAAGAAATGCCATCCTCGAATGAAAATTCAAAAGATCCTCGGATCTTACACGAAACCATCCTCGAATCGAGACGCAAAGGTATACCATCCTCGACTGATAACCAAACACAAAGCTGACCTCAGACAGACTTTGAAAACGAGACAAACTGACCTCGATCAATAAGCTCAAAAAGTGGACTACCATCCTCGAATAATAGCCACAACAACAAGACCAACCTCAGAAGGACTTGAAGAAAAGTATGCCATCCTCGAATGACAATTCTCAAAAGATCCTCGGATATAAAACGAAACCATCCTCGAATGGAGACGCAAAGTTATACCAGCCTCGACTGATAACCAAACACAAAGCTGACCTCAGACTGACTTTGCAAAAGAGACAAACTGACCTCGATTAATAAGCTCAAAAAGTGGACTACCATCCTCGAATAATAGCCACACAAAAAAAAATACAAGACCAACCGCAGAAGGACTTGAAGAAAAGAATGCCATCCTCGAATGACAATTCTCAAAAGATCCTCGAATATAACACGAAACCATCCTCGAATGGAGACGCAAAGGTATACCAGCCTCGACTGATAACCAAACACAAAGCTGACCTCAGACAGACTTTGCAAAAGAGACAAACAGACCTCGATCAATAAGCTCAAAAAGTGGACTACCATCCTCCGATGATAGCCACAACAAAAACAAACAAGACCAACCGCAGAAGGACTTGAAGAAAAGAAATGCCATCCTCGAATGACAATTCAAAAGATCCTCGGATCTAAAATGAAACCATCCTCAAATGGAGACGCAAAGGTATACCAGCCTCGATTGATAACCAAACACAAAGCTGACCTCAAACAGACATTGCAAGAGAGACAAACTAACCTCAATCAATAATCTCAAAAAGTGGACTATCATCCTCGAATAATAGCCACAACAAAAACAAACAAGACACACCGCAGAAGGGCTAGAAGAAAAGAAATGCCATCCTCGAATGAAAATTCAAAAGATCCTCGGATCTTACACGAAACCATCCTCGAATCGAGACGCAAAGGTATACCATCCTCGACTGATAACCAAACACAAAGCTGACCTCAGACAGACTTTGAAAACGAGACAAACTGACCTCGATTAATAAGCTCAAAAAGCAGACTACCATCCTCGAATAATGGCCACAACAACAAGACCAACCTCAGAAGTACTTGAAGAAAAGAATGCCATCCTCGAATGACAATTCTCAAAAGATCCTAGGATCTAACACAAAACCATCCTCGAATGGAGACACAAAGGTATACCAGCCTCGAATGATAACCAAACACAAAGCTGACCTCAGACAGACTTTGCAAAAGAGACAAACTGACCTCAATCAATAAGCTCAAAAAGTGGACTACCATCCTCGAATGATAGCCACAACAAAAACAAACATGACCAACCGCAAAAGGACTTGAAGAAAAGAAATGCCATCCTCGAATGACAATTCAAAAGATCCTCGGATCTAACACGAAACCATCCTCGAATGGAGACGCAAAGGTATACCAGCCTCGATTGATAACCAAACACAAAGCTGACCTCAGACAGACTTTGCAAGAGAGACAAACTGACCTCAATCAATAAGCTCAAAAAGTGGACTATCATCCTCGAATAATAGCCACAACAAAAACAAACAAGACCAACCGCAGAAGGGCTTGAAGAAAAGAAATGCCATCCTCGAATGAAAATTCAAAAGATCCTCGGATCTAACCCGAAACCATCCTCGAATGGAGACGCAAAGGTATACCAGCCTTGACTGATAACCAAACACAAAGCTGACCTCAGACAGACTTTGCAAAAGAGACAAACTGACCTCGATCAATAAGCTCAAAAAGTGGACTACCATCCTCGAATAATTGCCACAACAACAAGACCAACCTCAGAAGGACTTGAAGAAAAGAATGCCATCCTCGAATGACAATTCTCAAAAGATCCTCGGATCTAACATGAAACCATCCTCGAATGGAGATGCAAAGGTATACTAGCCTCGACTGATAACCAAACACAAAGCTGACCTCAGACAAACTTTGCAAGAGAGACAAACTGACCTCAATCAATAAGCTCAAAAAGTGGACTACCATCCTCGAATGATAGCCACAACAAAAACAAACAAGACCAACCGCAGAAGGACTTGAAGAAAAGAAATGCCATCCTCGAATGACAATTCAAAAGATCCTCGGATCTAAAACGAAACCATCCTCGAATGGAGATGCAAAGGTATACCAGCCTCGATTGATAACCAAACACAAAGCTGACCTCTAACAGACTTTGCAAGAGAGACAAACTGACCTCAATCAATAAGCTCAAAAAGTGGACTATCATCCTCGAATAATAGCCACAACAAAAACAAACAAGACACACCGCAGAAGGGCTTGAAGAAAAGAAATGCCATCCTCGAATGAAAATTCAAAAGATCCTCAGATCTTACACGAAACCATCCTCGAATCGAGACGCAAAGGTATACCATCCTCGACTGATAACCAAACACAAAGCTGACCTCAGACAGACTTTGAAAACGAGACAAACTGACCTCGATCAATAAGCTCAAAAAGTGGACTACCATCCTCGAATAATAGCCACAACAACAAGACCAACCTCAGAAGGACTTGAAGAAAAGTATGCCATCCTCGAATGACAATTCTCAAAAGATCCTCGGATCTAACACGAAACCATCCTCGAATGGAGACGCAAAGGTATACCAGCCTCGACTGATAACCAAACACAAAGCTGACCTCAAACAGACTTTGCAAAAGAGACAAACTGACCTCGATTAATAAGCTCAAAAAGTGGACTACCATCCTCGAATGATAGCCATAACAAAAACAAACAAGACCAACCGCAGAAGGACTTGAAGAAAAGAAATGCCATCCTCGAATGACAATTCAAAAGATCCTCGGATCTAAAACGAAACCATCCTCGAATGGAGATGCAAAGGTATACCAGCCTCCATTGATAACCAAACACAAAGCTGACCTCAGACAGACTTTGCAAGAGAGACAAACTGATCTCAATCAATAAGCTCAAAAAGTGGACTATCATCCTCGAATAATAGCCACAACAAAAACAAACAAGACCAACCGCAGAAGGGCTTGAAGAAAAGAAATGCCATCCTCGAATGAAAATTCAAAAGATCCTCGGATCTAACTCGAAACCATCCTCGAATGGAGACGCAAAGGTATACCAGCCTTGACTAATAACCAAACACAAAGCTGACCTCAGACAGACTTTGCAAAAGAGACAAACTGACCTCGATCAATAAGCTCAAAAAGTGGACTACCATCCTCGAATAATTGCCGCAACAACAAGACCAACCTCAGAAGGACTTGAAGAAAAGAATGCCATCCTCGAATGACAATTCTCAAAAGATCCTCGGATCTAACATGAAACCATCCTCGAATGGAGATGCAAAGGTATACTAGCCTCGACTGATAACCAAACACAAAGCTGACCTCAGACAAACTTTGCAAGAGAGACAAACTGACCTCAATCAATAAGCTCAAAAAGTGGACTACCATCCTCGAATGATAGCCACAACAAAAACAAACAAGACCAACCGCAGAAGGACTTGAAGAAAAGAAATGCCATCCTCGAATGACAATTCAAAAGATCCTCGGATCTAAAACGAAACCATCCTCGAATGGAGATGCAAAGGTATACCAGCCTCGACTGATAACCAAACACAAAGCTGACCTCTAACAGACTTTGCAAGAGAGACAAACTGACCTCAATCAATAAGCTCAAAAAGTGGACTATCATCCTCGAATAATAGCCACAACAAAAACAAACAAGACACACCGCAGAAGGGCTTGAAGAAAAGAAATGCCATCCTCGAATGAAAATTCAAAAGATCCTCGGATCTTACACGAAACCATCCTCGAATCGAGACGCAAAGGTATACCATCCTCGACTGATAACCAAACACAAAGCTGACCTCAGACAGACTTTGAAAACGAGACAAACTGACCTCGATCAATAAGCTCAAAAAGTGGACTACCATCCTCGAATAATAGCCACAACAACAAGACCAACCTCAGAAGGACTTGAAGAAAAGTATGCCATCCTCGAATGACAATTCTCAAAAGATCCTCGGATCTAACACGAAACCATCCTCGAATGGAGACGCAAAGGTATACCAGCCTCGACTGATAACCAAACACAAAGCTGACCTCAAACAGACTTTGCAAAAGAGACAAACTGACCTCGATTAATAAGCTCAAAAAGTGGACTACCATCCTCGAATGATAGCCATAACAAAAACAAACAAGACCAACCGCAGAAGGACTTGAAGAAAAGAAATGCCATCCTCGAATGACAATTCAAAAGATCCTCGGATCTAAAACGAAACCATCCTCGAATGGAGATGCAAAGGTATACCAGCCTCCATTGATAACCAAACACAAAGCTGACCTCAGACAGACTTTGCAAGAGAGACAAACTGATCTCAATCAATAAGCTCAAAAAGTGGACTATCATCCTCGAATAATAGCCACAACAAAAACAAACAAGACCAACCGCAGAAGGGCTTGAAGAAAAGAAATGCCATCCTCGAATGAAAATTCAAAAGATCCTCGGATCTAACTCGAAACCATCCTCGAATGGAGACGCAAAGGTATACCAGCCTTGACTAATAACCAAACACAAAGCTGACCTCAGACAGACTTTGCAAAAGAGACAAACTGACCTCGATCAATAAGCTCAAAAAGTGGACTACCATCCTCGAATAATTGCCACAACAAAAAGACCAACCTCAGAAGGACTTGAAGAAAAGAATGCCATCCTCGAATGACAATTCTCAAAAGATCCTCGGATCTAACACGAAACCATCCTCAAATGGAGATGCAAAGGTATACTAGCCTCGACTGATAACCAAACACAAAGCTGACCTCAGACAAACTTTGCAAGAGAGACAAACTGACCTCAATCAATAAGCTCAAAAAGTGGACTACCATCCTCGAATGATAGCCACAACAAAAACAAACAAGACCAACCGCAGAAGGACTTGAAGAAAAGAAATGCCATCCTCGAATGACAATTCAAAAGATCCTCGGATCTAAAACGAAACCATCCTCGAATGGAGATGCAAAGGTATACCAGCCTCGATTGATAACCAAACACAAAGCTGACCTCTAACAGACTTTGCAAGAGAGACAAACTAACCTCAATCAATAAGCTCAAAAAGTGGACTATCATCCTCGAATAATAGCCACAACAAAAACAAACAAGACACACCGCAGAAGGGCTTGAAGAAAAGAAATGCCATCCTCGAAAGAAAATTCAAAAGATCCTCGGATCTTACACGAAACCATCCTCGAATCGAGACGCAAAGGTATACCATCCTCGACTGATAACCAAACACAAAGCTGACCTCAGACAGACTTTGAAAACGAGACAAACTGACCTCGATCAATAAGCTCAAAAAGTGGACTACCATCCTCGAATAATAGCCACAACAACAAGACCAACCTCAGAAGGACTTGAAGAAAAGTATGCCATCCTCGAATGACAATTCTCAAAAGATCCTCGGATCTAACACGAAACCATCCTCGAATGGAGACGCAAAGGTATACCAGCCTCGACTGATAACCAAACACAAAGCTGACCTCAAACAGACTTTGCAAAAGAGACAAACTGACCTCGATTAATAAGCTCAAAAAGTGGACTACCATCCTCGAATGATAGCCACAACAAAAACAAACAAGACCAACCGCAGAAGGACTTGAAGAAAAGAAATGCCATCCTCGAATGACAATTCAAAAGATCCTCGGATCTAAAACGAAACCATCCTCGAATGGAGATGCAAAGGTATACCAGCCTCGATTGATAACCAAACACAAAGCTGACCTCTAACAGACTTGTCAAGAGAGACAAACTAACCTCAATCAATAATCTCAAAAAGTGGACTATCATCCTCGTATAATAGCCACAACAAAAACAAACAAGACACACCGCAGAAGGGCTTGAAGAAAAGAAATGCCATCCTCGAATGAAAATTCAAAAGATCCTCGGATCTTACACGAAACCATCCTCGAATCGAGACGCAAAGGTATACCATCCTCGACTGATAACCAAACACAAAGCTGACCTCAGACAGACTTTGAAAACGAGTCAAACTGACCTCGATCAATAAGCTCAAAAAGTCGACTACCATCCTCGAATAATAGCCACAACAACAAGACCAACCTCAGAAGGACTTGAAGAAAAGTATACCATCCTCGAATGACAAATCTCAAAAGATCCTCGGATCTAACACGAAACCATCCTCGAATGGAGACGCAAAGGTATACCAGCCTCGACTGATAACCAAACACAAAGCTGACCTCAGACAGACTTTGCAAAAGAGACAAACTGACCTCGATTAATAAGCTCAAAAAGTGGACTACCATCCTCGAATAATAGCCACAACAAAAAAAAAACAAGACCAACCGCAGAAGGACTTGAAGAAAAGAATGCCATCCTCGAATGAAAATTCTCAAAAGATCCTCGAATATAACACGAAACCATCCTCGAATGGAGACGCAAAGGTATACCAGCCTCGACTGATAACCAAACACAAAGCTGACCTCAGACAGACTTTGCAAAAGAGACAAACAGACCTCGATCAATAAGCTCAAAAAGTGGACTACCATCCTCCAATGATAGCCACAACAAAAACAAACAAGACCAACCGCAGAAGGACTTGAAGAAAAGAAATGCCATCCTCGAATGACAATTCAAAAGATCCTCGGAGCTAAAACGAAACCATCCTCAAATGGAGACGCAAAGGTATACCAGCCTCGATTGATAACCAAACACAAAGCTGACCTCAACAAGACATTGCAAGAGAGACAAACTAACCTCAATCAATAATCTCAAAAAGTGGACTATCATCCTCGAATAATAGCCACAACAAAAACAAACAAGACCAACCGCAGAAGGGCTTGAAGAAAAGAAATGCCATCCTCGAATGAAAATTCAAAAGATCCTCGGATCTAACCCGAAACCATCCTCGAATGGAGACGCAAAGGTATACCAGCCTCGACTGATAACCAAACACAAAGCTGACCTCAGACAGACTTTGAAAACGAGACAAACTGACCACGATTAATAAGCTCAAAAAGTGGACTACCATCCTCGAATAATAGCCACAACAAAAAGACCAACCTCAGAAGTACTTGAAGAAAAGAATGCCATCCTCGAATGACAATTCTCAAAAGATCCTAGGATCTAACACAAAACCATCCTCGAATGGAGACACAAAGGTATACCAGCCTCGAATGATAACCAAACACAAAGCTGACCTCAGACAGACTTTGCAAAAGAGACAAACTGACCTCAATCAATAAGCTCAAAAAGTGGACTACCATCCTCGAATGATAGCCACAACAAAAACAAACATGACCAACCGCAAAAGGACTTGAAGAAAAGAAATGCCATCCTCGAATGACAATTCAAAAGATCCTCGGATCTAACACGAAACCATCCTCGAATGGAGACGCAAAGGTATACCAGCCTCGATTGATAACCAAACACAAAGCTGACCTCAGACAGACTTTGCAAGAGAGACAAACTGACCTCAATCAATAAGCTCAAAAAGTGGACTATCATCCTCGAATAATAGCCACAACAAAAACAAACAAGACCAACCGCAGAAGGGCTTGAAGAAAAGAAATGCCATCCTCGAATGAAAATTCAAAAGATCCTCGGATCTAACCCGAAACCATCCTCGAATGGAGACGCAAAGGTATACCAGCCTCGACTGATAACCAAACACAAAGCTGACCTCAGACAGACTTTGCAAAAGAGACAAACTGACCTCGATCAATAAGCTCAAAAAGTGGACTACCATCCTCGAATAATTGCCACAACAACAAGACCAACCTCAGAAGGACTTGAAGAAAAGAATGCCATCCTCGAATGACAATTCTCAAAAGATCCTCGGATCTAACACGAAACCATCCTCGAATGGAGATGCAAAGGTATACTAGCCTCGACTGATAACCAAACACAAAGCTGACCTCAGACAAACTTTGCAAGAGAGACAAACTGACCTCAATCAATAAGCTCAAAAAGTGGACTACCATCCTCGAATGATAGCCACAACAAAAACAAACAAGACCAACCGCAGAAGGACTTGAAGAAAAGAAATGCCATCCTCGAATGACAATTCAAAAGATCCTCGGATATAAAACGAAATCATCCTCGAATGGAGATGCAAAGGTATACCAGCCTCGATTGATAACCAAACACAAAGCTGACCTCTAACAGACTTTGCAAGAGAGACAAACTAACCTCAATCAATAAGCTCAAAAAGTGGACTATCATCCTCGAATAATAGCCACAACCAAAACAAACAAGACACACCGCAGAAGGGCTTGAAGAAAAGAAATGCCATCCTCGAATGAAAATTCAAAAAATCCTCGGATCTTACACGAAACCATCCTCGAATCGAGACGCAAAGGTATACCATGCTCGACTGATAACCAAACACAAAGCTGACCTCAGACAGACTTTGAAAACGAGACAAACTGACCTCGATCAATAAGCTCAAAAAGTGGACTACCATCCTCGAATAATAGCCACAACAACAAGACCAACCTCAGAAGGACTTGAAGAAAAGTATGCCATCCTCGAATGACAATTCTCAAAAGATCCTCGGATCTAACACGAAACCATCCTCGAATGGAGACGCAAAGGTATACCACCCTCGACTGATAACCAAACACAAAGCTGACCTCAAACAGACTTTGCAAAAGAGACAAACTGACCTCGATTAATAAGCTCAAAAAGTGGACTACCATCCTCGAATGATAGCCACAACAAAAACAAACAAGACCAACCGCAGAAGGACTTGAAGAAAAGAAATGCCATCCTCGAATGACAATTCAAAAGATCCTCGGATCTAAAACGAAACCATCCTCGAATGGAGATGCAAAGGTATACCAGGCTCGAATGATAACCAAACACAAAGCTGACCTCAGACAGACTTTGCAAAAGAGACAAACTGACCTCAATCAATAAGCTCAAAAAGTGGACTTCCATCCTCGAATGATAGCCACAACAAAAACAAACATGACCAACCGCAAAAGGACTTGAAGAAAAGAAATGCCATCCTCGAATGACAATTCAAAAGATCCTCGGATCTAACACGAAACCATCCTCGAATGGAGACGCAAAGGTATACCAGCCTCGATTGATAACCAAACACAAAGCTGACCTCAGACAGACTTTGCAAGAGAGACAAACTGACCTCAATCAATAACCTCAAAAAGTGGACTATCATCCTCGAATAATAGCCACAACAAAAACAAACAAGACCAACCGCACAAGGGCTTGAAGAAAAGAAATGCCATCCTCGAATGAAAATTCAAAAGATCCTCGGATCTAACCCGAAACCATCCTCGAATGGAGACGCAAAGGTATACCAGCCTCGACTGATAACCAAACACAAAGCTGACCTCAGACAGACTTTGCAAAAGAGACAAACTGACCTCGATCAATAAGCTCAAAAAGTGGACTACCATCCTCGAATAATTGCCACAACAACAAGACCAACCTCAGAAGGACTTGAAGAAAAGAATGCCATCCTCGAATGACAATTCTCAAAAGATCCTCGGATCTAACACGAAACCATCCTCGAAATTAGATGCAAAGGTATACTAGCCTCGACTGATAACCAAACACAAAGCTGACCTCAGACAAACTTTGCAAGAGAGACAAACTGACCTCAATCAATAAGCTCAAAAAGTGGACTACCATCCTCGAATGATAGCCACAACAAAAACAAACAAGACCAACCGCAGAAGGACTTGAAGAAAAGAAATGCCATCCTCGAATGACAATTCAAAAGATCCTCGGATCTAAAACGAAATCATCCTCGAATGGAGATGCAAAGGTATACCAGCCTCGATTGATAACCAAACACAAAGCTGACCTCTAACAGACTTTGCAAGAGAGACAAACTAACCTCAATCAATAAGCTCAAAAAGTGGACTATCATCCTCGAATAATAGCCACAACAAAAACAAACAAGACACACCGCAGAAGGGCTTGAAGAAAAGAAATGCCATCCTCGAATGAAAATTCAAAAGATCCTCGGATCATACACGAAACCATCCTCGAATCGAGACGCAAAGGTATACCATGCTCGACTGATAACCAAACACAAAGCTGACCTCAGACAGACTTTGAAAACGAGACAAACTGACCTCGATCAATAAGCTCAAAAAGTGGACTACCATCCTCGAATAATAGCCACAACAACAAGACCAACCTCACAAGGACATGAAGAAAAGTATGCCATCCTCGAATGACAATTCTCAAAAGATCCTCGGATCTAACACGAAACCATCCTCGAATGGAGACGCAAAGGTATACCACCCTCGACTGATAACCAAACACAAAGCTGACCTCAAACAGACTTTGCAAAAGAGACAAACTGACCTCGATTAATAAGCTCAAAAAGTGGACTACCATCCTCGAATGATAGCCACAACAAAAACAAACAAGACCAACCGCAGAAGGACTTGAAGAAAAGAAATGCCATCCTCGAATGACAATTCAAAAGATCCTCGGATCTAAAACGAAACCATCCTCGAATGGAGATGCAAAGGTATACCAGCCTCGAATGATAACCAAACACAAAGCTGACCTCAGACAGACTTTGCAAAAGAGACAAACTGACCTCAATCAATAAGCTCAAAAAGTGGACTACCATCCTCGAATGATAGCCACAACAAAAACAAACATGACCAACCGCAAAAGGACTTGAAGAAAAGAAATGCCATCCTCGAATGACAATTCAAAAGATCCTCGGATCTAACACGAAACCATCCTCGAATGGAGACGCAAAGGTATACCAGCCTCGATTGATAACCAAACACAAACCTGACCTCAGACAGACTTTGCAAGAGAGACAAACTGACTTCAATCAATAAGCTCAAAAAGTGGACTATCATCCTCGAATAATAGCCACAACAAAAACAAACAAGACCAACCGCAGAAGGGCTTGAAGAAAAGAAATGCCATCCTCGAATGAAAATTCAAAAGATCCTCGGATCTAACCCGAAACCATCCTCGAATGGAGACGCAAAGGTATACCAGCCTCGACTGATAACCAAACACAAAGCTGACCTCAGACAAACTTTGCAAAAGAGACAAACTGACCTCGATCAATAAGCTCAAAAAGTGGACTACCATCCTCGAATAATTGCCACAACAACAAGACCAACCTCAGAAGGACTTGAAGAAAAGAATGCCATCCTCGAATGACAATTCTCAAAAGATCCTCGGATCTAACACGAAACCATCCTCAAATGGAGATGCAAAGGTATACTAGCCTCGACAGAATAACCAAACACAAAGCTGACCTCAGACAAACTTTGCAAGAGAGACAAACTGACCTCAATCAATAAGCTCAAAAAGTGGACTACCATCCTCGAATGATAGCCACAACAAAAACAAACAAGACCAACCGCAGAAGGACTTGAAGAAAAGAAATGCCATCCTCGAATGACAATTCAAAAGATCCTCGGATCTAAAACGAAATCATCCTCGAATGGAGATGCAAAGGTATACCAGCCTCGATTGATAACCAAACACAAAGCTGACCTCTAACAGACTTTGCAAGAGAGACAAACTAACCTCAATCAATAAGCTCAAAAAGTGGACTATCATCCTCGAATAATAGCCACAACAAAAACAAACAAGACACACCGCAGAAGGGCTTGAAGAAAAGAAATGCCATCCTCGAATGAAAATTCAAAAGATCCTCGGAGCTTACACGAAACCATCCTCGAATCGAGACGCAAAGGTATACCATGCTCGACTGATAACCAAACACAAAGCTGACCTCAGACAGACTTTGAAAACGAGACAAACTGACCTCGATCAATAAGCTCAAAAAGTGGACTACCATCCTCGAATAATAGCCACAACAACAAGACCAACCTCAGAAGGACTTGAAGAAAAGTATGCCATCCTCGAATGACAATTCTCAAAAGATCCTCGGATCTAACACGAAACCATCCTCGAATGGAGACGCAAAGGTATACCACCCTCGACTGATAACCAAACACAAAGCTGACCTCAAACAGACTTTGCAAAAGAGACAAACTGACCTCGATTAATAAGCTCAAAAAGTGGACTACCATCCTCGAATGATAGCCACAACAAAAACAAACAAGACCAACCGCAGAAGGACTTGAAGAAAAGAAATGCCATCCTCGAATGACAATTCAAAAGATCCTCGGATCTAAAACGAAACCATCCTCGAATGGAGATGCAAAGGTATACCAGCCTCGATTGATAACCAAACACAAAGCTAACCTCTAACAGACTTTGCAAGAGAGACAAACTAACCTCAATCAATAAGCTCAAAAAGTGGAGTATCATCCTCAAATAATAGCCACAACAAAAACAAACAAGACACACCGCAGAAGGGCTTGAAGAAAAGAAATGCCATCCTCGAATGAAAATTCAAAAGATCCTCGGATCTTACACGAAACCATCCTCGAATCGAGACGCAAAGGTATACCATCCTCGACTGATAACCAAACACAAAGCTGACCTCAGGCAGACTTTGAAAACGAGACAAACTGACCTCGATCAATAAGCTCAAAAAGTGGACTACCATCCTCGAATAATAGCCACAACAACAAGACCAACCTCAGAAGGACTTGAAGAAAAGTATGCCATCCTCGAATGATAATTCTCAAAAGATCCTCGGATCTAACACGAACCCATCCTCGAATGTAGACGCAAAGGTATACCATCCTCGACTGATAACCAAACACAAAGCTGACCTCAAACAGACTTTGCAAAAGAGACAAACTGACCTCGATTAATAAGCTCAAAAAGTGGACTACCATCCTCGAATAATAGCCACAAAAAAAAAAACAAGACCAACCGCAGAAGGACTTGAAGAAAAGAATGCCATCCTCGAATGACAATTCTCAAAAGATCCTCGAATATAACACGAAACCATCCTCGAATGGAGACGCAAAGGTATACCAGCCTCGACTGATAACCAAACACAAAGCTGACCTCAGACAGACTTTGCAAAAGAGACAAACTGACCTCGATCAATAAGCTCAAAAAGTGGACTGCCATCCTCCAATGATAGCCACAACAAAAACAAACATGACCAACCGCAAAAGGACTTGAAGAAAAGAAATGCCATCCTCGAATGACAATTCAAAAGATCCTCGGATCTAACACGAAACCATCCTCGAATGGAGACGCAAAGGTATACCAGCCTCGATTGATAACCAAACACAAACCTGACCTCAGACAGACTTTGCAAGAGAGACAAACTGACTTCAATCAATAAGCTCAAAAAGTGGACTATCATCCTCGAATAATAGCCACAACAAAAACAAACAAGACCAACCGCAGAAGGGCTTGAAGAAAAGAAATGCCATCCTCGAATGAAAATTCAAAAGATCCTCGGATCTAACCCGAAACCATCCTCGAATGGAGACGCAAAGGTATACCAGCCTCGACTGATAACCAAACACAAAGCTGACCTCAGACAAACTTTGCAAAAGAGACAAACTGACCTCGATCAATAAGCTCAAAAAGTGGACTACCATCCTCGAATAATTGCCACAACAACAAGACCAACCTCAGAAGGACTTGAAGAAAAGAATGCCATCCTCGAATGACAATTCTCAAAAGATCCTCGGATCTAACACGAAACCATCCTCAAATGGAGATGCAAAGGTATACTAGCCTCGACAGAATAACCAAACACAAAGCTGACCTCAGACAAACTTTGCAAGAGAGACAAACTGACCTCAATCAATAAGCTCAAAAAGTGGACTACCATCCTCGAATGATAGCCACAACAAAAACAAACAAGACCAACCGCAGAAGGACTTGAAGAAAAGAAATGCCATCCTCGAATGACAATTCAAAAGATCCTCGGATCTAAAACGAAATCATCCTCGAATGGAGATGCAAAGGTATACCAGCCTCGATTGATAACCAAACACAAAGCTGACCTCTAACAGACTTTGCAAGAGAGACAAACTAACCTCAATCAATAAGCTCAAAAAGTGGACTATCATCCTCGAATAATAGCCACAACAAAAACAAACAAGACACACCGCAGAAGGGCTTGAAGAAAAGAAATGCCATCCTCGAATGAAAATTCAAAAGATCCTCGGAGCTTACACGAAACCATCCTCGAATCGAGACGCAAAGGTATACCATGCTCGACTGATAACCAAACACAAAGCTGACCTCAGACAGACTTTGAAAACGAGACAAACTGACCTCGATCAATAAGCTCAAAAAGTGGACTACCATCCTCGAATAATAGCCACAACAACAAGACCAACCTCAGAAGGACTTGAAGAAAAGTATGCCATCCTCGAATGACAATTCTCAAAAGATCCTCAGATCTAACACGAAACCATCCTCGAATGGAGACGCAAAGGTATACCACCCTCGACTGATAACCAAACACAAAGCTGACCTCAAACAGACTTTGCAAAAGAGACAAACTGACCTCGATTAATAAGCTCAAAAAGTGGACTACCATCCTCGAATGATAGCCACAACAAAAACAAACAAGACCAACCGCAGAAGGACTTGAAGAAAAGAAATGCCATCCTCGAATGACAATTCAAAAGATCCTCGGATCTAAAACGAAACCATCCTCGAATGGAGATGCAAAGGTATACCAGCCTCGATTGATAACCAAACACAAAGCTAACCTCTAACAGACTTTGCAAGAGAGACAAACTAACCTCAATCAATAAGCTCAAAAAGTGGAGTATCATCCTCAAATAATAGCCACAACAAAAACAAACAAGACACACCGCAGAAGGGCTTGAAGAAAAGAAATGCCATCCTCGAATGAAAATTCAAAAGATCCTCGGATCTTACACGAAACCATCCTCGAATCGAGACGCAAAGGTATACCATCCTCGACTGATAACCAAACACAAAGCTGACCTCAGGCAGACTTTGAAAACGAGACAAACTGACCTCGATCAATAAGCTCAAAAAGTGGACTACCATCCTCGAATAATAGCCACAACAACAAGACCAACCTCAGAAGGACTTGAAGAAAAGTATGCCATCCTCGAATGATAATTCTCAAAAGATCCTCGGATCTAACACGAACCCATCCTCGAATGGAGACGCAAAGGTATACCATCCTCGACTGATAACCAAACACAAAGCTGACCTCAAACAGACTTTGCAAAAGAGACAAACTGACCTCGATTAATAAGCTCAAAAAGTGGACTACCATCCTCGAATAATAGCCACAAAAAAAAAAAACAAGACCAACCGCAGAAGGACTTGAAGAAAAGAATGCCATCCTCGAATGACAATTCTCAAAAGATCCTCGAATATAACACGAAACCATCCTCGAATGGAGACGCAAAGGTATACCAGCCTCGACTGATAACCAAACACAAAGCTGACCTCAGACAGACTTTGCAAAAGAGACAAACTGACCTCGATCAATAAGCTCAAAAAGTGGACTGCCATCCTCCAATGATAGCCACAACAAAAACAAACGAGACCAACCGCAGAAGGACTTGAAGAAAAGAAATGCCATCCTCGAATGACAATTCAAAAGATCCTCGGATCTAAAACGAAACCATCCTCAAATGGAGACGCAAAGGTATACCAGCCTCCACTGATAACCAAACACAAAGCTGACCTCAAACAGACATTGCAAGAGAGACAAACTAACCTCAATCAATAAGCTCAAAAAGTGGACTATCATCCTCGAATAATAGCCACAACAAAAACAAACAAGACACACCGCAGAAGCGCTAGAAGAAAAGAAATGCCATCCTCGAATGAAAATTCAAAAGATCCTCGGATCTAACCCGAAACCATCCTCGAATCGAGACGAAAAGGTATACCATCCTCGACTGATAACCAAACACAAAGCTGACCTCAGACAGACTTTGAAAACGAGACAAACTGACCTCGATTAATAAGCTCAAAAAGTAGACTACCATCCTCGAATAATAGCCACAACAACAAGACCAACCTCAGAAGTACTTGAAGAAAAGAATGCCATCCTCGAATGACAATTCTCAAAAGATCCTAGGATCTAACACAAAACCATCCTCGAATGGAGACACAAAGGTATACCAGCCTCGAATGATAACCAAACACAAAGCTGACCTCAGACAGACTTTGCAAAAGAGACAAACTGACCTCAATTAATAAGCTCAAAAAGTGGACTACCATCCTCGAACGATAGCCACAACAAAAACAAACATGACCAACCGCAAAAGGACTTGAAGAAAAGAAATCCATCCTCGAATGACAATTCAAAAGATCCTCGGATCTAACACGAAACCATACTCGAATGGAGATGCAAAGGTATACCAGCCTCGATTGATAACCAAACACAAAGCTTACCTCAGACAGACTTTGCAAGAGAGACAAACTGACCTCAATCAATAAGCTCAAAAAGTGGACTATCATCCTCGAATAATAGCCACAACAAAAACAAACAAGACCAACCGCAGAAGGGCTTGAAGAAAAGAAATGCCATCCTCGAATGAAAATTCAAAAGATCCTCGGATCTAACCCGAAACCATCCTCGAATGGAGACGCAAAGGTATACCAGCCTCGACTGATAACCAAACACAAAGCTGACCTCAGACAGACTTTGCAAAAGAGACAAACTGACCTCGATCAATAAGCTCAAAAAGTGGACTACCATCCTCGAATAATTGCCACAACAACAAGACCAACCTCAGAAGGAATTGAAGAAAAGAATGCCATCCTCGAATGACAATTCTCAAAAGATCCTCGGATCTAACACGAAACCATCCTCGAATGGAGATGCAAAGGTATACTAGCCTCGACTGATAACCAAACACAAAGCTGACCTCAGACAATCTTTGCAAGAGAGACAAACTGACCTCAATCAATAAGCTCAAAAAGTGGACTACCATCCTCGAATGATAGCCACAAAAAAAAAAAACAAGACCAACCGCAGAAGGACTTGAAGAAAAGAAATGCCATCCTCGAATGACAATTCAAAAGATCCTCGGATCTAAAACGAAACCATCCTCGAATGGAGACGCAAAGGTATACCAGCCTCGATTGATAACCAAACACAAAGCTGACCTCTAACAGACTTTGCAAGAGAGACAAACTAACCTCAATCAATAAGCTCAAAAAGTGGACTATCATCCTCGAATAATAGCCACAACAAAAACAAACAAGACACACCGCAGAAGGGCTTGAAGAAAAGAAATGCCATCCTCGAATGAAAATTCAAAATATCCTCGGATCTTACACGAAACCATCCTCGAATCGAGACGCAAAGGTATACCATCCTCGACTGATAACCAAACACAAAGTTGACCTCAGACAGACTTTGAAAACGAGACAAACTGACCTCGATAAATAAGCTCAAAAAGTGGACTACCATCCTCGAATAATAGCCACAACAACAAGACCAACCTCAGAAGGACTTGAAGAAAAGTATGCCATCCTCGAATGACAATTCTCAAAAGATCCTCGGATCTAACACGAAACCATCCTCGAATGGAGACGCAAAGGTATACCATCCTCGACTGATAACCAAACACAAAGCTGACCTCAAACAGACTTTGCAAAAGAGACAAACTGACCTCGATTAATAAGCTCAAAAAGTGGACTACCATCCTCGAATAATAGCCACAACAAAAAAAAAACAAGACCAACCGCAGAAGGACTTGAAGAAAAGAATGCCATCCTCGAATGACAATTCTCAAAAGATCCTCGAATATAACACGAAACCATCCTCGAATGGAGACGCAAAGGTATACCAGCCTCGACTGATAACCAAACACAAAGCTGACCTCAGACAGACTTTGCAAAAGAGACAAACTGACCTCGATCAATAAGCTCAAAAAGTGGACTGCCATCCTCCAATGATAGCCACAACAAAAACATACAAGACCAACCGCAGAAGGACTTGAAGAAAAGAAATGCCATCCTCGAATGACAATTCAAAAGATCCTCGGATCTAAAACGAAACCATCCTCAAATGGAGACGCAAAGGTATACCAGCTTCCACTGATAACCAAACACAAAGCTGACCTCAAACAGACATTGCAAGAGAGACAAACTAACCTCAATCAATAAGCTCAAAAAGTGGACTATCATCCTCGAATAATAGCCACCACAAAAACAAACTTGACACACCGCAGAAGGGCTAGAAGAAAAGAAATGCCATCCTCGAATGAAAATTCAAAAGATCCTCGGATCTTACACGAAACCATCCTCGAATCGAGACGAAAAGGTATACCATCCTCGACTGATAACCAAACACAAAGCTGACCTCAGACAGACTTTGAAAACGAGACAAACTGACCTCGATTAATAAGCTCAAAAAGTGGACTACCATCCTCGAATAATAGCCATAACAACAAGACCAACCTCAGAAGTACTTGAAGAAAAGAATGCCATCCTCGAATGACAATTCTCAAAAGATCCTAGGATCTAACACAAAACCATCCTCGAATGGAGACACAAAGGTATACCAGCCTCGAATGATAACCAAACACAAAGCTGACCTCAGACAGACTTTGCAAAAGAGACAAACTGACCTCAATCAATAAGCTCAAAAAGTGGACTACCATCCTCGAACGATAGCCACAACAAAAACAAACATGACCAACCGCAAAAGGACTTGAAGAAAAGAAATGCCATCCTCGAATGACAATTCAAAAGATCCTCGGATCTAACACGAAACCATACTCGAATGGAGACGCAAAGGTATACCAGCCTCGATTGATAACCAAACACAAAGCAGACCTCAGACAGACTTTGCAAGAGAGACAAACTGACCTCAATCAATAAGCTCAAAAAGTGGACTATCATCCTCGAATAATAGCCACAACAAAAACAAACAAGACCAACCGCAGAAGGGCTTGAAGAAAAGAAATGCCATCCTCGAATGAAAATTCAAAAGATCCTCGGATCTAACCCGAAACCATCCTCGAATGGAGACGCAAAGGTATACCAGCCTCGACTGATAACCAAACACAAAGCTGACCTCAGACAGACTTTGCAAAAGAGACAAACTGACCTCGATCAATAAGCTCAAAAAGTGGACTACCATCCTCGAATAATTGCCACAACAACAAGACCAACCTCAGAAGGACTTGAAGAAAAGAATGCCATCCTCGAATGACAATTCTCAAAAGATCCTCGGATCTAACACGAAACCATCCTCGAATGGAGATGCAAAGGTATACTAGCCTCGACTGATAACCAAACACAAAGCTGACCTCAGACAAACTTTGCAAGAGAGACAAACTGACCTCAATCAATAAGCTCAAAAAGTGGACTACCATCCTCGAATGATAGCCACAAAAAAAACAAACAAGACCAACCGCAGAAGGACTTGAAGAAAAGAAATGCCATCCTCGAATGACAATTCAAAAGATCCTCGGATCTAAAACGAAACCATCCTCGAATGGAGATGCAAAGGTATACCAGCCTCGATTGATAACCAAACACAAAGCTGACCTCTAACAGACTTTGCAAGAGAGACAAACTAACCTCAATCAATAAGCTCAAAAAGTGGACTATCATCCTCGAATAATAGCCACAACAAAAACAAACAAGACACACCGCAGAAGGGCTTGAAGAAAAGAAATGCCATCCTCGAATGAAAATTCAAAATATCCTCGGATCTTACACGAAACCATCCTCGAATCGAGACGCAAAGGTATACCATCCTCGACTGATAACCAAACACAAAGCTGACCTCAGACAGACTTTGAAAACGAGACAAACTGACCTCGATCAATAAGCTCAAAAAGTGGACTACCATCCTCGAATAATAGCCACAACAACAAGACCAACCTCAGAAGGACTTGAAGAAAAGTATGCCATCCTCGAATGACAATTCTCAAAAGATCCTCGGATCTAACACGAAACCATCCTCGAATGGAGACGCAAAGGTATACCACCCTCGACTGATAACCAAACACAAATCTGACCTCAAACAGACATTGCAAAAGAGACAAACTGACCTCGATCAATAAGCTCAAAAAGTGGACTACCATCCTCGAATAATAGCCACAACAAAAAAAAACAAGACCAACCGCAGAAGGACTTGAAGAAAAGAATGCCATCCTCGAATGACAATTCTCAAAAGATCCTCGAATATAACACGAAACCATCCTCGAATGGAGACGCAAAGGTATACCAGCCTCGACTGATAACCAAACACAAAGCTGACCTCAGACAGACTTTGCAAAAGAGACAAACTGACCTCGATCAATAAGCTCAAAAAGTGGACTACCATCCTCGAATTAAAGCCACAACAAAAAAAAAACAAGACCAACCGCAGAAGGACTTGAAGAAAAGAATGCCATCCTCGAATGACAATTCTCAAAAGATCCTCGAATATAACACGAAACCATCCTCGAATGGAGACGCAAAGGTATACCAGCCTCCACTGATAACCAAACACAAAGCTGACCTCAGACAGACTTTGAAAACGAGACAAACTGACCTCGATCAATATGCTCAAAAAGTGGACTACCATCCTCGAATAATAGCCACAACAACAAGACCATCCTCAGAAGGACTTGAAGAAAAGAATGCCATCCTCGAATGACAATTCTCAAAAGATCCTTGGATCTAACACGAAACCATCTTCGAATGGAGATGCAAAGGTATACCAGCCTCAACTGATAACCAAACACAAAGCTGACCTCAGGCAGACTTTGAAAACGAGACAAACTGACCTCGATCAATAAGCTCAAAAAGTGGATTACCATCCTCGAATAATAGCCACAACAACAAGACCAACCTCAGAAGGACTTGAAGAAAAGAATGCCATCCTCGAATGACAATTCTCAAAAGATCTTCGGATCTAACACGAAACCATCCTCGAATGGAGATGCAAAGGTATACTAGCCTCGACTGATAACCAAACACGAAGCTGATCTCAGACAATCTTTGCAAGAGAGAAAAACTGACCTCAATCAATAAGCTCAAAAAGTGGACTACCATCCTCGAATGATATCCACAACAAAAACAAACAAGACCAACCTCAGAAGGACTTGAAGAAAAGAAATGCCATCCTCAAATGACAATTCAAAAGATCCTCGGATCTAAAACGAAACCATCCTTGAATGGAGACGCAAAGGTATACCAGCCTCGATTGATAACCAAACACAAAGCTGACCTTAAACAGACATTGCAAGAGAGACAAACTAACCTCAATCAATAAGCTCAAAAAGTGGACTATCATCCTCGAATAATAGCCACAACAAAAAAAAACAAGACACACCGCAGAAGGGCTTGAAGAAAAGAAATGCCATCCTCGAAAGAAAATTCAAAAGATCCTCGGATCTTACACGAAACCATCCTCGAATGGAGACGCAAAGGTATACCAGCCTCGATTGATAACCAAACACAAAGCTGACCTCAAACAGACTTTGCAAAAGAGACAAACTGACCTCGATCAATAAGCTCAAAAAGTGGACTACCATCCTCGAATGATAGCCACAACAAAAACAAACAAGACACACCGCAGAAGGGCTTGAAGAAAAGAAATTCCATCCTCGAATGAAAATTCAAAATATCCTCGGATCTTACACGAAACCATCCTCGAATCGAGACGCAAAGGTATACCATCCTCGACTGATAACCAAACACAAAGCTGACCTCAGACAGACTTTGAAAACGAGACAAACTGACCTCGATCAATAAGCTCAAAAAGTGGACTACCATCCTCGAATAATTGCCACAACAACAAGACCAACCTCAGAAGGACTTGAAGAAAAGTATGCCAACCTCGAATGACAATTCTCAAAAGATCCTCGGATCTAACACGAAACCATCCTCGAATGGAGACGCAAAGGTATACCACCCTCGACTGATAACCAAACACAAATCTGACCTCAAACAGACATTGCAAAAGAGACAAACTGACCTCGATCAATAAGCTCAAAAAGTGGACTACCATCCTCGAATAATAGCCACACAAAAAAAAAACAAGACCAACCGCAGAAGGACTTGAAGAAAAGAATGCCATCCTCGAATGACAATTCTCAAAAGATCCTCGAATATAACACGAAACCATCCTCGAATGGAGACGCAAAGGTATACCAGCCTCGACTGATAACCAAACACAAAGCTGACCTCAGACAGACTTTGCAAAAGAGACAAACTGACCTCGATCAATAAGCTCAAAAAGTGGACTACCATCCTCGAATTAAAGCCACAACAAAAAAAAAACAAGACCAACCGCAGAAGGACTTGAAGAAAGAATGCCATCCTAGAATGACAATTCTCAAAAGATCCTCGAATATAACACGAAACCATCCTCGAATGGAGACGCAAAGGTATACCAGCCTCCACTGATAACCAAACACAAAGCTGACCTCAGACAGACTTTGAAAACGAGACAAACTGACCTCGATCAATATGCTCAAAAAGTGGACTACCATCCTCGAATAATAGCCACAACAACAAGACCATCCTCAGAAGGACTTGAAGAAAAGAATGCCATCCTCGAATGACAATTCTCAAAAGATCCTTGGATCTAACACGAAACCATCTTCGAATGGAGATGCAAAGGTATACCAGCCTCAACTGATAACCAAACACAAAGCTGACCTCAGACAGACTTTGAAAACGAGACAAACTGACCTCGATCAATAAGCTCAAAAAGTGGACTACCATCCTCGAATAATAGCCACAACAACAAGACCAACCTCAGAAGTACTTGAAGAAAAGAATGCCATCCTCGAATGACAATTCTCAAAAGATCCTCGGATCTAACACGAAACCATCCTCGAATGGAGATGCAAAGGTATACTAGCCTCTACTGATAACCAAACACGAAGCTGATCTCAGACAATCTTTGCCAGAGAGACAAACTGACCTCAATCAATAAGCTCAAAAAGTGGACTACCATCCTCGAATGATAGCCACAACAAAAACAAACAAGACCAACCGCAGAAGGGCTTGAAGAAAAGAAATGCCATCTTCGAATGAACATTCAAAAGATCCTCGGATCTAACCCAAAACCATCCTCGAATGGAGACGCAAAGGTATACTAGCCTCGACTGATAACCAAACACAAAGCTGACCTCAGACAGACTTTGCAAAAGAGACAAACTGACCTCGATCAATAAGCTCAAAAAGTGGACTACCATCCTCGAATAATTGCCACAACAACAAGACCAACCTCAGAAGGACTTGAAGAAAAGAATGCCATCCTCGAATGACAATTCTCAAAAGATCCTAGGATCTAACACGAAACCATCCTCGAATGGAGACACAAAGGTATACCAGCCTCAAATGATAACCAAACATAAAGCTGACCTCAGACAAACTTTCCAAGAGAGACAAACTGACCTCAATCAATAAGCTCAAAAAGTGGACTACCATCCTCGAATGATAGCCACAACAAAAACAAACAAGACCAACCGCAGAAGGACTTGAAGAAAAGAAATGCCATCCTCGAATGACAATTCAAAAAGATCCACGGATCTAAAACGAAACCATCCTCGAATGGAGACGCAAAGGTATACCAGCCTCGATTGATAACCAAACACAAAGCTGACCTCAAACAGACTTTGCAAGAGAGACAAACTAACCTCAATCAATAAGCTCAAAAAGTGGACTATCATCCTCGAATAATAGCCACAACAAAAACAAACAAGACACACCGCAGAAGGGCTTGAAGAAAAGAAATGCCATCCTCGAATAAAAATTCAAAAGATCCTCGGATCTTACACGAAACCATCCTCGAATCGAGATGCAAAGGTATACCATCCTCGACTGATAACCAAACACAAAGCTGACCTCAGACAGACTTTGAAAACGAGACAAACTGACCTCGATCAATAAGCTCAAAAAGTGGTCTACCATCCTCGAATAATAGCCACAACAACAAGACCAACCTCAGAAGGACTTGAAGAAAAGTATGCCATCCTCGAATGACAATTCTCAAAAGATCCTCGGATCTAACACGAAACCATCCTCGAATGGAGACGCAAAGGTATACCGTCCTCGACTGATAACCAAACACAAAGCTGACATCAAACAGACTTTGCAAAAGAGACAAACTGACCTCGATTAATAAGCTCAAAAAGTGGACTATCATCCTCGAATAATAGCCACAACAAAAAAAAAACAAGACTAACCGCAGAAGGACTTGAAGAAAAGAATGCCATCCTCGAATGACAATTCTCAAAAGATCCTCGAATATAACACGAAACCATCCTCGAATGGAGACGCAAAGGTATACCAGCCTCGACTGATAACCAAACACAAAGCTGACCTCAGACAGACTTTGCAAAAGAGACAAACTGACCTCGATCAATAAGCTCAAAAAGTGGACTACCATCCTCCAATGATAGCCACAACAAAAACAAACAAGACCAACCGCAGAAGGACTTGAAGAAAAGAAATGCCATCCTCGAATGACAATTCAAAAGATCCTCGGATCTAAAACGAAACCATCCTCAAATGGAGATGCAAAGGTATACCAGCCTCCACTGATAACCAAACACAAAGCTGTCCTCAAACAGACATTGCAAGAGAGACAAACTAACCTCAATCAATAAGCTCAAAAAGTGGACTATCATCCTCGAATAATAGCCACAACAAAAACAAACAAGACACACCGCAGAAGGGCTTGAAGAAAAGAAATGCCATCCTCGAATGAAAATTCAAAAGATCCTCGGATCTTACACGAAACCATCCTCGTATCGAGACGCAAAGGTATACCATCCTCGACTGATAACCAAACACAAAGCTGACCTCAGACAAGACTTTGAAAACGAGACAAACTGACCTCGATTAATAAGCTCAAAAAGTGGACTACCATCCTCGAATAATAGCCACAACAACAAGACCAACCTCAGAAGTACTTGAAGAAAAGAATGCCATCCTCGAATGACAATTCTCAAAAGATCCTAGGATCTAACACAAAACCATCCTCGAATGGAGACACAAAGGTATACCAGCCTCGAATGATAACCAAACACAAAGCTGACCTCAGACAGACTTTGCAAAAGAGACAAACTGACCTCAATCAATAAGCTCAAAAAGTGGACTACCATCCTCGAATGATAGCCACAACAAAAACAAACATGACCAACCGCAAAAGGACTTGAAGAAAAGAAATGCCATCCTCGAATGACAATTCAAAAGATCCTTGGATCTAACACGAAACCATCCTCGAATGGAGACACAAAGGTATACCAGCCTCGATTGATAACCAAACACAAAGCTGACCTCAGACAGACTTTGCAAGAGAGACAAACTGACCTCAATCAATAAGCTCAAAAAGTGGACTATCATCCTCGAATAATAGCCCCAACAAAAACAAACAAGACCAACCGCAGAAGGGCTTGAAGAAAAGAAATGCCATCCTCGAATGAAAATTCAAAAGATCCTCGGATCTAACCCGAAACCATCCTCGAATGGAGACGCAAAGGTATACCAGCCTCGACTGATAACCAAACACAAAGCTGACCTCAGACAGACTTTGCAAAAGAGACAAACTGACCTCGATCAATAAGCTCAAAAAGTGGACTACCATCCTCGAATAATTGCCACAACAACAAGACCAACCTCAGAAGGACTTGAAGAAAAGAATGCCATCCTCAAATGACAATTCTCAAAAGATCCTCGGATCTAACACGAAACCATCCTCGAATGGAGAAGCAAAGGTATACTAGCCTCGACTGATAACCAAACACAAAGCTGACCTCAGACAAACTTTGCAAGAGAGACAAACTGACCTCAATCAATAAGCTCAAAAAGGGGACTACCATCCTCGAATGATAGCCATAACAAAAACAAACAAGACCAACCGCAGAAGGACTTGAAGAAAAGAAATGCCATCCTCGAATGACAATTCAAAAGATCCTCGGATCTAAAACGAAACCATCCTCGAATGGAGACGCAAAGGTATACCAGCCTCGATTAATAACCAAACACAAAGCTGACGTTTAACAGACTTTGCAAGAGAGACAAACTAACCTCAATCAATAAGCTCAAAAAGTGGACTATCATCCTCGAATAATAGCCACAACAAAAACAAACAAGACACACCGCAGAAGGGCTTGAAGAAAAGAAATTCCATCCTCGAATGAAAATTCAAAATATCCTCGGATCTTACACGAAACCATCCTCGAATCGAGACGCAAAGGTATACCAGCCTCGATTGATAACCAAACACAAAGCTGACCTCAGACAGACTTTGCAAGAGAGACAAACTGACCTCAATCAATAAGCTCAAATAGTGGACTATCATCCTCGAATAATAGCCACAACAAAAACAAACAAGACCAACCGCAGAAGGGCTTGAAGAAAAGAAATGCCATCCTCGAATGAACATTCAAAAGATCCTAGGATCTAACCCGAAACCATCCTCGAATGGAGACGCAAAGGTATACTAGCCTCGACTGATAACCAAACACAAAGCTGACCTCAGACAGACTTTGCAAAAGAGACAAACTGACCTCGATCAATAAGCTCAAAAAGTGGACTACCATCCTCGAATAATTGCCACAACAACAAGACCAACCTCAGAAGGACTTGAAGAAAAGAATGCCATCCTCGAATGACAATTCTCAAAAGATCCTCGGATCTAACACGAAACCATCCTCGAATGGAGATGCAAAGGTATACTAGCCTCGACTGATAACCAAACACAAAGCTGACCTCAGACAAACTTTGCAAGAGAGACAAACTGACCTCAATCAATAAGCTCAAAAAGGGGACTACCATCCTCGAATGATAGCCATAACAAAAACAAACAAGACCAACCGCAGAAGGACTTGAAGAAAAGAAATGCCATCCTCGAATGACAATTCAAAAGATCCTCGGATCTAAAACGAAACCATCCTCGAATGGAGACACAAAGGTATACCAGCCTCGATTAATAACCAAACACAAAGCTGACGTTTAACAGACTTTGCAAGAGAGACAAACTAACCTCAATCAATAAGCTCAAAAAGTGGACTATCATCCTCGAATAATAGCCACAACAAAAACAAACAAGACACACCGCAGAAGGGCTTGAAGAAAAGAAATGCCATCCTCGAATGTAATTCAAAATATCCTCGGATCTTACACGAAACCATCCTCGAATCGAGACGCAAAGGTATACCAGCCTCGATTGATAACCAAACACAAAGCTGACCTCAGACAGACTTTGCAAGAGAGACAAACTGACCTCAATCAATAAGCTCAAAAAGTGGACTATCATCCTCGAATAATAGCCACAACAAAAACAAACAAGACCAACCGCAGAAGGGCTTGAAGAAAAGAAATGCCATCCTCGAATGAACATTCAAAAGATCCTAGGATCTAACCCGAAACCATCCTCGAATGGAGACGCAAAGGTATACCAGCCTCGACTGATAACCAAACACAAAGCTGACCTCAGACAGACTTTGAAAACGAGACAAACTGACCTCGATCAATAAGCTCAAAAAGTGGACTACCACCCTCGAATAATAGCCACAATAACAAGACCAACCTCAGAAGGACTTGAAGAAAAGTATGCCATCCTCGAATGACAATTCTCAAAAGATCCTCGGATCTAACACGAAACCATCCTCGAATGGAGACGCAAAGGTATACCAGCCTCGACTGATAACCAAACACAAACCTGACCTCAGACAGACTTTGCAAAAGAGACAAACTGACCTCGATCAATAAGCTCAAAAAGTGGCCTACCATCCTCGAATAATAGCCACAACAAAAAAAAAACAAGACCAACCGCAGAAGGACTTGAAGAAAAGAATGCCATCCTCGAATGACAATTCTCAAAAGATCCTCGAATATAACACGAAACCATCCTCGAATGGAGACGCAAAGGTATACCAGCCTCGACTGATAACCAAACACAAAGCTGACCTCAGACAGAATTTGAAAACGAGACAAACTGACCTCGATCAATAAGCTCAAAAAGTGGACTACCATCCTCGAATAATAGCCACAACAACAAGACCAACCTCAGAAGGACTTGAAGAAAAGAATGCCATCCACGAATGACAATTCTCAAAAGATCCTCGGATCTAACACGAAACCATCCTTGAATGGAGATGCAAAGGTATACTAGCCTCGACTGATAACCAAACATAAAGCTGACCTCAGACAAACTTTGCAAGAGAGACAAACTGACCTCAATCAATAAGCTCAAAAAGTGGACTACCATCCTCGAATGATAGCCACAACAAAAACAAACAAGACCGACCTCGGAAGGACTTGAAGAAAAGAAATGCCATCCTCGAATGACAATTCTCAAAAGATCCTCGGATCTAACACGAAACCATCCTCGAATGGAGACGCAAAGGTATACCAGCCTCGACTGATAACCAAACACAAAGCTGACCTCAGACAGACTTTGCAAATGAGACAAATTGACCTCGATCAATAAGCTCAAAAAACGGACTACCATCCTCGAATAATAGCCACAACAAAAACAAACAAGACCAACCGCAGAAGGACTTAAAGAAAAGAATGCCATCCTCGAATGACAATTCTCAAAAGATCCTCGGATCTAACACGAAACCATCCTCGAATGGAGACGCGAAGGTATACCAGCCTCGACTGATAACCAAACACAAAGCTGACCTCAGACATAATTTGAAAACGAGACAAACTGACCTCGATCAATAAGCTGAAAAAGTGGACTACCATCCTCGAATAATAGCCACAACAACAAGACCAACCTCAGAAGGACTTGAATAAAAGAATGCCATCCTCGAATGACAATTCTCAAAAGATCCTCAGATCTAACACGAAACCATCCTCGAATGGAGATGCAAAGCTATACCAGCCTCGACTGATAATCAAACACAAAGCTGACCTCAGACAAACTTTGCAAGAGAGACAAACTGACCTCAATCAAAAGGCTCAAAAAGTGGACTATCATCCTCGAATAATAGCCATACCAAAAACAAACAAGACCAACCACAGAAGGGCTTGAAGAAAAGAAATGCCATCCTCGAATGACAATTCAAAAGATCCTCGGATTTTACATGAAACCATCCTCGAATCGAGACGCAAAGGTATACCAGCCTCGAAAGATAACCAAACACAAAGCTGACCTCAGACAGACTTTGAAAACGAGAAAAACTGACCTCGATCAATAAGCTCAAAAAGTGGACTACCATCCTCGAATAATAGCCACAACAACAAGACCAACCTCAGAAGGACTTGGAGAAAAGAATGCCATCCTCGAATGACAATTCTCAAAAGATCCTCGGATCTAACACGAAACCATCCTCGAATGGAGACGCAAAGGTATACCAGCCTCGACTGATAACCAAACACAAAGCTGACCTCATACAGACTTTGCAAAAGAGACAAACTGACCTCGATCAATAAGCTCAAAAAGTGGACTACCATCCTCGAATAATAGCCACAACAAAAACAAACAAGACCAACCGCAGAAGGACTTAAAGAAAAGAATGCCATCCTGGAATGACAATTCTCAAAAGATCCTCGGATCTAACACGAAACCATCCTCGAATGGAGACGCGAAGGTATACCAGCCTCGACTGATAACCAAACACAAAGCTGACCTCAGACAGAATTTGAAGATGAGACAAATTGACCTCGATCAATAAGCTCAAAAAGTGGACTACCATCCTCGAATAATAGCCACAACAACAAGACCAACCTCAGAAGGACTTGAAGAAAAGAATGTCATCCTCGAATGACAATTCTCAAAGGATCCTCAGATCTAACACGAAACCATCCTCAAATGGAGATGCAAAGCTATACCAGCCTCGACTAATAATCAAACACAAAGATGACCTCAGACAAACTTTGCAAGAGAGACAAACTGACCTCAATCAAAAGGCTCAAAAAGTGGACTATCATCCTCGAATAATAGCCATACCAAAAACTAACAAGACCAACCACAGAAGGGCTTGAAGAAAAGAAATGCCATCCTCGAATGACAATTCAAAAGATCCTCGGATCTTACACGAAACCATCCTCGAATCGAGACGCAAAGGTATACCATCCTCGACAGATAACCAAACACAAAGCTGACCTCAGACAGACTTTGAAAACGAGAAAAACTGACCTCGATCAATAAGCTCAAAAAGTGGACTACCATCCTCGAATAATAGCCACAACAACAAGACCAACCTCAGAAGGACTTGAAGAAAAGAATGCCATCCTCGAATGACAATTCTCAAAAGATCCTTGGATCTAACACGAAACCATCCTCGAATGGAGACGCAAAGGTATACCAGCCTCGACTGATAACCAAACACAAAGCTGACCTCATACAGACTTTGCAAAAGAGACAAACTGACCTCAATCAATAAGCTCAAAAAGTGGACTACCATCCTCGAATAATAGCCACAACAAAAAAAAGACAAGACCAACCGCAGAAGGACTTGAAGAAATGAATGCCATCCTCGAATGACAATTCTCAAAAGATCCTCGGATCTAACATGAAACCAACCTCGAATGGAGACGCAAAGGTATATCAGCCTCGACTGATAACCAAACACAAAGCTGACCTCAAACAGACTTTGAAAACGAGATAGACTGACCTCGATCAATAAGCTCAAAACGTGGATTACCATCCTCGAATAATAGCCACAACAACAAGACCAACCTCAGAAGGACTTGAAGAAAAGAATGCCATCCTCGAATGACAATTCTCAAAAGATCCTCAGATCTAACACGAAACCATCCTCGAATGGAGATGCAAAGCTATACCAGCCTCGACTGATAATCAAACACAAAGCTGACCTCAGACAAACTTTGCAAGAGAGACAAACTGACCTCAATCAAAAGGCTCAAAAAGTGGACTATCATCCTCGAATAATAGCCATACCAAAAACAAACAAGACCAACCACAGAAGGGCTTGAAGAAAAGAAATGCCATCCTCGAATGACAATTCAAAAGATCCTCGGATTTTACACGAAACCATCCTCGAATCGAGACGCAAAGGTATACCAGCCTCGACTGATAACCAAACACAAAGCTGACCTCAGACAGACTTTGAATACGAGAAAAACTGACCTCGATCAATAAGCTCAAAAAGTGGACTACCATCCTCGAATAATTTCCACAACAACAAGACCAACCTCAGAAGGACTTGAAGAAAAGAATGCCATCCTCGAATGACAATTCTCAAAAGATCCTAGGATCTAACACGAAACCATCCTCGAATGGAGACGCAAAGGTATACCAGCCTCGACTGATAACCAAACATAAAGCTGACCTCAGACAAACTTTCCAAGAGAGACAAACTGACCTCAATCAATAAGCTCAAAAAGTGGACTACCATCCTCGAATTATAGCCACAACAAAAACAAACAAGACCAACCGCAGAAGGACTTGAAGAAAAGAAATGCCATCCTCGAATGACAATTCAAAAGATCCTCGGATCTAAAACGAAACCATCCTCGAATGGAGACGCAAAGGTATACCAGCCTCGATTGATAACCAAACACAAATGTGACCTCAAACAGACTTTGCAAGAGAGACAAACTAACCTCAATCAATAAGATCAAAAAGTGGACTATCATCCTCGAATAATAGCCACAACAAAAACAAACAAGACACACCGTAGAAGGGCTTGAAGAAAAGAAATGCCATCCTCGAATGAAAATTCAAAAGATCCTCGGATCTTACACGAAACCATCCTCGAATCGAGACGCAAAGGTATACCATTCTCGACTGATAACCAAACACAAAGCTGACCTCAGACAGACTTTGAAAACGAGACAAACTGACCTCGATAAATAAGCTCAAAAAGTGGACTACCATCCTCGAATAATAGCCACAATAACAAGACCAACCTCAGAAGGACTTGAAGAAAAGTATGCCATCCTCGAATGACAATTCTCAAAAGATCCTCGGATCTAACACGAAACCATCCTCGAATGGAGACGCAAAGGTATACCAGCCTCGACTGATAACCAAACACAAAGCTGACCTCAGACAAACTTTGCAAGAGAGACAAACTGAACTCGATCAATTAGCTCAAAAAGTGGACTATCATCCTCGAATAATAGCCATACCAAAAACAAACAAGACCAACCACAGAAGGGCTTGAAGAAAAGAAATGCCATCCTCGAATGACAATTCAAAAGATCCTCGGATTTTACACGAAACCATCCTCGAATCGAGACGCAAAGGTATACCAGCCTCGACTGATAACCAAACACAAAGCTGACCTCAGACAGACTTTGAATACGAGAAAAACTGACCTCGATCAATAAGCTCAAAAAGTGGACTACCATCCTCGAATAATTGCCACAACAACAAGACCAACCTCAGAAGGACTTGAAGAAAAGAATGCCATCCTCGAATGACAATTCTCAAAAGATCCTAGGATCTAACATGAAACCATCCTCGAATGGAGACGCAAAGGTATACCAGCCTCGACTGATAACCAAACATAAAGCTGACCTCAGACAAACTTTCCAAGAGAGACAAACTGACCTCAATCAATAAGCTCAAAAAGTGGACTACCATCCTCGAATGATAGCCACAACAAAAAAAAACAAGACCAACCGCAGAAGGACTTCAAGAAAAGAAATGCCATCCTCGAATGACAATTCAAAAGATCCTCGGATCTAAAACGAAACCATCCTCGAATGGAGACGCAAAGGTATACCAGCCTCGATTGATAACCAAACACAAATGTGACCTCAAACAAACTTTGCAAGAGAGACAAACTAACCTCAATCAATAAGATCAAAAAGTGGACTATCATCCTCGAATAATAGCCACAACAAAAACAAACAAGACACACCGTAGAAGGGCTTGAAGAAAAGAAATGCCATCCTCGAATGAAAATTCAAAAGATCCTCGGATCTTACACGAAACCATCCTCGAATCGAGACGCAAAGGTATACCATTCTCGACTGATAACCAAACACAAAGCTGACCTCAGACAGACTTTGAAAACGAGACAAACTGACCTCGATAAATAAGCTCAAAAAGTGGACTACCATCCTCGAATAATAGCCACAATAACAAGACCAACCTCAGAAGGACATGAAGAAAAGTATGCCATCCTCGAATGACAATTCTCAAAAGATCCTCGGATCTAACACGAAACCATCCTCGAATGGAGACGCAAAGGTATACCAGCCTCGACTGATAACCAAACACAAACCTGACCTCAGACAGACTTTGCAAAAGAGACAAACTGACCTCGATCAATAAGCTCAAAAAGTGGCCTACCATACTCGAATAATAGCCACAACAAAAAAAAAACAAGACCAACCGCAGAAGGACATGAAGAAAAGAATGCCATCCTCGAATGACAATTCTCAAAAGATCCTCGAATATAACACGAAACCATCCTCGAATGGAGACGCAAAGGTATACCAGCCTCGACTGATAACCAAACACAAAGCTGACCTCAGACAGAATTTGAAAACGAGACAAACTGACCTCGATCAATAAGCTCAAAAAGTGGACTACCATCCTCGAATAATAGCCACAACAACAAGACCAACCTCAGAAGGACTTGAAGAAAAGAATGCCATCCTCGAATGACAATTCTCAAAAGATCCTCAGATCTAACACGAAACCATCCTCAAATGGAGATGCAAAGCTATACCAGCCTCGACTAATAATCAAACACAAAGATGACCTCAGACAAACTTTGCAAGAGAGACAAACTGACCTCAATCAAAAGGCTCAAAAAGTGGACTATCATCCTCGAATAATAGCCATACATAAAACAAACAAGACCAACCACAGAAGGGCTTGAAGAAAAGAAATGCCATCCTCGAATGACAATTCAAAAGATCCTCGGATCTTACACGAAACCATCCTCGAATCGAGACGCAAAGGTATACCATCCTCGACAGATAACCAAACACAAAGCTGACCTCAGACAGACTTTGAAAACGAGAAAAACTGACCTCGATCAATAAGCTCAAAAAGTGGACTACCATCCTCGAATAATAGCCACAACAACAAGACCAACCTCAGAAGGACTTGAAGAAAAGAATGCCATCCTCGAATGACAATTCTCAAAAGATCCTTGGATCTAACACGAAACCATCCTCGAATGGAGACGCAAAGGTATACCAGCCTCGACTGATAACCAAACACAAAGCTGACCTCATACAGACTTTGCAAAAGAGACAAACTGACCTCAATCAATAAGCTCAAAAAGTGGACTACCATTCTCGAATAATAGCCACAACAAAAAAAAGACAAGACCAACCGCAGAAGGACTTGAAGAAAAGAATGCCATCCTCGAATGACAATTCTCAAAAGATCCTCGGATCTAACATGAAACCAACCTCGAATGGAGACGCAAAGGTATATCAGCCTCG
Organism: Lathyrus aphaca; assembly: GCA_963966055.1. Taxonomy (NCBI): domain Eukaryota; kingdom Viridiplantae; phylum Streptophyta; class Magnoliopsida; order Fabales; family Fabaceae; genus Lathyrus; species Lathyrus aphaca. The sequence goes on from OZ014522.1 coordinate 230,924,641, forward strand.
ACTGATAACCAAACACAAAGCTGACCTCAAATAGACTTTGAAAACGAGATAGACTGACCTCGATCAATAAGCTCAAAACGTGGACTACCATCCTCGAATAATAGCCACAACAACAAGACCAACCTCAGAAGGACTTGAAGAAAAGAATGCCATCCTCGAATGACAATTCTCAAAAGATCCTCAGATCTAACACGAAACCATCCTCGAATGGAGATGCAAAGCTATACCAGCCTCGACTGATAATCAAACACAAAGCTGACCTCAGACAAACTTTGCAAGAGAGACAAACTGACCTCAATCAAAAGGCTCAAAAAGTGGACTATCATCCTCGAATAATAGCCATACCAAAAACAAACAAGACCAACCACAGAAGGGCTTGAAGAAAAGAAATGCCATCCTCGAATGACAATTCAAAAGATCCTCGGATTTTACACGAAACCATCCTCGAATCGAGACGCAAAGGTATACCAGCCTCGACAGATAACCAAACACAAAGCTGACCTCAGACAGACTTTGAATACGAGAAAAACTGACCTCGATCAATAAGCTCAAAAAGTGGACTACCATCCTCGAATAATTGCCACAACAACAAGACCAACCTCAGAAGGACTTGAAGAAAAGAATGCCATCCTCGAATGACAATTCTCAAAAGATCCTAGGATCTAACACGAAACCATCCTCGAATGGAGACGCAAAGGTATACCAGCCTCGACTGATAACCAAACATAAAGCTGACCTCAGACAAACTTTCCAAGAGAGACAAACTGACCTCAATCAATAAGCTCAAAAAGTGGACTACCATCCTCTAATGATAGCCACAACAAAAACAAACAAGACCAACCGCAGAAGGACTTGAAGAAAAGAAATGCCATCCTCGAATGACAATTCAAAAGATCCTCGGATCTAAAACGAAACCATCCTCGAATGGAGACGCAAAGGTATACCAGCCTCGATTGATAACCAAACACAAATGTGACCTCAAACAGACTATGCAAGAGAGACAAACTAACCTCAATCAATAAGATCAAAAAGTGGACTATCATCCTCGAATAATAGCCACAACAAAAACAAACAAGACACACCGTAGAAGGGCTTGAAGAAAAGAAATGCCATCCTCGAATGAAAATTCAAAAGATCCTCGGATCTTACACGAAACCATCCTCGAATCGAGACGCAAAGGTATACCATCCTCGACTGATAACCAAACACAAAGCTGACCTCAGACAGACTTTGAAAACGAGACAAACTGACCTCGATAAATAAGCTCAAAAAGTGGACTACCATCCTCGAATAATAGCCACAATAACAAGACCAACCTCAGAAGGACTTGAAGAAAAGTATGCCATCCTCGAATGACAATTCTCAAAAGATCCTCGGATCTAACACGAAACCATCCTCGAATGGAGACGCAAAGGTATACCAGCCTCGACTGATAACCAAACACAAACCTGACCTCAGACAGACTTTGCAAAAGAGACAAACTGACCTCGATCAATAAGCTCAAAAAGTGGCCTACCATCCTCGAATAATAGCCACAACAAAAAAAAAACAAGTCCAACCGCAGAAGGACATGAAGAAAAGAATGCCATCCTCGAATGACAATTCTCAAAAGATCCTCGAATATAACACGAAACCATCCTCGAATGGAGACGCAAAGGTATACCAGCCTCGACTGATAACCAAACACAAAGCTGACCTCAGACAGAATTTGAAAACGAGACAAACTGACCTCGATCAATAAGCTCAAAAAGTGGACTACCATCCTCGAATAATAGCCACAACAACAAGACCAACCTCAGAAGGACTTGAAGAAAAGAATGCCATCCACGAATGACAATTCTCAAAAGATCCTCGGATCTAACACAAAACCATCCTTGAATGGAGATGCAAAGGTATACTAGCCTCGACTGATAACCAAACATAAAGCTAACCTCAGACAAACTTTGCAAGACAGACAAACTGACCTCAATCAATAAGCTCAAAAAGTGGACTACCATCCTCGAATGATAGCCACAACAAAAACAAACAAGACCAACCTCGGAAGGACTTGAAGAAAAGAAATGCCATCCTCGAATGACAATTCTCAAAAGATCCTCGGATCTAACACGAAACCATCCTCGAATGGAGACGCAAAGGTATACCAACCTCGACTGATAACCAAACACAAAGCTGACCTCAGACAGACTTTGCAAATCAGACAAATTGACCTCGATCAATAAGCTCAAAAAACGAACTACCATCCTCGAATAATAGCCACAACAAAAACAAACAAGACCAACCGCAGAAGGACTTAAAGAAAAGAATGCCATCCTCGAATGACAATTCTCAAAAGATCCTCGGATCTAACACGAAACCATCCTCGAATGGAGACGCGAAGGTATACCCGCCTCGACTGATAACCAAACACAAAGCTGACCTCAGACAGAATTTGAAAACGAGACAAACTGACCTCGATCAATAAGCTCAAAAAGTGGACTACCATCCTCGAATAATAGCCACAACAACAAGACCAACCTCAGAAGGACTTGAAGAAAAGAATGCCATCCTCGAATGACAATTCTCAAAAGATCCTCAGATCTAACACGAAACCATCCTCGAATGGAGATGCAAAGCTATACCAGCCTCGACTGATAATCAAACACAAAGCTGACCTCAGACAAACTTTGCAAGAAAGACAAACTGACCTCAATCAAAAGGCTCAAAAAGTGGACTATCATCCTCGAATAATAGCCATACCAAAAACAAACAAGACCAACCACAGAAGGGCTTGAAGAAAAGAAATGCCATCCTCGAATGACAATTCAAAAGATCCTCGGATTTTACACGAAACCATCCTCGAATCGAGACGCAAAGGTATACCAGCCTCGAAAGATAACCAAACACAAAGCTGACCTCAGACAGACTTTGAAAACGAGAAAAACTGACCTCGATCAATAAGCTCAAAAAGTGGACTACCATCCTCGAATAATAGCCACAACAACAAGACCAACCTCAGAAGGACTTGAAGAAAAGAATGCCTTCCTCGAATGACAATTCTCAAAAGATCCTCGGATCTAACACGAAACCATCCTCGAATGGAGACGCAAAGGTATACCAGCCTCGACTGATAACCAAACACAAAGCTGACCTCATACAGACTTTGCAAAAGAGACAAACTGACCTCGATCAATAAGCTCAAAAAGTGGACTACCATCCTCGAATAATAGCCACAACAAAAACAAACAAGACCAACCACAGAAGGACTTAAAGAAAAGAATGCCATCCTGGAATGACAATTCTCAAAAGATCCTCGGATCTAACAAGAAACCATCCTCGAATGGAGACGCGAAGGTATACCAGCCTCGACTGATAACCAAACACAAAGGTGACCTCAGACAGAATTTGAAGATGAGACAAATTGACCTCGATCAATAAGCTCAAAAAGTGGACTACCATCCTCGAATAATAGCCACAACAACAAGACCAACCTCAGAAGGACTTGAAGAAAAGAATGCCATCCTCGAATGACAATTCTCAAAAGATCCTCAGATCTAACACGAAACCATCCTCAAATGGAGATGCAAAGCTATACCAGCCTCGACTAATAATCAAACACAAAGATGACCTCAGACAAACTTTGCAAGAGAGACAAACTGACCTCAATCAAAAGGCTCAAAAAGTGGACTATCATCATCGAATAATAGCCATACCAAAAACAAACAAGACCAACCACAGAAGGGCTTGAAGAAAAGAAATGCCATCCTCGAATGACAATTCAAAAGATCCTCGGATCTTACACGAAACCATCCTCGAATCGAGACGCAAAGGTATACCATCCTCGACAGATAACCAAACACAAAGCTGACCTCAGACAGACTTTGAAAACGAGAAAAACTGACCTCGTTCAATATGCTCAAAAAGTGGACTACCATCCTCGAATAATAGCCTCAACAACAAGACCAACCTCAGAAGGACTTGAAGAAAAGAATGCCATCCTCGAATGACAATTCTCAAAAGATCCTTGGATCTAACACGAAACCATCCTCGAATGGAGACGCAAAGGTATACCAGCCTCGACTGATAACCAAACACAAAGCTGACCTCATACAGACTTTGCAAAAGAGACAAACTGACCTCGATCAATAAGCTCAAAAAGTGGACTACCATCCTCGAATAATAGCCACAACAAAAAAAAGACAAGACCAACCGCAGAAGGACTTGAAGAAATGAATGCCATCCTCGAATGACAATTCTCAAAAGATCCTCGGATCTAACATGAAACCAACCTCGAATGGAGACGCAAAGGTATATCAGCCTCGACTGATAACCAAACACAAAGCTGACCTCAAACAGACTTTGAAAACGAGATAGACTGACCTCGATCAATAAGCTCAAAACGTGGACTACCATCCTCGAATAATAGCCACAACAACAAGACCAACCTCAGAAGGACTTGAAGAAAAGAATGCCATCCTCGAATGAAAATTCTCAAAAGATCCTCGGATCTAACACGAAACCATCCTCGAATGGAGATGCAAAGCTATACCAGCCTCGAATGATAATCAAACACAAAGCTGACCTCAGACAAACTTTGCAAGAGAGACAAACTGACCTCAATCAAAAGGCTCAAAAAGTCGACTATCATCCTCGAATAATAGCCATACCAAAAACAAACAAGACCAACCACAGAAGGGCTTGAAGAAAAGAAATGCCATCCTCGAATGACAATTCAAAAGATCCTCGGATTTTACACGAAACCATCCTCGAATCGAGACGCAAAGGTATACCAGCCTCGACAGATAACCAAACACAAAGCTGACCTCAGACAGACTTTGAAAACGAGAAAAACTGACCTCGATCAATAAGCTCACAAAGTGGACTACCATCCTCGAATAATAGCCACAACAACAAGACCAACCTCAGAAGGACTTGAAGAAAAGAATGCCATCCTCGAATGACAATTCTCAAAAGATCCTCGGATCTAACACGAAACCATCCTCGAATGGAGACGCAAAGGTATACCAGCCTCGACTGATAACCAAACACAAACCTGACCTCAGACAGACTTTGCAAAAGAGACAAACTGACCTCGATCAATAAGCTCAAAAAGTGGACTACCATCCTCGAATAATAGCCACAACAAAAACAAACAAGACCAACCGCAGAAGGACTTAAAGAAAAGAATGCCTTCCTGGAATGACAATTCTCAAAAGATCCTCGGATCTAACACGAAACCATCCTCGAATGGAGACGCGAAGGTATACCAGCCTCGACTGATAACCAAACACAAAGGTGACCTCAGACAGAATTTGAAGATGAGACAAATTGACCTCGATCAATAAGCTCAAAAAGTGGACTACCATCCTCGAATAATAGCCACAACAACAAGACCAACCTCAGAAGGACTTGAAGAAAAGAATGCCATCCTCGAATGACAATTATCAAAAGATCCTCAGATCTAACACGAAACCATCCTCAAATGGAGATGCAAAGCTATACCAGCCTCGACTAATAATCAAGCACAAAGATGACCTCAGACAAACTTTGCAAGAGAGACAAACTGACCTCAATCAAAAGGCTCAAAAAGTGGACTATCATCCTCGAATAATAGCCATACCAAAAACAAACAAGACCAACCACATAAGGGCTTGAAGAAAAGAAATGCCATCCTCGAATGGCAATTCAAAAGATCCTCGGATCTTACACGAAACCATCCTCGAATCGAGACGCAAAGGTATACCAGCCTCGACAGATAACCAAACACAAAGCTGACCTCAGACAGACTTTGAAAACGAGAAAAACTGACCTCGATCAATAAGCTCAAAAAGTGGACTACCATCCTCGAATAATAGCCACAACAACAAGACCAACCTCAGAAGGACTTGAAGAAAAGAATGCCATCCTCGAATGACAATTCTCAAAAGATCCTCGGATCTAACACGAAACCATCCTCGAATGGAGACGCGAAGGTATACCAGCCTCGACTGATAACCAAACACAAAGGTGACCTCAGACAGAATTTGAAGATGAGACAAATTGACCTCGATCAATAAGCTCAAAAAGTGGACTACCATCCTCGAATAATAGCCACAACAACAAGACCAACCTCAGAAGGACTTGAAGAAAAGAATGCCATCCTCGAATGACAATTCTCAAAAGATCCTCAGATCTAACACGAAACCATCCTCAAATGGAGATGCAAAGCTATACCAGCCTCGACTAATAATCAAGCACAAAGATGACCTCAGACAAACTTTGCAAGAGAGACAAACTGACCTCAATCAAAAGGCTCAAAAAGTGGACTATCATCCTCGAATAATAGCCATACCAAAAACAAACAAGACCAACCACAAAAGGGCTTGAAGAAAAGAAATGCCATCCTCGAATGACAATTCAAAAGATCCTTGGATCTTACACGAAACCATCCTCGAATCGAGACGCAAAGGTATACCAGCCTCGACTGATAACCAAACACAAAGCTGACCTCAGACAGACTTTGAAAACGAGAAAAACTGACCTCGATCAATAAGCTCAAAAAGTGGACTACCATCCTCGAATAATAGCCACAACAAAAAAAAGACAAGACCAACCGCAGAAGGACTTGAAGAAATGAATGCCATCCTCGAATGACAATTCTCAAAAGATCCTCGGATCTAACATGAAACCAACCTCGAATGGAGACGCAAAGGTATATCAGCCTCGACTGATAACCAAACACAAAGCTGACCTCAAACAGACTTTGAAAACGAGATAGACTGACCTCGATCAATAAGCTCAAAACGTGGACTACCATCCTCGAATAATAGCCACAACAACAAGACCAACCTCAGAAGGACTTGAAGAAAAGAATGCCATCCTCGAATGACAATTCTCAAAAGATCCTCGGATCTAACACGAAACCATCCCCGAATGGAATTGCAAAGGTATACTAGCCTCGAATGATAACCAAACACAAAGCTGACCTCAGACAAACTTTGCAAGAGAGACAAACTGACCTCAATCAATAAGCTCAAAAAGTGGACTACCATCCTCGAATGATAGCCACAACAAAAACAAACAAGACCAACCGCAGAAGGACTTGAAGAAAAGAAATGCCATCCTCGAATGACAATTCTCAAAAGATCCTCGGATCTAACACGAAACCATCCTCGAATGGAGACGCAAAGGTATACCAGCCTCAACTGATAACCAAACACAAAGATGACCTCAGACAGACTTTGCAAATGAGACAAACTGACCTCGATCAATAAGCTCAAAAAGTGGACTACCATCCTCGAATAATAGCCACAACAAAAACAAACAAGACCAACCGCAGAAGGACTTAAAGAAAAGAATGCCATCCTCGAATGACAATTCTCAAAAGATCCTCGGATCTAACACGAAACCATCCTCGAATGGAGACGCGAAGGTATACCAGCCTCGACTGATAACCAAACACAAAGCTGACCTCAGACAGAATTTGAAAACGAGACAAACTGACCTCGATCAATAAGCTCAAAAAGTGGACTACCATCCTCGAAGAATAGCCACAACAACAAGACCAACCTCAGAAGGACTTGAAGAAAAGAATGCCATCCTCGAATGAAAATTCTCAAAAGATCCTCAGATCTAACACGAAACCATCCTCGAATGGAGATGCAAAACTATACCAGCCTCGACTGATAATCAAACACAAAGTTGACCTCAGACAAACTTTGCAAGAGAGACAAATTGACCTCAATCAAAAGGCTCAAAAAGTGGACTATCATCCTCGAATAATAGCCATACCAAAAACAAACAAGACCAACCACATAAGGGCTTGAAGAAAAGAAATGCCATCCTCGAATGGCAATTCAAAAGATCCTCGGATCTTACACGAAACCATCCTCGAATCGAGACGCAAAGGTATACCAGCCTCGACAGATAACCAAACACAAAGCTGACCTCAGACAGACTTTGAAAACGAGAAAAACTGACCTCGATCAATAAGCTCAAAAAGTGGACTACCATCCTCGAATAATAGCCACAACAACAAGACCAACCTCAGAAGGACTTGAAGAAAAGAATGCCATCCTCGAATGACAATTCTCAAAAGATCCTCGGATCTAACACGAAACCATCCTCGAATGGAGACGCGAAGGTATACCAGCCTCGACTGATAACCAAACACAAAGGTGACCTCAGACAGAATTTGAAGATGAGACAAATTGACCTCGATCAATAAGCTCAAAAAGTGGACTACCATCCTCGAATAATAGCCACAACAACAAGACCAACCTCAGAAGGACTTGAAGAAAAGAATGCCATCCTCGAATGACAATTCTCAAAAGATCCTCAGATCTAACACGAAACCATCCTCAAATGGAGATGCAAAGCTATACCAGCCTCGACTAATAATCAAGCACAAAGATGACCTCAGACAAACTTTGCAAGAGAGACAAACTGACCTCAATCAAAAGGCTCAAAAAGTGGACTATCATCCTCGAATAATAGCCATACCAAAAACAAACAAGACCAACCACAGAAGGGCTTGAAGAAAAGAAATGCCATCCTCGAATGACAATTCAAAAGATCCTCGGATTTTACACGAAACCATCCTCGAATCGAGACGCAAAGGTATACCAGCCTCGACAGATAACCAAACACAAAGCTGACCTCAGACAGACTTTGAAAACGAGAAAAACTGACCTCGATCAATAAGCTCAAAAAGTGGACTACCATCCTCGAATAATAGCCACAACAACAAGACCAACCTCAGAAGGACTTGAAGAAAAGAATGCCATCCTCGAATGACAATTCTCAAAAGATCCTCGGATCTAACACGAAACCATCCTCGAATGGAGACGCAAAGGTATACCAGCCTCGACTGATAACCAAACACAAACCTGACCTCAGACAGACTTTGCAAAAGAGACAAACTGACCTCGATCAATAAGCTCAAAAAGTGGACTACCATCCTCGAATAATAGCCACAACAAAAACAAACAAGACCAACCGCAGAAGGACTTAAAGAAAAGAATGCCTTCCTGGAATGACAATTCTCAAAAGATCCTCGGATCTAACACGAAACCATCCTCGAATGGAGACGCGAAGGTATACCAGCCTCGACTGATAACCAAACACAAAGGTGACCTCAGACAGAATTTGAAGATGAGACAAATTGACCTCGATCAATAAGCTCAAAAAGTGGACTACCATCCTCGAATAATAGCCACAACAACAAGACCAACCTCAGAAGGACTTGAAGAAAAGAATGCCATCCTCGAATGACAATTATCAAAAGATCCTCAGATCTAACACGAAACCATCCTCAAATGGAGATGCAAAGCTATACCAGCCTCGACTAATAATCAAGCACAAAGATGACCTCAGACAAACTTTGCAAGAGAGACAAACTGACCTCAATCAAAAGGCTCAAAAAGTGGACTATCATCCTCGAATAATAGCCATACCAAAAACAAACAAGACCAACCACATAAGGGCTTGAAGAAAAGAAATGCCATCCTCGAATGGCAATTCAAAAGATCCTCGGATCTTACACGAAACCATCCTCGAATCGAGACGCAAAGGTATACCAGCCTCGACAGATAACCAAACACAAAGCTGACCTCAGACAGACTTTGAAAACGAGAAAAACTGACCTCGATCAATAAGCTCAAAAAGTGGACTACCATCCTCGAATAATAGCCACAACAACAAGACCAACCTCAGAAGGACTTGAAGAAAAGAATGCCATCCTCGAATGACAATTCTCAAAAGATCCTCGGATCTAACACGAAACCATCCTCGAATGGAGACGCGAAGGTATACCAGCCTCGACTGATAACCAAACACAAAGGTGACCTCAGACAGAATTTGAAGATGAGACAAATTGACCTCGATCAATAAGCTCAAAAAGTGGACTACCATCCTCGAATAATAGCCACAACAACAAGACCAACCTCAGAAGGACTTGAAGAAAAGAATGCCATCCTCGAATGACAATTCTCAAAAGATCCTCAGATCTAACACGAAACCATCCTCAAATGGAGATGCAAAGCTATACCAGCCTCGACTAATAATCAAGCACAAAGATGACCTCAGACAAACTTTGCAAGAGAGACAAACTGACCTCAATCAAAAGGCTCAAAAAGTGGACTATCATCCTCGAATAATAGCCATACCAAAAACAAACAAGACCAACCACAAAAGGGCTTGAAGAAAAGAAATGCCATCCTCGAATGACAATTCAAAAGATCCTTGGATCTTACACGAAACCATCCTCGAATCGAGACGCAAAGGTATACCAGCCTCGACTGATAACCAAACACAAAGCTGACCTCAGACAGACTTTGAAAACGAGAAAAACTGACCTCGATCAATAAGCTCAAAAAGTGGACTACCATCCTCGAATAATAGCCACAACAAAAAAAAGACAAGACCAACCGCAGAAGGACTTGAAGAAATGAATGCCATCCTCGAATGACAATTCTCAAAAGATCCTCAGATCTAACATGAAACCAACCTCGAATGGAGACGCAAAGGTATATCAGCCTCGACTGATAACCAAACACAAAGCTGACCTCAAACAGACTTTGAAAACGAGATAGACTGACCTCGATCAATAAGCTCAAAACGTGGACTACCATCCTCGAATAATAGCCACAACAACAAGACCAACCTCAGAAGGACTTGAAGAAAAGAATGCCATCCTCGAATGACAATTCTCAAAAGATCCTCGGATCTAACACGAAACCATCCCCGAATGGAATTGCAAAGGTATACTAGCCTCGAATGATAACCAAACACAAAGCTGACCTCAGACAAACTTTGCAAGAGAGACAAACTGACCTCAATCAATAAGCTCAAAAAGTGGACTACCATCCTCGAATGATAGCCACAACAAAAACAAACAAGACCAACCGCAGAAGGACTTGAAGAAAAGAAATGCCATCCTCGAATGACAATTCTCAAAAGATCCTCGGATCTAACACGAAACCATCCTCGAATGGAGACGCAAAGGTATACCAGCCTCAACTGATAACCAAACACAAAGATGACCTCAGACAGACTTTGCAAATGAGACAAACTGACCTCGATCAATAAGCTCAAAAAGTGGACTACCATCCTCGAATAATAGCCACAACAAAAACAAACAAGACCAACCGCAGAAGGACTTAAAGAAAAGAATGCCATCCTCGAATGACAATTCTCAAAAGATCCTCGGATCTAACACGAAACCATCCTCGAATGGAGACGCGAAGGTATACCAGCCTCGACTGATAACCAAACACAAAGCTGACCTCAGACAGAATTTGAAAACGAGACAAACTGACCTCGATCAATAAGCTCAAAAAGTGGACTACCATCCTCGAAGAATAGCCACAACAACAAGACCAACCTCAGAAGGACTTGAAGAAAAGAATGCCATCCTCGAATGAAAATTCTCAAAAGATCCTCAGATCTAACACGAAACCATCCTCGAATGGAGATGCAAAACTATACCAGCCTCGACTGATAATCAAACACAAAGTTGACCTCAGACAAACTTTGCAAGAGAGACAAATTGACCTCAATCAAAAGGCTCAAAAAGTGGACTATCATCCTCGAATAATAGCCATACCAAAAACAAACAAGACCAACCACATAAGGGCTTGAAGAAAAGAAATGCCATCCTCGAATGGCAATTCAAAAGATCCTCGGATCTTACACGAAACCATCCTCGAATCGAGACGCAAAGGTATACCAGCCTCGACAGATAACCAAACACAAAGCTGACCTCAGACAGACTTTGAAAACGAGAAAAACTGACCTCGATCAATAAGCTCAAAAAGTGGACTACCATCCTCGAATAATAGCCACAACAACAAGACCAACCTCAGAAGGACTTGAAGAAAAGAATGCCATCCTCGAATGACAATTCTCAAAAGATCCTCGGATCTAACACGAAACCATCCTCGAATGGAGACGCGAAGGTATACCAGCCTCGACTGATAACCAAACACAAAGGTGACCTCAGACAGAATTTGAAGATGAGACAAATTGACCTCGATCAATAAGCTCAAAAAGTGGACTACCATCCTCGAATAATAGCCACAACAACAAGACCAACCACAAAAGGGCTTGAAGAAAAGAAATGCCATCCTCGAATGACAATTCAAAAGATCCTCGGATCTTACACGAAACCATCCTCGAATCGAGACGCAAAGGTATACCAGCCTCGACTGATAACCAAACACAAAGCTGACCTCAGACAGACTTTGAAAACGAGAAAAACTGACCTCGATCAATAAGCTCAAAAAGTGGACTACCATCCTCGAATAATAGCCACAACAAAAAAAAGACAAGACCAACCGCAGAAGGACTTGAAGAAATGAATGCCATCCTCGAATGACAATTCTCAAAAGATCCTCGGATCTAACATGAAACCAACCTCGAATGGAGACGCAAAGGTATATCAGCCTCGACTGATAACCAAACACAAAGCTGACCTCAAACAGACTTTGAAAACGAGATAGACTGACCTCGATCAATAAGCTCAAAACGTGGACTACCATCCTCGAATAATAGCCACAACAACAAGACCAACCTCAGAAGGACTTTAAGAAAAGAATGCCATCCTCGAATGACAATTCTCAAAAGATCCTCGGATCTAACACGAAACCATCCTCGAATGGAATTGCAAAGGTATACTAGCCTCGACTGATAACCAAACACAAAGCTGACCTCAGACAAACTTTGCAAGAGAGACAAACTGACCTCAATCAATAAGCTCAAAAAGTGGACTACCATCCTCGAATGATAGCCACAACAAAAACAAACAAGACCAACCGCAGAAGGACTTGAAGAAAAGAAATGCCATCCTCGAATGACAATTCTCAAAAGATCCTCGGATCTAACACGAAACCATCCTCGAATGGAGACGCAAAGGTATACCAGCCTCAACTGATAACCAAACACAAAGATGACCTCAGACAGACTTTGCAAATGAGACAAACTGACCTCGATCAATAAGCTCAAAAAGTGGACTACCATCCTCGAATAATAGCCACAACAAAAACAAACAAGACCAACCGCAGAAGGACTTAAAGAAAAGAATGCCATCCTCGAATGACAATTCTCAAAAGATCCTCGGATCTAACACGAAACCATCCTCGAATGGAGACGCGAAGGTATACCAGCCTCGACTGATAACCAAACACAAAGCTGACCTCAGACAGAATTTGAAAACGAGACAAACTGACCTCGATCAATAAGCTCAAAAAGTGGACTACCATCCTCGAATAATAGCCACAACAACAAGACCAACCTCAGAAGGACTTGAAGAAAAGAATGCCATCCTCGAATGAAAATTCTCAAAAGATCCTCAGATCTAACACGAAACCATCCTCGAATGGAGATGCAAAACTATACCAGCCTCGACTGATAATCAAACACAAAGTTGACCTCAGACAAACTTTGCAAGAGAGACAAATTGACCTCAATCAAAAGGCTCAAAAAGTGGACTATCATCCTCGAATAATAGCCATACCAAAAACAAACAAGACCAACCACATAAGGGCTTGAAGAAAAGAAATGCCATCCTCGAATGGCAATTCAAAAGATCCTCGGATCTTACACGAAACCATCCTCGAATCGAGATGCAAAGGTATACCAGCCTCGACAGATAACCAAACACAAAGCTGACCTCATACAGACTTTGAAAACGAGAAAAACTGACCTCGATCAATAAGCTCAAAAAGTGGACTACCATCCTCGAATAATAGCCACAACAACAAGACCAACCTCAGAAGGACTTGAAGAAAAGAATGCCATCCTCGAATGACAATTCTCAAAAGATCCTCGGATCTAACACGAAACCATCCTCGAATGGAGACGCAAAGGTATACCAGCCTCGACTGATAACCAAACACAAAGCTGACCTCATATAGACTTTGCAAAAGAGATAAACTGACCTCGATCAATAAGCTCAAAAAGTGGACTACCATCCTCGAATAATAGCCACAACAAAAAAAAGACAAGACCAACCGCAGAAGGACTTGAAGAAATGTATGCCATCCTCGAATGACAATTCTCAAAAGATCCTCGGATCTAACATGAAACCAACCTCGAATGGAGACGCAAAGGTATACCAGCCTCGACTGATAACCAAACACAAAGCTGACCTCAAACAGACTTTGAAAACGAGACAAACTGACCTCGATCAATAAGCTCAAAACGTGGACTACCATCCTCGAATAATAGCCACAACAACAAGACCAACCTCAGAAGGACTTGAAGAACAGAATGCCATCCTCGAATGACAATTCTCAAAAGATCCTCGGATCTAACACGAAACCATCCTCGAATGGAGACGCAAAGGTATACCATCCTCGACTGATAACCAAACACAAAGCTGACCTCATACAGACTTTGCAAAAGAGACAAACTGACCTCGATCAATAAGCTCAAAAAGTGGACTACCATCCTCAAATAATAGCCACAACAAAAAAAGACAAGACCAACCGCAGAAGGACTTGAAGAAAAGAATGCCATCCTCGAATGACAATTCTCAAAAGATCCTCGGATCTAACACGAAACCATCCTCGAATGGAGACGTAAAGGTATACCAGCCTCGACTGATAACCAAACACAAAGTTGACCTCAGACAGACTTTGAACGGGAGACAAACTGACCTCGATCAATAAGCTCAAAAAGTGGACTACCATCCTCGAATAATAGCCACAACAACAAGACCAACCTCAGAAGGAATTGAAGTAAAGAATGCCATCCTCGAATGACAATTCTCAAAAGATCCTCGGATCTAACATGAAACCATCCTCAAATGGAGATGCAAAGGTATACCAGCCTCGACTGATAACAAAACATAAAGCTGACCTCAGACACACTTTGCAAGAGAGACAAACTGACCTCAATCAATAAGCTAAAAAAGTGGACTACCATCCAAGAATGATAGCCACAACAAAAACAAACAAGACCAACCGCAGAAGGACATGAAGAAAAGAATTGCCATCCTCGAATGACAATTCAAAAGATCCTCGGATCTAACACGAAACCATCCTCGAATGGAGACCCAAAGGTATACCAACCTCGATTGATAACCAAACACAAAGCTTACCTCAGACAGACTTTGCAAGAGAGACAAACTAACCTCAATCAATAAGCTCAAAAAGTCGACTATCATCCTCGAATAATAGCCACAACAAAAACAAACAAGACCAACCGCAGAAGGGCTTGAAGAAAAGAAATGCCATCCTCGAATGACAATTCAAAAGATCCTCGGATCTAACACGAAACCATCCTCGAATGGAGACACAAAGGTATACCAGCCTCGACTGATAACCAAACACAAAGCTGACCTCAGATACACTTTGCAAAAGAGACAAACTGACCTCGATCAATAAGCTCAAAAAGTGGACTACCATCCTCGAATAATAGCCACAACAAAAACAAACAAGACCAACCGCAGAAGGACTTGAAGAAAAGAATGCCATCCTCGAATGTCAATTCTCAAAAGATCCTCGGATCTAACACGAAACCATCCTCGAATGGAGACGCAAAGGTATACCATCCTCGACTGATAACCAAACACAAAGCTGACCTCATACAGACTTTGCAAAAGAGACAAACTGACCTCGATCAATAAGCTCAAAAAGTGGACTACCATCCTCAAATAATAGCCACAACAAAAAAAAGACAAGACCAACCGCAGAAGGACTTGAAGAAATGAATGCCATCCTCGAATGACAATTCTCAAAAGATCCTCGGATCTAACACGAAACCAACCTCGAATGGAGACGCAAAGGTATACCAGCCTCGACTGATAACCAAACACAAAGCTGACCTCAAACAGAATTTGAAAACGAGACAAACTGACCTCGATCAATAAGCTCAAAACGTGGACTACCATCCTCGAATAATAGCCACAACAACAAGACCAACCTCAGAAGGACTTGAAGAAAAGAATGCCATCCTCGAATGACAATTCTCAAAAGATTCTCGGATCTAACACTAAACCATCCTCGAATGGAGATGCAAAGGTATACCAGCCTCGACTGATAACCAAACATAAAGCTGACCTAAGACAAACTTTGCAAGAGAGACAAACTGACCTCAATCAATAAGCTCAAAAAGTGGACTACCATCCTCGAATGATAGCCACAACAAAAACAAACAAGACCAACCACAGAAGGACTTGAAGAAAAGAAATGCCATCCTCGAATGACAATTCAAAAGATCCTCGGATCTAACACGAAACCATCCACGAATGGAGACGCAAAGGTATACCAGCCTCGATTGATAACCAAACACAAACCTGACCTCAAATAGACTTTGTAAGAGAGACAAACTGACCTCGATCAATAAGCTCAAAAAGTAGACTATCATCCTCAAATAATAGCCACAACAAAAACAAACAAGACCAACCGCAGAAGGGCTTGAAGAAAAGAAATGCCATCCTCGAATGACAATTCTCAAAAGATCCTCGGATCTAACACGAAACCATCCTCGAATGGAGACACAAAGGTATACCAGCCTCGAATGGAGACACAAAGCTATACCAGCCTCGACTGATTACCAAACACAAAGCTGACCTCAGACAGACTTTGAAAACGAGACAAACTGACCTCGATCAATAAGCTCAAAAAGTGGACTACCATCCTAGAATAATAGCCACAACAACAAGACCAACCTCAGAAGTACTTGAAGAAAAGAATGCCATCCTCGAATGACAATTCTCAAAAGATCCTCGGATCTAACACGAAACCATCCTCTAATGGAGACGCAAAGGTATACCAGCCTCGACTGATAACCAAACACAAAGCTGACCTCAGACAGACTTTGCAAAAGAGACAAACTGAACTCGATCAATTAGCTCAAAAAGTGGACTACCATCCTCAAATAATAGCCACAACAAAAACAAACAAAACCATCCGCAGAAGGACTTGAAGAAAAGAATGCCATCCTCGAATGACAATTCTCAAAAGATCCTCGGATCTAACACGAAACCATCCTCGAATGGAGACGCAGAGGTATACCAGCCTTGACTGATAACCAAACACAAAGCTGACCTCAGACAGACTTTGCAAAAGAGACAAACTGTCCTCGATCAATAAGCTCAAAAAGTGGACTACCATCCTCGAATAATAGCCACAACAAAAAAATATAAGACCAACCGCAGAAGGACTTGAAGAAAAGAATGCCATCCTCGAATGACAATTCTCAAAAGATCCTCGGATCTAACACGAAACCATCCTCGAATGGAGACGCAAAGGTATACCAGCCTCGACTGATAACCAAACACAAAGCTGACCTCAGACAGACTTTGAACGGGAGACAAACTGACCTCGATCAATAAGCTCAAAAAGTGGACTACCATCCTCGAATAATAGCCACAACAACAAGACCAACCTCAGAAGGAATTGAAGTAAAGAATGCCATCCTCGAATGACAATTCTCAAAAGATCCTCGGATCTAACACGAAACCATCCTCAAATGGAGATGCAAAGGTATACCAGCCTTGACTGATAACAAAACATAAAGCTAACCTTAGACACACTTTGCAAGAGAGACAAACTGACCTCAATCAATAAGCTCAAAAAGTGGACTACCATCCAAGAATGATAGCCACAACAAAAACAAACAAGACCAACCGCAGAAGGACTTGAAGAAAAGAAATGCCATCCTCGAATGACAATTCAAAAGATCCTCGGATCTAACACGAAACCATCCTCGAATGGAGACACAAAGGTATACCAACCTCGATTGATAAGCAAACACAAAGCTGACCTCAGACAGACTTTGCAAGAGAGACAAACTAACCTCAATCAATAAGCTCAAAAAGTGGACTATCATCCTCGAATAATAGCCACAACAAAAACAAACAAGACCAACCGCAGAAGGGCTTGAAGAAAATAAATGCCATCCTCGAATGACAATTCAAAAGATCCTCGGATCTAACACGAAACCATCCTCGAATGGAGACACAAAGGTATACCAGCCTCGACTGATAACCAAACACAAAGCTGACCTCAGATACACTTTGCAAAAGAGACAAACTGACCTCGATCAATAAGCTCAAAAAGTGGACTACCATCCTCGAATAATAGCCACAACAAAAACAAACAAGACCAACCGCAGAAGGACTTGAAGAAAAGAATGCCATCCTCGAATGTCAATTCTCAAAAGATCCTCGGATCTAACACGAAACCATCCTCGAATGGAGACGCAAAGGTATACCAGCCTCGACTGATAACCAAACACAAAGCTGACCTCATATACACTTTGCAAAAGAGACAAACTGACCTCGATCAATAAGCTCAAAAAGTGGACTACCATCCTCGAATAATAGCCATAACAAAAACAAACAAGACCAACCGCAAAAGGACTTGAAGAAAAGAATGCCATCCTCGAATGTCATTTCTCAAAAGATCCTCGGATCTAACACGAAACCATCCTCGAATGGAGACGCAAAGGTATACCAGCCTCGACTGATAACCAAACACAAAGCTGACCTCAGATAGACTTTGAAAACGAGACAAATTGACCTCGATCAATAAGCTGAAAAAGTGGACTACCATCCTCGAATAATAGCCACAACAACAAGACCAACCTTAGAAGGACATGAAGAAAATAATGCCATCCTCGAATGACAATTCTCAAAAGATCCTCGGATCTAACACGAAACCATCCTCGAATGGAGACGCAAAGTTATACCAGCCTCGACTGATAACCAAACATAAAGCTGACCTCAGATAAACTTTGCAAGAGAGACAAACTGACCTCAATCAATAAGCTCAAAAAGTGGACTACCATCCTCGAATAATAGCCACAACAAAAACAAACAAGACCAACCGCAGAAGGACTTGAAGAAAAGAAATGCCATCCTCGAATGACAATTCAAAAGATCCTCGGATCTAACACGAAACCATCCACGAATGGAGACGCAAAGGTATACCAGCCTCGATTGATAACCAAACACAAAGCTGACCTCAAATAGACTTTTAAGAGAGACAAACTGACCTCGATCAATAAGCTCAAAAAGTAGACTATCATCCTCAAATAATAGCCACAACAAAAACAAACAAGACCAACCGCAGAAGGGCTTGAAGAAAAGAAATGCCATCCTCGAATGACAATTCTCAAAAGATCCTCGGATCTAACACGAAACCATCCTTGAATGGAGACGCAAAGGTATACCAGCCTCGACTGATAACCAAACACAAAGCTGACCTCAGACAGACTTTGAACGGGAGACAAACTGACCTCGATCAATAAGCTCAAAAAGTGGACTACCATCCTCGAATAATAGCCACAACAACAAGACCAACCTCAGAAGGAATTGAAGTAAAGAATGCCATCCTCGAATGACAATTCTCAAAAGATCCTCGGATCTAACACGAAACCATCCTCAAATGGAGATGCAAAGGTATACCAGCCTTGACTGATAACAAAACATAAAGCTAACCTTAGACACACTTTGCAAGAGAGACAAACTGACCTCAATCAATAAGCTCAAAAAGTGGACTACCATCCAAGAATGATAGCCACAACAAAAACAAACAAGACCAACCGCAGAAGGACTTGAAGAAAAGAAATGCCATCCTCGAATGACAATTCAAAAGATCCTCGGATCTAACACGAAACCATCCTCGAATGGAGACACAAAGGTATACCAACCTCGATTGATAAGCAAACACAAAGCTGACCTCAGACAGACTTTGCAAGAGAGACAAACTAACCTCAATCAATAAGCTCAAAAAGTGGACTATCATCCTCGAATAATAGCCACAACAAAAACAAACAAGACCAACCGCAGAAGGGCTTGAAGAAAATAAATGCCATCCTCGAATGACAATTCAAAAGATCCTCGGATCTAACACGAAACCATCCTCGAATGGAGACACAAAGGTATACCAGCCTCGACTGATAACCAAACACAAAGCTGACCTCAGATACACTTTGCAAAAGAGACAAACTGACCTCGATCAATAAGCTCAAAAAGTGGACTACCATCCTCGAATAATAGCCACAACAAAAACAAACAAGACCAACCGCAGAAGGACTTGAAGAAAAGAATGCCATCCTCGAATGTCAATTCTCAAAAGATCCTCGGATCTAACACGAAACCATCCTCGAATGGAGACGCAAAGGTATACCAGCCTCGACTGATAACCAAACACAAAGCTGACGTCATATACACTTTGCAAAAGAGACAAACTGACCTCGATCAATAAGCTCAAAAAGTGGACTACCATCCTCGAATAATAGCAATAACAAAAACAAACAAGACCAACCGCAGAAGGACTTGAAGAAAAGAATGCCATCCTCGAATGTCATTTCTCAAAAGATCCTCGGATCTAACACGAAACCATCCTCGAATGGAGACGCAAAGGTATACCAGCCTCGACTGATAACCAAACACAAAGCTGACCTCAGACAGACTTTGAACGGGAGACAAACTGACCTCGATCAATAAGCTCAAAAAGTGGACTACCATCCTCGAATAATAGCCATAACAACAAGACAAACCTCAGAAGTACTTGAAGAAAAGAATGCCATCCTCGAATGACAATTCTCAAAAGATCCTCGGATCTAACACGAAACCATCCTCGAATGGAGACGCAAAGGTATACCAGCCTCGATTGATAACCAAACACAAATCTGACGTCAAACAGACTTTGTAAGAGAGACAAACTGACCTCGATCAATAAGCTCAAAAAGTAGACTATCATCCTCAAATAATAGCCATAACAAAAACAAACAAGACCAACCGCAGAAGGGCTTGAAGAAAAGAATGCCATCCTCTAATGACAATTCTCAAAAGATCCTTGGATCTAACACGAAACCATCCTCGAATGGAGATGCAAAGCTATACCAGCCTCGACTGATTACCAAACACAAAGCTGACCTCAGACAGACTTTGAAAACGAGACAAACTGACCTCGATCAATAAGCTCAAAAAGTGGACTACCATCCTAGAATAATAGCCACAACAACAAGACCAACCTCAGAAGTACTTGAAGAAAAGAATGCCATCCTCGAATGACAATTCTCAAAAGATCCTCGGATCTAACACAAAACCATCCTCTAATCGAGACGCAAAGGTATACCAGCCTCGACTGATAACCAAACACAAAGCTGACCTCATATACACTTTGCAAAAGAGACAAACTGACCTCGATCAATAAGCTCAAAAAGTGGACTACCATCCTCGAATAATAGCCATAACAAAAACAAACAAGACCAACCGCAGAAGGACTTGAAGAAAAGAATGCCATCCTCGAATGTCATTTCTCAAAAGATCCTCGGATCTAACACGAAACCATCCTCGAATGGAGACGCAAAGGTATACCAGCCTCGACTGATAACCAAACACAAAGCTGACCTCAGATAGACTTTGAAAACGAGACAAATTGACCTCGATCAATAAGCTGAAAAAGTGGACTACCATCCTCGAATAATAGCCACAACAACAAGACCAACCTCAGAAGGACATGAAGAAAATAATGCCATCCTCGAATGACAATTCTCAAAAGATCCTCGGATCTAACACGAAACCATCCTCGAATGGAGACGCAAAGGTATACCAGCCTCGACTGATAACCAAACATAAAGCTGACCTCAGATAAACTTTGCAAGAGAGACAAACTGACCTCAATCAATAAGCTCAAAAAGTGGACTACCATCCTCGAATAATAGCCACAACAAAAACAAACAAGACCAACCGCAGAAGGACTTGAAGAAAAGAAATGCCATCCTCGAATGACAATTCAAAAGATCCTCGGATCTAACACGAAACCATCCACGAATGGAGACGCAAAGGTATACCAGCCTCGATTGATAACCAAACACAAAGCTGACCTCAAATAGACTTTTAAGAGAGACAAACTGACCTCGATCAATAAGCTCAAAAAGTAGACTATCATCCTCAAATAATAGCCACAACAAAAACAAACAAGACCAACCGCAGAAGGGCTTGAAGAAAAGAAATGCCATCCTCGAATGACAATTCTCAAAAGATCCTCGGATCTAACACGAAACCATCCTCGAATGGAGACACAAAGGTATACTAGCCTCGACTGATAACCAAACACAAAGCTGACCTCAGACAGACTTTGAAAACGAGACAAACTGACCTCGATCAATAAGCTCAAAAAGTGGACTACCATCCTCGAATAATAGCCATAACAACAAGACAAACCTCAGAAGTACTTGAAGAAAAGAATGCCATCCTCGAATGACAATTCTCAAAAGATCCTCGGATCTAACACGAAACCATCCTCGAATGGAGACGCAAAGGTATACCAGCCTCGATTGATAACCAAACACAAATCTGACGTCAAACAGACTTTGTAAGAGAGACAAACTGACCTCGATCAATAAGCTCAAAAAGTAGACTATCATCCTCAAATAATAGCCATAACAAAAACAAACAAGACCAACCGCAGAAGGGCTTGAAGAAAAGAATGCCATCCTCTAATGACAATTCTCAAAAGATCCTTGGATCTAACACGAAACCATCCTCGAATGGAGATGCAAAGCTATACCAGCCTCGACTGATTACCAAACACAAAGCTGACCTCAGACAGACTTTGAAAACGAGACAAACTGACCTCGATCAATAAGCTCAAAAAGTGGACTACCATCCTAGAATAATAGCCACAACAACAAGACCAACCTCAGAAGTACTTGAAGAAAAGAATGCCATCCTCGAATGACAATTCTCAAAAGATCCTCGGATCTAACACAAAACCATCCTCTAATCGAGACGCAAAGGTATACCAGCCTCGACTGATAACCAAACACAAAGCTGACCTCATATACACTTTGCAAAAGAGACAAACTGACCTCGATCAATAAGCTCAAAAAGTGGACTACCATCCTCGAATAATAGCCATAACAAAAACAAACAAGACCAACCGCAGAAGGACTTGAAGAAAAGAATGCCATCCTCGAATGTCATTTCTCAAAAGATCCTCGGATCTAACACGAAACCATCCTCGAATGGAGACGCAAAGGTATACCAGCCTCGACTGATAACCAAACACAAAGCTGACCTCAGATAGACTTTGAAAACGAGACAAATTGACCTCGATCAATAAGCTGAAAAAGTGGACTACCATCCTCGAATAATAGCCACAACAACAAGACCAACCTCAGAAGGACATGAAGAAAATAATGCCATCCTCGAATGACAATTCTCAAAAGATCCTCGGATCTAACACGAAACCATCCTCGAATGGAGACGCAAAGGTATACCAGCCTCGACTGATAACCAAACATAAAGCTGACCTCAGATAAACTTTGCAAGAGAGACAAACTGACCTCAATCAATAAGCTCAAAAAGTGGACTACCATCCTCGAATAATAGCCACAACAAAAACAAACAAGACCAACCGCAGAAGGACTTGAAGAAAAGAAATGCCATCCTCGAATGACAATTCAAAAGATCCTCGGATCTAACACGAAACCATCCACGAATGGAGACGCAAAGGTATACCAGCCTCGATTGATAACCAAACACAAAGCTGACCTCAAATAGACTTTTAAGAGAGACAAACTGACCTCGATCAATAAGCTCAAAAAGTAGACTATCATCCTCAAATAATAGCCACAACAAAAACAAACAAGACCAACCGCAGAAGGGCTTGAAGAAAAGAAATGCCATCCTCGAATGACAATTCTCAAAAGATCCTCGGATCTAACACGAAACCATCCTCGAATGGAGACACAAAGGTATACTAGCCTCGACTGATAACC
Organism: Lathyrus aphaca; assembly: GCA_963966055.1. NCBI lineage: Eukaryota > Viridiplantae > Streptophyta > Magnoliopsida > Fabales > Fabaceae > Lathyrus > Lathyrus aphaca. Next base: position 230,948,338 of record OZ014522.1, read on the forward strand.
AAACACAAAGCTGACCTCAGACAGACTTTGAAAACGAGACAAACTGACCTCGATCAATAAGCTCAAAAAGTGGACTACCATCCTCGAATAATAGCCATAACAACAAGACAAACCTCAGAAGTACTTGAAGAAAAGAATGCCATCCTCGAATGACAATTCTCAAAAGATCCTCGGATCTAACACGAAACCATCCTCGAATGGAGACGCAAAGGTATACCAGCCTCGATTGATAACCAAACACAAAGCTGACGTCAAACAGACTTTGTAAGAGAGACAAACTAACCTCGATCAATAAGCTCAAAAAGTAGACTATCATCCTCAAATAATAGCCATAACAAAAACAAACAAGACCAACCGCAGAAGGGCTTGAAGAAAAGAATGCCATCCTCTAATGACAATTCTCAAAAGATCCTTGGATCTAACACGAAACCATCCTCGAATGGAGATGCAAAGCTATACCAGCCTCGACTGATTACCAAACACAAAGCTGACCTCAGACAGACTTTGAAAACGAGACAAACTGACCTCGATCAATAAGCTCAAAAAGTGGACTACCATCCTAGAATAATAGCCACAACAACAAGACCAACCTCAGAAGTACTTGAAGAAAAGAATGCCATCCTCGAATGACAATTCTCAAAAGATCCTCGGATCTAACACAAAACCATCCTCTAATGGAGACGCAAAGGTATACCAGCCTCGACTGATAACCAAACACAAAGCTGACCTCAGACAGACTTTGCAAAAGAGACAAACTGAACTCGATCAATTAGCTCAAAAAGTGGACTACCATCCTCAAATAATAGCCACAACAAAAAAAACAAAACCAACCGCAGAAGGACTTGAAGAAAAGAATGCCATCCTCGAATGACAATTCTCAAAAGATCCTCGGATCTAACAAGAAACCATCCTCGAATGGAGACGCAGAGGTATACCAGCCTTGACTGTTAACCAAACACAAAGCTGACCTCAGACAAACTTTGCAAAAGAGACAAACTGTCCTCGATCAATAAGCTCAAAAAGTGGACTACCATCCTCGAATAATAGCCACAACAAAAAAAGACAAGACCAACCGCAGAAGGACTTGAAGAAAAGAATGCCATCCTCGAATGACAATTCTCAAAAGATCCTCGGATCTAACACGAAACCATCCTCGAATGGAGACGCAAAGGTATACCAGCCTCGACTGATAACCAAACACAAAGTTGACCTCAGACAGACTTTGAACGGGAGACAAACTGACCTCGATCAATAAGCTCAAAAAGTGGACTACCATCCTCGAATAATAGCCACAACAACAAGACCAACTTCAGAAGGAATTGAAGTAAAGATTGCCATCCTCGAATGACAATTCTCAAAAGATCCTCGGATCTAACACGAAACCATCCTCAAATGGAGATGCAAAGGTATACCAGCCTCGACTGATAACAAAACATAATGCTGACCTCAGACACACTTTGCAAGAGAGACAAACTGACCTCAATCAATAAGCTCAAAAAGTGGACTACCATCCAAGAATGATAGCCACAACAAAAACAAACAAGACCAACCGCAGAAGGACATGAAGAAAAGAATTGCCATCCTCGAATGACAATTCAAAAGATCCTCGGATCTAACACGAAACCATCCTCGAATGGAGACACAAAGGTATACCAACCTCGATTGATAACCAAACACAAAGCTGACCTCAGACAGACTTTGCAAGAGAGACAAACTAACCTCAATCAATAAGCTCAAAAAGTGGACTATCATCCTCGAATAATAGCCACAACAAAAACAAACAAGACCAACCGCAGAAGGGCTTGAAGAAAAGAAATGCCATCCTCGAATGACAATTCAAAAGATCCTCGGATCTAACACGAAACCATCCTCGAATGGAGACACAAAGGTATACCAGCCTCGACTGATAACCAAACACAAAGCTGACCTCAGATACACTTTGCAAAAGAGACAAACTGACCTCGATCAATAAGCTCAAAAAGTGGACTACCATCCTCGAATAATAGCCACAACAAAAACAAACAAGACCAACCGCAGAAGGACTTGAAGAAAAGAATGCCATCCTCGAATGTCAATTCTCAAAAGATCCTCGGATCTAACACGAAACCATCCTCGAATGGAGACGCAAAGGTATACCAGCCTCGACTGATAACCAAACACAAAGCTGACCTCAGACAGACTTTGCAAAAGAGACAAACTGAACTCGATCAATTAGCTCAAAAAGTGGACTACCATCCTCAAATAATAGCCACAACAAAAACAAACAAAACCATCCGCAGAAGGACTTGAAGAAAAGAATGCCATCCTCGAATGACAATTCTCAAAAGATCCTCGGATCTAACACGAAACCATCCTCGAATGGAGACGCAGAGGTATACCAGCCTTGACTGATAACCAAACACAAAGCTGACCTCAGACAGACTTTGCAAAAGAGACAAACTGTCCTCGATCAATAAGCTCAAAAAGTGGACTACCATCCTCGAATAATAGCCACAACAAAAAATACAAGACCAACCGCAGAAGGACTTGAAGAAAAGAATGCCATCCTCGAATGACAATTCTCAAAAGATCCTCGGATCTAACACGAAACCATCCTCGAATGGAGACGCAAAGGTATACCAGCCTCGACTGATAACCAAACACAAAGCTGACCTCAGACAGACTTTGAACGGGAGACAAACTGACCTCGATCAATAAGCTCAAAAAGTGGACTACCATCCTCGAATAATAGCCACAACAACAAGACCAACCGCAGAAGGGCTTGAAGAAAAGAAATGCCATCCTCGAATGACAATTCTCAAAAGATCCTCGGATCTAACACGAAACCATCCTCGAATGGAGACACAAAGGTATACTAGCCTCGACTGATAACCGAACACAAAGCTGACCTCAGACAGACTTTGAAAACGAGAGAAACTGACCTCGATCAATAAGCTCAAAAAGTGGACTACCATCCTCGAATAATAGCCATAACAACAAGACAAACCTCAGAAGTACTTGAAGAAAAGAATGCCATCCTCGAATGACAATTCTCAAAAGATCCTCGGATCTAACACGAAACCATCCTCGAATGGAGACGCAAAGGTATACCAACCTCGATTGATAACCAAACACGAAGCTGACGTCAAACAGACTTTGTAAGAGAGACAAACTGACCTCGATCAATAAGCTCAAAAAGTAGACTATCATCCTCAAATAATAGCCAAAACAAAAACAAACAAGACCAACCGCAGAAGGGCTTGAAGAAAAGAATGCCATCCTCTAATGACAATTCTCAAAAGATCCTTGGATCTAACACGAAACCATCCTCGAATGGAGATGCAAAGCTATACCAGCCTCGACTGATTACCAAACACAAAGCTGACCTCAGACAGACTTTGAAAACGAGACAAACTGACCTCGATCAATAAGCTCAAAAAGTGGACTACCATCCTAGAATAATAGCCACAACAACAAGACCAACCTCAGAAGTACTTGAAGAAAAGAATGCCATCCTCGAATGACAATTCTCAAAAGATCCTCGGATCTAACACAAAACCATCCTCTAATGGAGACGCAAAGGTATACTAGCCTCGACTGATAACCAAACACAAAGCTGACCTCAGACAGACTTTGCAAAAGAGACAAACTGAACTCGATCAATTAGCTCAAAAAGTGGACTACCATCCTCAAATAATAGCCACAACAAAAAAAACAAAACCAACCGCAGAAGGACTTGAAGAAAAGAATGCCATCCTCGAATGACAATTCTCAAAAGATCCTCGGATCTAACACGAAACCATCCTCGAATGGAGACGCAGAGGTATACCAGCCTTGACTGTTAACCAAACACAAAGCTGACCTCAGACAGACTTTGCAAAAGAGACAAACTGTCCTCGATCAATAAGCTCAAAAAGTGGACTACCATCCTCGAATAATAGCCACAACAAAAAAAGACAAGACCAACCGCAGAAGGACTTGAAGAAAAGAATGCCATCCTCGAATGACAATTCTCAAAAGATCCTCGGATCTAACACGAAACCATCCTCGAATGGAGACGCAAAGGTATACCAGCCTCGACTGATAACCAAACACAAAGTTGACCTCAGACAGACTTTGAACGGGAGACAAACTGACCTCGATCAATAAGCTCAAAAAGTGGACTACCATCCTCGAATAATAGCCACAACAACAAGACCAACTTCAGAAGGAATTGAAGTAAAGAATGCCATCCTCGAATGACAATTCTCAAAAGATCCTCGGATCTAACACGAAACCATCCTCAAATGGAGATGCAAAGGTATACCAGCCTCGACTGATAACAAAACATAAAGCTGACCTCAGACACACTTTGCAAGAGAGACAAACTGACCTCAATCAATAAGCTCAAAAAGTGGACTACCATCCAAGAATGATAGCCACAACAAAAACAAACAAGACCAACCGCAGAAGGACATGAAGAAAAGAATTGCCATCCTCGAATGACAATTCAAAAGATCCTCGGATCTAACACGAAACCATCCTCGAATGGAGACCCAAAGGTATACCAACCTCGATTGATAACCAAACACAAAGCTTACCTCAGACAGACTTTGCAAGAGAGACAAACTAACCTCAATCAATAAGCTCAAAAAGTGGACTATCATGCTCGAATAATAGCCACAACAAAAACAAACAAGACCAACCGCAGAAGGGCTTGAAGAAAAGAAATGCCATCCTCGAATGACAATTCAAAAGATCCTCGGATCTAACACGAAACCATCCTCGAATGGAGACACAAAGGTATACCAGCCTCGACTGATAACCAAACACAAAGCTGACCTCAGATACACTTTGCAAAAGAGACAAACTGACCTCGATCAATAAGCTCAAAAAGTGGACTACCATCCTCGAATAATAGCCACAACAAAAACAAACAAGACCAACCGCAGAAGGACTTGAAGAAAAGAATGCCATCCTCGAATGTCAATTCTCAAAAGATCCTCGGATCTAACACGAAACCATCCTCGAATGGAGACGCAAAGGTATACCAGCCTCGACTGATAACCAAACACAAAGCTGACCTCAGACAGACTTTGCAAAAGAGACAAACTGAACTCGATCAATTAGCTCAAAAAGTGGACTACCATCCTCAAATATTAGCCACAACAAAAACAAACAAAACCATCCGCAGAAGGACTTGAAGAAAAGAATGCCATCCTCGAATGACAATTCTCAAAAGATCCTCGGATCTAACACGAAACCATCCTCGAATGGAGACGCAGAGGTATACCAGCCTTGACTGATAACCAAACACAAAGCTGACCTCAGACAGACTTTGCAAAAGAGACAAACTGTCCTCGATCAATAAGCTCAAAAAGTGGACTACCATCCTCGAATAATAGACACAACAAAAAAATACAAGACCAACCGCAGAAGGACTTGAAGAAAAGAATGCCATCCTCGAATGACAATTCTCAAAAGATCCTCGGATCTAACACGAAACCATCCTCGAATGGAGACGCAAAGGTATACCAGCCTCGACTGATAACCAAACACAAAGCTGACCTCAGACAGACTTTGAACGGGAGACAAACTGACCTCGATCAATAAGCTCAAAAAGTGGACTACCATCCTCGAATAATAGCCACAACAACAAGACCAACCTCAGAAGGAATTGAAGTAAAGAATTCCATCCTCGAATGACAATTCTCAAAAGATCCTCGGATCTAACACGAAACCATCCTCAAATGGAGATGCAAAGGTATACCAGCCTTGACTGATAACAAAACATAAAGCTAACCTCAGACACACTTTGCAAGAGAGACAAACTGACCTCAATCAATAAGCTCAAAAAGTGGACTACCATCCAAGAATGATAGCCACAACAAAAATAAACAAGACCAACCGCAGAAGGACTTGAAGAAAAGAAATGCCATTCTCGAATGACAATTCAAAAGATCCTCGGATCTAACACGAAACCATCCTCGAATGGAGACACAATGGTATACCAACCTCGATTGATAAGCAAACACAAAGCTGACCTCAGACAGACTTTGCAAGAGAGACAAACTAACCTCAATCAATAAGCTCAAAAAGTGGACTATCATCCTCGAATAATAGCCACAACAAAAACAAACAAGACCAACCGCAGAAGGGCTTGAAGAAAAGAAATGCCATCCTCGAATGACAATTCAAAAGATCCTCGGATCTAACACGAAACCATCCTCGAATGGAGACACAAAGGTATACCAGCCTCGACTGATAACCAAACACAAAGCTGACCTCAGATACACTTTGCAAAAGAGACAAACTGACCTCGATCAATAAGCTCAAAAAGTGGACTACCATCCTCGAATAATAGCCACAACAAAAACAAACAAGACCAACCGCAGAAGGACTTGAAGAAAAGAATGCCATCCTCGAATGTCAATTCTCAAAAGATCCTCGGATCTAACACGAAACCATCCTCGAATGGAGACGCAAAGGTATACCAGCCTCGACTGATAACCAAACACAAAGCTGACCTCAGACAGACTTTGCAAAAGAGACAAACTGAACTCGATCAATTAGCTCAAAAAGTGGACTACCATCCTCAAATATTAGCCACAACAAAAACAAACAAAACCATCCGCAGAAGGACTTGAAGAAAAGAATGCCATCCTCGAATGACAATTCTCAAAAGATCCTCGGATCTAACACGAAACCATCCTCGAATGGAGACGCAGAGGTATACCAGCCTTGACTGATAACCAAACACAAAGCTGACCTCAGACAGACTTTGCAAAAGAGACAAACTGTCCTCGATCAATAAGCTCAAAAAGTGGACTACCATCCTCGAATAATAGACACAACAAAAAAATACAAGACCAACCGCAGAAGGACTTGAAGAAAAGAATGCCATCCTCGAATGACAATTCTCAAAAGATCCTCGGATCTAACACGAAACCATCCTCGAATGGAGACGCAAAGGTATACCAGCCTCGACTGATAACCAAACACAAAGCTGACCTCAGACAGACTTTGAACGGGAGACAAACTGACCTCGATCAATAAGCTCAAAAAGTGGACTACCATCCTCGAATAATAGCCACAACAACAAGACCAACCTCAGAAGGAATTGAAGTAAAGAATGCCATCCTCGAATGACAATTCTCAAAAGATCCTCGGATCTAACACGAAACCATCCTCAAATGGAGATGCAAAGGTATACCAGCCTTGACTGATAACAAAACATAAAGCTAACCTCAGACACACTTTGCAAGAGAGACAAACTGACCTCAATCAATAAGCTCAAAAAGTGGACTACCATCCAAGAATGATAGCCACAACAAAAATAAACAAGACCAACCGCAGAAGGACTTGAAGAAAAGAAATGCCATCCTCGAATGACAATTCAAAAGATCCTCGGATCTAACACGAAACCATCCTCGAATGGAGACACAATGGTATACCAACCTCGATTGATAAGCAAACACAAAGCTGACCTCAGACAGACTTTGCAAGAGAGACAAACTAACCTCAATCAATAAGCTCAAAAAGTGGACTATCATCCTCGAATAATAGCCACAACAAAAACAAACAAGACCAACCGCAGAAGGGCTTGAAGAAAAGAAATGCCATCCTCGAATGACAATTCAAAAGATCCTCGGATCTAACACGAAACCATCCTCGAATGGAGACACAAAGGTATACCAGCCTCGACTGATAACCAAACACAAAGCTGACCTCAGATACACTTTGCAAAAGAGACAAACTGACCTCGATCAATAAGCTCAAAAAGTGGACTACCATCCTCGAGTAATAGCCACAACAAAAACAAACAAGACCAACCGCAGAAGGACTTGAAGAAAAGAATGCCATCCTCGAATGTCAATTCTCAAAAGATCCTCGGATCTATCACGAAACCATCCTCGAATGGAGACGCAAAGGTATACCAGCCTCGACTGATAACCAAACACAAAGCTGACCTCAGACAGACTTTGCAAAAGAGACAAACTGAACTCGATCAATTAGCTCAAAAAGTGGACTACCATCCTCAAATATTAGCCACAACAAAAACAAACAAAACCATCCGCAGAAGGACTTGAAGAAAAGAATGCCATCCTCGAATGACAATTCTCAAAAGATCCTCGGATCTAACACGAAACCATCCTCGAATGGAGACGCAGAGGTATACCAGCCTTGACTGATAACCAAACACAAAGCTGACCTCAGACAGACTTTGCAAAAGAGACAAACTGTCCTCGATCAATAAGCTCAAAAAGTGGACTACCATCCTCGAATAATAGACACAACAAAAAAATACAACACCAACCGCAGAAGGACTTGAAGAAAAGAATGCCATCCTCGAATGACAATTCTCAAAAGATCCTCGGATCTAACACGAAACCATCCTCGAATGGAGACGCAAAGGTATACCAGCCTCGACTGATAACCAAACACAAAGCTGACCTCAGACAGACTTTGAACGGGAGACAAACTGACCTCGATCAATAAGCTCAAAAAGTGGACTACCATCCTCGAATAATAGCCACAACAACAAGACCAACCTCAGAAGGAATTCAAGTAAAGAATGCCATCCTCGAATGACAATTCTCAAAAGATCCTCGGATCTAACACGAAACCATCCTCAAATGGAGATGCAAAGGTATACCAGCCTTGACTGATAACAAAACATAAAGCTAACCTCAGACACACTTTGCAAGAGAGACAAACTGACCTCAATCAATAAGCTCAAAAAGTGGACTACCATCCAAGAATGATAGCCACAACAAAAATAAACAAGACCAACCGCAGAAGGACTTGAAGAAAAGAAATGCCATCCTCGAATGACAATTCAAAAGATCCTCGGATCTAACACGAAACCATCCTCGAATGGAGACACAATGGTATACCAACCTCGATTGATAAGCAAACACAAAGCTGACCTCAGACAGACTTTGCAAGAGAGACAAACTAACCTCAATCAATAAGCTCAAAAAGTGGACTATCATCCTCGAATAATAGCCACAACAAAAACAAACAAGACCAACCGCAGAAGGGCTTGAAGAAAAGAAATGCCATCCTCGAATGACAATTCAAAAGATCCTCGGATCTAACACGAAACCATCCTCGAATGGAGACACAAAGGTATACCAGCCTCGACTGATAACCAAACACAAAGCTGACCTCAGATACACTTTGCAAAAGAGACAAACTGACCTCGATCAATAAGCTCAAAAAGTGGACTACCATCCTCGAATAATAGCCACAACAAAAACAAACAAGACCAACCGCAGAAGGACTTGAAGAAAAGAATGCCATCCTCGAATGTCAATTCTCAAAAGATCCTCGGATCTAACACGAAAACATCCTCGAATGGAGACGCAAAGGTATACCAGCCTCGACTGATAACCAAACACAAAGCTGACCTCAGACAGATTTTGCAAAAGAGACAAACTGAACTCGATCAATTAGCTCAAAAAGTGGACTACCATCCTCAAATATTATCCACAACAAAAACAAACAAAACCATCCGCAGAAGGACTTGAAGAAAAGAATGCCATCCTCGAATGACAATTCTCAAAAGATCCTCGGATCTAACACGAAATTATCCTCGAATGGAGACGCAGAGGTATACCAGCCTTGACTGATAACCAAACACAAAGCTGACCTCAGACAGACTTTGCAAAAGAGACAAACTGTCCTCGATCAATAAGCTCAAAAAGTGGACTACCATCCTCGAATAATAGACACAACAAAAAAATACAAGACCAACCGCAGAAGGACTTGAAGAAAAGAATGCCATCCTCGAATGACAATTCTCAAAAGATCCTCGGATCTAACACGAAACCATCCTCGAATGGAGACGCAAAGGTATACCAGCCTCGACTGATAACCAAACACAAAGCTGACCTCAGACAGACTTTGAACGGGAGACAAACTGACCTCGATCAATAAGCTCAAAAAGTGGACTACCATCCTCGAATAATAGCCACAACAACAAGACCAACCTCAGAAGGAATTGAAGTAAAGAATGCCATCCTCGAATGACAATTCTCAAAAGATCCTCGGATCTAACACGAAACCATCCTCAAATGGAGATGCAAAGGTATACCAGCCTTGACTGATAACAAAACATAAAGCTAACCTCAGACACACTTTGCAAGAGAGACAAACTGACCTCAATCAATAAGCTCAAAAAGTGGACTACCATCCAAGAATGATATCCACAACAAAAATAAACAAGACCAACCGCAGAAGGACTTGAAGAAAAGAAATGCCATCCTCGAATGACAATTCAAAAGATCCTCGGATCTAACACGAAACCATCCTCGAATGGAGACACAATGGTATACCAACCTCGATTGATAAGCAAACACAAAGCTGACCTCAGACAGACTTTGCAAGAGAGACAAACTAACCTCAATCAATAAGCTCTAAAAGTGGACTATCATCCTCGAATAATAGCCACAACAAAAACAAACAAGACCAACCGCAGAAGGGCTTGAAGAAAAGAAATGCCATCCTCGAATGACAATTCAAAAGATCCTCGGATCTAACACGAAACCATCCTCGAATGGAGACACAAAGGTATACCAGCCTCGACTGATAACCAAACACAAAGCTGACCTCAGATACACTTTGCAAAAGAGACAAACTGACCTCGATCAATAAGCTCAAAAAGTGGACTACCATCCTCGAATAATAGCCACAACAAAAACAAACAAGACCAACCGCAGAAGGACTTGAAGAAAAGAATGCCATCCTCGAATGTCAATTCTCAAAAGATCCTCGGATCTAACACGAAACCATCCTCGAATGGAGACGCAAAGGTATACCAGCCTCGACTGATAACCAAACACAAAGCTGACCTCAGACAGACTTTGCAAAAGAGACAAACTGAACTCGATCAATTAGCTCAAAAAGTGGACTACCATCCTCAAATATTAGCCACAACAAAAACAAACAAAACCATCCGCAGAAGGACTTGAAGAAAAGAATGCCATCCTCGAATGACAATTCTCAAAAGATCCTCGGATCTAACACGAAACCATCCTCGAATGGAGACGCAGAGGTATACCAGCCTTGACTGATAACCAAACACAAAGCTGACCTCAGACAGACTTTGCAAAAGAGACAAACTGTCCTCGATCAATAAGCTCAAAAAGTGGACTACCATCCTCGAATAATAGACACAACAAAAAAATACAAGACCAACCGCAGAAGGACTTGAAGAAAAGAATGCCATCCTCGAATGACAATTCTCAAAAGATCCTCGGATCTAACACGAAACCATCCTCGAATGGAGACGCAAAGGTATACCAGCCTCGACTGATAACCAAACACAAAGCTGACCTCAGACAGACTTTGAACGGGAGACAAACTGACCTCGATCAATAAGCTCAAAAAGTGGACTACCATCCTCGAATAATAGCCACAACAACAAGACCAACCTCAGAAGGAATTGAAGTAAAGAATGCCATCCTCGAATGACAATTCTCAAAAGATCCTCGGATCTAACACGAAACCATCCTCAAATGGAGATGCAAAGGTATACCAGCCTTGACTGATAACAAAACATAAAGCTAACCTCAGACACACTTTGCAAGAGAGACAAACTGACCTCAATCAATAAGCTCAAAAAGTGGACTACCATCCAAGAATGATAGCCACAACAAAAATAAACAAGACCAACCGCAGAAGGACTTGAAGAAAAGAAATGCCATCCTCGAATGACAATTCAAAAGATCCTCGGATCTAACACGAAACCATCCTCGAATGGAGACACAATGGTATACCAACCTCGATTGATAAGCAAACACAAAGCTGACCTCAGACAGACTTTGCAAGAGAGACAAACTAACCTCAATCAATAAGCTCAAAGAGTGGACTATCATCCTCGAATAATAGCCACAACAAAAACAAACAAGACCAACCGCAGAAGGGCTTGAAGAAAATAAATGCCATCCTCGAATGACAATTCAAAAGATCCTCGGATCTAACACGAAACCATCCTCGAATGGAGACACAAAGGTATACCAGCCTCGACTGATAACCAAACACAAAGCTGACCTCAGATACACTTTGCAAAAGAGACAAACTGACCTCGATCAATAAGCTCAAAAAGTGGACTACCATCCTCGAATAATAGCCACAACAAAAACAAACAAGACCAACCGCAGAAGGACTTGAAGAAAAGAATGCCATCCTCGAATGTCAATTCTCAAAAGATCCTCGGATCTAACACGAAACCATCCTCGAATGGAGACGCAAAGGTATACCAGCCTCGACTGATAACCAAACACAAAGCTGACCTCATATACACTTTGCAAAAGAGACAAACTGACCTCGATCAATAAGCTCAAAAAGTGGACTACCATCCTCGAATAATAGCCATAACAAAAACAAACAAGACCAACCGCAGAAGGACTTGAAGAAAAGAATGCCATCCTCGAATGTCATTTCTCAAAAGATCCTCGGATCTAACACGAAACCATCCTCGAATGGAGACGCAAAGGTATACCAGCTTCGACTGATAACCAAACACAAAGCTGACCTCAGATAGACTTTGAAAACGAGACAAATTGACCTCGATCAATAAGCTCAAAAAGTGGACTACCATCCTCGAATAATAGCCACAACAACAAGACCAACCTCAGAAGGACATGAAGAAAATAATGCCATCCTCGAATGACAATTCTCAAAAGATCCTCGGATCAAACACGAAACCATCCTCGAATGGAGACGCAAAGGTATACCAGCCTCGACAGATAACCAAACATAAAGCTGACCTCAGATAAACTTTGCAAGAGAGACAAACTGACCTCAATCAATAAGCTCAAAAAGTGGACTACCATCCTCGAATAATAGCCACAACAAAAACAAACAAGACCAACCGCAGAAGGACTTGAAGAAAAGAAATGCCATCCTCGAATGACAATTCAAAAGATCCTAGGATCTAACACGAAACCATCCTCGAATGAAGACGCAAAGGTATACCAGCCTCGATTGATAACCAAACACAAAGTTGACCTCAGACAGAATTTGCAAGAGAGACAAACTGACCTCAATCAATAAGCTCAAAAAGTGGACTATCATCCTCGAATAATAGCCACAACAAAAACAAACAAGACCAACCGCAGAAGGGCTTGAAGAAAAGAAATGACATCCTCGAATGACAATTCTCAAAAGATCCTCGGATCTAACACGAAACCATCTTCGAATGGAGACGCAAAGTTATACCAGCCTCGACTGATAACCAAACACAAAGCTGACCTCAGACAGACTTTGAAAACGAGACAAACTGACCTCTATCAATAAGCTCAAAAATTGGACTACCATCCTCGAATAATAGCCAAAACAACAAGACCAACTTCAGAAGGACTTGAAGAAAATAATGCTATCCTCGAATGACAATTCTCAAAAGATCCTCGGATCTAACACGAAACCATCCTCGAATGGAGATGCAAAGGTATACCAGCCTCGACTGATAACCAAACACAAAGCTTACCTCAGACAGACTTTGAAAACGAGACAAACTGACCTCGATCAATAAGCTCATAAAGTGGACTACCATCCTCGAATAATAGCCACAACAACAAGACCAACCTCAGAAGTACTTGAAGAAAAGAATGCCATCCTCGAATGACAATTCTCAAAATATCCTCGGATCTAACACGAAACCATCCTCGAATGGAGACGCAAAGGTATACCAGCCTCGACTGTTAACCAAACACAAAGCTGACCTCAGATAGACTTTGTAAAAGAGACAAACTGAACTCGATCAATTAGCTCAAAAATTGGACTACCATCCTCAAATAATAGCCACAACAAAAACAAACAAGACCAACCGAGGAAGGACTTGAAGAAAAGAATGCCATCCTCGAATGACAATTCTCAAAAGATCCTCGGATCTAACACGAAACTATCCTCGAATGGAGAGGCAAAGGTATACCAGCCTTGACTGATAACCAAACACAAAACTGACCTCAGACAGACTTTGCAAAAAAGACAAACTGACCTCGATCAATAAGCTCAAAAAGTGGACTATCATCCTCGAATATTAGCCACACAAAAAAAACAAGACCAACCGCAGAAGGACTTGAAGAAAAGAATGCCATCCTCGAATGTCAATTCTCAAAAGATCCTCGGATCTAACACGAAACCATCCTCGAATGGAGACGCAAAGGTATACCAGCCTCGACTGATAACCAAACACAAAGCTGACCTCATATACACTTTGCAAAAGAGACAAACTGACCTCGATCAATAAGCTCAAAAAGTGGACTACCATCCTCGAATAATAGCCATAACAAAAACAAACAAGACCAACCGCAGAAGGACTTGAAGAAAAGAATGCCATCCTCGAATGTCATTTCTCAAAAGATCCTCGGATCTAACACGAAACCATCCTCGAATGGAGACGCAAAGGTATACCAGCCTCGACTGATAACCAAACACAAAGCTGACCTCAGATAGACTTTGAAAACGAGACAAATTGACCTCGATCAATAAGCTCAAAAAGTGGACTACCATCCTCGAATAATAGCCACAACAACAAGACCAACCTCAGAAGGACATGAAGAAAATAATGCCATCCTCGAATGACAATTCTCAAAAGATCCTCGGATCTAACACGAAACCATCCTCGAATGGAGACGCAAAGGTATACCAGCCTCGACAGATAACCAAACATAAAGCTGACCTCAGATAAACTTTGCAAGAGAGACAAACTGACCTCAATCAATAAGCTCAAAAAGTGGACTACCATCCTCGAATAATAGCCACAACAAAAACAAACAAGACCAACCGCAGAAGGACTTGAAGAAAAGAAATGCCATCCTCGAATGACAATTCAAAAGATCCTCGGATCTAACACGAAACCATCCTCGAATGAAGACGCAAAGGTATACCAGCCTCGATTGATAACCAAACACAAAGTTGACCTCAGACAGACTTTGCAAGAGAGACAAACTGACCTCAATCAATAAGCTCAAAAAGTGGACTATCATCCTCGAATAATAGCCACAACAAAAACAAACAAGACCAACCGCAGAAGGGCTTGAAGAAAAGAAATGACATCCTCGAATGACAATTCTCAAAAGATCGTCGGATCTAACACGAAACCATCTTCGAATGGAGACGCAAAGTTATACCAGCCTCGACTGATAACCAAACACAAAGCTGACCTCAGACAGACTTTGAAAACGAGACAAACTGACCTCTATCAATAAGCTCAAAAAGTGGACTACCATCCTCGAATAATAGCCAAAACTACAAGACCAACTTCAGAAGGACTTGAAGAAAATAATGCTATCCTCGAATGACAATTCTCAAAAGATCCTCGGATCTAACACGAAACCATCCTCGAATGGAGATGCAAAGGTATACCAGCCTCGACTGATAACCAAACACAAAGCTGACCTCAGACAGACTTTGAAAACGAGACAAACTGACCTCGATCAATAAGCTCATAAAGTGGACTACCATCCTCGAATAATAGCCACAACAACAAGACCAACCTCAGAAGTACTTGAAGAAAAGAATGCCATCCTCGAATGACAATTCTCAAAATATCCTCGGATCTAACACGAAACCATCCTCGAATGGAGACGCAAAGGTATACCAGCCTCGACTGTTAACCAAACACAAAGCTGACCTCAGACAGACTTTGCAAAAGAGACAAACTGAACTCGATCAATTAGCTCAAAAAGTGGACTACCATCCTCAAATAATAGCCACAACAAAAACAAACAAGACCAACCGCAGAAGGACTTGAAGAAAAGAATGCCATCCTCGAATGACAATTCTCTAAAGATCCTCGGATCTAACACGAAACCATCCTCGAATGGAGACGCAAAGGTATACCAGCCTTGACTGATAACCATACACAAAGCTGACCTCAGACAGATTTTGCAAAAGAGACAAACTGACCTCGATCAATGATGGGCTAAAGACGTACTCTGATATGTGTCTAGCGGTATCTTAACTGCAAGCGCACAGCCTATCGAAGTAATATTTAAGATTATCGATCCCACAGGGACTTTATGATTACTTAGTGCTAGAGGATTTACTAGTTTAGCTAAGGTGAATGGTTGTCACGATTTTTGGTTGTTTTTAAGGATTAAAGGCGGAAATTAAATTTAAGTTTAATAAAATAATAATAAGGCGGTCGGTATGTAATTATGTTAACTTAGGCGGGTCAATCTAATCTAGGCTTATAAAGATGGTTCACTTAGTCTATTCTGTAGAGGTTACCAGTTTAAATATCTTTGACTCACACTCTCGTGGTTTTATCTCAGATCTTACCCCTAAAGCCCTATGCCTGCTCTCACTAGCCCATAAGTGTTTAGAAATAATTTTTGGAAACTTAATAAGTCTAATTCATTTTAAAACGCTCTCGCTGTGTTTAAATTAAATGCCTAACTTTAGCTATCTGGTTGAAATCTCACACTCTCGTGGTCTCGACCTAACCTATTACACTTTCCTTACTCTCGTAACAAAAAGATTGATTTTATTATAAAAAGTCACAGCCAGAATTTTAAGTTCTTAATTATTTTAAACCTAGAATTAATTTTACCGATTCAGTTGATTTTAATTACATACCGCCTAAAGTTCTTAGCTACTCATGATTGTTGTACCAGACAGATGCAGAGACAGAGAAATACAAAATAAAATATGCATTATAAAATAAATTCTTAACATTAATATAAATTGCAAATTAAATAAAAAAACCTGAATAACAAATATAATGTTAGACTCCTTTTTCCACAATCTGGTAAGCTCGGAGTACGGGCCGGAATCGGAAATAAAAATACTAAAAGAATTTCTGAAGGCTTTGAAAGAAATTAAATTATAACAATTTCCTGATGTTGGAAATTGTTATATGGTTTGGTTGGGATATAAAATTAAAGCAAGAACAATTAAATGTTGAAAAGAATAAAATAAACTAGGGTGCAGAGGAAATACGGCAGAGCTTCCGCAAGAAAAATTAAAATAAAACTCTGTAAATTGTTCTTTGAAACTAAGCTATTTATAGGATCATAATTTGGGGCTTGGCAGTTGGAAATGATGCATGGGCCTCGTAGATGCTGAGAAAATCCAGGGAATAGTTGAAATACTTGGTCTGCGGGAGAATAGGAAAGCTGACCTCACGTAGCACACACGTACATGACCAATTCTCAGCATAATAGCCACAACAAAAACAAACAAGACCAACCGCAGAAGGGCTTGAAGAAAAGAAATGCCATCCTCGAATGACAATTCTCAAAAGATCCTCGGATCTAACACATATCCATCCTCGAATGGAGACGCAAAGTTATTCCAGCCTCGACTGATTACCAAACACAAAGTTGACCTCAGACAGACTTTGAAAACGAGACAAACTGACCTCGATCATTAAGCTCAAAAAGTGGACTATCATCCTCGAATAATAGCCACACAAAAAAACAAGACCAACCGCAGAAGGACTTGAAGAAAAGAATGCCATCCTGGAATGAAAATTCTCAAAAGATCTTCGGATCTAACACGAAACCATTTTCGAATGGAGACGCAAAGGTATACCAGCCTCGACTGATAACCAAACACAAAGCTTACCTCAGACAGACTTTGAAAACGAGACAAACTGACCTCGATCAATAAGCTCAAAAAGTGGACTACCATCCTCGAATAATATCCACAATAACAAGACCAACCTCAGAAGTACTTGAAGAAAAGAATGCCATCCTTGAATGACAATTCTCAAAAGATCCTCGGATCTAACACGAAACCATCCTCGAATGGAGACGCAAAGGTATACCAGCCTCGACTGATAACCAAACACAAAGCTGACCTCAGATAGACTTTGTAAAAGAGACAAACTGAACTCGATCAATTAGCTCAAAAAGTGGACTACCATCCTCAAATAATAGCCACAACAAAAACAAACAAGACCAACCGAGGAAGGACTTGAAGAAAAGAATGCCATCCTCGAATGACAATTCTCAAAAGATCCTCGGATCTAACACGAAACTATCCTCGAATGGAGAGGCAAAGGTATACCAGCCTTGACTGATAACCAAACACAAAACTGACCTCAGACAGACTTTGCAAAAGAGACAAACTGACCTCGATCAATAAGCTCAAAAAGTGGACTATCATCCTCGAATATTAGCTACACAAAAAAAACAAGACCAACCGCAGAAGGACTTGAAGAAAAGAATGCCATCCTGGAATGACAATTCTCAAAAGATCTTCGGATCTAACACGAAACCATCCTCGAATGGAGACGCAAAGGTATTCCAGCCTCGACTGATAACCAAACACAAAGCTGACCTCAGACAGACTTTGAAAACGAGACAAACTGACCTCGATCAATAAGCTCATAAATTGGACTACCATCCTCGTATAATAGCCACAACAACAAGACCAACCTCAGAAGGACTTGAAGAAAAGAATGCCATCCTCGAATGACAATTCTCAAAAGATCCTCAGATCTAACACGAAACCATCCTCGAATGGAGATGCAAAGGTATACCAGCCTCGACTGACAACCAAACATAAAGCTGACCTCAGACAAACTTTGCAAGAGAGACAAACTGACATCAATCAATAAGCTCAAAAAGTGGACTACCATCCTCGAATGATAGCCACAGCAAAAACAAACAAGACCAACCGCAGAAGGACTTGAAGAAAAGAAATGCCATCGTCGAATGACAATTCAAAAGATCCTCGGATCTAACACGAAACTATCCTCAAATGGAGACGCAAAGGTATACCAGCCTCGATTGATAACCAAACACAAAGCTGACCTCAGACAGACTTTGCAAGAGAGACAAACTGACCTAAATCAATAAGCTCAAAAAATGGACTATCATCCTCGAATAATAGCCACAACAAAAACAAACAAGACCAAAGGCAGAAGGGGTTGAAGAAAAGAAATGCCATCCTCGAATAACAATTCAAAAGATCCTCGGATCTAACACAAAATCATCCTCGAATGGAGACGCAAAGGTATACCAGCCTCGACTGATAACGAAACACAAAGCTGACCTCAGACAGACTTTGAAAACGAGACAAACTGACCTCGATCAATAAGCTCAAAAAGTGGACTATCATCCTCGAATAATAGCCACACAAAAAACAAGACCAACCACAGAAGGACTTGAAGAAAAGAATGCCATCCTGGAATGAAAATTCTCAAAAGATCTTCGGATCTAACACGAAACCATCCTGGAATGGAGATTTAAAGGTATACCAGCCTCAACTGATAACCAAACACAAAGCTGACCTCAGACAGACTTTGAAAACGAGACAAACTGACCTCGATCAATAAGCTCAAAAAGTGGACTACCATCCTCGAATAATAGCCACAATAACAAGACCAACCTCAGAAGTACTTGAAGAAAAGAATGCCATCCTCGAATGACAATTCTCAAAAGATCCTCGGATCTAACACGAAACCATCCTCGAATGGAGACGCAAAGGTATACCAGCCTCGACTGATAACCAAACACAAAGCTGACCTCAGACAGACTTTGTAAAAGAGACAAACTGAACTCGATCAATTAGCTCAAAAAGTGGACTACCATCCTCAAATAATAGCCACAACAAAAACAAACAAGACCAACCGCAGAAGGACTTGAAGAAAAGAATGCCATCCTCGAATGACAATTCTCAAAAGATCCTCGGATCTAACACGAAACCATCCTCGAATGGAGAGGCAAAGGTATACCAGCCTTGACTGATAACCAAACACAAATCTGACCTCAGACAGACTTTGCAAAAGAGACAAACTGACCTCGATCAATAAGCTCAAAAAGTGGACTATCATCCTCGAATAATAGCCACACACAAAAAAAACAAGACCAACCGCAGAAGGACTTGAAGAAAAGAATGCCATCCTGGAATGACAATTCTCAAAAGATCTTCGGATCTAACACGAAACCATCCTCGAATGGAGACGCAAAGGTATACCAGCCTCGACTGATAACCAAACACAAAGCTGACCTCAGATAGACTTTAAAAACGAAACAAACTGACCTCGATCAATAAGCTCAAAAATTGGACTACCATCCTCGTATAATAGCCACAACAACAAGACCAACCTCAGAAGTACTTGAAGAAAAGAATGCCATCCTCGAATGACAATTCTCAAAAGATCCTCGGATCTAACACGAAACCATCCTCGAATGGAGATGCAAAGGTATACCAGCCTCGACTGTTAACCAAACATAAAGCTGACCTCAGACAAACTTTGCAAGAGAGACAAACTGATCTCAATCAATAAGCTCAAAAAGTGGACTACCATCCTCGAATGATAGCCACAACAAAAACAAACAAGACCAACCGCAGAAGGACTTGAAGAAAAGAAATGCCATCCTCGAATGACAATTCAAAAGATCCTCGGATCTAACACGAAACTATCCTCGAATGGAGACGCAAAGGTATACCAGCCTCGATTGATAACCAAACACAAAACTGACCTCAGACAAACTTTGCAAAAGAGACAAACTGACCTAAATCAATAAGCTCAAAAAGTGGACTATCATCCTCGAATAATAGCCACACAAAAAAAAAACAAGACCTACCGCAGAAGGACTTGAAGAAAAGAATGCCATCCTCGAATGACAATTCTCAAAAGATCTTCGGATCTAACACAAAACCATCCTCGAATGGAGACGCAAAGGTATACCAGCCTCGACTGATAACCAAACACAAAGCTGACCTAAGATAGACTTTGAAAATGAAACAAACTGACCTCGATCAATAAGCTCAAAAATTGGACTACCATCCTCGTATAATAGCCACAACAACAAGACCAACCTCAGAAGTACTTGAAGAAAAGAATGCCATCCTCGAATGACTATTCTCAAAAGATCCTCGGATCTAACACGAAACCATCCTCGAATGGAGATGCAAAGGTATACCAGCCTCGACTGATAACCAAACATAAAGCTGACCTCAGACAAACTTTGCAAGAGAGACAAACTGATCTCAATCAATAAGCTCAAAAAGTGGACTACCATCCTCGAATGATAGCCACAACAAAAACAAACAAGACCAACCGCAGAAGGACTTGAAGAAAAGAAATGCCATCCTCGAATGACAATTCAAAAGATCCTCGGATCTAACACAAAACTATCCTCGAATGGAGACGCAAAGGTATACCAGCCTCGATTGATAACCAAACACAAAGCTGACCTCAGACAGACTTTGCAAGAGAGACAAAATGACCTAAATCAATAAGCACAAAAAGTGGCCTATCATCCTCGAATAATAGCCACAACAAAAACAAACAAGACACACCGCAGAAGGGCTTGAAGAAAAGAAATGCCATCCTCGAATGACAATTCAAAAGATCCTCGGATCTAACACAAAATCATCCTCGAATGGAGATGCAAAGGTATACCAGACTCGACTGATAACCAAACACAAAGCTGACCTCAGACAGACTTTGCAAAAGAGACAAACTGACCTCGATCAATAAGCTCAAAAAGTAGACTACCATCCTCGAATAATAGCCACACAAAAAAAAAACAAGACCAACCGCAGAAGGACTTGAAGAAAAGATTTCCATCCTCGAATGACAATTCTCAAAAGTTCCTCGGATCTAACACGAAACCTTCCTCGAATGGAGACGCAAAGGTATACCAGCCTCGACTGATAACCAAACACAAAGCTGACCTCAGATAGACTTTGAAAACGAGACAAATTGTCCTCGATCAATAAGCTCAAAAAGTGGACTACCATCCTCGAATGATAGCCACAACAAAAACAAACAAGACCAACCGCAGAAGGACTTGAAGAAAAGAAATGCCATCCTCGAATGACAATTCAAAAGATCCTCGGATCTAACACGAAACTATCCTCGAATGGAGACGCAAAGGTATACCAGCCTCGATTGATAACCAAACACAAAACTGACCTCAGACAGACTTTGCAAAAGAGACAAACTGACCTAAATCAATAAGCTCAAAAAGTGGACTATCATCCTGAATAATAGCCACACAAAAAAAAAAACAAGACCAACCGCAGAAGGACTTGAAGAAAAGAATGCCATCCTCGAATGACAATTCTCAAAAGATCTTCGGATCTAACACAAAACCATCCTCGAATGGAGACGCAAAGGTATACCAGCCTCGACTGATAACCAAACACAAAGTTGACCTCAGATAGACTTTGAAAATGAAACAAACTGACCTCGATCAATAAGCTCAAAAATTGGACTACCATCCTCGTATAATAGCCACAACAACAAGACCAACCTCAGAAGTACTTGAAGAAAAGAATGCCATCCTCGAATGACTATTCTCAAAAGATCCTCGGATCTAACACGAAACCATCCTCGAATGGAGATGCAAAAGTATACCAGCCTCGACTGATAACCAAACATAAAGCTGACCTCAGACAAACTTTGCAAGAGAGACAAACTGATCTCAATCAATAAGCTCAAAAAGTGGACTACCATCCTCGAATGATAGCCACAACAAAAACAAACAAGACCAACCGCAGAAGGACTTGAAGAAAAGAAATGCCATCCTCGAATGACAATTCAAAAGATCCTCGGATCTAACACAAAACTATCCTCGAATGGAGACGCAAAGGTATACCAGCCTCGATTGATAACCAAACACAAAGCTGACCTCAGACAGACTTTGCAAGAGAGACAAAATGACCTAAATCAATAAGCTCAAAAAGTGGACTATCATCCTCGAATAATAGCCACAACAAAAACAAACAAGACATACCGTAGAAGGGCTTGAAGAAAAGAAATGCCATCCTCGAATGACAATTCAAAAGATCCTCGGATCTAACACAAAATCATCCTCGAATGGAGATGCAAAGGTATACCAGCCTCGACTGATAACCAAACACAAAGCTGACCTCAGACAGACTTTGCAAAAGAGACAAACTGACCTCGATCAATAAGCTCAAAAAGTAGACTACCATCCTCGAATAATAGCCACAACAAAAACAAACAAGACCAACCGCAGAAGGACTTGAAGAAAAGATTGCCATCCTCGAATGACAATTCTCAAAAGTTCCTCGGATCTAACACGAAACCATCCTCGAATGGAGACGCAAAGGTATACCACCCTCGACTGATAACCAAACACAAAGCTGACCTCAGATAGACTTTGAAAACGAGACAAATTGACCTCGATCAATAAGCTCAAAAAGTGGACTACCATCCTCGAATAATAGCCACAACAACCAGACGAACCTCAGAAGGACTTGAAGAAAAGAATGCCATCCTCGAATAACAATTCTCAAAAGATCCTCGGATCTAACACGAAACCATCCTCGAATGGAGATGCAAAGGTATACCAGCCTCGACTAATAACCAAACATAAAGCTGACCTCAGACAAACTTTGCAAGAGAGACAAACTGACCTCAATCAATAAGCTCAAAAAGTGGACCACCATCCTCGAATGATAGCCACAACAAAAACAAACAAGACCAACCGCAGAAGGACTTGAAGAAAAGAAATGCCATCCTCGAATGACAATTCAAAAGATCATCGGATCTAACACGAAACCATCCTCGAATGGAGACGCAAAGGTATACCAGCCTCGATTGATAACCAAACACAAAGCTGACCTTAGACAGACTTTGCAAGATAGACAAACTGACCTCAATCAATAAGCTCAAAAAGTGGACTATCATCCTCGAATAATAGCCACAAGAAAAACAAACAAGACCAACCGCAGAAGGGCTTGAAGAAAAGAAATGCCATCCTCGAATGACAATTCTCAAAAGATCCTCGGATCTAACACGAAACCATCCTCGAATGGAGACGCAAAGTTATACCAGCCTCGACTGATAACCAAACACAAAGCTGAGCTCAGACAGACATTGAAAACGAGACAAACTGACCTCAATCAATAAGCTCAAAAAGTGGACTACCATCCTCGAATAATAGCCACAACAACAAGACCAACCTCAGAAGGACTTGAAGAAAAGAATGCCATCCTCGAATGATAATTCTCAAAAGATCCTCTGATCTAACACGAAACCATCCTCGAATGGAGATGCAAAGGTATACCAGCCTCGACTGATAACCAAACACAAAGTTGAACTCAGACAGACTTTGAAAACGAGACAAACTGACCTCGATCAATAAGCTCAAAAAGTGGACTACTATCCTCGAATAATAGCCACAACAACAAGACCAACCTCAGAAGTACTTGAAGAAAAGAATGCCATCCTCGAATGACAATTCTCAAAATATCCTCGGATCTAACACGAAACCATCCTCGAATAGAGACGCAAAGGTATACCAGCCTCGACTGATAACCAAACACAAAGCTGACCTCAGACAGACTTTGTAAAAGAGACAAACTGAACTCGATCAATTAGCTCAAAAAGTGGACTACCATCCTCAAATAATAGCCACAACAAAAACAAACAAGACCAACCGCAGAAGGACTTGAAGAAAAGAATGCCATCCTCGAATGACAATTCTCAAAAGATCCTCGGATCTAACACGAAACCATCCTCGAATGGAGAGGCAAAGGTATACCAGCCTTGACTGATAACCAAACACAAAACTGACCTCAGACAGACTTTGCAAAAGAGACAAACTGACCTCGATCAATAAGCTCAAAAAGTGGACTATCATCCTCGAATAATAGCCACACAAAAAAACAAGAACAACCGCAGAAGGACTTGAAGAAAAGAATGCCATCCTGGAATTACAATTCTCAAAAGATCTTCGGATCTAACACAAAACCATCCTCGAATGGAGACGCAAAGGTATACCAGCCTCGACTGATAACCAAACACAAAGGTGACCTCAGACAGACTTTGAAAACGAGACAAACTGACCTCGATCAATAAGCTCAAAAAGTGGACTTCCATCCTCGAATAATAACCACAACAAAAAGACCAACTTCAGAAGTACTTGAAGAAAAGAATGCCATCCTCGAATGACAATTCTCAAAAGATCCTCGGATCTAACACGAAACCATCCTCGAATGGAGACGCAAAGGTATACCAGCCTCGACTGATAACCAAACACAAAGCTGACCTCAGACAGACTTTGTAAAAGAGACAAACTGAACTCGATCAATTAGCTCAAAAAGTGGACTACCATCCTCAAATAATAGCCACAACAAAAACAAACAAGACCAACTGCAGAAGGACTTGAAGAAAAGAATGCCATCCTCGAATGACAATTCTCAAAAGATCCTCGGATCTAACACGAAACCATCCTCGAATGGAGAGGCAAAGGTATACCAGCCTTGACTGATAACCAAACACAAAACTAACCTCAGACAGACTTTGCAAAAGAGACAAACTGACCTCGATCAATAAGCTCAAAAAGTGGACTATCATCCTCGAATAATAGCCACACAAAAAAACAAGAACAACCGTAGAAGGACTTGAAGAAAAGAATGCCATCGTGGAATGACAATTCTCAAAAGATCTTCGGATCTAACACGAAACCATCCTCGAATGGAGACGCAAAGGTATACCAGCCTCGACTGATAACCAAACACAAAGTTGACCTCAGACAGACTTTGAAAACGAGACAAACTGACCTCGATCAATAAGCTCAAAAAGTGGACTACCATCCTCGAATAATAGCCACACAAAAAAGACCAACTTCAGAAGTACTTGAAGAAAAGAATGCCATCCTCGAATGACAATTCTCAAAAGATCCTCAGATCTAACACGAAACCATCCTCGAATGGAGACGCAAAGGTATACCAGCCTCGACTGATAACCAAACACAAAGCTGACCTCAGACAGACTTTGTAAAAGAGACAAACTGAACTCGATCAATTAGCTCAAAAAGTGGACTACCATCCTCAAATAATAGCCACAACAAAAACAAACAAGACCAACCGCAGAAGGACTTGAAGAAAAGAATGCCATCGTCGAATGACAATTCTCAAAAGATCCTCGGATCTATCACGAAACCATCCTCGAATGGAGAGGCAAAGGTATACCAGCCTTGACTAATAACCAAATACAAAACTGACCTCAGACAGACTTTGCAAAAGAGACAAAATGACCTCGATCAATAAGCTCAAAAAGTGGACTATCATCCTCGAATAATAGCCACACAAAAAAACAAGAACAACCGCAGAAGGACTTGAAGAAAATAATGCCATCGTGGAATGACAATTCTCAAAAGATCTTCGGATCTAACACGAAACCATCCTCGAATGGAGACGCAAAGGTATACCAGCCTCGACTGATAACCAAACACAAAGCTGACCTCAGACAGACTTTGAAAACGAGACAAACTGACCTCGATCAATAAGCTCAAAAAGTGGACTACCATCCTCGAATAATAGCCACACAAAAAAGACCAACTTCAGAAGTACTTGAAGAAAAGAATGCCATCCTCGAATGACAATTCTCAAAAGATCCTCAGATCTAACACGAAACCATCCTCGAATGGAGACGCAAAGGTATACCAGCCTCGACTGATAACCAAACACAAAGTTGACCTCAGACAGACTTTGTAAAAGAGACAAACTGAACTCGATCAATTAGCTCAAAAAGTGGACTACCATCCTCAAATAATAGCCACAACAAAAAGAAACAAGACCAACCGCAGAAGGACATGAAGAAAAGAATGCCATCCTCGAATGACAATTCTCAAAAGATCCTCGTATCTATCACGAAACCATCCTCGAATGGAGAGGCAAAGGTATACCAGCCTTGACTAATAACCAAATACAAAACTGACCTCAGACAGACTTTGCAAAAGAGACAAACTAACCTCGATCAATAAGCTCAAAAAGTGGACTATCATCCTCGAATAATAGCCACACAAAAAAAAACAAGACCAACCGCAGAAGGACTTGAAGAAAAGAATGCCATCCTGGAATGACAATTCTCAAAAGATCTTCGGATCTAACACGAAACCATTCTCGAATGGAGACGCAAAGGTATACCAGCCTCGACTGATAACCAAACACAAAGCTGACCTCAGACAGACTTTGAAAACGAGACAAACTGACCTCGATCAATAACCTCAAAAATTGGACTACCATCCTCGTATAATAGCCACAACAACAAGACCAACCTCAGAAGGACTTGAAGAAAATAATGCCACCCTCGAATGACAATTCTCAAAAGATCCTCGGATCTAACACGAAACCATCCTCGAATGGAGATGCAAAGGTATACCAGCCTCGACTGTTAACCAAACATAAAGCTGACCTCAGACAAACTTTGCAAGAGAGACAAACTGATCTCAATCAATAAGCTCAAAAAGTGGACTACCATCCTCGAATGATAGCCACAACAAAAACAAACAAGACCAACCGCAGAAGGACTTGAAGAAAAGAAATGCCATCTTCGAATGACAATTCAAAAGATCCTCGGATCTAACACGAAACTATCCTCGAATGGAGACGCAAAGGTATACCAGCCTCGATTGATAACCAAACACAAAGCTGACCTCAGACAGACTTTGCAAGAGAGACAAACTGACCTAAATCAATAAGCTCAAAAAGTGGACTACCATCCTCGAATAATAGCCACAACAAAAACAAACAAGACCAACCGCAGAAGGACTTGAAGAAAAGAATGCTATCCTCGAATGACAATTCTAAAAAGATCCTCGGATCTAACACAAAACCATCCTGGAATGGAGAGGCAAAGGTATACCAGCCTCGACTGATAACTAAACACAAAGCTGACCTTATACAGACTTTGAAAACGAGATAAACTGAACTCGATCAATATGCTCAAAAAGTGGACTACCATCCTCGAATAATAGCCACAACAACAAGACCAACCTCAGAAGGACTTGAAGAAAAGAATGCCATCCTCGAATGACAATTCTCAAAAGATCCTCGGATCTAACACGAAACCATCCTCGAATGGAGATGCAAAGGTATACCAGCCTCAACTGACAACCAAACATAAAGCTGACCTCAGACAAACTTTGCAAGAGAGACAAACTGACCTCAATCAATAAGCTCAAAAAGTGGACTACCATCCTCGAATGATGGCCACAACAAAAACAAACAAGACCAACCGCAGAAGGACTTGAAGAAAAGAAATGCCATCCTCGAATGACAATTCAAAAGATCCTCGGATCTAACACGAAACTATCCTCGAATGGAGACGCAAAGGTATACCAGCCTCGATTGATAACCAAACACAAAGCTGACCTCAGACAGACTTTGCAAGAGAGAGAAACTGACCTAAATCAATAAGCTCAAAAAGTGGACTATCATCCTCGAATAATAGCCACAACAAAAACAAACAAGACCAACCGCAGAAGGGCTTGAAGAAAAGAAATGCCATCCTCGAATGACAATTCTCAAAAGATCCTGGGATCTAACACGAAACCATCCTCGAATGGAGAGGCAAAGGTATACCAGCCTCGACTGATAACTAAACACAAAGCTGACCTTATACAGACTTTGAAAACGAGATAAACTGAACTCGATCAATATGCTCAAAAAGTGGACTACCATCCTCGAATAATAGCCACAACAACAAGACCAACCTCAGAAGGACTTGAAGAAAAGAATGCCATCCTCGAATGACAATTCTCAAAAGATCCTCGGATCTAACACGAAACCATCCTCGAATGGAGATGCAAAGGTATACCAGCCTCGACTGACAACCAAACATAAAGCTGACCTCAGACAAACTTTGCAAGAGAGACAAACTGACCTCAATCAATAAGCTCAAAAAGTGGACTACCATCCTCGAATGATAGCCACAACAAAAACAAACAAGACCAACCGCAGAAGGACTTGAAGAAAAGAAATGCCATCCTCGAATGACAATTCAAAAGATCCTCGGATCTAACACGAAACTATCCTCGAATGGAGACGCAAAGGTATACCAGCCTCGATTGATAACCAAACACAAAGCTGACCTCAGACAGACTTTGCAAGAGAGACAAACTGACCTAAATCAATAAGCTCAAAAAGTGGACTATCATCCTCGAATAATAGCCACAACAAAAACAAACAAGACCAACCGCAGAAGGGCTTGAAGAAAAGAAATGCCATCCTCGAATGACAATTCTCAAAAGATCCTCGGATCTAACACGAAACCATCCTCGAATGGAGATGCAAAGGTATACCAGCCTCGACTGATAACTAAACACAAAGCTGACCTTAGACAGACTTTGAAAACGAGACAAACTGAACTCGATCAATATGCTCTAAAAGTGGACTACCACCCTCGAATAATAGCCACAACAACAAGACCAACCTCAGAAGGACTTGAAGAAAAGAATGCCATCCTCGAATGACAATTCTCAAAAGATCCTCGGATCTAACACGAAACCATCCTCGAATGGAGATGCAAAGGTATACCAGCCTCGACTGACAACCAAACATAAAGCTGACCTCAGACAAACTTTGCAAGAGAGACAAACTGACCTCAATCAATAAGCTCAAAAAGTGGACCACCATCCTCGAATGATAGCCACAACAAAAACAAACAAGACCAACCGCAGAAGGACTTGAAGAAAAGAATGCCATCCTCGAATGACAATTCTCAAAAGATCCTCGGATCTAACACGAAACCATCCTCGAATGGAGAGGCAAAGGTATACCAGCCTTGACTGATAACCAAACACCAAAATGACCTCAGGCAGACTTTGCAAAAGAGACAAACTGACCTCGATCAATAAGCTCAAAAAGTGGACTATCATCCTCGAATAATAGCCACACAAAAAAAACAAGACCAACCGCAGAAGGACTTGAAGAAAAGAATGCCATCCTGGAAAGACAATTCTCAAAAGATCTTCGGATCTAACACGAAACCATCCTCGAATGGAGACGCAAAGGTATACCAGCCTCGACTGATAACCAAACACAAAGCTGACCTCAGACAGACTTTGAAAACGAGACAAACTGACCTCGATCAATAAGCTCAAAAATTGGACTACCATCCTCGTATAATAGCCACAACAACAAAACCAACCTCAGAAGGACTTGAAGAAAAGAATGCCATCCTCGGATGACAAATCTCAAAAGATCCTCGGATCTAACACGAAACCATCCTCGAATGGAGATGCAAAGGTATACCAGCCTCGACTGATAACCAAACATAAAGCTGACCTCAGACAAACTTTGCAAGAGAGACAAACTGATCTCAATCAATAAGCTCAAAAAGTGGACTACCATCCTCGAATGATAGCCACAACAAAAACGAACAAGACCAACCACAGAAGGACTTGAAGAAAAGAAATGCCATCCTCGAATGACAATTCAAAAGATCCTCAGATCTAACACGAAACTATCCTCGAATGGAGACGCATAGGTAAACCAGCCTCGATTGATAACCAAACACAAAGCTGACCTCAGACAGACTTTGCAAGAGAGACAAACTGACCTAAATCAATAAGCTCAAAAAGTGGACTACCATCCTCGAATAATAGCCACAACAAAAACAAACAAGACCAACCGCAGAAGGACTTGAAGAAAAGAATGCCATCCTCGAATGACAATTCTCAAAAGATCCTCGGATCTAACACAAAACCATCCTCGAATGGAGAGGCAAAGGTATACCAGCCTCGACTGATAACTAAACACAAAGCTGACCTTATACAGACTTTGAAAACGAGATAAACTGAACTCGATCAATATGTTCAAAAAGTGGACTACCATCCTCGAATAATAGCCACAACAACAAGACCAACCTCAGAAGGACTTGAAGAAAAGAATGCCATCCTCGAATGACAATTCTCAAAAGATCCTCGGATCTAACACGAAACCATCCTCGAATGGAGATGCAAAGGTATACCAGCCTCGACTGACAACCAAACATAAAGCTGACCTCAGACAAACTTTGCAAGAGAGACAAACTGACCTCAATCAATAAGCTCAAAAAGTGGACTACCATCCTCGAATGATAGCCACAACAAAAACAAACAAGACCAACCGCAGAAGGACTTGAAGAAAAGAAATGCCATCCTCGAATGACAATTCAAAAGATCCTCGGATCTAACACGAAACTATCCTCGAATGGAGACGCAAAGGTATACCAGCCTCGATTGATAACCAAACACAAAGCTGACCTCAGACAGACTTTGCAAGAGAGACAAACTGACCTAAATCAATAAGCTCAAAAAGTGGACTATCATCCTCGAATAATAGCCACAACAAAAACAAACAAGACCAACCGCAGAAGGGCTTGATGAAAAGAAATGCCATCCTCGAATGACAATTCTCAAAAGATCCTCGGATCTAACACGAAACCATCCTCGAATGGAGATGCAAAGGTATACCAGCCTCGACTGATAACTAAACACAAAGCTGACCTTAGACAGACTTTGAAAACGAGACAAACTGAACTCGATCAATATGCTCTAAAAGTGGACTACCATCCTCGAATAATAGCCACAACAACAAGACCAACCTCAGAAGGACTTGAAGAAAAGAATGCCATCCTCGAATGACAATTCTCAAAAGATCCTCGGATCTAACACGAAACCATCCTCGAATGGAGATGCAAAGGTATACCAGCCTCGACTGACAACCAAACATAAAGCTGACCTCAGACAAACTTTGCAAGAGAGACAAACTGACCTCAATCAATAAGCTCAAAAAGTGGACCACCATCCTCGAATGATAGCCACAACAAAAACAAACAAGACCAACCGCAGAAGGACTTGAAGAAAAGAATGCCATCCTCGAATGACAATTCTCAAAAGATCCTCGGATCTAACACGAAACCATCCTCGAATGGAGAGGCAAAGGTATACCAGCCTTGACTGATAACCAAACACCAAAATGACCTCAGACAGACTTTGCAAAAGAGACAAACTGACCTCGATCAATAAGCTCAAAAAGTGGACTATCATCCTCGAATAATAGCCACACAAAAAAAAACAAGACCAACCGCAGAAGGACTTGAAGAAAAGAATGCCATCCTGGAAAGACAATTCTCAAAAGATCTTCGGATCTAACACGAAACCATCCTCGAATGGAGACGCAAAGGTATACCAGCCTCGACTGATAACCAAACACAAAGCTGACCTCAGACAGACTTTGAAAACGAGACAAACTAACCTCGATCAATAAGCTCAAAAATTTGACTACCATCCTCGTATAATAGCCACAACAACAAAACCAACCTCAGAAGGACTTGAAGAAAAGAATGCCATCCTAGGATGACAATTCTCAAAAGATCCTCGGATCTAACACGAAACCATCCTCGAATGGAGATGCAAAGGTATACCAGCCTCGACTGATAACCAAACATAAAGCTGACCTCAGACAAACTTTGCAAGAGAGACAAACTGATCTCAATCAATAAGCTCAAAAAGTGGACTACCATCCTCGAATGATAGCCACAGCAAAAACGAACAAGACCAACCGCAGAAGGACTTGAAGAAAAGAAATGCCATCCTCGAATGACAATTCAAAAGATCCTCAGATCTACACGAAACTATCCTCGAATGGAGACGCAAAGGTATACCAGCCTCGATTGATACCCAAACACAAAGCTGACCTCAGACAGACTTTGCAAGAGAGACAAACTGACCTAAATCAATAAGCTCAAAAAGTGGACTATCATCCTCGAATAATAGCCACAACAAAAACAAACAAGACCAACCGCAGAAGGGCTTGAAGAAAAGAAATGCCATCCTCGAATGACAATTCTCAAAAGATCCTCGGATCTAACACGAAACCATCCTCGAATGGAGATGCAAAGGTATACCAGCCTCGACTGATAACTAAACACAAAGCTGACCTCAGACAGACTTTGAAAACGAGACAAACTGACCTCGATCAATAAGCTCAAAAAGTGGACTACCATCTTCGAATAATAGCCACAACAACAAGACCTACCTCAGAAGGACTTGAAGAAAAGAATGCCATCCTTGAATGACAATTCTCAAAAGATCCTCGGATCTAACACGAAACCATCCTCGAATGGAGATGCAAAGGTATACCAATCTCGACTGATAAACAAACATAAAGCTGACCTCAGACAAACTTTGCAAGAGAGACTAACTGACCTCAATCAATAAGCTCAAAAAGTGGACTACCATCCTCGAATGATAGCCACAACAAAAACAAACAAGACCAACCGCAGAAGTACTTGAAGAAAAGAAATGCCATCCTCGAATGACAATTCAAAAGATCCTCGGATCTAACACGAAACCATCCTCGAATGGAGACGCAAAGGTATACCAGCCTCGATTTATAACCAAACACAAAGCTGACCTCAGCCAGTCATTGCAAGAGAGACAAAATGACCTCAATCAATAAGCTCAAAAAGTGGACTATCATCCTCAAATAATAGCCACAAAAAAAATAAACAAGACCAACCGCAGAAGGGCTTGAAGAAAAGAAATGACATCCTCGAATGACAATTCTCAAAAGATCCTCGGATCTAACACGAAACCATCCTCGAATGGAGACGCAAAGGTATACCAGCCTCGACTGATAACCAAACACAAAGCTGTCCTCAGACAGACTTTGTAAACGAGACAAACTGACCTCGATCAATAAGCTCAAAAAGTGGACTACCATCCTCGAATAATAGCCACAACAACAAGACCAACCTCAGAAGGACTTGAAGAAAAGAATGCCATCCTCGAATGACAATTCTCAAAAGATCCTCGGATCTAACACGAAACCATCCTCGAATGGAGACGCAAAGGTATACCAGCCTTGACTGATAACCAAACAAAAAAGCTGCCCTCAGACAGACTTTGAAAAAGAGACAAACTGAACTCGATCAATTAGCTCAAAAAGTGGACTACCATCCTAAAATAATAGCCACAACAAAAACAAACAAGACCAACCGCAGAATGACTTGAAGAAAAGAATGCCATCCTTGAATGACAATTCTCAAAAGATCCTCGGATCTAACACAAAACCATCCTCGAATGGAGACGCAAAGGTATACTAGCCTTGACTGATAACCAATCACAAAGCTGACCTCAGACAGACTTTGCAAAAGAGACAAATTGACCTCGATCAATAAGCTCAAAAAGTGGACTACCATCCTCGAATAATAGCCACAACAAAAAAAAACAAGACCAACCGCATAAGGACTTGAAGAAAAGAATTCCATCCTGGAATGACAATTCTCAAAGGATCCTCGGATCTAACACGAAACCATCCTCGAATGGAGAGGCAAAGGTATACCAGCCTCGACTGATAACAAACACAAAGCTGACCTCAGACAGACTTTGAAAACGAGACAAACTGACCTCGATCAATAAGCTCAAAAAGTGGACTACCATCCTCGTATAGTAGCCACAACAACAAGACCAACCTCAGAAGGACTTGAAGAAAAGAATGCCATCCTCGAATGACAATTCTCAAAAGATCCTCGGATCTAACACGAAACCATCCTCGAATGGAGATGCGTATACCAGCCTCGACTGATAACCAAACATAAAGCTGACCTCAGACAAACTTTGCAAGAGAGACAAACTGACCTCAATCAATAAGCTCAAAAAGTGGACTACCATCCTCGAATGATAGCCACAACAAAAACAAACAAGACCAACCGCAGAAGGACTTGAAGAAAAGAAATGCCTTCCTCGAATGACAATTCAAAAGATCCTCGGATCTAACACGAAACCATCCTCAAATGGAGACGCAGAGGTATACCAGCCTCGATTGATACCCAAACACAAAGCTGACCTCAGACAGACTTTGCAAGAGAGACAAATTGACCTCAATCAATAAGCTCAAAAATTGGACTATCATCCTCGAATAATAGCCACAACAAAAACAAACAAGACCAACCGCAAAAGGGCTTGAAGAAAAGAAATGCCATCCTCGAATGAAAATTCTCAAAAGATCCTCGGATCTAACACGAAACCATCCTCAAATGGAGATGCAAAGGTATACCAGCCTCGACTGATAACCAAACACAAAGTTGTCCTCAGACAGACTTTGAAAACGAGACAAACTGACCTCGATCAATAAGCTCAAAAAGTGGACTACCATCCTCGAATAATAGCCACAACAAAAAAAAAACAAGACCAACCTCAAAAGTACTTGAAGAAAAGAATGCCATCCTCGAATGACAATTCTCAAAAGATCCTCGGATCTAACACGAAACCATCCTCGAATGGAGACGCAAAGGTATACCAGCCTCGACTGATAACCAAACACAAACTGACCTCAGACAGACTTTGCAAAAGAGACAAACTGAACTCGATCAATTAGCTCAAAAAGTGGACTACCATCCTCAAATAATAGCCACAACAAAAACAAACAAGACCAACCGCAGAATGACTTGAAGAAAAGAATGCCATCCTTGAATGACAATTCTCAAAAGATCCTCGGATCTAACACGAAACCATCCTCGAATGGAGACGCAAAGGTATACTAGCCTTGACTGATAACCAATCACAAAGCTGACCTCAGACAGACTTTGCAAAAGAGACAAATTGACCTCGATCAATAAGCTCAAAAAGTGGACTACCATCCTCGAATAATAGCCACAACAAAAAAAAACAAGACCAACTGCATAAGGACTTGAAGAAAAGAATTCCATCCTGGAATGACAATTCTCAAAGGATCCTCGGATCTAACACGAAACCATCCTCGAATGGAGAGGCAAAGGTATACCAGCCTCGACTGATAACCAAACACAAAGCTGACCTCAGACAGACTTTGAAAACGAGACAAACTGACCTCGATCAATAAGCTCAAAAAGTGGACTACCATCCTCGTATAGTAGCCACAACAACAAGACCAACCTCAGAAGGACTTGAAGAAAAGAATGCCATCCTCGAATGACAATTCTCAAAAGATCCTCGGATCTAACACGAAACCATCCTCGAATGGAGATGCGTATACCAGCCTCGACTGATAACCAAACATAAAGCTGACCTCAGACAAACTTTGCAAGAGAGACAAACTGACCTCAATCAATAAGCTCAAAAAGTGGACTACCAGCCTCGAATGATAGCCACAACAAAAACAAACAAGACCAACCGCAGAAGGACTTGAAGAAAAGAAATGCCTTCCTCGAATGACAATTCAAAAGATCCTCGGATCTAACACGAAACCATCCTCGAATGGAGACGCAGAGGTATACCAGCCTCGATTGATACCCAAACACAAAGCTGACCTCAGACAGACTTTGCAAGAGAGACAAATTGACCTCAATCAATAAGCTCAAAAATTGGACTATCATCCTCGAATAATAGCCACAACAAAAACAAACAAGACCAACCGCAAAAGGGCTTGAAGAAAAGAAATGCCATCCTCGAATGAAAATTCTCAAAAGATCCTCGGATCTAACACGAAACCATCCTCGAATGGAGACGCAAAGGTATACCAGCCTCGACTGATAACTAAACACAAAGTTGTCCTCAGACAGACTTTGAAAACGATACAAACTGACCTCGATCAATAAGCTCAAAAAGTGGACTACCATCCTCGAATAATAGCCACAACAAAAAAAAAACAAGACCAACCTCAAAAGTACTTGAAGAAAAGAATGCCATCCTCGAATGACAATTCTCAAAAGATCCTCGGATCTAACACGAAACCATCCTCGAATGGAGACGCAAAGGTATACCAGCCTCGACTGATAACCAAACACAAACTGACCTCAGACAGACTTTGCAAAAGAGACAAACTGAACTCGATCAATTAGCTCAAAAAGTGGACTACCATCCTCAAATAATAGCCACAACAAAAACAAACAAGACCAACCGCAGAATGACTTGAAGAAAAGAATGCCATCCTCGAATGACAATTCTCAAAAGATCCTCGGATTTAACACGAAACCATCCTCGAATGGAGACGCAAAGGTATACCAGCCTTGACTGATAACCAAACACAAAGCTGACCTCAGACAGACTTTGCAAAAGAGACAAACTGACCTCGATCAATAAGCTCAAAAAGTGGACTACCATCCTCGAATAATCGCCACAACAAAAAAAAAACAAGACCAACCGCAGAAGGACTTGAAGAAAAGAATGCCATCCTGGAATGAAAATTCTCAAAAGATCCTCGGATCTAACACGAAACCATCCTCGAATGGAGACGCAAAGGTATACCAGCCTCGACTGATAACCAAACACAAAGCTGACCTCAGACAGACTTTGAAAACGAGACAAACTGACCTCGATCAATAAGCTCAAAAAGTGGACTACCATCCTCGTATAATAGCCACAACAACAAGACCAACATCGGAAGGACTTGAAGAAAAGAATGCCATCCTCGAATGACAATTCTCAAAAGATCCTCGGATCTAACACGAAACCATCCTCGAATGGAGATGCGTATACCAGCCTCGACTGATAACCAAACATAAAGGTGACCTCAGACAAACTTTGCAAGAGAGAAAAACTGACCTCAATCAATAAGCTCAAAAAGTGGACTACCATCCTCGAATGATAGCCACAACAAAAACAAACAAGACCAACCGCAGAAGGACTTTAAGAAAAGAAATGCCATCCTCGAATGACAATTCAAAAGATCCTCGGATCTAACACGAAACCATCCTCGAATGGAGACGCAAAGGTATACCAGCCTCGATTGATAACCAAACACAAAGCTGACCTCAGACAGACTTTGCAAGAGAGACAAATTGACCTCAATCAATAAGCTAAAAAAGTGGACTATCATCCGCGAATAATAGCCACAACAAAAACAAACTAGACCAACCGCAGAAGGGCTTGAAGAAAAGAAATGCCATCCTCGAATGAAAATTCTCAAAAGATTCTCGGATCTAACACGAAACCATCCTCGAATGGAGACGCAAAGGTATACCAGCCTCGACTCATAACCAAACACAAAGTTGTCCTCAGACAGACTTTGAAAACGAGACAAACTGACCTCGATCAATAAGCTCAAAAAGTGGACTACCATCCTCGAATAATAGCCACAACAAAAAAAAAACAAGACCAACCTCAAAAGTACTTGATGAAAAGAATGCCATCCTCGAATGACAATTCTCAAAAGATCCTCGGATCTAACACGAAACCATCCTCGAATGGAGACGCAAAGGTATACCAGCCTCGACTGATAACTAAACACAAAGTTGTCCTCAGACAGACTTTGAAAACGAGACAAACTGACCTCGATCAATAAGCTCAAAAAGTGGACTACCATCCTCGAATAATAGCCACAACAAAAAAAAAACAAGACCAACCTCAAAAGTACTTGAAGAAAAGAATGCCATCCTCGAATGACAATTCTCAAAAGATCCTCGGATCTAACACGAAACCATCCTCGAATGGAGACGCAAAGGTATACCAGCCTCGACTGATAACCAAACACAAACTGACCTCAGACAGACTTTGCAAAAGAGACAAACTGAACTCGATCAATTAGCTCAAAAAGTGGACTACCATCCTCAAATAATAGCCACAACAAAAACAAACAAGACCAACCGCAGAATGACTTGAAGAAAAGAATGCCATCCTCGAATGACAATTCTCAAAAGATCCTCGGATTTAACACGAAACCATCCTCGAATGGAGACGCAAAGGTATACCAGCCTTGACTGATAACCAAACACAAAGCTGACCTCAGACAGACTTTGCAAAAGAGACAAACTGACCTCGATCAATAAGCTCAAAAAGTGGACTACCATCCTCGAATAATCGCCACAACAAAAAAAAAACAAGACCAACCGCAGAAGGACTTGAAGAAAAGAATGCCATCCTGGAATGAAAATTCTCAAAAGATCCTCGGATCTAACACGAAACCATCCTGGAATGGAGACGCAAAGGTATACCAGCCTCGACTGATAACCAAACACAAAGCTGACCTCAGACAGACTTTGAAAACGAGACAAACTGACCTCGATCAATAAGCTCAAAAAGTGGACTACCATCCTCGTATAATAGCCACAACAACAAGACCAACATCGGAAGGACTTGAAGAAAAGAATGCCATCCTCGAATGACAATTCTCAAAAGATCCTCGGATCTAACACGAAACCATCCTCGAATGGAGATGCGTATACCAGCCTCGACTGATAACCAAACATAAAGGTGACCTCAGACAAACTTTGCAAGAGAGACAAACTGACCTCAATCAATAAGCTCAAAAAGTGGACTACCATCCTCGAATGATAGCCACAACAAAAACAAACAAGACCAACCGCAGAAGGACTTTAAGAAAAGAAATGCCATCCTCAAATGACAATTCAAAAGATCCTCGGATCTAACACGAAACCATCCTCGAATGGAGACGCAAAGGTATACCAGCCTCGATTGATAACCAAACACAAAGCTGACCTCAGACAGACTTTGCAAGAGAGACAAATTGACCTCAATCAATAAGCTAAAAAAGTGGACTATCATCCGCGAATAATAGCCACAACAAAAACAAACTAGACCAACTGCAGAAGGGCTTGAAGAAAAGAAATGCCATCCTCGAATGAAAATTCTCAAAAGATTCTCGGATCTAACACGAAACCATCCTCGAATGGAGACGCAAAGGTATACCAGCCTCGACTCATAACCAAACACAAAGTTGTCCTCAGACAGACTTTGAAAACGAGACAAACTGACCTCGATCAATAAGCTCAAAAAGTGGACTACCATCCTCGAATAATAGCCACAACAAAAAAAAAACAAGACCAACCTCAAAAGTACTTGATGAAAAGAATGCCATCCTCGAATGACAATTCTCAAAAGATCCTCGGATCTAACACGAAACCATCCTCGAATGGAGACGCAAAGGTATACCAGCCTCGACTGATAACCAAACACAAACTGACCTCAGACAGACTTTGCAAAAGAGACAAACTGAACTCGATCAATTAGCTCAAAAAGTGGACTACCATCCTCAAATAATAGCCACAACAAAAACAAACAAGACCAACCGCAGAATGACTTGAAGAAAAGAATGCCATCCTCGAATGACAATTCTCAAAAGATCCTCGGATTTAACACGAAACCATCCTCGAATGGAGACGCAAAGGTATACCAGCCTTGACTGATAACCAAACACAAAGCTGACCTCAGACAGACTTTGCAAAAGAGACAAACTGACCTCAATCAATAAGCTCAAAAAGTGGACTACCATCCTCGAATAATCGCCACAACAAAAAAAAAACAAGACCAACCGCAGAAGGACTTGAAGAAAAGAATGCCATCCTGGAATGAAAATTCTCAAAAGATCCTCGGATCTAACACGAAACCATCCTCGAATGGAGACGCAAAGGTATACCAGCCTCGACTGATAACCAAACACAAAGCTGACCTCAGACAGACTTTGAAAACGAGACAAACTGACCTCGATCAATAAGCTCAAAAAGTGGACTACCATCCTCGTATAATAGCCACAACAACAAGACCAACATCGGAAGGACTTGAAGAAAAGAATGCCATCCTCGAATGACAATTCTCAAAAGATCCTCGGATCTAACACGAAACCATCCTCGAATGGAGATGCGTATACCAGCCTCGACTGATAACCAAACATAAAGGTGACCTCAGACAAACTTTGCAAGAGAGACAAACTGACCTCAATCAATAAGCTCAAAAAGTGGACTACCATCCTCGAATGATAGCCACAACAAAAACAAACAAGACCAACCGCAGAAGGACTTTAAGAAAAGAAATGCCATCCTCGAATGACAATTCAAAAGATCCTCGGATCTAACACGAAACCATCCTCGAATGGAGACGCAAAGGTATACCAGCCTCGATTGATAACCAAACACAAAGCTGACCTCAGACAGACTTTGCAAGAGAGACAAATTGACCTCAATCAATAAGCTAAAAAAGTGGACTATCATCCGCGAATAATAGCCACAACAAAAACAAACTAGACCAACCGCAGAAGGGCTTGAAGAAAAGAAATGCCATCCTCGAATGAAAATTCTCAAAAGATTCTCGGATCTAACACGAAACCATCCTCGAATGGAGATGCGTATACCAGCCTCGACTGATAACCAAACATAAAGGTGACCTCAGACAAACTTTGCAAGAGAGACAAACTGACCTCAATCAATAAGCTCAAAAAGTGGACTACCATCCTCGAATGATAGCCACAACAAAAACAAACAAGACCAACCGCAGAAGGACTTTAAGAAAAGAAATGCCATCCTCGAATGACAATTCAAAAGATCCTCGGATCTAACACGAAACCATCCTCGAATGGAGACGCAAAGGTATACCAGCCTCGATTGATAACCAAACACAAAGCTGACCTCAGACAGACTTTGCAAGAGAGACAAATTGACCTCAATCAATAAGCTAAAAAAGTGGACTATCATCCGCGAATAATAGCCACAACAAAAACAAACTAGACCAACCGCAGAAGGGCTTGAAGAAAAGAAATGCCATCCTCGAATGAAAATTCTCAAAAGATTCTCGGATCTAACACGAAACCATCCTCGAATGGAGACGCAAAGGTATACCAGCCTCGACTCATAACCAAACACAAAGTTGTCCTCAGACAGACTTTGAAAACGAGACAAACTGACCTCGATCAATAAGCTCAAAAAGTGGACTACCATCCTCGAATAATAGCCACAACAAAAAAAAAACAAGACCAACCTCAAAAGTACTTGATGAAAAGAATGCCATCCTCGAATGACAATTCTCAAAAGATCCTCGGATCTAACACGAAACCATCCTCGAATGGAGATGCAAAGGTATACCAGCCTCGACTGATAACCAAACACAAACTGACCTCAGACAGACTTTGCAAAAGAGACAAACTGAACTCGATCAATTAGCTCAAAAAGTGGACTACCATCCTCAAATAATAGCCACAACAAAAACAAACAAGACCAACCACAGAAGGACTTGAAGAAAAGAATGCCATCCTCGAATGACAATTCTCAAAAGATCCTCGGATCTAACACGAAACCATCCTCGAATGGAGACGCAAAGGTATACCAGCCTTGACTGATAACCAAACACAAAGCTGACCTCAGACAGACTTTGCAAAAGAGACAAACTGACCTCGATCAATAAGCTCAAAAAGTGGACTACCATCCTCGAATAATCGCCACAAAAAAAAAAAAACAAGACCAACCGCAGAAGGACTTGAAGAAAAGAATGCCATCCTGGAATGAAAATTCTCAAAAGATCCTCGGATCTAACACGAAACCATCCTCGAATGGAGACGCAAAGGTATACCAGCCTCGACTGATAACCAAACACAAAGCTGACCTCAGACAGACTTTGAAAACGAGACAAACTGACCTCGATCAATAAGCTCAAAAAGTGGACTACCATCCTCGTATAATAGCCACAACAACAAGACCAACATCGGAAGGACTTGAAGAAAAGAATGCCATCCTCGAATGACAATTCTCAAAAGATCCTCGGATCTAACACGAAACCATCCTCGAATGGAGATGCGTATACCAGCCTCGACTGATAACCAAACATAAAGGTGACCTCAGACAAACATTGCAAGAGAGACAAACTGACCTCAATCAATAAGCTCAAAAAGTGGACTACCA
This sequence comes from Lathyrus aphaca, assembly GCA_963966055.1. NCBI lineage: Eukaryota > Viridiplantae > Streptophyta > Magnoliopsida > Fabales > Fabaceae > Lathyrus > Lathyrus aphaca. The sequence goes on from OZ014522.1 coordinate 230,990,618, forward strand.
TCCTCGAATGATAGCCACAACAAAAACAAACAAGACCAACCGCAGAAGGACTTTAAGAAAAGAAATGCCATCCTCGAATGACAATTCAAAAGATCCTCGGATCTAACACGAAACCATCCTCGAATGGAGACGCAAAGGTATACCAGCCTCGATTGATAACCAAACACAAAGCTGACCTCAGACAGACTTTGCAAGAGAGACAAATTGACCTCAATCAATAAGCTAAAAAAGTGGACTATCATCCGCGAATAATAGCCACAACAAAAACAAACTAGACCAACCGCAGAAGGGCTTGAAGAAAAGAAATGCCATCCTCGAATGAAAATTCTCAAAAGATCCTCGAATCTAACACGAAACCATCCTTGAATGGAGACGCAAAGGTATACCAGCCTCGACTGATAACCAAACACAAAGCTGTCCTCAGACAGACTTTGAAAACAAGACAAACTGACCTCGATCAATAAGCTCAAAAAGTGGACTACCATCCTCGAATAATAGCCACAACAACAAGACCAACCTCAGAAGGACTTGAAGAAAAGAATGCCATCCTCAAATGACAATTCTCAAAAGATCCTCGGATCTAACACGAAACCATCCTCGAATGGAGATGCGTATACCAGCCTCGACTGATAACCAAACATAAAGCTGACCTCAAACAAACTTTACAAGAGAGACAAACTGACCTCAATCAATAAGCTCAAAAAGTGGACTACCATCCTCGAATGATAGCCACAACAAAAACAAACAAGACCAACCGCAGAAGGACTTGAAGAAAAGAAATGCCATCCTCGAATGACAATTCAAAAGATCCTCGGATCTAACACGAAACCATCTTCGAATGGAGACGCAAAGGTATACCAGCTTCGATTGATAACCAAACACAAAGCTGACCTCAGACAGACTTTGCAAGAGAGACAAATTGACCTCAATCAATAAGCTCAAAAAGTGGACTAACATCCTCGAATAATAGCCACAACAAAAACAAACAAGGCCAACCGCAGAAGGGCTTGAAGAAAAGAAATGCCATCCTCGAATGAAAATTCTCAAAAGATCCTCGGATCTAACACGAAACCATCCTCGAATGGAGACGCAAAGGTATACCAGCCTCAACTGATAACCAAACACAAAGCTGTCCTCAGACAGACTTTGAAAACGAGACAAACTAACCTCGATCAATAAGCTCAAAAAGTGGACTACCATCCTCGAATAATAGCCACAACAACAAGACCAACCTCAAAAGTACTTGAAGAAAAGAATGCCATCCTCGAATGACAATTCTCAAAAGATCCCCAGATCTAACACGAAACCATCCTCGAATGGAGACGCAAAGGTATACCAGCCTCGACTGATAACCAAACACAAAGCTGACCTCAGACAGACTTTGCAAAAGAGACAAACTGAACTCGATCAATTAGCTCAAAAAGTGGACTACCATCCTCAAATAATAGCCACAACAAAAACAAACAAGACCAACCGCAGAAGGACTTGAAGAAAAGAATGCCATCCTCGAATGACAATTCTCAAAAGATCCTCGGATCTAACACGAAACCATCCTCGAATGGAGACGCAAAGGTATACCAGCCTCGACTGATAACCAAACACAATGTTGTCCTCAGACAGACTTTGAAAACGAGACAAACTGACCTCGATCAATAAGCTCAAAAAGTGGACTATCATCCTCGAATAATAGCCACAACAACAAGACCAACCTCAGAAGGACTTGAAGAAAAGAATGCCATCCTCGAATGGCAATTCTCAAAAGATCCTCGGATCTAACAAGAAACCATCCTCGAATGGAGACGCAAAGGTATACCAGCCTCGACTGATAACCAAACACAAAGCTAACCTCAGACAGACTTTGCAAAAGAGACAAACTGAACTCGATCAATTAGCTCAAAAAGTGGACTACCATCCTCAAATAATAGCCACAACAAAAACAAACAAGACCAACCGCAGAAGGACTTGAAGAAAAGAATGCCATCCTCGAATGACAATTCTCAAAAGATCCTCGGATCTAACACGAAACCATCCTCGAATGGAGACGCAAAGGTATACTAGCCTTGACTGATAACCAAACACAAAGCTGACCTCAGACAGACTTTTTAAAAGAGACAAATTGACCTCGATCAATAAGCTCAAAAAGTGGACTACCATCCTCGAATAATAGCCACAACAAACAAAAAAAACAAGACCAACCGCATAAGGACTTGAAGAAAAGAATGCCATCCTGGAATGACAATACTCAAAGGATCCTCGGATCTAACACGAAACCATCCTCGAATGGAGAGGCAAAGGTATACCAGCCTCGACTGATAACCAAACACAAAGCTGACCTCAGACAGACTTTGAAAACGAGACAAACTGACCTCGATCAATAAGCTCAAAAAGTGGACTACCATCCTCATATAATAGCCACAACAACAAGACCAACCTCAGAAGGACTTGAAGAAAAGAATGCCATCCTCGAATGACAATTCTCAAAAGATCCTCGGATCTAACACGAAACCATCCTCGAATGGAGATGCGTATACCAGCCTCGACTGATAACCAAACATAAAGCTGACCTCAGACAAACTTTGCAAGAGAGACAAACTGACCTCAATCAATAAGCTCAAAAAGTGGACTACCATCCTCGAATGATAGCCACAACAAAAACAAACAAGACCAACCGCAGAAGGACTTGAAGAAAAGAAATGCCTTCCTCGAATGACAATTCAAAAGATCCTCGGATCTAAAACGAAACCATCCTCGAATGGAGACGCAAAGGTATACCAGCCTCGATTGATAACCAAACACAAAGCTGACCTCAGACAGACTTTGCAAGAGAGACAAATTGACCTCAATCAATAAGCTCAAAAATTGGACTATCATCCTCGAATAATAGCCACAACAAAAACAAACAAGACCAACCGCAGAAGGGCTTGAAGAAAAGAAATGCCATCCTCGAATGAAAATTCTCAAAAGATCCTCGGATCTAACACGAAACCATCCTCGAATGGAGACGCAAAGGTATACCAGCCTCGACTGATAACCAAACACAATGCTGTCCTCAGACAGACTTTGAAAACGAGACAAACTGACCTCGATCAATAAGCTCAAAAAGTGGACTACCATCCTCGAATAATAGCCACAACAACAAGACCAACCTCAAAAGTACTTGAAGAAAAGAATGCCATACTCGAATGACAATTCTCAAAAGATCCTAAGATCTAACGCGAAACCATCCTCGAATGGAGACGCAAAGGTATACCATCCTCGACTGATAACCAAACACAAAGCTGACCTCAGACAGACTTTGCAAAAGAGACAAACTGAACTCGATCAATTAGCTCAAAAAGTGGACTACCATCCTCAAATAATAGCCACAACAAAAACAAACAAGACCAACCGCAGAAGGACTTGAAGAAAAGAATGCCATCCTCGAATGACAATTCTCAAAATTCCTCGAATCTAACACGAAACCATCCTCGAATGGAGACGCAAAGGTATACCAGCCTTGACTGATAACCAAAGACAAAGCTGACCTCAGACAGACTTTGCAAAAGAGACAAACTGAACTCGATCAATTAGCTCAAAAAGTGGACTACCATCCTCAAATAATAGCCACAACAAAAACAAACAAGACCAACCGCAGAAGGACTTGAAGAAAAGAATGCCATCCTCGAATGACAATTCTCAAAAGATCCTCGGATCTAACACGAAACCATCCTCGAATGGAGACGCAAAGGTATACCAGCCTCAACTGATAACCAAACACAATGTTGTCCTCAGACAGACTTTGAAAACGAGACAAACTGACCTCGATCAATAAGCTCAAAAAGTGGACTATCATCCTCGAATAATAGCCACAACAACAAGACCAACCTCAGAAGGACTTGAAGAAAAGAATGCCATCCTCGAATGGCAATTCTCAAAAGATCCTCGGATCTAACAAGAAACCATCCTCGAATGGAGACGCAAAGGTATACCAGCCTCGATTGATAACCAAACACAAAGCTAACCTCAGACAGACTTTGCAAAAGAGACAAACTGAACTCGATCAATTAGCTCAAAAAGTGGACTACCATCCTCAAATAATAGCCACAACGAAAACAAACAAGACCAACCGCAGAAGGACTTGAAGAAAAGAATGCCATCCTCGAATGACAATTCTCAAAAGATCCTCGGATCTAACACGAAACCATCCTCGAATGGAGACGCAAAGGTATACTAGCCTTGACTGATAACCAAACACAAAGCTGACCTCAGACAGACTTTTTAAAAGAGACAAATTGACCTCGATCAATAAGCTCAAAAAGTGGACTACCATCCTCGAATAACAGCCACAACTAACAAAAAAAACAAGACCAACCGCATAAGGACTTGAAGAAAAGAATGCCATCCTGGAATGACAATTCTCAAAGGATCCTCGGATCTAACACGAAACCATCCTCGAATGGAGAGGCAAAGGTATACCAGCCTCGACTGATAACCAAACACAAAGCTGACCTCAGACAGACTTTGAAAACGAGACAACCTGACCTCGATCAATAAGCTCAAAAAGTGGACTACCATCCTCGTATAATAGCCACAACAACAAGACCAACCTCAGAAGGACTTGAAGAAAAGAATGCCATCCTCGAATGACAATTCTCAAAAGATCCTCGGATCTAACACGAAACCATCCTCGAATGGAGATGCGTATACCAGCCTCGACTGATAACCAAACATAAAGCTGACCTCAGACAAACTTTGCAAGAGAGACAAACTGACCTCAATCAATAAGCTCAAAAAGTGGACTACCATCCTCGAATGATAGCCACAACAAAAACAAACAAGACCAACCGCAGAAGGACTTGAAGAAAAGAAATGCCTTCCTCGAATGACAATTCAAAAGATCCTCGGATCTAAAACGAAACCATCCTCGAATGGAGACGCAAAGGTATACCAGCCTCGATTGATAACCAAACACAAAGCTGACCTCAGACAGACTTTGCAAGAGAGACAAATTGACCTCAATCAATAAGCTCAAAAAATGGACTATCATCCTCGAATAATAGCCACAACAAAAACAAACAAGACCAACCGCAGAAGGACTTGAAGAAAAGAAATGCCATCCTCGAATGAAAATTCTCAAAAGATCCTCGGATCTAACACGAAACCATCCTCGAATGGAGACGCAAAGGTATACCAGCCTCGACTGATAACCAAACACAAAACTGTCCTCAGACAGACTTTGAAAACGAGACAAACTGACCTCGATCAATAAGCTCAAAAAGTGGACTACCATCCTCGAATAATAGCCACAACAACAAGACCAACCTCAAAAGTACTTGAAGAAAAGAATGTCATACTCGAATGGCAATTCTCAAAAGATCCTAAGATCTAACGCGAAACCATCCTCGAATGGAGACGCAAAGGTATACCAGCCTCGACTGATAACCAAACACAAAGCTGACCTCAGACAGACTTTGCAAAAGAGACAAACTGAACTCGATCAATTAGCTCAAAAAGTGGACTACCATCCTCAAATAATAGCCACAACAAAAACAAACAAGACCAACCGCAGAAGGACTTGAAGAAAAGAATGCCATCCTCGAATGACAATTCTCAAAAGATCCTCGGATCTAACACGAAACCATCCTCGAATGGAGACGCAAAGGTATACTAGCCTTGACTGATAACCAAACACAAAGCTGACCTCAGACAGACTTTTTAAAAGAGACAAATTGACCTCGATCAATAAGCTCAAAAAGTGGACTACCATCCTCGAATAATAGCCACAACAAAAAAAAAACAAGACCAACCGCATAAGGACTTGAAGAAAAGAATGCCATCCTGGAATGACAATTCTCAAAGGATCCTCGGATCTAACACGAAACCATCCTCGAATTGAGAGGCAAAGGTATACCAGCCTCGATTGATAACCAAACACAAAGCTGACCTTAGACAGACTTTGAAAACGAGACAAACTGACCTCGATCAATAAGCTCAAAAAGTGGACTACCATCCTCGTATAATAGCCACAACAACAAGACCAACCTCAGAAGGACTTGAAGAAAAGAATGCCATCTTCGAATGACAATTCTCAAAAGATCCTCGGATCTAACACGAAACCATCCTCGAATGGAGATGCGTATACCAGCCTCGACTGATAACCAAACATAAAGCTGACCTCAGACAAACTTTGCAAGAGAGACAAACTGACCTCAATCAATAAGCTCAAAAAGTGGACTACCATCCTCGAATGATAGCCACAACAAAAACAAACAAGACCAACCGCAGAAGGACTTGAAGAAAAGAAATGCCTTCCTCGAATGACAATTCAAAAGATCCTCGGATCTAAAACGAAACCATCCTCAAATGGAGACGCAAAGGTATACCAGCCTCGATTGATAACCAAACACAAAGCTGACCTCAGACAGACTTTGCAAGAGAGACAAATTGACCTCAATCAATAAGCTCAAAAATTGGACTATCATCCTCGAATAATAGCCACAACAAAAACAAACAAGACCAACCGCAGAAGGGCTTGAAGAAAAGAAATGCCATCCAGGAATGAAAATTCTCAAAAGATCCTCGGATCTAACACGAAACCATCCTCGAATGGAGACGCAAAGGTATACCAGCCTCGACTGATAACCAAACACAAAGTTGTCCTCAGACAGACTTTGAAAACGAGACAAACTGACCTCGATCAATAAGCTCAAAAAGTGGACTACCATCCTCGAATAATAGCCACAACAACAAGACCAACCTCAAAAGTACTTGAAGAAAAGAATGCCATACTCGAATGGCAATTCTCAAAAGATCCTAAGATCTAACGCGAAACCATCCTCGAATGGAGACGCAAAGGTATACCAGCCTCGACTGATAACCAAACACAAAGCTGACCTCAGACAGACTTTACAAAAGAGACAAACTGAACTCGATCAATTAGCTCAAAAAGTGGACTACTATCCTCAAATAATAGCCACAACAAAAACAAACAAGACCAACCGTAGAAGGACTTGAAGAAAAGAATGCCATCCTCGAATGACAATTCTCAAAAGATCCTCGGATCTAACACGAAACCATCCTCGAATGGAGATGCAAAGGTATACTAGCCTTGACTGATAACCAAACACAAAGCTGACCTCAGACAGACTTTTTAAAAGAGACAAATTGACCTCGATCAATAAGCTCAAAAAGTGGACTACCATCCTCGAATAATAGCCACAACAACAAAAAAAACAAGACCAACCGCATAAGGACTTGAAGAAAAGAATGCCATCCTGGAATGACAATTCTCAAAGGATCCTCGGATCTAACACGAAACCATCCTCGAATGGAGAGGCAAAGGTATACAAGCCTCAACTGATAACCAAACACAAAGCTGACCTCAGACAGACTTTGAAAACGAGACAAACTGACCTCGATCAATAAGTTTAAAAAGTGGACTACCATCCTCGTATAATAGCCACAACAACAAGACCAAACTCAGAAGGACTTGAAGAAAAGAATGCCATCCTCGAATGACAATTCTCAAAAGATCCTCGGATCTAACACGAAACCATCCTCGAATAGAGATGCGTATACCAGCCTCGACTGATAACCAAACATAAAGCTGACCTCAGACAAACTTTGCAAGAGAGACAAACTGACCTCAATCAATAAGCTCAAAAAGTGGACTACCATCCTCGAATGATAGCCACAACAAAAACAAACAAGACCAACCGCAGAAGGACTTGAAGAAAAGAAATGCCTTCCTCGAATGACAATTCAAAAGATCCTCGGATCTAAAACGAAACCATCCTCGAATGGAGACGCAATGGTATACCAGCCTCGATTGATAACCAAACACAAAGCTGACCTCAGACAGACTTTGCAAGAGAGACAAATTGACCTCAATCAATAAGCTCAAAAATTGGACTATCATCCTCGAATAATAGCCACAACAAAAACAAACAAGACCAACCGCAGAAGGGCTTGAAGAAAAGAAATGCCATCCACGAATGAAAATTCTCAAAAGATCCTCGAATCTAACACGAAACCATCCTCGAATGGAGACGCAAAGGTATACCAGCCTCGACTGATAACCAAACACAAAGCTGTCCTCAGACAGACTTTGAAAACGAGACAAACTGACCTCGATCAATAAGCTCAAAAAGTGGACTACCATCCTCGAATAATAGCCACAACAACAAGACCAACCTCAAAAGTACTTGAAGAAAAGAATGCCATACTCGAATGGCAATTCTCAAAAGATCCTAAGATCTAACGCGAAACCATCCTCGAATGGAGACGCAAAGGTATACCAGCCTCGACTGATAACCAAACACAAAGCTGACCTCAGACAGACTTTGCAAAAGAGACAAACTGAACTCGATCAATTAGCTCAAAAATATGACTACCATCCTCAAATAATAGCCACAACAAAAACAAACAAGACCAACCGTAGAAGGACTTGAAGAAAAGAATGCCATCCTCGAATGACAATTCTCAAAAGATCCTCGGATCTAACACGAAACCATCCTCAAATGGAGACGCAAAGGTATACTAGCCTTGACTGATAACCAAACACAAAGCTGACCTCAGGCAGACTTTGCAAAAGAGACAAATTGACCTCGATCAATAAGCTCAAAAAGTGGACTACCATCTTCGAATAATAGCCACAACAACAAAAAAACAAGACCAACCGCATAAGGACTTGAAGAAAAGAATGCCATCCTGGAATGACAATTCTCAAAGGATCCTCGGATCTAACACGAAACCATCCTCGAATGGAGAGGCAAAGGTATACCAGCCTCGACTGATAACCAAACACAAAGCTGACCTCAGACAGACTTTGAAAACGAGACAAACTGACCTCGATCAATAAGCTCAAAAAGTGGACTACCATCCTCGTATAATAGCCACAACAACAAGACCAACCTCAGAAGGACTTGAAGAAAAGAATTCCATCCTCGAATGACAATTCTCAAAAGATCCTCGGATCTAACACGAAACCATCCTCGAATAGAGATGCGTATACCAGCCTCGACTGATAACCAAACATAAAGCTGACCTCAGACAAACTTTGCAAGAGAGACAAACTGACCTCAATCAATAAGCTCAAAAAGTGGACTACCATCCTCGAATGATAGCCACAACAAAAACAAACAAGACCAACCGCAGAAGGACTTGAAGAAAAGAAATGCCTTCCTCGAATGACAATTCAAAAGATCCTCGGATCTAAAACGAAACCATCCTCGAATGGAGACGCAATGGTATACCAGCCTCGATTGATAACCAAACACAAAGCTGACCTCAGACAGACTTTGCAAGAGAGACAAATTGACCTCAATCAATAAGCTCAAAAATTGGACTATCATCCTCGAATAATAGCCACAACAAAAACAAACAAGACCAACCGCAGAAGGGCTTGAAGAAAAGAAATGCCATCCACGAATGAAAATTCTCAAAAGATCCTCGAATCTAACACGAAACCATCCTCGAATGGAGACGCAAAGGTATACCAGCCTCGACTGATAACCAAACACAAAGCTGTCCTCAGACAGACTTTGAAAACGAGACAAACTGACCTCGATCAATAAGCTCAAAAAGTGGACTACCATCCTCGAATAATAGCCACAACAACAAGACCAACCTCAAAAGTACTTGAAGAAAAGAATGCCATACTCGAATGGCAATTCTCAAAAGATCCTAAGATCTAACGCGAAACCATCCTCGAATGGAGACGCAAAGGTATACCAGCCTCGACTGATAACCAAACACAAAGCTGACCTCAGACAGACTTTGCAAAAGAGACAAACTGAACTCGATCAATTAGCTCAAAAATATGACTACCATCCTCAAATAATAGCCACAACAAAAACAAACAAGACCAACCGTAGAAGGACTTGAAGAAAAGAATGCCATCCTCGAATGACAATTCTCAAAAGATCCTCGGATCTAACACGAAACCATCCTCGAATGGAGACGCAAAGGTATACTAGCCTTGACTGATAACCAAACACAAAGCTGACCTCAGGCAGACTTTGCAAAAGAGACAAATTGACCTCGATCAATAAGCTCAAAAAGTGGACTACCATCTTCGAATAATAGCCACAACAACAAATAAACAAGACCAACCGCATAAGGACTTGAAGAAAAGAATGCCATCCTGGAATGACAATTCTCAAAGCATCCTCGGATCTAACACGAAACCATCCTCGAATGGAGAGGCAAAGGTATACCAGCCTCGACTGATAACCAAACACAAAGCTGACCTCAGACAGACTTTGAAAACGAGACAAACTGACCTCGATCAATAAGCTCAAAAAGTGGACTACCATCCTCGTATAATAGCCACAACAACAAGACCAACCTCAGAAGGACTTGAAGAAAAGAATGCCATCCTCGAATGACAATTCTCAAAAGATCCTCGGATCTAACACGAAACCATCCTCGAATGGAGATGCGTATACCAGCCTCGACTGATAACCAAACATAAAGCTGACCTCAGACAAACTTTGCAAGAGAGACAAACTGACCTCAATCATTAAGCTCAAAAAGTGGACTACCATCCTCGAATGATAGCCACAACAAAAACAAACAAGACCAACCGCAGAAGGACTTGAAGAAAAGAAATGCCATCCTCGAATGACAATTCAAAAGATCCTCGGATCTAACACGAAACCATCCTCGAATGGAGACGCAAAGGTATACCAGCCTCGATTGATAACCAAACACAAAGCTGACCTCAGACAGACTTTGCAAGAGAGACAAATTGACCTCAATCAATAAGCTCAAAAATTGGACTATCATCCTCGAATAATAGCCACAAACAAGACCAACCGCAAAAGGGCTTGAAGAAATGAAATGCCATCCTCGAATGAAAATTCTCAAAAGATCCTCGGATCTAACACGAAACCATCCTCGAATGGAGACGCAAAGGTATACCAGCCTCGACTGATAACCAAACACAAAGCTGTCCTCAGACAGACTTTGAAAACGAGACAAACTGACCTCGATCAATAAGCTCAAAAAGTGGACTACCATCCTCGAATAATAGCCACAACAACAAGACCAACCTCAAAAGTACTTGAAGAAAAGAATGCCATCCTTGAATGATAATTCTCAAAAGATCCTCAGATCTAACACGAAACCATCCTCGAATGGAGACGCAAAGGTATACCAGCCTCGACGAATAACCAAACACAAAGCTCACCTCAGACAGACTTTGCAAAAGAGACAAACTGAACTCGATCAATTAGCTCAAAAAGTAGACTACCATCCTCAAATAATAGCCACAACTAAAACAAACAAGACCAACCGCAGAAGGACTTGAAGAAAAGAATGCCATCCTCGAATGACAATTCTCAAAAGATCCTCGGATCTAACACGAAACCAACCTCGAATGGAGTCGCAAAAGTATACCAGCCTCGACTAATAACCAAACACAAAGCTGTCCTCAGACAGACTTTGAAAACGAGACAAACTGACCTCGATAATTAAGCTCAAAAAGTGGACTATCATCCTCGAATAATAGCCACAACAACAAGACCAACCTCAGAAGGACTTGAAGAAAAGAATGCCATCCTAGAATGACAATTCTCAAAAGATCCTCGGATCTAACAAGAAACCATCCTCGAATGGAGACGCAAAGGTATACCAGCCTCGACTGATAACAAAACACAAAGCTGACCTCAGACAGACTTTGCAAAAGAGACAAACTGAACTCGATCAATTAGCTCAAAAAGTGGACTACCATCCTCAAATAATAGCCACAACAAAAACAAACAAGACCAACCGCAAAAGGACTTGAAGAAAAGAATGCCATCCTCGAATGACAATTCTCAAAAGATCCTCGGATCTAACACAAAACCATCCTCGAATGGAGACGCAAAGGTATACTAGCCTTGACTGATAACCAAACACAAAGCTGACCTCAGACAGACTTTGCAAAAGAGACAAATTGACCTCGATCAATAAGCTCAAAAAGTGGACTACCATCCTCGAATAATAGCCACAACAAAAAAAAAACAAGACCAACCGCATAAGGACTTGAAGAAAAGAATGCCATCCTGGAATGACAATTCTCAAAGGATCCTCGGATCTAACAAGAAACCATCCTCGAATGGAGAGGCAAAGGTATACCAGCCTCGACTGATAACCAAACACAAAGCTGACCTCAGACAGACTTTGAAAACGAGACAAACTGACCTCGATCAATAAGCTCAAAAAGTGGACTACCATCCTCGTATAATAGCCACAACAACAAGACCAACCTCAGAAGGACTTGAAGAAAAGAATGCCATCCTCGAATGACAATTCTCAAAAGATCCTCGGATCTAACACGAAACCATCCTCGAATGGAGATGCGTATACCAGCCTCGACTGATAACCAAACATAAAGCTGACCTCAGACAAACTTTGCAAGAGAGACAAACTGACCTCAATCAATAAGCTCAAAAAGTGGACTACCATCCTCGAATGATAGCCACAACAAAAACAAACAAGACCAACCGCAGAAGGACTTGAAGAAAAGAAATGCCTTCCTCGAATGACAATTCAAAAGATCCTCGGATCTAAAACGAAACCATCCTCGAATGGAGACGCAAAGGTATACCAGCCTCGATTGATAACCAAACACAAAGCTGACCTCAGACAGACTTTGCAAGAGAGACAAATTGACCTCAATCAATAAGCTCAAAAATTGGACTATCATCCTCGAATAATAGCCACAACAAAAACAAACAAGACCAACCGCAGAAGGGCTTGAAGAAAAGAAATGCCATCCTCGAATGAAAATTCTCAAAAGATCCTCGGATCTAACACGAAACCATCCTCGAATGGAGACGCAAAGGTATACCAGCCTCGACTGATAACCAAACACAAAGCTATCCTCAGACAGACTTTGAAAACGAGACAAACTGACCTCGATCAATAAGCTCAAAAAGTGGACTACCATCCTCGAATAATAGCCACAACAACAAGACCAACCTCAAAAGTACTTGAAGAAAAGAATGCCATACTCGAATGACAATTCTCAAAAGATCCTAAGATCTAACGCGAAACCATCCTCGAACGGAGACGCAAAGGTATACCAGCCTCGACCGATAACCAAACACAAAGCTGACCTCAGACAGACTTTGCAAAAGAGACAAACTGAACTCGATCAATTAGCTCAAAAAGTGGACTACCATCCTCAAGTAATAGCCACAACAAAAACAAACAAGACCAACCGCAGAAGGACTTGAAGAAAAGAATGCCATCCTCGAATGACAATTCTCAAAATTCCTCGAATCTAACACGAAACCATCCTCGAATGGAGACGCAAAGGTATACCAGCCTTGACTGATAACCAAACACAAAGCTGACCTCAGACAGACTTTGCAAAAGAGACAAACTGAACTCGATCAATTAGCTCAAAAAGTGGACTACCATCCTCAAATAATAGCCACAACAAAAACAAACAAGACCAACCGTAGAAGGACTTGAAGAAAAGAATGCCATCCTCCAATGACAATTCTCAAAAGATCCTCGGATCTAACACGAAACCATCCTCGAATGGAGACGCAAAGGTATACTAGCCTTGACTGATAACCAAACACAAAGCTGACCTCAGACAGACTTTGCAAAAGAGACAAATTGACCTCGATCAATAAGCTCAAAAAGTGGACTACCATCTTCGAATAATAGCCACAACAAAAAAAAAAAACAAGACCAACCGCATAAGGACTTGAAGAAAAGAATGCCATCCTGGAATGACAATTCTCAAAAGATCCTCGGATCTAACACGAAACCATCCTCGAATGGAGACGCAAAGGTATACCAGCCTCGATTGATAACCAAACACAAAGCTGACCTCAGACAGACTTTGCAAGAGAGACAAATTGACCTCAATCAATAAGCTCAAAAATTGGACTATCATCCTCGAATAATTGCCACAACAAAAACAAACATGACCAACCGCAGAAGGTCTTGAAGAAATGAAATGCCATCCTCGAATGAAAATTCTCAAAAGATCCTCGGATCTAACACGAAACCATCCTCGAATGGAGACGCAAAGGTATACCAGCCTCGACTGATAGCCAAACACAAAGCTGTCCTCAGACAGACTTTGAAAACGAGACAAACTGACCTCGATCAATAAGCTCAAAAAGTGGACTATCATCCTCGAATAATAGCCACAACAACAAGACCAACCTCAGAAGGACTTGAAGAAAAGAATGCCATCCTCGAATGACAATTCTCAAAAGATCCTCGGATCTAACAAGAAACCATCCTCGAATGGAGACGCAAAGGTATACCTGCCTCGACTGATAACAAAACACAAAGCTGACCTCAGACAGACTTTGCAAAAGAGACAAACTGAACTCGATCAATTAGCTCAAAAAGTGGACTACCATCCTCATATAATAGCCACAACAAAAACAAACAAGACCAACCGCAAAAGGACTTGAAGAAAAGAATGCCATCCTCGAATGACAATTCTCAAAAGATCCTCGGATCTAACACGAAACCATCCTCGAATGGAGACGCAAAGGTATACTAGCTTTGACTGATAACCAAACACAAAGCTGACCTCAGACAGACTTTGCAAAAGAGACAAATTGACCTCGATCAATAAGCTCAAAAAGTGGACTACCATCCTCGAATAATAGCCACAACAAAAAAAAAACAAGACCAACCGCATAAGGACTTGAAGAAAAGAATGCCATCCTGGAATGACAATTCTCAAAGGATCCTCGAATCTAACAAGAAACCATCCTCGAATGGAGAGGCAAAGGTATACCAGCCTCGACTGATAACCAAACACAAAGCTGACCTCAGACAGACTTTGAAAACGAGACAAACTGACCTCGATCAATAAGCTCAAAAAGTGGACTACCATCCTCGTATAATAGCCACAACAACAAGACCAACCTCAGAAGGACTTGAAGAAAAGAATGCCATCCTCGAATGACAATTCTCAATAGATCCTCGGATCTAACACGAAACCATCCTCGAATGGAGATGCGTATACCAGCCTCGACTGATAACCAAACATAAAGCTGACCTCAGACAAACTTTGCAAGAGAGACAAACTGACCTCAATCAATAAGCTCAAAAAGTGGACTACCATCCTCGAATGATAGCCACAACAAAAACAAACAAGACCAACCGCAGAAGGACTTGAAGAAAAGAAATGCCTTCCTCGAATGACAATTCAAAAGATCCTCGGATCTAAAACGAAACCATCCTCGAATGGAGACGCAAAGGTATACCAGCCTCGATTGATAACCAAACACAAAGCTGACCTCAGACAGACTTTGCAAGAGAGACAAATTGACCTCAATCAATAAGCTCAAAAATTGGACTATCATCCTCGAATAATAGCCACAACAAAAACAAACAAGACCAACCGCAGAAGGGCTTGAAGAAAAGAAATGCCATCCTCGAATGAAAATTCTCAAAAGATCCTCGGATCTAACACGAAACCATCCTCGAATGGAGACGCAAAGGTATACCAGCCTCGACTGATAACCAAACACAAAGCTGACCTCAGACAGACTTTGCAAAAGAGACAAACTGAACTCGATCAATTAGCTCAAAAAGTGGACTACCATCCTCAAATAATAGCCACAACAAAAAAAAAACAAGACCAACCGCATAAGGACTTGAAGAAAAGAATGCCATCCTCGAATGACAATTCTCAAAAGATCCTCGGATCTAACACGAAACCATCCTCGAATGGAGACGCAAAGGTATACCAGCCTCGATTGATAACCAAACACAAAGCTGACCTCAGACAGACTTTGCAAGAGAGACAAATTGACCTCGATCAATAAGCTCAAAAAGTGGACTATCATCCTCGAATAATAGCCACAACAAAAACAAACATGACCAACCGCAGAAGGTCTTGAAGAAATGAAATGCCATCCTCGAATGAAAATTCTCAAAAGATCCTCGGATCTAACACGAAACCATCCTCGAATGGAGACGCAAAGGTATACCAGCCTCGACTGATAACCAAACACAAAGCTGTCCTCAGACAGAATTTGAAAACGAGACAAACTGACCTCGATCAATAAGCTCAAAAAGTGGACTACCATCCTCGAATAATAGCCACAACAACAAGACCAACCTCAAAAGTACTTGAAGAAAAGAATGCCATCCTCGAATGATAATTCTCAAAAGATCCTCAGATCTAACACGAAACCATCCTCGAATGGAGACGCAAAGGTATACCAGCCTCGACTGATAACCAAACACAAAGCTGACCTCAGACAGACTTTGCAAAAGAGACAAACTGAACTCGATCAATTAGATCTAAAAGTGGACTACCATCCTCAAATAATAGCCACAACAAAAACAAAGAAGACCAACCGCAGAAGGACTTGAAGAAAATAATGCCATCCTCGAATGACAATTCTCAAAAGATCCTCGGATCTATCACGAAACCATCCTCGAATGGAGACGCAAAGGTATACCAGCCTTGACTGATATCCAAACACAAAGCTGACCTCAGACAGACTTTGCAAAAGAGACAAACTGACCTCGATCAATAAGCTCAAAAGTGGACTACCATCCTCGAATAATAGCCACAACAAAAAAAAACAAGACCAACCGCAGAAGGACTTGAAGAAAAGAATGTCATCCTGGAATGACAATTCTCAAAAGATCCTCGGATCTAACACGAAATCATCCTCGAATGGAGACGCAAAGGTATACCAGCCTCGACTGATAACCAAACACAAAGCTGACCTCAGACATACTTTGAAAACGAGACAAACTGACCTCGATCAATAAGCTCAAAAAGTGGACTACCATCCTCGTATAATAGCCACAACAACAAGACCAACATCAGAAGGACTTGAAGAAAAGAATGCCATCCTCGAATGACAATTCTCAAAAGATCCTCGGATCAAACACGAAACCATCCTCGAATGGAGATGCGTATACCAGCCTCGACTGATAACCAAACATAAAGCTGACCTCAGACAAACTTTGCAAGAGAGACAAACTGACCTCAATCAATAAGCTCAAAAAGTGGACTACCATCCTCGAATGATAGCCACAACAAAAACAAACAAGACCAACCGCAGAAGGACTTGTAGAAAAGAAATGCCATCCTCGAATGACAATTCAAAAGATCCTCGGATCTAACCTGAAACCATCCTCGAATGGAGTCGCAAAGGTATACCCGCCTCGATTGATAACCAAACACAAAGCTGACCTCAGACAGACTTTGCAAGAGAGACAAATTGACCTCAATCAATAAGCTAAAAAAGTGGACTATCATCCTCGAATAATAGCCACAACAAAAACAAACCAGACCAACCGCAAAAGGGCTTGAAGAAAAGAAATGCCATCCTCGAATGAAAATTCTCAAAAGATCCTCGGATCTAACACGAAACCATCCTTGAATGGAGACGCAAAGGTATACCAGCTTCGACTGATAACCAAACAAAAAGCTGTCCTCAGACAGACTTTGAAAACAAGACAAACTGACCTCGATCATTAAGCTCAAAAAGTGGACTACCATCCTCGAATAATACCACAACAACAAGACCAACCTCAAAAGTACTTGAAGAAAAGAATGCCATCCTCGAATGATAATTCTCAAAAGATCCTCAGATCTAACACGAAACCATCCTCGAATGGAGACGCAAAGGTATACTAGCCTTGACTGATAACCAAACACAAAGCTGACCTCAGACAGACTTTGCAAAAGAGACAAATTGACCTCGATCAATAAGCTCAAAAAGTGGACTACCATCTTCGAATAATAGCCACACAAAAAAAAAACAAGACCAACCGCATAAGGACTTGAAGAAAAGAATGCCGTCCTGGAATGACAATTCTCAAAAGATCCTCGGATCTAACACGAAACCATCCTCGAATGGAGACTCAAAGGTATACCAGCCTCGATTGATAACCAAACACAAAGCTGACCTCAGACAGACTTTGCAAGAGAGACAAATTGACCTCAATCAATAAGCTCAAAAATTGGACTATCATCCTCGAATAATAGCCACAACAAAAACAAACAAGACCAACCGCAGAAGGGATTGAAGAAATGAAATGCCATCCTCGAATGAAAATTCTCAAAAGATCCTCGGATCTAACAGGAAACCATCCTCGAATGGAGACGCAAAGGTATACCAGCCTCGACTGATAACCAAACACAAAGCTGTCCTCAGACAGACTTTGAAAATGAGACAAACTGACCTCGATCAATAAGCTCAAAAAGTGGACTACCATCCTCGAATAATAGCCACAACAACAAGACCAACCTCAAAAGTACTTGAAGAAAAGAATGTCATCCTCGAATGATAATTCTCAAAAGATCCTCAGATCTAACACGAAACTATCCTCGAATGGAGACACAAAGGTATACCAGCCTCGACTGATAACCAATCACAAAGCTGACCTCAGACAGACTTTGCAAAAGAGACAAACTGAACTCGATCAATTAGATCAAAAAGTCCACTACCATCCTCAAATAATAGCCACAACAAAAACAAACAAGACCAACCGCAGAAGGACTTGAAGAAAATAATGCCATCCTCGAATGACAATTCTCAAAAGATCCTCGGATCTAACACGAAACCATCCTCGAATGGAGACGCAAAGGTATACCAGCCTTGACTGATATCTAAACACAAAGATGACCTCAGACAGACTTTGCAAAAGAGACAAACTGACCTCGATCAATAAGCTCAAAAGTGGACTACCATCCTCGAATAATAGCCACAACAAAAAAAAACAAGACCAACCTCAGAAGGACTTGAAGAAAAGAATGCCATCCTGGAATGACAATTCTCAAAAGATCCTCGGATCTAACACGAAACCATCCTCGAATGGAGACGCAATGGTATACCAGCCTCGACTGATAACCAAACACAAAGCTGACCTCAGACAGACTTTGAAAACGAGACAAACTGACCTCGATCAATAAGCTCAAAAAGTGGACTACCATCCTCGTATAATATCCACAACAACAAGACCAACATCAGAAGGACTTGAAGAAAAGAATGCCATCCTCGAATGACAATTCTCAAAAGATCCTCGGATCTAACACGAAACCATCCTCGAATGGAGATGCGTATACCAACCTCGACTGTTAACCAAACATAAAGCTGACCTCAGACAAACTTTGCAAGAGAGACAAATTGACCTCAATCAATAAGCTCAAAATGTGGACTACCATCCTCGAATGATAGCCATAACAAAAACAAACAAGACCAACCGCAAAAGGACTTGTAGAAAAGAAATGCCATCCTCGAATGAAAATTCTCAAAAGATCCTCGGATCTAACACGAAACCATCCTCGAATGGAGACGCAAAGGTATACCAGCTTCGATTGATAACCAAACACAAAGCTGACCTCAGACAGATTTTGCAAGAGAGACAAATTGACCTCAATCAATAAGCTCAAAAAGTGGACTATCATCCTCGAATAATAGCCACAACAAAAACAAACCAGACCAACCGCAGAAGGGCTTGAAGAAAAGAAATGCCATCCTCGAATGAAAATTCTCAAAAGATCCTCGGATCTAACACGAAACCATCCTCGAATGGAGACGCAAAGGTATACCAGCCTCGACTGATAACCAAACACAAAGTTGTCCTCAGACAGACTTTGAAAACGAGACAAACTGACCTCGATCAATAAGCTCAAAAAGTGGACTACCATCCTCGAATAATAGCCACAACAACAAGACCAACCTCAAAAGTACTTGAAGAAAAGAATGCCATCCTCGAAAGACAATTCTCAAAAGATCCTCAGATCTAACACGAAACCATCCTCGAATGGAGACGCAAAGGTATACCAGCCTTGACTGATAACCAAACACAAAGCTGACCACAGACAGACTTTGCAAAAGAGACAAACTGAACTCGATCAATTAGCTCAAAAAGTGGACTACCATCCTCAAATAATAGCCACAACAAAAACAAACAAGACCAACCGCAGAAGGACTTGAAGAAAAGAATGCCATCCTCGAATGACAATTCTCAAAAGATCCTCGGATCTAACACGAAACCATCCTCGAATGGAGACGCAAAGGTATACCAGCCTCGACTGATAACCAAACACAAAGCTGACCTCAGACAGACTTTGAAAACGAGACAAACTAACGTCGATCAATAAGCTCAAAAAGTGGACTACCATCCTCGAATGATAGCCACAACAAAAACAAACAAGACCAACCGCAGAAGGACTTGTAGAAAAGAAATGCCATCCTCGAATGACAATTCAAAAGATCCTCGGATCTAACACGAAACCATCCTCGAATGGAGACGCAAAGGTATACCAGCCTCGATTGATAACCAAACACAAAGCTGACCTCAGACAGACTTTGCAAGAGAGACAAATTGACCTCAATCAATAAGCTAAAAAAGTGGACTATCATCCTCGAATAATAGCCACAACAAAAATAAACCAGACCAACCGCAGAAGGGCTTGAAGAAAAGAAATGCCATCCTCGAATGAAAATTCTCAAAAGATCCTCGGATCTAACACGAAACCATCCTTGAATGGAGACGCAAAGGTATACCAGCCTCGACTGATAACCAAACACAAAGCTGTCCTCAGACAGACTTTGAAAACAAGACAAACTGACCTCGATCAATAAGCTCAAAAAGTGGACTACCATCCTCGAATAATAGCCACAACAACAAGACCAACCTCAGAAGGACTTGAAGAAAAGAATGCCATCCTCAAATGTCAATTCTCAAAAGATCCTCGGATCTAACACGAAACCATCCTCGAATGGAGATGCGTATGCCAGCCTCGACTGATAACCAAACATAAAGCTGACCTCAGACAAACTTTACAAGAGAGACAAACTGACCTCAATCAATAAGCTCAAAAAGTGGACTACCATCCTCGAATGATAGCCACAACAAAAACAAACAAGACCAACCGCGGAAGGACTTGAAGAAAAGAAATGCCATCCTCGAATGACAATTCAAAAGATCCTCGATCTAACACGAAACCATCCTCGAATGGAGACGCAAAGGTATACCAGCTTCGATTGATAACCAAACACAAAGCTGACCTCAGACAGACTTTGCAAGAGAGACAAATTGACCTCAATCAATAAGCTCAAAAAGTGGACTATCATCCTCGAATAATAGCCACAACAAAAACAAACAAGGCCAACCGCAGAAGGGCTTGAAGAAAAGAAATGCCATCCTCGAATGAAAATTCTCAAAAGATCCTCGGATCTAACACGAAACCATCCTCGAATGGAGACGCAAAGGTATACCAGCCTCGACTGATAACCAAACACAAAGTTGTCCTCAGACAGACTTTGAAATTGAGACAAACTGACCTCGATCAATAAGCTCAAAAAGTGGACTACCATCCTCGAATAATAGCCACAACAACAAGACCAACCTCAAAAGTACTTGAAGAAAAGAATGCCATCCTCGAAAGACAATTCTCAAAAGATCCTCAGATCTAACACGAAACCATCCTCGAATGGAGACGCAAAGGTATACCAGCCTCGACTGATAACCAAACACAAAGCTGACCACAGACAGACTTTGCAAAAGAGACAAACTGAACTCGATCAATTAGCTCAAAAAGTGGACTACCATCCTCAAATAATAGCCACAACAAAAACAAACAAGACCAACCGCAGAAGGACTTGAAGAAAAGAATGCCATCCTCGAATGACAATTCTCAAAAGATCCTCGGATCTAACACGAAACCATCCTCGAATGGAGACGCAAAGGTATACCAGCCTCGACTGATAACCAAACACAAAGCTGACCTCAGACAGACTTTGAAAACGAGACAAACTGACCTCGATCAATAAGCTCAAAAAGTGGACTACCATCCTCGAATGATAGCCACAACAAAAACAAACAAGACCAACCGCAGACGGACTTGTAGAAAAGAAATGCCATCCTCGAATGACAATTCAAAAGATCCTCGGATCTAACACGAAACCATCCTCGAATGGAGACGCAAAGGTATACCAGCCTCGATTGATAACCAAACAAAAAGCTGACCTCAGACAGACTTTGCAAGAGAGACAAATTGACCTCAATCAATAAGCTAAAAAAGTGGACTATCATCCTCGAATAATAGCCACAACAAAAATAAACCAGACCAACCGCAGAAGGGCTTGAAGAAAAGAAATGCCATCCTCGAATGAAAATTCTCAAAAGATCCTCGGATCTATCACGAAACCATCCTTGAATGGAGACGCAAAGGTATACCAGCCTCGACTGATAACCAAACACAAAGCTGTCCTCAGACAGACTTTGAAAACAAGACAAACTGACCTCGATCAATAAGCTCAAAAAGTGGACTACCATCCTCGAATAATAGCCACAACAACAAGACCAACCTCAGAAGGACTTGAAGAAAAGAATGCCATCCTCAAATGTCAATTCTCAAAAGATCCTCGGATCTAACACGAAACCATCCTCGAATGGAGACGCAAAGGTATACCAGCCTTGACTGATAACCAAACACAAAGCTGACCTCAGACAGACTTTGCAAAAGAGACCAACTGACCTCGATCAATAAGCTCAAAAAATGGACTACCATCCTCGAATAATAGCCACAACAAAAAAAAACTAGACCAACCGCAGAAGGACTTGAAGAAAAGAATGCCATCCTGGAATGACAATTCTCAAAAGATCCTCGGATCTAACACGAAACCATCCTCGAATGGAGACGCAAAGGTATACCAGCCTCGACTGATAACCAAACACAAAGCTGACCTCAGACAGACTTTGAAAACGAGACAAACTGACCTCGATCAATAAGCTCAAAAAGTGGACTACCATCCTCGTATAATAGCCACAACAACAAGACCAACATCAGAAGGACTTGAAGAAAAGAATGCCATCCTCGAATGACAATTCTCAAAAGATCCTCGGATCTAACACGAAACCATCCTCGAATGGAGATGCGTATACCAGCCTCGACTGATAACCAAACATAAAGCTGACCTCAGACAAACTTTGCAAGAGAGACAAACTGACCTCAATCAATAAGCTCAAAAAGTGGACTACCATCCTCGAATGATAGCCACAACAAAAACAAACGAGACCAACCACAGAAGGACTTGAAGAAAAGAAATGCCATCATCGAATGACAATTCAAAAGATCCTCGGATCTAACACGAAACTATCCTCGAATGGAGACGCAAAGGTATACCAGCCTCGATTGATAACCAAACACAAAGCTGACCTCAGACATACTTTGCAAGAGAGACAAATTGACCTCAATCAATAAGCTAAAAAAGTGGACTATCATCCTCGAATAATAGCCACAACAAAAACAAACCAGACCAACCGCAGAAGGGCTTGAAGAAAAGAAATGCCATCCTCGAATGAAAATTCTCAAAAGATTCTCGGATATAACACGAAACCATCCTTGAATGGAGATGCAAAGGTATACCAGCCTCGACTGATAACCAAACACAAAGCTGTCCTCAGACAGACTTTGAAAACAAGACAAACTGACCTCGATCAATAAGCTTAAAAAGTGGACTACCATCCTCGAATAATAGCCACAACAACAAGACCAACCTAAAAAGGACTTGAAGAAAAGAATGCCATCCTCAAATGACAATTCTCAAAAGATCCTCGGATCTAACACGAAACCATCCTCGAATGGAGATGCGTATACCAGCCTCGACTGATAACCAAACATAAAGCTGACCTCAGACAAACTTTGCAAGAGAGACAAACTGACCTCAATCAATAAGCCTAAAAAGTGGACTACCATCCTCGAATGATAGCCACAACAAAAACAAACAAGACCAACCGCAGAAGGACTTGAAGAAAAGAAATGCCATCCTCGAATGACAATTCAAAAGATCCTCGGATCTAACACGAACCCTTCCTCGAATGGAGACGCAAAGGTATACCAGCCTCGATTGATAACCAAACACAAAGCTGACCTCAGACAGACTTTGCAAGAGAGACAAATTGACCTCAACCAATAAGCTCAAAAAGTGGACTATCATCCTCGAATAATAGCCACAACAAAAACAAACAAGACACACCGCAGAAGGGCTTGAAGAAAAGAAATGTCATCCTCGAATGAAAATTCTCAAAAGATCCTCGGATCTAACACGAAACCGTCCTCGAATGGAGACGCAAAGGTATACCAGCCTCGACTGATAACCAAACACAAAGCTGTCCTCAGACAGACTTTGAAAACGAGACAAACTGACCTTGATCAATAAGCTCAAAAAGTGGACTACCATCCTAGAATAATAGCCACAACAACAAGACCAACCTCAAAAGTACTTGAAGAAAAGAATGCCATCCTCGAATGACAATTCTCAAAAGATCCTCAGATCTAACACGAAACCATCCTCGAATGGAGACGCAAAGGTATACCAGCCTCGACTGATAACCAAACACAAAGCTGACCTCAGACAGACTTTGCAAAAGAGACAAACTGAACTCGATCAATTAGCTCAAAAAGTGGACTACCATCCTCAAATAATAGCCACAACAAAAACAAACAAGACCAACCACAGAAGGACTTGAAGAAAAGAATGCAATTCTCGAATGATAATTCTCAAAAGATCCTCGGATCTAACACGAAACCATCCTCGAATGGAGACGCAAAGGTATACCAGCCTTGACTGATAACCAAACACAAAGCTGACCTCAGACAGACTTTGCAAAAGAGACAAACTGACCTCGATCAATAAGCTCAAAAAGTGGACTACCATCCTCGAATAATAGCCACAACAAAAAAAAAACAAGACCAACCGCAGAAGGACTTGAAGAAAAGAATGCCATCCTGGAATGAAAATTCTCAAAAGATCCTCGGATCTAACACGAAACCATCCTTGAATGGAGACGCAAAGGTATACCAGCCTCGACAGATAACCAAACACAAAGATGTCCTCAAACTGACTTTGAAAACAAGACAAACTGACCTCGATCAATAAGCTCAAAAAGTGGACTACCATCCTCGAATAATAGCCACAACAACAAGACCAACCTCAGAAGGACTTGAAGAAAAGAATGCCATCCTCAAATGACAATTCTCAAAAGATCCTTGGATCTAACACGAAACCATCCTCGAATGGAGATGCGTATACCAGCCTCGACTGATAACCAAACATAAAGCTGACCTCAGACAAACTTTGCAAGAGAGACAAACTGACCTCAATCAATAAGCTCAAAAAGTGGACTACAATCCTCGAATGATAGCCACAACAAAAACAAACAAGACCAACCGCAGAAGGACTTGAAGAAAAGAAATGCCATCCTCGATTGACAATTCAAAAGATCCTCGGATCTAACACGAAACCATCCTCGAATGGAGACGCAAAGGTATACCAGCCTCGATTGATAACCAAACACAAAGCTGACCTCAGACAGACTTTGCAAGAGAGACAAATTGACCTCTATCATAAGCTCAAAAAGTGGACTATCATCCTCGAATAATAGCCACAACAAAAACAAACAAGACCAACCGCAGAAGGGCTTGAAGAAAAGAAATGCCATCCTCGAATGAAAATTCTCAAAAGATCCTCGGATCTAACACGAAACCATCCTCGAATGGAGACGCAAAGGTATACCAGCCTCGACTGATAACCAAACACAAAGCTGTCCTCAGACAGACTTTGAAAACGAGACAAACTGACCTCGATCAATAAGCTCAAAAAGTGGACTACCATCCTCGAATAATAGCCACAACAACAAGACCAACCTCAAAAGTACTTGAAGAAAAGAATGCCATCCTCGAATGACAATTCTCAAAAGATCCTCAGATCTAACACGAAACCATCCTCGAATGGAGACGCAAAGGTATACCAGCCTCGACTGATAAACAAACACAAAGCTGACCTCAGACAGACTTTGCAAAAGAGACAAACTGAACTCGATCAATTAGCTCAAAAAGTGGACTACCATCCTCAAATAATAGCCACAACAAAAACAAACAAGACCAACCGCAGAAGGACTTTAAGAAAAGAATGCCATCCTCGAATGACAATTCTCAAAAGATCCTCGGATCTAACACAAAACCATCCTCGAATGGAGACGCAAAGGTATACCAGCCTTGACTGATAACCAAACACAAAGCTGACCTCAGATAGACTTTGCAAAAGAGAGAAACTGACCTCGATCAATAAGCTCAAAAAGTGGACTACCATCCTCGAATAATAGCCACAACAAAAAAAAAACAAGACCAACCGCAGAAGGACTTGAAGAAAAGAATGCCATCCTGGAATGACAATTCTCAAAAGATCCTCGGATCTAACACGAAACCATCCTCGAATGAAGGCGCAAAGGTATACCAGCCTCTTCTGATTACCAAACACAAAGCTGACCTCAGACAGACTTTGAAAACGAGACAAACTGACCTCGATCAATAAGCTCAAAAAGTGGACTACCATCCTCGTATAATAGCCACAACAACAAGACCAACATCAGAAGGACTTGAAGAAAAGAATGCCATCCTCGAATGACAATTCTCAAAAGATCCTCGGATCTAACACGAAACCATCCTCGAATGGAGATGCGTATACCAGCCTCGACTGATAACCAAACATAAAGCTGACCTCAGACAAACTTTGCAAGAGAGACAAACTGACCTCAATCAATAAGCTCAAATAGTGGACTACCATCCTCGAATGATAGCCACAACAAAAACAAACAAGACCAACCGCAGAAGGACTTGAAGAAAAGAAATGCCATCCTCGAATGACAATTCAAAAGATCCTCGGATCTAACACGAAACCATCCTTGAATGGAGACGCAAAGGTATACCAGCCTCGATTGTTAACCAAACACAAAGCTGACCTCAGACAGACTTTGCAAGAGAGACAAATTGACCTCAATCAATAAGCTCAAAAAGTGGACTATCATCCTCGAATAATAGCCACAACAAAAACAAACAAGACCAACCGCAGAAGGGCTTGAAGAAAAGAAATGACATCCTCGAATGAAAATTCTCAAAAGATCCTCGGATCTAACACGAAACCATCCTCGAATGGAGACGCAAAGGTATACCAGCCTCGACTGATAACCAAACACAAAGCTGTCCTCAGACAGACTTTGAAAACGAGACAAACTGACCTCGATCAATAAGCTCAAAAAGTGGACTACCATCCTCGAATAATAGCCACAACAACAAGACCAACCTCAGATGTACTTGAAGAAAAGAATGCCATCCTCGAATGACAATTCTCAAAAGATCCTCGGATCTAACACGAAACCATCCTCGAATGGAGACGCAAAGGTATACCAGCCTCGACTGATAACCAAACACAAAGCTGACCTCAGACAGACTTTGCAAAAGAGACAAACTGAACTCGATCAATTAGCTCAAAAAGTGGACTACCATCCTAAAATAATAGCCACAACAAAAACAAACAAGACCAACCGCAGAAGGACATGAAGAAAAGAAATGCCATCCTCGAATGACAATTCAAAAGATCCTCGGATCTAACACGAAACCATTCTTGAATGGAGATGCAAAGGTATACCAGCCTCGATTGATAACCAAACACAAAGCTGACCTCAGACAGACTTTGCAAGAGAGAAAAATTGACCTCAATCAATAAGCTCAAAAAGTGGACTATCATCCTCAAATAATAGCCACAACAAAAACAAACAAGACCAACCGCAGAAGGGCTTGAAGAAAAGAAATGCCATCCTTGAATGAAAATTCTCAAAAGATCCTCGGATCTAACACGAAACCATCCTCGAATGGAGACGCAAAGGTATACCAGCCTCGACTGATAACCAAACACAAAGCTGTCCTCAGACAGACTTTGAAAACGAGACAAACTGACCTCGATCAATAAGCTCAAAAACTGGACTACCATCCTTGAATAATAGCCACAACAACAAGACCAACCTCAAAAGTACTTGAAGAAAAGAATGCCATCCTCGAATGACAATTCTCAAAAGATCCTCAGATCTAACACGAAACCATCCTCGAATGGAGACGCAAAGGTATACCAGCCTCGACTGATAACCAAACACAAAGCTGACCTCAGACAGACTTTGCAAAAGAGACAAACTGAACTCGATCAATTAGCTCAAAAAGTGGACTACCATCCTAAAATAATAGCCACAACAAAAACAAACAAGACCAACCGCAGAAGGACTTTAAGAAAAGAATGCCATCCTCGAATGACAATTCTCAAAAGATCCTCGGATCTAACACGAAACCATCCTCGAATGGAGACGCAAAGGTATACCAGCCTCGACTAATAACCAAACACAAAGCTGACCTCAGACAGACTTTGCAAAAGAGACAAACTGAACTCGATCAATTAGCTCAAAAAGTGGACTACCATCCTCAAATAATAGCCACAAGAAAAACAAACAAGACCAACCGCAGAAGGACTTTAAGAAAAGAATGCCATCCTCGAATGACAATTCTCAAAAGATCCTCGGATCTAACACGAAACCATCCTCGAATGGAGACGCAAAGGTATACCAGCCTCGACTGATAACCAAACACAAAGCTGACCTCAGACAAACTTTGCAAAAGAGACAAACTGAACTCGATCAATTAGCTCAAAAAGTGGACTACCATCCTCAAATAATAGCCACAACAAAAACAAACAAGACCAACCGCAGAAGGACATGAAGAAAAGAAATGCCATCCTCGAATGACAATTCAAAAGATCCTCGGATCTAACACGAAACCATCCTCGAATGGAGACGCAAAGGTATACCAGCCTCGATTGATAACCAAACACAAAGCTGACCTCAGACAGACTTTGCAAGAGAGAAAAATTGACCTCAATCAATAAGCTCAAAAAGTGGACTATCATCCTCAAATAATAGCCACAACAAAAACAAACAAGACCAACCGCAGAAGGGCTTGAAGAAAAGAAATGCCATCCTTGAATGAAAATTCTCAAAAGATCCTCGGATCTAACACGAAACCATCCTCGAATGGAGACGCAAAGGTATACCAGCCTCGACTGATAACCAAACACAAAGCTGTCCTCAGACAGACTTTGAAAACGAGACAAACTGACCTCGATCAATAAGCTCAAAAAGTGGACTACCATCCTTGAATAATAGCCACAACAACAAGACCAACCTCAAAAGTACTTGGAGAAAAGAATGCCATCCTCGAATGACAATTCTCAAAAGATCCTCAGATCTAACACGAAACCATCCTCGAATGGAGACGCAAAGGTATACCAGCCTCGACTGATAACCAAACACAAAGCTGACCTCAGACAGACTTTGCAAAAGAGACAAACTGAACTCGATCAATTAGCTCAAAAAGTGGACTACCATCCTAAAATAATAGCCACAACAAAAACAAACAAGACCAACCGCAGAAGGACTTTAAGAAAAGAATGCCATCCTCGAATGACAATTCTCAAAAGATCCTCGGATCTAACACGAAACCATCCTCGAATGGAGACGCAAAGGTATACCAGCCTCGACTAATAACCAAACACAAAGCTGACCTCAGACAGACTTTGCAAAAGAGACAAACTGAACTCGATCAATTAGCTCAAAAAGTGGACTACCATCCTCAAATAGTAGCCACAAGAAAAACAAACAAGACCAACCGCAGAAGGACTTTAAGAAAAGAATGCCATCCTCGAATGACAATTCTCAAAAGATCCTCGGATCTAACACGAAACCATCCTCGAATGGAGACGCAAAGGTATACCAGCCTCGACTGATAACCAAACACAAAGCTGACCTCAGACAAACTTTGCAAAAGAGACAAACTGAACTCGATCAATTAGCTCAAAAAGTGGACTACCATCCTCAAATAATAGCCACAACAAAAACAAACAAGACCAACCGCAGAAGGACATGAAGAAAAGAAATGCCATCCTCGAATGACAATTCAAAAGATCCTCGGATCTAACACGAAACCATCCTCGAATGGAGACGCAAAGGTATACCAGCCTCGATTGATAACCAAACACAAAGCTGACCTCAGACAGACTTTGCAAGAGAGACAAATTGACCTCAATCAATAAGCTCAAAAAGTGGACTATCATCCTCAAATAATAGCCACAACAAAAACAAACAAGACCAACCGCAGAAGGGCTTGAAGAAAAGAAATGCCATCCTTGAATGAAAATTCTCAAAAGATCCTCGGATCTAACACGAAACCATCCTCGAATGGAGACGCAAAGGTATACCAGCCTCGACTGATAACCAAACACAAAGCTGTCCTCAGACAGACTTTGAAAACGAGACAAACTGACCTCGATCAATAAGCTTAAAA
Organism: Lathyrus aphaca; assembly: GCA_963966055.1. NCBI lineage: Eukaryota > Viridiplantae > Streptophyta > Magnoliopsida > Fabales > Fabaceae > Lathyrus > Lathyrus aphaca. The sequence goes on from OZ014522.1 coordinate 231,020,769, forward strand.
AGTGGACTACCATCCTCGAATAATAGCCACAACAACAAGACCAACCTCAAAAGTACTTGAAGAAAAGAATGCCATCCTCGAATGACAATTCTCAAAAGATCCTCAGATCTAACACGAAACCATCCTCGAATGGAGACGCAAAGGTATACCAGCCTCGACTGATAACCAAACACAAAGCTGACCTCAGACAGACTTTGCAAAAGAGACAAACTGAACTCGATCAATTAGCTCAAAAAGTGGACTACCATCCTCAAATAATAGCCACAACAAAAACAAACAAGACCAACCGCAGAAGGACTTTAAGAAAAGAATGCCATCCTCGAATGACAATTCTCAAAAGATCCTCGGATCTAACACGAAACCATCCTCGAATGGAGACGCAAAGGTATACCAGCCTTGACTGATAACCAAACACAAAGCTGACCTCAGACAGACTTTGCAAAAGAGACAAACTGACCTCGATCAATAAGCTCAAAAAGTGGACTACCATCCTCGAATAATAGCCACAACAAAAAAAAAACAAGACCAACCGCAGAAGGACTTGAAGAAAAGAATGCCATCCTGGAATGAAAATTCTCAAAAGATCCTCGGATCTAACACGAAACCATCCTCGAATGAAGGCGCAAAGGTATACCAGCCTCTTCTGATAACCAAACACAAAGCTGACCTCAGACAGACTTTGAAAACGAGACAAACTGACCTCGATCAATAAGCTCAAAAAGTGGACTACCATCCTCGTATAATAGCCACAACAACAAGACCAACATCAGAAGGACTTGAAGAAAAGAATGCCATCCTCGAATGACAATTCTCAAAAGATCCTCGGATCTAACACGAAACCATCCTCGAATGGAGATGCGTATACCAGCCTCGACTGATAACCAAACATAAAGCTGACCTCAGACAGACTTTGCAAGAGAGACAAATTGACCTCAATCAATAAGCTCAAAAAGTGGACTATCATCCTCAAATAATAGCCACAACAAAAACAAACAAGACCAACCGCAGAAGGGCTTGAAGAAAAGAAATGCCATCCTTGAATGAAAATTCTCAAAAGATCCTCGGATCTAACACGAAACCATCCTCGAATGGAGACGCAAAGGTATACCAGCCTCGACTGATAACCAAACACAAAGCTGTCCTCAGACAGACTTTGAAAACGAGACAAACTGACCTCGATCAATAAGCTTAAAAAGTGGACTACCATCCTCGAATAATAGCCACAACAACAAGACCAACCTCAAAAGTACTTGAAGAAAAGAATGCCATCCTCGAATGACAATTCTCAAAAGATCCTCAGATCTAACACGAAACCATCCTCGAATGGAGACGCAAAGGTATACCAGCCTCGACTGATAACCAAACACAAAGCTGACCTCAGACAGACTTTGCAAAAGAGACAAACTGAACTCGATCAATTAGCTCAAAAAGTGGACTACCATCCTCAAATAATAGCCACAACAAAAACAAACAAGACCAACCGCAGAAGGACTTTAAGAAAAGAATGCCATCCTCGAATGACAATTCTCAAAAGATCCTCGGATCTAACACGAAACCATCCTCGAATGGAGACGCAAAGGTATACCAGCCTTGACTGATAACCAAACACAAAGCTGACCTCAGACAGACTTTGCAAAAGAGACAAACTGACCTCGATCAATAAGCTCAAAAAGTGGACTACCATCCTCGAATAATAGCCACAACAAAAAAAAAACAAGACCAACCGCAGAAGGACTTGAAGAAAAGAATGCCATCCTGGAATGACAATTCTCAAAAGATCCTCGGATCTAACACGAAACCATCCTCGAATGAAGGCGCAAAGGTATACCAGCCTCTTCTGATAACCAAACACAAAGCTGACCTCAGACAGACTTTGAAAACGAGACAAACTGACCTCGATCAATAAGCTCAAAAAGTGGACTACCATCCTCGTATAATAGCCACAACAACAAGACCAACATCAGAAGGACTTGAAGAAAAGAATGCCATCCTCGAATGACAATTCTCAAAAGATCCTCGGATCTAACACGAAACCATCCTCGAATGGAGATGCGTATACCAGCCTCGACTGATAACCAAACATAAAGCTGACCTCAGACAAACTTTGCAAGAGAGACAAACTGACCTCAATCAATAAGCTCAAAAAGTGGACTACCATCCTCGAATGATAACCACAACAAAAACAAACAAGACCAACCGAATAAGGACTTGAAGAAAAGAAATGCCATCCTCGAATGAAAATTCTCAAAAGATCCTCGGATCTAACACGAAACCATCCTCGAATGGAGACGCAAAGGTATACCAGCCTCGACTGATAACCAAACACAAAGCTGTCCTCAGACAGACTTTGAAAACGAGACAATTTGACCTCGATCAATAAGCTCAAAAAGTGGACTACCATCCTCGAATAATAGCCACAACAACAAGACCAACCTCAGATGTACTTGAAGAAAAGAATGCCATCCTCGAATGACAATTCTCAAAAGATCCTCGGATCTAACACGAAACCATCCTCGAATGGAGATGCAAAGGTATACCAGCCTCGACTGATAACCAAACACAAAGCTGACCTCAGACAGACTTTGAAAACGAGACAAACTGACCTCGATCAATAAGCTCAAAAAGTGGACTACCATCCTCGAATAATAGCCACAACAACAAGACAAACCTCAGAAGTACTTGAAGAAAAGAATGCCATCCTCGAATGACAATTCTCAAAAGATCCTCGGATCTAACATGAAACCATCCTCGAATGGAGACGCAAAGGTATACCAGCCTCGACTGATAACCAAACACAAAGCTGACCTCAGACAGACTTTGCAAAAGAGACAAACTGAACTCGATCAATTAGCTCAAAAAGTGGAATACCATCCTCAAATAATAGCCACAACAAAAACAAACAAGACCAACCGCAGAAGGACTTGAAGAAAAGAATGCCATCCTCGAATGACAATTCTCAAAAGATCCTCGGATCTAACACGAAACCATCCTCGAAAGGAGACGATAAGGTATACCAGCCTCGATTGATAACCAAACACAAAGCTGACCTCAGACAGACTTTGCAAGAGAGACAAATTGACCTCAATCAATAAGCTCAAAAAGTGAACTATCATCCTCGAATAATAGCCACAACAAAAACAAACAAGACCAACCGCAGAAGGGTTTGAAGAAAAGAAATTCCATCCTCGAATGAAAATTATCAAAAGATCCTCGGATCTAACACGAAACCATCCTCGAATGGAGACGCAAAGGTATACCAGCCTCGACTGATAACCAATCACAAAGCTGTCCTCAGACAGACTTTGAAAACAAGACAAACTGACCTCGATCAATAAGCTCAAAAAGTGGACTACCATCCTCGAATAATAGCCACAACAACAAGACCAACCTCAGAAGGATATGAAGAAAAGAATGCCATCCTCGAATGACAATTCTCAAAAGATCCTCGGATCTAACACGAAACCATCCTCGAATGGAGATGCAAAGGTATACCAGCCTCGACTGATAACCAAACACAAAGCTGACCTCAGACAGACTTTGAAAACGAGACAAACTGACCTCGATCAATAAGCTCAAAAAGTGGACTACCATCCTCGAATAATAGCCACAACAACAAGACAAACCTCAGAAGTACTTGAAGAAAAGAATGCCATCCTCGAATGACAATTCTCAAAAGATCCTCGGATCTAACATGAAACCATCCTCGAATGGAGACGCAAAGGTATACCAGCCTCGACTGATAACCAAACACAAAGCTGACCTCAGACAGACTTTGCAAAAGAGACAAACTGAACTCGATCAATTAGCTCAAAAAGTGGACTACCATCCTCAAATAATAGCCACAACAAAAACAAACAAGACCAACCGCAGAATGACTTGAAGAAAAGAATGCCATCCTCGAATGACAATTCTCAAAAGATCCTCGGATATAACACGAAACCATCCTCGAATGGAGACGCAAAGGTATACCAGCCTTGACTGATAACCAAACACAAAGCTGACCTCAAACAGACTTTGCAAAAGAGACAAACTGACATCGATCAATAAGCTCAAAAAGTGGACTACCATCCTCGAATAATAGCCACAACAACAAAAAAACAAGACCAACCGCAGAAGGACTTGAAGAAAAGAATGCCATCCTAGAATGACAATTCTCAAACGATCCTCGGATCTAACACGAAACCCTCCTCGAATGGAGACACAAAGGTATACCAGCCTCGTCTGATAACCAAACACAAAGCTGACCTCAGACAGACTTTGAAAACGAGACAAACTGACCTCGATCAATAAGCTCAAAAAATGGACTACCATCCTCGTATAATAGCCACAACAACAAGACCAACATCAGAAGGACTTGAAGAAAAGAATGCCATCCTCGAATGACAATTCTCAAAAGATCCTCGGATCTAACACGAAACCATCCTCGAATGGAGATGCGTATACCAGCCTCGACTGATAACCAAACATAAAGCTGACCTCAGACAAACTTTGCAAGAGAGACAAACTGACCTCAATCAATAAGCTCAAAAAGTGGACTACCATCCTCGAATGATAGCCACAACAAAAACAAACAAGACCAACCGCAGAAGGACTTGAAGAAAAGAAATGCCATCCTCGAATGACAATTCAAAAGATCCTCGGATCTAACACGAAACCATCCTTGAATGGAGGCGCAATGGTATACCAGCCTCGATTGATAACCAAACACAAAGCTGACCTCAGACAGACTTTGCAAGAGAGACAAATTGACCTCAATCAATAAGCTCAAAAAGTGGACTATCATCCTCGAATAATAGCCACAACAAAAACAAACAAGACCAACCGCAGAAGGGCTTGAAGAAAAGAAATGACATCCTCGAATGAAAATTCTCAAAATATCCTCGGATCTAACACGAAACCATCCTCGAATGGAGACGCAAAGGTATACCAGCCTCGACTGATAACCAAACACAAAGTTGTCCTCAGACAGACTTTGAAAACGAGACAAACTGACCTCGATCAATAAGCTCAAAAAGTGGACTACCATCCTCGAATAATAGCCACAACAACAAGACCAACCTCAGATGTACTTTAAGAAAAGAATGCCATCCTCGAATGACAATTCTCAAAAGATCCTCGGATCTAACACGAAACCATCCTCGAATGGAGACGCAAAGGTATACCAACCTCGACTGATAACCAAACACAAAGCTGACCTCAGACAGACCTTGCAAAAGAGACAAACTGAACTCGATCAATTAGCTCAAAAAGTGGACTACCATCCTCAAATAATAGCCACAACAAAAACAAACAAGACCAACCGCAGAAGGACTTGAAGAAAAGAAATGCCATCCTCGAATGACAATTCAAAAGATCCTCGGATCTAACACGAAACCATCCTTGAATGGAGATGCAAAGGTATACCAGCCTCGATTGATAACCAAACACAAAGCTGACCTCAGACAGACTTTGCAAGAGAGACAAATTGACCTCAATCAATAAGCTCAAAAAGTGGACTATCATCCTCGAATAATAGCCACAACAAAAACAAACAAGACCAACCGCATAAGGGTTTGATGAAAAGAAATGCCATCCTCGAATGAAAATTCTCAAAAGATCCTCGGATCTAACACGAAACCATCCTCGAATGGAGACGCAAAGGTATACCAGCCTCGACTTATAACCAAACACAAAGCTTTCCTCAGACAGACTTTGAAAACAAGACAAACTGACCTCGATCAATAAGCTCAAAAAGTGGACTACCATCTTCGAATAATAGCCACAACAACAAGACCAACCTCAGAAGGACTTGAAGAAAAGAATGCCATCCTCGAATGACAATTCTCAAAAGATCCTCGGATCTAACACGAAACCATCCTCGAATGGAGATGCAAAGGTATACCAGCCTCGACTGATAACCAAACACAAAGCTGACCTCAGACAGACTTTGAAAACGAGACAAACTGACCTCGATCAATAAGCTCAAAAAGTGGACTACCATCCTCGAATAATAGCCACAACAACAAGACAAACCTCAGAAGTACTTGAAGAAAAGAATGCCATCCTCGAATGACAATTCTCAAAAGATCCTCGGATCTAACATGAAACCATCCTCGAATGGAGACGCAAAGGTATACCAGCCTCGACTGATAACCAAACACAAAGCTGACCTCAGACAGACTTTGCAAAAGAGACAAACTGAACTCGATCAATTAGCTCAAAAAGTGGACTACCATCCTCAAATAATAGCCACAACAAAAACAAACAAGACCAACCGCAGAATGACTTGAAGAAAAGAATGCCATCCTCGAATGACAATTCTCAAAAGATCCTCGGATATAACACGAAACCATCCTCGAATGGAGACGCAAAGGTATACCAGCCTTGACTGATAACCAAACACAAAGCTGACCTCAAACAGACTTTGCAAAAGAGACAAACTGACATCGATCAATAAGCTCAAAAAGTGGACTACCATCCTCGAATAATAGCCACAACAACAAAAAAACAAGACCAACCGCAGAATGACTTGAAGAAAAGAATGCCATCCTGGAATGACAATTCTCAAACGATCCTCGGATCTAACACGAAACCCTCCTCGAATGGAGACACAAAGGTATACCAGCCTCGTCTGATAACCAAACACAAAGCTGACCTCAGACAGACTTTGAAAACGAGACAAACTGACCTCGATCAATAAGCTCAAAAAATGGACTACCATCCTCGTATAATAGCCACAACAACAAGACCAACATCAGAAGGACTTGAAGAAAAGAATGCCATCCTCGAATGACAATTCTCAAAAGATCCTCGGATCTAACACGAAACCATCCTCGAATGGAGATGCGTATACCAGCCTCGACTGATAACCAAACATAAAGCTGACCTCAGACAAACTTTGCAAGAGAGACAAACTGACCTCAATCAATAAGCTCAAAAAGTGGACTACCATCCTCGAATGATAGCCACAACTAAAACAAACAAGACCAACCGCAGAAGGACTTGAAGAAAAGAAATGCCATCCTCGAATGACAATTCAAAAGATCCTCGGATCTAACACGAAACCATCCTTGAATGGAGGCGCAATGGTATACCAGCCTCGATTGATAACCAAACACAAAGCTGACCTCAGACAGACTTTGCAAGAGAGACAAATTGACCTCAATCAATAAGCTCAAAAAGTGGACTATCATCCTCGAATAATAGCCACAACAAAAACAAACAAGACCAACCGCAGAAGGGCTTGAAGAAAAGAAATGACATCCTCGAATGAAAATTCTCAAAATATCCTCGGATCTAACACGAAACCATCCTCGAATGGAGACGCAAAGGTATACCAGCCTCGACTGATAACCAAACACAAAGTTGTCCTCAGACAGACTTTGAAAACGAGACAAACTGACCTCGATCAATAAGCTCAAAAAGTGGACTACCATCCTCGAATAATAGCCACAACAACAAGACCAACCTCAGATGTACTTTAAGAAAAGAATGCCATCCTCGAATGACAATTCTCAAAAGATCCTCGGATCTAACACGAAACCATCCTCGAATGGAGACGCAAAGGTATACCAACCTCGACTGATAACCAAACACAAAGCTGACCTCAGACAGACCTTGCAAAAGAGACAAACTGAACTCGATCAATTAGCTCAAAAAGTGGACTACCATCCTCAAATAATAGCCACAACAAAAACAAACAAGACCAACCGCAGAAGGACTTGAAGAAAAGAAATGCCATCCTCGAATGACAATTCAAAAGATCCTCGGATCTAACACGAAACCATCCTTGAATGGAGATGCAAAGGTATACCAGCCTCGATTGATAACCAAACACAAAGCTGACCTCAGACAGACTTTGCAAGAGAGACAAATTGACCTCAATCAATAAGCTCAAAAAGTGGACTATCATCCTCGAATAATAGCCACAACAAAAACAAACAAGACCAACCGCATAAGGGTTTGATGAAAAGAAATGCCATCCTCGAATGAAAATTCTCAAAAGATCCTCGGATCTAACACGAAACCATCCTCGAATGGAGACGCAAAGGTATACCAGCCTCGACTTATAACCAAACACAAAGCTTTCCTCAGACAGACTTTGAAAACAAGACAAACTGACCTCGATCAATAAGCTCAAAAAGTGGACTACCATCTTCGAATAATAGCCACAACAACAAGACCAACCTCAGAAGGACTTGAAGAAAAGAATGCCATCCTCGAATGACAATTCTCAAAAGATCCTCGGATCTAACACGAAACCATCCTCGAATGGAGATGCAAAGGTATACCAGCCTCGACTGATAACCAAACACAAAGCTGACCTCAGACAGACTTTGAAAACGAGACAAACTGACCTCGATCAATAAGCTCAAAAAGTGGACTACCATCCTCGAATAATAGCCACAACAACAAGACAAACCTCAGAAGTACTTGAAGAAAAGAATGCCATCCTCGAATGACAATTCTCAAAAGATCCTCGGATCTAACATGAAACCATCCTCGAATGGAGACGCAAAGGTATACCAGCCTCGACTGATAACCAAACACAAAGCTGACCTCAGACAGACTTTGCAAAAGAGACAAACTGAACTCGATCAATTAGCTCAAAAAGTGGAATACCATCCTCAAATAATAGCCACAACAAAAACAAACAAGACCAACCGCAGAAGGACTTGAAGAAAAGAATGCCATCCTCGAATGACAATTCTCAAAAGATCCTCGGATCTAACACGAAACCATCCTCGAAAGGAGACGATAAGGTATACCAGCCTCGATTGATAACCAAACACAAAGCTGACCTCAGACAGACTTTGCAAGAGAGACAAATTGACCTCAATCAATAAGCTCAAAAAGTGAACTATCATCCTCGAATAATAGCCACAACAAAAACAAACAAGACCAACCGCAGAAGGGTTTGAAGAAAAGAAATTCCATCCTCGAATGAAAATTATCAAAAGATCCTCGGATCTAACACGAAACCATCCTCGAATGGAGACGCAAAGGTATACCAGCCTCGACTGATAACCAATCACAAAGCTGTCCTCAGACAGACTTTGAAAACAAGACAAACTGACCTCGATCAATAAGCTCAAAAAGTGGACTACCATCCTCGAATAATAGCCACAACAACAAGACCAACCTCAGAAGGATATGAAGAAAAGAATGCCATCCTCGAATGACAATTCTCAAAAGATCCTCGGATCTAACACGAAACCATCCTCGAATGGAGATGCAAAGGTATACCAGCCTCGACTTATAACCAAACAGAAAGCTGACCTCAGACAGACTTTGAAAACGAGACAAACTGACCTCGATCAATAAGCTCAAAAAGTGGACTACCATCCTCGAATAATAGCCACAACAACAAGACAAACCTCAGAAGTACTTGAAGAAAAGAATGCCATCCTCGAATGACAATTCTCAAAAGATCCTCGGATCTAACATGAAACCATCCTCGAATGGAGACGCAAAGGTATACCAGCCTCGACTGATAACCAAACACAAAGCTGACCTCAGACAGACTTTGCAAAAGAGACAAACTGAACTCGATCAATTAGCTCAAAAAGTGGACTACCATCCTCAAATAATAGCCACAACAAAAACAAACAAGACCAACCGCAGAATGACTTGAAGAAAAGAATGCCATCCTCGAATGACAATTCTCAAAAGATCCTCGGATATAACACGAAACCATCCTCGAATGGAGACGCAAAGGTATACCAGCCTTGACTGATAACCAAACACAAAGCTGACCTCAAACAGACTTTGCAAAAGAGACAAACTGACATCGATCAATAAGCTCAAAAAGTGGACTACCATCCTCGAATAATAGCCACAACAACAAAAAAACAAGACCAACCGCAGAAGGACTTGAAGAAAAGAATGCCATCCTGGAATGACAATTCTCAAACGATCCTCGGATCTAACACGAAACCCTCCTCGAATGGAGACACAAAGGTATACCAGCCTCGTCTGATAACCAAACACAAAGCTGACCTCAGACAGACTTTGAAAACGAGACAAACTGACCTCGATCAATAAGCTCAAAAAATGGACTACCATCCTCGTATAATAGCCACAACAACAAGACCAACATCAGAAGGACTTGAAGAAAAGAATGCCATCCTCGAATGACAATTCTCAAAAGATCCTCGGATCTAACACGAAACCATCCTCGAATGGAGATGCGTATACCAGCCTCGACTGATAACCAAACATAAAGCTGACCTCAGACAAACTTTGCAAGAGAGTCAAACTGACCTCAATCAATAAGCTCAAAAAGTGGACTACCATCCTCGAATGATAGCCACAACAAAAACAAACAAGACCAACCGCAGAAGGACTTGAAGAAAAGAAATGCCATCCTCGAATGACAATTCAAAAGATCCTCGGATCTAACACGAAACCATCCTTGAATGGAGGCGCAATGGTATACCAGCCTCGATTGATAACCAAACACAAAGCTGACCTCAGACAGACTTTGCAAGAGAGACAAATTGACCTCAATCAATAAGCTCAAAAAGTGGACTATCATCCTCGAATAATAGCCACAACAAAAACAAACAAGACCAACCGCAGAAGGGCTTGAAGAAAAGAAATGACATCCTCGAATGAAAATTCTCAAAATATCCTCGGATCTAACACGAAACCATCCTCGAATGGAGACGCAAAGGTATACCAGCCTCGACTGATAACCAAACACAAAGTTGTCCTCAGACAGACTTTGAAAACGAGACAAACTGACCTCGATCAATAAGCTCAAAAAGTGGACTACCATCCTCGAATAATAGCCACAACAACAAGACCAACCTCAGATGTACTTTAAGAAAAGAATGCCATCCTCGAATGACAATTCTCAAAAGATCCTCGGATCTAACACGAAACCATCCTCGAATGGAGACGCAAAGGTATACCAACCTCGACTGATAACCAAACACAAAGCTGACCTCAGACAGACCTTGCAAAAGAGACAAACTGAACTCGATCAATTAGCTCAAAAAGTGGACTACCATCCTCAAATAATAGCCACAACAAAAACAAACAAGACCAACCGCAGAAGGACTTGAAGAAAAGAAATGCCATCCTCGAATGACAATTCAAAAGATCCTCGGATCTAACACGAAACCATCCTTGAATGGAGATGCAAAGGTATACCAGCCTCGATTGATAACCAAACACAAAGCTGACCTCAGACAGACTTTGCAAGAGAGACAAATTGACCTCAATCAATAAGCTCAAAAAGTGGACTATCATCCTCGAATAATAGCCACAACAAAAACAAACAAGACCAACCGCATAAGGGTTTGATGAAAAGAAATGCCATCCTCGAATGAAAATTCTCAAAAGATCCTCGGATCTAACACGAAACCATCCTCGAATGGAGACGCAAAGGTATACCAGCCTCGACTTATAACCAAACACAAAGCTTTCCTCAGACAGACTTTGAAAACAAGACAAACTGACCTCGATCAATAAGCTCAAAAAGTGGACTACCATCTTCGAATAATAGCCACAACAACAAGACCAACCTCAGAAGGACTTGAAGAAAAGAATGCCATCCTCGAATGACAATTCTCAAAAGATCCTCGGATCTAACACGAAACCATCCTCGAATGGAGATGCAAAGGTATACCAGCCTCGACTGATAACCAAACACAAAGCTGACCTCAGACAGACTTTGAAAACGAGACAAACTGACCTCGATCAATAAGCTCAAAAAGTGGACTACCATCCTCGAATAATAGCCACAACAACAAGACAAACCTCAGAAGTACTTGAAGAAAAGAATGCCATCCTCGAATGACAATTCTCAAAAGATCCTCGGATCTAACATGAAACCATCCTCGAATGGAGACGCAAAGGTATACCAGCCTCGACTGATAACCAAACACAAAGCTGACCTCAGACAGACTTTGCAAAAGAGACAAACTGAACTCGATCAATTAGCTCAAAAAGTGGAATACCATCCTCAAATAATAGCCACAACAAAAACAAACAAGACCAACCGCAGAAGGACTTGAAGAAAAGAATGCCATCCTCGAATGACAATTCTCAAAAGATCCTCGGATCTAACACGAAACCATCCTCGAAAGGAGACGATAAGGTATACCAGCCTCGATTGATAACCAAACACAAAGCTGACCTCAGACAGACTTTGCAAGAGAGACAAATTGACCTCAATCAATAAGCTCAAAAAGTGAACTATCATCCTCGAATAATAGCCACAACAAAAACAAACAAGACCAACCGCAGAAGGGTTTGAAGAAAAGAAATTCCATCCTCGAATGAAAATTATCAAAAGATCCTCGGATCTAACACGAAACCATCCTCGAATGGAGACGCAAAGGTATACCAGCCTCGACTGATAACCAATCACAAAGCTGTCCTCAGACAGACTTTGAAAACAAGACAAACTGACCTCGATCAATAAGCTCAAAAAGTGGACTACCATCCTCGAATAATAGCCACAACAACAAGACCAACCTCAGAAGGATATGAAGAAAAGAATGCCATCCTCGAATGACAATTCTCAAAAGATCCTCGGATCTAACACGAAAACATCCTCGAATGGAGATGCAAAGGTATACCAGCCTCGACTTATAACCAAACAGAAAGCTGACCTCAGACAGACTTTGAAAACGAGACAAACTGACCTCGATCAATAAGCTCAAAAAGTGGACTACCATCCTCGAATAATAGCCACAACAACAAGACAAACCTCAGAAGTACTTGAAGAAAAGAATGCCATCCTCGAATGACAATTCTCAAAAGATCCTCGGATCTAACATGAAACCATCCTCGAATGGAGACGCAAAGGTATACCAGCCTCGACTGATAACCAAACACAAAGCTGACCTCAGACAGACTTTGCAAAAGAGACAAACTGAACTCGATCAATTAGCTCAAAAAGTGGACTACCATCCTCAAATAATAGCCACAACAAAAACAAACAAGACCAACCGCAGAATGACTTGAAGAAAAGAATGCCATCCTCGAATGACAATTCTCAAAAGATCCTCGGATATAACACGAAACCATCCTCGAATGGAGACGCAAAGGTATACCAGCCTTGACTGATAACCAAACACAAAGCTGACCTCAAACAGACTTTGCAAAAGAGACAAACTGACATCGATCAATAAGCTCAAAAAGTGGACTACCATCCTCGAATAATAGCCACAACAACAAAAAAACAAGACCAACCGCAGAAGGACTTGAAGAAAAGAATGCCATCCTGGAATGACAATTCTCAAACGATCCTCGGATCTAACACGAAACCCTCCTCGAATGGAGACACAAAGGTATACCAGCCTCGTCTGATAACCAAACACAAAGCTGACCTCAGACAGACTTTGAAAACGAGACAAACTGACCTCGATCAATAAGCTCAAAAAATGGACTACCATCCTCGTATAATAGCCACAACAACAAGACCAACATCAGAAGGACTTGAAGAAAAGAATGCCATCCTCGAATGACAATTCTCAAAAGATCCTCGGATCTAACACGAAACCATCCTCGAATGGAGATGCGTATACCAGCCTCGACTGATAACCAAACATAAAGCTGACCTCAGACAAACTTTGCAAGAGAGACAAACTGACCTCAATCAATAAGCTCAAAAAGTGGACTACCATCCTCGAATGATAGCCACAACAAAAACAAACAAGACCAACCGCAGAAGGACTTGAAGAAAAGAAATGCCATCCTCGAATGACAATTCAAAAGATCCTCGGATCTAACACGAAACCATCCTTGAATGGAGGCGCAATGGTATACCAGCCTCGATTGATAACCAAACACAAAGCTGACCTCAGACAGACTTTGCAAGAGAGACAAATTGACCTCAATCAATAAGCTCAAAAAGTGGACTATCATCCTCGAATAATAGCCACAACAAAAACAAACAAGACCAACCGCAGAAGGGCTTGAAGAAAAGAAATGACATCCTCGAATGAAAATTCTCAAAATATCCTCGGATCTAACACGAAACCATCCTCCAATGGAGACGCAAAGGTATACCAGCCTCGACTGATAACCAAACACAAAGTTGTCCTCAGACAGACTTTGAAAACGAGACAAACTGACCTCGATCAATAAGCTCAAAAAGTGGACTACCATCCTCGAATAATAGCCACAACAACAAGACCAACCTCAGATGTATTTTAAGAAAAGAATGCCATCCTCGAATGACAATTCTCAAAAGATCCTCGGATCTAACACGAAACCATCCTCGAATTGAGACGCAAAGGTATACCAACCTCGACTGATAACCAAACACAAAGCTGACCTCAGACAGACCTTGCAAAAGAGACAAACTGAACTCGATCAATTAGCTCAAAAAGTGGACTACCATCCTCAAATAATAGCCACAACAAAAACAAACAAGACCAACCGCAGAAGGACTTGAAGAAAAGAAATGCCATCCTCGAATGACAATTCAAAAGATCCTCGGATCTAACACGAAACCATCCTTGAATGGAGATGCAAAGGTATACCAGCCTCGATTGATAACCAAACACAAAGCTGACCTCAGACAGACTTTGCAAGAGAGACAAATTGACCTCAATCAATAAGCTCAAAAAGTGGACTATCATCCTCGAATAATAGCCACAACAAAAACAAACAAGACCAACCGCATAAGGGTTTGATGAAAAGAAATGCCATCCTCGAATGAAAATTCTCAAAAGATCCTCGGATCTAACACGAAACCATCCTCGAATGGAGACGCAAAGGTATACCAGCCTCGACTTATAACCAAACACAAAGTTGTCCTCAGACAGACTTTGAAAACGAGACAAACTGACCTCGATCAATAAGCTCAAAAAGTGGACTACCATCCTCGAATAATAGCCACAACAACAAGACCAACCTCAGATGTATTTTAAGAAAAGAATGCCATCCTCGAATGACAATTCTCAAAAGATCCTCGGATCTAACACGAAACCATCCTCGAATGGAGACGCAAAGGTATACCAACCTCGACTGATAACCAAACACAAAGCTGACCTCAGACAGACCTTGCAAAAGAGACAAACTGAACTCGATCAATTAGCTCAAAAAGTGGACTACCATCCTCAAATAATAGCCACAACAAAAACAAACAAGACCAACCGCAGAAGGACTTGAAGAAAAGAAATGCCATCCTCGAATGACAATTCAAAAGATCCTCGGATCTAACACGAAACCATCCTTGAATGGAGATGCAAAGGTATACCAGCCTCGATTGATAACCAAACACAAAGCTGACCTCAGACAGACTTTGCAAGAGAGACAAATTGACCTCAATCAATAAGCTCAAAAAGTGGACTATCATCCTCGAATAATAGCCACAACAAAAACAAACAAGACCAACCGCATAAGGGTTTGATGAAAAGAAATGCCATCCTCGAATGAAAATTCTCAAAAGATCCTCGGATCTAACACGAAACCATCCTCGAATGGAGACGCAAAGGTATACCAGCCTCGACTTATAACCAAACACAAAGCTTTCCTCAGACAGACTTTGAAAACAAGACAAACTGACCTCGATCAATAAGCTCAAAAAGTGGACTACCATCTTCGAATAATAGCCACAACAACAAGACCAACCTCAGAAGGACTTGAAGAAAAGAATGCCATCCTCGAATGACAATTCTCAAAAGATCCTCGGATCTAACACGAAACCATCCTCGAATGGAGATGCAAAGGTATACCAGCCTCGACTGATAACCAAACACAAAGCTGACCTCAGACAGACTTTGAAAACGAGACAAACTGACCTCGATCAATAAGCTCAAAAAGTGGACTACCATCCTCGAATAATAGCCACAACAACAAGACAAACCTCAGAAGTACTTGAAGAAAAGAATGCCATCCTCGAATGACAATTCTCAAAAGATCCTCGGATCTAACATGAAACCATCCTCGAATGCAGACGCAAAGGTATACCAGCCTCGACTGATAACCAAACACAAAGCTGACCTCAGACAGACTTTGCAAAAGAGACAAACTGAACTCGATCAATTAGCTCAAAAAGTGGAATACCATCCTCAAATAATAGCCACAACAAAAACAAACAAGACCAACCGCAGAAGGACTTGAAGAAAAGAATGCCATCCTCGAATGACAATTCTCAAAAGATCCTCGGATCTAACACGAAACCATCCTTGAAAGGAGACGATAAGGTATACCAGCCTCGATTGATAACCAAACACAAAGCTGACCTCAGACAGACTTTGCAAGAGAGACAAATTGACCTCAATCAATAAGCTCAAAAAGTGAACTATCATCCTCGAATAATAGCCACAACAAAAACAAACAAGACCAACCGCAGAAGGGTTTGAAGAAAAGAAATTCCATCCTCGAATGAAAATTATCAAAAGATCCTCGGATCTAACACGAAAACATCCTCGAATGGAGACGCCAAGGTATACCAGCCTCGACTGATAACCAATCACAAAGCTGTCCTCAGACAGACTTTGAAAACAAGACAAACTGACCTCGATCAATAAGCTCAAAAAGTGGACTACCATCCTCGAATAATAGCCACAACAACAAGACCAACCTCAGAAGGATATGAAGAAAAGAATGCCATCCTCGAATGACAATTCTCAAAAGATCCTCGGATCTAACACGAAACCATCCTCGAATGGAGACGCAAAGGTATACCAGCCTCGACTTATAACCAAACACAAAGTTGTCCTCAGACAGACTTTGAAAACGAGACAAACTGACCTCGATCAATAAGCTCAAAAAGTGGACTACCATCCTCGAATAATAGCCACAACAACAAGACCAACCTCAGATGTATTTTAAGAAAAGAATGCCATCCTCGAATGACAATTCTCAAAAGATCCTCGGATCTAACACGAAACCATCCTCGAATGGAGACGCAAAGGTATACCAACCTCGACTGATAACCAAACACAAAGCTGACCTCAGACAGACCTTGCAAAAGAGACAAACTGAACTCGATCAATTAGCTCAAAAAGTGGACTACCATCCTCAAATAATAGCCACAACAAAAACAAACAAGACCAACCGCAGAAGGACTTGAAGAAAAGAAATGCCATCCTCGAATGACAATTCAAAAGATCCTCGGATCTAACACGAAACCATCCTTGAATGGAGATGCAAAGGTATACCAGCCTCGATTGATAACCAAACACAAAGCTGACCTCAGACAGACTTTGCAAGAGAGACAAATTGACCTCAATCAATAAGCTCAAAAAGTGGACTATCATCCTCGAATAATAGCCACAACAAAAACAAACAAGACCAACCGCATAAGGGTTTGATGAAAAGAAATGCCATCCTCGAATGAAAATTCTCAAAAGATCCTCGGATCTAACACGAAACCATCCTCGAATGGAGACGCAAAGGTATACCAGCCTCGACTTATAACCAAACACAAAGCTTTCCTCAGACAGACTTTGAAAACAAGACAAACTGACCTCGATCAATAAGCTCAAAAAGTGGACTACCATCTTCGAATAATAGCCACAACAACAAGACCAACCTCAGAAGGACTTGAAGAAAAGAATGCCATCCTCGAATGACAATTCTCAAAAGATCCTCGGATCTAACACGAAACCATCCTCGAATGGAGATGCAAAGGTATACCAGCCTCGACTGATAACCAAACACAAAGCTGACCTCAGACAGACTTTGAAAACGAGACAAACTGACCTCGATCAATAAGCTCAAAAAGTGGACTACCATCCTCGAATAATAGCCACAACAACAAGACAAACCTCAGAAGTACTTGAAGAAAAGAATGCCATCCTCGAATGACAATTCTCAAAAGATCCTCGGATCTAACATGAAACCATCCTCGAATGCAGACGCAAAGGTATACCAGCCTCGACTGATAACCAAACACAAAGCTGACCTCAGACAGACTTTGCAAAAGAGACAAACTGAACTCGATCAATTAGCTCAAAAAGTGGAATACCATCCTCAAATAATAGCCACAACAAAAACAAACAAGACCAACCGCAGAAGGACTTGAAGAAAAGAATGCCATCCTCGAATGACAATTCTCAAAAGATCCTCGGATCTAACACGAAACCATCCTTGAAAGGAGACGATAAGGTATACCAGCCTCGATTGATAACCAAACACAAAGCTGACCTCAGACAGACTTTGCAAGAGAGACAAATTGACCTCAATCAATAAGCTCAAAAAGTGAACTATCATCCTCGAATAATAGCCACAACAAAAACAAACAAGACCAACCGCAGAAGGGTTTGAAGAAAAGAAATTCCATCCTCGAATGAAAATTATCAAAAGATCCTCGGATCTAACACGAAAACATCCTCGAATGGAGACGCCAAGGTATACCAGCCTCGACTGATAACCAATCACAAAGCTGTCCTCAGACAGACTTTGAAAACAAGACAAACTGACCTCGATCAATAAGCTCAAAAAGTGGACTACCATCCTCGAATAATAGCCACAACAACAAGACCAACCTCAGAAGGATATGAAGAAAAGAATGCCATCCTCGAATGACAATTCTCAAAAGATCCTCGGATCTAACACGAAACCATCCTCGAATGGAGATGCAAAGGTATACCAGCCTCGACTTATAACCAAACAGAAAGCTGACCTCAGACAGACTTTGAAAACGAGACAAACTGACCTCGATCAATAAGCTCAAAAAGTGGACTACCATCCTCGAATAATAGTCACAACAACAAGACAAACCTCAGAAGTACTTGAAGAAAAGAATGCCATCCTCGAATGACAATTCTCAAAAGATCCTCGGATCTAACATGAAACCATCCTCGAATGGAGACGCAAAGGTATACCAGCCTCGACTGATAACCAAACACAAAGCTGACCTCAGACAGACTTTGCAAAAGAGACAAACTGAACTCGATCAATTAGCTCAAAAAGTGGAATACCATCCTCAAATAATAGCCACAACAAAAACAAACAAGACCAACCGCAGAAGGACTTGAAGAAAAGAATGCCATCCTCGAATGACAATTCTCAAAAGATCCTCGGATCTAACACGAAACCATCCTCGAAAGGAGACGATAAGGTATACCAGCCTCGATTGATAACCAAACACAAAGCTGACCTCAGACAGACTTTGCAAGAGAGACAAATTGACCTCAATCAATAAGCTCAAAAAGTGAACTATCATCCTCGAATAATAGCCACAACAAAAACAAACAAGACCAACCGCAGAAGGGTTTGAAGAAAAGAAATTCCATCCTCGAATGAAAATTATCAAAAGATCCTCGGATCTAACACGAAACCATCCTCGAATGGAGACGCAAAGGTATACCAGCCTCGACTGATAACCAATCACAAAGCTGTCCTCAGACAGACTTTGAAAACAAGACAAACTGACCTCGATCAATAAGCTCAAAAAGTGGACTACCATCCTCGAATAATAGCCACAACAACAAGACCAACCTCAGAAGGATATGAAGAAAAGAATGCCATCCTCGAATGACAATTCTCAAAAGATCCTCGGATCTAACACGAAACCATCCTCGAATGGAGATGCAAAGGTATTCCAGCCTCGACTTATAACCAAACAGAAAGCTGACCTCAGACAGACTTTGAAAATGAGACAAACTGACCTCGATCAATAAGCTCAAAAAGTGGACTACCATCCTCGAATAATAGCCACAACAACAAGACAAACCTCAGAAGTACTTGAAGAAAAGAATGCCATCCTCGAATGACAATTCTCAAAAGATCCTCGGATCTAACATGAAACCATCCTCGAATGGAGACGCAAAGGTATACCAGCCTCGACTGATAACCAAACACAAAGCTGACCTCAGACAGACTTTGCAAAAGAGACAAACTGAACTCGATCAATTAGCTCAAAAAGTGGACTACCATCCTCAAATAATAGCCACAACAAAAACAAACAAGACCAACCGCAGAATGACTTGAAGAAAAGAATGCCATCCTCGAATGACAATTCTCAAAAGATCCTCGGATATAACACGAAACCATCCTCGAATGGAGACGCAAAGGTATACCATCCTTGACTGATAACCAAACACAAAGCTGACCTCAAACAGACTTTGCAAAAGAGACAAACTGACATCGATCAATAAGCTCAAAAAGTGGACTACCATCCTCGAATAATAGCCACAACAACAAAAAAACAAGACCAACCGCAGAAGGACTTGAAGAAAAGAATGCCATCCTGGAATGACAATTCTCAAACGATCCTCGGATCTAACACGAAACCCTCCTCGAATGGAGACACAAAGGTATACCAGCCTCGTCTGATAACCAAACACAAAGCTGACCTCAGACAGACTTTGAAAACGAGACAAACTGACCTCGATCAATAAGCTCAAAAAATGGACTACCATCCTCGTATAATAGCCACAACAACAAGACCAACATCAGAAGGACTTGAAGAAAAGAATGCCATCCTCGAATGACAATTCTCAAAAGATCCTCGGATCTAACACGAAACCATCCTCGAATGGAGATGCGTATACCAGCCTCGACTGATAACCAAACATAAAGCTGACCTCAGACAAACTTTGCAAGAGAGACAAACTGACCTCAATCAATAAGCTCAAAAAGTGGACTACCATCCTCGAATGATAGCCACAACAAAAACAAACAAGACCAACCGCAGAAGGACTTGAAGAAAAGAAATGCCATCCTCGAATGACAATTCAAAAGATCCTCGGATCTAACACGAAACCATCCTTGAATGGAGGCGCAATGGTATACCAGCCTCGATTGATAACCAAACACAAAGCTGACCTCAGACAGACTTTGCAAGAGAGACAAATTGACCTCAATCAATAAGCTCAAAAAGTGGACTATCATCCTCGAATAATAGCCACAACAAAAACAAACAAGACCAACCGCAGAAGGGCTTGAAGAAAAGAAATGACATCCTCGAATGAAAATTCTCAAAATATCCTCGGATCTAACACGAAACCATCCTCGAATGGAGACGCAAAGGTATACCAGCCTCGACTGATAACCAAACACAAAGTTGTCCTCAGACAGACTTTGAAAACGAGACAAACTGACCTCGATCAATAAACTCAAAAAGTGGACTACCATCCTCGAATAATAGCCACAACAACAAGACCAACCTCAGATGTACTTTAAGAAAAGAATGCCATCCTCGAATGACAATTCTCAAAAGATCCTCGGATCTAACACGAAACCATCCTCGAATGGAGACGCAAAGGTATACCAACCTCGACTGATAACCAAACACAAAGCTGACCTCAGACAGACCTTGCAAAAGAGACAAACTGAACTCGATCAATTAGCTCAAAAAGTGGACTACCATCCTCAAATAATAGCCACAACAAAAACAAACAAGACCAACCGCAGAAGGACTTGAAGAAAAGAAATGCCATCCTCGAATGACAATTCAAAAGATCCTCGGATCTAACACGAAACCATCCTTGAATGGAGATGCAAAGGTATACCAGCCTCGATTGATAACCAAACACAAAGCTGACCTCAGACAGACTTTGCAAGAGAGACAAATTGACCTCAATCAATAAGCTCAAAAAGTGGACTATCATCCTCGAATAATAGCCACAACAAAAACAAACAAGACCAACCGCATAAGGGTTTGATGAAAAGAAATGCCATCCTCGAATGAAAATTCTCAAAAGATCCTCGGATCTAACACGAAACCATCCTCGAATGGAGACGCAAAGGTATACCAGCCTCGACTTATAACCAAACACAAAGCTTTCCTCAGACAGACTTTGAAAACAAGACAAACTGACCTCGATCAATAAGCTCAAAAAGTGGACTACCATCTTCGAATAATAGCCACAACAACAAGACCAACCTCAGAAGGACTTGAAGAAAAGAATGCCATCCTCGAATGACAATTCTCAAAAGATCCTCGGATCTAACACGAAACCATTCTCGAATGGAGATGCAAAGGTATACCAGCCTCGACTGATAACCAAACACAAAGCTGACCTCAGACAGACTTTGAAAACGAGACAAACTGACCTCGATCAATAAGCTCAAAAAGTGGACTACCATCCTCGAATAATAGCCACAACAACAAGACAAACCTCAGAAGTACTTGAAGAAAAGAATGCCATCCACGAATGACAATTCTCAAAATATCCTCGGATCTAACACGAAACCATCCTCGAATGGAGACGCAAAGGTATACCAGCCTCGACTGATAACCAAACACAAAGCTGACCTCAGACAGACTTTGCAAAAGAGACAAACTGAACTCGATCAATTAGCTCAAAAAGTGGACTACCATCCTCAAATAATAGCCACAACAAAAACAAACAAGACCAACCGCAGAAGGACTTGAAGAAAAGAATGCCATCCTCGAATGACAATTCTCAAAAGATACTCGGATCTAACACGAAACCATCCTCGATAGGAGACGCAAAGGTATACCAGCCTCGATTGATAACCAAACACAAAGCTGACCTCACACAGACTTTGCAAGAGAGACAAATTGACCTCAATCAATAAGCTCAAAAAGTGAACTATCATCCTCGAATAATAGCCACAACAAAAACAAACAAGACCAACCGCAGAAGGGTTTGAAGAAAAGAAATGCCATCCTCGAATGAAAATTCTCAAAAGATCCTCGGATCTAACACGAAATCATCCTCGAATGGAGACGCAAAGGTATACCAGCCTCGACTGATAACCAAACACAAAGCTGTCCTCAGACAGACTTTGAAAACAACACAAACTGACCTCGATCAATAAGCTCAAAAAGTGGACTACCATCCTCGAATAATAGCCACAACAACAAGACCAACCTCAGAAGGACTTGAAGAAAAGAATGCCATCCTCGAATGACAATTCTGAAAAGATCCTCGGATCTAACACGAAACCATCCTCGAATGGAGACGCAAAGGTATACCAGCCTCGACTGATAACCAAACACAAAGCTGACCTCAGACAGACCTTGCAAAAGAGACAAACTGAACTCGATCAATTAGCTCAAAAAGTGGACTACCATCCTCAAATAATAGCCACAACAAAAACAAACAAGACCAACCGCAGAAGGACTTGAAGAAAAGAAATGCCATCCTCGAATGACAATTCAAAAGATCCTCGGATCTAACACGAAACCATCCTTGAATGGAAATGCAAAGGTATACCAGCCTCGATTGATAACCAAACACAAAGCTGACCTCAGACAGACATTGCAAGAGAGACAAATTGACCTCAATCAATAAGCTCAAAAAGTGGACTATCATCCTCGAATAATAGCCACAACAAAAACAAACAAGACCAACCGCATAAGGGTTTGATGAAAAGAAATGCCATCCTCGAATGAAAATTCTCAAAAGATCCTCGGATCTAACACGAAACCATCCTCGAATGGAGACGCAAAGGTATACCAGCCTCGACTGATAACCAAACACAAAGCTGTCCTCAGACAGACTTTGAAAACAAGACAAACTGACCTCGATCAATAAGCTCAAAAAGTGGACTACCATCCTCGAATAATAGCCACAACAACAAGACCAACCTCAGAAGGACTTGAAGAAAAGAATGCCATCCTCGAATGACAATTCTCAAAATATCCTCGGATCTAACACGAAACCATCCTCGAATGGAGATGCAAAGGTATACCAGCCTCGACTTATAACCAAACACAAAGCTGACCTCGACAGACTTTGAAAACGAGACAAACTGACCTCGATCAATAAGCTCAAAAAGTGGACTACCATCCTCGAATAATAGCCACAACAACAAGACAAACCTCAGAAGTACTTGAAGAAAAGAATGCCATCCTCGAATGACAATTCTAAAAAGATCCTCGGATCTAACATGAAACCATCCTCGAATGGGGACGCAAAGGTATACCAGCCTCGACTGATAACCAAACACAAAGCTGACCTCAGACAGACTTTGCAAAAGAGACAAACTGAACTCGATCAATTAGCTCAAAAAGTGGACTACCATCCTCAAATAATAGCCACAACAAAAACAAACAAGACCAACCGCAGAAGGACTTGAAGAAAAGAATGCCATTCTCGAATGACAATTCTCAAAAGATCCTCGGATCTAACACGAAACCATCCTCGAATGGAGACGCAAAGGTATACCAGCCTCGACTGATAACCAAACACAAAGCTGACCTCAGACAGACCTTGCAAAAGAGACAAACTGAACTCGATCAATTAGCTCAAAAAGTGGACTACCATCCTCAAATAATAGCCACAACAAAAACAAACAAGACCAACCGCAGAAGGACTTGAAGAAAAGAAATGCCATCCTCGAATGACAATTCAAAAGATCCTCGGATCTAACACGAAACCATCCTTGAATGGAAATGCAAAGGTATACCAGCCTCGATTGATAACCAAACACAAAGCTGACCTCAGACAGACTTTGCAAGAGAGACAAATTGACCTCAATCAATAAGCTCAAAAAGTGGACTATCATCCTCGAATAATAGCCACAACAAAAACAAACAAGACCAACCGCATAAGGGTTTGATGAAAAGAAATGCCATCCTCGAATGAAAATTCTCAAAAGATCCTCGGATCTAACACGAAACCATCCTCGAATGGAGACGCAAAGGTATACCAGCCTCGACTGATAACCAAACACAAAGCTTTCCTCAGACAGACTTTGAAAACAAGACAAACTGACCTCGATCAATAAGCTCAAAAAGTGGACTACCATCTTCGAATAATAGCCTCAACAACAAGACCAACCTCAGAAGGACTTGAAGAAAAGAATGCCATCCTCGAATGACAATTCTCAAAAGATCCTCGGATCTAACACGAAACCATTCTCGAATGGAGATGCAAAGGTATACCAGCCTCGACTGATAACCAAACACAAAGCTGACCTCAGACAGACTTTGAAAACGAGACAAACTGACCTCGATCAATAAGCTCAAAAAGTGGACTACCATCCTCGAATAATAGCCACAACAACAAGACAAACCTCAGAAGTACTTGAAGAAAAGAATGCCATCCTCGAATGACAATTCTCAAAAGATCCTCGGATCTAACATGAAACCATCCTCGAATGGAGACGCAAAGGTATACCAGCCTCGACTGATAACCAAACACAAAGCTGCCTCAGACAGACTTTGCAAAAGAGACAAACTGAACTCGATCAATTAGCTCAAAAAGTGGACTACCATCCTCAAATAATAGCCACAACAAAAACAAACAAGACCAACCGCAGAAGGACTTAAAGAAAAGAATGCCATCCTCGAATGACAATTCTCAAAAGATCCTCGGATCTAACACGAAACCATCCTCGATAGGAGACGCAAAGGTATACCAGCCTTGACTGATAACCAAACACAAAGCTGACCTCAGACAGACTTTGCAAAAGAGACAAACTGACATCGATCAATAAGCTCAAAAAGTGGACTACCATCCTCGAATAATAGCCACAACAAAAAAAAACAAGACCAACAGCAGAAGGACTTGAAGAAAAGAATGCCATCCTAGAATGACAATTCTCAAAAGATCCTCGGATCTAACACGAAACCATCCTCGAATGGAGACGCAAAGGTATACCAGCCTCGACTGATAACCAAACACAAAGCTGACCTCAGACAGGCTTTGAAAACGAGACAAACTGACCTCGATCAATAAGCTCAAATTGTGGACTACCATCCTCGTATAATAGCCACAACAACAAGACCAACATCAGAAGGACTTGAAGAAAAGAATGCCATCCTGGAATGACAATTCTCAAAAGATCCTCGGATCAAACACGAAACCATCCTCGAATGGAGACGCAAAGGTATACCAGCCTCGACTGATAACCAAACACAAAGCTGACCTCAGACAGACTTTGAAAACGAGACAAACTGACCTCGAACAATAAGCTGAAAAAGTGGACTACCATCCTCGAATAATAGCCACAACAACAAGACCATCCTCAGATGTACTTGAAGAAAAGAATGCCATCCTCGATTGACAATTCTCAAAAGATCCTCGGATCTAACACAAAACCATTCTCGAATGGAGATGCAAAGGTATACCAGCCTCGACTGATAACCAAACACAAAGCTGACCTCAGACAGACTTTGAAAACGAGACAAACTGACCTCGATCAATAAGCTCAAAAAGTGGACTACCATCCTCGAATAATAGCCACAACAACAAGACAAACCTCAGAAGTACTTGAAGAAAAGAATGCCATCCTCAAATGACAATTCTCAAAAGATCCTCGGATCTAACATGAAACCATCCTCGAATGGAGACGCAAAGGTATACCAGCCTCGACTGATAACCAAACACAAAGCTGACCTCAGACAGACTTTGCAAAAGAGACAAACTGAACTCGATCAATTAGCTCAAAAAGTGGACTACCATCCTCAAATAATAGCCACAACAAAACAAACAAGACCAACCGCAGAAGGATTTGAAGAAAAGAATGCCATCCTCGAATGACAATTCTCAAAAGATCCTCGGATCTAACACGAAATCATCCTCGAATGGAGACGCAAAGGTATACCAGCCTCGACTGATAACCAAACACAAAGCTGTCCTCAGACAGACTTTGAAAACAAGACAAACTGACCTCGATCAATAAGCTCAAAAAGTGGACTACCATCCTCGAATAATAGCCACAACAACAAGACCAACCTCAGAAGGACTTGAAGAAAAGAATGCCATCCTCGAATGACAATTCTCAAAATATCCTCGGACCTAACACGAAACCATCCTCGAATGGAGATGCAAAGGTATACCAGCCTCGACTTATAACCAAACACAAAGCTGACCTCGACAGACTTTGAAAACGAGACAAACTGACCTCGATCAATAAGCTCAAAAAGTGGACTACCATCCTCGAATAATAGCCACAACAACAAGACAAACCTCAGAAGTACTTGAAGAAAAGAATGCCATCCTCGAATGACAATTCTAAAAAGATCCTCGGATCTAACATGAAACCATCCTCGAATGGAGACGCAAAGGTATACCAGCCTCGACTGATAACCAAACACAAAGCTGACCTCAGACAGACTTTGCAAAAGAGACAAACTGAACTCGATCAATTAGCTCAAAAAGTGGACTACCATCCTCAAATAATAGCCACAACAAAAAAAAACAAGACCAACCGCAGAAGGACTTGAAGAAAAGAATGCCATTCTCGAATGACAATTCTCAAAAGATCCTCGGATCTAACACGAAACCATCCTCGAATGGAGACGCAAAGGTATACAAGCCTTGACTGATAACCAAACACAAAGCTGACCTCAGATAGACTTTGCAAAAGAGACAAACTGACATCGATCAATAAGCTCAAAAATTGGACTACCATCCTCGAATAATAGCCACAACAAAAAAAACAAGACCAACAGCAGAAGGACTTGAAGAAAAGAATGCCATCCTAGAATGACAATTCTCAAAAGATCCTCGGATCTAACACGAAACCATCCTCGAATGGAGACGCAAAGGTATACCAGCCTCGACTGATAACCAAACACAAAGCTGACCTCAGACAGGCTTTGAAAACGAGACAAACTGACCTCGATCAATAAGCTCAAATTGTGGACTACCATCCTCGTATAATAGCCACAACAACAAGACCAACATCAGAAGGACTTGAAGAAAAGAATGCCATCCTGGAATGACAATTCTCAAAAGATCCTCGGATCAAACACGAAACCATCCTCGAATGGAGACGCAAAGGTATACCAGCCTCGACTGATAACCAAACACAAAGCTGACCTCAGACAGACTTTGAAAACGAGACAAACTGACCTCGAACAATAAGCTCAAAAAGTGGACTACCATCCTCGAATAATAGCCACAACAACAAGACCAACCTCAGAAGTACTTGAAGAAAAGAATGCCATCCTCGATTGACAATTCTCAAAAGATCCTCGGATCTAACACGAAACCATTCTCGAATGGAGATGCAAAGGTATACCAGCCTCGACTGATAACCAAACACAAAGCTGACCTCAGACAGACTTTGAAAACGAGACAAACTGACCTCGATCAATAAGCTCAAAAAGTGGACTATCATCCTCGAATAATAGCCACAACAACAAGACAAACCTCAGAAGTACTTGAAGAAAAGAATGCCATCCTCGAATGACAATTCTCAAAAGATCCTCGGATCTAACATGAAACCATCCTCGAATGGAGATGCAAAGGTATACCAGCCTCGACTGATAACCAAACACAAAGTTGACCTCAGACAGACTTTGCAAAAGAGACAAACTGAACTCGATCAATTAGCTCAAAAAGTGGACTACCATCCTCAAATAATAGCCACAACAAAAACAAACAAGACCAACCGCAGAAGGACTTAAAGAAAAGAATGCCATCCTCGAATGACAATTCTCAAAAGATCCTCGGATCTAACACGAAACCATCCTCGATAGGAGACGCAAAGGTATACCAGCCTCGATTGATAACCAAACACAAAGCTGACCTCAGACAGACTTTGCAAGAGAGACAAATTGACCTCAATCAATAAGCTCAAAAAGTGAACTATCATCCTCGAATAATAGCCACAACAAAAACAAACAAGACCAACCGCAGAAGGGTTTGAAGAAAAGAAATGCCATCCTCGAATGAAAATTCTCAAAAGATCCTTGGATCTAACACGAAACCATCCTCGAATGGAGACGCAAAGGTATACCAGCCTCGACTGATAACCAAACACAAAGCTTTCCTCAGACAGACTTTGAAAACAAGACAAACTGACCTCGATCAATAAGCTCAAAAAGTGGACTACCATCTTCGAATAATAGCCACAACAACAAGACCAACCTGAGAAGGACTTGAAGAAAAGAATGCCATCCTCGAATGACAATTCTCAAAAGATCCTCGGATCTAACACGAAACCATTCTCGAATGGAGATGCAAAGGTATACCAGCCTCGACTGATAACCAAACACAAAGCTGACCTCAGACAGACTTTGAAAACGAGACAAACTGACCTCGAGCAATAAGCTCAAAAAGTGGACTACCATCCTCGAATAATAGCCACAACAACAAGACAAACCTCAGAAGTACTTGAAGAAAAGAATGCCATCCTCGAATGACAATTCTCAAAAGATCCTCGGATCTAACATGAAACCATCCTCGAATGGAGACGCAAAGGTATACCAGCCTCGACTGATAACCAAACACAAAGCTGACCTCAGACGGGCTTTGAAAACGAGACAAACTGACCTCGATCAATAAGCTCAAAAAGTGGACTACCATCCTCGAATAATAGCCACAACAACAAGACGAACCTCAGAAGGACTTGAAGAAAAGAATGCCATCCTCGAATGACAATTCTCAAAAGATCCTCGGATCTAACACAAAATCATCCTCGAATGGAGACGCAAAGGTATACCAGCCTCGACTGATAACCAAACACAAAGCTGACCTCAGACAGACTTTGCAAAAGAGACAAACTGAACTCGATCAATTAGCTCAAAAAGTGGACTACCATCCTCAAATAATAGCCACAACAAAAACAAACAAGACCAACCGCAGAAGGATTTGAAGAAAAGAATGCCATCCTCGAATGACAATTCTCAAAAGATCCTCGGATCTAACACGAAATCATCCTCGAATGGAGACGCAAAGGTATACCAGCCTTGACTGATAACCAAACACAAAGCTGACCTCAGACAGACTTTGCAAAAGAGACAAACTGACATCGATCAATAAGCTCAAAAAGTGGACTACCATCCTCGAATAATAGCCACAACAAAAAAAAAACAAGACCAACAGCAGAAGGACTTGAAGAAAAGAATGCCATCCTAGAATGACAATTCTCAAAAGATCCTCGGATCTAACACGAAACCATCCTCGAATGGAGACGCAAAGGTATACCAGCCTCGACTGATAACCAAACACAAAGCTGACCTCAGACAGGCTTTGAAAACGAGACAAACTGACCTCGATCAATAAGCTCAAAAAGTGGACTACCATCCTCGAATAATAGCCACAACAACAAGACGAACCTCAGAAGGACTTGAAGAAAAGAATGCCATCCTCGAATGACAATTCTCAAAAGATCCTCGGATCTAACACGAAACCATCCTCGAATGGAGACGCAAAGGTATACCAGCCTCGATTGATAACCAAACACAAAGCTGACCTCAGACAGGCTTTGAAAACGAGACAAACTGACCTCGATCAATAAGCTCAAATTGTGGACTACCATCCTCGTATAATAGCCACAACAAAAAGACCAACATCAGAAGGACTTGAAGAAAAGAATGCCATCCTGGAATGACAATTCTCAAAAGATCCTCGGATCAAACACGAAACCATCCTCGGATGGAGACGCAAAGGTATACCAGCCTCGACTGATAACCAAACACAAAGCTGACCTCAGACAGACTTTGAAAACGAGACAAACTGACCTCGAACAATAAGCTCAAAAAGTGGACTACCATCCTCGAATAATAGCCACAACAACAAGACCAACCTCAGAAGTACTTGAAGAAAAGAATGCCATCCTCGATTGACAATTCTCAAAAGATCCTCGGATCTAACACGAAACCATTCTCGAATGGAGATGCAAAGGTATACCAGCCTCGACTGATAACCAAACACAAAGCTGACCTCAGACAGACTTTGAAAACGAGACAAACTGACCTCGATCAATAAGCTCAAAAAGTGGACTACCATCCTCGAATAATAGCCACAACAACAAGACAAACCTCAGAAGTACTTGAAGAAAAGAATGCCATCCTCGAATGACAATTCTCAAAAGATCCTCGGATCTAACATGAAACCATTCTCGAATGGAGACGCAAAGGTATACCAGCCTTGACTAATAACCAAACACAAAGCTGACCTCAGACAGACTTTGCAAAAGAGACAAACTGAACTCGATCAATTAGCTCAAAAAGTGGACTACCATCCTCAAATAATAGCCACAACAAAAACAAACAAGACCAACCGCAGAAGGATTTGAAGAAAAGAATGCCATCCTCGAATGACAATTCTCAAAAGATCCTCGGATCTAACACGAAATCATCCTCGAATGGAGACGCAAAGGTATACCAGCCTTGACTGATAACCAAACACAAAGCTGACCTCAGACAGACTTTGCAAAAGAGACAAACTGACATCGATCAATAAGCTCAAAAAGTGGACTACCATCCTCGAATAATAGCCACAACAAAAAAAAAACAAGACCAACAGCAGAAGGACTTGAAGAAAAGAATGCCATCCTAGAATGACAATTCTCAAAAGATCCTCGGATCTAACACGAAACCATCCTCGAATGGAGACGCAAAGGTATACCAGCCTCGACTGATAACCAAACACAAAGCTGACCTCAGACAGGCTTTGAAAACGAGACAAACTGACCTCGATCAATAAGCTCAAAAAGTGGACTACCATCCTCGAATAATAGCCACAACAACAAGACGAACCTCAGAAGGACTTGAAGAAAAGAATGCCATCCTCGAATGACAATTCTCAAAAGATCCTCGGATCTAACACGAAATCATCCTCGAATGGAGACGCAAAGGTATACCAGCCTCGACTGATAACCAAACACAAAGCTGACCTCACACAGACTTTGCAAAAGAGACAAACTGAACTCGATCAATTAGCTAAAAAAGTGGACTACCATCCTCAAATAATAGGCACAACAAAAACAAACAAGACCAACCGCAGAAGGACTTGAAGAAAAGAATGCCATTCTCGAATGACAATTCTCAAAAGATCCTCGGATCTAACACGAAATCATCCTCGAATGGAGACGCAAAGGTATACCAGCCTTGACTGATAACCAAACACAAAGCTGACCACAGACAGACTTTGCAAAAGAGACAAACTGACATCGATCAATAAGCTCAAAAAGTGGACTACCATCCTCGAATAATAGCCATAACAAAAAAAAAACAAGACCAACAGCAGAAGGACTTGAAGAAAAGAATGCCATCCTAGAATGACAATTCTCAAAAGATCCTCGGATCTAACACGAACCATCCTCGAATGGAGACGCAAAGGTATACCAGCCTCGACTGATAACCAAACACAAAGCTGACCTCAGACAGGCTTTGAAAACGAGACAAACTGACCTCGATCAATAAGCTCAAATTGTGGACTACCATCCTCGTATAATAGCCACAACAACAAGACCAACATCAGAAGGACTTGAACAAAAGAATGCCATCCTGGAATGACAATTCTCAAAAGATCCTCGGATCTAACACGAAACCATCCTCGAATGGAGACGCAAAGGTATACCAGCCTCGACTGATAACCAAACACAAAGCTGACCTCAGACAGACTTTGAAAACGAGACAAACTGACCTCGAACAATAAGCTCAAAAAGTGGACTTCCATCCTCGAATAATAGCCACAACAACAAGACCAACCTCAGAAGTACTTGAAGAAAAGAATGCCATCCTCGATTGACAATTCTCAAAAGATCCTCGGATCTAACACGAAACCATTCTCGAATGGAGATGCAAAGGTATACCAGCCTCGACTGATAACCAAACACAAAGCTGACCTCAGACAGACTTTGAAAACGAGACAAACTGACCTCGATCAATAAGCTCGAAAAGTGGACTACCATCCTCGAATAATAGCCACAACAACAAGACAAACCTCAGAAGTACTTGAAGAAAAGAATGCCATCCTCGAATGACAATTCTCAAAAGATCCTCGGATCTAACATGAAACCATCCTCGAATGGAGATGCAAAGGTATACCAGCCTCGACTGATAACCAAACACAAAGTTGACCTCAGACAGACTTTGCAAAAGAGACAAACTGAACTCGATCAATTAGCTCAAAAAGTGGACTACCATCCTCAAATAATAGCCACAACAAAAACAAACAAGACCAACCGCAGAAGGACTTAAAGAAAAGAATGCCATCCTCGAATGACAATTCTCAAAAGATCCTCGGATCTAACACGAAACCATCCTCGATAGGAGACGCAAATGTATACCAGCCTCGATTGATAACCAAACACAAAGCTGACCTCAGACAGACTTTGCAAGAGAGACAAATTGACCTCAATCAATAAGCTCAAAAAGTGAACTATCATCCTCGAATAATAGCCACAACAAAAACAAACAAGACCAACCGCAGAAGGGTTTGAAGAAAAGAAATGCCATCCTCGAATGAAAATTCTCAAAAGATCCTTGGATCTAACACGAAACCATCCTCGAATGGAGACGCAAAGGTATACCAGCCTCGACTGATAACCAAACACAAAGCTTTCCTCAGACAGACTTTGAAAACAAGACAAACTGACCTCGATCAATAAGCTCAAAAAGTGGACTACCATCTTCGAATAATAGCCACAACAACAAGACCAACCTCAGAAGGACTTGAAGAAAAGAATGCCATCCTCGAATGACAATTCTCAAAAGATCCTCGGATCTAACACGAAACCATTCTCGAATGGAGATGCAAAGGTATACAAGCCTCGACTATTAACCAAACACAAAGCTGACCTCAGACAGACTTTGAAAACGAGACAAACTGACCTCGAGCAATAAGCTCAAAAAGTGGACTTCCATCCTCGAATAATAGCCACAACAACAAGACAAACCTCAGAAGTACTTGAAGAAAAGAATGCCATCCTCGAATGACAATTCTCAAAAGATCCTCGGATCTAACATGAAACCATACTCGAATGGAGACGCAAAGGTATACCAGCCTCGACTGATAACCAAACACAAAGCTGACCTCAGACAGACTTTGCAAAAGAGACAAACTGAACTCGATCAATTAGCTCAAAAAGTGGACTACCATCCTCAAATAATAGCCACAACAAAAACAAACAAGACCAACCGCAGAAGGACTTAAAGAAAAGAATGCCATCCTCGAATGACAATTCTCAAAAGATCCTCGGATCTAACACGAAACCATCCTCGATAGGAGACGCAAAGGTATACCAGCCTCGATTGATAACCAAACACAAAGCTGACCTCAGACAGACTTTGCAAGAGAGACAAATTGACCTCAATCAATAAGCTCAAAAAGTGAACTATCATCCTCGAATAATAGCCACAACAAAAACAAACAAGACCAACCGCAGAAGGGTTTGAAGAAAAGAAATGCCATCCTCGAATTAAAATTCTCAAAAGATCCTCGGATCTAACACGAAACCATCCTCGAATGGAGACGCAAAGGTATACCAGCCTCGACTGATAACCAAACACAAAGCTGTCCTCAGACAGACTTTGAAAACAAGACAAACTGACCTCGATCAATAAGCTCAAAAAGTGGACTACCATCCTCGAATAATAGCCACAACAACAAGACCAACCTCAGAAGGACTTGAAGAAAAGAATGCCATCCTCGAATGACAATTCTCAAAATATCCTCGGATCTAACACGAAACCATCCTCGAATGGAGATGCAAAGGTATACCAGCCTCGACTTATAACCAAACACAAAGCTGACCCAGACAGACTTTGAAAACGAGACAAACTGACCTCGATCAATAAGCTCAAAAAGTGGACTACCATCCTCGAATAATAGCCACAACAACAAGACAAACCTCAGAAGTACTTGAAGAAAAGAATGCCATCCTCGAATGACAATTCTAAAAAGATCCTCGGATCTAACATGAAACCATCCTCGAATGGAGACGCAAAGGTATACCAGCCTCGACTGATAACCAAACACAAAGCTGACCTCAGACAGACTTTGCAAAAGAGACAAACTGAACTCGATCAATTAGCTCAAAAAGTGGACTACCATCCTCAAATAATAGCCACAACAAAAACAAACAAGACCAACCGCAGAAGGACTTGAAGAAAAGAATGCCATCCTCGAATGACAATTCTCAAAAGATCCCCGGATCTAACACGAAACCATCCTCGAATGGAGACGCAAAGGTATACCAGCCTCGACTGATAACCAAACACAAAGCTGACCTCAGACAGACTTTGCAAAAGAGACAAACTGACCTCGAACAATAAGCTCAAAAAGTGGACTACCATCCTCGTATAATAGCCACAACAACAAGACCAACATCAGAAGGACTTGAAGAAAAGAATGCCATCCTGGAATGACAATTCTCAAAAGATCCTCGGATCTAACACGAAACCATCCTCGAATGGAGACACAAAGGTATACCAGCCTCGACTGATAACCAAACACAAAGCTGACCTCAGACAGACTTTAAAAACGAGACAAACTGACCTCGAACAATAAGCTCAAAAAGTGGACTACCATCCTCGAATAATAGCCACAACAACAAGACCAACCTCAGAAGTACTTGAAGAAAAGAATGCCATCCTCGATTGACAATTCTCAAATGTTCCTCGGATCTAAAACGAAACCATCCTCGAATGGAGATGCGTATACCAGCCTCGACTGATAACCAAACATAAAGCTGACCTCATACAAACTTTGCAAGAGAGACAAACTGACCTCAATCAATAAGCTCAAAAAGTGGACTACCATCCTCGAATGATAGCCACAACAAAAACAAACAAGACAAACCGCAGAAGGACTTGAAGAAAAGAAATGCCATCCTCGAATGACAATTCAAAAGATCCTCGGATCTAACACGAAACCATCCTCGAATGGACACGCAAAGGTATACCAGCCTCTATTGATAACCAAACACAAAGCTGACCTCAGACATACTTTGCAAGAGAGACAAATTGACCTCAATCAATAAGCTCAAAAAGTGGACTATCATCCTCGAATAATAGCCACAACAAAAACAAACAAGACCAACCGCAGAAAGGCTTGAAGAAAAGAAATGCCATCCTCGAATGAAAATTCTCAAAAGATCCTCGGATTTAACACGAAACCATCCTCGAATGGAGACGCAAAGGTATACCAGCCTCGACTGATAACCAAACACAAAGCTGTCCTCAGACAGACTTTGAAAACGAGACAAACTGACCTCGATCAATAAGCTCAAAAAGTGGACTACCATACTCGAATAATAGCCACAACAACAAGACCAACCTCAGAAGGACTTGAAGAAAAGAATTCCATCCTCGAATGACAATTCTCAAAAGATCCTCGGATCTAACACGAAACCATCCTCGAATGGAGATGCAAAGGTATACCAACCTCGACTGATAACCAAACACAAAGCTGACCTCAGACAGACTTTGAAAACGAGACAAACTGACCTCGATCAATAAGCTCAAAAAGTTGACTACCATCCTCAAATAATAGCCACAACAAAAACAAACAAGACCAACCGCAGAAGGACTTGAAGAAAAGAATGCCATCCTCGAATGACAATTCTAAAAAGATCCTCGGATCTAACATGAAACCATCCTCGAATGGAGACGCAAAGGTATACCAGCCTCGACTGATAACCAAACACAAAGCTGACCTCAGACAGACTTTGCAAAAGAGACAAACTGAACTCGATCAATTAGCTCAAAAAGTGGACTACCATCCTCAAATAATAGCCACAACAAAAACAAACAAGACCAACCGCAGAAGGACTTGAAGAAAAGAATGCCATCCTCGAATAACAATTCTCAAAAGATCCTCGGATCTAACACGAAACCATCCTCGAATGGAGACGCAAAGGTATACCAGCCTCGACTGATAACCAAACACAAAGCTGACCTCAGACAGACTTTGCAAAAGAGACAAACTGACATCGATCAATAAGCTCAAATTGTGGACTACCATCCTCGTATAATAGCCACAACAACAAGACCAACATCAGAAGGACTTGAAGAAAAGAATGCCATCCTGGAATGACAATTCTCAAAAGATCCTCGGATCTAACACGAAACCATCCTCGAATGGAGACGCAAAGGTATACCAGCCTCGACTGATAACCAAACACAAAGCTGACCTCAGACAGACTTTGAAAACGAGACAAACTGACCTCGAACAATAAGCTCAAAAAGTGGACTACCATCCTCGAATAATAGCCACAACAACAAGACCAACCTCAGAAGTACTTGAAGAAAAGAATGCCATCCTCGATTGACAATTCTCAAATGTTCCTCGGATCTAAAACGAAACCATCCTCGAATGGAGATGCGTATACCAGCCTCGACTGATAACCAAACATAAAGCTGACCTCATACAAACTTTGCAAGAGAGACAAACTGACCTCAATCAATAAGCTCAAAAAGTGG
Source organism: Lathyrus aphaca (assembly GCA_963966055.1). Lineage (NCBI taxonomy): Eukaryota > Viridiplantae > Streptophyta > Magnoliopsida > Fabales > Fabaceae > Lathyrus > Lathyrus aphaca. The sequence continues at coordinate 231,057,745 of OZ014522.1, forward strand.
ACTACCATCCTCGAATGATAGCCACAACAAAAACAAACAAGACAAACCGCAGAAGGACTTGAAGAAAAGAAATGCCATCCTCGAATGACAATTCAAAAGATCCTCGGATCTAACACGAAACCATCCTCGAATGGACACGCAGAGGTATACCAGCCTCTATTGATAACCAAACACAAAGCTGACCTCAGACAGACTTTGCAAGAGAGACAAATTGACCTCAATCAATAAGCTCAAAAAGTGGACTATCATCCTCGAATAATAGCCACAACAAAAACAAACAAGACCAACCGCAGAAGGGCTTGAAGAAAAGAAATGCCATCCTCGAATGAAAATTCTCAAAAGATCCTCGGATTTAACACGAAACCATCCTCGAATGGAGACGCAAAGGTATACCAGCCTCGACTGATAACCAAACACAAAGCTGTCCTCAGACAGACTTTGAAAACGAGACAAACTGACCTCGATCAATAAGCTCAAAAAGTGGACTACCATACTCGAATAATAGCCACAACAACAAGACCAACCTCAGAAGGACTTGAAGAAAAGAATTCCATCCTCGAATGACAATTCTCAAAAGATCCTCGGATCTAACACGAAACCATCCTCGAATGGAGATGCAAAGGTATACCAACCTCGACTGATAACCAAACACAAAGCTGACCTCAGACAGACTTTGAAAACGAGACAAACTGACCTCGATCAATAAGCTCAAAAAGTTGACTACCATCCTCGAATAATAGCCACAACAACAAGACCAACCTCAGAAGTACTTGAAGAAAAGAATGCCATCCTCGATTGACAATTCTCAAAAGTTCCTCGGATCTAACACGAAACCATCCTCAAATGGAGACGCAAAGGTATACCAGCCTCGACTGATAACCAAACACAAAGCTGACCTCAGACAGACTTTGCAAAAGAGACAAACTGAACTCGATCAATTAGCTCAAAATGTGGACTACCATCCTCAAATAATATACACAACAAAAACAAACAAGTCCAACCGCAGAAGGACTTGAAGAAAAGAATTCCATCCTCGAATGACAATTCTCAAAAGATCCTCGGATATAACACAAAACCATCCTCGAATGGAGACGCAAAGGTATACCAGCCTTGACTGATAACAAAACACAAAGCTGACCTCAGACAGACTTTGCAAAAGAGACAAACTGACCGCGATCAATAAGCTCAAAAAGTGGACTACCATCCTCGAATAATAGCCACAACAAAAAAAAAAAAACAAGACCAACCGCAGAAGGACTTGAAGAAAAGAATGCCATCCTGGAATGACAATTCTCAAAAGATCCTCGGATCTAACACGAAACCATCCTCGAATGGAGACTCAGAGGTATACCAGCCTCGACTGATAACCAAACACAAAGCTGACCTCAGACAGACTTTGAAAACGAGACAAACTGACCTCGATCAATAAGCTCAAAAAGCGGACTACCATCCTCGTATAATAGCCACAACAACAAGACCAACCTCAGAAGGACTTGAAGAAAAGAATGCCATCCTCGAATGACAATTCTCAAAAGATCCTCGGATCTAACACGAAACCATCCTCGAATGGAGATGCAAAGGTATACCAGTCTCGACTCATAACCAAACATCAAGCTGACCTCAGACAAACTTTGCAAGAGAGACAAACTGACCTCAATCAAAAAGCTCAAAAAGTGGACTACCATCCTCGAATGATAGCCACAACAAAAACAAACAAGACCAACCGCTGAAGGGATTGAAGAAAAGAAATGCCATCCTCGAATGACAATTCAAAAGATCCTCGGATCTAACACGAAACCATCCTCGAATGGAGACGCAAAGGTATACCAGCCTCTATTGATAACCAAACACAAAGCTGACCTCAGACAGACATTGCAAGAGAGACAAACTGACCTCAATCAATAAGCTCAAAAAGTGGACTATCATCCTCGAATAATAGCCACAACAAAAACAAACAAGACCAACCGCAGAAGGGCTTGAAGAAAAGAAATGCCATCCTCGAATGACAATTCTCAAAAGATCCTCGGATCTAACACGAAACCATCCTCGAATGGAGACGCAAAGGTATACCAGCCTCGACTGATAACCAAACATAAAGCTGTCCTCAGACAGACTTTGAAAACGAGACAAACTGACCTCGATGAATAAGCTCAAAAAGTGGACTACCATCCTCGAATAATAGCCACAACAACAAGACCAACCTCAGAAGGACTTGAAGAAAAGAATTCCATCCTCGAATGACAATTCTCAAAAGATCCTCGGATCTAACACGAAACCATCCTCGAATGGAGATGCAAAGGTATACCAACCTCGACTGATAACCAAACACAAAGCTGACCTCAGACAGACTTTGAAAACGAGACAAACTGACCTCGATCAATAAGCTCAAAAAGTTGACTACCATCCTCGAATAATAGCCACAACAACAAGACCAACCTCAGAAGTACTTGAAGAAAAGAATGCCATCCTCGATTGACAATTCTCAAAAGTTCCTTGGATCTAACACGAAACCATCCTCGAATGGAGACGCAAAGGTATACCAGCCTCGACTGATAACCAAACACAAAGCTGACCTCAGACAGACTTTGCAAAAGAGACAAACTGAACTCGATCAATTAGCTCAAAATGTGGACTACCATCCTCAAATAATATACACAACAAAAACAAACAAGTCCAACCGCAGAAGGTCTTGAAGAAAAGAATTCCATCCTCGAATGACAATTCTCAAAAGATCCTCGGATATAACACAAAACCATCCTCGAATGGAGACGCAAAGGTATACCAGCCTTGACTGATAACCAAACACAAAGCTGACCTCAGACAGACTTTGCAAAAGAGACAAACTGACCGCGATCAATAAGCTCAAAAAGTGGACTACCATCCTCGAATAATAGCCACAACAAAAAAAAAAAACAAGACCAACCGCAGAAGGACTTGAAGAAAAGAATGCCATCCTGGAATGACAATTCTCAAAAGATCCTCGGATCTAACACGAAACCATCCTCGAATGGAGACGCAGAGGTATAACAGCCTCGACTGATAACCAAACACAAAGCTGACCTCAGACAGACTTTGAAAACGAGACAAACTGACCTCGATCAATAAGCTCAAAAAGCGGACTACCATCCTCGTATAATAGCCACAACAACAAGACCAACCTCAGAAGGACTTGAAGAAAAGAATGCCATCCTCGAATGACAATTCTCAAAAGATCCTCGGATCTAACACGAAACCATCCTCGAATGGAGATGCAAAGGTATACCAGCCTCGACTCATAACCAAACATCAAGCTGACCTCAGACAAACTTTGCAAGAGAGACAAACTGACCTCAATCAATAAGCTCAAAAAGTGGACTACCATCCTCGAATGATAGCCACAACAAAAACAAACAAGACCAACCGCAGAAGGGATTGAAGAAAAGAAATGCCATCCTCGAATGACAATTCAAAAGATCCTCGGATCTAACACGAAACCATCTTCGAATGGAGACGCAAAGGTATACCAGCCTCGATTGATAACCAAACACAAAGCTGACCTCAGACAGACATTGCAAGAGAGACAAACTGACCTCAATCAATAAGCTCAAAAAGTGGACTATCATCCTCGAATAATAGCCACAACAAAAACAAACAAGACCAACCGCAGAAGGGCTTGAAGAAAAGAAATGCCATCCTCGAATGACAATTCTCAAAAGATCCTCGGATCTAACACGAAACCATCCTCGAATGGAGACGCAAAGGTATACCAGCCTCGACTGATAACCAAACACAAAGTTGTCCTCAGACAGACTTTGAAAACGAGACAAACTGACCTCGATGAATAAGCTCAAAAAGTGGACTACCATCCTCGAATAATAGCCACAACAACAAGACCAACCTCAGAAGGAATTGAAGAAAAGAATTCCATCCTCGAATGACAATTCTCAAAAGATCCTCGGATCTAACACGAAACCATCCTCGAATGGAGATGCAAAGGTATACCAACCTCGACTGATAACCAAACACAAAGCTGACCTCAGACAGACTTTGAAAACGAGACAAACTGACCTCGATCAATAAGCTCAAAAAGTTGACTACCATCCTCGAATAATAGCCACAACAACAAGACCAACCTCAGAAGTACTTGAAGAAAAGAATGCCATCCTCGATTGACAATTCTCAAAAGTTCCTCGGATCTAACACGAAACCATCCTCGAATGGAGACGCAAAGGTATACCAGCCTCGACTAATAACCAAACACAAAGCTGACCTCAGACAGACTTTGCAAAAGAGACAAACTGAACTTGATCAATTAGCTCAAAATGTGGACTACCATCCTCAAATAATATACACAACAAAAAGAAACAAGTCCAACCGCAGAAGGACTTGAAGAAAAGAATTCCATCCTCGAATGACAATTCTCAAAAGATCCTCGGATATAACACAAAACCATCCTCGAATGGAGACGCAAAGGTATACCAGCCATGACTGATAACCAAACACAAAGCTGACCTCAGACAGACTTTGCAAAAGAGACAAACTGACCGCGATCAATAAGCTCAAAAAGTGGACTACCATCCTCGAATAATAGCCACAAAAAAAAAAAAAAACAAGACCAACCGCAGAAGGACTTGAAGAAAAGAATGCCATCCTGGAATGACAATTCTCAAAAGATCCTCGGATCTAACACGAAACCATCCTCGAATGGAGACGCAGAGGTATACCAGCCTCGACTGATAACCAAAAACAAAGCTGACCTCAGACAGACTTTGAAAACGAGACAAACTGACCTCGATCAATAAGCTCAAAAAGCGGACTACCATCCTCGTATAATAGCCACAACAACAAGACCAACCTCAGAAGGACTTGAAGAAAAGAATGCCATCCTCGAATGACAATTCTCAAAAGATCCTCGGATCTAACACGAAACCATCCTCGAATGGAGATGCAAAGGTATACCAGCCTCGACTCATAACCAAACATCAAGCTGACCTCAGACAAACTTTGCAAGAGAGACAAACTGACCTCAATCAATAAGCTCAAAAAGTGGACTACCATCCTCGAATGATAGCCACAACAAAAACAAACAAGACCAACCGCAGAAGGGATTGAAGAAAAGAAATGCCATCCTCGAATGACAATTCAAAAGATCCTCGGATCTAACACGAAACCATCCTCGAATGGAGACGCAAAGGTATACCAGCCTCGATTGATAACCAAACACAAAGCTGACCTCAGACAGACATTGCAAGAGAGACAAACTGACCTCAATCAATAAGCTCAAAAAGTGGACTATCATCCTCGAATAATAGCCAAAATAAAAACAAACAAGACCAACCGCAGAAGGGCTTGAAGAAAAGAAATGCCATCCTCGAATGACAATTCTCAAAAGATCCTCGGATCTAACACGAAACCATCCTCGAATGGAGACGCAAAGGTATACCAGCCTCGACTGATAACCAAACACAAAGCTGTCCTCAGACAGACTTTGAAAACGAGACAAACTGACCTCGATCAATAAGCTCAAAAAGTGGACTACCATCCTCGAATAATAGCCACAACAACAAGACCAACCTCAGAAGGACTTGAAGAAAAGAATTCCATCCTCGAATGACAATTCTCAAAAGATCCTCGGATCTAACACGAAACCATCCTCGAATGGAGATGCAAAGGTATACCAACCTCGACTGATAACCAAACACAAAGCTGACCTCAGACAGACTTTGAAAACGAGACAAACTGACCTCGATCAATAAGCTCAAAAAGTTGACTACCATCCTCGAATAATAGCCACAACAACAAGACCAACCTCAGAAGTACTTGAAGAAAAGAATGCCATCCTCGATTGACAATTCTCAAAAGTTCCTCGGATCTAACACGAAACCATCCTCGAATGGAGACGCAAAGGTATACCAGCCTCGACTAATAACCAAACACAAAGCTGACCTCAGACAGACTTTGCAAAAGAGACAAACTGAACTCGATCAATTAGCTCAAAATGTGGACTACTATCCTCAAATAATATACACAACAAAAACAAACAAGTCCAACCGCAGAAGGACTTGAAGAAAAGAATTCCATCCTCGAATGACAATTCTCAAAAGATCCTCGGATATAACACAAAACCATCCTCGAATGGAGACGCAAAGGTATACCAGCCTTGACTGATAACCAAACACAAAGCTGACCTCAGACAGACTTTGCAAAAGAGACAAACTGACCGCGATCAATAAGCTCAAAAAGTGGACTACCATCCTCGAATAATAGCCACACAAAAAAAAAAAAACAAGACCAACCGCAGAAGGACTTGAAGAAAAGAATGCCATCCTGGAATGACAATTCTCAAAAGATCCTCGGATCTAACACGAAACCATCCTCGAATGGAGACGCAGAGGTATACCAGCCTCGACTGATAACCAAAAACAAAGCTGACCTCAGACAGACTTTGAAAACGAGACAAACTGACCTCGATCAATAAGCTCAAAAAGCGGACTACCATCCTCGTATAATAGCCACAACAACAAGACCAACCTCAGAAGGACTTGAAGAAAAGAATGCCATCCTCGAATGACAATTCTCAAAAGATCCTCGGATCTAACACGAAACCATCCTCGAATGGAGATGCAAAGGTATACCAGCCTCGACTCATAACCAAACATCAAGCTGACCTCAGACAAACTTTGCAAGAGAGACAAACTGACCTCAATCAATAAGCTCAAAAAGTGGACTACCATCCTCGAATGATAGCCACAACAAAAACAAACAAGACCAACCGCAGAAGGGATTGAAGAAAAGAAATGCCATCCTCGAATGACAATTCAAAAGATCCTCGGATCTAACACGAAACCATCCTCGAATGGAGACGCAAAGGTATACCAGCCTCGATTGATAACCAAACACAAAGCTGACCTCAGACAGACATTGCAAGAGAGACAAACTGACCTCAATCAATAAGCTCAAAAAGTGGACTATCATCCTCGAATAATAGCCAAAACAAAAACAAACAAGACCAACCGCAGAAGGGCTTGAAGAAAAGAAATGCCATCCTCGAATGACAATTCTCAAAAGATCCTCGGATCTAACACGAAACCATCCTCGAATGGAGACGCAAAGGTATACCAGCCTCGACTGATAACCAAACACAAAGCTGTCCTCAGACAGACTTTGAAAACGAGACAAACTGACCTCGATCAATAAGCTCAAAAAGTGGACTACCATCCTCGAATAATAGCCACAACAACAAGACCAACCTCAGAAGGACTTGAAGAAAAGAATTCCATCCTCGAATGACAATTCTCAAAAGATCCTCGGATCTAACACGAAACCATCCTCGAATGGAGATGCAAAGGTATACCAACCTCGACTGATAACCAAACACAAAGCTGACCTCAGACAGACTTTGAAAACGAGACAAACTGACCTCGATCAATAAGCTCAAAAAGTTGACTACCATCCTCGAATAATAGCCACAACAACAAGACCAACCTCAGAAGTACTTGAAGAAAAGAATGCCATCCTCGATTGACAATTCTCAAAAGTTCCTCGGATCTAACACGAAACCATCCTCGAATGGAGACGCAAAGGTATACCAGCCTCGACTAATAACCAAACACAAAGCTGACCTCAGACAGACTTTGCAAAAGAGACAAACTGAACTCGATCAATTAGCTCAAAATGTGGACTACCATCCTCAAATAATATACACAACAAAAACAAACAAGTCCAACCGCAGAAGGACTTGAAGAAAAGAATTCCATCCTCGAATGACAATTCTCAAAAGATCCTCGGATATAACACAAAACCATCCTCGAATGGAGACGCAAAGGTATACCAGCCTTGACTGATAACCAAACACAAAGCTGACCTCAGACAGACTTTGCAAAAGAGACAAACTGACCGCGATCAATAAGCTCAAAAAGTGGACTACCATCCTCGAATAATAGCCACAAAAAAAAAAAAAACAAGACCAACCGCAGAAGGACTTGAAGAAAAGAATGCCATCCTGGAATGACAATTCTCAAAAGATCCTCGGATCTAACACGAAACCATCCTCGAATGGAGACGCAGAGGTATACCAGCCTCGACTGATAACAAAAACAAAGCTGACCTCAGACAGACTTTGAAAACGAGACAAACTGACCTCGATCAATAAGCTCAAAAAGCGGACTACCATCCTCGTATAATAGCCACAACAACAAGACCAACCTCAGAAGGACTTGAAGAAAAGAATGCCATCCTCGAATGACAATTCTCAAAAGATCCTCGGATCTAACACGAAACCATCCTCGAATGGAGATGCAAAGGTATACCAGCCTCGACTCATAACCAAACATCAAGCTGACCTCAGACAAACTTTGCAAGAGAGACAAACTGACCTCAATCAATAAGCTCAAAAAGTGGACTACCATCCTCGAATGATAGCCACAACAAAAACAAACAAGACCAACCGCAGAAGGGATTGAAGAAAAGAAATGCCATCCTCGAATGACAATTCAAAAGATCCTCGGATCTAACACGAAACCATCCTCGAATGGAGACGCAAAGGTATACCAGCCTCGATTGATAACCAAACACAAAGCTGACCTCAGACAGACATTGCAAGAGAGACAAACTGACCTCAATCAATAAGCTCAAAAAGTGGACTATCATCCTCGAATAATAGCCAAAACATAAACAAACAAGACCAACCGCAGAAGGGCTTGAAGAAAAGAAATGCCATCCTCGAATGACAATTCTCAAAAGATCCTCGGATCTAACACGAAACCATCCTCGAATGGAGACGCAAAGGTATACCAGCCTCGACTGATAACCAAACACAAAGCTGTCCTCAGACAGACTTTGAAAACGAGACAAACTGACCTCGATCAATAAGCTCAAAAAGTGGACTACCATCCTCGAATAATAGCCACAACAACAAGACCAACCTCAGAAGGACTTGAAGAAAAGAATTCCATCCTCGAATGACAATTCTCAAAATATCCTCGGATCTAACACGAAACCATCCTCGAATGGAGATGCAAAGGTATACCAACCTCGACTGATAACCAAACACAAAGCTGACCTCAGACAGACTTTGAAAACGAGACAAACTGACCTCGATCAATAAGCTAAAAAAGTTGACTACCATCCTCGAATAATAGCCACAACAACAAGACCAACCTCAGAAGTACTTGAAGAAAAGAATGCCATCCTCGATTGACAATTCTCAAAAGTTCCTCGGATCTAACACGAAACCATCCTCGAATGGAGACGCAAAGGTATACCAGCCTCGACTGATAACCAAACACAAAGCTGACCTCAGACAGACTTTGCAAAAGAGACAAACTGAACTCGATCAATTAGCTCAAAATGTGGACTACCATCCTCAAATAATATCCACAACAAAAACAAACAAGTCCAACCGCAGAAGGACTTGAAGAAAAGAATTCCATCCTCGAATGACAATTCTCAAAAGATCCTCGGATATAACACAAAACCATCCTCGAATGGAGACGCAAAGGTATAACAGCCTTGACTGATAACCAAACACAAAGCTGACCTGAGACAGACTTTGCAAAAGAGACAAACTGACCGCGATCAATAAGCTCAAAAAGTGGACTACCATCCTCGAATAATAGCCACAACAAATAAAAAAAAACAAGACCAACCGCAGAAGGACTTGAAGAAAAGAATGCCATCCTGGAATGACAATTCTCAAAAGATCCTCGGATCTAACACGAAACCATCCTCGAATGGAGACGTAGAGGTATACCAGCCTCGACTGATAACCAAACACAAAGCTGACCTCAGACAGACTTTGAAAACGAGACAAACTGACCTCGATCAATAAGCTCAAAAAGCGGACTACCATCCTCGTATAATAGCCACAACAACAAGACCAACCTCAGAAGGACTTGAAGAAAAGAATGCCATCCTCGAATGACAATTCTCAAAAGATCCTCGGATCTAACACGAAACCATCCTCGAATGGAGATGCAAAGGTATACCAGCCTCGACTCATAACCAAACATCAAGCTGACCTCAGACAAACTTTGCAAGAGAGACAAACTGACCTCAATCAATAAGCTCAAAAAGTGGACTACCATCCTCGAATGATAGCCACAACAAAAACAAACAAGACCAACCGCAGAAGGACTTGAAGAAAAGAAATGCCATCCTCGAATGACAATTCAAAAGATCCTCGGATCTAACACGAAACCATCCTCGAATGGAGACGCAAAGGTATACCAGCCTCGATTGATAACCAAACACAAAGCTGACCTCAGACAGACATTGCAAGAATGACAAACTAACCTCAATCAATAAGCTCAAAAAGTGGACTATCATCCTCGAATAATAGCCACGACAAAAACAAACAAGACCAACCGCAGAAGGGCTTGAAGAAAAGAAATGCCATCCTCGAATGACAATTCTCAAAAGATCCTCGGATCTAACACGAAACCATCCTCGAATGGAGATGCAAAGGTATACCAGCCTCGACTGATAACTAAACACAAAGCTGACCTTAGACAGACTTTGAAAACGAGACAAACTGACCTCGATCAATAAGATCAAAAAGTGGACTACCATCCTCGAATAATAGCCACAACAACAAGACCAACCTCAGAAGTACTTGAAGAAAAGAATGCCATCCTCGAATGACAATTCTCAAAAGATCCTAGGATCTAACACGAAACCATTCTCGAATGGAGACGCAAAGGTATACCAGCCTCGACTTATAACCAAACACAAAGTTGACCTTAGACAGACTTTGCAAAAGAGACAAACTGAACTCGATCAATTAGCTCAAAAAGTGGACTACCATCCTCAAATAATAGCCACAACAAAAACAAACAAGACCAACCGCAGAAGGACTTGAAGAAAAGAATGCCATCTTGGAATGACAATTCTCAAAAGATCCTCGGATCTAACACGAAACCATCCTCGAATGGAGACGCAAAGGTATACCAGCCTTGACTGATAACCAAACACAAAGTTGACCTCAGACAGACTTTGCAAAAGAGACAAACTGACCTCGATCAATAAGCTCAAAAAGTGGACTACCATCCTCGAATAATAGCCACAACAAAAAATAAACAAGACCAACCGCGGAAGGACTTGAAGAAAAGAATGCCATCCTCGAATGACAATTCTCAAAAGATCCTCGGATCTAACACGAAACCATCCTCGAATAGAGACGCAAAGGTATACCAGCCTTGACTGATAACCAAACACAAAGCTGACCTCAGATAGACTTTGAAAACGAGACAAATTGACCTCGATCAATAAGCTCAAAATGTGGACTACCATCCTCGAATAATAGCCACAACAACAAGACCAACCTCAGAAGGACTTGAAGAAAAGAATGCCATCCTCGAATGACAATTCTCAAGAGATCCTCGGATGTAACACGACACCATCCTCGAATGGAGATGCAAAGATATACCAGCCTCGACTGATAACCAAACATAAAGCTGACCTCAGACAAACTTTGCAAGAGAGACAAACTGACCTCAATCAATAAGCTCAAAAAGTGGACTACCATCCTCGAATGATAGCCACAACAAAAACAAACAAGACCAACCGCAGAAGGACTTGAAGAAAAGAAATGCCATCCTCGAAAGACAATTCAAAAGATCCTCGGATCTAACACGAAACCATCCTCGAATGGAGATGCAAAGTTATACCAGCCTCGATTTATAACCAAACACAAAGCTTACCTCAGACAGACTTTGCAAGAGAGACAAACTGACCTCAATCAATAAGCTCAAAAAGTGGACTATCATCCTCGAATAATAGCCACAACAAAAACAAACAAGACCAACCGCAGAAGGGCTTGAAGAAAAGAAATGCCATCCTCGAATGACAATTCTCAAAAGATCCTCGGATCTAACACGAAACCATCCTCGAATGGAGACGCAAAGGTATACCAGCCTCGACTGATAACCAAACACAAAGCTGACCTCAGACAGACTTTGAAAACGAGACAAACTGACCTCGATCAATAAGCTCAAAAAGTGGACTACCATCCTCGAATAATAGCCACAACAACAAGACCAACCTCAGAAGGACTTGAAGAAAAGAATGCCATCCTCGAATGACAACTCTCAAAAGATCCTCGGATCTAACACGAAACCATCCTCAAATGGAGATGCAAAGGTATACCAACCTCGACTGATAACCAAACACAAAGCTGACCTCAGACAGCCTTTGAAAACGATACAAACTGACCTCGATCAATAAGCTCAAAAAGTGGGCTACCATCCACGAATAATAGCCACAACGACAAGACCAACCTCAGAAGTACTTGAAGAAAGAATGCCATCCTCGAATGACAATTCTCAAAAGATCCTCGGATCTAACACGAAACCATCCTCGAATGGAGACGCAAAGGTATACCAGCCTCGACTGATAACCAAACACAAAGCTGACCTCAGACAGACTTTGCAAAAGAGACAAACTGAACTCGATCAATTAGCTCAAAAAGTGGACTACCATCCTCAAATAATAGCCACAAAAAAAAAAAACAAGACCAACCGCAGAAGGACTTGAATAAAAGAATGCCATCCTCGAATGACAATTCTCAAAAGATCCTCGGATCTAACACGAAACCATCCTCGAATGGAGACGCAAAGGTATACCAGCCTTGACTGATAACCAAACACAAAGTTGACCTCAGACAGACTTTGCAAAAGAGACAAACTGACCTCGATCAATAAGCTCAAAAAGTGGACTACCATCCTCGAATAATAGCCATAACAAAAAAAAACAAGACCAACCGCAGAAGGACTTGAAGAAAAGAATGCCATCCTGGAATGATAATTCTCAAAAGATCCTCGGATCTAACATGAAACCATCCTCGAATGGAGACGCAAAGGTATACCAGCCTCGACTGATAACCAAACACAAAGATGACCTCAGACATAATTTGAAAACGAGACAAACTGTCCTCGATCAATAAGCTCAAAAAGTGGACTACCATCCTCGTATAATAGCCAAAACAACAAGACCAACCTCAGAAGGACTTGAAGAAAAGAATGCCATCCTCGAATGACAATTCTCAAAAGATCCTCGGATCTAACACGAAACCATCCTCAAATGGAGATGCAAAGGTATACCAGCCTCGACTGATAACCAAACATAAAGCTGACCTCAGACAAACTTTGCAAGAGAGACAAACTGACCTCAATCAATAAGCTCAAAAAGTGGACTACCATCCTCGAATGATAGCCACAACAAAAACAAACAAGACCAACCGCAGAAGGACTTGAAGAAAAGAAATGCCATCCTCAAATGACAATTCAAAAGATCCTCGGATCTAACACGAAACCATCCTCGAATGGAGACGCAAAGGTATACCAGCCTCGATTGATAACCAAACACAAAGCTGACCTCAGACAGACATTGCAAGAGAGACAAACTGACCACAATCAATAAGCTCAAAAAGTGGACTATCATCCTCGAATAATAGCCACGACAAAAACAAACAAGACCAACCACAGAAGGGCTTGAAGAAAAGAAATGCCATCCTCGAATGACAATTCTCAAAAGATCCTCGGATCTAACACGAAACCATCCTCGAATGGAGACGCAAAGGTATACCAGCCTTGACTGATAACCAAACACAAAGCTGACCTCAGATAGACTTTGAAAACGAGACAAATTGACCTCGATCAATAAGCTCAAAATGTGGACTACCATCCTCGAATAATAGCCACAACAACAAGACCAACCTCAGAAGGACTTGAAGAAAAGAATGCCATCCTCGAATGACAATTCTCAAGAGATCCTCGGATCTAACACGACACCATCCTCGAATGGAGATGCAAAGATATACCAGCCTCGACTGATAACCAAACATAAAGCTTACCTCAGACAAACTTTGCAAGAGAGACAAACTGACCTCAATCAATAAGCTCAAAAAGTGGACTACCATCCTCGAATGATAGCCACAACAAAAACGAACAAGACCAACCGCAGAAGGACTTGAAGAAAAGAAATGCCATCCTCGAATGACAATTCAAAAGATCCTCGGATCTAACACGAAACCATCCTCGAATGGAGATGCAAAGGTATACCAGCCTCGATTTATAACCAAACACAAAGCTTACCTCAGACAGACTTTGCAAGAGAGACAAACTGACCTCAATCAATAAGCTCAAAAAGTGGACTATCATCCTCGAATAATAGCCACAACAAAAACAAACAAGACCAACCGCAGAAGGGCTTGAAGAAAAGAAATGCCATCCTCGAATGACAATTCTCAAAAGATCCTCGGATCTAACACGAAACCATCCTCGAATGGAGACACAGAGGTATACCAGCCTCGACTGATAACCAAACACAAAGCTGACCTCAGACAGACTTTGAAAACGAGACAAACTGACCTCGATCAATAAGCTCAAAAAGTGGACTACCATCCTCGAATAATAGCCACAACAACAAGACCAACCTCAGAAGGACTTGAAGAAAAGAATGCCATCCTCGAATGACAACTCTCAAAAGATCCTCGGATCTAACACGAAACCATCCTCAAATGGAGATGCAAAGGTATACCAACCTCGACTGATAACCAAACACAAAGCTGACCTCAGACAGCCTTTGAAAACGAGACAAACTGACCTCGATCAATAAGCTCAAAAAGTGGGCTACCATCCTCGAATAATAGCCACAACGACAAGACCAACCTCAGAAGTACTTGAAGAAAGAATGCCATCCTCGAATGACAATTCTCAAAAGATCCTCGGATCTAACACGAAACCATCCTCGAATGGAGACGCAAAGGTATACCAGCCTCGACTGATAACCAAACACAAAGCTGACCTCAGACAGACTTTGCAAAAGAGACAAACTGAACTCGATCAATTAGCTCAAAAAGTGGACTACCATCCTCAAATAATAGCCACAAAAAAAAAAACAAGACCAACCGCAGAAGGACTTGAATAAAAGAATGCCATCCTCGAATGACAATTCTCAAAAGATCCTCGGATCTAACACGAAACCATCCTCGAATGGAGACGCAAAGGTATACCAGCCTTGACTGATAACCAAACACAAAGTTGACCTCAGACAGACTTTGCAAAAGAGACAAACTGACCTCGATCAATAAGCTCAAAAAGTGGACTACCATCCTCGAATAATAGCCATAACAAAAAAAAACAAGACCAACCGCAGAAGGACTTGAAGAAAAGAATGCCATCCTGGAATGATAATTCTCAAAAGATCCTCGGATCTAACATGAAACCATCCTCGAATGGAGACGCAAAGGTATACCAGCCTCGACTGATAACCAAACACAAAGATGACCTCAGACATAATTTGAAAACGAGACAAACTGTCCTCGATCAATAAGCTCAAAAAGTGGACTACCATCCTCGTATAATAGCCAAAACAACAAGACCAACCTCAGAAGGACTTGAAGAAAAGAATGCCATCCTCGAATGACAATTCTCAAAAGATCCTCGGATCTAACACGAAACCATCCTCAAATGGAGATGCAAAGGTATACCAGCCTCGACTGATAACCAAACATAAAGCTGACCTCAGACAAACTTTGCAAGAGAGACAAACTGACCTCAATCAATAAGCTCAAAAAGTGGACTACCATCCTCGAATGATAGCCACAACAAAAACAAACAAGACCAACCGCAGAAGGACTTGAAGAAAAGAAATGCCATCCTCAAATGACAATTCAAAAGATCCTCGGATCTAACACGAAACCATCCTCGAATGGAGACGCAAAGGTATACCAGCCTCGATTGATAACCAAACACAAAGCTGACCTCAGACAGACATTGCAAGAGAGACAAACTGACCACAATCAATAAGCTCAAAAAGTGGACTATCATCCTCGAATAATAGCCACGACAAAAACAAACAAGACCAACCACAGAAGGGCTTGAAGAAAAGAAATGCCATCCTCGAATGACAATTCTCAAAAGATCCTCGGATCTAACACGAAACCATCCTCGAATGGAGACGCAAAGGTATACCAGCCTTGACTGATAACCAAACACAAAGCTGACCTCAGATAGACTTTGAAAACGAGACAAATTGACCTCGATCAATAAGCTCAAAATGTGGACTACCATCCTCGAATAATAGCCACAACAACAAGACCAACCTCAGAAGGACTTGAAGAAAAGAATGCCATCCTCGAATGACAATTCTCAAGAGATCCTCGGATCTAACACGACACCATCCTCGAATGGAGATGCAAAGATATACCAGCCTCGACTGATAACCAAACATAAAGCTTACCTCAGACAAACTTTGCAAGAGAGACAAACTGACCTCAATCAATAAGCTCAAAAAGTGGACTACCATCCTCGAATGATAGCCACAACAAAAACGAACAAGACCAACCGCAGAAGGACTTGAAGAAAAGAAATGCCATCCTCGAATGACAATTCAAAAGATCCTCGGATCTAACACGAAACCATCCTCGAATGGAGATGCAAAGGTATACCAGCCTCGATTTATAACCAAACACAAAGCTTACCTCAGACAGACTTTGCAAGAGAGACAAACTGACCTCAATCAATAAGCTCAAAAAGTGGACTATCATCCTCGAATAATAGCCACAACAAAAACAAACAAGACCAACCGCAGAAGGGCTTGAAGAAAAGAAATGCCATCCTCGAATGACAATTCTCAAAAGATCCTCGGATCTAACACGAAACCATCCTCGAATGGAGACACAGAGGTATACCAGCCTCGACTGATAACCAAACACAAAGCTGACCTCAGACAGACTTTGAAAACGAGACAAACTGACCTCGATCAATAAGCTCAAAAAGTGGACTACCATCCTCGAATAATAGCCACAACAACAAGACCAACCTCAGAAGGACTTGAAGAAAAGAATGCCATCCTCGAATGACAACTCTCAAAAGATCCTCGGATCTAACACGAAACCATCCTCAAATGGAGATGCAAAGGTATACCAACCTCGACTGATAACCAAACACAAAGCTGACCTCAGACAGCCTTTGAAAACGAGACAAACTGACCTCGATCAATAAGCTCAAAAAGTGGGCTACCATCCTCGAATAATAGCCACAACGACAAGACCAACCTCAGAAGTACTTGAAGAAAGAATGCCATCCTCGAATGACAATTCTCAAAAGATCCTCGGATCTAACACGAAACCATCCTCGAATGGAGACGCAAAGGTATACCAGCCTCGACTGATAACCAAACACAAAGCTGACCTCAGACAGACTTTGCAAAAGAGACAAACTGAACTCGATCAATTAGCTCAAAAAGTGGACTACCATCCTCAAATAATAGCCACACAAAAAAAAACAAGACCAACCGCAGAAGGACTTGAATAAAAGAATGCCATCCTCGAATGACAATTCTCAAAAGATCCTCGGATCTAACACGAAACCATCCTCGAATGGAGACGCAAAGGTATACCAGCCTTGACTGATAACCAAACACAAAGTTGACCTCAGACAGACTTTGCAAAAGAGACAAACTGACCTCGATCAATAAGCTCAAAAAGTGGACTACCATCCTCGAATAATAGCCATAACAAAAAAAAACAAGACCAACCGCAGAAGGACTTGAAGAAAAGAATGCCATCCTGGAATGATAATTCTCAAAAGATCCTCGGATCTAACATGAAACCATCCTCGAATGGAGACGCAAAGGTATACCAGCCTCGACTGATAACCAAACACAAAGATGACCTCAGACATAATTTGAAAACGAGACAAACTGTCCTCGATCAATAAGCTCAAAAAGTGGACTACCATCCTCGTATAATAGCCAAAACAACAAGACCAACCTCAGAAGGACTTGAAGAAAAGAATGCCATCCTCGAATGACAATTCTCAAAAGATCCTCGGATCTAACACGAAACCATCCTCAAATGGAGATGCAAAGGTATACCAGCCTCGACTGATAACCAAACATAAAGCTGACCTCAGACAAACTTTGCAAGAGAGACAAACTGACCTCAATCAATAAGCTCAAAAAGTGGACTACCATCCTCGAATGATAGCCACAACAAAAACAAACAAGACCAACCGCAGAAGGACTTGAAGAAAAGAAATGCCATCCTCAAATGACAATTCAAAAGATCCTCGGATCTAACACGAAACCATCCTCGAATGGAGACGCAAAGGTATACCAGCCTCGATTGATAACCAAACACAAAGCTGACCTCAGACAGACATTGCAAGAGAGACAAACTGACCACAATCAATAAGCTTAAAAAGTGGACTATCATCCTCGAATAATAGCCACGACAAAAACAAACAAGACCAACCACAGAAGGGCTTGAAGAAAAGAAATGCCATCCTCGAATGACAATTCTCAAAAGATCCTCGGATCTAACACGAAACCATCCTCGAATGGAGACGCAAAGGTATACCAGCCTTGACTGATAACCAAACACAAAGCTGACCTCAGATAGACTTTGAAAACGAGACAAATTGACCTCGATCAATAAGCTCAAAATGTGGACTACCATCCTCGAATAATAGCCACAACAACAAGACCAACCTCAGAAGGACTTGAAGAAAAGAATGCCATCCTCGAATGACAATTCTCAAGAGATCCTCGGATCTAACACGACACCATCCTCGAATGGAGATGCAAAGATATACCAGCCTCGACTGATAACCAAACATAAAGCTTACCTCAGACAAACTTTGCAAGAGAGACAAACTGACCTCAATCAATAAGCTCAAAAAGTGGACTACCATCCTCGAATGATAGCCACAACAAAAACGAACAAGACCAACCGCAGAAGGACTTGAAGAAAAGAAATGCCATCCTCGAATGACAATTCAAAAGATCCTCGGATCTAACACGAAACCATCCTCGAATGGAGATGCAAAGGTATACCAGCCTCGATTTATAACCAAACACAAAGCTTACCTCAGACAGACTTTGCAAGAGAGACAAACTGACCTCAATCAATAAGCTCAAAAAGTGGACTATCATCCTCGAATAATAGCCACAACAAAAACAAACAAGACCAACCGCAGAAGGGCTTGAAGAAAAGAAATGCCATCCTCGAATGACAATTCTCAAAAGATCCTCGGATCTAACACGAAACCATCCTCGAATGGAGACACAGAGGTATACCAGCCTCGACTGATAACCAAACACAAAGCTGACCTCAGACAGACTTTGAAAACGAGACAAACTGACCTCGATCAATAAGCTCAAAAAGTGGACTACCATCCTCGAATAATAGCCACAACAACAAGACCAACCTCAGAAGGACTTGAAGAAAAGAATGCCATCCTCGAATGACAACTCTCAAAAGATCCTCGGATCTAACACGAAACCATCCTCAAATGGAGATGCAAAGGTATACCAACCTCGACTGATAACCAAACACAAAGCTGACCTCAGACAGCCTTTGAAAACGAGACAAACTGACCTCGATCAATAAGCTCAAAAAGTGGGCTACCATCCTCGAATAATAGCCACAACGACAAGACCAACCTCAGAAGTACTTGAAGAAAGAATGCCATCCTCGAATGACAATTCTCAAAAGATCCTCGGATCTAACACGAAACCATCCTCGAATGGAGACGCAAAGGTATACCAGCCTCGACTGATAACCAAACACAAAGCTGACCTCAGACAGACTTTGCAAAAGAGACAAACTGAACTCGATCAATTAGCTCAAAAAGTGGACTACCATCCTCAAATAATAGCCACAAAAAAAAAAACAAGACCAACCGCAGAAGGACTTGAATAAAAGAATGCCATCCTCGAATGACAATTCTCAAAAGATCCTCGGATCTAACACGAAACCATCCTCGAATGGAGACGCAAAGGTATACCAGCCTTGACTGATAACCAAACACAAAGTTGACCTCAGACAGACTTTGCAAAAGAGACAAACTGACCTCGATCAATAAGCTCAAAAAGTGGACTACCATCCTCGAATAATAGCCATAACAAAAAAAAACAAGACCAACCGCAGAAGGACTTGAAGAAAAGAATGCCATCCTGGAATGATAATTCTCAAAAGATCCTCGGATCTAACATGAAACCATCCTCGAATGGAGACGCAAAGGTATACCAGCCTCGACTGATAACCAAACACAAAGATGACCTCAGACATAATTTGAAAACGAGACAAACTGTCCTCGATCAATAAGCTCAAAAAGTGGACTACCATCCTCGTATAATAGCCAAAACAACAAGACCAACCTCAGAAGGACTTGAAGAAAAGAATGCCATCCTCGAATGACAATTCTCAAAAGATCCTCGGATCTAACACGAAACCATCCTCAAATGGAGATGCAAAGGTATACCAGCCTCGACTGATAACCAAACATAAAGCTGACCTCAGACAAACTTTGCAAGAGAGACAAACTGACCTCAATCAATAAGCTCAAAAAGTGGACTACCATCCTCGAATGATAGCCACAACAAAAACAAACAAGACCAACCGCAGAAGGACTTGAAGAAAAGAAATGCCATCCTCAAATGACAATTCAAAAGATCCTCGGATCTAACACGAAACCATCCTCGAATGGAGACGCAAAGGTATACCAGCCTCGATTGATAACCAAACACAAAGCTGACCTCAGACAGACATTGCAAGAGAGACAAACTGACCACAATCAATAAGCTCAAAAAGTGGACTATCATCCTCGAATAATAGCCACGACAAAAACAAACAAGACCAACCACAGAAGGGCTTGAAGAAAAGAAATGCCATCCTCGAATGACAATTCTCAAAAGATCCTCGGATCTAACACGAAACCATCCTCGAATGGAGACGCAAAGGTATACCAGCCTTGACTGATAACCAAACACAAAGCTGACCTCAGATAGACTTTGAAAACGAGACAAATTGACCTCGATCAATAAGCTCAAAATGTGGACTACCATCCTCGAATAATAGCCACAACAACAAGACCAACCTCAGAAGGACTTGAAGAAAAGAATGCCATCCTCGAATGACAATTCTCAAGAGATCCTCGGATCTAACACGACACCATCCTCGAATGGAGATGCAAAGATATACCAGCCTCGACTGATAACCAAACATAAAGCTTACCTCAGACAAACTTTGCAAGAGAGACAAACTGACCTCAATCAATAAGCTCAAAAAGTGGACTACCATCCTCGAATGATAGCCACAACAAAAACGAACAAGACCAACCGCAGAAGGACTTGAAGAAAAGAAATGCCATCCTCGAATGACAATTCAAAAGATCCTCGGATCTAACACGAAACCATCCTCGAATGGAGATGCAAAGGTATACCAGCCTCGATTTATAACCAAACACAAAGCTTACCTCAGACAGACTTTGCAAGAGAGACAAACTGACCTCAATCAATAAGCTCAAAAAGTGGACTATCATCCTCGAATAATAGCCACAACAAAAACAAACAAGACCAACCGCAGAAGGGCTTGAAGAAAAGAAATGCCATCCTCGAATGACAATTCTCAAAAGATCCTCGGATCTAACACGAAACCATCCTCGAATGGAGACACAGAGGTATACCAGCCTCGACTGATAACCAAACACAAAGCTGACCTCAGACAGACTTTGAAAACGAGACAAACTGACCTCGATCAATAAGCTCAAAAAGTGGACTACCATCCTCGAATAATAGCCACAACAACAAGACCAACCTCAGAAGGACTTGAAGAAAAGAATGCCATCCTCGAATGACAACTCTCAAAAGATCCTCGGATCTAACACGAAACCATCCTCAAATGGAGATGCAAAGGTATACCAACCTCGACTGATAACCAAACACAAAGCTGACCTCAGACAGCCTTTGAAAACGAGACAAACTGACCTCGATCAATAAGCTCAAAAAGTGGGCTACCATCCTCGAATAATAGCCACAACGACAAGACCAACCTCAGAAGTACTTGAAGAAAGAATGCCATCCTCGAATGACAATTCTCAAAAGATCCTCGGATCTAACACGAAACCATCCTCGAATGGAGACGCAAAGGTATACCAGCCTCGACTGATAACCAAACACAAAGCTGACCTCAGACAGACTTTGCAAAAGAGACAAACTGAACTCGATCAATTAGCTCAAAAAGTGGACTACCATCCTCAAATAATAGCCACAAAAAAAACAAACAAGACCAACCGCAGAAGGACTTGAATAAAAGAATGCCATCCTTGAATGATAATTCTCAAAAGATCCTCGGATCTAACACGAAACCATCCTCGAATGGAGACGCAAAGGTATACCAGCCTTGACTGATAACCAAACACAAAGTTGACCTCAGACAGACTTTGCAAAAGAGACAAACTGACCTCGATCAATAAGCTCAAAAAGTGGACTACCATCCTCGAATAATAGCCATAACAAAAAAAAAACAAGACCAACCGCAGAAGGACTTGAAGAAAAGAATGCCATCCTGGAATGATAATTCTCAAAAGATCCTCGGATCTAACATGAAACCATCCTCGAATGGAGACGCAAAGGTATACCAGCCTCGACTGATAACCAAACACAAAGATGACCTCAGACAGAATTTGAAAACGAGACAAACTGTCCTCGATCAATAAGCTCAAAAAGTGGACTACCATCCTCGTATAATAGCCAAAACAACAAGACCAACCTCAGAAGGACTTGAAGAAAAGAATGCCATCCTCGAATGACAATTCTCAAAAGATCCTCGGATCTAACACGAAACCATCCTCAAATGGAGATGCAAAGGTATACCAGCCTCGACTGATAACCAAACATAAAGTTGACCTCAGACAAACTTTGCAAGAGAGACAAACTGACCTCAATCAATAAGCTCAAAAAGTGGACTACCATCCTCGAATGATAGCCACAACAAAAACAAACAAGACCAACCGCAGAAGGACTTGAAGAAAAGAAATGCCATCCTCAAATGACAATTCAAAAGATCCTCGGATCTAACACGAAACCATCCTCGAATGGAGACGCAAAGGTATACCAGCCTCGATTGATAACCAAACACAAAGCTGACCTCAGACAGACATTGCAAGAGAGACAAACTGACCACAATCAATAAGCTCAAAAAGTGGACTATCATCCTCGAATAATAGCCACGACAAAAACAAACAAGACCAACCACAGAAGGGCTTGAAGAAAAGAAATGCCATCCTCGAATGACAATTCTCAAAAGATCCTTGGATCTAACACGAAACCATCCTCGAATGGAGACGCAAAGGTATACCATCCTCGACTGATAACTAAACACAAAGATGACCTCAGACAAACTTTGAAAACGAGACAAATTGACCTCGATCAATAAGCTCAAAAAGTGGACTACCATCCTCGAATAATAGCCACAACGACAAGACCAACCTCAGAAGTACTTGAAGAAAAGAATGCCATCCTCGAATGACAATTCTCAAAAGATCCTCGGATCTAACACGAAACTATCCTCGAATGGAGACGCAAAGGTATACCAGCCTCGACTGATAACCAAACACAAAGCTGACCTCAGACAGACTTTGCAAAAGAGACAAACTGAACTCGATCAATTAGCTCAAAAAGTGGACTACCATCCTCAAATAATAGCCACAAAAAAAACAAACAAGACCAACCGCAGAAGG
The DNA here is from genome assembly GCA_963966055.1 of Lathyrus aphaca. Classification (NCBI taxonomy): domain Eukaryota; kingdom Viridiplantae; phylum Streptophyta; class Magnoliopsida; order Fabales; family Fabaceae; genus Lathyrus; species Lathyrus aphaca. Next base: position 231,081,249 of record OZ014522.1, read on the forward strand.
ACTTGAAGAAAAGAATGCCATCCTCGAATGACAATTCTCAAAAGATCCTCGGATCTAACACGAAACCATCCTCGAATGGAGACGCAAAGGTATACCAGCCTTGACTGATAACCAAACACAAAGTTGACCTCAGACAGACTTTCCAAAAGAGACAAACTGACCTCGATCAATAAGCTCAAAAAGTGGACTACCATACTCGAATAATAGCCATAACAAAAAAAAAACAAGACCAACCGCAGAAGGACTTGAAGAAAAGAATGCCATCCTGGAATGATAATTCTCAAAAGATCCTCGGATCTAACATGAAACCATCCTCGAATGGAGACGCAAAGGTATACCAGCCTCGACTGATAACCAAACACAAAGATGACCTCAGACAGAATTTGAAAACGAGACAAACTGTCCTCGATCAATAAGCTCAAAAAGTGGACTACCATCCTCGTATAATAGCCAAAACAACAAGACCAACCTCAGAAGGACTTGAAGAAAAGAATGCCATCCTCGAATGAAAATTCTCAAAATATCCTCGGATCTAACACGAAACCATCCTCAAATGGAGATGCAAAGGTATACCAGCCTCGACTGATAACCAAACATAAAGCTGACCTCAGACAAACTTTGCAAGAGAGACAAACTGACCTCAATCAATAAGCTCAAAATGTGGACTACCATCCTCGAATGATAGCCACAACAAAAACAAACAAGACCAACCACAGAAGGACTTGAAGAAAAGAAATGCCATCCTCAAATGACAATTCAAAAGATCCTCGGATCTAACACGAAACCATCCTCGAATGGAGACGCAAAGGTATACCAGCCTCGATTGATAACCAAACACAAAACTGACCTCAGACAGACATTGCAAGAGAGACAAACTGACCACAATCAATAAGCTCAAAAAGTGGACTATCATCCTCGAATAGTAGCCACGACAAAAACAAACAAGACCAACCACAAAAGGGCTTGAAGAAAAGAAATGCCATCCTCGAATGACAATTCTCAAAAGATCCTCGGATCTAACACAAAACCATCCTCGAATTGAGACGCAAAGGTATACCATCCTCGACTGATAACTAAACACAAAGCTGACCTCAGACAAACTTTGAAAACGAGACAAACTGACCTCGATCAATAAGCTCAAAAAGTGGACTACCATCCTCGAATAATAGCTACAACGACAAGACCAACCTCAGAAGTACTTGAAGAAAAGAATGCCATCCTCGAATGACAATTCTCAAAAGATCCTCGGATCTAACACGAAACCATCCTCGAATGGAGACGCAAAGGTATACCAGCCTCGACTGATAACCAAACACAAAGCTGACCTCAGACAGACTTTGCAAAAGAGACAAACTGACCTCGATCAATAAGCTCAAAAAGTGGACTACCATCCTCGAATAATAGCCATAACAAAAAAAAAACAAGACCAACCGCAGAAGGACTTGAAGAAAAGAATGCCATCCTGGAATGATAATTCTCACAAGATCCTCGGATCTAACATGAAACCATCCTCGAATGGAGACGCAAAGGTATACCAGCCTCGACTGATAACCAAACACAAAGATGACCTCAGACAGAATTTGAAAACGAGACAAACTGTCCTCGATCAATAAGCTCAAAAAGTGGACTACCATCCTCGTATAATAGCCAAAACAACAAGACCAACCTCAGAAGGACTTGAAGAAAAGAATGCCATCCTCGAATGACAATTCTCAAAATATCCTCGGATCTAACACGAAACCATCCTCAAATGGAGATGCAAAGGTATACCAGCCTCGACTGATAACCAAACATAAAGCTGACCTCAGACAAACTTTGCAAGAGAGACAAACTGACCTCAATCAATAAGCTCAAAATGTGGACTACCATCCTCGAATGATACCCACAACAAAAACAAACAAGACCAACCGCAGAAGGACTTGAAGAAAAGAAATGCCATCCTCAAATGACAATTCAAAAGATCCTCGGATCTAACACGAAACCATCCTCGAATGGAGACGCAAAGGTATACCAGCCTCGATTGATAACCAAACACAAAACTGACCTCAGACAGACATTGCAAGAGAGACAAACTGACCACAATCAATAAGCTCAAAAAGTGGACTATCATCCTCGAATAGTAGCCACGACAAAAACAAACAAGACCAACCACAAAAGGGCTTGAAGAAAAGAAATGCCATCCTCGAATGACAATTCTCAAAAGATCCTCGGATCTAACACAAAACCATCCTCGAATTGAGACGCAAAGGTATACCATCCTCGACTGATAACTAAACACAAAGCTGACCTCAGACAAACTTTGAAAACGAGACAAACTGACCTCGATCAATAAGCTCAAAAAGTGGACTACCATCCTCGAATAATAGCTACAACGACAAGACCAACCTCAGAAGTACTTGAAGAAAAGAATGCCATCCTCGAATGACAATTCTCAAAAGATCCTCGGATCTAACACGAAACCATCCTCGAATGGAGACGCAAAGGTATACCAGCCTCGACTGATAACCAAACACAAAGCTGACCTCAGACAGACTTTGCAAAAGAGACAAACTGACCTCGATCAATAAGCTCAAAAAGTGGACTACCATCCTCGAATAATAGCCATAACAAAAAAAAAACAAGACCAACCGCAGAAGGACTTGAAGAAAAGAATGCCATCCTGGAATGATAATTCTCACAAGATCCTCGGATCTAACATGAAACCATCCTCGAATGGAGACGCAAAGGTATACCAGCCTCGACTGATAACCAAACACAAAGATGACCTCAGACAGAATTTGAAAACGAGACAAACTGTCCTCGATCAATAAGCTCAAAAAGTGGACTACCATCCTCGTATAATAGCCAAAACAACAAGACCAACCTCAGAAGGACTTGAAGAAAAGAATGCCATCCTCGAATGACAATTCTCAAAAGATCCTCGGATCTAACACGAAACCATCCTCAAATGGAGATGCAAAGGTATACCAGCCTCGACTGATAACCAAACATAAAGTTGACCTCAGACAAACTTTGCAAGAGAGACAAACTGACCTCAATCAATAAGCTCAAAAAGTGGACTACCATCCTCGAATGATAGCCACAACAAAAACAAACAAGACCAACCGCAGAAGGACTTGAAGAAAAGAAATGCCATCCTCAAATGACAATTCAAAAGATCCTCGGATCTAACACGAAACCATCCTCGAATGGAGACGCAAAGGTATACCAGCCTTGATTGATAACCAAACACAAAGCTGACCTCAGACAGACATTGCAAGAGAGACAAACTGACCACAATCAATAAGCTCAAAAAGTGGACTATCATCCTCGAATAATAGCCACGACAAAAACAAACAAGACCAACCACAGAATGGCTTGAAGAAAAGAAATGCCATCCTCGAATGACAATTCTCAAAAGATCCTCGGATCTAACACGAAACCATCCTCGAATGGAGACGCAAAGGTATACCAGCCTTGACTGATAACCAAACACAATGTTGACCTCAGACAGACTTTGAAAACGAGACAAATTGACCTCGATCAATAAGCTCAAAAAGTGGACTACCATCCTCGAATAATAGCCATAACAAAAAAAAAACAAGACCAACCGCAGAAGGACTTGAAGAAAAGAATGCCATCCTGGAATGATAATTCTCAAAAGATCCTCGGATCTAACATGAAACCATCCTCGAATGGAGACGCAAAGGTATACCAGCCTCGACTGATAACCAAACACAAAGATGACCTCAGACAGAATTTGAAAACGAGACAAACTCCTCGATCAATAAGCTCAAAAAGTGGACTACCATCCTCGTATAATAGCCAAAACAACAAGACCAACCTCAGAAGGACTTGAAGCAAAGAATGCCATCCTCGAATGACAATTCTCAAAATATCCTCAGATCTAACACGAAACCATCCTCAAATGGAGATGCAAAGGTATACCAGCCTCGACTAATAACCAAACATAAAGCTGACCTCAGACAAACTTTGCAAGAGAGACAAACTGACCTCAATCAATAAGCTCAAAATGTGGACTACCATCCTCGAATGATAGCCACAACAAAAACAAACAAGACCAACCGCAGAAGGACTTGAAGAAAAGAAATGCCATCCTCAAATGACAATTCAAAAGATCCTCGGATCTAACACGAAACCATCCTCGAATGGAGACGCAAAGGTATACCAGCCTCGATTGATAACCAAACACAAAGCTGACCTCAGACAGACATTGCAAGAGAGACAAACTGACCACAATCAATAAGCTCAAAAAGTGGACTATCATCCTCGAATAATAGCCACGACAAAAACAAACAAGACCAACCACAGAAGGGCTTGAAGAAAAGAAATGCCATCCTCGAATGACAATTCTCAAAAGATCCTCGGAACTAACACGAAACCATCCTCGAATGGAGACGCAAAGGTATACCATCCTCGACTGATAACTAAACACAAAGCCGACCTCAGACAAACTTTGAAAACGAGACAAACTGACCCCGATCAATAAGCTCAAAAAGTGGACTACCATCCTCGTATAATAGCCACAACAACAAGACCAACCTCAGAAGTACTTGAAGAAAAGAATGCCATCCTCGAATGACAATTCTCAAAAGATCCTCGGATCTAACACGAAACCATCCTCAAATGGAGATGCAAAGGTATACCAGCCTCGACTGATAACCAAACATAAAGCTGACCTCAGACAAACTTTGCAAGAGAGACAAACTGACCTCAATCAATAAGCTCAAAATGTGGACTACCATCCTCGAATGATAGCCACAACAAAAACAAACAAGACCAACCGCAGAAGGACTTGAAGAAAAGAAATGCCATCCTCAAATGACAATTCAAAAGATCCTCGGATCTAACACGAAACCATCCTCGAATGGAGACGCAAAGGTATACCAGCCTCGATTGATAACCAAACACAAAGCTGACCTCAGACAGACATTGCAAGAGAGACAAACTGACCACAATCAATAAGCTCAAAAAGTGGACTATCATCCTCGAATAGTAGCCACGACAAAAACAAACAAGACCAACCACAAAAGGGCTTGAAGAAAAGAAATGCCATCCTCGAATGACAATTCTCAAAAGATCCTCGGATCTAACACGAAACCATCCTCGAATGGAGACGCAAAGGTATACCATCCTCGACTGATAACTAAACACAAAGCTGACCTCAGACAAACATTGAAAACGAGACAAACTGACCTCGATCAATAAGCTCAAAAAGTGGACTACCATCCTCGAATAATAGCCACAACGACAAGACCAACCTCAGAAGTACTTGAAGAAAAGAATGCCATCCTCGAATGACAATTCTCAAAAGATCCTCGGATCTAAAACGAAACCATCCTCGAATGGAGATGCAAAGGTATACCAGCCTCGACTGATAACCAAACACAAAGCTGACCTCAGACAGACTTTGCAAAAGAGACAAACTGAACTCGATCAATTAGCTCAAAAAGTGGACTACCATCCTCAAATAATAGCCACAAAAAAAACAAACAAGACCAACCGCAGAAGGACTTGAAGAAAAGAATGCCATCCTCGAATGACAATTCTCAAAAGATCCTCGGATCTAACACGAAACCATCCTCGAATGGAGACGCAAAGGTATACCAGCCTTGACTGATAACCAAACACAAAGTTGACCTCAGACAGACTTTGCAAAAGAGACAAACTGACCTCGATCAATAAGCTCAAAAAGTGGACTACCATCCTCGAATAATAGCCATAACAAAAAAAAAACAAGACCAACCGCAGAAGGACTTGAAGAAAAGAATGCCATCCTAGAATGATAATTCTCAAAAGATCCTCGGATCTAACATGAAACCATCCTCGAATGGAGACGCAAAGGTATACCAGCCTCGACTGATAACCAAACACAAAGATGACCTCAGACAGAATTTGAAAACGAGACAAACTGTCCTCGATCAATAAGCTCAAAAACTGGACTACCATCCTCGTATAATAGCCAAAACAACAAGACCAACCTCAGAAGGACTTGAAGAAAAGAATGCCATCCTCGAATAACAATTCTCAAAAGATCCTCGGATCTAACACGAAACCATCCTCAAATGGAGATGCAAAGGTATACCAGCCTCGACTGATAACCAATCATAAAGCTGACCTCAGACAAACTTTGCAAGAGAGACAAACTGACCTCAATCAATAAGCTCAAAAAGTGGACTACCATCCTCGAATGATAGCCACAACAAAAACAAACAAGACCAACCGCAGAAGGACTTGAAGAAAAGAAATGCCATCCTCAAATGACAATTCAAAAGATCCTCGGATCTAACACGAAACCATCCTCGAATGGAGACGCAAAGGTATACCAGCCTCGATTGATAACCAAACACAAAGCTGACCTCAGACAGACATTGCAAGAGAGACAAACTGACCACAATCAATAAGCTCAAAAAGTGGACTATCATCCTCGAATAATAGCCACGACAAAAACAAACAAGACCAACCACAGAAGGGCTTGAAGAAAAGAAATGCCATCCTCGAATGACAATTCTCAAAAGATCCTCGGATCTAACACGAAACCATCCTCGAATGGAGACGCAAAGGTATACCATCCTCGACTGATAACTAAACACAAAGCCGACCTCAGACAAACTTTGAAAACGAGACAAACTGACCTCGATCAATAAGCTCAAAAAGTTGACTACCATCCTCGAATAATAGCCACAACAACAAGACCAACTTCAGAAGTACTTGAAGAAAAGAATGCCATCCTCGAATGACAATTCTCAAAAGATCCTCGGATCTAACACGAAACCATCCTCGAATGGAGACACAAAGGTATACCAGCCTCGACTGATAACCAAACACAAAGCTGACCTTAGACAGACTTTGCAAAAGAGACAAACTGAACTCGATCAATTAGCTCAAAAAGTGGACTACCATCCTCAAATAATAGCCACAACAAAAACAAACAAGACCAATCGCAGAAGGACTTGAAGAAAAGAATGTCATCCTCGAATGACAATTCTCAAAAGATCCTCGGATCTAACACGAAACCATCCTCGAATGGAGACGCAAAGGTATACCAGCCTTGACTGATAACCAAACACAAAGTTGACCTCAGACAGACTTTGCAAAAGAGACAAACTGACCTCGATCAATAAGCTCAAAAAGTGGACTACCATCCTCGAATAATAGCCATAACAAAAAAAAAACAAGACCAACCGCAGAAGGACTTGAAGAAAAGAATGCCATCCTAGAATGATAATTCTCAAAAGATCCTCGGATCTAACATGAAACCATCCTCGAATGGAGACGCAAAGGTATACCAGCCTCGACTGATAACCAAACACAAAGATGACCTCAGACAGAATTTGAAAACGAGACAAACTGTCCTCGATCAATAAGCTCAAAAAGTGGACTACCATCCTCGTATAATAGCCAAAACAACAAGACCAACCTCAGAAGGACTTGAAGAAAAGAATGCCATCCTCGAATGACAATTCTCAAAATATCCTCGGATCTAACACGAAACCATCCTCAAATGGAGATGCAAAGGTATACCAGCCTCGACTGATAACCAATCATAAAGCTGACCTCAGACAAACTTTGCAAGAGAGACAAACTGACCTCAATCAATAAGCTCAAAAAGTGGACTACCATCCTCGAATGATAGCCACAACAAAAACAAACAAGACCAACCGCAGAAGGACTTGAAGAAAAGAAATGCCATCCTCAAATGACAATTCAAAAGATCCTCGGATCTAACACGAAACCATCCTCGAATGGAGACGCAAAGGTATACCAGCCTCGATTGATAACCAAACACAAAGCTGACCTCAGACAAACATTGCAAGAGAGACAAACTGACCACAATCAATAAGCTCAAAAAGTGGACTATCATCCTCGAATAATAGCCACGACAAAAACAAACAAGACCAACCACAGAAGGGCTTGAAGAAAAGAAATGCCATCCTCGAATGACAATTCTCAAAAGATCCTCGGATCTAACACGAAACCATCCTCGAATGGAGACACAAAGGTATACCATCCTCGACTGATAACTAAACACAAAGCTGACCTCAGACAAACTTTGAAAACGAGACAAACTGACCTCGATCAATAAGCTCAAAATGTGGACTACCATCCTCGAATAATAGCCACAACAACAAGACCAACTTCAGAAGTACTTGAAGAAAAGAATGCCATCCTCGAATGACAATTCTCAAAAGATCCTCGGATCTAACACGAAACCATCCTCGAATGGAGACGCAAAGGTATACCAGCCTCGACTGATAACCAAACACAAAGCTGACCTTAGACAGACTTTGCAAAAGAGACAAACTGAACTCGATCAATTAGCTCAAAAAGTGGACTACCATCCTCAAATAATAGCCACAACAAAAACAAACAAGACCAATCGCAGAAGGACTTGAAGAAAAGAATGCCATCCTCGAATGACAATTCTCAAAAGATCCTCGGATCTAACACGAAACCATCCTCGAATGGAGACGCAAAGGTATACCAGCCTTGAGTGATAACCAAACACAAAGCTGACCTCAGACAGACTTTGCAAAAGAGTCAAACTGACCTCGATCAATAAGCTCAAAAAGAGGACTACCATCCTCGAATAATAGCCACAACAAAAAACAAACAAGACCAACCGCAGAAGGACTTGAAGAAAAGAATGCCATCCTCGAATGACAATTCTCAAAAGATCCTCGGATCTAACACGAAACCATCCTCGAATGGAGATGCAAAGGTATACCAGCCTTGACTGATAACCAAACACAAAGCTGACCTCAGACAGAGTTTGAAAACGAGACAAATTGTCCTCGATCAATAAGCTCAAAAAGTGGACTACCATCCTCGTATAATAGCCAAAACAACAAGACCAACCTCAGAAGGACTTGAAGAAAAGAATGCCATCCTCGAATGACAATTCTCAAAAGATCCTCGGATCTAACACGAAACCATCCTCAAATGGAGATGCAAAGGTATACCAGCCTCGACTGATAACCAATCATAAAGCTGACCTCAGACAAACTTTGCAAGAGAGACAAACTGACCTCAATCAATAAGCTCAAAAAGTGGACTACCATCCTCGAATGATAGCCACAACAAAAACAAACAAGACCAACCGCAGAAGGACTTGAAGAAAAGAAATGCCATCCTCAAATGACAATTCAAAAGATCCTCGGATCTAACACGAAACCATCCTCGAATGGAGACGCAAAGGTATACCAGCCTCGATTGATAACCAAACACAAAGCTGACCTCAGACAGACATTGCAAGAGAGACAAACTGACCACAATCAATAAGCTCAAAAAGTGGACTATCATCCTCGAATAATAGCCACGACAAAAACAAACAAGACCAACCACAGAAGGGCTTGAAGAAAAGAAATGCCATCCTCGAATGACAATTCTCAAAAGATCCTCGGATCTAACACGAAACCATCCTCGAATGGAGACACAAAGGTATACCATCCTCAACTGATAACTAAACACAAAGCTGACCTCAGACAAACTTTGAAAACGAGACAAACTGACCTCGATCAATAAGCTCAAAAAGTGGACTACCATCCTCGAATAATAGCCACAACAACAAGACCAACTTCAGAAGTACTTGAAGAAAAGAATGCCATCCTCGAATGACAATTCTCAAAAGATCCTCGGATCTAACACGAAACCATCCTCGAATGGAGACGCAAAGGTATACCAGCCTCGACTGATAACCAAACACAAAGCTGACCTTAGACAGACTTTGCAAAAGAGACAAACTGAACTCGATCAATTAGCTCAAAAAGTGGACTACCATCCTCAAATAATAGCCACAACAAAAACAAACAAGACCAATCGCAGAAGGACTTGAAGAAAAGAATGCCATCCTCGAATGACAATTCTCAAAAGATCCTCGGATCTAACACGAAACCATCCTCGAATGGAGACGCAAAGGTATACCAGCCTTGAGTGATAACCAAACACAAAGCTGACCTCAGAATGACTTTGCAAAAGAGTCAAACTGACCTCGATCAATAAGCTCAAAAAGTGGACTACCATCCTCGAATAATAGCCACAACAAAAAACAAACAAGACCAACCGCAGAAGGACTTGAAGAAAAGAATGCCATCCTCGAATGACAATTCTCAAAAGATCCTCGGATCTAACACGAAACCATCCTCGAATGGAGATGCAAAGGTATACCAGCCTTGACTGATAACCAAACACAAAGCTGACCTCAGACAGAGTTTGAAAACGAGACAAACTGTCCTCGATCAATAAGCTCAAAAAGTGGACTACCATCCTCGTATAATAGCCAAAACAACAAGACCAACCTCAGAAGGACTTGAAGAAAAGAATGCCATCCTCGAATGACAATTCTCAAAAGATCCTCGGATCTAACACGAAACCATCCTCAAATGGAGATGCAAAGGTATACCAGCCTCGACTGATAACCAATCATAAAGCTGACCTCAGACAAACTTTGCAAGAGAGACAAACTGACCTCAATCAATAAGCTCAAAAAGTGGACTACCATCCTCGAATGATAGCCACAACAAAAACAAACAAGACCAACCGCAGAAGGACTTGAAGAAAAGAAATGCCATCCTCAAATGACAATTCAAAAGATCCTCGGATCTAACACGAAACCATCCTCGAATGGAGACGCAAAGGTATACCAGCCTCGATTGATAACCAAACACAAAGCTGACCTCAGACAGACATTGCAAGAGAGACAAACTGACCACAATCAATAAGCTCAAAAAGTGGACTATCATCCTCGAATAATAGCCACGACAAAAACATACAAGACCAACCACAGAAGGGCTTGAAGAAAAGAAATGCCATCCTCGAATGACAATTCTCAAAAGATCCTCGGATCTAACACGAAACCATCCTCGAATGGAGACACAAAGGTATACCATCCTCGACTGATAACTAAACACAAAGCTGACCTCAGACAAACTTTGAAAACGAGACAAACTGACCTCGATCAATAAGCTCAAAAAGTGGACTACCATCCTCGAATAATAGCCACAACAACAAGACCAACTTCAGAAGTACTTGAAGAAAAGAATGCCATCCTCGAATGACAATTCTCAAAAGATCCTCGGATCTAACACGAAACCATCCTCGAATGGAGACGCAAAGGTATACCAGCCTCGACTGATAACCAAACACAAAGCTGACCTTAGACAGACTTTGCAAAAGAGACAAACTGAACTCGATCAATTAGCTCAAAAAGTGGACTACCATCCTCAAATAATAGCCACAACAAAAACAAACACGACCAATCGCAGAAGGACTTGAAGAAAAGAATGCCATCCTCGAATGACAATTCTCAAAAGATCCTCGGATCTAACACGAAACCATCCTCGAATGGAGACGCAAAGGTATACCAGCCTTGAGTGATAACCAAACACAAAGCTGACCTCAGACAGACTTTGCAAAAGAGTCAAACTGACCTCGATCAATAAGCTCAAAAAGTGGACTACCATCCTCGAATAATAGCCACAACAAAAAACAAACAAGACCAACCGCAGAAGGACTTGAAGAAAAGAATGCCATCCTCGAATGACAATTCTCAAAAGATCCTCGGATCTAACACGAAACCATCCTCGAATGGAGATGCAAAGGTATACCAGCCTTGACTGATAACCAAACACAAAGCTGACCTCAGACAGAGTTTGAAAACGAGACAAACTGTCCTCGATCAATAAGCTCAAAAAGTGGACTACCATCCTCGTATAATAGCCAAAACAACAAGACCAACCTCAGAAGGACTTGAAGAAAAGAATGCCATCCTCGAATGACAATTCTCAAAAGATCCTCGGATCTAACACGAAACCATCCTCAAATGGAGATGCAAAGGTATACCAGCCTCGACTGATAACCAATCATAAAGCTGACCTCAGACAAACTTTGCAAGAGAGACAAACTGACCTCAATCAATAAGCTCAAAAAGTGGACTACCATCCTCGAATGATAGCCACAACAAAAACAAACAAGACCAACCGCAGAAGGACTTGAAGAAAAGAAATGCCATCCTCAAATGACAATTCAAAAGATCCTCGGATCTAACACGAAACCATCCTCGAATGGAGACGCAAAGGTATACCAGCCTCGATTGATAACCAAACACAAAGCTGACCTCAGACAGACATTGCAAGAGAGACAAACTGACCACAATCAATAAGCTCAAAAAGTGGACTATCATCCTCGAATAATAGCCACGACAAAAACAAACAAGACCAACCACAGAAGGGCTTGAAGAAAAGAAATGCCATCCTCGAATGACAATTCTCAAAAGATCCTCGGATCTAACACGAAACCATCCTCGAATGGAGACACAAAGGTATACCATCCTCGACTGATAACTAAACACAAAGCTGACCTCAGACAAACTTTGAAAACGAGACAAACTGACCTCGATCAATAAGCTCAAAAAGTGGACTACCATCCTCGAATAATAGCCACAACAACAAGACCAACTTCAGAAGTACTTGAAGAAAATAATGCCATCCTCGAATGACAATTCTCAAAAGATCCTCGGATCTAACACGAAACCATCCTCGAATGGAGACGCAAAGGTATACCAGCCTCGACTGATAACCAAACACAAAGCTGACCTTAGACAGACTTTGCAAAAGAGACAAACTGAACTCGATCAATTAGCTCAAAAAGTGGACTACCATCCTCAAATAATAGCCACAACAAAAACAAACAAGACCAATCGCAGAAGGACTTGAAGAAAAGAATGCCATCCTCGAATGACAATTCTCAAAAGATCCTCGGATCTAACACGAAACCATCCTCGAATGGAGACGCAAAGGTATACCAGCCTTGAGTGATAACCAAACACAAAGCTGACCTCAGACAGACTTTGCAAAAGAGTCAAACTGACCTCGATCAATAAGCTCAAAAAGTGGACTACCATCCTCGAATAATAGCCACAACAAAAAACAAACAAGACCAACCGCAGAAGGACTTGAAGAAAAGAATGCCATCCTCGAATGACAATTCTCAAAAGATCCTCGGATCTAACACGAAACCATCCTCGAATGGAGATGCAAAGGTATACCAGCCTTGACTGATAACCAAACACAAAGCTGACCTCAGATAGACTTTGAAAACGAGACAAATTGACCTCGATCGATAAGCTCAAAATGTGGACTACCATCCTCGAATAATAGCCACAACAACAAGACCAACCTCAGAAGGACTTGAAGAAAAGATTGCCATCCTCGAATGACAATTCTCAAGAGATCCTCGGATCTAACACGAAACCATCCTGGAATGGAGATGCAATGATATACCAGCCTCGAATGATAACCAAACATAAAGCTGACCTCAGACAAACTTTGTAAGAGAGACAAACTGACCTCAATCAATAAGCTCAAAAAGTGGACTACCATCCTCGAATGATAGCCACAAAAAAAAAAAACAAGACCAACCGCAGAAGGACTTGAAGAAAAGAAATGCCATCCTCAAATGACAATTCAAAAGATCCTCGGATCTAACACGAAACCATCCTCGAATGGAGACGCAAAGGTATACCAGCCTCGATTGATAACCAAACACAAAGCTGACCTCAGACAGACATTGCAAGAGAGACAAACTGACCACAATCAATAAGCTCAAAAAGTGGACTATCATCCTCGAATAATAGCCACGACAAAAACAAACAAGACCAACCATAGAAGGGCTTGAAGAAAAGAAATGCCATCCTCGAATGACAATTCTCAAAAGATCCTCGGATCTAACACGAAACCATCCTCGAATGGAGACGTAAAGGTATACCAGCCTCGACTGATAACTAAACACAAAGCTGACCTCAGACAAACTTTGAAAACGAGACAAACTGACCTCGATCAATAAGCTCAAAAAGTGGACTACCATCCTCGAATAATAGCCACAACAACAAGACCAACTTTAGAAGTACTTGAAGAAAAGAATGTCATCCTCGAATGACAATTCTCAAAAGATCCTCGGATCTAACACGAAACCATCCTCGAATGGAGACGCAAAGGTATACCAGACTCGACTGATAACCAAACACAAAGCTGACCTTAGACAGACTTTGCAAAAGAGACAAACTGAACTCGATCAATTAGCTCAAAAAGTGGACTACCATCCTCAAATAATAGCCACAACAAAAACAAACAAGACCAATCGCAGAAGGACTTGAAGAAAAGAATGCCATCCTCGAATGACAATTCTCAAAAGATCCTCGGATCTAACACGAAACCATCCTCGAATGGAGACGCAAAGGTATACCAGCCTTGACTGATAACCAAACACAAAGCTGACCTCAGACAGACTTTGCAAAAGAGACAAACTAACCTCGATCAATAAGCTCAAAAAGTGGACTACCATCCTCGAATAATAGCCACAACAAAAAACAAACAAGACCAACCGCAGAAGGACTTGAAGAAAAGAATGCCATCCTCGAATGACAATTCTCAAAAGATCCTCGGATCTAACACGAAACCATCCTCGAATGGAGACGCAAAGGTATACCAGCCTTGACTGATAACCAAACACAAAGCTGACCTCAGATAGACTTTGAAAACGAGACAAATTGACCTCGATCAATAAGCTCAAAATGTGGACTACCATCCTCGAATAATAGCCACAACAACAAGACCAACCTCAGAAGGACTTGAAGAAAAGAATGCCATCCTCGAATGACAATTCTCAAGAGATCCTCGGATCTAACACGAAACCATCCTGGAATGGAGATGCAAAGATATACCAGCCTCAAATGATAACCAAACATAAAGCTGACCTCAGACAAACTTTGCAAGAGAGACAAACTGACCTCAATCAATAAGCTCAAAAAGTGGACTACCATCCTCGAATGATAGCCACAACAAAAACAAACAAGACCAACCGCAGAAGGACTTGAAGAAAAGAAATGCCATCCTCGAATGACAATTCAAAAGATCCTCGGATCTAACACGAAACCATCCTCGAATGGAGATGCAAAGGTATACCAGCCTCGATTGATAACCAAACACAAAGCTTACCTCAGACAGACTTTGCAAGAGAGACAAACTGACCTCAATCAATAAGCTCAAAAAGTGGACTATCATCCTCGAATAATAGCCACAACAAAAACAAACAAGACCAACCGCAGAAGGGCTTGAAGAAAAGAAATGCCATCCTCGAATAACAATTCTCAAAAGATCCTCGGATCTAACACGAAACCATCCTCGAATGGAGACGCAAAGGTATACCAGCCTTGACTGATAACCAAACACAAAGCTGACCTCAGACAGACTTTGCAAAAGAGACAAACTGACCTCGATCAATAAGCTCAAAAAGTGGACTACCATCCTCGAATAATAGCCACAACAAAAAACAAACAAGACCAACCGCAGAAGGACTTGAAGAAAAGAATGCCATCCTCGAATGACAATTCTCAAAAGATCCTCGGATCTAACACGAAACCATCCTCGAATGGAGACGCAAAGGTATACCAGCCTTGACTGATAACCAAACACAAAGCTGACCTCAGATAGACTTTGAAAACGAGACAAATTGACCTCGATCAATAAGCTCAAAATGTGGACTACCATCCTCGAATAATAGCCACAACAACAAGACCAACCTCAGAAGGACTTGAAGAAAAGAATGCCATCCTCGAATGACAATTCTCAAGAGATCCTCGGATCTAACACGAAACCATCCTGGAATGGAGATGCAAAGATATACCAGCCTCAAATGATAACCAAACATAAAGCTGACCTCAGACAAACTTTGCAAGAGAGACAAACTGACCTCAATCAATAAGCTCAAAAAGTGGACTACCATCCTCGAATGATAGCCACAACAAAAACAAACAAGACCAACCGCAGAAGGACTTGAAGAAAAGAAATGCCATCCTCGAATGACAATTCAAAAGATCCTCGGATCTAACACGAAACCATCCTCGAATGGAGATGCAAAGGTATACCAGCCTCGATTGATAACCAAACACAAAGCTTACCTCAGACAGACTTTGCAAGAGAGACAAACTGACCTCAATCAATAAGCTCAAAAAGTGGACTATCATCCTCGAATAATAGCCACAACAAAAACAAACAAGACCAACCGCAGAAGGGCTTGAAGAAAAGAAATGCCATCCTCGAATAACAATTCTCAAAAGATCCTCGGATCTAACACGAAACCATCCTCGAATGGAGACGCAAAGGTATACCAGCCTTAACTGATAACCAAACACAAAGCTGACCTCAGACAGACTTTGCAAAAGAGACAAACTGACCTCGATCAATAAGCTCAAAAAGTGGACTACCATCCTCGAATAATAGCCACAACAAAAAACAAACAAGACCAACCGCAGAAGGACTTGAAGAAAAGAATGCCATCCTCGAATGACAATTCTCAAAAGATCCTCGGATCTAACACGAAACCATCCTCGAATGGAGACGCAAAGGTATACCAGCCTTGACTGATAACCAAACACAAAGCTGACCTCAGATAGACTTTGAAAACGAGACAAATTGACCTCGATCAATAAGCTCAAAATGTGGACTACCATCCTCGAATAATAGCCACAACAACAAGACCAACCTCAGAAGGACTTGAAGAAAAGAATGCCATCCTCGAATGACAATTCTCAAGAGATCCTCGGATCTAACACGAAACCATCCTGGAATGGAGATGCAAAGATATACCAGCCTCAAATGATAACCAAACATAAAGCTGACCTCAGACAAACTTTGCAAGAGAGACAAACTGACCTCAATCAATAAGCTCAAAAAGTGGACTACCATCCTCGAATGATAGCCACAACAAAAACAAACAAGACCAACCGCAGAAGGACTTGAAGAAAAGAAATGCCATCCTCGAATGACAATTCAAAAGATCCTCGGATCTAACACGAAACCATCCTCGAATGGAGATGCAAAGGTATACCAGCCTCGATTGATAACCAAACACAAAGCTTACCTCAGACAGACTTTGCAAGAGAGACAAACTGACCTCAATCAATAAGCTCAAAAAGTGGACTATCATCCTCGAATAATAGCCACAACAAAAACAAACAAGACCAACCGCAGAAGGGCTTGAAGAAAAGAAATGCCATCCTCGAATAACAATTCTCAAAAGATCCTCGGATCTAACACGAAACCATCCTCGAATGGAGACGCAAAGGTATACCAGCCTTGACTGATAACCAAACACAAAGCTGACCTCAGACAGACTTTGCAAAAGAGACAAACTGACCTCGATCAATAAGCTCAAAAAGTGGACTACCATCCTCGAATAATAGCCACAACAAAAAACAAACAAGACCAACCGCAGAAGGACTTGAAGAAAAGAATGCCATCCTCGAATGACAATTCTCAAAAGATCCTCGGATCTAACACGAAACCATCCTCGAATGGAGACGCAAAGGTATACCAGCCTTGACTGATAACCAAACACAAAGCTGACCTCAGATAGACTTTGAAAACGAGACAAATTGACCTCGATCAATAAGCTCAAAATGTGGACTACCATCCTCGAATAATAGCCACAACAACAAGACCAACCTCAGAAGGACTTGAAGAAAAGAATGCCATCCTCGAATGACAATTCTCAAGAGATCCTCGGATCTAACACGAAACCATCCTGGAATGGAGATGCAAAGATATACCAGCCTCAAATGATAACCAAACATAAAGCTGACCTCAGACAAACTTTGCAAGAGAGACAAACTGACCTCAATCAATAAGCTCAAAAAGTGGACTACCATCCTCGAATGATAGCCACAACAAAAACAAACAAGACCAACCGCAGAAGGACTTGAAGAAAAGAAATGCCATCCTCGAATGACAATTCAAAAGATCCTCGGATCTAACACGAAACCATCCTCGAATGGAGATGCAAAGGTATACCAGCCTCGATTGATAACCAAACACAAAGCTTACCTCAGACAGACTTTGCAAGAGAGACAAACTGACCTCAATCAATAAGCTCAAAAAGTGGACTATCATCCTCGAATAATAGCCACAACAAAAACAAACAAGACCAACCGCAGAAGGGCTTGAAGAAAAGAAATGCCATCCTCGAATAACAATTCTCAAAAGATCCTCGGATCTAACACGAAACCATCCTCGAATGGAGACGCAAAGGTATACCAGCCTTAACTGATAACCAAACACAAAGCTGACCTCAGACAGACTTTGCAAAAGAGACAAACTGACCTCGATCAATAAGCTCAAAAAGTGGACTACCATCCTCGAATAATAGCCACAACAAAAAACAAACAAGACCAACCGCAGAAGGACTTGAAGAAAAGAATGCCATCCTGGAATGACAATTCTCAAAAGATCCTCGGATCTAACATGAAACCATCCTCGAATGGAGACGCAAAGGTATACCAGCCTTGACTGATAACCAAACACAAAGCTGACCTCAGATAGACTTTGAAAACGAGACAAATTGACCTCGATCAATAAGCTCAAAATGTGGACTACCATCCTCGAATAATAGCCACAACAACAAGACCAACCTCAGAAGGACTTGAAGAAAAGAATGCCATCCTCGAATGACAATTCTCAAGAGATCCTCGGATCTAACACGAAACCATCCTGGAATGGAGATGCAAAGATATACCAGCCTCAAATGATAACCAAACATAAAGCTGACCTCAGACAAACTTTGCAAGAGAGACAAACTGACCTCAATCAATAAGCTCAAAAAGTGGACTACCATCCTCGAATGATAGCCACAACAAAAACAAACAAGACCAACCGCAGAAGGACTTGAAGAAAAGAAATGCCATCCTCGAATGACAATTCAAAAGATCCTCGGATCTAACACGAAACCATCCTCGAATGGAGATGCAAAGGTATACCAGCCTCGATTGATAACCAAACACAAAGCTTACCTCAGACAGACTTTGCAAGAGAGACAAACTGACCTCAATCAATAAGCTCAAAAAGTGGACTATCATCCTCGAATAATAGCCACAACAAAAACAAAAAAGACCAACCGCAGAAGGGCTTGAAGAAAAGAAATGCCATCCTCGAATAACAATTCTCAAAAGATCCTCGGATCTAACACGAAACCATCCTCGAATGGAGACGCAAAGGTATACCAGCCTTGACTGATAACCAAACACAAAGCTGACCTCAGACAGACTTTGCAAAAGAGACAAACTGACCTCGATCAATAAGCTCAAAAAGTGGACTACCATCCTCGAATAATAGCCACAACAAAAAACAAACAAGACCAACCGCAGAAGGACTTGAAGAAAAGAATGCCATCCTGGAATGACAATTCTCAAAAGATCCTCGGATCTAACACGAAACCATCCTCGAATGGAGACGCAAAGGTATACCAGCCTTGACTGATAACCAAACACAAAGCTGACCTCAGATAGACTTTGAAAACGAGACAAATTGACCTCGATCAATAAGCTCAAAATGTGGACTACCATCCTCGAATAATAGCCACAACAACAAGACCAACCTCAGAAGGACTTGAAGAAAAGAATGCCATCCTCGAATGACAATTCTCAAAAGATCCTCGGATCTAACACGAAACCATCCTCGAATGGAGACGCAAAGGTATACCAGCCTTGACTGATAACCAAACACAAAGCTGACCTCAGATAGACTTTGAAAACGAGACAAATTGACCTCGATCAATAAGCTCAAAATGTGGACTACCATCCTCGAATAATAGCCACAACAACAAGACCAACCTCAGAAGGACTTGAAGAAAAGAATGCCATCCTCGAATGACAATTCTCAAGAGATCCTCGGATCTAACACGAAACCATCCTGGAATGGAGATGCAAAGATATACCAGCCTCAAATGATAACCAAACATAAAGCTGACCTCAGACAAACTTTGCAAGAGAGACAAACTGACCTCAATCAATAAGCTCAAAAAGTGGACTACCATCCTCGAATGATAGCCACAACAAAAACAAACAAGACCAACCGCAGAAGGACTTGAAGAAAAGAAATGCCATCCTCGAATGACAATTCAAAAGATCCTCGGATCTAACACGAAACCATCCTCGAATGGAGATGCAAAGGTATACCAGCCTCGATTGATAACCAAACACAAAGCTTACCTCAGACAGACTTTGCAAGAGAGACAAACTGACCTCAATCAATAAGCTCAAAAAGTGGACTATCATCCTCGAATAATAGCCACAACAAAAACAAACAAGACCAACCGCAGAAGGGCTTGAAGAAAAGAAATGCCATCCTCGAATAACAATTCTCAAAAGATCCTCGGATCTAACACGAAACCATCCTCGAATGGAGACGCAAAGGTATACCAGCCTTAACTGATAACCAAACACAAAGCTGACCTCAGACAGACTTTGCAAAAGAGACAAACTGACCTCGATCAATAAGCTCAAAAAGTGGACTACCATCCTCGAATAATAGCCACAACAAAAAACAAACAAGACCAACCGCAGAAGGACTTGAAGAAAAGAATGCCATCCTGGAATGACAATTCTCAAAAGATCCTCGGATCTAACATGAAACCATCCTCGAATGGAGACGCAAAGGTATACCAGCCTTGACTGATAACCAAACACAAAGCTGACCTCAGATAGACTTTGAAAACGAGACAAATTGACCTCGATCAATAAGCTCAAAATGTGGACTACCATCCTCGAATAATAGCCACAACAACAAGACCAACCTCAGAAGGACTTGAAGAAAAGAAATGCCATCCTCGAATGACAATTCAAAAGATCCTCGGATCTAACACGAAACCATCCTCGAATGGAGATGCAAAGGTATACCAGCCTCGATTGATAACCAAACACAAAGCTTACCTCAGACAGACTTTGCAAGAGAGACAAACTGACCTCAATCAATAAGCTCAAAAAGTGGACTATCATCCTCGAATAATAGCCACAACAAAAACAAACAAGACCAACCGCAGAAGGGCTTGAAGAAAAGAAATGCCATCCTCGAATAACAATTCTCAAAAGATCCTCGGATCTAACACGAAACCATCCTCGAATGGAGACGCAAAGGTATACCAGCCTTGACTGATAACCAAACACAAAGCTGACCTCAGACAGACTTTGCAAAAGAGACAAACTGACCTCGATCAATAAGCTCAAAAAGTGGACTACCATCCTCGAATAATAGCCACAACAAAAAACAAACAAGACCAACCGCAGAAGGACTTGAAGAAAAGAATGCCATCCTGGAATGACAATTCTCAAAAGATCCTCGGATCTAACACAAAACCATCCTCGAATGGAGACGCAAAGGTATACCAGCCTTGACTGATAACCAAACACAAAGCTGACCTCAGATAGACTTTGAAAACGAGACAAATTGACCTCGATCAATAAGCTCAAAATGTGGACTACCATCCTCGAATAATAGCCACAACAACAAGACCAACCTCAGAAGGACTTGAAGAAAAGAATGCCATCCTCGAATGACAATTCTCAAGAGATCCTCGGATCTAACACGAAACCATCCTGGAATGGAGATGCAAAGATATACCAGCCTCAAATGATAACCAAACATAAAGCTGACCTCAGACAAACTTTGCAAGAGAGACAAACTGACCTCAATCAATAAGCTCAAAAAGTGGACTACCATCCTCGAATGATAGCCACAACAAAAACAAACAAGACCAACCGCAGAAGGACTTGAAGAAAAGAAATGCCATCCTCGAATGACAATTCAAAAGATCCTCGGATCTAACACGAAACCATCCTCGAATGGAGATGCAAAGGTATACCAGCCTCGATTGATAACCAAACACAAAGCTTACCTCAGACAGACTTTGCAAGAGAGACAAACTGACCTCGATCAATAAGCTCAAAAAGTGGACTACCATCCTCGAATAATAGCCACAACAAAAAACAAACAAGACCAACCGCAGAAGGACTTGAAGAAAAGAATGCCATCCTGGAATGACAATTCTCAAAAGATCCTCGGATCTAACACGAAACCATCCTCGAATGGAGACGCAAAGGTATACCAGCCTTGACTGATAACCAAACACAAAGCTGACCTCAGATAGACTTTGAAAACGAGACAAATTGACCTCGATCAATAAGCTCAAAATGTGGACTACCATCCTCGAATAATAGCCACAACAACAAGACCAACCTCAGAAGGACTTGAAGAAAAGAATGCCATCCTCGAATGACAATTCTCAAGAGATCCTCGGATCTAACACGAAACCATCCTGGAATGGAGATGCAAAGATATACCAGCCTCAAATGATAACCAAACATAAAGCTGACCTCAGACAAACTTTGCAAGAGAGACAAACTGACCTCAATCAATAAGCTCAAAAAGTGGACTACCATCCTCGAATGATAGCCACAACAAAAACAAACAAGACCAACCGCAGAAGGACTTGAAGAAAAGAAATGCCATCCTCGAATGACAATTCAAAAGATCCTCGGATCTAACACGAAACCATCCTCGAATGGAGATGCAAAGGTATACCAGCCTCGATTGATAACCAAACACAAAGCTTACCTCAGACAGACTTTGCAAGAGAGACAAACTGACCTCAATCAATAAGCTCAAAAAGTGGACTATCATCCTCGAATAATAGCCACAACAAAAACAAACAAGACCAACCGCAGAAGGGCTTGAAGAAAAGAAATGCCATCCTCGAATAACAATTCTCAAAAGATCCTCGGATCTAACACGAAACCATCCTCGAATGGAGACGCAAAGGTATACCAGCCTTGACTGATAACCAAACACAAAGCTGACCTCAGACAGACTTTGCAAAAGAGACAAACTGACCTCGATCAATAAGCTCAAAAAGTGGACTACCATCCTCGAATAATAGCCACAACAAAAAACAAACAAGACCAACCGCAGAAGGACTTGAAGAAAAGAATGCCATCCTCGAATGACAATTCTCAAAAGATCCTCGTATCTAACACGAAACCATCCTCGAATGGAGACGCAAAGGTATACCAGCCTTGACTGATAACCAAACACAAAGCTGACCTCAGATAGACTTTGAAAACGAGACAAATTGACCATGATCAATAAGCTCAAAATGTGGACTACCATCCTCGAATAATAGCCACAACAACAAGACCAACCTCAGAAGGACATGAAGAAAAGAATGCCATCCTCGAATGACAATTCTTAAGAGATCCTCAGATCTAACACGAAACCATCCTGGAATGGAGATGTAAAGATATACCAGCCTCGACTGATAACCAAACATAAAGCTGACCTCAGACAAACTTTGCAAGAGAGACAAACTGACCTCAATCAATAAGCTCAAAAAGTGGACTACCATCCTCGAATGATAGCCACAACAAAAACAAACAAGACAAACCGCAGAAGGACTTGAAGAAAAGAAATGCCATCCTCGAATGACAATTCAAAAGATCCTCGGATCTAACACGAAACCATCCTCGAATGGAGATGCAAAGGTATACCAGCCTCGATTGATAACCAAACACAAAGCTTACCTCAGACAGACTTTGCAAGAGAGACAAACTGACCTCAATCAATAAGCTCAAAAAGTGGACTATCATCCTCGAATAATAGCCACAACAAAAACAAACAAGACCAACCGCAGAAGGGCTTGAAGAAAAGAAATGCCATCCTCGAATGACAATTCAAAAGATCCTCGGATCTAACACGAAACCATACTCGAATGGAGACGCAAAGGTATACCAACCTCGACTGATAACCAAACACAAAGCTGACCTCAGACAGACTTTGAAAACGAGACAAACTGACCTCGATCAATAAGCTCAAAAAGTGGACTACCATCCTCGAATAATAGCCACAACAACAAGACACAACCTCAGAAGTACTTGAAGAAAAGAATGCCATCCTCGAATGACAATTCTCAAAAGATCCTCGGATCTAACACGAAACCATCCTCGAATGGAGTCACAAAGGTATACCAGCCTCGACTGATAACCAAACACAAAGCTGACCTCAGACAGACTTTTCAAAAGAGACAAACTGAACTCGATCAATAAGCTCAAAAAGTGGACTACGATCCTCGAATAATAGCCACAACAAAAACAAACAAGACCAACCGCAGAAGGACTTGAAGAAAAGAATGCCATCCTCGAATGACAATTCTCAAAAGATCCTCGGATCTAACACGAAACCATCCTCGAATGGATACGCAAAGGTATACCAGCCTCGACTGATAACCAAACACAAAGCTGACCTCAGACAGACTTTGCAAAAGAGACAAACTGACCACTATCAATAAGCTCAAAAAGTGGACTACCATCCTCGAATAATAGCCACAAAAAAAAAAAAACAAGACCAGCCGCAGAAGGACTTGAAGAAAAGAATGCCATCCTGGAATGACAATTCTCAAAAGATCCTCGGATCTAACACGAAACCATCCTCAAATGGAGATGCAAAGGTATACCAGCCTCGACTGATAACCAAACACAAAGCTGACCTCAGACAGACTTTGAAAACGAGACAAACTGACCTCGATCAATAAGCTCAAAAAGTGGACTACCATCCTCGAATAATAGCCACAACAACAAGACCAACCTCAGAAGGACTTGAAGAAAAGAATGCCATCCTCGAATGACAATTCTCAAAAGATCCTCGGATCTAACACGAAACCATCCTCGAATGGAGATGCAAAGGTATACTAGCCTCGACTCATAACCAAACATAAAGCTGACCTCAGACAAACTTTGCAAGAGAGACAAACTGACCTCGATCAATAAGCTCAAAAAGTGGACTACCATCCTCGAATGATAGCCACAACAAAAACAAACAAGACCAACCGCATAAGGACTTGAAGAAAAGAAATGCCATCTTCGAATGAAAATTCAAAAGATCCTCGGATCTAACACGAAACCATCCTCGAATGGAGACGCAAAGGTATACCAGCCTCGATTGATAACCAAACACAAAGCTGCCCTCAGACAGACATTGCAAGAGAGACAAACTGACCTCGATCAATAAGCTCAAAAAGTGGACTACCATCCTCGAATGATAGCCACAACAAAAACAAACAAGACCAACCGCAGAAGGGCTTGAAGAAAAGAAATGCCATCCTCAAATGACAATTCTCAAAAGATCCTCGGAGCTAACACGAAACCATCCTCGAATGGAGATGCAAAGGAATACCAGCCTCGACTGATAACTAAACACAAAGCTGACCTCAGACAAACTTTGAAAACGAGACAAACTGACCTCGATCAATAAGCTCAAAAAGTGGACTACCATCCTCGAATAATAGCCACAAAAACAAGACCAACTTCAGAAGTACTTGAAGAAAAGAATGCCATCCTCGAATGACAATTCTCAAAAGATCCTCGGATCTAACACGAAACCATCCTCGAATGGATACGCAAAGGTATACCAGCCTCGACTGATAACCAAACACAAAGCTGACCTTAGACAGACTTTGCAAAAGAGACAAACTGAACTCGATCAATTAGCTCAAAAAGTGGACTACCATCCTCAAATAATAGCAGCAACAAAAACAAACAAGACCAATCGCAGAAGGACTTGAAGAAAAGAATGCCATCCTCGAATGACAATGTTCAAAAGATCCTCGGATCTAACACAAAACCATCCTCGAATGGAGACGCAAAGGTATACCAGCCTTGACTGATAACCAAACACAAAGCTGACCTCAGACAGACTTTGCAAAAGAGACAAACTGACCTCGATCAATAAGCTCAAAAAGTGGACTACCATCCTCGAATAATAGCCACAACAAAAAAGAAACAAGACCAACCTCAGAAGGACTTGAAGAAAAGAATGCCATCCTCGAAAGACAATTCTCAAAAGATCCTCGGATCTAACACGAAACCATCCTCGAATGGAGACGCAAAGGTATACCAGCCTTGACTGATAACCAAACACAAAGCTTACCTCAGATAGACTTTGAAAACGAGACAAACTGACCTCAATCAATGAGCTCAAAAAGTGGACTACCATCCTCGTATAATAGCCACAACAACAAGACCAACCTCAGAAGGACTTGAAGAAAAGAATGCCATCCTCGAATGACAATTCTCAAAAGATCCTCGGATCTAACACGAAACCATCCTCGAATGGAGATGCAAAGGTATACTAGCCTCAACTCATAACCAAACATAAAGCTGACCTCAGACAAACTTTGCAAGAGAGACAAACTGACCTCGATCAATAAGCTCAAAAAGTGGACTACCATCCTCGAATGATAGCCACAACAAAAACAAACAAGACCAACCGCATAAGGACTTGAAGAAAAGAAATGCCATCTTCGAATGAAAATTCAAAAGATCCTCGGATCTAACACGAAACCATCCTCGAATGGAGACGCAAAGGTATACCAGCCTCGATTGATAACCAAACACAAAGCTGCCCTCAGACAGACATTGCAAGAGAGACAAACTGACCTCGATCAATAAGCTCAAAAAGTGGACTACCATCCTCGAATGATAGCCACGACAAAAACAAACAAGACCAACCGCAGAAGGGCTTGAAGAAAAGAAATGCCATCCTCAAATGACAATTCTCAAAAGATCCTCGGAGCTAACACGAAACCATCCTCGAATGGAGATGCAAAGGAATACCAGCCTCGACTGATAACTAAACACAAAGCTGACCTCAGACAAACTTTGAAAACGAGACAAACTGACCTCGATCAATAAGCTCAAAAAGTGGACTACCATCCTCGAATAATAGCCACAAAAACAAGACCAACTTCAGAAGTACTTGAAGAAAAGAATGCCATCCTCGAATGACAATTCTCAAAAGATCCTCGGATCTAACACGAAACCATCCTCGAATGGATACGCAAAGGTATACCAGCCTCGACTGATAACCAAACACAAAGCTGACCTTAGACAGACTTTGCAAAAGAGACAAACTGAACTCGATCAATTAGCTCAAAAAGTGGACTACCATCCTCAAATAATAGCAGCAACAAAAACAAACAAGACCAATCGCAGAAGGACTTGAAGAAAAGAATGCCATCCTCGAATGACAATGTTCAAAAGATCCTCGGATCTAACACAAAACCATCCTCGAATGGAGACGCAAAGGTATACCAGCCTTGACTGATAACCAAACACAAAGCTGACCTCAGACAGACTTTGCAAAAGAGACAAACTGACCTCGATCAATAAGCTCAAAAAGTGGACTACCATCCTCGAATAATAGCCACAACAAAAAAGAAACAAGACCAACCTCAGAAGGACTTGAAGAAAAGAATGCCATCCTCGAAAGACAATTCTCAAAAGATCCTCGGATCTAACACGAAACCATCCTCGAATGGAGACGCAAAGGTATACCAGCCTTGACTGATAACCAAACACAAAGCTTACCTCAGATAGACTTTGAAAACGAGACAAACT
Organism: Lathyrus aphaca; assembly: GCA_963966055.1. NCBI lineage: Eukaryota > Viridiplantae > Streptophyta > Magnoliopsida > Fabales > Fabaceae > Lathyrus > Lathyrus aphaca. Next base: position 231,108,520 of record OZ014522.1, read on the forward strand.
GACCTCAATCAATGAGCTCAAAAAGTGGACTACCATCCTCGTATAATAGCCACAACAACAAGACCAACCTCAGAAGGACTTGAAGAAAAGAATGCCATCCTCGAATGACAATTCTCAAAAGATCCTCGGATCTAACACGAAACCATCCTCGAATGGAGATGCAAAGGTATACTAGCCTCAACTCATAACCAAACATAAAGCTGACCTCAGACAAACTTTGCAAGAGAGACAAACTGACCTCGATCAATAAGCTCAAAAAGTGGACTACCATCCTCGAATGATAGCCACAACAAAAACAAACAAGACCAACCGCAGAAGGACTTGAAGAAAAGAAATGCCATCTTCGAATGACAATTCAAAAGATCCTCGGATCTAACACGAAACCATCCTCGAATGGAGACGCAAAGGTATACCAGCCTCGATTGATAACCAAACACAAAGCTGCCTCAGACAGACATTGCAAGAGAGACAAACTGACCTCGATCAATAAGCTCAAAAAGTGGACTATCATCCTGAATAATAGCCACGACAAAAACAAACAAGACCAACCGCAGAAGGGCTTGAAGAAAAGAAATGCCATCCTCGAATGACAAATCTCAAAAGATCCTCGGAGCTAACACGAAACCATCCTCGAATGGAGATGCAAAGGAATACCAGCCTCGACTGATAACTAAACACAAAGCTGACCTCAGACAAACTTTGAAAACGAGACAAACTGACCTCGATCAATAAGCTCAAAAAGTGGACTACCATCCTCGAATAATAGCCACAACAACAAGACCAACTTCAGAAGTACTTGAAGAAAAGAATGCCATCCTCGAATGACAATTCTCAAAAGATCCTCGGATCTAACACGAAACCATCCTCGAATGGAGACGCAAAGGTATACCAGCCTCGACTGATAACCAAACACAAAGCTGACCTTAGACAGACTTTGAAAAAGAGACAAACTGAACTCGATCAATTAGCTCAAAAAGTGGACTACCATCCTCAAATAATAGCCACAACAAAAACAAACAAGACCAATCGCAGAAGGACTTGAAGAAAAGAATGCCATCCTCGAATGACAATTTTCAAAAGATCCTCGGATCTAACACAAAACCATCCTCGAATGGAGACGCAAAGGTATACCAGCCTTGACTGATAACCAAACACAAAGCTGACCTCAGACAGACTTTGCAAAAGAGACAAACTGACCTCGATCAATAAGCTCAAAAAGTGGACTACCATCCTCGAATAATAGCCACAACAAAAAACAAACAAGACCAACCGCAGAAGGACTTGAAGAAAAGAATGCCATCCTCGAAAGACAATTCTCAAAAGATCCTCGGATCTAACACGAAACCATCCTCGAATGGAGACGCAAAGGTATACCAGCCTTGACTGATAACCAAACACAAAGCTTACCTCAGATAGACTTTGAAAACGAGACAAACTGACCTCGATCAATGAGCTCAAAAAGTGGACTACCATCCTCGTATAATAGCCACAACAACAAGACCAACCTCAGAAGGACTTGAAGAAAAGAATGCCATCCTCGAATGACAATTCTCAAAAGATCCTCGGATCTAACACGAAACCATCCTCGAATGGAGATGCAAAGGTATACTAGCCTCGACTCATAACCAAACATAAAGCTGACCTCAGAAAAACTTTGCAAGAGAGACAAACTGACCTCAATCAATAAGCTCAAAAAGTGGACTACCATCCTCGAATGATAGCCACAACAAAAACAAACAAGACCAACCGCAGAAGGACTTGAAGAAAAGAAATGCCATCCTCGAATGACAATTCAAAAGATCCTCAGATCTAACACGAAACCATCCTCGAATGGAGACGCAAAGGTATACTAGCCTCGATTGATAACCAAACACAAAGCTGACCTCAGACAGACATTGCAAGAGAGACAAACTGACCTCAATCAATAAGCTCAAAAAGTGGACTTTCATCCTCGAATAATAGCCACGACAAAAACAAACAAGACCAACCGCAGAAGGGCTTGAAGAAAAGAAATGCCATCCTCGAATGACAATTCTCAAAAGATCCTCGGATCTAACACGAAACCATCCTCGAATGGAGATGCAAAGGAATACCAGCCTCGACTGATAACTAAACACAAAGCTGACCTCAGACAAACTTTGAAAACGAGACAAACTGACCTCGATCAATAAGCTCAAAAAGTGGACTACCATCCTCGAATAATAGCCACAACAACAAGACCAACTTCAGAAGTACCTTGAAGAAAAGAATGCCATCCTCGAATGACAATTCTCAAAAGATCCTCGGATCTAACACGAAACCATCCTCGAATGGAGACGCAAAGGTATACCAGCCTCGACTGATAACCAAACACAAAGCTGACCTTAGACAGACTTTGCATAAGAGACAAACTGAACTCGATCAATTAGCTCAAAAAGTGGACTACCATCCTCAAATAATAGCCACAACAAAAACAAACAAGACCAATCGCAGAAGGAATTGAAGAAAAGAATGCCATCCTCGAATGACAATTCTCAAAAGATCCTCGGATCTAACACGAAACCATCCTCGAATGGAGACGCAAAGGTATACCAGCCTTGACTGATAACCAAACACAAAGCTGACCTCAGACAGACTTTGCAAAAGAGACAAACTGACCTCGATCAATAAGCTCAAAAAGTGGACTACCATCCTAGAATAATAGCCACAACAAAAAACAAACAAGACCAACCGCAGAAGGACTTGAAGAAAAGAATGCCATCCTCGAAAGACAATTCTCAAAAGATCCTCGGATCTAACACGAAACCATCCTCGAATGGAGACGCAAAGGTATACCAGCCTTGACTGATAACCAAACACAAAGCTGACCTCAGATAGACTTTGAAAACGAGACAAATTGACCTCGATCAATAAGCTCAAAATGTGGACTACCATCCTCGAATAATAGCCACAACAACAAGACCAACCTCAGAAGGACTTGAAGAAAAGAATGCCATCCTCGAATGATAATTCTCAAGAGATCCTCGGATCTAACACGAAACCATCCTGGAATGGAGATGCAAAGATATACCAGCCTCGACTGATAACCAAACATAAAGCTGACCTCAGACAAACATTGCAAGAGAGACAAACTGACCTCAATCAATAAGCTCAAAAAGTGGACTACCATCCTCGAATGATAGCCACGACAAAAACAAACAAGACCAACCGCAGAAGGGCTTGAAGAAAAGAAATGCCATCCTCGAATGACAATTCTCAAAAGATCCTCGGATCTAACACGAAACCATCCTCGAATGGAGATGCAAAGGAATACCAGCCTCGACTGATAACTAAACACAAAGCTGACCTCAGACAAACTTTGAAAACGAGACAAACTGACCTCGATCAATAAGCTCAAAAAGTGGACTACCATCCTCGAATAATAGCCACAACAACAAGACCAACTTCAGAAGTACCATGAAGAAAAGAATGCCATCCTCGAATGACAATTCTCAAAAGATCCTCGGATCTAACACGAAACCATCCTCGAATTGAGACGCAAAGGTATACCAGCCTCGACTGATAACCAAACACAAAGCTGACCTTAGACAGACTTTGCAAAAGAGACAAACTGAACTCGATCAATTAGCTCAAAAAGTGGACTACCATCCTCAAATAATAGCCACAACAAAAACAAACAAGACCAATCGCAGAAGGAATTGAAGAAAAGAATGCCATCCTCGAATGACAATTCTCAAAAGATCCTCGGATCTAACACGAAACCATCCTCGAATGGAGACGCAAAGGTATACCAGCCTTGACTGATAACCAAACACAAAGCTGACCTCAGACAGACTTTGCAAAAGAGACAAACTGACCTCGATCAATAAGCTCAAAAAGTGGACTACCATCCTAGAATAATAGCCACAACAAAAAACAAACAAGACCAACCGCAGAAGGACTTGAAGAAAAGAATGCCATCCTCGAAAGACAATTCTCAAAAGATCCTCGGATCTAACACGAAACCATCCTCGAATGGAGACGCAAAGGTATACCAGCCTTGACTGATAACCAAACACAAAGCTGACCTCAGATAGACTTTGAAAACGAGACAAATTGACCTCGATCAATAAGCTCAAAATGTGGACTACCATCCTCGAATAATAGCCACAACAACAAGACCAACCTCAGAAGGACTTGAAGAAAAGAATGCCATCCTCGAATGATAATTCTCAAGAGATCCTCGGATCTAACACGAAACCATCCTGGAATGGAGATGCAAAGATATACCAGCCTCGACTGATAACCAAACATAAAGCTGACCTCAGACAAACATTGCAAGAGAGACAAACTGACCTCAATCAATAAGCTCAAAAAGTGGACTACCATCCTCGAATGATAGCCACGACAAAAACAAACAAGACCAACCGCAGAAGGGCTTGAAGAAAAGAAATGCCATCCTCGAATGACAATTCTCAAAAGATCCTCGGATCTAACACGAAACCTTCCTCGAATGGAGATGCAAAGGAATACCAGCCTCGACTGATAACTAAACACAAAGCTGACCTCAGACAAACTTTGAAAACGAGACAAACTGACCTCGATCAATAAGCTCAAAAAGTGGACTACCATCCTCGAATAATAGCCACAACAACAAGACCAACTTCAGAAGTACCATGAAGAAAAGAATGCCATCCTCGAATGACAATTCTCAAAAGATCCTCGGATCTAACACGAAACCATCCTCGAATTGAGACGCAAAGGTATACCAGCCTCGACTGATAACCAAACACAAAGCTGACCTTAGACAGACTTTGCAAAAGAGACAAACTGAACTCGATCAATTAGCTCAAAAAGTGGACTACCATCCTCAAATAATAGCCACAACAAAAACAAACAAGACCAATCGCAGAAGGAATTGAAGAAAAGAATGCCATCCTCGAATGACAATTCTCAAAAGATCCTCGGATCTAACACGAAACCATCCTCGAATGGAGACGCAAAGGTATACCAGCCTTGACTGATAACCAAACACAAAGCTGACCTCAGACAGACTTTGCAAAAGAGACAAACTGACCTCGATCAATAAGCTCAAAAAGTGGACTACCATCCTAGAATAATAGCCACAACAAAAAACAAACAAGACCAACCGCAGAAGGACTTGAAGAAAAGAATGCCATCCTCGAAAGACAATTCTCAAAAGATCCTCGGATCTAACACGAAACCATCCTCGAATGGAGACGCAAAGGTATACCAGCCTTGACTGATAACCAAACACAAAGCTGACCTCAGATAGACTTTGAAAACGAGAAAAATTGACCTCGATCAATAAGCTCAAAATGTGGACTACCATCCTCGAATAATAGCCACAACAACAAGACCAACCTCAGAAGGACTTGAAGAAAAGAATGCCATCCTCGAATGATAATTCTCAAGAGATCCTCGGCTCTAACACGAAACCATCCTGGAATGGAGATGCAAAGATATACCAGCCTCGACTGATAACCAAACATAAAGCTGACCTCAGACAAACTTTGCAAGAGAGACAAACTGACCTCAATCAATAATCTCAAAAAGTGGACTACCATCCTCGAATGATAGCCACAACAAAAACAAACAAGACCAACCGCAGAAGGACTTGAAGAAAAGAAATGCCATCCTCGAATGACAATTCAAAAGATCCTCGGATTTAACACAAAACCATCCTCGAATGGAGATGCAAAGGTATACCAGCCTCGATTGATTACCAAACACAAAGCTTACCTCAGACAGACTTTGCAAGAGAGACAAACTGACCTCAATCAATAAGCTCAAAAAGTGGACGATCATCCTCGAATAATAGCCACAACAAAAACAAACAAGACCAACCGCAGAAGGGCTTGAAGAAAAGAAATGCCATCCTCGAATGACAATTCTCAAAAGATCCTCGGATCTAACACGAAACCATCCTCGAATGGAGACGCAAAGGTATACCAGCCTTGACTGATAACCAAACACAAAGCTGACCTCAGACAGACTTTGCAAAAGAGACAAACTGACCTCGATCAATAAGCTCAAAAAGTGGACTACAATCCTCGAATAATAGCCACAACAAAAAACAAACAAGACCAACCGCAGAAGGACTTGAAGAAAAGAATGCCATCCTCGAATGACAATTCTCAAAAGATCCTCGGATCTAACACGAAACCAACCACGAATGGAGACGCAAAGGTATACCAGCCTTGACTGATAAACAAACACAAAGCTGACCTTAGATAGACTTTGAAAACGAGACAAATTTACCTCGATCAATAAGCTCAAAATGTGGACTACCATCCTCGAATAATAGCCACAACAACAAGACCAACCTCAGAAGGACTTGAAGAAAAGAATGCCATCCTCGAATGACAATTCTCAAGAGATCCTCGGATCTAACACGAAACCATCCTGGAATGGAGATGCAAAGATATACCAGCCTCGACTGATAACCAAACATAAAGCTGACCTCAGACAAACTTTGCAAGAGAGACAAACTGACCTCAATCAATAAGCTCAAAAAGTGGACTACCATCCTCGAATGATAGCCACAACAAAAACAAACAAGACCAACCGCAGAAGGACTTGAAGAAAAGAAATGCCATCCTCGAATGACAATTCAAAAGATCCTCGGATCTAACACAAAACCATCCTCGAATGGAGATGCAAAGGTATACCAGCCTCGATTGATAACCAAACACAAAGCTTACCTCAGACAGACTTTGCAAGAGAGACAAACTGACCTCAATCAATAAGCTCAAAAAGTGGACTATCATCCTCGAATAATAGCCACAACAAAAACAAACAAGACCAACCGCAGAAGGGCTTGAAGAAAAGAAATGCCATCCTCGAATGACAATTCTCAAAAGATCCTCGGATCTAACACGAAACCATCCTCGAATGGAGACGCAAAGGTATACCAGCCTTGACTGATAACCAAACACAAAGCTGACCTCAGACAGACTTTGCAAAAGAGATAAACTGACCTCGATCAATAAGCTCAAAAAGTGGACTACCATCCTCGAATAATAGCCACAACAAAAAACAAACAAGACCAACCGCAGAAGGACTTGAAGAAAAGAATGCCATCCTCGAATGACAATTCTCAAAAGATCCTCGGATCTAACACGAAACCAACCACGAATGGAGACGCAAAGGTATACCAGCCTTGACTGATAACCAAACACAAAGCTGACCTTAGATAGACTTTGAAAACGAGACAAATTGACCTCGATCAATAAGCTCAAAATGTGGACTACCATCCTCGAATAATAGCCACAACAACAAGACCAACCTCAGAAGGACTTGAAGAAAAGAATGCCATCCTCGAATGACAATTCTCAAGAGATCCTCGGATCTAACACGAAACCATCCTGGAATGGAGATGCAAAGATATACCAGCCTCGACTGATAACCAAACATAAAGCTGACCTCAGACAAACTTTGAAAGAGAGACAAACTGACCTCAATCAATAAGCTCAAAAAGTGGACTACCATCCTCGAATGATAGCCACAACAAAAACAAACAAGACCAACCGCAGAAGGACTTGAAGAAAAGAAATGCCATCCTCGAATGACAATTCAAAAGATCCTCGGATCTAACACAAAACCATCCTCGAATGGAGATGCAAAGGTATACCAGCCTCGATTGATAACCAAACACAAAGCTTACCTCAGACAGACTTTGCAAGAGAGACAAACTGACCTCAATCAATAAGCTCAAAAAGTGGACTATCATCCTCGAATAATAGCCACGACAAAAACAAACAAGACCAACCGCAAAAGGGCTTGAAGAAAAGAAATGCCATCCTCGAATGACAATTCTCAAAAGATCCTCGGATCTAACACGAAACCATCCTCGAATGGAAACGCAAAGGTATACCAGCCTCGACTGATAACCAAACACAAAGCTGACCTCAGACAGACTTTGCAAAAGAGACAAACTGACCTCGATCAATAAGCTCAAAAAGTGGACTACCATCCTCGAATAATAGCCATAACAACAAGACCAACCTCAGAAGTACCTTGAAGAAAAGAATGCCATCCTCGAATGACAATTCTCAAAAGATCCTCGGATCTAACACGAAACCATCCTCGAATGGAGACGCAAAGGTATACCAGGCTCGACTGATAACCAAACACAAAGCTGACCTTAGACAGACATTGCAAAAGAGACAAACTGAACTCGATCAATTAGCTCAAAAAGTGGACTACCATCCTCAAATAATAGCCAGAACAAAAACAAACAAGACCAATCGCAGAAGGAATTGAAGAAAAGAATGCCATCCTCGAATGACAATTCTCAAAAGATCCTCGGATCTAACACGAAACCATCCTCGAATGGAGACGCAAAGGTATACCAGCCTTGACTGATAACCAAACACAAAGCTGACCTCAGATAGACTTTGAAAACGAGAAAAATTGACCTCGATCAATAAGCTCAAAATGTGGACTACCATCCTCGAATAATAGCCACAACAACAAAACCAACCTCAGAAGGACTTGAAGAAAAGAATGCCATCCTCGAATGATAATTCTCAAGAGATCCTCGGATCTAACACGAAACCATCCTGGAATGGAGATGCAAAGATATACCAGCCCCGACTGATAACCAAACATAAAGCTGACCTCAGACAAACTTTGCAAGAGAAACAAACTGACCTCAATCAATAAGCTCAAAAAGTGGACTACCATCCTCGAATGATAGCCACAACAAAAACAAACAAGACCAACCGCAGAAGGACTTGAAGAAAAGAAATGCCATCCTCGAATGACAATTCAAAAGATCCTCGGATCTAACACAAAACCATCCTCGAATGGAGATGCAAAGGTATACCAGCCTCGATTGATAACCAAACACAAAGCTTACCTCAGACAGACTTTGCAAGAGAGACAAACTGACCTCAATCAATAAGCTCAAAAAGTGGACTATCATCCTCGAATAATAGCCACAACAAAAACAAACAAGACCAACCGCAGAAGGGCTTGAAGAAAAGAATGCCATCCTCGAATGACAATTCTCAAAAGATCCTCGGATCTAACACGAAACCATCCTCGAATGGAGACGCAAAGGTATACCAGGCTCGACTGATAACCAAACACAAAGCTGACCTTAGACAGACATTGCAAAAGAGACAAACTGAACTCGATCAATTAGCTCAAAAAGTGGACTACCATCCTCAAATAATAGCCACAACAAAAACAAACAAGACCAATCGCAGAAGGAATTGAAGAAAAGAATGCCATCCTCGAATGACAATTCTCAAAAGATCCTCGGATCTAACACGAAACCATCCTCGAATGGAGACGCAAAGGTATACCAGCCTTGACTGATAACCAAACACAAAGCTGGCCTCAGATAGACTTTGAAAACGAGAAAAATTGACCTCGATCAATAAGCTCAAAATGTGGACTACCATCCTCGAATAATAGCCACAACAACAAAACCAACCTCAGAAGGACTTGAAGAAAAGAATGCCATCCTCGAATGACAATTCTCAAGAGATCCTCGGATCTAACACGAAACCATCCTGGAATGGAGATGCAAAGATATACCAGCCCCGACTGATAACCAAACATAAAGCTGACCTCAGACAAACTTTGCAAGAGAAACAAACTGACCTCAATCAATAAGCTCAAAAAGTGGACTACCATCCTCGAATGATAGCCACAACAAAAACAAACAAGACCAACCGCAGAAGGACTTGAAGAAAAGAAATGCCATCCTCGAATGACAATTCAAAAGATCCTCGGATCTAACACAAAACCATCCTCGAATGGAGATGCAAAGGTATACCAGCCTCGATTGATAACCAAACACAAAGCTTACCTCAGATAGACTTTGCAAGAGAGACAAACTGACCTCAATCAATAAGCTCAAAAAGTGGACTATCATCCTCGAATAATAGCCACAACAAAAACAAACAAGACCAACCGCAGAAGGGCTTGAAGAAAAGAAATGCCATCCTCGAATGACAATTCTCAAAAGATCCTCGGATCTAACACGAAACCATCCTCGAATGGAGACGCAAAGGTATACCAGCCTTGACTGATAACCAAACACAAAGCTGACCTCAGACAGACTTTGCAAAAGAGACAAACTGACCTCGATCAATAAGCTCAAAAAGTGGACTACCATCCTCGAATAATAGCCACAACAAAAAACAAACAAGACCAACCGCAGAAGGACTTGAAGAAAAGAATGCCATCCTCGAATGACAATTCTCAAAAGATCCTCGGATCTAACACGAAACCAACCACGAATGGAGACGCAAAGGTATACCAGCCTTGACTGATAACCAAACACAAAGCTGACCTTATATAGACTTTGAAAACGAGACAAATTAACCTCGATCAATAAGCTCAAAATGTGGACTACCATCCTCGAATAATAGCCACAACAACAAGACCAACCGCAGAAGGACTTGAAGAAAAGAATGCCATCCTCGAATGACAATTCTCAAAAGATCCTCGGATCTAACACGAAACCAACCACGAATGGAGACGCAAAGGTATACCAGCCTTGACTGATAACCAAACACAAAGCTGACCTTAGATAGACTTTGAAAACGAGACAAATTGACCTCGATCAATAAGCTCAAAATGTGGACTACCATCCTCGAATAATAGCCACAACAACAAGACCAACCTCAGAAGGACTTGAAGAAAAGAATGCCATCCTCGAATGACAATTCTCAAGAGATCCTCGGATCTAACACGAAACCATCCTGGAATGGAGATGCAAAGATATACCAGCCTCGACTGATAACCAAACATAAAGCTGACCTCAGACAAACTTTGCAAGAGAGACAAACTGACCTCAATCAATAAGCTCAAAAAGTGGACTACCATCCTCGAATGATAGCCACAACAAAAACAAACAAGACCAACCGCAGAAGGACTTGAAGAAAAGAAATGCCATCCTCGAATGACAATTCAAAAGATCCTCGGATCTAACACAAAACCATCCTCGAATGGAGATGCAAAGGTATACCAGCCTCGATTGATAACCAAACACAAAGCTTACCTCAGACAGACTTTGCAAGAGAGACAAACTGACCTCAATCAATAAGCTCAAAAAGTGGACTATCATCCTCGAATAATAGCCACAACAAAAACAAACAAGACCAACCGCAGAAGGGCTTGAAGAAAAGAAATGCCATCCTCGAATGACAATTCTCAAAAGATCCTCGGATCTAACACGAAACCATCCTCGAATGGAGACGCAAAGGTATACCAGCCTTGACTGATAACCAAACACAAAGCTGACCTCAGACAGACTTTGCAAAAGAGACAAACTGACCTCGATCAATAAGCTCAAAAAGTGGACTACCATCCTCGAATAATAGCCACAACAAAAAACAAACAAGACCAACCGCAGAAGGACTTGAAGAAAAGAATGCCATCCTCGAATGACAATTCTCAAAAGATCCTCGGATCTAACACGAAACCAACCACGAATGGAGACGCAAAGGTATACCAGCCTTGACTGATAACCAAACACAAAGCTGACCTTATATAGACTTTGAAAACGAGACAAATTAACCTCGATCAATAAGCTCAAAATGTGGACTACCATCCTCGAATAATAGCCACAACAACAAGACCAACCGCAGAAGGACTTGAAGAAAAGAATGCCATCCTCGAATGACAATTCTCAAAAGATCCTCGGATCTAACACGAAACCAACCACGAATGGAGACGCAAAGGTATACCAGCCTTGACTGATAACCAAACACAAAGCTGACCTTAGATAGACTTTGAAAACGAGACAAATTGACCTCGATCAATAAGCTCAAAATGTGGACTACCATCCTCGAATAATAGCCACAACAACAAGACCAACCTCAGAAGGACTTGAAGAAAAGAATGCCATCCTCGAATGACAATTCTCAAGAGATCCTCGGATCTAACACGAAACCATCCTGGAATGGAGATGCAAAGATATACCAGCCTCGACTGATAACCAAACATAAAGCTGACCTCAGACAAACTTTGCAAGAGAGACAAACTGACCTCAATCAATAAGCTCAAAAAGTGGACTACCATCCTCGAATGATAGCCACAACAAAAACAAACAAGACCAACCGCAGAAGGACTTGAAGAAAAGAAATGCCATCCTCGAATGACAATTCAAAAGATCCTCGGATCTAACACAAAACCATCCTCGAATGGAGATGCAAAGGTATACCAGCCTCGATTGATAACCAAACACAAAGCTTACCTCAGACAGACTTTGCAAGAGAGATAAACTGACCTCAATCAATAAGCTCAAAAAGTGGACTATCATCCTCGAATAATAGCCACAACAAAAACAAACAAGACCAACCGCAGAAGGGCTTGAAGAAAAGAAATGCCATCCTCGAATGACAATTCTCAAAAGATCCTCGGAACTAACACGAAACCATCCTCGAATGGAGGCGCAAAGGTATACCAGCCTTGGCTGATAACCAAACACAAAGCTGACCTCAGACAGACTTTGCAAAAGAGACAAACTGACCTCGATCAATAAGCTCAAAAAGTGGACTACCATCCTCGAATAATAGCCACAACAAAAAACAAACAAGACCAACCGCAGAAGGACTTGAAGAAAAGAATGCCATCCTCGAATGACAATTCTCAAAAGATCCTCGGATCTAACACGAAACCAACCACGAATGGAGACGCAAAGGTATACCAGCCTTGACTGATAACCAAACACAAAGCTGACCTTAGATAGACTTTGAAAACGAGACAAATTGACCTCGATCAATAAGCTCAAAATGTGGACTACCATCCTCGAATAATAGCCACAACAACAAGACCAACCTCAGAAGGACTTGAAGAAAAGAATTCCATCTTCGAATGACAATTCTCAAGAGATCCTCGGATCTAACACGAAACCATCCTGGAATGGAGATGCAAAGATATACCAGCCTCGACTGATAACCAAACATAAAGCTGACCTCAGACAAACTTTGCAAGAGAGACAAACTGACCTCAATCAATAAGCTCAAAAAGTGGACTACCATCCTCGAATGATAGCCACAACAAAAACAAACAAGACCAACCGCAGAAGGACTTGAAGAAAAGAAATGCCATCCTCGAATGACAATTCAAAAGATCCTCGGATCTAACACAAAACCATCCTCGAATGGAGATGCAAAGGTATACCAGCCTCAATTGATAACCAAACACAAAGCTTACCTCAGACAGACTTTGCAAGAGAGACAAACTGACCTCAATCAATAAGCTCAAAAAGTGGACTATCATCCTCGAATAATAGCCACAACAAAAACAAACAAGACCAACCGCAGAAGGGCTTGAAGAAAAGAAATGCCATCCTCGAATGACAATTCTCAAAAGATCCTCGGATCTAACACGAAACCATCCTCGAATGGAGACGCAAAGGTATACCAGCCTTGACTGATAACCAAACACAAAGCTGACCTCAGACAGACTTTGCAAAAGAGACAAACTGACCTCGATCAATAAGCTCAAAAAGTGGACTACCATCCTCGAATCATAGCCACAACAAAAAACAAACAAGACCAACCGCAGAAGGACTTGAAGAAAAGAATGCCATCCTCGAATGACAATTCTCAAAAGATCCTCGGATCTAACACGAAACCAACCACGAATGGAGACGCAAAGGTATATAAGCCTTGACTGATAACCAAACACAAAGCTGACCTTAGATAGACTTTGAAAACGAGACAAATTGACCTCGATCAATAAGCTCAAAATGTGGACTACCATCCTCGAATAATAGCCACAACAACAAGACCAACCTCAGAAGGACTTGAAGAAAAGAATGCCATCCTCGAATGACAATTCTCAAGAGATCCTCGGATCTAACACGAAACCATCCTGGAATGGAGATGCAAAGATATACCAGCCTCGACTGATAAACAAACATAAAGCTGACCTCAGACAAACTTTGCAAGAGAGACAAACTGACCTCAATCAATAAGCTCAAAAAGTGGACTACCATCCTCGAATGATAGCCACAACAAAAACAAATAAGACCAACCGCAGAAGGACTTGAAGAAAAGAAATGCCATCCTCGAATGACAATTCAAAAGATCCTCGGATCTAACACAAAACCATCCTCGAATGGAGATGCAAAGGTATACCAGCCTCGATTGATAACCAAACACAAAGCTTACCTCAGACAGACTTTGCAAGAGAGACAAACTGACCTCAATCAATAAGCTCAAAAAGTGGACTATCATCCTCGAATAATAGCCACAACAAAAACAAACAAGACCAACCGCAGAAGGGCTTGAAGAAAAGAAATGCCATCCTCGAATGACAATTCTCAAAAGATCCTCGGATCTAACACGAAACCATCCTCGAATGGAGACGCAAAGGTATACCAGCCTTGACTGATAACCAAACACAAAGCTGACCTCAGACAGACTTTGCAAAAGAGACAAACTGACCTCGATCAATAAGCTCAAAAAGTGGACTACCATCCTCGAATAATAGCCACAACAAAAAACAAACAAGACCAACCGCAGAAGGACTTGAAGAAAAGAATGCCATCCTCGAATGACAATTCTCAAAAGATCCTCGGATCTAACACGAAACCAACCACGAATGGAGACGCAAAGGTATACCAACCTTGACTGATAACCAAACACAAAGCTGACCTTAGATAGACTTTGAAAACGAGACAAATTGACCTCGATCAATAAGCTCAAAATGTGGACTACCATCCTCGAATAATAGCCACAACAACAAGACCAACCTCAGAAGGACTTGAAGAAAAGAATGCCATCCTCGAATGACAATTCTCAAGAGATCCTCGGATCTAACACGAAACCATCCTGGAATGGAGATGCAAAGATATACCAGCCTCGACTGATAACCAAACATAAAGCTGACCTCAGACAAACTTTGCAAGAGAGACAAACTGACCTCAATCAATAAGCTCAAAAAGTGGACTACCATCCTCGAATGATAGCCACAACAAAAACAAACAAGACCAACCGCAGAAGGACTTGAAGAAAAGAAATGCCATCCTCGAATGACAATTCAAAAGATCCTCGGATCTAACACAAAACCATCCTCGAATGGAGATGCAAAGGTATACCAGCCTCGATTGATAACCAAACACAAAGCTTACCTCAGACATACTTTGCAAGAGAGACAAACTGACCTCAATCAATAAGCTCAAAAAGTGGACTATCATCCTCGAATAATAGCCACAACAAAAACAAACAAGACCAACCGCAGAAGGGCTTGAAGAAAAGAAATGCCATCCTCGAATGACAATTCTCAAAAGATCCTCGGATCTAACACGAAACAATCCTCGAATGGAGACGCAAAGGTATACCAGCCTTGACTGATAACCAAACACAAAGCTGACCTCAGACAGACTTTGCAAAAGAGACAAACTGACCTCGATCAATAAGCTCAAAAAGTGGACTACCATCCTGGAATAATAGCCACAACAAAAAACAAACAAGACCAACCGCAGAAGGACTTGAAGAAGAGAATGCCATCCTCGAATGACAATTCTCAAAAGATCCTCGGATCTAACACGAAACCAACCACGAATGGAGACGCAAAGGTATACCAGCATTGACTGATAACCAAACACAAAGCTGACCTTAGATAGACTTTGAAAACGAGACAAATTGACCTCGATCAATAAGCTCAAAATGTGGACTACCATCCTCGAATAATAGCCACAACAACAAGACCAACCTCAGAAGGACTTGAAGAAAAGAATGCCATCCTCGAATGAAAATTCTCAAAAGATCCTCGGATCTAACACGAAACCATCCTGGAATGGAGATGCAAAGATATACCAGCCTCGACTGATAACCAAACATAAAGCTGACCTCAGACAAACTTTGCAAGAGAGACAAACTGACCTCAATCAATAAGCTCAAAAAGTGGACTACCATCCTCGAATGATAGCCACAACAAAAACAAACAAGACCAACCGCAGAAGGACTTGAAGAAAAGAAATGCCATCCTCGAATGACAATTCAAAAGATCCTCGGATCTAACACAAAACCATCCTCGAATGGAGATGCAAAGGTATACCAGCCTCGATTGATAACCAAACACAAAGCTTACCTCAGACAGACTTTGCAAGAGAGACAAACTGACCTCAATCAATAAGCTCAAAAAGTGGACTATCATCCTCGAATAATAGCCACAACAAAAACAAACAAGACCAACCGCAGAAGGGCTTGAAGAAAAGAAATGCCATCCTCGAATGACAATTCTCAAAAGATCCTCGGATCTAACACGAAACCATCCTCGAATGGAGGCGCAAAGGTATACCAGCCTTGGCTGATAACCAAACACAAAGCTGACCTCAGACAGACTTTGCAAAAGAGACAAACTGACCTCGATCAATAAGCTCAAAAAGTGGACTACCATCCTCGAATAATAGCCACAACAAAAAACAAACAAGACCAACCGCAGAAGGACTTGAAGAAAAGAATGCCATCCTCGAATGACAATTCTCAAAAGATCCTCGGATCTAACACGAAACCAACCACGAATGGAGACGCAAAGGTATACCAGCCTTGACTGATGACCAAACACAAAGCTGACCTTAGATAGACTTTGATAACGAGACAAATTGACCTCGATCAATAAGCTCAAAATGTGGACTACCATCCTCGAATAATAGCCACAACAACAAGACCAACCTCAGAAGGACTTGAAGAAAAGAATGCCATCCTCGAATGACAATTCTCAAGTGATCCTCGGATCTAACACGAAACCATCCTGGAATGGAGATGCAAAGATATACCAGCCTCGACTGATAACCAAACATAAAGCTGACCTCAGACAAACTTTGCAAGAGAGACAAACTGACCTCAATCAATAAGCTCAAAAAGTGGACTACCATCCTCGAATGATAGCCACAACAAAAACAAACAAGACCAACCGCAGAAGGGCTTGAAGAAAAGAAATTCCATCCTCGAATGGCAATTCTCAAAAGATCCTCGGATCTAACACGAAACCATCCTCAAATGGAGATGCAAAGGTATACCAGCCTCGACTGATAACCAAACATAAAGCTGACCTCAGACAAACTTTGCAAGAGAGACAACTAACCTCAATCAATAAGCTCAAAAAGTGGACTACCATCCTCGAATGATAGCTACAACAAAAACAAACAAGACCAACAGCAGAAGGACTTGAAGAAAAGAAATGCCATCCTCGAATGACAATTCAAAAGATCCTCGGATCTAACACGAAACCATCCTCGAATGGAGACGCAAAGGTATACCAGCCTCGATTGATAACCAAACACAAAGCTGACCTCAGACAGACTTTGCAAGAGAGACAAACTGACCTCAATCAATAAGCTCAAAAAGTGGACTATCATCCTCGAATAATTGCCACAACAAAAACAAACAAGACCAACCGCAGAAGGGCTTGAAGAAAAGAAATTCCATCCTCGAATGGCAATTCAAAAGATCCTCGGATCTAACACGAAACCATCCTTGAATGGAGACGCAAAGGTATACCAACCTCGACTGATAACCAAACACAAAGCTGACCTCAGACAGACTTTGAAAACGAGACAAACTGACCCCGATCAATAAGCTCAAAAAGTGGAATACAGTCCTCGAATAATAGCCACAACAACAAGACCAACCTCGGAAGTAATTGAAGAAAAGAATGCCATCCTCGAATGGAAATTCTCAAAAGATCCTCGGATCTAACACGAAACCATCCTCGAATGGAGACACAAAGGTATACCAGCCTCGACTGATAACCAAACACAAAGCTGACCTCAGACAGACCTTTCAAAAGAGACAAAATGAACTCGATCAATAAGCTCAAAAAGTGGACTACCATCCTCGAATAATAGCCACAACAAAAAAAAACAAGACCAACCGCAGAAGGACTTGAAGAAAAGAATGCCATCCTCGAATGACAATTCTCAAAAGATTCTCGGATCTAACACGAAACCATCCTCGAACGGATACGCAAAGGTATACCAGCCTCGACTGATAACCAAACACAAAGCTGACCTCAGACAGACTTTGAAAATGAGACAAACTAACCTCGATCAATAAGCTCAAAAAGTGGACTACCATCCTCGAATAATAGCCACAACAACAAGTCCAACCTCAGAAGTACTTGAAGAAAAGAATGCCATCCTCGAATGACAATCCTCAAAAGATCCTCGGATCAAACACGAAACCATCCTCAAATGGAGACGCAAAGGTATACCAGCCTCGACTGATAACCAAACACAAAGCTGACCTCAGACAAACTTTGCAAAAGAGACAAACTGAACTCGATCAATTAGCTCAAAAAGTGGACTACCATCCTCAAATAATAGATACAACAAAAACAAACAAGACCAACCGCAGAAGGACTTGAAGAAAAGAATAGCATCCTCGAATGACAATTCTCAAAAGATCCTCGGATCTAACACGAAACCATCCTCGAATGGAGACGCAAAGGTATACCAGCCTTGACTGATAACCAAACACAAAGCTGACCTCAGACAGACTTTGCAAAAGAGACAAACTGACCTCGATCAATAAGCTCAAAAAGTGGACTACCATCCTCGAATAATAGCCACAACAAAAAAAAAACAAGACCAACCTCATAAGGACTTAAAGAAAAGAATGCCATCCAGGAATGACAATTCTCAAAAGATCCTCGGATCTAACATGAAACCATCCTCGAATGGAGATGCAAAGGTATACCAGCCTCGACTGATAACCAAACACAAAGCTGACCTCAGACAGAATTTGAAAATGAGACAAACTGACATCGATCCATAAGCTCAAAAAGTGGACTACCATCCTCGTATAATAGCCACAACAACAAGACCAACCTCAGAAAGACTTGAAGAAAAGAATGCCATCCTCAAATGACAATTCTCAAAAGATCCTCGGATCTAACACGAAACCATCCTCGAATGGAGATGCAAAGGTATACCAGCCTCGACTGATAACCAAACATAAAGCTGACCTCAGACAAACTTTGCAAGAGAGACAAACTGACCTCAATCAATAAGCTCAAAAAGTGGACTACCATCCTCCAATGATAGCCACAACAAAAACAAACAAGACCAACCGCAGAAGGACTTGAAGAAAAGAAATGCCATCCTCGAATGACAATTCAAAAGATCCCTGGATCTAACACGAAACCATCCTCGAATGGAGACGCAAAGGTATACCAGCCTAGATTTATAACCAAACACAAAGCTGACCTCAGACAGACTTTGCAAGAGAGACAAAATGACCTCGATCAATAAGCACAAAAAGTGGACTATCATCCTCGAATAATTGCCACAACAAAAACAAACAAGACCAACCGCAGAAGGGCTTGAAGAAAAGAAATGCCATCCTCGAATGACAATTCAAAAGATCCTCGGATCTAACACGAAACCGTCCTCGAATGGAGACGCAAAGGTATACCAACCTCGACTGATAACCAAACACAGAGCTGACCTCAGACAGACTTTGAAAACGAGACAAACTGACCTCGATCAATAAGCTCAAAAAGTGGACTACCATCCTCGAATAATAGCCACAACAACAAGACCAACCTCAGAAGTACTTGAAGAAAAGAATGCCATCCTCGAATGACAATTCTCAAAAGATCCTCGGATCTAACACGAAACCATCCTCGAATGGAGACACAAAGCTATACCAGCCTCGACTGATAACCAAACACAAAGCTGACCTCCGACAGACTTTTCAAAAGAGACAAACTGAACTCGATCAATAAGCTCAAAAAGTGGACTACCATCCTCGAATAATAGCCACAACAAAAACAAACAAGACCAACCGCAGAAGGACTTGAAGAAAAGAATGCCATCCTCGAATGACAATTCTCAAAAGATCCTCGGATCTAACACGAAACCATCCTCGAATGGATACGCAAAGGTATACCAGCCTCGACTGATAACTAAACACCAAGCTGACCTCAGACAGACTTTGCAAAAGAGACAAACTGAACTCGATCAATTAGCTCAAAAAGTGGACTACCATCCTCAAATAATAGCCACAACAAAAACAAACAAGACCAACCGCAGAAGGACTTGAAGAAAAGAATACCATCCTCGAATGACAATTCTCAAAAGATCCTCGGATCTAACACGAAACCATCCTCAAATGGAGACGCAAAGGTATACCAGCCTTGACTGATAACCAAGCACAAAGCTGACCTCAGACAGACTTTGCAAAAGAGACAAACTGACCTCGATCAATAAGCTCAAAAAGTGGACTACCATCCTCAAATAATAGCCACAACAAAAAAAAACAAGACCAACCGCAGAAGGACGGTAAGAAAAGAATGCCATCCTGGAATGACAATTCTCAAAAGATCCTCGGATCTAACATGAAACCATCCTCGAATGGAGACGCAAAGGTATACCAGCCTCGACTGATAACCAAACACAAAGCTGACCTCAGACAGAATTTGAAAACGAGAGAAACTGACCTCGATAAATAAGCTCAAAAAGTGGACTACCATCCTCGTATAATAGCCACAACAACAAGACCAACCTCAGAAGAACTTGAAGAAAAGAATGCCATCCTCGAATGACAATTCTCAAAAGATCCTCGGATCTAACACGAAACCATCCTCGAATGGAGATGCAAAGGTATACCAGCCTCGACTGATAACCAAACATAAAGCTGACCTCAGACAAACTTTGCAAGAGAGAAAAACTGACCTCAATCAATAAGCTCAAAAAGTGCACTACCATCCTCGAAATATAGCCACAACAAAAACAAACAAGACCAACCGCAGAAGGACTTGAAGAAAAGAAATGCCATCCTCGAATGACAATTCAAAAGATCCTCGGATCTAACACGAAACCATCCTCGAATGGAGACGCAAAGGTATACCAGCCTCGATTGATAACCAAACACAAAGCTGACCTCAGACAGACTTTGCAAGAGAGACAAACTGACCTCAATCAATGAGCTCAAAAAGTGGACTATCATCCTCGAATAATTGCCACAACAAAAACAAACAAGACCAACCGTAGAAGGGCTTGAAGAAAAGAAATGCCATCCTCGAATGACAATTCAAAAGATCCTCGGATCTAACACGAAACCATCCTCGAATGGAGACGCAAAGGTATACCAACCTCGACTGATAACCAAACACAAAGCTGACCTCAGACAGACTTTGAAAACGAGACAAACTGACCTCGATCAATAAGCTCAAAAAGTGGACTACCATCCTCGAATAATAGCCACAACAACAAGACCTACCTCAGAAGTACTTGAAGAAAAGAATGCCATCCTCGAATGATAATTCTCAAAAGATCCTCGGATCTAACACAAAACCATCCTCGAATGGAGACACAAAGGTATACCAGCCTTGACTTATAACCAAACACAAAGCTGACCTCAGACAGACTTTTCAAAAGAGACAAACTGAACTCGATCAATAAGCTCAAAAAGTGGACTACCATCCTCGAATAATATCCACAACAAAAACAAACAATACCAACTGCAGAAGGACTTGAAGAAAAGAATGCCATCCTCGAATGACAACTCTCAAAAGATCCTCGGATCTAACACGAAACCATCCTCGAATGGAGACGCAAAGGTGTACCAGCCTCGACTAATAGCCAAACACAAAGCTGACCTCAGACAGACTTTGAAAACGAGACAAACTGACCTCGATCAAAAAGCTTAAAAAGTGGACTACCATCCTCGAATAATAGCCACAACAACAAGACCAACCTCATAAGTACTTGAAGAAAAGAATGCCATCCTCGAATGACAATCCTCAAAAGATCCTCGGATCTAACACGAAACCATCCTCGAATGGAGACGCAAAGGTATACCAGCCTCGACTGATAACCAAACACAAAGCTGACCTCAGACAGACTTTGCAAAAGAGACAAACTGAACTCGATCAATTAGCTCAAAAAGTGGACTACCATCCTTAAATAATAGCTGTCGCTCCCGATAAATGGGAATAACCCAAATAAAGGTACAGACGCGAACGGTCGGCGAGAGGAG
Organism: Lathyrus aphaca; assembly: GCA_963966055.1. Lineage (NCBI taxonomy): Eukaryota > Viridiplantae > Streptophyta > Magnoliopsida > Fabales > Fabaceae > Lathyrus > Lathyrus aphaca. The sequence goes on from OZ014522.1 coordinate 231,130,458, forward strand.
GAATGTGAGAACACACGGGAGTGAACTCAGAGGGAATGAAAAGAGTCGCCAGCTAGGCATTTTTATCCCGAAGGAAAGGCAATGCTGCATAGACTTGGAAAAGATATGGATAAGACGGTCGCAAACCAGAGAGACTGAGAAAGGGGGTTGGTTACAACCTGGGAAGGTATTAGCACCCAGATTGTCCGCCGTACTCGACGGGATCCACTCTTAAGAGATTTGTGTTTTAAAGGGGTAGTGTCAGTGCAATTTGTGTATAAAAGAGCTGGAAAAGGATGTACAGGTGTCAGTGTAAAAGAAAGTGATGTGTAAATATATAATGTCAGTGTAGGGACAAGGATGAAATGCTCAAGGTAATGAGGCTAAAGAATGAAGCTGAAAAAAGGGGAATATACAGAGACTTTTGTTCGATAACTGTTAAGTTATGCCTACGTATCCTCTCGTGCAATGAGGAAGTCAGAACACCGTAGTTCGACCCAAAGAGACTGAAAGATGAATTGACTTATGAACTGCTAGCTTGTCAATGCTCAAGTGTATGACCTGTCTGGCTCAGGTGCAAACTGTCTTGCATTAGACGGAAGAAGCAAGTTCTCGTTTGTGAGTGAAAGTGATGAGAAAAGAATCCCGGAGGAGACGATTATTGTTTGTTTTTGAGTTTTCAGTCTTTTATTGCTTTTTGAAGTTTATCATAAGTTAATGAGCTTAAGCCTAAACCAATGGGTCAGTAAACTCATCACATCTTCCCTCTGATTAGGGGTAATGAGAATACCTTAAGTGTGAAGTCAGCTTCTCCCACTTAATCACCTTTGATGTAGGATTAAGGTCATTAACCTACTTGTGATTATTTAGATGTTTTTTTGGTGTTTTTGTTTAGTGTCTAGTAATGAGTTTAAGCCATAATCAGGGATTAAACAGACTCATTACACCATCCTAATAGAAGGATAATAGATGAGAATGTTTAAGCTGAGGAATGCTCCTCAACTTAATCCATGATTAGGGATTAAACTCATGACAAAACAAGCCTTTGATTAAGTGGATTTAATTAATGATATGATGATGAAGTGATTTTTAGGGTTTGTAAGACAACTTGAGGGGGACTTGTCCATTAACACTAGGGTTAGTCCTTCTTGACCAATTAAGGAAGAATTAGAACCCTAATGCAAGGCCCAAGTTACAAGTGTGATGTCTTGATGATTATTAAGTGAATTGATTAAGAGATTTAAACACATTAAGGGTTTAACACTTAGGATTAAAGTTATACACTCCATCCTAATAGAAGGAGGCAGGTATAAGCTTAATCACAAAGCCTTAAAGCCTTTAGGGTTTAGTCCCTGATTATGAGGTGAGAAGAGAAGACTCAAAGAGACACAAAGGTAAAAACTAAGAGGGGGACTAATCAAAACCCTAATCATTGTCATGCTTGGTTGTTCCTAGGGTTGTGGAGTTTAACAAGAGAAGTCTTCAATGGAACCACCAGGAAGCAGATGAAAGGATCAGGAGAAGCAAAGTAACTTGCTTCATTGAAGAAGACAAGTCACTTGAGGAAATAAAGTAAGAAGAAGAAGAATGAGCAAGCTCAATCTCAAACTCATAACAAAATACAGCAAGGATGCATGAAAGAGATGAAAAGAGATTATGAGAAGTGAAGGCAAATTCACTTCTCAAACAACTTACCACCTGAAATGTTAGTGAAAGAAAATGAAATGCAATGCAAAATGGGATGAAATGGCATGATGAAAATCAAAACCAGAAGCAAATATGGGATGATAATGATGCTATGAGATGATGCAAACATGAAACAAGGCATGGCGATGATCATACAAGCTTATGGATGCAGATGAAACAAATTTGGAACCATGATCATACATGAAAAGTTATGAGATGCATATGGCATACAACATGGAAAATGCAAGATGCAATGATCAAACATGCTTACAAGATGTCTTAAGATGTTAAATGAATCAAATGGATACACAAAATGCTATGGCAATCAAGGTATGAATGCAAATGCAAGATGGATGCATATGGAAGCCCAAATTAGGGTTTATGATTAATGCATCAAACAAAAACCAAAATCAGAAGCAAACATCAAGATTAAAAATTGAAAATGCACTCAAAGGATCCCTAAACCTATACTAACCCACTGCCCAAAGAAGAAGTTCCAACTCTTAACCTAATTCAAGTTATGATTTTCTTAAGTTTCCTAGGGTTTTAGGGTTCCTTAACAAGAAAATTGCCAAACAAATTAAAAATGAAAGATCAAATCATGGCCATTTAATCTCACAAACTACATGCTAAACACAATGCAATGCAAAAAGAATCAAGGTCCAACTCTCAATGGTTAGGCAGAAATGATTTTTAGAAGTTTGGATCAAAATAATGCATTAAAATGATTTTAATTCCATGAAAAATTCTCAAAATGCATCAAGATCAAAAAAGAAATTTGGTTTGAGGGTTGGACAATGTTTCTAAATGTTTTTAAATGTTTCATGAATTTTTTGGTGATTTTTAAATACCTAAAAACATTTTTAATTAATTAATTCTCACTAATTAATTAAAATAGACTTTTAAATATTTAAAAATATTTTTTGAATGCTAAAAATAAAAATGAAAATATTTTTGTGTTCTGAAATTAAATAAAAGCTTGTACAAAAAATTTCAGAATTTTTGAATAAGTTTTACTATTTTAAATAAATTGGAGAAAGAAATACAAAATAAATGAATAAAAATAGAGAAAAAGAAAAGTAATCACAATGGATGGCCAGGATGGATTCTGGGGAAAATCCAGTTGACTACGCGCGCAAATCAATGGTTCATATTCAAACCTGACTAAACTGAGTTTATGAATTAATTAATTGGATTTTAATTAAGTTAATTGAGATTAGGGCAAAATGGATGCATCTGGGCCACACAAACGCGCGCCAGGTCAACTAAGTCAATGGATCCAACGCATCAGATTCAAACACCAATTAATTACAGGGATTAGGGTTAATGGTTCTCAGGTGGCCGGAGAAGACTTCCGGTCGTCTTCTCCGGCGAACCAAAACCCTAGATCATGATTCAGGCCACCACACTTCAAATTAAACATAGCAAAATGATCCTCTAACATCCTAGAACACAAATCATCCCTCAAACAACATTTAAACTTCAAGAATCAGGCAAATCGAGGAAAACATTTTTCACGGGTGAAATTTCAGAGCATCAGTACAACCTCATTTTTCACTCATTTTCAATTCTAAGAACATCATCACGATCAGCACAACACACACTTTCATTTTATAATAAGAAAAGCAAGCTCTGTGAGAAAAAGTTCTTGGCCATACCTGAGGTGGAAGCTTCTGGTTCTGGGCTTTCTGGACTGTTCTTTGGTGCAAACTTGACCCAATGATCCCCCTTGTGCTAATGGCAAGCTTGGATGGAGTTTAAACAGGCTATTTTGAGAGGTTCAATTCTGGTGTATCAGAAAATGAGGTCTGTGTATATGATGTTTCAGGCTCTACCAATGGTTGATTCTGGTCCCTTTGAGTGTGTTTGATTTGTTGGTGAAGAGAAATGGGGTGTTTGATGGCTGGAAAATGAGATTCGAAGAAGAGGAGTTCTTTGACAGTTTTTGTGAAGGCTGTGTTCTGGCTTGTTTCAATGGCCAATGTCTTGCTATAACACTCCCACAATGTATGAGTAGCCTGTGGAGCAGGTCAGTAGAGGTGGATGCTCACTGTTCCATGAGTATGGGAGTTTTGGCAAAAAAGTCAATGTGATTGGTACTTGCAGCATGGGCCATGGCAGCAGCTGTCTATGGGCTTGTCTTGCCTCAGCTTGGGTCAAGGATGACCCTTAGATTGCTTGTGGATGTCTGCAGCATGTGGATCATGAGCTATGCTAGATCTTGCAACTTGCCCACTTGTGTGTTTCTTGTGATTTTGTGCTATGTACATGAGATGATTCTTGTTGAATTTTGATGCATGGAACTTCCTTTAGTCATGGCAATGCATAGAAATCAGCTAGTGATCACATAATTCCTTGGAGGGTGATTTTGCCAAAAATCCCTCTTTGCACTTGTATGGAAAATGACTTATGGATTTCTTGAAAATCAAGTCACAAAAATGAAAAATTCCTTGGGCCAATCTGTTTTTAGGTCATGTATGATTATGTGATGAAGTTTAGAAGTCATTTTGAGGACAATAGAATGCTTGGTATGAGAAAATGCAAGTTTTCCATTTGGTGCATGACTTGAAATTTAGTGATTTTTGCCAACTTTGATGATCCATAACTTTTGATCCAAAATGAATTAGGTCATGTTCTTGTACTTTTTGAAAAGGGAAAGATCTATTCTACAACTTTCATGACCAAAGTTTTTCCATTTGAAGCTTTCTTGAATCAAAAAGTAAGGGTTGAAAAAGTTGCCTAAAATGACATTTTCATTAAAAGTCAAACTTGCCCAAAAAGTCAACTTTGCAAAAAACTTCAAATTCTTCAATTTTGTGAACTTCCAAACTCTTATATGATCAAATAAAGATCATATACAATCAAAATGATGGAGAAACCCCTTTGTTGGGTCATTGGGGGCCTCAGATGCCCTGATTTTACACTGGCTTGCCCAGAAAGTCAACTCTTGATCAGATGACTTCCCCATGGAATTTCTTCATGAAAATTTATATGCATACTCCCTATACCATATAGAGACCAATATAAACAAGAATGACCAAAAAAATTGGAGTTATGGCCTCTGAAACCAAAACCCTAATTTTAGGTCAACTGTGTAGTCAAGCCTGGCTCTGCTTCCATACAAATCCCAGTTCTTGTGATTATTTGGCATTCTTGACTTTGAGAGGGTATAATATGATGTTTGAACACACATGGACCCCTTTGAAGTGATTGGTGGCCTTTGGAGTGGCTCAAGAAGCTCTTGGATTGCTCAGATCACAAACCCTAGATCCAGATGACTTTGAATCTATGCAGTGAATCAAAAATGTGGTATGAGATGGTATGATTGTGTTTATGCATATGAAATGATCACAAGCCATGGTGTGAATGGGTGAGGGCAAATTTGGGGTGTTTACAGCTGCCCCTGTTCAAACATGAGTTAGCTGTGCAGGATGTAAGCGACGGCTTAACAGGCAAACAAGATAACTTGTGATTGAATACCAAAGACAGTCCAAAATTTGCACTCACAGAATGAAGAAGAAAAGGGATATAGATTGTAAAGGAAAATAAAGTATATTGTAAAGTATGGGCGACGGAGGACAACCGTCGAGCAGAGGACGACTGCTGGGTAAAGAGCAATGACGGGGACGACTGACATGCTGAAAAGTGCGAAAAATAAAGCAATGACGGGGACGGACGACATGCTGGGGGTAAAAGGGATTATGATGGGGACGGCCATCAAGATAAAGCTGTAAGATTCTCTGGGGATTAATGAAAAATGACGGGGACGGCCATCAAGTTCATAAAGCAAAGCAACCAACGATGGGGACGGCCATCGGGCTAAAAAGAAAAGGGACCACGACGGGGACGGCCATCGGGTTAAAGAATAAATGAAATAAACAGATGATGAGGTACGGTCATCAAAGGTGAAGGACGATCACCTTGCAGGGGACGGCTACTCTGTTGGGGTTAAGATGAGGGACGGTCATCTAAGGTGGAGGACGACCACCAGGCAGGGTACGGCTGCCGAAATATCGCGACATAGGACGAATGCCGGATAAAAGGTCAACGATGGGGACGGCCATCGGATGAGCATGATGGAGGACGACCATCAAGAGGTGGAGGACGACCACCTAGCAGGGGAAGGCTGCTCTCAAGGTTTGTCATGACGTAGGACGAACGCCAGATAACCAAAATCAACAATGGGGACGGCCATCGGATGAGCATGATGGAGGACGACCATCAAGAGGTGGAGGATGACCACCTAGCAGGGGACGGCTGCTCTCAGGGTTTATCATGACATAGGACGAATGTCAGATAAGAAGAAATTGCTTTACTGGGGAATAGTAAACACGGACGAGTGTTTACATCCAAGAAAATAAAAGGTATAACTGTTTGGTATTGTGTATAGATTAAAGATGCGGACGAGCATCCTTAAGACTATGATATGGACGAGTATCAGGTAGAAACAAAAACTGACACGTGTTCCGAGATGATGATACGGACGAGTACCAACTGGTTAACAAGGAACACGGACGGGTGTTGAATCTCCGGGGATATAAATGGTGTATACAAGATACGAACGAGTATCTGTATAAGTAAAATAAGTATGAGTAGTGTATATTTGAGTGTTCCACCTGCTGGGGAGAGTGACACGGACGAGTGTCGAAAGGAGAAAAGTATAGTATAAACAAATATCTGATATACAAAGTGTTTATGCTACTGTGCTGGGAAAATGACATGGACGGATGTCAAGGAAATGTATATATATAAGCATCTGTGAGTGCAAAGGGAACATCTTTGGCTTTCTGCTGGGGATATGACACGGACGGGTGCCATAAGGGGTGTGTATTTGTATTGGTGAATGTGGGGCAACTGTTCTTGCTGGGGAATCTGGGGAGTATTCTGTATATTGTCGATGGGTTGATAACATTCACAAGTGTCTGCTTCAGACCATGACTTGTGATTATGCAATATGTTGGATTTTTGCCGTAATGCTCCGTATTAGACGGAATGCTACGCTTTGTGGGTGAATATGATGCGAATGCCATGTTTATGCAAAGATACTAATCCGAGGTTCGGATCCCAATGTTGTGTAGATCTCTGGTCGATCTTGCTTGAAGTGAACATCCCAGCTGAGGATGAGATCATTGGTAGATCTGACAAGATGTATCTGTTTGGGGATATAGGTCACTGATAGACCTATCCTAGCAATAAGGGACCCAGCTGGGGTTTGTAGGAGCTTTCGTCACTCTGTTGTGACTCCTTCGTGCGTTGCTCTTCTGGATAGAGGCTGAGGATTCTGTGGGGAGATGGCTCCCTGACTTATGTAACGGATGGCAACTCAGCTGGGGAGCAAACACTTGGGTGCTAAGACTGAGTGAGTTGTTGATTTGCCAGCTTGCTGGAGTGAAGCTTTCATGCCCCATGCTGCGTTTTTGGATACCCGCAATCCTGCAAAGACAGAGAAATGTACAAGTAATCCCGAGGCATCCCTTACGGGGTTCCGTCATAGGAGTAAGACACTTCTGAGAGTAAGTATATTCCCTGTAAGCACGTGTTTTATTTTATGAGGATAAGAATCTGTATTCATGCAATCAGTATTTTAAAGTTATCAGACATTCTTTGCAAATAAAAATATACGAGACATTGTGTGACTGAAAAATCTGTTTCTATTAATTCATGTTCCCTGAATTGGCAAGATACAGTCAAAGAAACATATCTCCTGAAATGAGGAGATTGTTACAAATTGAGAAACAAAATGCTGGCAATGCTGACGACGCTTTGAAGGAACTTCCCCTCTCGCTATGACTCGTATGACCTTTGACATTCCTCTCGTCTTGCTTTCTGAAGAAGGCTGATGCTGACAGAAGCTTGATCCTTTCGAGGTTTACCAAGTTGTAAGTGATACAGACGAATTTAGGATGCAGTTGTTCGCTTACTCCCTTGTTTTGCATGGATCGCCCTTTCGGGTTTTCAATCCATCGGGATACCCATTTTTGCCTGAGCTGTCCAATGCGGCTTTTCAACTCAGCGGGTGTACATTTTTTGTTTATTTTCCCTTATTTTTGCCCGAGTCTTTTATTCTGTTTTTTTGACTCGCCGGGATGCCCTATTTGCCTGGACTTACATTCTGTTTTTATGTCCAGCGGGTCATTTTTATGCGAAGTATTTTTTAACTGCATCTGAATTCACAGGGGACGGGAAATCTTCACCATCCATGGTGCTGAGCATCAGTGCTCCACCAGAGAAAACTTTCTTTACAACAAATGGTCCTTCATAATTTGGAGTCCATTTGCCCCTGTGGTCTATATGAGGAGGGAGGATTCTTTTCAGCACAAGATCTCCCACTTGGTACTCTCGGTGCCTAACTTTCTGATCGAAGGCTTTCTTCATTCTTTTCTGATACAACTGCCCATGGTAGATTGCAGCCAATCTTTTTTCTTCAATCAGACTCAGTTGTTCATATCGGGACCGGACCCATTCTGCTTCGTTCAGCTTAACATCCATCAGTACCCGTAGGGAGGGTAATTCAACTTCAACAGGTAGGACTGCTTCCATACCATACACAAGCTGATACGGTGTTGCCCCAGTGGATGTCCTGATTGACGTGCGGTACCCATGCAAGGCGAACGGTAGCATCTCATGCCAGTCTTTGTAGGTGACTACCATCTTCTGCACAATCTTCTTGATATTCTTATTAGTTGCCTCAACAGCGCCATTACTCTTTGGCCTGTAAGGAGAAGAATTGTGGTGTTGGATCTTGAAGTCCCGGCATAGCTCAGCCATCATTTTGTTGTTTAAGTTGGAACCATTATCAGTAATGATTCGCTCGGGAACTCCGTATCGACAGATGATATCTCTCTTCAGAAATCTGGCTACCACTTGCCTTGTAACATTTGCATATGAGGCTGCTTCAACCCACTTGGTGAAATAGTCAATGGCGACCAGGATGAATCTGTGGCCATTTGAAGCAGTTGGCTCAATCTTGCCGATCATATCAATGCCCCACATGGCAAAGGGCCAGGGTGAAGACATTATATTCAAAGGATTGGGAGGCACATGCACCTTATCCGCATAAATCTGGCATTTATGGCATTTTCTGGCATAGGCACAACAGTCGGCATCCATTGTGATCCAGTAATAACCTGATCTCAGCAATTTCTTAGCCATGGCATGCCCTCCTGCATGGGTACCAAAGGAACCTTCGTGTACCTCGTGCATTAACAAGTCTGCTTCTGTTTTATCAACGCATCTGAGGAGTACCATATCAAAGTTTCTTTTGTATAGGGAACCATCAGTATTCAAAAAGAAACTACCAGCAAGCCTTCTCAAAGTCTTCTTATCATTGGAAGATGCCCCAGATGGGTATGTTTGATCCTCCAAGAAGCACTTAATGTCATGGAACCAAGGCTTATCATCTTTGATAACATCTGCTGCGAACACATATGCTGGTCTATTGAGTCTGGATACTGAAATCTGTGGTACAAAGTTGGCAGCTTGCACTTTGATCATGGATGAAATGGTAGCCAGGGCATCTGCAAACTGATTCTCGTCCCGAGGGGTATACTCAAGCTTGACCGTTGTAAAGAATGTCAGTAACCTTCTTGTATAATCCCTGTAAGGTATCAGATGATCCTGGTGGGTGTACCATTTGCCGTTGGTTTGATTAACTACCAGAGCCGAATCTCCGAATACATTCAAAGTCTTCATCCTGAGGTCAATGGCTTCCTCAAGTCCCATAATACAAGCTTCGTATTCAGCTTCGTTGTTAGTGCAGTTGAAGGTGAGCTTTGCCGAGAAAGGCATGTGAACTCCTTTAGGTGTAATGAGTACTGCACCAACACCACGACCATTCATATTGACAGCCCCATCAAACATCATAGTCCATTCTTCTTCTGGGTCAGGCCCTTCAGTGTGAATAGGCTCTTCATGATCTTTTGTTTTTATGACCATGATGTCTTCATCATGGAAGTCAAATCTCATAGGCTGGTAGTCATCAATAGTTTGCTCAGCAAGATATTCAGACAATACGCTGCCCTTGATGGCTTTCTGAGAAGTGTATTGAATATCATATTCTGTGAGAATCATTTGCCATCTTGCAACCCGTCCGGTAAGAGCTGGCTTCTCGAAAATGTACTTGACTGGGTCCATTTTTGAGATCAATAAGGTAGTGTGGGTCAACATATACTGTCTCAGTCGGCGAGCAGCCCACGCTAAAGCACAGCAAGTTTTCTCGAGCAGTGAATAACGCTGTTCACAGTCGGTAAACTTTTTGCTCAGGTAGTATATTGCATACTCTTTTCGACCAGACTCGTCATGCTGGCCCAGCACACACCCCATTGACTCTTCTAATACTGTTAAGTACATTATCAGAGGTCTTCCTTCAACTGGAGGCATAAGGATCGGTGGTTCTTGCAGGTATTCTTTGATCTTGTCAAAAGCCTTCTGGCAGTCTTCATTCCACCTGACCGTCTATTCCTTTCTTAACAGCTTGAACAAAGATTCACAGGTTGCAGTAAGGTGAGATATGAACCTTGAAATGTAGTTCAATCTACCCAGAAACCCTCGAACCTCTTTCTTAGTTTTCGGTGCAGGCATCTCTTGAATGGCTTTGACTTTATCAGGGTCCACTTCAATCCCTTTCTCGCTTACGATAAAACCCAGCAGCTTACCAGATCGCACCCCGAATGTGCACTTGTTGGGGTTCAGCTTCAGTTGGTACTTCCTCAGGCGCTTAAATAACTTCAGCAGATTTACCAGGTGGTCTTCCTCTGTAAGGGACTTGGCAATCATGTCATCCACATAACACTCGATTTCTTTATGGATCATATCGTGGAATAATGTTACCATAGCCCGTTGATATGTTGCACCAGCATTCTTCAATCCGAATGGCATCACCTTGTAACAGAACGTACCCCAGGGGGTGATGAAGGTTGTCTTCTCCATGTCTTCAGGTGACATCTTGATCTGATTGTATCCTGAAAATCCATCCATGAAGGAGAACACCGAGAACTGAGCCGTATTATCCACCAATACATCAATGTGAGGTAATGGGAAATCATCTTTCGGGCTGGCTCTGTTCAGGTCCCGGTAGTCAACACACATCCTTACCTTACCGTCTTTCTTAGGCACAGGTACTATATTAGCAACCCACGGTGGATAACTAGTTACAGCAAGGAACCCGGCGTCCCACTGCTTTTGTACCTCTTCTTTGATCTTCATTGCCATGTCTGGGCGAGTGCGGCGCAGTTTCTGTTTAACCGGTGGGCATTCTTCTCTCAAAGGTAGCTTTTGCATAACAATTTCGGTGTCCAACCCTGGCATATCCTGGTAAGACCAAGCAAACACATCCACATATTCTTGAAGCAGGTCAATCAGTCGTCTCTTCACCGAGTCTTGCAAGCAGGCCCCGATTTTAACTTCCTTCACGTCTTCATCTGTACCAAGATTAATCGTTTCCACCTCCTCCTGATGAGGAGTGATAACCTTCTCCTCTTGTCTCAACAATCTGGCTAGCTCTTCAGGAAGCTCGTAGTCTTCTTCAACCCCTTCATCAGTCTGATTGATCGGATTGTCAGAGTCATACGAAGTCATAGCCGTGCTGTTGTCGGTGCGGTCTGGAAGGCACTCTCTGCAAGGGTTCAGTTTGTTCATTTTAGTGATTGATTTTAATCTTGTTTAGAAAAGTGAAATAAAGTTGTCATTTTGAAAACATTGCCATTTATTTTTTGTACAAAAAGAAAAATGGAAAAACAGTGAGCGAAGAAGAAAAAGACTCGTTTGCAAAAGATGTCTGATATTTCATTGATTAATCTTGTTGCACAAAAATTACAGATGGCCCGATTACAAAATGAGTCTTGTCATCTTGGGCAAGATGCAAGACTTGATGCATGCTTAAAATATACAGGAAATAATAATTACTCTGCAGGAGTAACTCTTATAATTTCCTGGGAAGACCAGTTTGAGATATGGCTCCCCGGGATCCTTGGACGTATCCATCTCTCCAGGTTGCGCTCATCTTCCGACTCATCTTCCAAGTTGTTGACAGCATCAGGGGTGAGCATCCCCCCACTAACAAAGTTGGGCTTCTTAGCAGCCTCTGCTTGATCTTCTTGAGTTGGTTTGTAACCCAACCCAAATCTATCTTCTTTCTTCTCCACAGGCAACAGTTTGCCCCAGCCTTGAGCGTTTCCTTCTTCCACCACCTTCCGGGCCTGCTGGTAGGATGTCATGGAAGTCCCATGTACAGCAGAGGTTTCATTAATATTCAGGGCCTCAAACCCTTGACTCATCGTCTCATGGATTTCCCCATCCATCTCAATATATTTGTATGTAGCCAGGTGGCTAACAAAAATATCCTCCTCCCCACAGATAGTAATGACTTGGCCCTCCCACTCGAATTTTAACTTCTGGTGAAGGGTAGACGTAACTGCGCCAGCGGCATGAATCCATGGTCTACCCAACAAACAGCTGTAGGCAGGCTGAATGTCCATCACGTAGAAGGTCGTTTTGAAAGTTTGTGGGCCAATCGTTACAGGCAGCTCAATTTCTCCCAGAACTGATCTCTTAGAGCCGTCAAAAGCTCTTACTACCAAGTTACTGGGTCGTAACGCCAATCCTTCATATTCCAGCTTCACAAGGGCTTTTTTAGGTAAGACATTGAGGGATGACCCTGTGTCCACTAATACATGAGAAAGAACTGCACCCTTGCACTCCATGGTAATGTGCAAAGCCTTGTTATGATTGCGACCTTCCGTAGTCAAATCAGTGTTGGTGAATCCTAGTCCATTACTAGCATTAACATTTCCAACCACGGCTTCCAACTGATTGACGGTGATCTCTTCCGGCACATAAGCTGCGTGCAAGACTTTGAGTAGCGCGTTCCGATGAGCCTCGGAGCACATGAGTAGTGATAGAATGGAGATCTTGGAAGGTGTATGGTGAAGCTGGTCCACTATCTTGTAATCACTTTTCTTGATGATTCTCATGAATTCATCAACTTCTTGATCAAAAGGTGTTTTCAAAGCTTCTCTAACAACCTGCTCTTCTTGCACCATGCTCTTCCCTTTTGCCTTGGCAGCAGCTTCTGCTTCGGCAGTGGGTCTTTGAATTTGCGGGGCGAAAAGACGTCCGCTTCGAGTGAAGCCTCCGCCTCCCCCCACATTGTCTATTTGTGGTGAAGAAGTTGATGATTCAAAAGTGATTTTCTGTCCTTCGCAGTATAGGTCGGAGCCGTAATGCCAAGGGATGGCATTACTGCTTTCATAAGGTACTGGCCCAGGCACTGTGACAGTGACTGGACTGATGGCAGCTGCGGAAGGAACCATGATAGTCTGTGGATCATAATATATTGTGACTGGTGCTCTGGTAGGAGTGGCACTTTGTGAGTTGTAGGCAGAATCATTGGCAGGATCATAATAAATTGTAACTGTTGAAACACTTGCACTGTTTGTTGCTGATGTTGTAGGAGACATTGTTGGAAGGATGGGTGTTGTTGTTGTAGGAGACTCTGAATGAAGGGGTGCTGAAGTTGTAGAAGGGATGCTTGTTGATATTTGGTCCGTTGAAGTAACAGATGAAGCATTTGTTGATGAAACCGAAAAGTTGTTTGGAACAATGGTTGTTGCAGTTGTAGGAGGTTCTGGAATTGTGGTTAAGGAGATTGCTGGATTGGTAGGTATTGATGTTGTAATTTGAAGCAGGCCACTCTGGATGAGGCCATCTATGCCATCCCTCAAGTTATCACAACCATTCACTGAAATGTTGCAATAAGCACACCCTAACTCACATCCCGGGAACATTTGACATTCAAGGAGTTGAGCTTTAATCTCCACCAAGGGTGTCCGAATCTGACCCACACTGGTTATCAAGTAAGACGGCTTGTCTTCTTCAATAGCATTGATTCTGGGACCACCATGGTGTGGCATAGGGTTCTTGTTAACATTTGGTGGTGGTGCAAAGTTCAGAGCTTTGGAGTCTACCAGGTCTTGTACCTTCATGTGCAAGGCTCTGCACTTCTCCGTACTATGGCCAGGTGCGTTTGAGTGAAAAGCACATCTGGCGCTGGCGTCATAATTTCTGGGCAGACTGTTAGGATCCGGAGGTGCCAACGTCCTTAGCTCAACCAGGTTGAGCTTCAAGAGTTGTGGCAATAATGTGGCATAAGGCATAGGGATCGGATCGATCACCCTATTGGCCTGAGAGGGTCTCTGTTGAAATGGTCTTTGCTGATTGTTGTTGTTGGTGTTGCTGTTGTTATAATTTCTCTGAGGAGGATAAGGAGTTTGTTGCTGGTAATTCTGTTGCTGAGGTTGATAAACTGGTTGAGGATGAATTGGAGCGGGAATGGTGACTGCTGCCACAGACCTATGAACATATTGGGGTCTGCCCCTACTGGTATGGATAGCATTGGTCTCACCAGTTCTTCTTGGGCCTACAAAAGGCTTTCTTGGGTTGCTGGATGAGCTGGCACCGTTGTCAGAAATCTTACCCATCTTTAATAGGCTTTCAATCCTTTCCTCGGCTATGACTACATCAGCAAATCTAGTGGAAGAAAAGGTAGCCAACCTGTCAATGTATGTTCCTTGGAGGGTGTTCATAAACATATCTGCCATCTCCCTCTCTGACATAGGTGGCTGGACAGCAGCAGCAAGCTGTCTCCACCTTTGAGCGTACTCTCGGAAACTTTCCCTGGATGATTGAGACATCCCCATCAGGAGGGTCCTGTTGGGAGCCATATCTAAGTTGTACTGATACTGTCTGATAAAGGCCTCTGCCAGGTCCTTCCAGCATCTAATGGTTGCTCTGGTCAGATGAGAGTACCATTCCCTCGATGCTCCAGTTAAGCTATCCTCAAAATAAAACATCCATAGCTTTTCGTCCATGGTATATGCCTTCAGCCTCCCCAGAAAGGATTGTAAATGGGTTCGTGGGCAGGAAGTCCCATTATACTTCTCAAAGCATGGTGGTTTAAATTTGTGGGGAATCCTGACCCCGTCCACTAGACCCATGTCCATAACATCAAAGCCCAAAGAATTCTGGGACTCTAGGGACCTCAGTTTCTCAACAATCTCTTCTAGCCTTCTGTCATAGGCTTCCTCCCCAGCTCCCATCACTGTGAACTGATCTTCCTGGGGGTCTTCTTGCAGTACTCTACCTGCTGTGGCAGTCCCTTGCACATTAGCAGGGATGTTGATCTCTGGATGCAGGTGGGGTCCAAAGACTGGGGGATTAACATGAGGCTGGACTCTCTCATTGTTGCTTGTCCCAGCAGTCCCTGGATGATGGTCTTCTTGATTCCTCCCCTCTACTAGTGCTCTCAACCTATCTTGGCTTTGAGCCATATTATTCATCACCTCCATAAACTGTGTCATCTGATTCCTCATTTCTAGTCTTTCATTGGCCATCTGAGTCCTGACCTCTGTAAGGTCCTGCTGTACTTGGTCCATTTGTATGCCCGAAAGATTGTTGCGGGTGGGGTATCTGTGTGGACGGTTGAGTGGAAACCCTCGACGTCGAGCAATAGTTCCTGAAGTCACAACAGAGTTAGTAACAAAAAAAAATAAAAACCTACAAAACAAAACAAAAGGTTAGTATGCAATGCAGTGTGTTTATTTGTTTCCAAGGTATCCGGCTTGGCACTTGGTTTTGACCTTTCCAGACCCTTGAAGAAGATGCTTGTGATGTTGCTTTGAAGAAATTCAGATAAAACAAGCCAAAACATATATTGCAAAAGGTAAATGATACATAGTTATTTTTTACAATACATGCCCTCTGAGGGGTCAAAAATACAACATAAAGAAAAGTACATAAAATGAAAGCAACAACAAGCAAAAGTCAAACACCAAGACCAAACTCATCCTCCTGAACTTCCTTGAGAAGTGCTTCGGTCACAGGATCAGCTGGACGCTCTGTAAGGTGCCTGATGAGAAGATTCCTTGTAGTAACAGCTGCAGTTAGCCTCTTGTGTTGACTCTGGTCCTTTGACCTCTTTACACCAGCTCTAATCTTCAACTCTGAGATCTCTCTCTGGGCTGCTGCCAGGGCTTCCTGTTGCTCTCTTGCATTAACTTCCAGCTGCTCAATCTTATCCTGAGTCCTTTTGTCCTCCTGAGTACGGGCTTCGGTGATCCTGACCCACCTAGCCTGACTCTCCTTCAGATACAAATCAGTCCTGGCCTTCTGGAACTGAGCTTCCTTGCAGGCATTCTTCAAGATCTGTTCTCCAGCCCTAGACTTCTTAATGTAATCCTCTGACTTCTCAATTCTAGCCAAATGCTCCACCTTCAGCTTTTCTAACCTCTCAATATCCAACCTACCATCACTCCTCTCCCAGAGGGTCTTCTGTAGAGCTTGAGTCAGCTTCTCATTTCTCTCTTTCAATTTCTCAAACTCCTCTAAGCTGACAGTTGGTGGAGGTGGTGCTGTGGAAGGTCCAGGAACATCTTCAATAGTGAAGGGCATTCCAGAAATTTGAGCCCTGGCATGAGACCACTCATAGTACTGGGCTGAGGCTACATTGCTGCACCTCCCAAGAATGGTTACCCCCTTAGTCTGCACATTGTCCCAGGCCCAGGATGCTTGCCTGACAATGGCCAAATTGGGCTTGATCTCACAATAAAGGGTCTCAGTCAGATCCTGTGCCCTAGGAGGGTGGACTAATGCATAGCCCAGTTGTCTTTTGAATAGCAGAGGGTTGTAGTTGATGCAACCCTTCACTCCAATCAGAGGCACATTGGGAAATTGCCCGCAGCTAGTAATGATGTCTCTACCCTTGGTGCTCTGAGTGCACCACCTGATATCCTCTGAGGTTAGAGTAACAAGCCTCTTAGCCCAATTTCTTTGCTGGTGAGGGTTCAAGAATGCATCAGTCTTTGGCAAATGCTTGAGCAGCCAAGTATGGAACAAAGGAGCACAGCATCTTACTAATCTTCCCCTTTGCTTTTCATTCCTTTGATGAACAGAGTAGTAAAGATCTCCCAGTAAGGTGGGCACTGGGTTCCTCAGGATGAAAAGATGGATTGCATTCTTGCTAATGAACCTAGGCTCATCTGCAAAAAGTATGACGCCATATATGCTAAGGGCCAACAGAGCACAGACTGCCTTCCACTCCCCTAAGGAGGCCTTAAGAATAGCCTGAGAAGTCAAGAAATCCAGATGAAAACCAGAGACTCCAGCTTTAGCTGTCAAATTCTGCCCAATCAGAACTGGTTCCAGATATAATGCTTTTGCTATCTCCTCATTACTAGGGAAAACCATCTCAGGGTTGAAGGGAATTCCACCCCTGATAGGCACACCAACCAATGATGAATATTCTTCCAACAAGGGTCCCAACTGAAAATTCTGGAAGGTGAAGCACCTCAGAGGGGGATCATAGAACTGCAAGCAAGTATGAATCAAGCTCCTCTGTGAAGGGTCCAAATCCATAACCACATCTAGGATTCCTCCATAATGTTCTCTAAAAAGTGGTATATGGTCTGGAGTAATCAGGGTCCGAATCTTCCTGATGCTAGCCAACTCAGGCTCAAAGAAATGATAGGAGATGTTACTCTTCTTAGGTGCCATATTGTTGAAGAAGAGCTGAGTCAGATGCTGAGAATAACACTGAAGATAAGCCTCTGACAGGCTGAGACTGGGGATGCAGGTGACTGAAGCAGGTAGCTGATAGCTGAAGAAAGCACTGATGAAGACAGGTCTAAGCTGAAGAAAGGGTCAAAACCAAGCCAAAATGATAGGATGGATACCCTGAAAAAACAAATAAACACATGTTAAAATGATGCAATGAGGATGTATGCAAATGATATGCAAGGGTTTGTGACTGAGCTGGATCTGATCAAGTGCTCTGATATAAGTCCAGGTGTTCAAGAAATCCAGATGGAGGTTTATAAGTCCAGTAACCAAGGTAGGGGACTCAAATAAAGAGTCACATGTCCTGGGTTAAAAATCACAAGAATTGTTCCAAAGTGGAGTACTCTTAATCAAAACAAAGTAACAGGGTATGTTGAGGTCAAAGGTACCTGCAAACCTGTAAACAGCCCAACCCCCTCACAGGTGATGTTCTAAAACAAGGATCCTCAGGCTTGGATCAGTTATGAGAAGTGTAAACACTTCTAACCCGGAGGTACAGTGTTTACAATAACCATAAAAGATCCTCCTCTAATTCACCTCAGTTTCTGAAGGTCAATACTAAAGGTCATCCAGACTTAGCAGGCTTCCCAGATAGCCCTAGTACTACAGGAAATCTGCAGCACAGAGTTCTCAAGAAGAAACCCATATCTGAACCGTGTTTCATATTCCCGCACCAGACCGAAATGGAATGGGAAAGAATATGAACCACTCTAGCCTAGGTGTCACTCAGGTCCCAGGTATAGGACCTCAACTCTCAATAGAACACCCACCCACCAAAGCAACAAAACAGATCCAGCCAGCACAGTATGACAGTATGATATATGTAAAGCTATAAAGAAAGCAATAAAACCACTGTACATGAAGCAAAAATAAATACAAAACAAGCACAAATAGCACATAACACCCCAGTAAACACAAATCAAACAAGCGCTAGGAGGAACCCACAAAAAGAACCAGAAGCCCTGGTTACAGTATAAGGGTCCCCAGCAGAGTCGCCAAGCTGTCGCTCCCGATAAATGGGAATAACCCAAATAAAGGTACAGACGCGAACGGTCGGCGAGAGGAGGAATGTGAGAACACACGGGAGTGAACTCACAGGGAATGAAAAGAGTCGCCAGCTAGGCATTTTTATCCCGAAGGAAAGGCAATGTTGCATAGACCTGGAAAAGATATGGATAAGACGGTCGCGAACCAGAGAGACTGAGAAAGGGGGTTGGTTACAACCTGGGAAGGTATTAGCACCCAGATTGTCCGCCGTACTCGACGGGATCCACGCTTAAGAGATTTGTGTTTTAAAGGGGTAGTGTCAGTGCAATTTGTGTATAAAAGAGCTGGAAAAGGATGTACAGGTGTCAGTGTAAAAGAAAGTGATGTGTAAATATACAGTGTCAGTGTAGGGACAAGGATGAAATGCTCAAGGTAATGAGGCCAAAGAATGAAGCTGAAAAAAGGGGAATATACAGAGACTTTTGTTCGATAACTGTTAAGTTATGCCTACGTATCCTCTCGTGCAATGAGGAAGTCAGAACACCGTAGTTCGACCCAAAGAGACTGAAAGATGAATTGACTTGTGACCTGCTTGCTTGTCAATGCTCAAGTGTATGACCTGTCTGGCTCAGGTGCAAACTGTCTTGCATTAGACGGAAGAAGCAAGTTCTCGTTTGTGAGTGAAAGTGATGAGAAAAGAATCCCGGAGGAGACGATTATTGTTTGTTTTTGAGTTTTCAGTCTTTTATTGCTTTTTGAAGTTTGTCATAAGTTAATGAGCTTAAGCCTAAACCAATGGGTCAGTAAACTCATCACATCTTCCCTCTGATTAGGGGTAATGAGAATACCTTAAGTGTGAAGTCAGCTTCTCACACTTAATCACCTTTGATGTAGGATTAAGGTCATTAACCTACTTGTGATTATTTAGATGTTTTTTTGGTGTTTTTGTTTAGTGTTGAGTAATGAGTTTAAGCCATAATCAGGGATTAAACAGACTCATTACACCATCCTAATAGAAGGATAATAGATGAGAATGTTTAAGCTGAGGAATGCTCCTCAACTTAATCCATGATTAGGGATTAAACTCATGACAAAACAAGCCTTTGATTAAGTGGATTTAATTAATGATATGATTATGAAGTGATTTTTAGGGTTTGTAAGACAACTTGAGGGGGACTTGTCCATTAACACTAGGGTTAGTCCTTCTTGACCAATTAAGGAAGAATTAGAACCCTAATGCAAGGCCCAAGTTACAAGTGTGATGTCTTGATGATTATTAAGTGAATTGATTAAGAGATTTAAACACATTAAGGGTTTAACACTTAGGATTAAAGTTATACACTCCATCCTAATAGAAGGAGGCAGGTATAAGCTTAATCACAAAGCCTTAAAGCCTTTAGGGTTTAGTCCCTGATTATGAGGTGAGAAGAGAAGACTCAAAGAGACACAAAGGTAAAAACTAAGAGGGGGACTAATCAAAACCCTAATCATTGTCATGCTTGGTTGTTCCTAGGGTTGTGGAGTTTAACAAGAGAAGTCTTCAATGGAACCACCAGGAAGCAGATGAAAGGATCAGGAGAAGCAAAGTAACTTGCTTCATTGAAGAAGACAAGTCACTTGAGGAAAGAAAGTAAGAAGAAGAAGAATGAGCAAGCTCAATCTCAAACTCATAACAAAATACAGCAAGGATGCATGAAAGAGATGAAAAGAGATTATGAGAAGTGAAGGCAAATTCACTTCTCAAACAACTTACCACCTGAAATGTTAGTGAAAGAAAATGAAATGCAATGCAAAATGGGATGAAATGGCATGATGAAAATCAAAACCAGAAGCAAATATGGGATGATAATGATGCTATGAGATGATGCAAACATGAAACAAGGCATGACGATGATCATACAAGCTTATGGATGCAGATGAAACAAATTTGGAACCATGATCATACATGAAAAGTTATGAGATGCATATGGCATACAACATGGCAAATGCAAGATGCAATGATCAAACATTCTTACAAGATGTCTTAAGATGTTAAATGAATCAAATGGATACACAAAATGCTATGGCAAGTCAAGGTATGAATGCAAATGCAAGATGGATGCATATGGAAGCCCAAATTAGGGTTTATGATCAATGCATCAAACAAAAACCAAAATCAGAAGCAAACATCAAGATAAAAAATTGAAAATGCACTCAAAGGATCCCTAAACCTATACTAACCCACTGCCCAAAGAAGAAGTTCCAACTCTTAACCTAATTCAAGTTATGATTTTCTTAAGTTTCCTAGGGTTTTAGGGTTCCTTAACAAGAAAATTGCCAAACAAATTAAAAATGAAAGATCAAATCATGGCCATTTAATCTCACAAACTACATGCTAAACACAATGCAATGCAAAAAGAATCAAGGTCCAACTCTCAATGGTTAGGCAGAAATGATTTTTAGAAGTTTGGATCAAAATAATGCATTAAAATGATTTTAATTCCATGAAAAATTCTCAAAATGCATCAAGATCAAAAAAGAAATTTGGTTTGAGGGTTGGACAATGTTTCTAAATGTTTTTAAATGTTTCATGAATTTTTTGGTGATTTTTAAATACCTAAAAGCATTTTTAATTAATTAATTCTCACTAATTAATTAAAATAGACTTTTAAATATTTAAAAATATTTTTTGAATAATAAAAATAAAAATGAAAATATTTTTGTGTTCTGAAATTAAATAAAAGCTTGTACAAAAAATTTCAGAATTTTTGAATAAGTTTTACTATTTTAAATAAATTGGAGAAAGAAATACAAAATAAATGGAATAAAAATAGAGAAAAAGAAAAGTAATCACAATGGATGGCCAGGATGGATTCTGGGGAAAAGCCAGTTGACTACGCGCGCAAATCAATGGTTCATATTCAAACCTGACTAAACTGAGTTTATGAATTAATTAATTGGATTTTAATTAAGTTAATTGAGATTAGGGCAAAATGGATGCATCTGGGCCACACAAACGCGCGCCAGGTCAACTAAGTCAATGGATCCAACGCATCAGATTCAAACACCAATTAATTACAGGGATTAGGGTTAATGGTTCTCAGGTGGCCGGAGAAGACTTCCGGTCGTCTTCTCCGGCGAACCAAAACCCTAGATCATGATTCAGGCCACCACACTTCAAATTAAACACAGCAAAATGATCCTCTAACATCCTAGAACACAAATCATCCCTCAAACAACATTTAAACTTCATGAATCAGGCAAATCGAAGAAAACATTTTTCACGGGTGAAATTTCAGAGCATCAGTACAACCTCATTTTTCACTCATTTTCAATTCTAAGAACATCATCACGATCAGCACAACACACACTTTCATTTTATAATAAGAAAAGCAAGCTCTGTGAGAAAAAGTTCTTGGCCATACCTGAGGTGGAATCTTCTGGTTCTGGGCTTTCTGGACTGTTCTTTGGTGCAAACTTGACCCAATGATCCCCCTTGTGCTAATGGCAAGCTTGGATGGAGTTTAAACAGGCTATTTTGAGAGGTTCAATTCTGGTGTATCAGAAAATGAGGTCTGTGTATATGATGTTTCAGGCTCTACCAATGGTTGATTCTGGTCCCTTTGAGTGTGTTTGATTTGTTGGTGAAGAGAAATGGGGTGTTTGATGGCTGGAAAATGAGATTCGAAGAAGAGGAGTTCTTTGACAGTTTTTATGAAGGCTGTGTTCTGGCTTGTTTCAATGGCCAATGTCTTGCTATAACACTCCCACAATGTATGAGTAGCCTGTGGAGCAGGTCAGTAGAGGTGGCTGCTCACTGTTCCATGAGTATGGGAGTTTTGGCAAAAAAGTCAATGTGATTGGTACTTGCAGCATGGGCCATGGCAGCAGCTGTCTATGGGCTTGTCTTGCCTCAGCTTGGGTCAAGGATGACCCTTAGATTGCTTGTGGATGTCTGCAGCATGTGGATCATGAGCTATGCTAGATCTTGCAACTTGCCCACTTGTGTGTTTCTTGTGATTTTGTGCTATGTACATGAGATGATTCTTGTTGAATTTTGATGCATGGAACTTCCTTTAGTCATGGCAATGCATAGAAATCAGCTAGTGATCACATAATTCCTTGGAGGGTGATTTTGCCAAAAATCCCTCTTTGCACTTGTATGGAAAATGACTTATGGATTTCTTGAAAATCAAGTCACAAAAATGAAAAATTCCTTGGGCCAATCTGTTTTTAGGTCATGTATGATTATGTGATGAAGTTTAGAAGTCATTTTGAGGACAATAGAATGCTTGGTATGAGAAAATGCAAGTTTTCCATTTGGTGCATGACTTGAAATTTAGTGATTTTTGCCAACTTTGATGATCCATAACTTTTGATCCAAAATGAATTAGGTCATGTTCTTGTACTTTTTGAAAAGGGAAAGATCTATTCTACAACTTTCATGACCAAAGTTTTTCCATTTGAAGCTTTCTTGAATCAAAAAGTAAGGGTTGAAAAAGTTGCCTAAAATGACATTTTCATTAAAAGTCAAACTTGCCCAAAAAGTCAACTTTGCAAAAAACTTCAAATTCTTCAATTTTGTGAACTTCCAAACTCTTCTATGATCAAATAAAGATCATATACAATCAAAATGATGGAGAAACCCCTTTGGTTGGGTCATTGGGGGCCTCAGATGCCCTGATTTTACACTGGCTTGCCCAGAAAGTCAACTCTTGATCAGATGACTTCCCCATGGAATTTCTTCATGAAAATTGATATGCATACTCCCTATACCATATAGAGACCAATAGAAACAAGAATGACCAAAAAAATTGGAGTTATGGCCTCTGAAACCAAAACCCTAATTTTAGGTCAACTGTGTAGTCAAGCCTGGCTCTGCTTCCATACAAATCCCAGTTCTTGTGATTCTTTGGCATTCTTGACTTTGAGAGGGTATAATATGATGTTTGAACACACATGGACCCCTTTGAAGTGATTGCTGGCCGTTGGAGTGGCTCAAGAAGCTCTTAGATTGCTCAGATCACAAACCCTAAATGCAGATGACTTTGAATCTATGCAGTGAATCAAAAATGTGGTATGAGATGGTATGATTGTGTTTATGCATATGAAATGATCACAAGCCATGGTGTGAATGGGTGAGGGAAAATTTGGGGTGTTTACAATAGCCACAACAAAAACAAACAAGACCAACCGCAGAAGGACTTGAAGAAAAGAATACCATCCTCGAATGACAATTCTCAAAAGATCCTCGGATCTAACACGAAACCATCCTCGAATGGAGACGCAAAGGTATACCAGCCTTTACTGATAACCAAACACAAAGCTGACCTAAGACAGACTTTGCAAAAGAGACAAACTGACCTCGATCAATAAGCTCAAAAAGTGGACTACCATCCTCGAATAATAGCCACAACAAAAAAAAACAAGACCAACCGCAGAAGGACTTGAAGAAAAGAATGCCATCCTGGAATGACAATTCTCAAAAGATCCTCGGATCTAACATGAAACCATCCTCGAATGGAGACGCAAAGGTATACCAGCCTCGACTGATAACCAAACACAAAGCTGACCTCAGACAGAATTTGAAAACGAGACAAACTGACTTCGATCAATAAGCTCAAAAAGTGGACTACCATCCTCGTATAATAGCCACAACAACAAGACAAACCTCAGAAGGACTTGAAGAAAAGAATGCCATCCTCGAATGACAATTCTCAAAAGATCCTCGGATCTAACACGAAACCATCCTCGAATGGAGATGCAAAGGTATACCAGCCTCGACTGATAACCAAACATAAAGCTGACCTTAGACAAACTTTGCAAGAGAGACTAACTAACCTCAATCAATAAGCTCAAAAAGTGGACTACCATCCTCGAATGATAGCCACAACAAAAACAAACAAGACCAACCGCAGAAGGACTTGAAGAAAAGAAATGCCATCCTCGAATGACAATTCAAAAGATCCTCGGATCTAACACGAAACCATCCTCGAATGGAGACGCAAAGGTATACCAGCCTCGATTGATAACCAAACACAAAGCTGACCTCAGACAGAATTTGCAAGACAGACAAACTGACCTCAATCAATAAGCTCAAATAGTGGACTATCATCCTCGAATAATTGCCACAACAAAAACAAACAAGACCAACCGTAGAAGGGCTTGAAGAAAAGAAATGCCATCCTCGAATGACAATTCAAAAGATCCTCGGATCTAACACGAAACCATCCTCGAATGGAGACGCAAAGATATACCAACCTTGACTGATAACCAAACACAAAGCTGACCTCAGACAGACTTTGAAAACGAGACAAACTGACCTCGATCAATAAGCTCAAAAAGTGGACTACCATCCTCGAATAATAGCCACAACAACAAGACCAACCTCAGTAGTACTTGAAGAAAAGAATGCCATCCTCGAATGATAATTCTCAAAAGATCCTCGGATCTAACACGAAACCATCCTCGAATGGAGACACAGAGGTATACCAGCCTCGACTGATAACCAAACACAAAGCTGACCTCAGACAGACTTTTCAAAAGAGACAAACTGAACTCGATCAATAAGCTCAAAAAGTGGACTACCATCCTCGAATAATAGCCACAACAAAAACAAACAAGACAAACCACAGAAGGACTTGAAGAAAAGAATGCCATCCTCGAATGACAATTCTCAAAAGATCCTCGGATCTAACACGAAACCATCCTCGAATGGAGACGCAAAGGTATACCAGCCTCGACTGATAACCAAACACAAAGCTGACCTCAGACAGACATTGAAAACGAGACAAACTGACCTCGATCAATAAGCTCAAAAAGTGGACTACCATCCTCGAATAATAGCCACAACAACAAGACCAACCTCAGAAGTACTTGAAGAAAAGAATGCCATCCTCGAATGACAATCCTCAAAAGATCCTCGGATCTAACACGAAACCATCCTCGAATGGAGACGCAAAGGTATACCAGCCTCGACTGATAACCAAACACAAAGCTGACCTCAGACAGACTTTGCAAAAGAGACATACTTAACTCGATCAATTAGCTCAAAAAGTGGACTACCATCCTCAAATAATAGCCACAACAAAAACAAACAAGACGAACCGCAAAAGGACTTGAAGAAAAGAATGCCATCCTCGAACGACAATTCTCAAAAGATCCTCGGATCTAACACGAAACCATCCTCGAAAGGAGATGCAATGGTATACAAGCCTTGACTGATAACCAAACTTAAAGCTGGCCTCAGACATACTTTGCAAAAGAGACAAACTGACCTCGATCAATAAGCTCAAAAAGTGGACTACCATCCTCGAATAATAGCCAC
Organism: Lathyrus aphaca; assembly: GCA_963966055.1. NCBI lineage: Eukaryota > Viridiplantae > Streptophyta > Magnoliopsida > Fabales > Fabaceae > Lathyrus > Lathyrus aphaca. Next base: position 231,156,025 of record OZ014522.1, read on the forward strand.
AACAACAAGACCAACCTCAGAAGTACTTGAAGAAAAGAATGCCATCCTCGAATGACAATCCTCAAAAGATCCTCGGATCTAACACGAAACCATCCTCGAATGGAGACGCAAAGGTATACCAGCCTCGACTGATAACCAAACACAAAGCTGACCTCAGACAGACTTTGCAAAAGAGACAAACTGAACTCGATCAATTAGCTCAAAAAGTGGACTACCATCCTCAAATAATAGCCATAACAAAAAAAAAACAAGACCAACCGCAGAAGGACTTGAAGAAAAGAATGCCATCCTGGAATGACAATTCTCAAAAGATCCTCGGATCTAACATGAAACCATCCTCGAATGGAGACGCAAAGGTATACCAGCCTCGACTGATAACCAAACACAAAGCTGACCTCAGACAGACTTTGAAAACGAGACAAACTGACCTCGATCAATAAGCTCAAAAAGTGGACTACCATCCTCGAATAATAGCCACAACAACAAGACCAACCTCAGAAGTACTTGAAGAAAAGAATGCCATCCTCGAATGACAATCCTCAAAAGATCCTCGGATCTAACACGAAACCATCCTCGAATGGAGACGCAAAGGTATACCAGCCTCGACTGATAACCAAACACAAAGCTGACCTCAGACAGACTTTGCAAAAGAGACAAACTGAACTCGATCAATTAGCTCAAAAAGTGGACTACCATCCTCAAATAATAGCCACAACAAAAACAAACATGACGAACCGCAGAAGGACTTGAAGAAAAGAATGCCATCCTCGAATGACAATTCTCAAAAGATCCTCGGATCTAACACGAAACCATCCTCGAAAGGAGACGCAATGGTATACAAGCCTTGACTGATAACCAAACACAAAGCTGGCCTCAGACAGACTTTGCAAAAGAGACAAACTGACCTCGATCAATAAGCTCAAAAAGTGGACTACCATCCTCGAATAATAGCCACAACAACAAGACCAACATCAGAAGTACTTGAAGAAAAGAATGCCATCCTCGAATGACAATCCTCAAAAGATCCTCGGATCTAACACGAAACCATCCTCGAATGGAGACGCAAAGGTATACCAGCCTCGACTGATAACCAAACACAAAGCTGACCTCAGACAGACATTGCAAAAGAGACAAACTGAACTCGATCAATTAGCTCAAAAAGTGGACTACCATCCTCAAATAATAGCCACAACAAAAACAAACAAGACCAACCGCAGAAGGACTTGAAGAAAAGAATACCATCCTCGAATGACAATTCTCAAAAGATCCTCGGATCTAACACGAAACCATCCTCGAATGGAGACGCAAAGGTATACCAGCCTTGACTGATAACCAAACACAAAGCTGACCTCAGACAGACATTGCAAAAGAGACAAATTGACCTCGATCAATAAGCTCAAAAAGTGGACTACCATCCTCGAATAATAGCCACACAAAAAAAAAACAAGACCAACCGCAGAAGGACTTGAAGAAAAGAATGCCATCATGGAATGACAATTCTCAAAAGATCCTCGGATCTAACATGAAACCATCCTCGAATGGAGACGCAAAGGTATACCAGCCTCGACTGATAACCAAACACAAAGCTGACCTCAGACAGAATTTGAAAACGAGACAAACTGACCTCGATCAATAAGCTCAAAAAGTGGACTACCATCCTCGTATAATAGCCACAACAACAAGACCAACCTCAGAAGGACTTGAAGAAAAGAATGCCATCCTCGAATGACAATTCTCAAAAGTTCCTCGGATCTAACACGAAACCATCCTCGAACAGAGATGCAAAGGTATACCATCCTCGAGTGATAATCAAACATAAAACTGACCTCAATTAATAAGCTCAAAAAGTGGACTACCATCCTCGAATGATAGCCACAACAAAAGCAAACAAGACCAACCGCAGAAGGACTTGAAGAAAAGAAATGCCATCCTCGAATGACAATTCAAAAGATCCTCGGATCTAACACAAAACCATCCTCGAATGGAGACGCAAAGGTATACCAGCCTCGATTGATAACCAAACACAAAGCTGACCTCAGACAGACTTTGCAAGAGAGACAAACTGACCTCAATCAATAAGCTCAAAAAGTGGACTATCATCCTCGAATAATTGCCACAACAAAAAAAAAAAAACAAGACCAACCGCAGAAGGAATTGAAGAAAAGAATGCCATCCTGGAATGACAATTCTCAAAAGATCCTCGGATCTAACATGAAACCATCCTCGAATGGAGACGCAAAGGTATACCAGCCTCGACTGATAACCAAACACAAAGCTGACCTCAGACAGAATTTGAAAACAAGACAAACTAGCCTCGATCAATAAGCTCAAAAAGTGGACTACCATCCTCGTATAATAGCCACAACAACAAGACCAACCTCAGAAGGACTTGAAGAAAAGAATGCTATCCTCGAATTACAATTCTCAAAAGATCCTCGGATCTAACACGAAACCATCCTCGAATGGAGATGCAAAGGTATACCAGCCTCGACTGATAACCAAACATTAAGCTGACCTCAGACAAACTTTGCAAGAGAGACTAACTGACCTCAATTAATAAGCTCAAAAATGGACTACCATCCTCGAATGATAGCCACAACAAAAACAAACAAGACCAACCGCAGAAGGACTTGAAGAAAAGAAATGCCATCCTTGAATGACAATTCAAAAGATCCTCAGATCTAACACGAAACCATCCTCGAATGGAGACGCAAAGGTATACCAACCTTGACTGATAACCAAACACAAAGCTGACCTCAGACAGACTTTGAAAACGAGACAAACTGACCTCGATCAATAAGCTCAAAAAGTGGACTACCATCCTCGAATAATAGCCACAACAACAAGACCAACCTCAGAAGTACTTGAAGAAAAGAATGCCATCCTCGAATGATAATTCTCAAAAGATCCTCGGATCTAACACGAAACCATCCTCTAATGGAGACACAAAGGTATACCAGCCTCAACTATTAACCAAACACAAAGCTGACCTCAGACAGACTTTTCAAAAGAGACAAACTGAACTCGATCAATAAGCTCAAAAAGTGGACTACCATCCTCGAATAATAGCCACAACAAAAACAAACAAGACAAACCACAGAAGGACTTGAAGAAAAGAATGCCATCCTCGAATGACAATTCTCAAAAGATCCTCGGATCTAACACGAAACCATTCTCGAATGGAGACGAAAAGGTATACCAGTCTCGACTGATAACCAAACACAAAGCTGACCTCAGACAGACTTTGAAAACGAGACAAACTGACCTCGATCAATAAGCTCAAAAAGTGGACTACCATCTTCGAATAATAGCCACAAAAACAAGACCAACCTCAGAAGTACTTGAAGAAAATAATTCCATCCTCGAATGACAATCCTCAAAAGATCCTCGGATCTAACACGAAACCATCCTCGACTGATAACCAAACTCAAAGCTGACCTCAGACAGACTTTGCAAAAGAGACAAACTGAACTCGATCAATTAGCTCAAAAAGTGGACTACCATCCTCAAATAATAGCCACAACAAAAACAAACAAGACCAACCGCAGAAGGACTTGAAGAAAAGAATGCCATCCTCGAATGACAATTCTCAAAAGATCCTCGGATCTAACACGAAACCATCCTCGAATGGAGACGCAAAGGTATACCAGCCTCGACTGATAACCAAACACAAAGCTGACCTCAGACAGACATTGCAAAAGAGACAAACTGAACTCGATCAATTAGCTCAAAAAGTGGACTACCATCCTCAAATAATATCCACAACAAAAACAAAAAAGACCAACCGCAGAAGGACTTGAAGAAAAGAATGCCATCCTGGAATGACAATTCTCAAAAGATCCTCGGATCTAACACGAAACCATCCTCGAATGGAGACGCAAAGGTATACCAGCCTCGACTGATAACCAAACACAAAGCTGACCTCAGACAGACTTTGAAAACGAGACAAACTGACCTCGATCAATAAGCTCAAAAAGTGGACTACCATCCTCGTATAATAGCCACAACAACAAGACCAACCTCAGAAGGACGTGAAGAAAAGAATGCCATCCTCGAATGACAATTCTCAAAAGATCCTCGGATCTAACACGAAACCATCCTCGAACGGAGATGCAAAGGTATACCAGCCTCGACTGATAACCAAATATAAAGCTGACCTCAGACAAACTTTGCAAGAGAGACAAACTGACCTCGATCAATAAGCTCAAAAAGTGGACTACCATCCTCGAATGATAGCCACAAATAACAAACAAGACCAACCGCAGAAGGTCTTGAAGAAAAGAAATGCCATACTCGAATGAAAATTCAAAAGATCCTCGGATCTAACACGAAACCATCCTCGAATGGAGACGCAAAGGTATACCAGCCTTGACTGATAACCAAACACAAAGTTGACCTCAGACAGACTTTGCAAAAGAGACAAACTGACCTCGATCAATAAGCTCAAAATGTGGACTACCATCCTCAAATAATAGCCACAAAAAAAAAAAAAAACAACCGCAGAAGGACTTGAAGAAAAGAATGCCATCCTGGAATGACAATTCTCAAAAGATCCTCGGATCTAACATGAAACCATCCTCGAATGGAGACGCAAAGGTATACCAGCCTCGACTGATAACCAAACACAAAGCTGACCTCAGACAGAATTTGTAAACGAGACAAACTGACCTCGATCAATAAGCTCAAAAAGTGGACTAAATCCTCGTATAATAGCCACAACAACAAGACCAACCTCAGAAGGACGTGAAGAAAAGAATGCCATCCTCGAATGACAATTCTCAAAAGATCCTCGGATCTAACACGAAACCATCCTCGAACGGAGATGCAAAGGTATACCAGCCTCGACTAATAACCAAACATAAAGCTGACCTCAGACAAACTTTGCAAGAGAGACAAACTGACCTCAATCAATAAGCTTAAAAAGTGGACTACCATCCTCGAATGATAGCCACAACAAAAACAAACAAGTCCAACCGCAGAAGGACTTGAAGAAAAGAAATGCCATCCTCGAATGACAATTCAAAAGAACCTCGGATCTAACACGAAACCATCCTCGAATGGAGACGCAAAGGTATACCAGCCTCTATTGATAACCAAACACAAAGCTGACCTCAGACAGACTTTGCAAGAGAGAAAAACTGACCTCAATCAATAAGCTCAAAAAGTGGACTACCATCCTCGAATAATAGCCACAACAAAAAAAAACAAGACCAACCGCAGAAGGACTTGAAGAAAAGAATACCATCCTAGAATGACAATTCTCAAAAGATCCTCGGATCTAACACGAAACCATCCTCGAATGGAGACGCAAAGGTATACCAGCCTCGACTGATAACCAAACACAAAGTTGACCTCAGACAGACTTTGAAAACGAGACAAACTGACCTCGATCAATAAGCTCAAAAAGTGGACTACCATCCTTGAATAGTAGCCACAACAACAAGACCAACCTCAGAAGGACTTGAAGAAAAGAATGCAATCCTCGAATGACAATTCTCAAAAGATCCTCGGATCTAACACGACACCATCCTCGAATGGAGATGCAAAGGTATACCAGCCTCGACTGATAACCAAATATAAAGCTGACCTCAGACAAACTTTGCAAGAGAGACAAACTGACCTCAATCAATAAGCTCAAAAAATGGACTACCATCCTCGAATGATAGCCACAAATAACAAACAAGACCAACCGCAGAAGGTCTTGAAGAAAAGAAATGCCATACTCGAATGAAAATTCAAAAGATCCTCGGATCAAACACGAAACCATCCTCGAATGGAGACGCAAAGGTATACCAGCCTTGACTGATAACCAAACACAAAGATGACCACAGACAGACTTTGCAAAAGAGATAAACTGACCTCGATCAATAAGCTCAAAATGTGGACTACCATCCTCGAATAATAGCCACAACAAAAACAAACAAGACCAGCCGCAGAAGGACTTGAAGAAAAGAATGCCATCCTGGAATGACAATTCTCAAAAGATCCTCGGATCTAACACGAAACCATCCTCGAATGGAGACGCAAAGGTATACCAGCCTCGACTGATAACCAAACACAAAGCTGACCTCAGACAGACATTGCAAAAGAGACAAACTGAACTCGATCAATTAGCTCAAAAAGTGGACTACCATCCTCAAATAATAGCCACAACAAAAACAAAAAAGACCAACCGCAGAAGGACTTGAAGAAAAGAATACCATCCTCGAATGACAATTCTCAAAAGATCCTCGGATCTAACACGAAACCATCCTCGAATGGAGAGGCAAAGGTATACCAGCCTTGACTGATAACCAAACACAAAGATGACCTCAGATAGACTTTGCAAAAGAGACAAACTGACCTCGATCAATAAGCTCAAAAAGCGGACTACCATCCTCGAATAATAGCCACAACAACAAAAAAAACAAGACCAACCGCAGAAGGACTTGAAGAAAAGAATGCCATCCTGGAATGACAATTCTCAAAAGATCCTCGAATGGAGACGCAAAGGTATACCAGCCTCGACTGATAACCAAACACAAAGCTGACCTCAGACAGAATTTGAAAACGAGACAAACTGACCTCGATCAATAAGCTCAAAAAGTGGACTACCATCCTCGTATAATAGCCACAACAACAAGACCAACCTCAGAAGGACGTGAAGAAAAGAAAGCCATCCTCGAATGACAATTCTCAAAAGATCCTCGGATCTAATACGAAACCATCCTCGAACGGAGATGCAAAGGTATACCAGCCTCGACTGATAACCAAACATAAAGCTGACCTCAGACAAACTTTGCAAGAGAGACAAACTGACCTCAATTAATAAGCTCAAAAACTGGACTACCATCCTCGAATGATAGCCACAACAAAAACAAACAAGACCAACCGCAGAAGGACTTGAAGAAAAGAAATGCCATCCTCGAATGACAATTCAAAAGAACCTCGGATCTAACACGAAACCATCCTCGAATGGAGACGCACAGGTATACCAGCCTCGATTGATAACCAAACACAAAGCTGACCTCAGACAGACTTTGCAAGAGAGACAAACTGACCTTAATCAATAAGCTCAAAAAGTGGACTATCATCCTCGAATAATTGCCACAAAAAAAACAAACAAGACCAACCGTAGAAGGTCTTGAAGAAAAGAAATGCCATCCTTGAATGACAATTCAAAAGATCCTCGGATCTAACACGAAACCATACTCGAATGGAGACGCAAAGGTATACCAACCTCGACTTATAACCAAACACAAAGCTGACTTCAGACAGACTTTGAAAACGATACAAACTGACCTCGATCAATAAGCTCAAAAAGTGGACTACCATCCTCGAATAATAGCCACAACAACAAGACCAACCTCAGAAGTACTTGAAGAAAAGAATGCCATCCTCGAATGATAATTCTCAAAAGATCCTCGGATCTAACACGAAACCATCCTCGAATGGAGACACAAAGGTATACTAGCCTCGACTGATAACCAAACACAAAGCTGACCTCAGACAGACTTTTCAAAAGAGACAAACTGAACTCGATCAATAAGCTCAAAAAGTGGACTACCATCCTCGAATAATAGCCACAACAAAAAAAAACAAGACCAACCGCAGAAGGACTTGAAGAAAAGAATGCCATCCTGGAATGACAATTCTCAAAAGATCCTCGGATCTAACACGAAACCATCCTCGAATGGAGACGCAAAGGTATACCAGCCTCGACTGATAACCAAACACAAAGCTGACCTCAGACAGACATTGCAAAAGAGACAAACTGAACTCGATCAATTAGCTCAAAAAGTGGACTACCATCCTCAAATAATAGCCACAACAAAAACAAAAAAGACCAACCGCAGAAGGACTTGAAGAAAAGAATACCATCCTCGAATGACAATTCTCAAAAGATCCTCGGATCTAACACGAAACCATCCTCGAATGGAGACGCAAAGGTATACCAACCTTGACTGATAACCAAACACAAAGCTGACCTCAGATAGACTTTGCAAAAGAGACAAACTGACCTCGATCAATAAGCTCAAAAAGCGGACTACCATCCTCGAATAATAGCCACAACAACAACAAAAAACAAGACCAACCGCAGAAGGACTTGAAGAAAAGAATGCCATCCTGGAATGACAATTCTCAAAAGATCCTCGAATTGAGACGCAAAGGTATACCAGCCTCGACTGATAACCAAACACAAAGCTGACCTCAGACATAATTTGAAAACGAGACAAACTGACCTCGATCAATAAGCTCAAAAAGTGGACTACCATCCTCGTATAATAGCCACAACAACAAGACCAACCTCAGAAGGACGTGAAGAAAAGAATGCCATCCTCGAATGACAATTCTCAAAAGATCCTCGGATCTAATACGAAACCATCCTCGAACGGAGATGCAAAGGTATACCAGCCTCGACTGATAACCAAATATAAAGCTTACCTCAGACAAACTTTGCAAGAGAGACAAACTGACCTCAATCAATAAGCTCAAAAAGTGGACAACCATCCTCGAATGATAGCCACAACAAAAACAAACAAGACCAACCGCAGAAGGACTTGAAGAAAAGAAATGCCATACTCGAATGACAATTCAAAAGATCCTCGGATCTAACACGAAACCATCCTCGAATTGAGACGCAAAGGTATACCAGCCTCGATTGATAACCAAACATAAAGCTGACCTCAGACAGACTTTGCAAGAGAGACAAACTGACCTCAATCAATAAGCTCAAAAAGTGGACTATCATCCTCGAATAATATCCACAACAAAAACAAACAAGACCAACCGCAGAAGGGCTTGAAGAAAAGAAATGCCATCCTCGAATGATAATTCAAAGGATCCTTGGATCTAACACGAAACCATCCTTGACTGGAGACGCAAAGGTATACCAGCCTCGACTGATAACCAAACACAAAGCTGACCTCAGATAGACTTTGCAAAAGAGGCAAACTGACATCGATCAATAAGCTCAAAACGTGGACTACCATCCTCGAATAATAGCCACAACAAAAACAAACAAGACCAACCGCAGAAGGACTTGAAGAAAAGAATGCCATCCTCGAATGACAATTCTCAAAAGATCCTCGGATCTAACACGAAACCATCCTCGAATGGTTACGCAAAGGTATACCAGCCTCGACTGATAACCAAACAAAAAGCTGACCTCAGATAGACTTTGAAAACGAGACAAACTGACTTCGATCAATAAGCTCAAAAAGTGGACTACCATCCTCAAATAATAGCCACAACAACAAGACCAACCTCAGAAGTACTTGAAGAAAAGAATGCCATCCTCGAATGACAATTCTCAAAAGATCCTCGGATCTAACTCGAAACCATCCTCGAATGGAGACGCAAAGGTATACCAGCCTCGACTGATAACCAAACACAAAGCTGACCTCAGACAGACTTTGCAAAAGAGACAAACTGACCTCGATCAATAAGCCTAAAAAGTGGACTACCATCCTCGAATAATAGCCACAACAAAAACAAACAAGACCAACCGCAGAAGGACTTGATGAAAATAATGCCATCCTCGAATGACAATTCTCAAAAGATCCTCGGATCTAACACGAAACCATCCTCGAATTTAGACGCAAAGGTATACCAGCCTCGAATGATAACCAAACACAAAGCTGACCTCAGACAGATTTTGAAAACGAGACAAACTGACCTCGATCAATAAGCTCAAAATGTGGACTACTATCCTCGAATAATAGCCACAACAACAAGACCAACCTCCTAAGTACTTGAAGAAAAGAATGCCATCCTCGAATGACAATTCTAAAAAGATCCTCGGATCTAACACGAAACCATCCTCGAATGGAGACGCAAAGGTATACCAGCCTCGACTGATAACCAAACACAAAGCTGACCTCAGACAGACTTTGCAAAAGAGACAAACTGACCTCGATCAATAAGCTCAAAAAGTGGACTACCATCCTCGAATAATATCCACAACAAAAACAAACAAGACCAACCGCAGAAGTACTTGAAGAAAAGAATGCCATCCTCGAATGACAATTCTAAAAAGATCCTCGGATCTAACACGAAACCATCCTCGAATGGAGACGCAAAGGTACACCAGCCTCGATTGATAACCAAACAGAAAGCTGACCTCAGACAGACTTTGCAAGAGAGACAAACTGACCTCAATCAATAAGCTCAAAAAGTGGACTATCATCCTCGAATAATATCCACACAAAAAATAAAACAAGACCAACCGCAGAAGGACTTGAAGAAAAGAATGCCATCCTCGAATGACAATTCTCAAAAGATCTTCGGATCTAACACGAAACCATTCTCGAATGGAGATGCAAAGGTATACCAGCCTCGACTGATAACCAAATATAAAGCTGACCTCAGACAAACTTTGCAAGAGAGACAAACTGACCTCAATCAATAAGCTCAAAAAGTGGACTACCATCCTCGAATGATAGCCACAAATAACAAACAAGACCAACCGCAGAAGGACTTGAAGAAAAGAAATGCCATACTCGAATGAAAATTCAAAAGATCCTCGGATCTAACACGAAACCATCCTCGAATGGAGACGCAAAGGTTTACCAGCCTCGATTGATAACCAAACACAAAGCTGACCTCAGACAGACTTTGCAAGAGAGACAAACTAACCTCAATCTATAAGCTCAAAAAGTGGACTATCATCCTCGAATAATAGCCACAACAAAAACAAAAAAGACCAACCGCAGAAGGGCTTGAAGAAAAGAAATGCCATCCTCGAATGATAATTTAAAAGATCCTTGGATCTAACACGAAACCATCCTCGAATGGAGACACAAAGGTATACCAGCCTCGACTGATAACCAAACACAAAGCTGACCTCAGACAGACTTTGCAAAAGAGACAAACTGACCTCGATCAATAAGCTCAAAAAGTGGACTACCATCCTCGAATAATAGCCACAACAAAAACAAACAAGACCAACCGCAGAAGGACTTGAAGAAAAGAATGCCATCCTCGAATGACAATTCTCAAAAGATCCTCGGATCTAACACGAAACCATCCTCGAATGGAGAGGCAAAGGTATACCAGCCTCGACTGATAACCAAACAAAAAGCTGACCTCAGACAGACTTTGAAAACGAGACAAACTGACCTCGATCAATAAGCTCAAAAAGTGGACTACCATCCTCAAATAATAGCCACAACAACAAGACCAACCTCAGAAGTACTTGAAGAAAAGAATGCCATCCTCGAATGACAATTCTCAAAAGATCCTCGGATCTAACACGAAACCATCCTCGAATTTAGACGCAAAGGTATACCAGCCTCGAATGATAACCAAACACAAAGCTGACCTCAGACAGATTTTGAAAACGAGACAAACTGACCTCGATCAATAAGCTCAAAATGTGGACTACTATCCTCGAATAATAGCCACAACAACAAGACCAACCTCAGAAGTACTTGAAGAAAAGAATGCCATCCTCGAATGACAATTCTAAAAAGATCCTCGGATCTAACACGAAACCATCCTCGAATGGAGACGCAAAGGTATACCAGCCTCGACTGATAACCAAACACAAAGCTGACCTCAGACAGACTTTGCAAAAGAGACAAACTGACCTCGATCAATAAGCTCAAAAAGTGGACTACCATCCTCGAATAATAGCCACAACAAAAACAAACAAGACCAACCGCAGAAGTACTTGAAGAAAAGAATGCCATCCTCGAATGACAATTCTAAAAAGATCCTCGGATCTAACACGAAACCATCCTCGAATGGAGACGCAAAGGTACATCAGCCTCGATTGATAACCAAACAGAAAGCTGACCTCAGACAGACTTTGCAAGAGAGACAAACTGACCTCAATCAATAAGCTCAAAAAGTGGACTATCATCCTCGAATAATATCCACACAAAAAATAATACAAGACCAACCGCAGAAGGACTTGAAGAAAAGAATGCCATCCTCGAATGACAATTCTCAAAAGATCTTCGGATCTAACACGAAACCATTCTCGAATGGAGATGCAAAGGTATACCAGCCTCGACTGATAACCAAATATAAAGCTGACCTCAGACAAACTTTGCAAGAGAGACAAACTGACCTCAATCAATAAGCTCAAAAAGTGGACTACCATCCTCGAATGATAGCCACAAATAACAAACAAGACCAACCGCAGAAGGACTTGAAGAAAAGAAATGCCATACTCGAATGAAAATTCAAAAGATCCTCGGATCTAACACGAAACCATCCTCGAATGGAGACGCAAAGGTTTACCAGCCTCGATTGATAACCAAACACAAAGCTGACCTCAGACAGACTTTGCAAGAGAGACAAACTAACCTCAATCTATAAGCTCAAAAAGTGGACTATCATCCTCGAATAATAGCCACAACAAAAACAAAAAAGACCAACCGCAGAAGGGCTTGAAGAAAAGAAATGCCATCCTCGAATGATAATTTAAAAGATCCTTGGATCTAACACGAAACCATCCTCGAATGGAGACACAAAGGTATACCAGCCTCGACTGATAACCAAACACAAAGCTGACCTCAGACAGACTTTGCAAAAGAGACAAACTGACCTCGATCAATAAGCTCAAAAAGTGGACTACCATCCTCGAATAATAGCCACAACAAAAACAAACAAGACCAACCGCAGAAGGACTTGAAGAAAAGAATGCCATCCTCGAATGACAATTCTCAAAAGATCCTCGGATCTAACACGAAACCATCCTCGAATGGAGAGGCAAAGGTATACCAGCCTCGACTGATAACCAAACAAAAAGCTGACCTCAGACAGACTTTGAAAACGAGACAAACTGACCTCGATCAATAAGCTCAAAAAGTGGACTACCATCCTCAAATAATAGCCACAACAACAAGACCAACCTCAGAAGTACTTGAAGAAAAGAATGCCATCCTCGAATGACAATTCTCAAAAGATCCTCGGATCTAACACGAAACCATCCTCGAATTTAGACGCAAAGGTATACCAGCCTCGAATGATAACCAAACACAAAGCTGACCTCAGACAGATTTTGAAAACGAGACAAACTGACCTCGATCAATAAGCTCAAAATGTGGACTACTATCCTCGAATAATAGCCACAACAACAAGACCAACCTCAGAAGTACTTGAAGAAAAGAATGCCATCCTCGAATGACAATTCTAAAAAGATCCTCGGATCTAACACGAAACCATCCTCGAATGGAGACGCAAAGGTATACCAGCCTCGACTGATAACCAAACACAAAGCTGACCTCAGACAGACTTTGCAAAAGAAACAAACTGACCTCGATCAATAAACTCAAAAAGTGGACTACCATCCTCGAATAATAGCCACAACAAAAACAAACAAGACCAACCGCAGAAGTACTTGAAGAAAAGAATGCCATCCTCGAATGACAATTCTAAAAAGATCCTCGGATCTAACACGAAACCATCCTCGAATGGAGACGCAAAGGTACACCAGCCTCGATTGATAACCAAACAGAAAGCTGACCTCAGACAGACTTTGCAAGAGAGACAAACTGACCTCAATCAATAAGCTCAAAAAGTGGACTATCATCCTCGAATAATATCCACACAAAAAATAATACAAGACCAACCGCAGAAGGACTTGAAGAAAAGAATGCCATCCTCGAATGACAATTCTCAAAAGATCTTCGGATCTAACACGAAACCATTCTCGAATGGAGATGCAAAGGTATACCAGCCTCGACTGATAACCAAATATAAAGCTGACCTCAGACAAACTTTGCAAGAGAGACAAACTGACCTCAATCAATAAGCTCAAAAAGTGGACTACCATCCTCGAATGATAGCCACAAATAACAAACAAGACCAACCGCAGAAGGACTTGAAGAAAAGAAATGCCATACTCGAATGACAATTCAAAAGATCCTCGGATCTAACACGAAACCATCCTCGAATTGAGACGCAAAGGTATACCAGCCTCGATTGATAACCAAACATAAAGCTGACCTCAGACAGACTTTGCAAGAGAGACAAACTGACCTCAATCAATAAGCTCAAAAAGTGGACTATCATCCTCGAATAATATCCACAACAAAAACAAACAAGACCAACCGCAGAAGGGCTTGAAGAAAAGAAATGCCATCCTCGAATGATAATTCAAAGGATCCTTGGATCTAACACGAAACCATCCTCGACTGGAGACGCAAAGGTATACCAGCCTCGACTGATAACCAAACACAAAGCTGACCTCAGATAGACTTTGCAAAAGAGGCAAACTGACCTCGATCAATAAGCTCAAAACGTGGACTACCATCCTCGAATAATAGCCACAACAAAAACAAACAAGACCAACCGCAGAAGGACTTGAAGAAAAGAATGCCATCCTCGAATGACAATTCTCAAAAGATCCTCGGATCTAACACGAAACCATCCTCGAATGGTTACGCAAAGGTATACCAGCCTCGACTGATAACCAAACAAAAAGCTGACCTCAGACAGACTTTGAAAACGAGACAAACTGACTTCGATCAATAAGCTCAAAAAGTGGACTACCATCGTCAAATAATAGCCACAACAACAAGACCAACCTCAGAAGTACTTGAAGAAAAGAATGCCATCCTCGAATGACAATTCTCAAAAGATCCTCGGATCTAACTCGAAACCATCCTCGAATGGAGACGCAAAGGTATACCAGCCTCGACTGATAACCAAACACAAAGCTGACCTCAGACAGACTTTGCAAAAGAGACAAACTGACCTCGATCAATAAGCCTAAAAAGTGGACTACCATCCTCGAATAATAGCCACAACAAAAACAAACAAGACCAACCGCAGAAGGACTTGATGAAAATAATGCCATCCTCGAATGACAATTCTCAAAAGATTCTCGGATCTAACACGAAACCATCCTCGAATTTAGACGCAAAGGTATACCAGCCTCGAATGATAACCAAACACAAAGCTGACCTCAGACAGATTTTGAAAACGAGACAAACTGACCTCGATCAATAAGCTCAAAATGTGGACTACTATCCTCGAATAATAGCCACAACAACAAGACCAACCTCAGAAGTACTTGAAGAAAAGAATGCCATCCTCGAATGACAATTCTAAAAAGATCCTCGGATCTAACACGAAACCATCCTCGAATGGAGAGGCAAAGGTATACCAGCCTCGACTGATAACCAAACAAAAAGCTGACCTCAGACAGACTTTGAAAACGAGACAAACTGACCTCGATCAATAAGCTCAAAAAGTGGACTACCATCCTCAAATAATAGCCACAACAACAAGACCAACCTCAGAAGTACTTGAAGAAAAGAATGCCATCCTCGAATGACAATTCTCAAAAGATCCTCGGATCTAACACGAAACCATCCTCGAATTTAGACGCAAAGGTATACCAGCCTCGAATGATAACCAAACACAAAGCTGACCTCAGACAGATTTTGAAAACGAGACAAACTGACCTCGATCAATAAGCTCAAAATGTGGACTACTATCCTCGAATAATAGCCACAACAACAAGACCAACCTCAGAAGTACTTGAAGAAAAGAATGCCATCCTCGAATGACAATTCTAAAAAGATCCTCGGATCTAACACGAAACCATCCTCGAATGGAGACGCAAAGGTATACCAGCCTCGACTGATAACCAAACACAAAGCTGACCTCAGACAGACTTTGCAAAAGAGACAAACTGACCTCGATCAATAAGCTCAAAAAGTGGACTACCATCCTCGAATAATAGCCACAACAAAAACAAACAAGACCAACCGCAGAAGTACTTGAAGAAAAGAATGCCATCCTCGAATGAAAATTCTAAAAAGATCCTCGGATCTAACACGAAACCATCCTCGAATGGAGACGCAAAGGTACACCAGCCTCGATTGATAACCAAACAGAAAGCTGACCTCAGACAGACTTTGCAAGAGAGACAAACTGACCTCAATCAATAAGCTCAAAAAGTGGACTATCATCCTCGAATAATATCCACACAAAAAATAAAACAAGACCAACCGCAGAAGGACTTGAAGAAAAGAATGCCATCCTCGAATGACAATTCTCAAAAGATCTTCGGATCTAACACGAAACCATTCTCGAATGGAGATGCAAAGGTATACCAGCCTCAACTGATAACCAAATATAAAGCTGACCTCAGACAAACTTTGCAAGAGAGACAAACTGACCTCAATCAATAAGCTCAAAAAGTGGACTACCATCCTCGAATGATAGCCACAAATAACAAACAAGACCAACCGCAGAAGGACTTGAAGAAAAGAAATGCCATACTCGAATGAAAATTCAAAAGATCCTCGGATCTAACACGAAACCATCCTCGAATGGAGACGCAAAGGTTTACCAGCCTCGATTGATAACCAAACACAAAGCTGACCTCAGACAGACTTTGCAAGAGAGACAAACTGACCTCAATCTATAAGCTCAAAAAGTGGACTATCATCCTCGAATAATAGCCACAACAAAAACAAAAAAGACCAACCGCAGAAGGGCTTGAAGAAAAGAAATACCATCCTCGAATGATAATTTAAAAGATCCTTGGATCTAACACGAAACCATCCTCGAATGGAGACACAAACGTATACCAGCCTCGACTGATAACCAAACACAAAGCTGACCTCAGACAGACTTTGCAAAAGAGACAAACTGACCTCGATCAATAAGCTCAAAAAGTGGACTACCATCCTCGAATAATAGCCACAACAAAAACAAACAAGACCAACCGCAGAAGGACTTGAAGAAAAGAATGCCATCCTCGAATGACAATTCTCAAAAGATCCTCGGATCTAACACGAAACCATCCTCGAATGGAGAGGCAAAGGTATACCAGCCTCGACTGATAACCAAACACAAAGCTGACCTCAGACAGACTTTGAAAACGAGACAAACTGACCTCGATCAATAAGCTCAAAAAGTGGACTACCATCCTCAAATAATAGCCACAACAACAAGACAAACCTCAGAAGGACTTGAAAAAAAGAATGCCATCCTTGAATGACAATTCTCAAAAGATCCTCGGATCTAACACGAAACCATCCTCGAATGGCGATGCAAAGATATACCAGCCTCGACTGATAACCAAACATAAAGCTGACCTCAGACAAACTTTGCAAGAGAGACAAACTGACCTCAATAAATAAGCTCAAAAAGTGGACTACCATCCTCGAATGAATGCCACAACAAAAACAAACAAGACCAACCGCAGAAGGACTTGAAGAAAAGAAATTCCATCCTCGAATGACAATTCAAAAGATCCTCGAATCAAACACGAAACCATCCTCGAATGGAGACGCAAAGGTATAACGGGCCTCGATTGATAACCAAACACAAAGCTGACCTCAGATAGACTTTGCAAGAGAGACAAACTGACCTCAATCAATAAGCTCAAAAAGTGGACTATCATCCTCGAATAATAGCCACAACAAAAACAAACAAGACCAACCATAGAAGGGCTTGAAGAAAAGAAATTCCATCCTCGAATGACAATTCTCAAAAGATCCTCGGATCTAACACGAAAACATCCTCGAATGGAGACGCAAACGTATACTAGCCTCGATTAATAAACAAACACAAAGCTGACCTCACACAGACTTTGCAAAAGAAACAAACTGACCTCGATCAATAAGCTCAAAAAGTGGACTATCATCCTCGAATAATATCCACACAAAAAATAAAACAAGACCAACCGCAGAAGGACTTGAAGAAAAGAATGCCATCCTCGAATGACAATTCTCAAAAGATCTTCGGATCTAACACGAAACCATTCTCGAATGGAGATGCAAAGGTATACCAGCCTCGACTGATAACCAAATATAAAGCTGACCTCAGACAAACTTTGCAAGAGAGACAAACTGACCTCAATCAATAAGCTCAAAAAGTGGACTACCATCCTCGAATGATAGCCACAAATAACAAACAAGACCAACCGCAGAAGGACTTGAAGAAAAGAAATGCCATACTCGAATGAAAATTCAAAAGATCCTCGGATCTAACACGAAACCATCCTCGAATGGAGACGCAAAGGTTTACCAGCCTCGATTGATAACCAAACACAAAGCTGACCTCAGACAGACTTTGCAAGAGAGACAAACTGACCTCAATCTATAAGCTCAAAAAGTGGACTATCATCCTCGAATAATAGCCACAACAAAAACAAAAAAGACCAACCGCAGAAGGGCTTGAAGAAAAGAAATACCATCCTCGAATGATAATTTAAAAGATCCTTGGATCTAACACGAAACCATCCTCGAATGGAGACACAAACGTATACCAGCCTCGACTGATAACCAAACACAAAGCTGACCTCAGACAGACTTTGTAAAAGAGACAAACTGACCTCGATCAATAAGCTCAAAAAGTGGACTACCATCCTCGAATAATAGCCACAACAAAAACAAACAAGACCAACCGCAGAAGGACTTGAAGAAAAGAATGCCATCCTCGAATGACAATTCTCAAAAGATCCTCGGATCTAACACGAAACCATCCTCGAATGGAGAGGCAAAGGTATACCAGCCTCGACTGATAACCAAACACAAAGCTGACCTCAGACAGACTTTGAAAACGAGACAAACTGACCTCGATCAATAAGCTCAAAAAGTGGACTACCATCCTCAAATAATAGCCACAACAACAAGACAAACCTCAGAAGGACTTGAAAAAAAGAATGCCATCCTTGAATGACAATTCTCAAAAGATCCTCGGATCTAACACGAAACCATCCTCGAATGGAGATGCAAAGATATACCAGCCTCGACTGATAACCAAACATAAAGCTGACCTCAGACAAACATTGCAAGAGAGACAAACTGACCTCAATAAATAAGCTCAAAAAGTGGACTACCATCCTCGAATGAATGCCACAACAAAAACAAACAAGACCAACCGCAGAAGGACTTGAAGAAAAGAAATTCCATCCTCGAATGACAATTCAAAAGATCCTCGAATCAAACACGAAACCATCCTCGAATGGAGACGCAAAGGTATAACGGGCCTCGATTGATAACCAAACACAAAGCTGACCTCAGATAGACTTTGCAAGAGAGACAAACTGACCTCAATCAATAAGCTCAAAAAGTGGACTATCATCCTCGAATAATAGCCACAACAAAAACAAACAAGACCAACCATAGAAGGGCTTGAAGAAAAGAAATTCCATCCTCGAATGACAATTCTCAAAAGATCCTCGGATCTAACACGAAAACATCCTCGAATGGAGACGCAAACGTATACTAGCCTCGATTAATAAACAAACACAAAGCTGACCTCAGACAGACTTTGCAAAAGAAACAAACTGACCTCGATCAATAAGCTCAAAAAGTGGACTACCATCCTCGAATAATAGCCACACAAAAAATAAAACAAGACCAACCGCAGAAGGACTTAAGGAAAAGAATGCCATCCTCGAATGACAATTCTCAAAAGATCCTCGGATCTAACACGAAACCATCCTCGAATGGAGATGTAAAGGTATACCAGCCTCGATTGATAACCAAATATAAAGCTGACCCCAGACAAACTTTGCAAGAGAGACAAACTGACCTCAATCAATAAGCTCAAAAAGTGGACAACCATCCTCGAATGATAGCTACAACAAAAACAAACAAGACCAACCGCAGAAGGACTTGAAGAAAAGAAATGCCATACTCGAATGACAATTCAAAAGATCCTCGGATCTAACACGAAACCATCCTCGAATGGAGACGCAAAGGTATACCAGCCTCGATTGATAACCAAACATAAAGCTGACCTCAGACAGACTTTGCAAGAGAGACAAATTGACCTCAATCAATAAGCTCAAAAAGTGGACTATCATCCTCGAATAATATCCACAACAAAAACAAACAAGACCAACCGCAGAAGGGCTTGAAGAAAAGAAATGCCATCCTCGAATGATAATTCAAAGGATCCTTGGATCTAACACGAAACCATCCTCGAATGGAGACGCAAAGGTATACCAGCCTCGACTGATAACCAAACACAAAGCTGACCTCAGATAGACTTTGCAAAAGAGGCAAACTGACCTCGATCAATAATCTCAAAAAGTGGACTACCATCCTCGAATAATAGCCACAACAAAAACAAACAAGACCAACCGCAGAAGGACTTGAAGAAAAGAATGCCATCCTCGAATGACAATTCTCAAAAGATCCTCGGATCTAACACGAAACCATCCTCGAATGGAGACGCAAAGGTATACAAGCCTCGACTGATAACCAAACAAAAAGCTGACCTCAGACAGACTTTGAAAACGAGACAAACTGACTTCGATCAATAAGCTCAAAAAGTGGATTACCATCCTCAAATAATAGCCACAACAACAAGACCAACCTCAGAAGTACTTGAAGAAAAGAATGCCATCCTCGAATGACAATTCTCAAAAGATCCTCGGATCTAACACGAAACCATCCTCGAATGGAGACGCAAAGGTATACCAGCCTCGACTGATAACCAAACACAAAGCTGACCTCAGACAGACTTTGCAAAAGAGACAAACTGACCTCGATCAATAAGCTCAAAAAGTGGACTACCATCCTCGAATAATAGCCACAACAAAAACAAACAAGACCAACCGCAGAAGGACTTGAAGAAAATAATGCCATCCTCGAATGACAATTCTCAAAAGATCCTCGGATCTAACACGAAACCATCCTCGAATTTAGACGCAAAGGTATACCAGCCTCGAATGATAACCAAACACAAAGCTGACCTCAGACAGATTTTGAAAACGAGACAAACTGACCTCGATCAATAAGCTCAAAATGTGGACTACCATCCTCGAATAATAGCCACAACAACAAGACCAACCTCAGAAGTACTTGAAGAAAAGAATGCCATCCTCGAATGACAATTCTAAAAAGATCCTCGGATCTAACACGAAACCATCCTCGAATGGAGACGCAAAGGTATACCAGCCTCGACTGATAACCAAACACAAAGCTGACCTCAGATAGACTTTGCAAAAGAGACAAACTGACCTCGATCAATAAGCTCAAAAAGTGGACTACCATCCTCGAATAATAGCCACAACAAAAACAAACAAGACCAACCGCAGAAGTACTTGAAGAAAAGAATGCCATCCTCGAATGACAATTCTAAAAAGATCCTCGGATCTAACACGAAACCATCCTTGAATGTAGACGCAAAGGTATACCAGCCTCGATTGATAACCAAACATAAAGCTGACCTCAGAAAAACTTTGCAGGAGAGACAAACTGACCTCAATCAATAAGCTCAAAAAGTAGACTATCATCCTCGAATAATATCAACAAAAAAAACAAACAAGACCAACCGTAGAAGGGCTTGAAGAAAAGAAATGCCATCCTCGAATGATAATTCAAAGGATCCTTGGATCTAACACGAAACCATCCTCGAATGGAGACGCAAAGGTATACCAGCCTCGACTGATAACCAAACACAAAGCTGACCTCAGATAGACTTTGCAAAAGAGGCAAACTGACCTCGATCAATAATCTCAAAAAGTGGACAACCATCCTCGAATGATAGCCACAACAAAAACAAACAAGACCAACCGCAGAAGGACTTGAAGAAAAGAAATGCCATACTCGAATGACAATTCAAAAGATCCTCGGATCTAACACGAAACCATCCTCGAATGGAGACGCAAAGGTATACCAGCCTCGATTGATAACCAAACATAAAGCTGACCTCAGACAGACTTTGCAAGAGAGACAAATTGACCTCAATCAATAAGCTCAAAAAGTGGACTATCATCCTCGAATAATATCCACAACAAAAACAAACAAGACCAACCGCAGAAGGGCTTGAAGAAAAGAAATGCCATCCTCGAATGATAATTCAAAGGATCCTTGGATCTAACACGAAACCATCCTCGAATGGAGACGCAAAGGTATACCAGCCTCGACTGATAACCAAACACAAAGCTGACCTCAGATAGACTTTGCAAAAGAGGCAAACTGACCTCGATCAATAATCTCAAAAAGTGGACTACCATCCTCGAATAATAGCCACAACAAAAACAAACAAGACCAACCGCAGAAGGACTTGAAGAAAAGAATGCCATCCTCGAATGACAATTCTCAAAAGATCCTCGGATCTAACACGAAACCATCCTCGAATGGAGACGCAAAGGTATACAAGCCTCGACTGATAACCAAACAAAAAGCTGACCTCAGACAGACTTTGAAAACGAGACAAACTGACTTCGATCAATAAGCTCAAAAAGTGGATTACCATCCTCAAATAATAGCCACAACAACAAGACCAACCTCAGAAGTACTTGAAGAAAAGAATGCCATCCTCGAATGACAATTCTCAAAAGATCCTCGGATCTAACACGAAACCATCCTCGAATGGAGACGCAAAGGTATACCAGCCTCGACTGATAACCAAACACAAAGCTGACCTCAGACAGACTTTGCAAAAGAGACAAACTGACCTCGATCAATAAGCTCAAAAAGTGGACTACCATCCTCGAATAATAGCCACAACAAAAACAAACAAGACCAACCGCAGAAGGACTTGAAGAAAATAATGCCATCCTCGAATGACAATTCTCAAAAGATCCTCGGATCTAACACGAAACCATCCTCGAATTTAGACGCAAAGGTATACCAGCCTCGAATGATAACCAAACACAAAGCTGACCTCAGACAGATTTTGAAAACGAGACAAACTGACCTCGATCAATAAGCTCAAAATGTGGACTACCATCCTCGAATAATAGCCACAACAACAAGACCAACCTCAGAAGTACTTGAAGAAAAGAATGCCATCCTCGAATGACAATTCTAAAAAGATCCTCGGATCTAACACGAAACCATCCTCGAATGGAGACGCAAAGGTATACCAGCCTCGACTGATAACCAAACACAAAGCTGACCTCAGATAGACTTTGCAAAAGAGACAAACTGACCTCGATCAATAAGCTCAAAAAGTGGACTACCATCCTCGAATAATAGCCACAACAAAAACAAACAAGACCAACCGCAGAAGTACTTGAAGAAAAGAATGCCATCCTCGAATGACAATTCTAAAAAGATCCTCGGATCTAACACGAAACCATCCTTGAATGTAGACGCAAAGGTATACCAGCCTCGATTGATAACCAAACATAAAGCTGACCTCAGAAAAACTTTGCAAGAGAGACAAACTGACCTCAATCAATAAGCTCAAAAAGTAGACTATCATCCTCGAATAATATCAACAAAAAAAACAAACAAGACCAACCGTAGAAGGGCTTGAAGAAAAGAAATGCCATCCTCGAATGATAATTCAAAGGATCCTTGGATCTAACACGAAACCATCCTCGAATGGAGACGCAAAGGTATACCATCCTCGACTGATAACCAAACACAAAGCTGACCTCAGATAGACTTTGCAAAAGAGGCAAACTGACCTCGATCAATAAGCTCAAAAAGTGGACTACCATCCTCGAATAATAGCCACAACAAAAAAAAACAAGACCAACCGCAGAAGGACTTGAAGAAAAGAATGCCATCCTCGAATGACAATTCTCAAAAGATCCTCGGATCTAACACGAAACCATCCTCGAATGGAGACGCAAAGGTATACCAGCCTCGACTGATAACCAAACAAAAAGCTGACCTCAGACAGACTTTGAAAACGAGACAAACTGACTTCGATCAATAAGCTCAAAAAGTGGACTACCATCCTCAAATAATAGCCACAACAACAAGACCAACCTCAGAAGTAC
Source organism: Lathyrus aphaca (assembly GCA_963966055.1). Taxonomy (NCBI): domain Eukaryota; kingdom Viridiplantae; phylum Streptophyta; class Magnoliopsida; order Fabales; family Fabaceae; genus Lathyrus; species Lathyrus aphaca. The sequence goes on from OZ014522.1 coordinate 231,179,672, forward strand.
TTGAAGAAAAGAATGCCATCCTCGAATGACAATTCTCCAAAGATCCTCGGATCTAACACGAAACCATCCTCGAATGGAGACGCAAAGGTATACCAGACTCGACTGATAACCAAACACAAAGCTGACCTCAGACAGACTTTGCAAAAGAGACAAACTGACCTCGATCAATAAGCTCAAAAAGTGGACTACCATCCTCGAATAATAGCCACAACAAAAACAAACAAGACCAACCGCAGAAGGACTTGAAGAAAATAATGCCATCCTCGAATGACAATTCTCAAAAGATCCTCGGATCTAACACGAAACCATCCTCGAATTTAGACGCAAAGGTATACCAGCCTCGAATGATAACCAAACACAAAGCTGACCTCAGACAGATTTTAAAAACGAGACAAACTGACCTCGATCAATAAGCTCAAAATGTGGACTACCATCCTCGAATAATAGCCACAACAACAAGACCAACCTCAGAAGTACTTGAAGAAAAGAATGCCATCCTCGAATGACAATTCTAAAAAGATCCTCGGATCTAACACGAAACCATCCTCGAATGGAGACGCAAAGGTATACCAGCCTCGACTGATAACCAAACACAAAGCTGACCTCAGACAGACTTTGCAAAAGAGACAAACTGACCTCGATCAATAAGCTCAAAAAGTGGACTACCATCCTCGAATAATAGCCACAACAAAAACAAACAAGACCAACCGCAGAAGTACTTGAAGAAAAGAATGCCATCCTCGAATGACAATTCTAAAAAGATCCTCGGATCTAACACGAAACCATCCTTGAATGGAGACGCAAAGGTATACCAGCCTCGATTGATAACCAAACATAAAGCTGACCTCAGAAAAACTTTGCAAGAGAGACAAACTGACCTCAATCAATAAGCTCAAAAAGTGGACTATCATCCTCGAATAATATCCACAACAAAAACAAACAAGACCAACCGCAGAAGGGCTTGAAGAAAAGAAATGCCATCCTCGAATGATAATTCAAAGGATCCTTGGATCTAACACGAAACCATCCTCGAAGGGAGACGCAAAGGTATACCAGCCTCGACTGATAACCAAACACAAAGCTGACCTCAGATAGACTTTGCAAAAGAGGCAAACTGACCTCGATCAATAAGCTCAAAAAGTGGACTACCATCCTCGAATAATAGCCACAACAAAAACAAACAAGACCAACCGCAGAAGGACTTGAAGAAAAGAATGCCATCCTCGAATGACAATTCTCAAAAGATCCTCGGATCTAACACGAAACCATCCTCGAATGGAGACGCAAAGGTATACCAGCCTCGACTGATAACCAAACAAAAAGCTGACCTCAGACAGACTTTGAAAACGAGGCAAACTGACTTCGATCAATAAGCTCATAAAGTGGACTACCATCCTCAAATAATAGCCACAACAACAAGACCAACCTCAGAAGTACTTGAAGAAAAGAATGCCATCCTCGAATGACAATTCTCAAAAGATCCTCGGATCTAACACGAAACCATCCTCGAATGAAGACGCAAAGGTATACCAGCCTCGACTGATAACCAAACACAAAGCTGACCTCAGACAGACTTTGCAAAAGAGACAAACTGACCTCGATCAATAAGCTCAAAAAGTGGACTACCATCCTCGAATAATAGCCACAACAAAAACAAACAAGACCAACCGCAGAAGGACTTGAAGAAAATAATGTCATCCTCGAATGACAATTCTCAAAAGATCCTCGGATCTAACACGAAACCATCCTCGAATTTAGACGCAAAGGTATACCAGCCTCGAATGATAACCAAACACAAAGCTAACCTCAGACAGATTTTGAAAACGAGACAAACTGACCTCGATAAATAAGCTCAAAATGTGGACTACCATCCTCGAATAATAGCCACAACAACAAGACCAACCTCAGATGTACTTGAAGAAAAGAATGCCATCCTCGAATGACAATTCTAAAAAGATCCTCGGATCTAACACGAAACCATCCTCGAATGGAGACGCAAAGGTATATCAGCCTCGACTGATAACCAAACACAAAGCTGACCTCAGACAGACTTTGCAAAAGAGACAAACTGACCTCGATCAATAAGCTCAAAAAGTGGACTACCATCCTCGAATAATAGCCACAACAAAAACAAACAAGACCAACCGCAGAAGTACTTGAAGAAAAGAATGCCATCCTCGAATGACAATTCTAAAAAGATCCTCGGATCTAACACGAAACCATCCTCGAATGTAGACGCAAAGGTATACCAGCCTCGATTGATAACCAAACATAAAGCTGACCTCAGAAAAACCTTACAAGAGAGACAAACTGACCTCAATCAATAAGCTCAAAAAGTGGACTATCATCCTCGAATAATATCCACAACAAAAACAAACAAGACCAATCGCAGAAGGGCTTGAAGAAAAGAAATGCCATCCTCGAATGATAATTCAAAGGATCCTTGGATCTAACATGAAACCATCCTCGAATGGAGACGCAAAGGTACACCAGCCTCGACTGATAACCAAACACAAAGCTGACCTCAGATAGACTTTGCAAAAGAGGCAAACTGACCTCGATCAATAAGCTCAAAAAGTGGACTACCATCCTCGAATAATAGCCACAACAAAAACAAACAAGACCAACCGCAGAAGGACTTGAAGAAAAGAATGCCATCCTCGAATGACAATTCTCAAAAGATCCTCGGATCTAACACGAAACCATCCTCGAATGGAGACGCAAAGGTATACCAGCCTCGACTGATAACCAAACAAAAAGCTGACCTCAGACAGACTTTGAAAACGAGACAAACTGACTTCGATCAATAAGCTCAAAAAGTGGACTACCATCCTCAAATAATAGCCACAATAACAAGACCAACCTCAGAAGTACTTGAAGAAAAGAATGCCATCCTCGAATGAGAATTCTCAAAAGATCCTCGGATCTAACACGAAACCATCCTCGAATGGAGACGCAAAGGTATACCAGCCTCGACTGATAACCAAACACAAAGCTGACCTCAGACAGTCTTTGCAAAAGAGACAAACTGACCTCGATCAATAAGCTCAAAAAGTGGACTACCATCCTCGAATAATAGCCACAACAAAAACAAACAAGACCAACCGCAGAAGGACTTGAAGAAAATAATGCCATCCTCGAATGACAATTCTCAAAAGATCCTCGGATCTTTCACGAAACCATCCTCGAATTTAGACGCAAAGGTATACCAGCCTCGAATGATAACCAAACACAAAGCTGACCTCAGACAGATTTTGAAAACGAGACAAACTGACCTCGATAAATAAGCTCAAAATGTGGACTACCATCCTCGAATAATAGCCACAACAACAAGACCAACCTCAGAAGTACTTGAAGAAAAGAATGCCATCCTCGAATGACAATTCTAAAAAGATCCTCGGATCTAACACGAAACCATCCTCGAATGGAGACGCAAAGGTATACCCGCCTCGACTGATAACCAAACACAAAGCTGACCTCAGACAGACTTTGCAAAAGAGACAAACTGACCTCGATCAATAAGCTCAAAAAGTGGACTACCATCCTCGAATAATAGCCACAACAAAAACAAACAAGACCAACCGCAGAAGTACTTGAAGAAAAGAATGCCATCCTCGAATGACAATTCTAAAAATATCCTCGGATCTAACACGAAACCATCCTCGAATGTAGACGCAAAGGTATACCAGCCTCGATTGATAACCAAACATAAAGCTGACCTCAGAAAAACTTTGCAAGAGAGACAAACTGACCTCAATCAATAAGCTCAAAAAGTGGACTATCATCCTCGAATAATATCCACAACAAAAACAAACAAGACCAACCGCAGAAGGGCTTGAAGAAAAGAAATGCCATCCTCGAATGATAATTCAAAGGATCCTTGGATCTAACATGAAACCATCCTCGAATGGAGACGCAAAGGTACACCAGCCTCGACTGATAACCAAACACAAAGCTGACCTCAGATAGACTTTGCAAAAGAGGCAAACTGACCTCGATCAATAAGCTCAAAAAGTGGACTACCATCCTCGAATAATAGCCACAACAAAAACAAACAAGACCAACCGCAGAAGGACTTGAAGAAAAGAATGCCATCCTCGAATGACAATTCTCAAAAGATCCTCGGATCTAACACGAAACCATCCTCGAATGGAGACGCAAAGGTATACCAGCCTCGACTGATAACCAAACAAAAAGCTGACCTCAGATAGACTTTGAAAACGAGACAAACTGACTTCGATCAATAAGCTCAAAAAGTGGACTACCATCCTCAAATAATAGCCACAATAACAAGACCAACCTCAGAAGTACTTGAAGAAAAGAATGCCATCCTCGAATGAGAATTCTCAAAAGATCCTCGGATCTAACACGAAACCATCCTCGAATGGAGACGCAAAGGTATACCAGCCTCGACTGATAACCAAACACAAAGCTGACCTCAGACAGTCTTTGCAAAAGAGACAAACTGACCTCGATCAATAAGCTCAAAAAGTGGACTACCATCCTCGAATAATAGCCACAACAAAAACAAACAAGACCAACCGCAGAAGGACTTGAAGAAAATAATGCCATCCTCGAATGACAATTCTCAAAAGATCCTCGGATCTTTCACGAAACCATCCTCGAATTTAGACGCAAAGGTATACCAGCCTCGAATGATAACCAAACACAAAGCTGACCTCAGACAGATTTTGAAAACGAGACAAACTGACCTCGATAAATAAGCTCAAAATGTGGACTACCATCCTCGAATAATAGCCACAACAACAAGACCAACCTCAGAAGTACTTGAAGAAAAGAATGCCATCCTCGAATGACAATTCTAAAAAGATCCTCGGATCTAACACGAAACCATCCTCGAATGGAGACGCAAAGGTATACCCGCCTCGACTGATAACCAAACACAAAGCTGACCTCAGACAGACTTTGCAAAAGAGACAAACTGACCTCGATCAATAAGCTCAAAAAGTGGACTACCATCCTCGAATAATAGCCACAACAAAAACAAACAAGACCAACCGCAGAAGTACTTGAAGAAAAGAATGCCATCCTCGAATGACAATTCTAAAAATATCCTCGGATCTAACACGAAACCATCCTCGAATGTAGACGCAAAGGTATACCAGCCTCGATTGATAACCAAACATAAAGCTGACCTCAGAAAAACTTTGCAAGAGAGACAAACTGACCTCAATCAATAAGCTCAAAAAGTGGACTATCATCCTCGAATAATATCCACAACAAAAACAAACAAGACCAACCGCAGAAGGGCTTGAAGAAAAGAAATGCCATCCTCGAATGATAATTCAAAGGATCCTTGGATCTAACATGAAACCATCCTCGAATGGAGACGCAAAGGAATACCAGCCTCGACTGATAACCAAACACAAAGCTGACCTCAGATAGACTTTGCAAAAGAGGCAAACTGACCTCGATCAATAAGCTCAAAAAGTGGACTACCATCCTCGAATAATAGCCACAACAAAAACAAACAAGACCAACCGCAGAAGGACTTGAAGAAAAGAATGCCATCCTCGAATGACAATTCTCAAAAGATCCTCGGATCTAACACGAAACCATCCTCGAATAGAGACGCAAAGGTATACCAGCCTCGACAGATAACCAAACAAAAAGCTGACCTCAGACAGACTTTGAAAACGAGACAAACTGACTTCGATCAATAAGCTCAAAAAGTGGACTACAATCCTCAAATAATAGCCACAACAACAAGACCAACCTCAGAAGTACTTGAAGAAAAGAATGCCATCCTCGAATGACAATTCTCAAAAGATCCTCGGATCTAACACGAAACCATCCTCGAATGGAGACGCAAAGGAATACCAGCCTCGACTGATAACCAAACACAAAGCTGACCTCAGACAGACTTTGCAAAAGAGACAAACTGACCTCGATCAATAAGCTCAAAAAGTGGACTACCATCCTCGAATAATAGCCACAACAAAAACAAACAAGACCAACCGCAGAAGTACTTGAAGAAAAGAATGCCATCCTCGAATGACAATTCTAAAAAGATCCTCGGATCTAACACGAAACCATCCTCGAATGTAGACGCAAAGGTATACCAGCCTCGATTGATAACCAAACATAAAGCTGACCTCAGAAAAACCTTACAAGAGAGACAAACTGACCTCAATCAATAAGCTCAAAAAGTGGACTATCATCCTCGAATAATATCCACAACAAAAACAAACAAGACCAACCGCAGAAGGGCTTGAAGAAAAGAAATGCCATCCTCGAATGATAATTCAAAGGATCCTTGGATCTAACATGAAACCATCCTCGAATGGAGACGCAAAGGTATACCAGCCTCGACTGATAACCAAACACAAAGCTGACCTCAGATAGACTTTGCAAAAGAGGCAAACTGACCTCGATCAATAAGCTCAAAAAGTGGACTACCATCCTCGAATAATAGCCACAACAAAAACAAACAAGACCAACCGTAGAAGGACTTGAAGAAAAGAATGCCATCCTCGAATGACAATTCTCAAAAGATCCTCGGATCTAACACGAAACCATCCTCGAATGGAGACGCAAAGGTATACCAGCCTCGACTGATAACCAAACAAAAAGCTGACCTCAGACAGACTTTGAAAACGAGACAAACTGACTTCGATCAATAAGCTCAAAAAGTGGACTACCATCCTCAAATAATAGCCACAATAACAAGACCAACCTCAGAAGTACTTGAAGAAAAGAATGCCATCCTCGAATGAGAATTCTCAAAAGATCCTCGGATCTAACACGAAACCATCCTCGAATGGAGACGCAAAGGTATACCAGCCTCGACTGATAACCAAACACAAAGCTGACCTCAGACAGTCTTTGCAAAAGAGACAAACTGACCTCGATCAATAAGCTCAAAAAGTGGACTACCATCCTCGAATAATAGCCACAACAAAAACAAACAAGACCAACCGCAGAAGGACTTGAAGAAAATAATGCCATCCTCGAATGACAATTCTCAAAAGATCCTCGGATCTAACACGAAACCATCCTCGAATTTAGACGCAAAGGTATACCAGCCTCGAATGATAACCAAACACAAAGCTGACCTCAGACAGATTTTGAAAACGAGACAAACTGACCTCGATAAATAAGCTCAAAATGTGGACTACCATCCTCGAATAATAGCCACAACAACAAGACCAACCTCAGAAGTACTTGAAGAAAAGAATGCCATCCTCGAATGACAATTCTAAAAAGATCCTCGGATCTAACACGAAACCATCCTCGAATGGAGACGCAAAGGTATACCCGCCTCGACTGATAACCAAACACAAAGCTGACCTCAGACAGACTTTGCAAAAGAGACAAACTGACCTCGATCAATAAGCTCAAAAAGTGGACTACCATCCTCGAATAATAGCCACAACAAAAACAAACAAGACCAACCGCAGAAGTACTTGAAGAAAAGAATGCCATCCTCGAATGACAATTCTAAAAATATCCTCGGATCTAACACGAAACCATCCTCGAATGTAGACGCAAAGGTATACCAGCCTCGATTGATAACCAAACATAAAGCTGACCTCAGAAAAACTTTGCAAGAGAGACAAACTGACCTCAATCAATAAGCTCAAAAAGTGGACTATCATCCTCGAATAATATCCACAACAAAAACAAACAAGACCAACCGCAGAAGGGCTTGAAGAAAAGAAATGCCATCCTCGAATGATAATTCAAAGGATCCTTGGATCTAACATGAAACCATCCTCGAATGGAGACGCAAAGGTATACCAGCCTCGACTGATAACCAAACACAAAGCTGACCTCAGATAGACTTTGCAAAAGAGGCAAACTGACCTCGATCAATAAGCTCAAAAAGTGGACTACCATCCTCGAATAATAGCCACAACAAAAACAAACAAGACCAACCGCAGAAGGACTTGAAGAAAAGAATGCCATCCTCGAATGACAATTCTCAAAAGATCCTCGGATCTAACACGAAACCATCCTCGAATAGAGACGCAAAGGTATACCAGCCTCGACAGATAACCAAACAAAAAGCTGACCTCAGACAGACTTTGAAAACGAGACAAACTGACTTCGATCAATAAGCTCAAAAAGTGGACTACAATCCTCAAATAATAGCCACAACAACAAGACCAACCTCAGAAGTACTTGAAGAAAAGAATGCCATCCTCGAATGACAATTCTCAAAAGATCCTCGGATCTAACACGAAACCATCCTCGAATGGAGACGCAAAGGAATACCAGCCTCGACTGATAACCAAACACAAAGCTGACCTCAGACAGACTTTGCAAAAGAGACAAACTGACCTCGATCAATAAGCTCAAAAAGTGGACTACCATCCTCGAATAATAGCCACAACAAAAACAAACAAGACCAACCGCAGAAGGACTTGAAGAAAATAATGCCATCCTCGAATGACAATTCTGAAAAGATCCTCGGATCTAACACGAAACCATCCTCGAATTTAGACGCAAAGGTATACCAGCCTCGAATGATAACCAAACACAAAGCTGACCTCAGACAGATTTTGAAAACGAGACAAACTGACCTCGATAAATAAGCTCAAAATGTGGAATACCATCCTCGAATAATAGCCACAACAACAAGACCAACCTCAGAAGTACTTGAAGAAAAGAATGCCATCCTCGAATGACAATTCTAAAAAGATCCTCGGATCTAACACGAAACCATCCTCAAATGGAGACGCAAAGGTATACCAGCCTCGACTAATAACCAAACACAAAGCTGACCTCAGACAGACTTTGCAAAAGAGACAAACTGACCTCGATCAATAAGCTCAAAAAGTGGACTACCATCCTCGAATAATAGCCACAACAAAAACAAACAAGACCAACCGCAGAAGTACTTGAAGAAAAGAATGCCATCCTCGAATGACAATTCTAAAAATATCCTCGGATCTAACACGAAACCATCCTCGAATGTAGACGCAAAGGTATACCAGCCTCGATTGATAACCAAACATAAAGCTGACCTCAGAAAAACTTTGCAAGAGAGACAAACTGACCTCAATCAATAAGCTCAAAAAGTGGACTATCATCTTCGAATAATATCCACAACAAAAACAAACAAGACCAACCGCAGAAGGGCTTGAAGAAAAGAAATGCCATCCTCGAATGATAATTCAAAGGATCCTTGGATCTAACACGAAACCATCCTCGAATGGAGACGTAAAGGTATACCAGCCTCGACTGATAACCAAACACAAAGCTGACCTCAGATAGACTTTGCAAAAGAGGCAAACTGACCTCGATCAATAAGCTCAAAAAGTGGACTACCATCCTCGAATAATAGCCACAACAAAAACAAACAAGACCAACCGCAGAAGGACTTGAAGAAAAGAATGCCATCCTCGAATGACAATTCTCAAAAGATCCTCGGATCTAACACGAAACCATCCTCGAATGGAGACGCAAAGGTATACCAGCCTCGACTGATAACCAAACAAAAAGTTGACCTCAGACAGACTTTGAAAACGAGACAAACTAACTTCGATCAATAAGCTCAAAAAGTGGACTACCATCCTCAAATAATAGCCACAACAACAAGACCAACCTCAGAAGTACTTGAAGAAAAGAATGCCATCCTTGAATGACAATTCTCAAAAGATCCTCGGATCTAACACGAAACCATCCTCGAATGGAGACGCAAAGGTATACCAGCCTCGACTGATAACCAAACACAAAGCTGACCTCAGACAGACTTTGCAAAAGAGGCAAACTGACCTCGATCAATAAGCTCAAAAAGTGGACTACCATCCTCGAATAATAGCCACAACAAAAACAAAGAAGACCAACCGCAGAAGGACTTGAAGAAAAGAATGCCATCCTCGAATGACAATTCTCAAAAGATCCTCGGATCTAACACGAAACCATCCTCGAATAGAGACGCAAAGGTATACCAGCCTCGACAGATAACCAAACAAAAAGCTGACCTCAGACAGACTTTGAAAACGAGACAAACTGACTTCGATCAATAAGCTCAAAAAGTGGACTACCATCCTCAAATAATAGCCACAACAACAAGACCAACCTCAGAAGTACTTGAAGAAAAGAATGCCATCCTCGAATGACAATTCTCAAAAGATCCTCGGATCTAACACGAAACCATCCTCGAATGGAGACGCAAAGGAATACCAGCCTCGACTGATAACCAAACACAAAGCTGACCTCAGACAGACTTTGCAAAAGAGACAAACTGACCTCGATCAATAAGCTCAAAAAGTGGACTACCATCCTCGAATAATAGCCACAACAAAAACAAACAAGACCAACCGCAGAAGGACTTGAAGAAAATAATGCCATCCTCGAATGACAATTCTCAAAAGATCCTCGGATCTAACACGAAACCATCCTCGAATTTAGACGCAAAGGTATACCAGCCTCGAATGATAACCAAACACAAAGCTGACCTCAGACAGATTTTGAAAACGAGACAAACTGACCTCGATAAATAAGCTCAAAATGTGGACTACCATCCTCGAATAATAGCCACAACAACAAGACCAACCTCAGAAGTACTTGAAGAAAAGAATGCCATCCTCGAATGACAATTCTAAAAAGATCCTCGGATCTAACACGAAACCATCCTCGAATGGAGACGCAAAGGTATACCAGCCTCGACTGATAACCAAACACAAAGCTGACCTCAGACAGACTTTGCAAAAGAGACAAACTGACCTCGATCAATAAGCTCAAAAAGTGGACTACAATCCTCGAATAATAGCCACAACAAAAACAAACAAGACCAACCGCAGAAGTACTTGAAGAAAAGAATGCCATCCTCGAATGACAATTCTAAAAATATCCTCGGATCTAACACGAAACCATCCTCGAATGTAGACGCAAAGGTATACCAGCCTCGATTGATAACCAAACATAAAGCTGACCTCAGAAAAACTTTGCAAGAGAGACAAACTGACCTCAATCAATAAGCTCAAAAAGTGGACTATCATCTTCGAATAATATCCACAACAAAAACAAACAAGACCAACCGCAGAAGGGCTTGAAGAAAAGAAATGCCATCCTCGAATGATAATTCAAAGGATCCTTGGATCTAACACGAAACCATCCTCGAATGGAGACGTAAAGGTATACCAGCCTCGACTGATAACCAAACACAAAGCTGACCTCAGATAGACTTTGCAAAAGAGGCAAACTGACCTCGATCAATAAGCTCAAAAAGTGGACTACCATCCTCGAATAATAGCCACAACAAAAACAAACAAGACCAACCGCAGAAGGACTTGAAGAAAAGAATGCCATCCTCGAATGACAATTCTCAAAAGATCCTCGGATCTAACACGAAACCATCCTCGAATGGAGACGCAAAGGTATACCAGCCTCGACTGATAACCAAACAAAAAGTTGACCTCAGACAGACTTTGAAAACGAGACAAACTAACTTCGATCAATAAGCTCAAAAAGTGGACTACCATCCTCAAATAATAGCCACAACAACAAGACCAACCTCAGAAGTACTTGAAGAAAAGAATGCCATCCTCGAATGACAATTCTCAAAAGATCCTCGGATCTAACACGAAACCATCCTCGAATGGAGACGCAAAGGTATACCAGCCTCGACTGATAACCAAACACAAAGCTGACCTCAGACAGACTTTGCAAAAGAGACAAACTGACCTCGATCAATAAGCTTAAAAAGTGGACTACCATCCTCGAATAATAGCCACAACAAAAACAAACAAGACCAACCGCAGAAGGACTTGAAGAAAATAATGCCATCCTCGAATGACAATTCTCAAAAGATCCTCGGATCTAACACGAAACCATCCTCGAATTTAGACGCAAAGGTATACCAGCCTCGAATGATAACCAAACACAAAGCTGACCTCAGACAGACTTTGAAAACGAGACAAACTGACTTCGATCAATAAGCTCAAAAAGTGGACTACCATCCTCAAATAATAGCCACAACAACAAGACCAACCTCAGAAGTACTTGAAGAAAAGAATGCCATCCTCGAATGACAATTCTCAAAAGATCCTCGGATCTAACACGAAACCATCCTCGAATGGAGACGCAAAGGAATACCAGCCTCGACTGATAACCAAACACAAAGCTGACCTCAGACAGACTTTGCAAAAGAGACAAACTGACCTCGATCAATAAGCTCAAAAAGTGGACTACCATCCTCGAATAATAGCCACAACAAAAACAAACAAGACCAACCGCAGAAGGACTTGAAGAAAATAATGCCATCCTCGAATGACAATTCTCAAAAGATCCTCGGATCTAACACGAAACCATCCTCGAATTTAGACGCAAAGGTATACCAGCCTCGAATGATAACCAAACACAAAGCTGACCTCAGACAGATTTTGAAAACGAGACAAACTGACCTCGATAAATAAGCTCAAAATGTGGACTACCATCCTCGAATAATAGCCACAACAACAAGACCAACCTCAGAAGTACTTGAAGAAAAGAATGCCATCCTCGAATGACAATTCTAAAAAGATCCTCGGATCTAACACGAAACCATCCTCGAATGGAGACGCAAAGGTATACCAGCCTCGACTGATAACCAAACACAAAGCTGACCTCAGACAGACTTTGCAAAAGAGACAAACTGACCTCGATCAATAAGCTCAAAAAGTGGACTACAATCCTCGAATAATAGCCACAACAAAAACAAACAAGACCAACCGCAGAAGTACTTGAAGAAAAGAATGCCATCCTCGAATGACAATTCTAAAAATATCCTCGGATCTAACACGAAACCATCCTCGAATGTAGACGCAAAGGTATACCAGCCTCGATTGATAACCAAACATAAAGCTGACCTCAGAAAAACTTTGCAAGAGAGACAAACTGACCTCAATCAATAAGCTCAAAAAGTGGACTATCATCTTCGAATAATATCCACAACAAAAACAAACAAGACCAACCGCAGAAGGGCTTGAAGAAAAGAAATGCCATCCTCGAATGATAATTCAAAGGATCCTTGGATCTAACACGAAACCATCCTCGAATGGAGACGTAAAGGTATACCAGCCTCGACTGATAACCAAACACAAAGCTGACCTCAGATAGACTTTGCAAAAGAGGCAAACTGACCTCGATCAATAAGCTCAAAAAGTGGACTACCATCCTCGAATAATAGCCACAACAAAAACAAACAAGACCAACCGCAGAAGGACTTGAAGAAAAGAATGCCATCCTCGAATGACAATTCTCAAAAGATCCTCGGATCTAACACGAAACCATCCTCGAATGGAGACGCAAAGGTATACCAGCCTCGACTGATAATCAAACAAAAAGTTGACCTCAGACAGACTTTGAAAACGAGACAAACTAACTTCGATCAATAAGCTCAAAAAGTGGACTACCATCCTCAAATAATAGCCACAACAACAAGACCAACCTCAGAAGTACTTGAAGAAAAGAATGCCATCCTCGAATGACAATTCTCAAAAGAACCTCGGATCTAACACGAAACCATCCTCGAATGGAGACGCAAAGGTATACCAGCCTCGACTGATAACCAAACACAAAGCTGACCTCAGACAGACTTTGCAAAAGAGACAAACTGACCTCGATCAATAAGCTTAAAAAGTGGACTACCATCCTCGAATAATAGCCACAACAAAAACAAACAAGACCAACCGCAGAAGGACTTGAAGAAAATAATGCCATCCTCGAATGACAATTCTCAAAAGATCCTCGGATCTAACACGAAACCATCCTCGAATTTAGACGCAAAGGTATACCAGCCTCGAATGATAACCAAACACAAAGCTGACCTCAGACAGATTTTGAAAACGAGACAAACTGACCTCGATCAATAAGCTCAAAATGTGGACTACCATCTTCGAATAATAGCCACAACAACAAGACCAACCTCAGAAGTACTTGAAGAAAAGAATGCCATCCTCGAATGACAATTCTAAAAAGATCCTCGGATCTAACACGAAACCATCCTCGAATGGAGACGCAAAGGTATACCAGCCTCGACTGATAACCAAACACAAAGCTGACCTCAGACAGACTTTGCAAAAGAGACAAACTGACCTCGATCAATAAGCTCAAAAAGTGGACTACCATCCTCGAATAATAGCCACAACAAAAACAAACAAGACCAACCGCAGAAGTACTTGAAGAAAAGAATGCCATCCTCGAATGACAATTCTAAAAAGATCCTCGGATCTAACACGAAACCATCCTCGAATGTAGACGCAAAGGTATACCAGCCTCGATTGATAACCAAACATAAAGCTGACCTCAGAAAAACTTTGCAAGAGAGACAAACTGACCTCAATCAATAAGCTCAAAAAGTGGACTATCATCCTCGAATAATATCCACAACAAAAACAAACAAGACCAACCGCAGAAGGGCTTGAAGAAAAGAAATGCCATCCTCGAATGATAATTCAAAGGATCCTTGGATCTAACACGAAACCATCCTCGAATGGAGACGCAAAGGTATACCAGCCTCGACTGATAACCAAACACAAAGCTGACCTCAGATAGACTTTGCAAAAGAGGCAAACTGACCTCGATCAATAAGCTCAAAAAGTGGACTACCATCCTCGAATAATAGCCACAACCAAAACAAACAAGACCAACCGCAGAAGGACTTGAAGAAAAGAATGCCATCCTCGAATGACAATTCTCAAAAGATCCTCGGATCTAACACGAAACCATCCTCGAATGGAGACGCAAAGGTATACCAGCCTCGACTGATAACCAAACAAAAAGCTGACCTCAGACAGACTTTGAAAACGAGACAAACTGACTTCGATCAATAAGCTCAAAAAGTGGACTACCATCCTCAAATAATAGCCACAACAACAAGACCAACCTCAGAAGTACTTGAAGAAAAGAATGCCATCCTCGAATGACAATTCTCAAAAGATCCTCGGATCTAACACGAAACCATCCTCGAATGGAGACGCAAAGGAATACCAGCCTCGACTGATAACCAAACACAAAGCTGACCTCAGACAGACTTTGCAAAAGAGACAAACTGACCTCGATCAATAAGCTCAAAAAGTGGACTACCATCCTCGAATAATAGCCACAACAAAAACAAACAAGACCAACCGCAGAAGGACTTGAAGAAAATAATGCCATCCTCGAATGACAATTCTCAAAAGATCCTCGGATCTAACACGAAACCATCCTCGAATTTAGACGCAAAGGTATACCAGCCTCGAATGATAACCAAACACAAAGCTGACCTCAGACAGATTTTGAAAACGAGACAAACTGACCTCGATCAATAAGCTCAAAATGTGGACTACCATCTTCGAATAATAGCCACAACAACAAGACCAACCTCAGAAGTACTTGAAGAAAATAATGCCATCCTCGAATGACAATTCTAAAAAGATCCTCGGATCTAACAAGAAACCATCCTCGAATGGAGACGCAAAGGTATACCAGCCTCGACTGATAACCAAACACAAAGCTGACCTCAGACAGACTTTGCAAAAGAGACAAACTGACCTCGATCAATAAGCTCAAAAAGTGGACTACCATCCTCGAATAATAGCCACAACAAAAACAAACAAGACCAACCGCAGAAGTACTTGAAGAAAAGAATGCCATCCTCGAATGACAATTCTAAAAAGATCCTCGGATCTAACACGAAACCATCCTCGAATGGAGACGCAAAGGTATACCAGCCTCGATTGATAACCAAACATAAAGCTGACCTCAGAAAAACTTTGCAAAAGAGACAAACTTACCTCAATCAATAAGCTCAAAAAGTGGACTATCATCCTCGAATAATATCCACAACAAAAACAAACAAGACCAACCGCAGAAGGGCTTGAAGAAAAGAAATGCCATCCTCGAATGATAATTCAAAGGATCCTTGGATCTAACACGAAACCATCCTCGAATGGAGACGCAAAGGTATACCAGCCTCGACTGATAACCAAACACAAAGCTGACCTCAGATAGACTTTGCAAAAGAGGAAAACTGACCTCGATCAATAAGCTCAAAAAGTGGACTACCATCCTCGAATAATAGCCACAACAAAAACAAACAAGACCAACCGCAGAAGGACTTGAAGAAAAGAATGCCATCCTCGAATGACAATTCTCAAAAGATCCTCGGATCTAACACGAAACCATCCTCGAATGGAGACGCAAAGGTATACCAGCCTCGACTGATAACCAAACAAAAAGCTGACCTCAGACAGACTTTGAAAACGAGACAAACTGACTTCGATCAATAAGCTCAAAAAGTGGACTACCATCCTCAAATAATAGCCACAACAACAAGACCAACCTCAGAAGTACTTGAAGAAAAGAATGCCATCCTCGAATGACAATTCTCAAAAGATCCTCGGATCTAACACGAAACCATCCTCGAATGGAGACGCAAAGGTATACCAGCCTCGACTGATAACCAAACACAAAGCTGACCTCAGACAGACTTTGCAAAAGAGACAAACTGACCTCGATCAATAAGCTCAAAAAGTGGACTACCATCCTCGAATAATAGCCACAACAAAAACAAACAAGACCAACCGCAGAAGGACTTGAAGAAAATAATGCCATCCTCGAATGACAATTCTCAAAAGATCCTCGGATCTAACACGAAACCATCCTCGAATTTAGACGCAAAGGTATACCAGCCTCGAATGATAACCAAACACAAAGCTGACCTCAGACAGATTTTGAAAACGAGACAAACTGACCTCGATCAATAAGCTCAAAATGTGGACTACCATCTTCGAATAATAGCCACAACAACAAGACCAACCTCAGAAGTACTTGAAGAAAAGAATGCCATCCTCGAATGACAATTCTAAAAAGATCCTCGGATCTAACACGAAACCATCCTCGAATGGAGACGCAAAGGTATACCAGCCTCGACTGATAACCAAACACAAAGCTGACCTCAGACAGACTTTGCAAAAGAGACAAACTGACCTCGATCAATAAGCTCAAAAAGTGGACTACCATCCTCGAATAATAGCCACAACAAAAACAAACAAGACCAACCGCAGAAGTACTTGAAGAAAAGAATGCCATCCTCGAATGACAATTCTAAAAAGATCCTCGGATCTAACACGAAACCATCCTCGAATGTAGACGCAAAGGTATACCAGCCTCGATTGATAACCAAACATAAAGCTGACCTCAGAAAAACTTTGCAAGAGAGACAAACTGACCTCAATCAATAAGCTCAAAAAGTGGACTATCATCCTCGAATAATATCCACAACAAAAACAAACAAGACCAACCGCAGAAGGGCTTGAAGAAAAGAAATGCCATCCTCGAATGATAATTCAAAGGATCCTTGGATCTAACACGAAACCATCCTCGAATGGAGACGCAAAGGTATACCAGCCTCGACTGATAACCAAACACAAAGCTGACCTCAGATAGACTTTGCAAAAGAGGCAAACTGACCTCGATCAATAAGCTCAAAAAGTGGACTACCATCCTCGAATAATAGCCACAACCAAAACAAACAAGACCAACCGCAGAAGGACTTGAAGAAAAGAATGCCATCCTCGAATGACAATTCTCAAAAGATCCTCGGATCTAACACGAAACCATCCTCGAATGGAGACGCAAAGGTATACCAGCCTCGACTGATAACCAAACAAAAAGCTGACCTCAGACAGACTTTGAAAACGAGACAAACTGACTTCGATCAATAAGCTCAAAAAGTGGACTACCATCCTCAAATAATAGCCACAACAACAAGACCAACCTCAGAAGTACTTGAAGAAAAGAATGCCATCCTCGAATGACAATTCTCAAAAGATCCTCGGATCTAACACGAAACCATCCTCGAATGGAGACGCAAAGGTATACCAGCCTCAACTGATAACCAAACACAAAGCTGACCTCAGACAGACTTTGCAAAAGAGACAAACTGACCTCGATCAATAAGCTCAAAAAGTGGACTACCATCCTCGAATAATAGCCACAACAAAAACAAACAAGACTAACCGCAGAAGGACTTGAAGAAAATAATGCCATCCTCGAATGACAATTCTCAAAAGATCCTCGGATCTAACACGAAACCATCCTCGAATTTAGACGCAAAGGTATACCAGCCTCGAATGATAACCAAACACAAAGCTGACCTCAGACAGATTTTGAAAACGAGACAAACTGACCTCGATCAATAAGCTCAAAATGTGGACTACCATCTTCGAATAATAGCCACAACAACAAGACCAACCTCAGAAGTACTTGAAGAAAATAATGCCATCCTCGAATGACAATTCTAAAAAGATCCTCGGATCTAACAAGAAACCATCCTCGAATGGAGACGCAAAGGTATACCAGCCTCGACTGATAACCAAACACAAAGCTGACCTCAGACAGACTTTGCAAAAGAGACAAACTGACCTCGATCAATAAGCTCAAAAAGTGGACTACCATCCTCGAATAATAGCCACAACAAAAACAAACAAGACCAACCGCAGAAGTACTTGAAGAAAAGAATGCCATCCTCGAATGACAATTCTAAAAAGATCCTCGGATCTAACACGAAACCATCCTCGAATGGAGACGCAAAGGTATACCAGCCTCGATTGATAACCAAACATAAAGCTGACCTCAGAAAAACTTTGCAAAAGAGACAAACTTACCTCAATCAATAAGCTCAAAAAGTGGACTATCATCCTCGAATAATATCCACAACAAAAACAAACAAGACCAACCGCAGAAGGGCTTGAAGAAAAGAAATGCCATCCTCGAATGATAATTCAAAGGATCCTTGGATCTAACACGAAACCATCCTCGAATGGAGACGCAAAGGTATACCAGCCTCGACTGATAACCAAACACAAAGCTGACCTCAGATAGACTTTGCAAAAGAGGAAAACTGACCTCGATCAATAAGCTCAAAAAGTGGACTACCATCCTCGAATAATAGCCACAACAAAAACAAACAAGACCAACCGCAGAAGGACTTGAAGAAAAGAATGCCATCCTCGAATGACAATTCTCAAAAGATCCTCGGATCTAACACGAAACCATCCTCGAATGGAGACGCAAAGGTATACCAGCCTCGACTGATAACCAAACAAAAAGCTGACCTCAGACAGACTTTGAAAACGAGACAAATTGACTTCGATCAATAAGCTCAAAAAGTGGACTACCATCCTCAAATAATAGCCACAACAACAAGACCAACCTCAGAAGTACTTGAAGAAAAGAATGCCATCCTCGAATGACAATTCTCAAAAGATCCTCGGATCTAACACGAAACCATCCTCGAATGGAGACGCAAAGGTATACCAGCCTCGACTGATAACCAAACACAAAGCTGACCTCAGACAGACTTTGCAAAAGAGACAAACTGACCTCGATCAATAAGCTCAAAAAGTGGACTACCATCCTCGAATAATAGCCACAACAAAAACAAACAAGACCAACCGCAGAAGGACTTGAAGAAAATAATGCCATCCTCGAATGACAATTCTCAAAAGATCCTCGGATCTAACACGAAACCATTCTCGAATTTAGACGCAAAGGTATACCAGCCTCGAATGATAACAAAACACAAAGCTGACCTCAGACAGATTTTGAAAACGAGACAAACTGACCTCGATCAATAAGCTCAAAATGTGGACTACCATCCTCGAATAATAGCCACAACAACAAGACCAACCTCAGAAGTACTTGAAGAAAAGAATGCCATCCTCGAATGACAATTCTCAAAAGATCCTCGGATCTAACACGAAACCATCCTCGAATGGAGACGCAAAGGTATACCAACCTCGACTGATAACCAAACACAAAGCTGACCTCAGACAGACTTTGCAAAAGAGACAAACTGACCTCGATCAATAAGCTCAAAAAGTGGACTACCATCCTCGACTTATATCCACTACAAAAACAAACAAGACCAACCGCAGAAGGACTTGAAGAAAATAATGCCATCCTCGAATGACAATTCTCAAAAGATCCTCGGATCTAACACGAAACCATCCTCTAATGGAGACGCAAAGGTATACCAGCCTCGACTGATAACCAAACACAAAGCTGACCTCAGACAGACTTTGAAAACGAGACAAACTGACCTCGATCAATAAGCTCAAAAATGGACTACCATCCTCAAATAATAGCCACAACAACAAGACCAACCTCAGAAGTACTTGAAGAAAAGAATGCCATCCTCGAATGACAATTCTCAAAAGATCCTCGGATCTAACACGAAACCATCCTCGAATGGAGACGCAAAGGTATACCAGCCTCGATTAATAACCAAACACAAAGCTGACCTCAGACAGACTTTGCAAAAGAGACAAACTGACCTCGATCAATAAGCTCAAAAAATGGACTACCATCCTCGAATAATAGCCACACAAAAAATAAAAGAAGACCAACCGCAGAAGGACTTGAAGAAAAGAATGCCATCCTCGAATGACAATTCTCAAAAGATCCTCGGATCTAACACGAAACCATCCTCAAATGGAGATGCAAAGGTATACCAGCCTCGACTGATAACCAAATATAAAGCTGACCTCAGACAAACTTTGCAAGAGAGACAAACTGACTTCAATCAATAAGCTCAAAAAGTGGACAAACATCCTCGAATGATAGCCACAACAAAAACAAACAAGACCAACCGCAGAAAGACTTGAAGAAAAGAAATGCCATACTCGAATGACAATTCAAAAGATCCTCGGATCTAACACGAAACCATCCTCGAATGGAGACGCAAAGGTATACCAGCCTCGACTGATAACCAAACACAAAGCTGACCTCAGATAGACTTTGCAAAAGAGGCAAACTGACCTCAATCAATAAGCTCAAAAAGTGGACTACCATCCTCGAATAATAGCCACAACAAAAACAAACAAGACCAACCGCAGAAGGACTTGAAGAAAAGAATGCCATCCTCGAATGACAATTCTCAAAAGATCCTCGGATCTAACACGAAACCATCCTCGAATGGAGACGCAAAGGTATACCAGCCTCGACTGATAACCAAACAAAAAGCTGACCTCAGACAGACTTTGAAAACGAGACAAACTGACTTCGATCAATAAGCTCAAAAAGTGGACTACCATCCTCAAATAATAGCCACAACAACAAGACCAACCTCAGAAGTACTTGAAGAAAAGAATGCCATCCTCGAATGACAATTCTCAAAAGATCCTCGGATCTAACACGAAACCATCCTCGAATGGAGACGCAAAGGTATACCAGCCTCGACTGATAACCAAACACAAAGCTGACCTCAGACAGACTTTGCAAAAGAGACAAACTGACCTCTATCAATAAGCTCAAAAAGTGGACTACCATCCTCGAATAATAGCCACAACAAAAACAAACAAGACCAACCGCAGAAGGACTTGAAGAAAATAATGCCATCCTCGAATGACAATTCTCAAAAGATCCTCGGATCTAACACGAAACCATCCTCGAATTTAGACGCAAAGGTATACCAGCCTCGAATGATAACCAAACACAAAGCTGACCTCAGACAGATTTTGAAAACGAGACAAACTGACCTCGATCAATAAGCTCAAAATGTGGACTACCATCTTCGAATAATAGCCACAACAACAAGACTAACCTCAGAAGTACTTGAAGAAAAGAATGCCTTCCTCGAATGACAATTCTAAAAAGATCCTCGGATCTAACAAGAAACCATCCTCGAATGGAGACACAAAGGTATACCAGCCTCGACTGATAACCAAACACAAAGCTGACCTCAGACAGACTTTGCAAAAGAGACAAACTGACCTCGATCAATAAGCTCAAAAAGTGGACTACCATCCTCGAATAATAGCCACAACAAAAACAAACAAGACCAACCGCAGAAGTACTTGAAGAAAAGAATGCCATCCTCGAATGACAATTCTAAAAAGATCCTCGGATCTAACACGAAACCATCCTCGAATGGAGACGCAAAGGTATACCAGCCTCGATTGATAACCCAACATAAAGCTGACCTCAGAAAAACTTTGCAAGAGAGACAAACTTACCTCAATCAATAAGCTCAAAAAGTGGACTATCATCCTCGAATAATATCCACAACAAAAACAAACAAGACCAACCGCAGAAGGGCTTGAAGAAAAGAAATGCCATCCTCGAATGATAATTCAAAGGATCCTTGGATCTAACACGAAACCATCCTCGAATGGAGACGCAAAGGTATACCAGCCTCGACTGATAACCAAACACAAAGCTGACCTCAGATAGACTTTGCAAAAGAGGAAAACTGACCTCGATCAATAAGCTCAAAAAGTGGACTACCATCCTCGAATAATAGCCACAACAAAAACAAACAAGACCAACCGCAGAAGGACTTGAAGAAAAGAATGCCATCCTCGAATGACAATTCTCAAAAGATCCTCGGATCTAACACGAAACCATCCTCGAATGGAGACGCAAAGGTATACCAGCCTCGACTGATAACCAAACAAAAAGCTGACCTCAGACAGACTTTGAAAACGAGACAAATTGACTTCGATCAATAAGCTCAAAAAGTGGACTACCATCCTCAAATAATAGCCACAACAACAAGACCAACCTCAGAAGTACTTGAAGAAAAGAATGCCATCCTCGAATGACAATTCTCAAAAGATCCTCGGATCTAACACGAAACCATCCTCGAATGGAGACGCAAAGGTATACCAGCCTCGACTGATAACCAAACACAAAGCTGACCTCAGACAGACTTTGCAAAATAGACAAACTGACCTCGATCAATAAGCTCAAAAAGTGGACTACCATCCTCGAATAATAGCCACAACAAAAACAAACAAGACCAACCGCAGAAGGACTTGAAGAAAATAATGCCATCCTCGAATGACAATTCTCAAAAGATCCTCGGATCTAACACGAAACCATTCTCGAATTTAGACGCAAAGGTATACCAGCCTCGAATGATAACAAAACACAAAGCTGACCTCAGACAGATTTTGAAAACGAGACAAACTGACCTCGATCAATAAGCTCAAAATGTGGACTACCATCCTCGAATAATAGCCACAACAACAAGACCAACCTCAGAAGTACTTGAAGAAAAGAATGCCATCCTCGAATGACAATTCTCAAAAGATCCTCGGATCTAACACGAAACCATCCTCGAATGGAGACGCAAAGGTATACCAACCTCGACTGATAACCAAACACAAAGCTGACCTCAGACAGACTTTGCAAAAGAGACAAACTGACCTCGATCAATAAGCTCAAAAAGTGGACTACCATCCTCGACTTATATCCACTACAAAAACAAACAAGACCAACCGCAGAAGGACTTGAAGAAAATAATGCCATCCTCGAATGACAATTCTCAAAAGATCCTCGGATCTAACACGAAACCATCCTCTAATGGAGACGCAAAGGTATACCAGCCTCGACTGATAACCAAACACAAAGCTGACCTCAGACAGACTTTGAAAACGAGACAAACTGACCTCGATCAATAAGCTCAAAAAGTGGACTACCATCCTCAAATAATAGCCACAACAACAAGACCAACCTCAGAAGTACTTGAAGAAAAGAATGCCATCCTCGAATGACAATTCTCAAAAGATCCTCGGATCTAACACGAAACCATCCTCGAATGGAGACGCAAAGGTATACCAGCCTCGATTAATAACCAAACACAAAGCTGACCTCAGACAGACTTTGCAAAAGAGACAAACTGACCTCGATCAATAAGCTCAAAAAATGGACTACCATCCTCGAATAATAGCCACACAAAAAATAAAACAAGACCAACCGCAGAAGGACTTGAAGAAAAGAATGCCATCCTCGAATGACAATTCTCAAAAGATCCTCGGATCTAACACGAAACCATCCTCGAATGGAGATGCAAAGGTATACCAGCCTCGACTGATAACCAAATATAAAGCTGACCTCAGACAAACTTTGCAAGAGAGACAAACTGACTTCAATCAATAAGCTCAAAAAGTGGACAACCATCCTCGAATGATAGCCACAACAAAAACAAACAAGACCAACCGCAGAAGGACTTGAAGAAAAGAAATGCCATACTCGAATGACAATTCAAAAGATCCTCGGATCTAACACGAAACCATCCTCGAATGGAGACGCAAAGGTATACCAGCCTCGACTGATAACCAAACACAAAGCTGACCTCAGATAGACTTTGCAAAAGAGGCAAACTGACCTCAATCAATAAGCTCAAAAAGTGGACTACCATCCTCGAATAATAGCCACAACAAAAACAAACAAGACCAACCGCAGAAGGACTTGAAGAAAAGAATGCCATCCTCGAATGACAATTCTCAAAAGATCCTCGGATCTAACACGAAACCATCCTCGAATGGAGACGCAAAGGTATACCAGCCTCGACTGATAACCAAACAAAAAGTTGACCTCAGACAGACTTTGAAAACGAGACAAACTGACTTCGATCAATAAGCTCAAAAAGTGGACTACCATCCTCAAATAATAGCCACAACAACAAGACCAACCTCAGAAGTACTTGAAGAAAAGAATGCCATCCTCGAATGACAATTCTCAAAAGATCCTCGGATCTAACACGAAACCATCCTCGAATGGAGACGCAAAGGTATACCAGCCTCGACTGATAACCAAACACAAAGCTGACCTCAGACAGACTTTGCAAAAGAGACAAACTGACCTCTATCAATAAGCTCAAAAAGTGGACTACCATCCTCGAATAATAGCCACAACAAAAACAAACAAGACCAACCGCAGAAGGACTTGAAGAAAATAATGCCATCCTCGAATGACAATTCTCAAAAGATCCTCGGATCTAACACGAAACCATCCTCGAATTTAGACGCAAAGGTATACCAGCCTCGAATGATAACCAAACACAAAGCTGACCTCAGACAGATTTTGAAAACGAGACAAACTGACCTCGATCAATAAGCTCAAAATGTGGACTACCATCTTCGAATAATAGCCACAACAACAAGACCAACCTCAGAAGTACTTGAAGAAAAGAATGCCTTCCTCGAATGACAATTCTAAAAAGATCCTCGGATCTAACAAGAAACCATCCTCGAATGGAGACGCAAAGGTATACCAGCCTCGACTGATAACCAAACACAAAGCTGACCTCAGACAGACTTTGCAAAAGAGACAAACTGACCTCGATCAATAAGCTCAAAAAGTGGACTACCATCCTCGAATAATAGCCACAACAAAAACAAACAAGACCAACCGCAGAAGTACTTGAAGAAAAGAATGCCATCCTCGAATGACAATTCTAAAAAGATCCTCGGATCTAACACGAAACCATCCTCGAATGTAGACGCAAAGGTATACCAGCCTCGATTGATAACCAAACATAAAGCTGACCTCAGAAAAACTTTGCAAGAGAGACAAACTGACCTCAATCAATAAGCTCAAAAAGTGGACTATCATCCTCGAATAATATCCACAACAAAAACAAACAAGACCAACCGCAGAAGGGCTTGAAGAAAAGAAATGCCATCCTCGAATGATAATTCAAAGGATCCTTGGATCTAACACGAAACCATCCTCGAATGGAGACGCAAAGGTATACCAGCCTCGACTGATAACCAAACACAAAGCTGACCTCAGATAGACTTTGCAAAAGAGGCAAACTGACCTCGATCAATAAGCTCAAAAAGTGGACTACCATCCTCGAATAATAGCCACAACCAAAACAAACAAGACCAACCGCAGAAGGACTTGAAGAAAAGAATGCCATCCTCGAATGACAATTCTCAAAAGATCCTCGGATCTAACACGAAACCATCCTCGAATGGAGACGCAAAGGTATACCAGCCTCGACTGATAACCAAACAAAAAGCTGACCTCAGACAGACTTTGAAAACGAGACAAACTGACTTCGATCAATAAGCTCAAAAAGTGGACTACCATCCTCAAATAATAGCCACAACAACAAGACCAACCTCAGAAGTACTTGAAGAAAAGAATGCCATCCTCGAATGACAATTCTCAAAAGATCCTCGGATCTAACACGAAACCATCCTCGAATGGAGACGCAAAGGTATACCAGCCTCGACTGATAACCAAACACAAAGCTGACCTCAGACAGACTTTGCAAAAGAGACAAACTGACCTCGATCAATAAGCTCAAAAAGTTGACTACCATCCTCGAATAATAGCCACAACAAAAACAAACAAGACTAACCGCAGAAGGACTTGAAGAAAATAATGCCATCCTCGAATGACAATTCTCAAAAGATCCTCGGATCTAACACGAAACCATCCTCGAATTTAGACGCAAAGGTATACCAGCCTCGAATGATAACCAAACACAAAGCTGACCTCAGACAGATTTTGAAAACGAGACAAACTGACCTCGATCAATAAGCTCAAAATGTGGACTACCATCTTCGAATAATAGCCACAACAACAAGACCAACCTCAGAAGTACTTGAAGAAAATAATGCCATCCTCGAATGACAATTCTAAAAAGATCCTCGGATCTAACAAGAAACCATCCTCGAATGGAGACGCAAAGGTATACCAGCCTCGACTGATAACCAAACACAAAGCTGACCTCAGACAGACTTTGCAAAAGAGACAAACTGACCTCGATCAATAAGCTCAAAAAGTGGACTACCATCCTCGAATAATAGCCACAACAAAAACAAACAAGACCAACCGCAGAAGTACTTGAAGAAAAGAATGCCATCCTCGAATGACAATTCTAAAAAGATCCTCGGATCTAACACGAAACCATCCTCGAATGGAGACGCAAAGGTATACCAACCTCGATTGATAACCAAACATAAAGCTGACCTCAGAAAAACTTTGCAAGAGAGACAAACTTACCTCAATCAATAAGCTCAAAAAGTGGACTATCATCCTCGAATAATATCCACAACAAAAACAAACAAGACCAACCGCAGAAGGGCTTGAAGAAAAGAAATGCCATCCTCGAATGATAATTCAAAGGATCCATGGATCTAACACGAAACCATCCTCGAATGGAGACGCAAAGGTATACCAGCCTCGACTGATAACCAAACACAAAGCTGACCTCAGATAGACTTTGCAAAAGATGCAAACTGACCTCGATCAATAAGCTCAAAAAGTGGACTACCATCCTCGAATAATAGCCACAACAAAAACAAACAAGACCAACCGCAGAAGGACTTGAAGAAAAGAATGCCATCCTCGAATGACAATTCTCAAAAGATCCTCGGATCTAACACGAAACCATCCTCGAATGGAGACGCAAAGGTATACCAGCCTCGACAGATAACCAAACAAAAAGCTGACCTCAGACAGACTTTGAAAACGAGACAAATTGACTTCGATCAATAAGCTCAAAAAGTGGACTACCATCCTCAAATAATAGCCACAACAACAAGACCAACCTCAGAAGTACTTGAAGAAAAGAATGCCATCCTCGAATGACAATTCTCAAAAGATCCTCGGATCTAACACGAAACCATCCTCGAATGGAGACGCAAAGGTATACCAGCCTCGACTGATAACCAAACACAAAGCTGACCTCAGACAGACTTTGCAAAAGAGACAAACTGACCTCGATCAATAAGCTCAAAAAGTGGACTACCATCCTCGAATAATAGCCACAACAAAAACAAACAAGACCAACCGCAGAAGGACTTGAAGAAAATAATGCCATCCTCGAATGACAATTCTCAAAAGATCCTCGGATCTAACACGAAACCATTCTCGAATTTAGACGCAAAGGTATACCAGCCTCGAATGATAACAAAACACAAAGCTGACCTCAGACAGATTTTGAAAACGAGACAAACTGACCTCGATCAATAAGCTCAAAATGTGGACTACCATCCTCGAATAATAGCCACAACAACAAGACCAACCTCAGAAGTACTTGAAGAAAAGAATGCCATCCTCGAATGACAATTCTCAAAAGATCCTCGGATCTAACACGAAACCATCCTCGAATGGAGACGCAAAGGTATACCAACCTCGACTGATAACCAAACACAAAGCTGACCTCAGACAGACTTTGCAAAAGAGACAAACTGACCTCGATCAATAAGCTCAAAAAGTGGACTACCATCCTCGACTTATATCCACTACAAAAACAAACAAGACCAACCGCAGAAGGACTTGAAGAAAATAATGCCATCCTCGAATGACAATTCTCAAAAGATCCTCGGATCTAACACGAAACCATCCTCTAATGGAGACGCAAAGGTATACCAGCCTCGACTGATAACCAAACACAAAGCTGACCTCAGACAGACTTTGAAAACGAGACAAACTGACCTCGATCAATAAGCTCAAAAAGTGGACTACCATCCTCAAATAATAGCCACAACAACAAGACCAACCTCAGAAGTACTTGAAGAAAAGAATGCCATCCTCGAATGACAATTCTCAAAAGATCCTCGGATCTAACACGAAACCATCCTCGAATGGAGACGCAAAGGTATACCAGCCTCGATTAATAACCAAACACAAAGCTGACCTCAGACAGACTTTGCAAAAGAGACAAACTGACCTCGATCAATAAGCTCAAAAAATGGACTACCATCCTCGAATAATAGCCACACAAAAAATAAAACAAGACCAACCGCAGAAGGACTTGAAGAAAAGAATGCCATCCTCGAATGACAATTCTCAAAAGATCCTCGGATCTAACACGAAACCATCCTCGAATGGAGATGCAAAGGTATACCAGCCTCGACTGATAACCAAATATAAAGCTGACCTCAGACAAACTTTGCAAGAGAGACAAACTGACTTCAATCAATAAGCTCAAAAAGTGGACAACCATCCTCGAATGATAGCCACAACAAAAACAAACAAGACCAACCGCAGAAGGACTTGAAGAAAAGAAATGCCATACTCGAATGACAATTCAAAAGATCCTCGGATCTAACACGAAACCATCCTCGAATGGAGACGCAAAGGTATACCAGCCTCGACTGATAACCAAACACAAAGCTGACCTCAGATAGACTTTGCAAAAGAGGCAAACTGACCTCAATCAATAAGCTCAAAAAGTGGACTACCATCCTCGAATAATAGCCACAACAAAAACAAACAAGACCAACCGCAGAAGGACTTGAAGAAAAGAATGCCATCCTCGAATGACAATTCTCAAAAGATCCTCGGATCTAACACGAAACCATCCTCGAATGGAGACGCAAAGGTATACCAGCCTCGACTGATAACTAAACAAAAAGTTGACCTCAGACAGACTTTGAAAACGAGACAAACTGACTTCGATCAATAAGCTCAAAAAGTGGACTACCATCCTCAAATAATAGCCACAACAACAAGACCAACCTCAGAAGTACTTGAAGAAAAGAATGCCATCCTCGAATGACAATTCTCAAAAGATCCTCGGATCTAACACGAAACCATCCTCGAATGGAGACGCAAAGGTATACCAGCCTCGACTGATAACCAAACACAAAGCTGACCTCAGACAGACTTTGCAAAAGAGACAAACTGACCTCTATCAATAAGCTCAAAAAGTGGACTACCATCCTCGAATAATAGCCACAACAAAAACAAACAAGACCAACCGCAGAAGGACTTGAAGAAAATAATGCCATCCTCGAATGACAATTCTCAAAAGATCCTCGGATCTAACACGAAACCATCCTCGAATTTAGACGCAAAGGTATACCAGCCTCGAATGATAACCAAACACAAAGCTGACCTCAGACAGATTTTGAAAACGAGACAAACTGACCTCGATCAATAAGCTCAAAATGTGGACTACCATCTTCGAATAATAGCCACAACAACAAGACCAACCTCAGAAGTACTTGAAGAAAAGAATGCCTTCCTCGAATGACAATTCTAAAAAGATCCTCGGATCTAACAAGAAACCATCCTCGAATGGAGACGCAAAGGTATACCAGCCTCGACTGATAACCAAACACAAAGCTGACCTCAGACAGACTTTGCAAAAGAGACAAACTGACCTCGATCAATAAGCTCAAAAAGTGGACTACCATCCTCGAATAATAGCCACAACAAAAACAAACAAGACCAACCGCAGAAGTACTTGAAGAAAAGAATGCCATCCTCGAATGACAATTCTAAAAAGATCCTCGGATCTAACACGAAACCATCCTCGAATGTAGACGCAAAGGTATACCAGCCTCGATTGATAACCAAACATAAAGCTGACCTCAGAAAAACTTTGCAAGAGAGACAAACTGACCTCAATCAATAAGCTCAAAAAGTGGACTATCATCCTCGAATAATATCCACAACAAAAACAAACAAGACCAACCGCAGAAGGGCTTGAAGAAAAGAAATGCCATCCTCGAATGATAATTCAAAGGATCCTTGGATCTAACACGAAACCATCCTCGAATGGAGACGCAAAGGTATACCAGCCTCGACTGATAACCAAACACAAAGCTGACCTCAGATAGACTTTGCAAAAGAGGCAAACTGACCTCGATCAATAAGCTCAAAAAGTGGACTACCATCCTCGAATAATAGCCACAACCAAAACAAACAAGACCAACCGCAGAAGGACTTGAAGAAAAGAATGCCATCCTCGAATGACAATTCTCAAAAGATCCTCGGATCTAACACGAAACCATCCTCGAATGGAGACGCAAAGGTATACCAGCCTCGACTGATAACCAAACAAAAAGCTGACCTCAGACAGACTTTGAAAACGAGACAAACTGACTTCGATCAATAAGCTCAAAAAGTGGACTACCATCCTCAAATAATAGCCACAACAACAAGACCAACCTCAGAAGTACTTGAAGAAAAGAATGCCATCCTCGAATGACAATTCTCAAAAGATCCTCGGATCTAACACGAAACCATCCTCGAATGGAGACGCAAAGGTATACCAGCCTCGACTGATAACCAAACACAAAGCTGACCTCAGACAGACTTTGCAAAAGAGACAAACTGACCTCGATCAATAAGCTCAAAAAGTGGACTACCATCCTCGAATAATAGCCACAACAAAAACAAACAAGACTAACCGCAGAAGGACTTGAAGAAAATAATGCCATCCTCGAATGACAATTCTCAAAAGATCCTCGGATCTAACACGAAACCATCCTCGAATTTAGACGCAAAGGTATACCAGCCTCGAATGATAACCAAACACAAAGCTGACCTCAGACAGATTTTGAAAACGAGACAAACTGACCTCGATCAATAAGCTCAAAATGTGGACTACCATCTTCGAATAATAGCCACAACAACAAGACCAACCTCAGAAGTACTTGAAGAAAATAATGCCATCCTCGAATGACAATTCTAAAAAGATCCTCGGATCTAACAAGAAACCATCCTCGAATGGAGACGCAAAGGTATACCAGCCTCGACTGATAACCAAACACAAAGCTGACCTCAGACAGACTTTGCAAAAGAGACAAACTGACCTCGATCAATAAGCTCAAAAAGTGGACTACCATCCTCGAATAATAGCCACAACAAAAACAAACAAGACCAACCGCAGAAGTACTTGAAGAAAAGAATGCCATCCTCGAATGACAATTCTAAAAAGATCCTCGGATCTAACACGAAACCATCCTCGAATGGAGACGCAAAGGTATACCAACCTCGATTGATAACCAAACATAAAGCTGACCTCAGAAAAACTTTGCAAGAGAGACAAACTTACCTCAATCAATAAGCTCAAAAAGTGGACTATCATCCTCGAATAATATCCACAACAAAAACAAACAAGACCAACCGCAGAAGGGCTTGAAGAAAAGAAATGCCATCCTCGAATGATAATTCAAAGGATCCATGGATCTAACACGAAACCATCCTCGAATGGAGACGCAAAGGTATACCAGCCTCGACTGATAACCAAACACAAAGCTGACCTCAGATAGACTTTGCAAAAGATGCAAACTGACCTCGATCAATAAGCTCAAAAAGTGGACTACCATCCTCGAATAATAGCCACAACAAAAACAAACAAGACCAACCGCAGAAGGACTTGAAGAAAAGAATGCCATCCTCGAATGACAATTCTCAAAAGATCCTCGGATCTAACACGAAACCATCCTCGAATGGAGACGCAAAGGTATACCAGCCTCGACAGATAACCAAACAAAAAGCTGACCTCAGACAGACTTTGAAAACGAGACAAATTGACTTCGATCAATAAGCTCAAAAAGTGGACTACCATCCTCAAATAATAGCCACAACAACAAGACCAACCTCAGAAGTACTTGAAGAAAAGAATGCCATCCTCGAATGACAATTCTCAAAAGATCCTCGGATCTAACACGAAACCATCCTCGAATGGAGACGCAAAGGTATACCAGCCTCGACTGATAACCAAACACAAAGCTGACCTCAGACAGACTTTGCAAAAGAGACAAACTGACCTCGATCAATAAGCTCAAAAAGTGGACTACCATCCTCGAATAATAGCCACAACAAAAACAAACAAGACCAACCGCAGAAGGACTTGAAGAAAATAATGCCATCCTCGAATGACAATTCTCAAAAGATCCTCGGATCTAACACGAAACCATTCTCGAATTTAGACGCAAAGGTATACCAGCCTCGAATGATAACAAAACACAAAGCTGACCTCAGACAGATTTTGAAAACGAGACAAACTGACCTCGATCAATAAGCTCAAAATGTGGACTACCATCCTCGAATAATAGCCACAACAACAAGACCAACCTCAGAAGTACTTGAAGAAAAGAATGCCATCCTCGAATGACAATTCTCAAAAGATCCTCGGATCTAACACGAAACCATCCTCGAATGGAGACGCAAAGGTATACCAACCTCGACTGATAACCAAACACAAAGCTGACCTCAGACAGACTTTGCAAAAGAGACAAACTGACCTCGATCAATAAGCTCAAAAAGTGGACTACCATCCTCGACATATATCCACTACAAAAACAAACAAGACCAACCGCAGAAGGACTTGAAGAAAATAATGCCATCCTCGAATGACAATTCTCAAAAGATCCTCGGATCTAACACGAAACCATCCTCTAATGGAGACGCAAAGGTATACCAGCCTCGACTGATAACCAAACACAAAGCTGACCTCAGACAGACTTTGAAAACGAGACAAACTGACCTCGATCAATAAGCTCAAAAAGTGGACTACCATCCTCAAATAATAGCCACAACAACAAGACCAACCTCAGAAGTACTTGAAGAAAAGAATGCCATCCTCGAATGACAATTCTCAAAAGATCCTCGGATCTAACACGAAACCATCCTCGAATGGAGACGCAAAGGTATACCAGCCTCGATTAATAACCAAACACAAAGCTGACCTCAGACAGACTTTGCAAAAGAGACAAACTGACCTCGATCAATAAGCTCAAAAAATGGACTACCATCCTCGAATAATAACCACACAAAAAATAAAACAAGACCAACCGCAGAAGGACTTGAAGAAAAGAATGCCATCCTCGAATGACAATTCTCAAAAGATCCTCGGATCTAACACGAAACCATCCTCGAATGGAGATGCAAAGGTATACCAGCCTCGACTGATAACCAAATATAAAGCTGACCTCAGACAAACTTTGCAAGAGAGACAAACTGACTTCAATCAATAAGCTCAAAAAGTGGACAACCATCCTCGAATGATAGCCACAACAAAAACAAACAAGACCAACCGCAGAAGGACTTGAAGAAAAGAAATGCCATACTCGAATGACAATTCAAAAGATCCTCGGATCTAACACGAAACCATCCTCGAATGGAGACGCAAAGGTATACCAGCCTCGACTGATAACCAAACACAAAGCTGACCTCAGATAGACTTTGCAAAAGAGGCAAACTGACCTCAATCAATAAGCTCAAAAAGTGGACTACCATCCTCGAATAATAGCCACAACAAAAACAAACAAGACCAACCGCAGAAGGACTTGAAGAAAAGAATGCCATCCTCGAATGACAATTCTCAAAAGATCCTCGGATCTAACACGAAACCATCCTCGAATGGAGACGCAAAGGTATACCAGCCTCGACTGATAACCAAACAAAAAGCTGACCTCAGACAGACTTTGAAAACGAGACAAACTGACTTCGATCAATAAGCTCAAAAAGTGGACTACCATCCTCAAATAATAGCCACAACAACAAGACCAACCTCAGAAGTACTTGAAGAAAAGAATGCCATCCTGGAATGACAATTCTCAAAAGATCCTCGGATCTAACACGAAACCATCCTCGAATGGAGACGCAAAGGTATACCAGCCTCGACTGATAACCAAACACAAAGCTGACCTCAGACAGACTTTGCAAAAGAGACAAACTGACCTCTATCAATAAGCTCAAAAAGTGGACTACCATCCTCGAATAATAGCCACAACAAAAACAAACAAGACCAACCGCAGAAGGACTTGAAGAAAATAATGCCATCCTCGAATGACAATTCTCAAAAGATCCTCGGATCTAACACGAAACCATCCTCGAATTTAGACGCAAAGGTATACCAGCCTCGAATGATAACCAAACACAAAGCTGACCTCAGACAGATTTTGAAAACGAGACAAACTGACCTCGATCAATAAGCTCAAAATGTGGACTACCATCTTCGAATAATAGCCACAACAACAAGACCAACCTCAGAAGTACTTGAAGAAAAGAATGCCTTCCTCGAATGACAATTCTAAAAAGATCCTCGGATCTAACAAGAAACCATCCTCGAATGGAGACGCAAAGGTATACCAGCCTCGACTGATAACCAAACACAAAGCTGACCTCAGACAGACTTTGCAAAAGAGACAAACTGACCTCGATCAATAAGCTCAAAAAGTGGACTACCATCCTCGAATAATAGCCACAACAAAAACAAACAAGACCAACCGCAGAAGTACTTGAAGAAAAGAATGCCATCCTCGAATGACAATTCTAAAAAGATCCTCGGATCTAACACGAAACCATCCTCGAATGTAGACGCAAAGGTATACCAGCCTCGATTGATAACCAAACATAAAGCTGACCTCAGAAAAACTTTGCAAGAGAGACAAACTGACCTCAATCAATAAGCTCAAAAAGTGGACTATCATCCTCGAATAATATCCACAACAAAAACAAACAAGACCAACCGCAGAAGGGCTTGAAGAAAAGAAATGCCATCCTCGAATGATAATTCAAAGGATCCTTGGATCTAACACCAAACCATCCTCGAATGGAGACGCAAAGGTATACCAGCCTCGACTGATAACCAAACACAAAGCTGACCTCAGATAGACTTTGCAAAAGAGGCAAACTGACCTCGATCAATAAGCTCAAAAAGTGGACTACCATCCTCGAATAATAGCCACAACCAAAACAAACAAGACCAACCGCAGAAGGACTTGAAGAAAAGAATGCCATCCTCGAATGACAATTCTCAAAAGATCCTCGGATCTAACACGAAACCATCCTCGAATGGAGACGCAAAGGTATACCAGCCTCGACTGATAACCAAACAAAAAGCTGACCTCAGACAGACTTTGAAAACGAGACAAACTGACTTCGATCAATAAGCTCAAAAAGTGGACTACCATCCTCAAATAATAGCCACAACAACAAGACCAACCTCAGAAGTACTTGAAGAAAAGAATGCCATCCTCGAATGACAATTCTCAAAAGATCCTCGGATCTAACACGAAACCATCCTCGAATGGAGACGCAAAGGTATACCAGCCTCGACTGATAACCAAACACAAAGCTGACC
Source organism: Lathyrus aphaca (assembly GCA_963966055.1). NCBI lineage: Eukaryota > Viridiplantae > Streptophyta > Magnoliopsida > Fabales > Fabaceae > Lathyrus > Lathyrus aphaca. The sequence goes on from OZ014522.1 coordinate 231,215,238, forward strand.
TCAGACAGACTTTGCAAAAGAGACAAACTGACCTCGATCAATAAGCTCAAAAAGTGGACTACCATCCTCGAATAATAGCCACAACAAAAACAAACAAGACTAACCGCAGAAGGACTTGAAGAAAATAATGCCATCCTCGAATGACAATTCTCAAAAGATCCTCGGATCTAACACGAAACCATCCTCGAATTTAGACGCAAAAGTATACCAGCCTCGAATGATAACCAAACACAAAGCTGACCTCAGACAGATTTTGAAAACGAGACAAACTGACCTCGATCAATAAGCTCAAAATGTGGACTACCATCTTCGAATAATAGCCACAACAACAAGACCAACCTCAGAAGTACTTGAAGAAAATAATGCCATCCTCGAATGACAATTCTAAAAAGATCCTCGGATCTAACAAGAAACCATCCTCGAATGGAGACGCAAAGGTATACCAGCCTCGACTGATAACCAAACACAAAGCTGACCTCAGACAGACTTTGCAAAAGAGACAAACTGACCTCGATCAATAAGCTCAAAAAGTGGACTACCATCCTCGAATAATAGCCACAACAAAAACAAACAAGACCAACCACAGAAGTACTTGAAGAAAAGAATGCCATCCTCGAATGACAATTCTAAAAAGATCCTCGGATCTAACACGAAACCATCCTCGAATGGAGACGCAAAGGTATACCAACCTCGATTGATAACCAAACATAAAGCTGACCTCAGAAAAACTTTGCAAGAGAGACAAACTTACCTCAATCAATAAGCTCAAAAAGTGGACTATCATCCTCGAATAACATCCACACAAAAAACAAACAAGACCAACCGCAGAAGGGCTTGAAGAAAAGAAATGCCATCCTCGAATGATAATTCAAAGGATCCTTGGATCTAACACGAAACCATCCTCGAATGGAGACGCAAAGGTATACCAGCCTCGACTGATAACCAAACACAAAGCTGACCTCAGATAGACTTTGCAAAAGAGGCAAACTGACCTCGATCAATAAGCTCAAAAAGTGGACTACCATCCTCGAATAATAGCCACAACAAAAACAAACAAGACCAACCGCAGAAGGACTTGAAGAAAAGAATGCCATCCTCGAATGACAATTCTCAAAAGATCCTCGGATCTAACACGAAACCATCCTCGAATGGAGACGCAAAGGTATACCAGCCTCGACTGATAACCAAACAAAAAGCTGACCTCAGACAGACTTTGAAAACGAGACAAATTGACTTCGATCAATAAGCTCAAAAAGTGGACTACCATCCTCAAATAATAGCCACAACAACAAGACCAACCTCAGAAGTACTTGAAGAAAAGAATGCCATCCTCGAATGACAATTCTCAAAAGATCCTCGGATCTAACACGAAACCATCCTCGAATGGAGACGCAAAGGTATACCAGCCTCGACTGATAACCAAACACAAAGCTGACCTCAGACAGACTTTGCAAAAGAGACAAACTGACCTCGATCAATAAGCTCAAAAAGTGGACTACCATCCTCGAATAATAGCCACAACAAAAACAAACAAGACCAACCGCAGAAGGACTTGAAGAAAATAATGCCATCCTCGAATGACAATTCTCAAAAGATCCTCGGATCTAACACGAAACCATTATCGAATTTAGACGCAAAGGTATACCAGCCTCGAATGATAACAAAACACAAAGCTGACCTCAGACAGATTTTGAAAACGAGACAAACTGACCTCGATCAATAAGCTCAAAATGTGGACTACCATCCTCGAATAATAGCCACAACAACAAGACCAACCTCAGAAGTACTTGAAGAAAAGAATGCCATCCTCGAATGACAATTCTCAAAAGATCCTCGGATCTAACACGAAACCATCCTCGAATGGAGACGCAAAGGTATACCAACCTCGACTGATAACCAAACACAAAGCTGACCTCAGACAGACTTTGCAAAAGAGACAAACTGACCTCGATCAATAAGCTCAAAAAGTGGACTACCATCCTCGACTTATATCCACTACAAAAACAAACAAGACCAACCGCAGAAGGACTTGAAGAAAATAATGCCATCCTCGAATGACAATTCTCAAAAGATCCTCGGATCTAACACGAAACCATCCTCTAATGGAGACGCAAAGGTATACCAGCCTCGACTGATAACCAAACACAAAGCTGACCTCAGACAGACTTTGAAAACGAGACAAACTGACCTCGATCAATAAGCTCAAAAAGTGGACTACCATCCTCAAATAATAGCCACAACAACAAGACCAACCTCAGAAGTACTTGAAGAAAAGAATGCCATCCTCGAATGACAATTCTCAAAAGATCCTCGAATCTAACACGAAACCATTCTCGAATTTAGACGCAAAGGTATACCAGCCTCGAATGATAACAAAACACAAAGCTGACCTCAGACAGATTTTGAAAACGAGACAAACTGACCTCGAACAATAAGCTCAAAATGTGGACTACCATCCTCGAATAATAGCCACAACAACAAGACCAACCGCAGAAGGACTTGAAGAAAAGAATGCCATCCTCGAATGACAATTCTCAAAAGATCCTCGGATCTAACACGAAACCATCCTCGAATGGAGATGCAAAGGTATACCAGCCTCGACTGATAACCAAATATAAAGCTGACCTCAGACAAACTTTGCAAGAGAGACAAACTGACTTCAATCAATAAGCTCAAAAAGTGGACAACCATCCTCGAATGATAGCCACAACAAAAACAAACAAGACCAACCGCAGAAGGACTTGAAGAAAAGAAATGCCATACTCGAATGACAATTCAAAAGATCCTCGGATCTAACACGAAACCATCCTCGAATGGAGACGCAAAGGTATACCAGCCTCGATTGATAACCAAACATAAAGCTGACCTCAGACAGACTTTGTAAGAGAGACAAACTGACCTCAATCAATAAGCTCAAAAAGTGGACTATCATCCTCGAATAACATCCACACAAAAAACAAACAAGACCAACCGCAGAAGGGCTTGAAGAAAAGAAATGCCATCCTCGAATGATAATTCAAAGGATCCTTGGATCTAACACGAAACCATCCTCGAATGGAGACGCAAAGGTATACCAACCTCGACTGATAACCAAACACAAAGCTGACCTCAGACACACTTTGCAAAAGAGGCAAACTGACCTCGATCAATAAGCTCAAAAAGTGGACTACCATCCTCGAATAATAGCCACAACAAAAACAAACAAGACCAACCGCAGAAGGGCTTGAAGAAAAGAAATGCAATCCTCGAATGACAATTCAAAAGATGCTCGGATCTAACACGAAACCATCCTCGAATGGAGACGCAAAGGTATACCAGCCTCGACTGATAACCAAACACAAAGCTAACCTCAGACAGACTTTGCAAAGGAGACAAACTGACCTCGATCAATAAGCTCAAAAAGTGGACTACCATCCTCGAATAATAGCCTTAACAAAAACAAACAAGACCAACCGCAGAAGGACTTGAAGAAAAGAATTCCATCCTCGAATGACAATTCTCAAAAGATCCTCGGATCTAACACGAAACCATCCTCGAATGGAGACGCAAAGGTATACCAGCCACGATTAATAACCAAACACAAAGCTGACCTCAGACAGACATTGCAAAAGAAACAAACTTACCTCGATCAATAAGCTCAAAAAGTGGACTACCATCCTCGAATAATAGCCACACAAAAAATAAAACAAGACCAACCGCAGAAGGACTTGAAGAAAAGAATGCCATCCTCGAATGACAATTCTCAAAAGATCCTCGGATCTAACACGAAACCATCCTCGAATGGAGATGTAAAGGTATACCAGCCTCGACTGATAACCAAATATAAAGCTGACCTCAGACAAACTTTGCAAGAGAGACAAACTGACCTCAATCAATAAGCTCAAAAAGTGGACAACCATCCTCGAATGATAGCCACAACAAATACAAACAAGACCAACCGCAGAAGGGCTTGAAGAAAAGAAATGCCATCCTCGAATGACAATTCAAAAGATGCTCGGATCTAACACGAAACCATCCTCGAATGGAGACGCAAAGGTATACCAGCCTCGACTGATAACCAAACACAAAGTTAACCTCAGACAGACTTTGCAAAAGAGACAAACTGACCTCGATCAATAAGCTCAAAAAGTGGACTACCATCCTCGAATAATAGCCTTAACAAAAACAAACAAGACCAACCGCAGAAGGACTTGAAGAAAAGAATTCCATCCTCAAATGACAATTCTCAAAAGATCCTCGGATCTAACACGAAACCATCCTCGAATGGAGACGCAAAGGTATACCAGCCACGATTAATAACCAAACACAAAGCTGAACTCAGACAGACATTGCAAAAGAAACAAACTGACCTCGATCAATAAGCTCAAAAAGTGGACTACCATCCTCGAATGATAGCCACAACAAATACAAACAAGACCAACCGCAGAAGGGCTTGAAGAAAAGAAATGCCATCCTCGAATGACAATTCAAAAGATCCTCGGGTCTAACACGAAACCATCCTCTAATGGAGACGCAAAGGTATACCAGCCTCGACTGATAACCAAACACAAAGCTGACCTCAGACAGACTTTGAAAACGAGACAAACTGACCTCGATCAATAAGCTCAAAAAGTGGACTACCATCCTCAAATAATAGCCACAACAACAAGACCAACCTCAGAAGTACTTGAAGAAAAGAATGCCATCCTCGAATGACAATTCTCAAAAGATCCTCGGATCTAACACGAAACCATTCTCGAATTTAGACGCAAAGGTATACCAGCCTCGAATGATAACAAAACACAAAGCTGACCTCAGACAGATTTTGAAAACGAGACAAACTGACCTCGAACAATAAGCTCAAAATGTGGACTACCATCCTCGAATAATAGCCACAACAACAAGACCAACCGCAGAAGGACTTGAAGAAAAGAATGCCATCCTCGACTGATAATTCTCAAAAGATCCTCGGATCTAACACGAAACCATCCTCGAATGGAGATGCAAAGGTATACCAGCCTCGACTGATAACCAAATATAAAGCTGACCTCAGACAAACTTTGCAAGAGAGACAAACTGACTTCAATCAATAAGCTCAAAAAGTGGACAACCATCCTCGAATGATAGCCACAACAAAAACAAACAAGACCAACCGCAGAAGGACTTGAAGAAAAGAAATGCCATACTCGAATGACAATTCAAAAGATCCTCGGATCTAACACGAAACCATCCTCGAATGGAGACGCAAAGGTATACCAGCCTCGATTGATAACCAAACATAAAGCTGACCTCAGACAGACTTTGTAAGAGAGACAAACTGACCTCAATCAATAAGCTCAAAAAGTGGACTATCATCCTCGAATAACATCCACACAAAAAACAAACAAGACCAACCGCAGAAGGGCATGAAGAAAAGAAATGCCATCCTCGAATGATAATTCAAAGGATCCTTGGATCTAACACGAAACCATCCTCGAATGGAGACGCAAAGGTATACCAACCTCGACTGATAACCAAACACAAAGCTGACCTCAGACACACTTTGCAAAAGAGGCAAACTGACCTCGATCAATAAGCTCAAAAAGTGGACTACCATCCTCGAATAATAGCCACAACAAAAACAAACAAGACCAACCGCAGAAGGGCTTGAAGAAAAGAAATGCCATCCTCGAATGACAATTCAAAAGATGCTCGGATCTAACACGAAACCATCCTCGAATGGAGACGCAAAGGTATACCAGCCTCGACTGATAACCAAACACAAAGCTAACCTCAGACAGACTTTGCAAAGGAGACAAACTGACCTCGATCAATAAGCTCAAAAAGTGGACTACCATCCTCGAATAATAGCCTTAACAAAAACAAACAAGACCAACCGCAGAAGGACTTGAAGAAAAGAATTCCATCCTCGAATGACAATTCTCAAAAGATCCTCGGATCTAACACGAAACCATCCTCGAATGGAGACGCAAAGGTATACCAGCCACGATTAATAACCAAACACAAAGCTGACGTCAGACAGACATTGCAAAAGAAACAAACTTACCTCGATCAATAAGCTCAAAAAGTGGACTACCATCCTCGAATAATAGCCACACAAAAAATAAAACAAGACCAACCGCAGAAGGACTTGAAGAAAAGAATGCCATCCTCGAATGACAATTCTCAAAAGATCCTCGGATCTAACACGAAACCATCCTCGAATGGAGATGTAAAGGTATACCAGCCTCGACTGATAACCAAATATAAAGCTGACCTCAGACAAACTTTGCAAGAGAGACAAACTGACCTCAATCAATAAGCTCAAAAAGTGGACAACCATCCTCGAATGATAGCCACAACAAATACAAACAAGACCAACCGCAGAAGGGCTTGAAGAAAAGAAATGCCATCCTCGAATGACAATTCAAAAGATGCTCGGATCTAACACGAAACCATCCTCGAATGGAGACGCAAAGGTATACCAGCCTCGACTGATAACCAAACACAAAGCTAACCTCAGACAGACTTTGCAAAAGAGACAAACTGACCTCGATCAATAAGCTCAAAAAGTGGACTACCATCCTCGAATAATAGCCTTAACAAAAACAAACAAGACCAACCGCAGAAGGACTTGAAGAAAAGAATTCCATCCTCGAATGACAATTCTCAAAAGATCCTCGGATCTAACACGAAACCATCCTCGAATGGAGACGCAAAGGTATACCAGCCACGATTAATAACCAAACACAAAGCTGACGTCAGACAGACATTGCAAAAGAAACAAACTTACCTCGATCAATAAGCTCAAAAAGTGGACTACCATCCTCGAATAATAGCCACACAAAAAATAAAACAAGACCAACCGCAGAAGGACTTGAAGAAAAGAATGCCATCCTCGAATGACAATTCTCAAAAGATCCTCGGATCTAACACGAAACCATCCTCGAATGGAGATGTAAAGGTATACCAGCCTCGACTGATAACCAAATATAAAGCTGACCTCAGACAAACTTTGCAAGAGAGACAAACTGACCTCAATCAATAAGCTCAAAAAGTGGACAACCATCCTCGAATGATAGCCACAACAAATACAAACAAGACCAACCGCAGAAGGGCTTGAAGAAAAGAAATGCCATCCTCGAATGACAATTCAAAAGATGCTCGGATCTAACACGAAACCATCCTCGAATGGAGACGCAAAGGTATACCAGCCTCGACTGATAACCAAACACAAAGCTAACCTCAGACAGACTTTGCAAAAGAGACAAACTGACCTCGATCAATAAGCTCAAAAAGTGGACTACCATCCTCGAATAATAGCCTTAACAAAAACAAACAAGACCAACCGCAGAAGGACTTGAAGAAAAGAATTCCATCCTCAAATGACAATTCTCAAAAGATCCTCGGATCTAACACGAAACCATCCTCGAATGGAGACGCAAAGGTATACCAGCCTCGATTAATAACCAAACACAAAGCTGAACTCAGACAGACATTGCAAAAGTAACAAACTGACCTCGATCAATAAGCTCAAAAAGTGGACTACCATCCTCGAATAATAGCCACACAAAAAATAAAACAAGACCAACCGCAGAAGGACTTGAAGAAAAGAATGCCATCCTCGAATGACAATTCTCAAAAGATCCTCGGATCTAACACGAAACCATCCTCGAATGGAGATGTAAAGGTATACCAGCCTCGACTGATAACCAAATATAAAGCTGACCTCAGACAAACTTTGCAAGAGAGACAAACTGACCTCAATCAATAAGCTCAAAAAGTGGACAACCATCCTCGAATGATAGCCACAACAAAAACAAACAAGACCAACCGCAGAAGGGCTTGAAGAAAAGAAATGCCATCCTCGAATGACAATTCAAAAGATGCTCGGATCTAACACGAAACCATCCTCGAATGGAGACGCAAATGTATATCAGCCTCGACTGATAACCAAACACAAAGCTAACCTCAGACAGACTTTGCAAAAGAGACAAATTGACCTCGATCAATAAGCTCAAAAAGTGGACTACCATCCTCGAATAATAGCCTTAACAAAAACAAACAAGACCAACCGCAGAAGGACTTGAAGAAAAGAATTCCATCCTCGAATGACAATTCTCAAAAGATCCTCGGATCTAACACGAAACCATCCTCGAATGGAGACGCAAAGGTATACCAGCCTCGATTAATAACCAAACACAAAGCTGACCTCAGACAGACATTGCAAAAGAAACAAACTGACCTCGATCAATAAGCTCAAAAAGTGGACTACCATCCTCGAATAATAGCCACACAAAAAATAGAACAAGACCAACCGCTGAAGGACTTGAAGAAAAGAATGCCATCCTCGAATGACAATTCTCAAAAGATCCTCGGATCTAACACGAAACCATCCTCGAATGGAGATGTAAAGGTATACCAGCCTCGACTGATAACCAAATATAAAGCTGACCTCAGACAAACTTTGCAAGAGAGACAAACTGACCTCAATCAATAAGCTCAAAAAGTGGACAACCATCCTCGAATGATAGCCACAACAAAAACAAACAAGACCAACCGCAGAAGGGCTTGAAGAAAAGAAATGCCATCCTCGAATGACAATTCAAAAGATGCTCGGATCTAACACGAAACCATCCTCGAATGGAGACGCAAAGGTATACCAGCCTCGATTGATAACCAAACACAAAGCTAACCTCAGACAGACTTTGCAAAAGAGACAAACTGGCCTCGATCAATAAGCTCAAAAAGTGGACTACTATCCTCGAATAATAGCCTTAACAAAAACAAACAAGACCAACCGCAGAAGGACTTGAAGAAAAGAATTCCATCCTCGAATGACAATTCTCAAAAGATCCTCGGATCTAACACGAAACCATCCTCGAATGGAGACGCAAAGGTATACCAGCCACGATTAATAACCAAACACAAAGCTGACGTCAGACAGACATTGCAAAAGAAACAAACTTACCTCGATCAATAAGCTCAAAAAGTGGACTACCATCCTCGAATAATAGCCACACAAAAAATAAAACAAGACCAACCGCAGAAGGACTTGAAGAAAAGAATGCCATCCTCGAATGACAATTCTCAAAAGATCCTCGGATCTAACACGAAACCATCCTCGAATGGAGATGTAAAGGTATACCAGCCTCGACTGATAACCAAATATAAAGCTGACCTCAGACAAACTTTGCAAGAGAGACAAACTGACCTCAATCAATAAGCTCAAAAAGTGGACAACCATCCTCGAATGATAGCCACAACAAATACAAACAAGACCAACCGCAGAAGGGCTTGAAGAAAAGAAATGCCATCCTCGAATGACAATTCAAAAGATGCTTGGATCTAACACGAAACCATCCTCGAATGGAGACGCAAAGGTATACCAGCCTCGACTGATAACCAAACACAAAGCTAACCTCAGACAGACTTTGCAAAAGAGACAAACTGACCTCGATCAATAAGCTCAAAAAGTGGACTACCATCCTCGAATAATAGCCTTAACAAAAACAAACAAGACCAACCGCAGAAGGACTTGAAGAAAAGAATTCCATCCTCAAATGACAATTCTCAAAAGATCCTCGGATCTAACACGAAACCATCCTCGAATGGAGACGCAAAGGTATACCAGCCTCGAATAATAACCAAACACAAAGCTGAACTCAGACAGACATTGCAAAAGTAACAAACTGACCTCGATCAATAAGCTCAAAAAGTGGACTACCATCCTCGAATAATAGCCACACAAAAAATAAAACAAGACCAACCGCAGAAGGACTTGAAGAAAAGAATGCCATCCTCGAATGACAATTCTCAAAAGTTCCTCGGATCTAACACGAAACCATCCTCGAATGGAGATGTAAAGGTATACCAGCCTCGACTGATAACCAAATATAAAGCTGACCTCAGACAAACATTGCAAGAGAGACAAACTGACCTCAATCAATAAGCTCAAAAAGTGGACAACCATCCTCGAATGATAGCCACAACAAAAACAAACAAGACCAACCGCAGAAGGGCTTGAAGAAAAGAAATGCCATCCTCGAATGACAATTCAAAAGATGCTCGGATCTAACACGAAACCATCCTCGAATGGAGACGCAAATGTATACCAGCCTCGACTGATAACCAAACACAAAGCTAACCTCAGACAGACTTTGCAAAAGAGACAAACTGACCTCGATCAATAAGCTCAAAAAGTGGACTACCATCCTCGAATAATAGCCTTAACAAAAACAAACAAGACCAACCGCAGAAGGACTTGAAGAAAAGAATTCCATCCTCGAATGACAATTCTCAAAAGATCCTCGGATCTAACACGAAACCATCCTCGAATGGAGACGCAAAGGTATACCAGCCTCGATTAATAACCAAACACAAAGCTGACCTCAGACAGACATTGCAAAAGAAACAAACTGACCTCGATCAATAAGCTCAAAAAGTGGACTACCATCCTCGAATAATAGCCACACAAAAAATAGAACAAGACCAACCGCTGAAGGACTTGAAGAAAAGAATGCCATCCTCGAATGACAATTCTCAAAAGATCCTCGGATCTAACACGAAACCATCCTCGAATGGAGATGTAAAGGTATACCAGCCTCGACTGATAACCAAATATAAAGCTGACCTCAGACAAACTTTGCAAGAGAGACAAACTGACCTCAATCAATAAGCTCAAAAAGTGGACAACCATCCTCGAATGATAGCCACAACAAAAACAAACAAGACCAACCGCAGAAGGGCTTGAAGAAAAGAAATGCCATCCTCGAATGACAATTCAAAAGATGCTCGGATCTAACACGAAACCATCCTCGAATGGAGACGCAAATGTATACCAGCCTCGACTGATAACCAAACACAAAGCTAACCTCAGACAGACTTTGCAAAAGAGACAAACTGACCTCGATCAATAAGCTCAAAAAGTGGACTACCATCCTCGAAAAATAGCCTTAACAAAAACAAACAAGACCAACCGCAGAAGGACTTGAAGAAAAGAATTCCATCCTCGAATGACAATTCTCAAAAGATCCTCGGATCTAACACGAAACCATCCTCGAATGGAGACGCAAAGGTATACCAGCCTCGATTAATAACCAAACACAAAGCTGACCTCAGACAGACATTGCAAAAGAAACAAACTGACCTCGATCAATAAGCTCAAAAAGTGGACTACCATCCTCGAATAATAGCCACACAAAAAATAGAACAAGACCAACCGCTGAAGGACTTGAAGAAAAGAATGCCATCCTCGAATGACAATTCTCAAAAGATCCTCGGATCTAACACGAAACCATCCTCGAATGGAGATGTAAAGGTATACCAGCCTCGACTGATAACCAAATATAAAGCTGACCTCAGACAAACTTTGCAAGAGAGACAAACTGACCTCAATCAATAAGCTCAAAAAGTGGACAACCATCCTCGAATGATAGCCACAACAAAAACAAAACAAGACCAACCGCAGAAGGGCTTGAAGAAAAGAAATGCCATCCTCGAATGACAATTCAAAAGATGCTCGGATCTAACACGAAACCATCCTCGAATGGAGACGCAAAGGTATACCAGCCTCGATTGATAACCAAACACAAAGCTAACCTCAGACAGACTTTGCAAAAGAGACAAACTGACCTCGATCAATAAGCTCAAAAAGTGGACTACCATCCTCGAATAATAGCCTTAACAAAAACAAACAAGACCAACCGCAGAAGGACTTGAAGAAAAGAATTCCATCCTCGAATGACAATTCTCAAAAGATCCTCGGATCTAACACGAAACCATCCTCGAATGGAGACGCAAAGGTATACCAGCCTCGATTAATAACCAAACACAAAGCTGACCTCAGACAGACATTGCAAAAGAAACAAACTGACCTCGATCAATAAGCTCAAAAAGTGGACTACCATCCTCGAATAATAGCCACACAAAAAATAGAACAAGACCAACCGCAGAAGGACTTGAAGAAAAGAATGCCATCCTCGAATGACAATTCTCAAAAGATCCTCGGATCTAACACGAAACCATCCTCGAATGGAGATGTAAAGGTATACCAGCCTCGACTGATAACCAAATATAAAGCTGACCTCAGACAAACTTTGCAAGAGAGACAAACTGACCTCAATCAATAAGCTCAAAAAGTGGACAACCATCCTCGAATGATAGCCACAACAAATACAAACAAGACCAACCGCAGAAGGGCTTGAAGAAAAGAAATGCCATCCTCGAATGACAATTCAAAAGATGCTTGGATCTAACACGAAACCATCCTCGAATGGAGACGCAAAGGTATACCAGCCTCGACTGATAACCAAACACAAAGCTAACCTCAGACAGACTTTGCAAAAGAGACAAACTGACCTCGATCAATAAGCTCAAAAAGTGGACTACCATCCTCGAATAATAGCCTTAACAAAAACAAACAAGACCAACCGCAGAAGGACTTGAAGAAAAGAATTCCATCCTCAAATGACAATTCTCAAAAGATCCTCGGATCTAACACGAAACCATCCTCGAATGGAGACGCAAAGGTATACCAGCCTCGAATAATAACCAAACACAAAGCTGAACTCAGACAGACATTGCAAAAGTAACAAACTGACCTCGATCAATAAGCTCAAAAAGTGGACTACCATCCTCGAATAATAGCCACACAAAAAATAAAACAAGACCAACCGCAGAAGGACTTGAAGAAAAGAATGCCATCCTCGAATGACAATTCTCAAAAGATCCTCGGATCTAACACGAAACCATCCTCGAATGGAGATGTAAAGGTATACCAGCCTCGACTGATAACCAAATATAAAGCTGACCTCAGACAAACATTGCAAGAGAGACAAACTGACCTCAATCAATAAGCTCAAAAAGTGGACAACCATCCTCGAATGATAGCCACAACAAAAACAAACAAGACCAACCGCAGAAGGGCTTGAAGAAAAGAAATGCCATCCTCGAATGACAATTCAAAAGATGCTCGGATCTAACACGAAACCATCCTCGAATGGAGACGCAAATGTATACCAGCCTCGACTGATAACCAAACACAAAGCTAACCTCAGACAGACTTTGCAAAAGAGACAAACTGACCTCGATCAATAAGCTCAAAAAGTGGACTACCATCCTCGAATAATAGCCTTAACAAAAACAAACAAGACCAACCGCAGAAGGACTTGAAGAAAAGAATTCCATCCTCGAATGACAATTCTCAAAAGATCCTCGGATCTAACACGAAACCATCCTCGAATGGAGACGCAAAGGTATACCAGCCTCGATTAATAACCAAACACAAAGCTGACCTCAGACAGACATTGCAAAAGAAACAAACTGACCTCGATCAATAAGCTCAAAAAGTGGACTACCATCCTCGAATAATAGCCACACAAAAAATAGAACAAGACCAACCGCTGAAGGACTTGAAGAAAAGAATGCCATCCTCGAATGACAATTCTCAAAAGATCCTCGGATCTAACACGAAACCATCCTCGAATGGAGATGTAAAGGTATACCAGCCTCGACTGATAACCAAATATAAAGCTGACCTCAGACAAACTTTGCAAGAGAGACAAACTGACCTCAATCAATAAGCTCAAAAAGTGGACAACCATCCTCGAATGATAGCCACAACAAAAACAAACAAGACCAACCGCAGAAGGGCTTGAAGAAAAGAAATGCCATCCTCGAATGACAATTCAAAAGATGCTCGGATCTAACACGAAACCATCCTCGAATGGAGACGCAAAGGTATACCAGCCTCGATTGATAACCAAACACAAAGCTAACCTCAGACAGACTTTGCAAAAGAGACAAACTGACCTCGATCAATAAGCTCAAAAAGTGGACTACCATCCTCGAATAATAGCCTTAACAAAAACAAACAAGACCAACCGCAGAAGGACTTGAAGAAAAGAATTCCATCCTCGAATGACAATTCTCAAAAGATCCTCGGATCTAACACGAAACCATCCTCGAATGGAGACGCAAAGGTATACCAGCCACGATTAATAACCAAACACAAAGCTGACGTCAGACAGACATTGCAAAAGAAACAAACTTACCTCGATCAATAAGCTCAAAAAGTGGACTACCATCCTCGAATAATAGCCACACAAAAAATAAAACAAGACCAACCGCAGAAGGACTTGAAGAAAAGAATGCCATCCTCGAATGACAATTCTCAAAAGATCCTCGGATCTAACACGAAACCATCCTCGAATGGAGATGTAAAGGTATACCAGCCTCGACTGATAACCAAATATAAAGCTGACCTCAGACAAACTTTGCAAGAGAGACAAACTGACCTCAATCAATAAGCTCAAAAAGTGGACAACCATCCTCGAATGATAGCCACAACAAATACAAACAAGACCAACCGCAGAAGGGCTTGAAGAAAAGAAATGCCATCCTCGAATGACAATTCAAAAGATGCTCGGATCTAACACGAAACCATCCTCGAATGGAGACGCAAAGGTATACCAGCCTCGACTGATAACCAAACACAAAGCTAACCTCAGACAGACTTTGCAAAAGAGACAAACTGACCTCGATCAATAAGCTCAAAAAGTGGACTACCATCCTCGAATAATAGCCTTAACAAAAACAAACAAGACCAACCGCAGAAGGACTTGAAGAAAAGAATTCCATCCTCAAATGACAATTCTCAAAAGATCCTCGGATCTAACACGAAACCATCCTCGAATGGAGACGCAAAGGTATACCAGCCTCGATTAATAACCAAACACAAAGCTGAACTCAGACAGACATTGCAAAAGTAACAAACTGACCTCGATCAATAAGCTCAAAAAGTGGACTACCATCCTCGAATAATAGCCACACAAAAAATAAAACAAGACCAACCGCAGAAGGACTTGAAGAAAAGAATGCCATCCTCGAATGACAATTCTCAAAAGATCCTCGGATCTAACACGAAACCATCCTCGAATGGAGATGTAAAGGTATACCAGCCTCGACTGATAACCAAATATAAAGCTGACCTCAGACAAACTTTGCAAGAGAGACAAACTGACCTCAATCAATAAGCTCAAAAAGTGGACAACCATCCTCGAATGATAGCCACAACAAAAACAAACAAGACCAACCGCAGAAGGGCTTGAAGAAAAGAAATGCCATCCTCGAATGACAATTCAAAAGATGCTCGGATCTAACACGAAACCATCCTCGAATGGAGACGCAAATGTATACCAGCCTCGACTGATAACCAAACACAAAGCTAACCTCAGACAGACTTTGCAAAAGAGACAAACTGACCTCGATCAATAAGCTCAAAAAGTGGACTACCATCCTCGAATAATAGCCTTAACAAAAACAAACAAGACCAACCGCAGAAGGACTTGAAGAAAAGAATTCCATCCTCGAATGACAATTCTCAAAAGATCCTCGGATCTAACACGAAACCATCCTCGAATGGAGACGCAAAGGTATACCAGCCTCGATTAATAACCAAACACAAAGCTGACCTCAGACAGACATTGCAAAAGAAACAAACTGACCTCGATCAATAAGCTCAAAAAGTGGACTACCATCCTCGAATAATAGCCACACAAAAAATAAAACAAGACCAACCGCTGAAGGACTTGAAGAAAAGAATGCCATCCTCGAATGACAATTCTCAAAAGATCCTCGGATCTAACACGAAACCATCCTCGAATGGAGATGTAAAGGTATACCAGCCTCGACTGATAACCAAATATAAAGCTGACCTCAGACAAACTTTGCAAGAGAGACAAACTGACCTCAATCAATAAGCTCAAAAAGTGGACAACCATCCTTGAATGATAGCCACAACAAAAACAAACAAGACTAACCGCAGAAGGGCTTGAAGAAAAGAAATGCCATCCTCGAATGACAATTCAAAAGATGCTCGGATCTAACACGAAACCATCCTCGAATGGAGACGCAAAGGTATACCAGCCTCGACTGATAACCAAACACAAAGCTAACCTCAGACAGACTTTGCAAAAGAGACAAACTGACCTCGATCAATAAGCTCAAAAAGTGGACTACCATCCTCGAATAATAGCCTTAACAAAAACAAACAAGACCAACCGCAGAAGGACTTTAAGAAAAGAATTCCATCCTCAAATGACAATTCTCAAAATATCCTCGGATCTAACACGAAACCATCCTCGAATGGAGACGCAAAGGTATACCAGCCTCGATTAATAACCAAACACAAAGCTGACCTCAGACAGACATTGCAAAAGAAACAAACTGACCTCGATCAATAAGCTCAAAAAGTGGACTACCATCCTCGAATAATAGCCACACAAAAAATAAAACAAGACCAACCGCAGAAGGACTTGAAGAAAAGAATGCCATCCTCGAATGACAATTCTCAAAAGATCCTCGGATCTAACACGAAACCATCCTCGAATGGAGATGTAAAGGTATACCAGCCTCGACTGATAACCAAATATAAAGCTGACCTCAGACAAACTTTGCAAGAGAGACAAACTGACCTCAATCAATAAGCTCAAAAAGTGGACAACCATCCTCGAATGATAGCCACAACAAAAACAAACAAGACCAACCGCAGAAGGGCTTGAAGAAAAGAAATGCCATCCTCGAATGACAATTCAAAAGATGCTCGGATCTAACACGAAACCATCCTCGAATGGAGACGCAAAGGTATACCAGCCTCGACTGATAACCAAACACAAAGCTAACCTCAGACAGACTTTGCAAAAGAGACAAACTGACCTCGATCAATAAGCTCAAAAAGTGGACTACCATCCTCGAATAATAGCCTTAACAAAAACAAACAAGACCAACCGCAGAAGGACTTTAAGAAAAGAATTCCATCCTCAAATGACAATTCTCAAAAGATCCTCGGATCTAACACGAAACCATCCTCGAATGGAGACGCAAAGGTATACCAGCCTCGATTAATAACCAAACACAAAGCTGACCTCAGACAGACATTGCAAAAGAAACAAACTGACCTCGATCAATAAGCTCAAAAAGTGGACTACCATCCTCGAATAATAGCCACACAAAAAATAAAACAAGACCAACCGCAGAAGGACTTGAAGAAAAGAATGCCATCCTCGAATGACAATTCTCAAAAGATCCTCGGATCTAACACGAAACCATCCTCGAATGGAGATGTAAAGGTATACCAGCCTCGACTGATAACCAAATATAAAGCTGACCTCAGACAAACTTTGCAAGAGAGACAAACTGACCTCAATCAATAAGCTCAAAAAGTGGACAACCATCCTCGAATGATAGCCACAACAAAAACAAACAAGACCAACCGCAGAAGGGCTTGAAGAAAAGAAATGCCATCCTCGAATGACAATTCAAAAGATGCTCGGATCTAACACGAAACCATCCTCGAATGGAGACGCAAAGGTATACCAGCCTCGACTGATAACCAAACACAAAGCTAACCTCAGACAGACTTTGCAAAAGAGACAAACTGACCTCGATCAATAAGCTCAAAAAGTGGACTACCATCCTCGAATAATAGCCTTAACAAAAACAAACAAGACCAACCGCAGAAGGACTTTAAGAAAAGAATTCCATCCTCAAATGACAATTCTCAAAAGATCCTCGGATCTAACACGAAACCATCCTCGAATGGAGACGCAAAGGTATACCAGCCTCGATTAATAACCAAACACAAAGCTGACCTCAGACAGACATTGCAAAAGAAACAAACTGACCTCGATCAATAAGCTCAAAAAGTGGACTACCATCCTCGAATAATAGCCACACACAAAATAAAACAAGACCAACCGCAGAAGGACTTGAAGAAAAGAATGCCATCCTCGAATGTCAATTCTCAAAAGATCCTCGGATCTAACACGAAACCATCCTCGAATGGAGATGTAAAGGTATACCAGCCTCGACTGATAACCAAATATAAAGCTGACCTCAGACAAACTTTGCAAGAGAGACAAACTGACCTCAATCAATAAGCTCAAAAAGTGGACAACCATCCTCGAATGATAGCCACAACAAAAACAAACAAGACCAACCGCAGAAGGGCTTGAAGAAAAGAAATGCCATCCTCGAAAGACAATTCAAAAGATGCTCAGATCTAACACCAAACCATCCTCGAATGGATACGCAAAGGTATACCAGCCTCGACTGATAACCAAACACAAAGCTAACCTCAGACAGACTTTGCAAAAGAGACAAACTGACCTCGATAAATAAGCTCAAAAAGTGGACTACCATCCTCGAATAATAGCCTTAACAAAAACAAACAAGACCAACCGCAGAAGGACTTTAAGAAAAGAAT
Source organism: Lathyrus aphaca (assembly GCA_963966055.1). Taxonomy (NCBI): domain Eukaryota; kingdom Viridiplantae; phylum Streptophyta; class Magnoliopsida; order Fabales; family Fabaceae; genus Lathyrus; species Lathyrus aphaca. The sequence goes on from OZ014522.1 coordinate 231,233,461, forward strand.
TCCATCCTCAAATGACAATTCTCAAAAGATCCTCGGATCTAACACGAAACCATCCTCGAATGGAGACGCAAAGGTATACCAGCCTCGATTAATAACCAAACACAAAGTTGACCTCAGACAGACATTGCAAAAGAAACAAACTGACCTCGATCAATAAGCTCAAAAAGTGGACTACCATCCTCGAATAATAGCCACACAAAAAATAAAACAAGACCAACCGCAGAAGGACTTGAAGAAAAGAATGCCATCCTCGAATGACAATTCTCAAAAGATCCTCGGATCTAACACGAAACCATCCTCGAATGGAGATGTAAAGGTATACCAGCCTCGACTGATAACCAAATATAAAGCTGACCTCAGACAAACTTTGCAAGAGAGACAGACTGACCTCAATCAATAAGCTCAAAAAGTGGACAACCATCCTCGAATGATAGCCACAACAAAAACAAACAAGACCAACCGCAGAAGGGCTTGAAGAAAAGAAATGCCATCCTCGAATGACAATTCAAAAGATGCTCGGATCTAACACGAAACCATCCTCGAATGGAGACGCAAAGGTATACCAGCCTCGACTGATAACCAAACACAAAGCTAACGTCAGACAGACTTTGCAAAAGAGACAAACTGACCTCGATCAATAAGCTCAAAAAGTGTACTACCATCCTCGAATAATAGCCTTAACAAAAACAAACAAGACCAACCGCAGAAGGACTTTAAGAAAAGAATTCCATCCTCAAATGACAATTCTCAAAAGATCCTCGGATCTAACACGAAACCATCCTCGAATGGAGACGCAAAGGTATACCAGCCTCGATTAATAACCAAACACAAAGTTGACCTCAGACAGACATTGCAAAAGAAACAAACTGACCTCGATCAATAAGCTCAAAAATTTGACTACCATCCTCGAATAATAGCCACACAAAAAATAAAACAAGACCAACCGCAGAAGGACATGAAGAAAAGAATGCCATCCTCGAATGACAATTCTCAAAAGATCCTCGGATCTAACACGAAACCATCCTCGAATGGAGATGTAAAGGTATACCAGCCTCGACTGATAACCAAATATAAAGCTGACCTCAGACAAACTTTGCAAGAGAGACAAACTGACCTCAATCAATAAGCTCAAAAAGTGGACAACCATCCTCGAATGATAGCCACAACAAAAACAAACAAGACCAACCGCAGAAGGGCTTGAAGAAAAGAAATGACATCCACGAATGACAATTCAAAAGATGCTCGGATCTAACACGAAACCATCCTCGAATGGAGACGCAAAGGTATACCAGCCTCGACTGATAACCAAACACAAAGCTAACCTCAGACAGACTTTGCAAAAGAGACAAACTGACCTCGATCAATAAGCTCAAAAAGTGGACTACCATCCTCGAATAATAGCCTTAACAAAAACAAACAAGACCAACCGCAGAAGGACTTGAAGAAAAGAATTCCATCCTCGAATGACAATTCTCAAAAGATCCTCGGATCTAACACGAAACCATCCTCGAATGGAGACGCAAAGGTATACCAGCCTCGATTAATAACCAAACACAAAGCTGACCTCAGACAGACATTGCAAAAGAAACAAACTGACCTCGATCAATAAGCTCAAAAAGTGGACTACCATCCTCGAATAATAGCCACACAAAAAATAAAACAAGACCAACCGCTGAAGGACTTGAAGAAAAGAATGCCATCCTCGAATGACAATTCTCAAAAGATCCTCGGATCTAACACGAAACCATCCTCGAATGGAGATGTAAAGGTATACCAGCCTCGACTGATAACCAAATATAAAGCTGACCTCAGACAAACTTTGCAAGAGAGACAAACTGACCTCAATCAATAAGCTCAAAAAGTGGACAACCATCCTCGAATGATAGCCACAACAAAAACAAACAAGACCAACCGCAGAAGGGCTTGAAGAAAAGAAATGCCATCCTCGAATGACAATTCAAAAGATGCTCGGATCTAACACGAAACCATCCTCGAATGGAGACGCAAAGGTATACCAGCCTCGACTGATAACCAAACACAAAGCTAACCTCAGACAGACTTTGCAAAAGAGACAAACTGACCTCGATCAATAAGCTCAAAGAGTGGACTACCATCCTCGAATAATAGCCTTAACAAAAACAAACAAGACCAACCGCAGAAGGACTTGAAGAAAAGAATTCCATCCTCAAATGACAATTCTCAAAAGATCCTCGGATCTAACACGAAACCATCCTCGAATGGAGACGCAAAGGTATACCAGCCTCGATTAATAACCAAACACAAAGCTGACCTCAGACAGACATTGCAAAAGAAACAAACTGACCTCGATCAATAAGCTCAAAAAGTGGACTACCATCCTCGAATAATAGCCACACAAAAAATAAAACAAGACCAACCGCAGAAGGACTTGAAGAAAAGAATGCCATCCTCGAATGACAATTCTCAAAAGATCCTCGGATCTAACACGAAACCATCCTCGAATGGAGATGTAAAGGTATACCAGCCTCGACTGATAACCAAATATAAAGCTGACCTCATACAAACTTTGCAAGAGAGACAAACTGACCTCAATCAATAAGCTCAAAAAGTGGACAACCATCCTCGAATGATAACCACAACAAAAACAAACAAGACCAACCGCAAAAGGGCTTGAAGAAAAGAAATGCCATCCTCGAATGACAATTCAAAAGATGCTCGGATCTAACACGAAACCATCCTCGAATGGAGACGCAAAGGTATACCAGCCTCGACTGATAACCAAACACAAAGCTAACCTCAGACAGACTTTGCAAAAGAGACAAACTGACCTCGATCAATAAGCTCAAAAAGTGGACTACCATCCTCGAATAATAGCCTTAACAAAAACAAACAAGACCAACCGCAGATGGACTTGAAATAAAGAATTCCATCCTCGAATGACAATTCTCAAAAGATCCTCGGATCTAACACGAAACCATCCTCGAATGTAGACGCAAAGGTATACCAGCCTCGATTAATAACCAAACACAAAGCTGACCTCAGACAGACATTGCAAAAGAAACAAACTGACCTCGATCAATAAGCTCAAAAAGTGGACTACCATCCTCGAATAATAGCCACACAAAAAATAAAACAAGACCAACCGCAGAAGGACTTGAAGAAAAGAAATGCCATACTCGAATGACAATTCAAAAGATCCTCGGATCTAACACGAAACCATCCTCGAATGGAGACGCAAAGGTATACCGGCCTCGATTGATAACCAAACATAAAGCTGACCTCAGACAGACATTGCAAGAGAGACAAACTGACCTCAATCAATAAGCTCAAAAAGTGGACTATCATCCTCGAATAATATCCACAACAAAAACAAACAAGACCAACCGCAGAAGGGCTTGAAGAAAAGAAATGCCATCCTCGAATGATAATTCAAAGGATCCTTGGATCTAACACGAAACCATCCTCGAATGGAGACGCAAAGGTATACCAGCCTCGACTGATAACCAAACACAAAGCTGACCTCAGATAGACTTTGCAAAAGTGGCAAACTGACCTCGATCAATAAGCTCAAAAAGTGGACTACCATCCTCGAATAATAGCCACAACAAAAACAAACAAGACCAACCGCAGAAGGACTTGAAGAAAAGAATGCCATCCTCGAATGACAATTCTCAAAAGATCCACGGATCTAACACGAAACCATCCTCGAATGGAGACGCAAAGGTATACCAGCCTCGACTGATAACCAAACAAAAAGCTGACCTCAGACAGACTTTGAAAACGAGACAAACTGACTTCGATCAATAAGTTCAAAAAGTGGACTACCATCCTCAAATAATAGCCACAACAACAAGACCAACCTCAGAAGTACTTGAAGAAAAGAATGCCATCCTCGAATGACAATTCTCAAAAGATCCTCGGATCTAACACGAAACCATCCTCGAATGGAGACGCAAAGGTATACCAGCCTCGACTGATAACCAAACACAAAGCTGACCTCAGACAGACTTTGCAAAAGAGACAAACTGACCTCGATCAATAAGCTCAAAAAGTGGACTACCATCCTCGAATAATAGCCACAACAAAAACAAACAAGACCAACCGCAGAAGGACTTGAAGAAAATAATGCCATCCTCGAATGACAATTCTCAAAAGATTCTCGGATCTAACACGAAACCATCCTCGAATTTAGACGCAAAGGTATACCAGCCTCGAATGATAACCAAACACAAAGCTGACCTCAGACAGATTTTGAAAACGAGACAAACTGACCTCGATCAATAAGCTCAAAATGTGGACTACCATCCTCGAATAATAGCCACAACAACAAGACCAACCTCAGAAGTACTTGAAGAAAAGAATGCCATCCTCGAATGACAATTCTAAAAAGATACTCGGATCTATCACGAAACCATCCTCGAATGGAGACGCAAAGGTATACCAGCCTCGACTGATAACCAAACACAAAGCTGACCTCAGACAGACTTTGCAAAAGAGACAAACTGACCTCGATCAATAAGCTCAAAAAGTGGACTACCATCCTCGAATAATAGCCACAACAAAAACAAACAAGACCAACCGCAGAAGGACTTGAAGAAAAGAATGCCATCCTCGAATGACAATTCTCAAAAGATCCTCGGATCTAACACGAAACCATCCTCGAATGGAGACGCAAAGGTATACCAGCCTCGACTGATAACCAAACAAAAAGCTGACCTCAGACAGACTTTGAAAACGAGACAAACTGACTTCGATCAATAAGCTCAAAAAGTGGACTACCATCCTCAAATAATAGCCACAACAATAAGACCAACCTCAGAAGTACTTGAAGAAAAGAATGCCATCCTCGAATGACAATTCTCAAAAGATCCTCGGATCTAACACGAAACCATCCTCGAATGGAGACGCAAAGGTATACCAGCCTCGACTGATAACCAAACACAAAGCTGACCTCAGATAGACTTTGCAAAAGTGGCAAACTGACCTCGATCAATAAGCTCAAAAAGTGGACTACCATCCTCGAATAATAGCCACAACAAAAACAAACAAGACCAACCGCAGAAGGACTTGAAGAAAAGAATGCCATCCTCGAATGACAATTCTCAAAAGATCCTCGGATCTAACACGAAACCATCCTCGAATGGAGACGCAAAGGTATACCAGCCTCGACTGATAACCAAACAAAAAGCTGACCTCAGACAGACTTTGAAAACGAGACAAACTGACTTCGATCAATAAGTTCAAAAAGTGGACTACCATCCTCAAATAATAGCCACAACAACAAGACCAACCTCAAAAGTACTTGAAGAAAAGAATGCCATCCTCGAATGACAATTCTCAAAAGATCCTCGGATCTAACACGAAACCATCCTCGAATGGAGACGCAAAGGTATACCAGCCTCGACTGATAACCAAACACAAAGCTGACCTCAGATAGACTTTGCAAAAGTGGCAAACTGACCTCGATCAATAAGCTCAAGAAGTGGACTACCATCCTCGAATAATAGCCATAACAAAAACAAACAAGACCAACCGCAGAAGTACTTGAAGAAAACAATGCCATCCTCGAATGACAATTCTCAAAAGATCCTCGGATCTAACACGAAACCATCCTCGAATGGAGACGCAAAGGTATACCAGCCTCGACTGATAACCAAACACAAAGCTGACCTCAGACAGACTTTGCAAAAGAGACAAACTGACCTCGATCAATAAGCTCAAAACGTGGACTACCATCCTCGAATAATAGCCACAACAAAAACAAACAAGACCAACCGCAGAAGGACTTGAAGAAAATAATGCCATCCTCGAATGACAATTCTCAAAAGATCCTTGGATCTAACACGAAACCATCCTCGAATTTAGACGCAAAGGTATACCAGCCTCGAATGATAACCAAACACAAAGCTGACCTCAGACAGATTTTGAAAACGAGACAAACTGACCTCGATCAATAAGCTCAAAATGTGGACTACCATCCTCGAATAATAGCCACAACAACAAGACCAACCTCAGAAGTACTTGAAGAAAAGAATGCCATCCTTAGATGACAATTCTAAAAAGATCCTCGGATCTAACACAAAACCATCCTCGAATGGAGACGCAAAGGTATACCAGCCTCGACTGATAACCAAACACAAAGCTGACCTCAGACAGACTTTGCAAAAGAGACAAACTGACCTCAATCAATAAGCTCAAAAAGTGGACTACCATCCTCGAATAATAGCCACAACAAAAACAAACAAGACCAACCGCAGAAGGACTTGAAGAAAAGAATGCCATCCTCGAATGACAATTCTCAAAAGATCCTCGAATCTAACACGAAACCATCCTCGAATGGAGACGCAAAGGTATACCAGCCTCGACTGATAACCAAACAAAAAACTGACCTCAGACAGACTTTGAAAACGAGACAAACTGACTTCGATCAATAAGCTCAAAAAGTGGACTACCATCCTCAAATAATAGCCACAACAACAAGACCAACCTCAGAAGTACTTGAAGAAAAGAATGCCATCCTCGAATGACAATTCTCAAAAGATCCTCGGATCTAACACGAAACCATCCTCGAATGGAGACGCAAAGGTATACCAGCCTCGACTGATAACCAAACACAAAGCTGACCTCAGATAGACTTTGCAAAAGTGGCAAACTGACCTCGATCAATAAGCTCAAGAAGTGGACTACCATCCTCGAATAATAGCCATAACAAAAACAAACAAGACCAACCGCAAAAGTACTTGAAGAAAACAATGCCATCCTCGAATGACAATTCTCAAAAGATCCTCGGATCTAACACGAAACCATCCTCGAATGGAGACGCAAAGGTATACCAGCCTCGACTGATAACCAAACACAAAGCTGACCTCAGACAGACTTTGCAAAAGAGACAAACTGACCTCGATCAATAAGCTCAAAACGTGGACTACCATCCTCGAATAATAGCCACAACAAAAACAAACAAGACCAACCGCAGAAGGACTTGAAGAAAATAATGCCATCCTCGAATGACAATTCTCAAAAGATCCTCGGATCTAACACGAAACCATCCTCGAATTTAGACGCAAAGGTATACCAGCCTCGAATGATAACCAAACACAAAGCTGACCTCAGACAGATTTTGAAAACGAGACAAACTGACCTCGATCAATAACCTCAAAATGTGGACTACCATCCTCGAATAATAGCCACAACAACAAGACCAACCTCAGAAGTACTTGAAGAAAAGAATGCCATCCTCGAATGACAATTCTAAAAAGATCCTCGGATCTAACACAAAACCATCCTCGAATGGAGACGCAAAGGTATACCAGCCTCGACTGATAACCAAACACAAAGCTGACCTCAGACAGACTTTGCAAAAGAGAAAAACTGACCTCGATCAATAAGCTCAAAAAGTGGACTACCATCCTCGAATAATAGCCACAACAAAAACAAACAAGACCAACCGCAGAAGGACTTGAAGAAAAGAATGCCATCCTCGAATGACAATTCTCAAAAGATCCTCGAATCTAACACGAAACCATCCTCGAATGGAGACGCAAAGGTATACCAGCCTCGACTGATAACCAAACAAAAAGCTGACCTCAGACAGACTTTGAAAACGAGACAAACTGACTTCGATCAATAAGCTCAAAAAGTGGACTACCATCCTCAAATAATAGCCACAACAACAAGACCAACCTCAGAAGTACTTGAAGAAAACAATGCCATCCTCGAATGACAATTCTCAAAAGATCCTCGGATCTAACACGAAACCATCCTCGAATGGAGACGCAAAGGTATACCAGCCTCGACTGATAACCAAACACAAAGCTGACTTCAGATAGACTTTGCAAAAGTGGCAAACTGACCTCGATCAATAAGCTCAAAAAGTGGACTACCATCCTCGAATAATAGCCACAACAAAAACAAACAAGACCAACCGCAGAAGGACTTGAAGAAAATAATGCCATCCTCGAATGACAATTCTCAAAAGATCCTCGGATCTAACACGAAACCATCCTCGAATTTAGACGCAAAGGTATACCAGCCTCGAATGATAACCAAACACAAAGCTGACCTCAGACAGATTTTGAAAACGAGACAAACTGACCTCGATCAATAAGCTCAAAATGTGGACTACCATCCTTGAATAATAGCCACAACAACAAGACCAACCTCAGAAGTACTTGAAGAAAAGAATGCCATCCTCGAATGACAATTCTAAAAAGATCCTCGGATCTAACACGAAACCATCCTCGAATGGAGACGCAAAGGTATACCAGCCTCGACTGATAACCAAACACAAAGCTGACCTCAGACAGACTTTGCAAAAGAGACAAACTGACCTCGATCAATAAGCTCAAAAAGTGGACTACCATCCTCGAATAATAGCCACAACAAAAACAAACAAGACCAACCGCAGAAGGACTTGAAGAAAAGAATTCCATCCTCGAATGACAATTCTCAAAAGATCCTCGGATCTAACACGAAACCATCCTCGAATGGAGACGCAAAGGTATACCAGCCTCGACTGATAACCAAACAAAAAGCTGACCTCAGACAGACTTTGAAAACGAGACAAACTGACTTCGATCAATAAGCTCAAAAAGTGGACTACCATCCTCAAATAATAGCCACAACAACAAGACCAACCTCAGAAGTACTTGAAGAAAAGAATGCCATCCTCGAATGACAATTCTCAAAAGATCCTCGGATCTAACACGAAACCATCCTCGAATGGAGACGCAAAGGTATACCAGCCTCGACTGATAACCAAACACAAAGCTGACCTCAGACAGACTTTGCAAAAGAGACAAACTGACTTCGATCAATAAGTTCAAAAAGTGGACTACCATCCTCGAATAATAGCCACAACAAAAACAAACAAGACCAACCGCAGAAGGACTTGAAGAAAATAATGCCATCCTCGAATGACAATTCTCAAAAGATCCTCGGATCTAACACGAAACCATCCTCGAATTTAGACGCAAAGGTATACAAGCCTCGAATGATAACCAAACACAAAGCTGACCTCAGACAGATTTTGAAAACGAGACAAACTGACCTCGAACAATAAGCTCAAAATGTGGACTACCATCCTCGAATAATAGCCATAACAACAAGACCAACCTCAGAAGTACTTGAAGAAAAGAATGCCATCCTCGAATGACAATTCTAAAAAGATCCTCGGATCTAACACGAAATCATCCTCGAATGGAGACGCAAAGGTATACCAGCCTCGACTGATAACCAAACACAAAGCTGACCTCAGACAGACTTTGGTAAAGAGACAAACTGACCTCGATCAATAAGCTCAAAAAGTGGACTACCATCCTCGAATAATAGCCACAACAAAAACAAACAAGACCAACCGCAGAAGGACTTGAAGAAAATAATGCCATCCTCGAATGACAATTCTCAAAAGATCCTCGGATCTAACACGAAACCATCCTCGAATTTAGACGCAAAGGTATACCAGCCTCGAATGATAACCAAACACAAAGCTGACCTCAGACAGACTTTGAAAAAGAGACAAACTGACCTCGATCAATAAGCTCAAAATGTGGACTACCATCCTCGAATAATAGCCACAACAACAAGACCAACCTCAGAAGTACTTGAAGAAAAGAATGCCATCCTCAAATGACAATTCTCAAAAGATCCTCGGATCTAACACGAAACCATCCTCGAATGGAGACGCAAAGGTATACCAACCTCGACTGATAACCAAACACAAAGCTAACCTCAGACAGACTTTGCAAAAGAGACAAACTGACCTCGATCAATAAGCTCAAAATGTGGACTACAATCCTCGAATAATAGCCACAACAAAAACAAACAAGACCAACCGCATAAGGACTTGAAGAAAAGAATGCCATCCTCGAATGACAATTCTCAAAAGATCCTCGGATCTAACACGAAACCATCCTCTAATGGAGACGCAAAGGTATACCAGCCTCGACTGATAACCAAACACAAAGCTGACCTCAGATAGACTTTGAAAACGAGACAAACTGACCTCGATCAATAAGCTTAAAAAGTGGACTACCATCCCCAAATAATAGCCACAACAACAAGACCAACCTCAGAAGTACTTGAAGAAAAGAATGCCATCCTCGAATGACAATTCTAAAAATATCCTCGGATCTAACACGAAACCATCCTCGAATGGAGACGCAAAGGTATACCAGCCTCGATTCATAACCAAACATAAAGCTGACCTCAGACAGACTTTGCAAGAGAGACAAACTGACCTCAATCAATAAGCTCAAAAAGTGGACTATCATCCTCGAATAATATCCACAACAAAAACAAACAAGACCAACCGCAGAAGGGCTTGAAGAAAAGAAATGCCATCCTCGAATGATAATTCAAAGGATCCTTGGATCTAACACGAAACCATCCTCGAATGGAGACGCAAAGGTATACCAGCCTCGACTGATAACCAAACACAAAGCTGACCTCAGATAGACTTTGCAAAAGTGGCAAACTGACCTCGATCAATAAGCTCAAAAAGTGGACTACCATCCTCGAATAATAGCCACAACAAAAACAAACAAGACCAACCGCAGAAGGACTTGAAGAAAAGAATGCCATCCTCGAATGACAATTCTCAAAAGATCCTCGGATCTAACACGAAACCATCCTCGAATGGAGACGCAAAGGTATACCAGCCTCGACTGATAACCAAACAAAAAGCTGACCTCAGACAGACTTTGAAAATGAGACAAACTGACTTCGATCAATAAGTTCAAAAAGTGGACTACCATCCTCAAATAATAGACACAACAACAAGACCAACCTCAGAAGTACTTGAAGAAAAGAATGCCATCCTCGAATGACAATTCTCAAAAGATCCTCGGATCTAACACGAAACCATCCTCGAATGGAGACGCAAAGGTATACCAGCCTCGACTGATAACCAAACACAAAGCTGACCTCAGACAGACTTTGCAAAAGAGACAAACTGACCTCGATCAATAAGCTCAAAAAGTGGACTACCAACCTCGAATAATAGCCACAACAAAAACAAACAAGACCAACCGCAGAAGGACTTGAAGAAAATAATGCATCCTCGAATGACAATTCTCAAAAGATCCTCGGATCTAACACGAAACCATCCTCGAATTTAGACGCAAAGGTATACCAGCCTCGAATGATAACCAAACGCAAAGCTGACCTCAGACAGATTTTGAAAACGAGACAACTGACCTCGATCAATAAGCTCAAAATGTGGACTACCATCCTCGAATAATAGCCACAACAACAAGACCAACCTCAGAAGTACTTGAAGAAAAGAATGCCATCCTCGAATGACAATTCTAAAAAGATCCTCGGATCTAACACGAAACCATCCTCGAATGGAGACGCAAAGGTATACCAGCCTCGACTGATAACCAAACACAAAGCTGACCTCAGACAGACTTTGCAAAAGAGACAAACTGACCTCGATCAATAAGCTCAAAAAGTGGACTACCATCCTCGAATAATAGCCACAACAAAAACAAACAAGACCAACCGCAGAAGGACTTGAAGAAAAGAATGCCATCCTCGAATGACAATTCTCAAAAGATCCTCGGATCTAACACGAAACCATCCTCGAATGGAGACGCAAAGGTATACCAGCCTCGACTGATAACCAAACAAAAAGCTGACCTCAGACAGACTTTGAAAATGAGACAAACTGACTTCGATCAATAAGTTCAAAAAGTGGACTACCATCCTCAAATAATAGACACAACAACAAGACCAACCTCAGAAGTACTTGAAGAAAAGAATGCCATCCTCGAATGACAATTCTCAAAAGATCCTCGGATCTAACACGAAACCATCCTCGAATGGAGACGCAAAGGTATACCAGCCTCGACTGATAACCAAACACAAAGCTGACCTCAGACAGACTTTGCAAAAGAGACAAACTGACCTCGATCAATAAGCTCAAAAAGTGGACTACCAACCTCGAATAATAGCCACAACAAAAACAAACAAGACCAACCGCAGAAGGACTTGAAGAAAATAATGCATCCTCGAATGACAATTCTCAAAAGATCCTCGGATCTAACACGAAACCATCCTCGAATTTAGACGCAAAGGTATACCAGCCTCGAATGATAACCAAACGCAAAGCTGACCTCAGACAGATTTTGAAAACGAGACAACTGACCTCGATCAATAAGCTCAAAATGTGGACTACCATCCTCGAATAATAGCCACAACAACAAGACCAACCTCAGAAGTACTTGAAGAAAAGAATGCCATCCTCGAATGACAATTCTAAAAAGATCCTCGGATCTAACACGAAACCATCCTCGAATGGAGACGCAAAGGTATACCAGCCTCGACTGATAACCAAACACAAAGCTGACCTCAGACAGACTTTGCAAAAGAGACAAACTGACCTCGATCAATAAGCTCAAAAAGTGGACTACCATCCTCGAATAATAGCCACAACAAAAACAAACAAGACCAACCGCAGAAGGACTTGAAGAAAATAATGCCATCCTCGAATGACAATTCTCAAAAGATCCTCGGATCTAACACGAAACCATCCTCGAATGGAGACGCAAAGGTATACCAGCCTCGACTGATAACCAAACAAAAAGCTGACCTCAGACAGACTTTGAAAACGAGACAAACTGACTTCGATCAATAAGCTCAAAAAGTGGACTACCATCCTCAAATAATAGCCACAACAACAAGACCAACCTCAGAAGTACTTGAAGAAAAGAATGCCATCCTCGAATGACAATTCTCAAAAGATCCTCGGATCTAACACGAAACCATCCTCGAATGGAGACGCAAAGGTATACCAGCCTCGACTGATAACCAAACACAAAGCTGACCTCAGACAGACTTTGCAAAAGAGACAAACTGACTTCGATCAATAAGCTCAAAAAGTGGACTACCATCCTCGAATAATAGCCACAACAAAAACAAACAAGACCAACCGCAGAAGGACTTGAAGAAAATAATGCCATCCTCGAATGACAATTCTCAAAAGATCCTCGGATCTAACACGAAACCATCCTCGAATTTAGACGCAAAGGTATACCAGCCTCGAATGATAACCAAACACAAAGCTGACCTCAGACAGATTTTGAAAACGAGACAAACTGACCTCGAACAATAAGCTCAAAATGTGGACTACCATCCTCGAATAATAGCCACAACAACAAGACCAACCTCAGAAGTACTTGAAGAAAAGAATGCCATCCTCGAATGACAATTCTCAAAAGATCCTCGGATCTAACACGAAACCATCCTCGAATGGAGACGCAAAGGTATACCAACCTCGACTGATAACCAAACACAAAGCTAACCTCAGACAGACTTTGCAAAAGAGACAAACTGACCTCGATCAATAAGCTCAAAAAGTGGACTACAATCCTCGAATAATAGCCACAACAAAAACAAACAAGACCAACCGCATAAGGACTTGAAGAAAAGAATGCCATCCTCGAATGACAATTCTCAAAAGATCCTCGGATCTAACACGAAACCATCCTCTAATGGAGACGCAAAGGTATACCAGCCTCGACTGATAACCAAACACAAAGCTGACCTCAGACAGACTTTGAAAACGAGACAAACTGACCTCGATCAATAAGCTCAAAAAGTGGACTACCATCCTCAAATAATAGCCACAACAACAAGACCAACCTCAGAAGTACTTGAAGAAAAGAATGCCATCCTCGAATGACAATTCTCAAAAGATCCTCGGATCTAACACGAAACTATCCTCGAATGGAGACGCAAAGGTATACCAGCCTCGATTAATAACCAAACACAAAGCTGACCTCAGACAGACTTTGCAAAAGAGACAAACTGACCTCGATCAATAAGCTCAAAAAGTGGACTACCATCCTCGAATAATAGCCACACAAAAAATAAAACAAGACCAACCGCAGAAGGACTTGAAGAAAAGAATGCCATCCTCGAATGACAATTCTCAAAAGATCCTCGGATCTAACACGAAACCATCCTCGAATGGAGATGCAAAGGTATACCAGCCTCGACTGATAACCAAATATAAAGCTGACCTCAGACAAACTTTGCAAGAGAGACAAACTGACTTCAATCAATAAGCTCAAAAAGTGGACAACCATCCTCGAATGATAGCCACAACAAAAACAAACAAGACCAACCGCAGAAGGACTTGAAGAAAAGAATTGCCATACTCGAATGACAATTCAAAAGATCCTCGGATCTAACACGAAACCATCCTCGAATGGAGACGCAAAGGTATACCATCCTCGATTGATAACCAAACATAAAGCTGACCTCAGACAGACTTTGCAAGAGACACAAACTGACCTCAATCAATAAGCTCAAAAAGTGGACTATCATCCTCGAATAATATCCACAACAAAAACAAACAAGACCAACCGCAGAAGGGCTTGAAGAAAAGAAATGCCATCCTCGAATGATAATTCAAAGGATCCTCGGATCTAACACGAAACCATCCTCGAATGGAGACGCAAAGGTATACCAACCTCGACTGATAACCAAACACAAAGCTAACCTCAGACAGACTTTGCAAAAGAGACAAACTGACCTCGATCAATAAGCTCAAAAAGTGGACTACAATCCTCGAATAATAGCCACAACAAAAACAAACAAGACCAACCGCATAAGGACTTGAAGAAAAGAATGCCATCCTCGAATGACAATTCTCAAAAGATCCTCGGATCTAACACGAAACCATCCTCTAATGGAGACGCAAAGGTATACCAGCCTCGACTGATAACCAAACACAAAGCTGACCTCAGACAGACTTTGAAAACGAGACAAACTGACCTCGGTCAATAAGCTCAAAAAGTGGACTACCATCCTCAAATAATAGCCACAACAACAAGACCAACCTCAGAAGTACTAGAAGAAAAGAATGCCATCCTCGAATGACAATTCTCAAAAGATCCTCGGATCTAACACGAAACTATCCTCGAATGGAGACGCAAAGGTATACCAGCCTCGATTAATAACCAAACACAAAGCTGACCTCAGACAGACTTTGCAAAAGAGACAAACTGACCTCGATCAATAAGCTCAAAAAGTGGACTACCATCCTCGAATAATAGCCACACAAAAAATAAAACAAGACCAACCGCAGAAGGACTTGAAGAAAAGAATGCCATCCTCGAATGACAATTCTCAAAAGATCCTCGGATCTAACACGAAACCATCCTCGAATGGAGATGCAAAGGTATACCAGCCTCGACTGATAACCAAATATAAAGCTGACCTCAGACAAACTTTGCAAGAGAGACAAACTGACTTCAATCAATAAGCTCAAAAAGTGGACAACCATCCTCGAATGATAGCCACAACAAAAACAAACAAGACCAACCGCAGAAGGACTTGAAGAAAAGAATTGCCATACTCGAATGACAATTCAAAAGATCCTCGGATCTAACACGAAACCATCCTCGAATGGAGACGCAAAGGTATACCATCCTCGATTGATAACCAAACATAAAGCTGACCTCAGACAGACTTTGCAAGAGACACAAACTGACCTCAATCAATAAGCTCAAAAAGTGGACTATCATCCTCGAATAATATCCACAACAAAAACAAACAAGACCAACCGCAGAAGGGCTTGAAGAAAAGAAATGCCATCCTCGAATGATAATTCAAAGGATCCTTGGATCTAACACGAAACCATCCTCGAATGGAGACGCAAAGGTATACCAGCCTCGACTGATAACCAAACACAAAGCTGACCTCAGACAGACATTACAAAAGAGGCAAACTGACCTCGATCAATAAGCTCAAAAAGTGGACTACAATCCTCGAATAATAGCCACAACAAAAACAAACAAGACCAACCGCAGAAGGACTTGAAGAAAAGAATGCCATCCTCGAATGACAATTCTCAAAAGATCCTCGGATCTAACACGAAACCATCCTCTAATGGAGACGCAAAGGTATACTAGCCTCGACTGATAACCAAACACAAAGCTGACCTCAGACAGACTTTGAAAACGAGACAAACTGACCTCGGTCAATAAGCTCAAAAAGTGGACTACCATCCTCAAATAATAGCCACAACAACAAGACCAACCTCAGAAGTACTTGAAGAAAAGAATGCCATCCACGAATGACAATTCTCAAAATATCCTCGGATCTAACACGAAACCATCCTCGAATGGAGACGCAAAGGTATACCAGCCTCGATTAATAACCAAACACAAAGCTGACCTCAGACAGACTTTGCAAAAGAGACAAACTGACCTCGATCAATAAGCTCAAAAAGTGGACTACCATCCTCGAATAATAGCCACACAAAAAATAAAACAAGACCAACCGCAGAAGGACTTGAAGAAAAGAATGCCATCCTCGAATGACAATTCTCAAAAGATCCTCGAATCTAACACGAAACCATCCTCGAATGGAGATGCAAAGGTATACCAGCCTCGACTGATAACCAAATATAAAGCTGACCTCAGACAAACTTTGCAAGAGAGACAAACTGATTTCAATCAATAAGCTCAAAAAGTGGACAACCATCCTCGAATGATAGCCACAACAAAAACAAACAAGACCAACCACAGAAGGACTTGAAGAAAAGAATTGCCATACTCGAATGATAATTCAAAAGATCCTCGGATCTAACACGAAACCATCCTCGAATGGAGACGCAAAGGTATACCAGCCTCGATTGATAACCAAACATAAAGCTGACCTCAGACAGACTTTGCAAGAGACACAAACTGACCTCAATCAATAAGCTCAAAAAGTGGACTACCATCCTCGAATAATAGCCACAACAAAAACAAACAAGACCAACCGCAGAAGGACTTGAAGAAAAGAATGCCATCCTCGAATGACAATTCTCAAAAGATCCTCGGATCTAACACGAAACCATCCTCTAATGGAGACGCAAAGGTATACTAGCCTCGACTGATAACCAAACACAAAGCTGACCTCAGACAGACTTTGAAAACGAGACAAACTGACCTCGATCAATAAGCTCAAAAAGTGGACTACCATCCTCAAATAATAGCCACAACAACAAGACCAACCTCAGAAGTACTTGAAGAAAAGAATGCCATCCACGAATGACAATTCTCAAAATATCCTCGGATCTAACACGAAACCATCCTCGAATGGAGACGCAAAGGTATACCAGCCTCGATTAATAACCAAACACAAAGCTGACCTCAGACAGACTTTGCAAAAGAGACAAACTGACCTCGATCAATAAGCTCAAAAAGTGGACTACCATCCTCGAATAATAGCCACACAAAAAATAAAACAAGACCAACCGCAGAAGGACTTGAAGAAAAGAATGCCATCCTCGAATGACAATTCTCAAAAGATCCTCGAATCTAACACGAAACCATCCTCGAATGGAGATGCAAAGGTATACCAGCCTCGACTGATAACCAAATATAAAGCTGACCTCAGACAAACTTTGCAAGAGAGACAAACTGATTTCAATCAATAAGCTCAAAAAGTGGACAACCATCCTCGAATGATAGCCACAACAAAAACAAACAAGACCAACCACAGAAGGACTTGAAGAAAAGAATTGCCATACTCGAATGATAATTCAAAAGATCCTCGGATCTAACACGAAACCATCCTCGAATGGAGACGCAAAGGTATACCAGCCTCGATTGATAACCAAACATAAAGCTGACCTCAGACAGACTTTGCAAGAGACACAAACTGACCTCAATCAATAAGCTCAAAAAGTGGACTACCATCCTCGAATAATAGCCACAACAAAAACAAACAAGACCAACCGCAGAAGGACTTGAAGAAAAGAATGCCATCCTCGAATGACAATTCTCAAAAGATCCTCGGATCTAACACGAAACCATCCTCTAATGGAGACGCAAAGGTATACTAGCCTCGACTGATAACCAAACACAAAGCTGACCTCAGACAGACTTTGAAAACGAGACAAACTGACCTCGATCAATAAGCTCAAAAAGTGGACTACCATCCTCAAATAATAGCCACAACAACAAGACCAACCTCAGAAGTACTTGAAGAAAAGAATGCCATCCACGAATGACAATTCTCAAAATATCCTCGGATCTAACACGAAACCATCCTCGAATGGAGACGCAAAGGTATACCAGCCTCGATTAATAACCAAACACAAAGCTGACCTCAGACAGACTTTGCAAAAGAGACAAACTGACCTCGATCAATAAGCTCAAAAAGTGGACTACCATCCTCGAATAATAGCCACACAAAAAATAAAACAAGACCAACCGCAGAAGGACTTGAAGAAAAGAATGCCATCCTCGAATGACAATTCTCAAAAGATCCTCGAATCTAACACGAAACCATCCTCGAATGGAGATGCAAAGGTATACCAGCCTCGACTGATAACCAAATATAAAGCTGACCTCAGACAAACTTTGCAAGAGAGACAAACTGACTTCAATCAATAAGCTCAAAAAGTGGACAACCATCCTCGAATGATAGCCACAACAAAAACAAACAAGACCAACCACAGAAGGACTTGAAGAAAAGAATTGCCATACTCGAATGATAATTCAAAAGATCCTCGGATCTAACACGAAACCATCCTCGAATGGAGACGCAAAGGTATACCAGCCTCGATTGATAACCAAACATAAAGCTGACCTCAGACAGACTTTGCAAGAGACACAAACTGACCTCAATCAATAAGCTCAAAAAGTGGACTATCATCCTCGAATAATATCCACAACAAAAACAAACAAGACCAACCGCAGAAGGGCTTGAAGAAAAGAAATGCCATCCTCGAATGATAATTCAAAGGATCCTTGGATCTAACACGAAACCATCCTCGAATGGAGACGCAAAGGTATACCAGCCTCGACTGATAACCAAACACAAAGCTGACCTCAGACAGACTTAGCAAAAGAGGCAAACTGACCTCGATCAATAAGCTCAAAAAGTGGACTACCATCCTCGAATAATAGCCACAACAAAAACAAACAAGACCAACCGCAGAAGGACTTGAAGAAAAGAATGCCATCCTCGAATGACAATTCTCAAAAGATCCTTGGATCTAACACGAAACCATCCTCGAATGGAGACGAAAAGGTATACCAGCCTCGAATGATAACCAAACACAAAGCTGAACACAGACAGACTTTGAAAACGAGACAAACTGACCTCGATCAATAAGCTCAAAAAGTGGACTACCATCCTCAAATAATAGCCACAACAACAAGACCAACCTCAGAAGTACTTGAAGAAAAGAATTCCATCCTCGAATGACAATTCTCAAAAGATCCTCGGATCTAACACGAAACCATCCTCGAATGGAGACGCAAAGGTATACCAGCCTCGATTAATAACCAAACACAAAGCTGACCTCAAACAGACTTTGCAAAAGAGACAAACTGACCTCGATCAATAAGCTAAAAAAGTGGACTACCATCCTCGAATAATAGCCACACAAAAAATAAAACAAGACCAACCGCAGAAGGACTTGAAGAAAAGAATGCCATCCTCGAATGACAATTCTCAAAAGATCCTCGGATCTAACACGAAACCATCCTCGAATGGAGATGCAAAGGTATACCAGCCTCGACTGATAACCAAATATAAAGCTGACCTCAGACAAACTTTGCAAGAGAGACAAACTGACTTCAATCAATAAGCTCAAAAAGTGGACAACCATCCTCGAATGATAGCCACAACAAAAACAAACAAGACCAACCGCAGAAGGACTTGAAGAAAAGAATTGCCATACTCGAATGACAATTCAAAAGATCCTCGGATCTAACACGAAACCATCCTCGAATGGAGACGCAAAGGTATACCAGCCTCGATTGATAACCAAACATAAAGCTGACCTCAGACAGACTTTGCAAGAGACACAAACTGACCTCAATCAATAAGCTCAAAAAGTGGACTATCATCCTCGAATAATATCCACAACAAAAACAAACAAGACCAACCGCAGAAGGGCTTGAAGAAAAGAAATGCCATCCTCGAATGATAATTCAAAGGATCCTTGGATCTAACACGAAACCATCCTCGAATGGAGACGCAAAGGTATACCAGCCTCGACTGATAACCAAACACAAAGCTGACCTCAGACAGACTTAGCAAAAGAGGAAAACTGACCTCGATCAATAAGCTCAAAAAGTGGACTACCATCCTCGAATAATAGCCACAACAAAAACAAACAAGACCAACCGCAGAAGGACTTGAAGAAAAGAATGCCATCCTCGAATGACAATTCTCAAAAGATCCTTGGATCTAACACGAAACCATCCTCGAATGGAGACGAAAAGGTATACCAGCCTCGAATGATAACCAAACACAAAGTTGAACACAGACAGACTTTGAAAACGAGACAAACTGACCTCGATCAATAAGCTCAAAAAGTGGACTACCATCCTCAAATAATAGCCACAACAACAAGACCAACCTCAGAAGTACTTGAAGAAAAGAATTCCATCCTCGAATGACAATTCTCAAAAGATCCTCGGATCTAACACGAAACCATCCTCGAATGGAGACGCAAAGGTATACCAGCCTCGATTAATAACCAAACACAAAGCTGACCTCAGACAGACTTTGCAAAAGAGACAAACTGACCTCGATCAATAAGCTAAAAAAGTGGACTACCATCCTCGAATAATAGCCACACAAAAAATAAAACAAGACCAACCGCAGAAGGACTTGAAGAAAAGAATGCCATCCTCGAATGACAATTCTCAAAAGATCCTCGGATCTAACACGAAACCATCCTCGAATGGAGATGCAAAGGTATACCAGCCTCGACTGATAACCAAATATAAAGCTGACCTCAGACAAACTTTGCAAGAGAGACAAACTGACTTCAATCAATAAGCTCAAAAAGTGGACAACCATCCTCGAATGATAGCCACAACAAAAACAAACAAGACCAACCGCAGAAGGACTTGAAGAAAAGAATTGCCATACTCGAATGACAATTCAAAAGATCCTCGGATCTAACACGAAACCATCCTCGAATGGAGACGCAAAGGTATACCAGCCTCGACTGATAACCAAACACAAAGCTGACCTCAGACAGACTTTGCAAAAGAGGCAAACTGACCTCAATCAATAAGCTCAAAAAGTGGACTACCATCCTCGAATAATAGCCACAACAAAAACAAACAAGACCAACCTCAGAAGGACTTGAAGAAAAGAATGCCATCCTCG
This sequence comes from Lathyrus aphaca, assembly GCA_963966055.1. Taxonomy (NCBI): domain Eukaryota; kingdom Viridiplantae; phylum Streptophyta; class Magnoliopsida; order Fabales; family Fabaceae; genus Lathyrus; species Lathyrus aphaca. Next base: position 231,254,575 of record OZ014522.1, read on the forward strand.
AATGACAATTCTCAAAAGATCCTTGGATCTAACACGAAACCATCCTCGAATGGAGACGCAAAGGTATACCAGCCTCGAATGATAACCAAACACAAAGCTGAACTCAGACAGACTTTGAAAACGAGACAAACTGACCTCGATCAATAAGCTCAAAAAGTGGACTACCATCCTCAAATAATAGCCACAACAACAAGACCAACCTCAGAAGTACTTGAAGAAAAGAATGCCATCCTCGAATGACAATTCTCAAAATATCCTCGGATCTAACACGAAACCATCCTCGAATGGAGACGCAAAGGTATACCAGCCTCGATTAATAACTAAACACAAAGCTGACCTCAGACAGACTTTGCAAAAGAGACAAACTGACCTCGATCAATAAGCTCAAAAAGTGGACTACCATCCTCGAATAATAGCCACACAAAAAATAAAACAAGACCAACCGCAGAAGGACTTGAAGAAAAGAATGCCATCCTCGAATGACAATTCTCAAAAGATCCTCGGATCTAACACGAAACCATCCTCGAATGGAGATGCAAAGGTATACCAGCCTCGACTGATAACCAAATATAAAGCTGACCTCAGACAAACTTTGCAAGAGAGACAAACTGACTTCAATCAATAAGCTCAAAAAGTGGACAACCATCCTCGAATGATAGCCACAACAAAAACAAACAAGACCAACCGCAGAAGGACTTGAAGAAAAGAATTGCCATACTCGAATGACAATTCAAAAGATCCTCGGATCTCACACGAAACCATCCTCGAATGGAGACGCAAAGGTATACCAGCCTCGATTGATAACCAAACATAAAGCTGACCTCAGACAGACTTTGCAAGAGACACAAACTGACCTCAATCAATAAGCTCAAAAAGTGGACTATCATCCTCGAATAATATCCACAACAAAAACAAACAAGACCAACCGCAGATGGGCTTGAAGAAAAGAAATGCCATCCTCGAATGATAATTCAAAGGATCCTTGGATCTAACACGAAACCATCCTCGAATGGAGACGCAAAGGTATACCAGCCTCGACTGATAACCAAACACAAAGCTGACCTCAGACAGACTTTGCAAAAGAGGCAAACTGACCTCGATCAATAAGCTCAAAAAGTGGACTACCATCCTCGAATAATAGCCACAACAAAAACAAACAAGACCAACCGCAGAAGGACTTGAAGAAAAGAATGCCATCCTCGAATGACAATTCTCAAAAGATCCTTGGATCTAACACGAAACCATCCTCGAATGGAGACGCAAAGGTATACCAGCCTCGAATGATAACCAAACACAAAGCTGAACTCAGACAGACTTTGAAAACGAGACAAACTGACCTCGATCAATAAGCTCAAAAAGTGGACTACCATCCTCAAATAATAGCCACAAAAACAAGACCAACCTCAGAAGTACTTGAAGAAAAGAATGCCATCCTCGAATGACAATTCTCAAAATATCCTCGGATCTAACACGAAACCATCCTCGAATGGAGACGCAAAGGTATACCAGCCTCGATTAATAACCAAACACAAAGCTGACCTCAGACAGACTTTGCAAAAGAGACAAACTGACCTCGATCAATAAGCTCAAAAAGTGGACTACCATCCTCGAATAATAGCCACACAAAAAATAAAACAAGACCAACCGCAGAAGGACTTGAAGAAAAGAATGCCATCCTCGAATGACAATTCTCAAAAGATCCTCGGATCTAACACGAAACCATCCTCGAATGGAGATGCAAAGGTATACCAGCCTCGACTGATAACCAAATATAAAGCTGACCTCAGACAGACTTTGCAAGAGAGACAAACTGACTTCAATCAATAAGCTCAAAAAGTGGACAACCATCCTCGAATGATAGCCACAACAAAAACAAACAAGACCAACCGCAGAAGGACTTGAAGAAAAGAATTGCCATACTCGAATGACAATTCAAAAGATCCTCGGATCTCACACGAAACCATCCTCGAATGGAGACGCAAAGGTATACCAGCCTCGATTGATAACCAAACATAAAGCTGACCTCAGACAGACTTTGCAAGAGACACAAACTGACCTCAATCAATAAGCTCAAAAAGTGGACTATCATCCTCGAATAATATCCACAACAAAAACAAACAAGACCAACCGCAGAAGGGCTTGAAGAAAAGAAATGCCATCCTCGAATGATAATTCAAAGGATCCTTGGATCTAACACGAAACCATCCTCGAATGGAGACGCAAAGGTATACCAGCCTCGACTGATAACCAAACACAAAGCTGACCTCAGACAGACATTACAAAAGAGGCAAACTGACCTCGATCAATAAGCTCAAAAAGTGGACTACAATCCTCGAATAATAGCCACAACAAAAACAAACAAGACCAACCGCCTAAGGACTTGAAGAAAAGAATGCCATCCTCGAATGACAATTCTCAAAAGATCCTCGGATCTAACACGAAACCATCCTCTAATGGAGACGCAAAGGTATACCAGCCTCGACTGATAACCAAACACAAAGCTGACCTCAGACAGACTTTGAAAACGAGACAAACTGACCTCGATCAATAAGCTCAAAAAGTGGACTACCATCCTCAAATAATAGCCACAACAACAAGACCAACCTCAGAAGTACTTGAAGAAAAGAATGCCATCCTCGAATGACAATTCTCAAAATATCCTCGGATCTAACACGAAACCATCCTCGAATGGAGACGCAAAGGTATACCAGCCTCGATTAATAACCAAACACAAAGCTGACCTCAGACAGACTTTGCAAAAGAGACAAACTGACCTCGATCAATAAGCTCAAAAAGTGGACTACCATCCTCGAATAATAGCCACACAAAAAATAAAACAAGACCAACCGCAGAAGGACTTGAAGAAAAGAATGCCATCCTCGAATGACAATTCTCAAAAGATCCTCGAATCTAACACGAAACCATCCTCGAATGGAGATGCAAAGGTATACCAGCCTCGACTGATAACCAAATATAAAGCTGACCTCAGACAGACTTTGCAAAAGAGACAAACTGACCTCGATCAATAAGCTCAAAAAGTGGACTACCATCCTCGAATAATAGCCACACAAAAAATAAAACAAGACCAACCGCAGAAGGACTTGAAGAAAAGAATGCCATCTTCGAATGACAATTCTCAAAAGATCCTCGGATCTAACACGAAACCATCCTCGAATGGAGATGCAAAGGTATACCAGCCTCGACTGATAACCAAATATAAAGCTGACCTCAGACAAACTTTGCAAGAGAGACAAACTGACTTCAATCAATAAGCTCAAAAAGTGGACAACCATCCTCGAATGATAGCCACAACAAAAACAAACAAGACCAACCGCAGAAGGACTTGAAGAAAAGAATTGCCATACTCGAATGACAATTCAAAAGATCCTCGGATCTCACACGAAACCATCCTCGAATGGAGATGCAAAGGTATACCAGCCTCGACTGATAACCAAATATAAAGCTGACCTCAGACAGACTTTGCAAGAGAGACAAACTGACTTCAATCAATAAGCTCAAAAAGTGGACAACCATCCTCGAATGATAGCCACAACAAAAACAAACAAGACCAACCGCAGAAGGACTTGAAGAAAAGAATTGCCATCCTCGAATGACAATTCAAAAGATCCTCGGATCTCACACGAAACCATCCTCGAATGGAGACGCAAAGGTATACCAGCCTCGATTGATAACCAAACATAAAGCTGACCTCAGACAGACTTTGCAAGAGACACAAACTGACCTCAATCAATAAGCTCAAAAAGTGAACTATCATCCTCGAATAATATCCACAACAAAAACAAACAAGACCAACCGCAGATGGGCTTGAAGAAAAGAAATGCCATCCTCGAATGATAATTCAAAGGATCCTTGGATCTAACACGAAACCATCCTCGAATGGAGACGCAAAGGTATACCAGCCTCGACTGATAACCAAACACAAAGCTGACCTCAGACAGACTTTGCAAAAGAGGCAAACTGACCTCGATCAATAAGCTCAAAAAGTGGACTACCATCCTCGAATAATAGCCACAACAAAAACAAACAAGACCAACCGCAGAAGGACTTGAAGAAAAGAATGCCATCCTCGAATGACAATTCTCAAAAGATCCTTGGATCTAACACGAAACCATCCTCGAATGGAGACGCAAAGGTATACCAGCCTCGAATGATAACCAAACACAAAGCTGAACTCAGACAGACTTTGAAAACGAGACAAACTGACCTCGATCAATAAGCTCAAAAAGTGGACTACCATCCTCAAATAATAGCCACAAAAACAAGACCAACCTCAGAAGTACTTGAAGAAAAGAATGCCATCCTCGAATGACAATTCTCAAAATATCCTCGGATCTAACACGAAACCATCCTCGAATGGAGACGCAAAGGTATACCAGCCTCGATTGATAACTAAACACAAAGCTGACCTCAGACAGACTTTGCAAAAGAGACAAACTGACCTCGATCAATAAGCTCAAAAAGTGGACTACCATCCTCGAATAATAGCCACACAAAAAATAAAACAAGACCAACCGCAGAAGGACTTGAAGAAAAGAATGCCATCCTCGAATGACAATTCTCAAAAGATCCTCGGATCTAACACGAAACCATCCTCGAATGGAGATGTAAAGGTATACCAGCCTCGACTGATAACCAAATATAAAGCTGACCTCAGACAAACTTTGCAAGAGAGACAAACTGACTTCAATCAATAAGCTCAAAAAGTGGACAACCATCCTCGAATGATAGCCACAACAAAAACAAACAAGACCAACCGCAGAAGGACTTGAAGAAAAGAATTGCCATACTCGAATGACAATTCAAAAGATCCTCGGATCTCACACGAAACCATCCTCGAATGGAGACGCAAAGGTATACCAGCCTCGATTGATAACCAAACATAAAGCTGACCTCAGACAGACTTTGCAAGAGACACAAACTGACCTCAATCAATAAGCTCAAAAAGTGGACTATCATCCTCGAATAATATCCACAACAAAAACAAACAAGACCAACCGCAGAAGGGCTTGAAGAAAAGAAATGCCATCCTCGAATGATAATTCAAAGGATCCTTGGATCTAACACGAAACCATCCTCGAATGGAGACGCAAAGGTATACCAGCCTCGACTGATAACCAAACACAAAGCTGACCTCAGACAGACATTACAAAAGAGGCAAACTGACCTCGATCAATAAGCTCAAAAAGTGGACTACAATCCTCGAATAATAGCCACAACAAAAACAAACAAGACCAACCGCATAAGGACTTGAAGAAAAGAATGCCATCCTCGAATGACAATTCTCAAAAGATCCTCGGATCTAACACGAAACCATCCTCTAATGGAGACGCAAAGGTATACCAGCCTCGACTGATAACCAAACACAAAGCTGACCTCAGACAGACTTTGAAAACGAGACAAACTGACCTCGATCAATAAGCTCAAAAAGTGGACTACCATCCTCAAATAATAGCCACAACAACAAGACCAACCTCAGAAGTACTTGAAGAAAAGAATGCCATCCTCGAATGACAATTCTCAAAATATCCTCGGATCTAACACGAAACCATCCTCGAATGGAGACGCAAAGGTATACCAGCCTCGATTAATAACCAAACACAAAGCTGACCTCAGACAGACTTTGCAAAAGAGACAAACTGACCTCGATCAATAAGCTCAAAAAGTGGACTACCATCCTCGAATAATAGCCACACAAAAAATAAAACAAGACCAACCGCAGAAGGACTTCAAGAAAAGAATGCCATCCTCGAATGACAATTCTCAAAAGATCCTCGAATCTAACACGAAACCATCCTCGAATGGAGATGCAAAGGTATACCAGCCTCGACTGATAACCAAATATAAAGCTGACCTCAGACAAACTTTGCAAGAGAGACAAACTGACTTCAATCAATAAGCTCAAAAAGTGGACAACCATCCTCGAATGATAGCCACAACAAAAACAAACAAGACCAACCACAGAAGGACTTGAAGAAAAGAATTGCCATACTCGAATGACAATTCAAAAGATCCTCGGATCTAACACGAAACCATCCTCGAATGGAGACGCAAAGGTATACCAGCCTCGATTGATAACCAAACATAAAGCTGACCTCAGACAGACTTTGCAAGAGACACAAACTGACCTCAATCAATAAGCTCAAAAAGTGGACTATCATCCTCGAATAATATCCACAACAAAAACAAACAAGACCAACCGCAGAAGGGCTTGAAGAAAAGAAATGCCATCCTCGAATGATAATTCAAAGGATCCTTGGATCTAACACGAAACCATCCTCGAATGGAGACGCAAAGGTATACCAGCCTCGACTAATAACCAAACACAAAGCTGACCTCAGACAGACTTAGCAAAAGAGGCAAACTGACCTCGATCAATAAGCTCAAAAAGTGGACTACCATCCTCGAATAATAGCCACAACAAAAACAAACAAGACCAACCGCAGAAGGACTTGAAGAAAAGAATGCCATCCTCGAATGACAATTCTCAAAAGATCCTTGGATCTAACACGAAACCATCCTCGAATGGAGACGAAAAGGTATACCAGCCTCGAATGATAACCAAACACAAAGCTGAACTCAGACAGACTTTGAAAACGAGACAAACTGACCTCGATCAATAAGCTCAAAAAGTGGACTACCATCCTCAAATAATAGCCACAACAACAAGACCAACCTCAGAAGTACTTGAAGAAAAGAATTCCATCCTCGAATGACAATTCTCAAAAGATCCTCGGATCTAACACGAAACCATCCTCGAATGGAGACGCAAAGGTATACCAGCCTCGATTAATAACCAAACACAAAGCTGACCTCAGACAGACTTTGCAAAAGAGACAAACTGACCTCGATCAATAAGCTCAAAAAGTGGACTACCATCCTCGAATAATAGCCACACAAAAAATAAAACAAGACCAACCGCAGAAGGACTTGAAGAAAAGAATGCCATCCTCGAATGACAATTCTCAAAAGATCCTCGGATCTAACACGAAACCATCCTCGAATGGAGATGCAAAGGTATACCAGCCTCGACTGATAACCAAATATAAAGCTGACCTCAGACAAACTTTGCAAGAGAGACAAACTGACTTCAATCAATAAGCTCAAAAAGTGGACAACCATCCTCGAATGATAGCCACAACAAAAACAAACAAGACCAACCGCAGAAGGACTTGAAGAAAAGAATTGCCATACTCGAATGACAATTCAAAAGATCCTCGGATCTAACACGAAACCATCCTCGAATGGAGACGCAAAGGTATACCAGCCTCGATTGATAACCAAACATAAAGCTGACCTCAGACAGACTTTGCAAGAGACACAAACTGACCACAATCAAAAAGCTCAAAAAGTGGACTATCATCCTCGAATAATATCCACAACAAAAACAAACAAGACCAACCGCAGAAGGGCTTGAAGAAAAGAAATGCCATCCTCGAATGATAATTCAAAGGATCCTTGGATCTAACACGAAACCATCCTCGAATGGAGACGCAAAGGTATACCAGCCTCGACTGATAACCAAACACAAAGCTGACCTCAGACAGACTTTGCAAAAGAGGCAAACTGACCTCGATCAATAAGCTCAAAAAGTGGACTACCATCCTCGAATAATAACCACAACAAAAACAAACAAGACCAACCGCAGAAGGACTTGAAGAAAAGAATGCCATCCTCGAATGACAATTCTCAAAAGATCCTTGGATCTAACACGAAACCATCCTCGAATGGAGACGCAAAGGTATACCAGCCTCGAATGATAACCAAACACAAAGCTGAACTCAGACAGACTTTGAAAACGAGACAAACTGACCTCGATCAATAAGCTCAAAAAGTGGACTACCATCCTCAAATAATAGCCACAACAACAAGACCAACCTCAGAAGTACTTGAAGAAAAGAATGCCATCCTCGAATGACAATTCTCAAAAGATCCTCGGATCTAACACGAAACCATCCTCGAATGGAGACGCAAAGGTATACCAGCCTCGATTAATAACCAAACACAAAGCTGACCTCAGACAGACTTTGCAAAAGAGACAAACTGACCTCGATCAATAAGCTCAAAAAGTGGACTACCATCCTCGAATAATAGCCACACAAAAAATAAAACAAGACCAACCGCAGAAGGACTTGAAGAAAAGAATGCCATCCTCGAATGACAATTCTCAAAAGATCCTCGGATCTAACACGAAACCATCCTCGAATGGAGATGCAAAGGTATACCAGCCTCGACTGATAACCAAATATAAAGCTGATCTCAGACAAACTTTGCAAGAGAGACAAACTGACTTCAATCAATAAGCTCAAAAAGTGGACAACCATCCTCGAATGATAGCCACAACAAAAACAAACAAGACCAACCGCAGAAGGACTTGAAGAAAAGAATTGCCATACTCGAATGACAATTCAAAAGATCCTCGGATCTAACACGAAACCATCCTCGAATGGAGACGCAAAGGTATACAAGCCTCGATTGATAACCAAACATAAAGCTGACCTCAGACAGACTTTGCAAGAGACACAAACTGACCTCAATCAATAAGCTCAAAAAGTGGACTATCATCCTCGAATAATATCCACAACAAAAACAAACAAGACCAACCGCAGAAGGGCTTGAAGAAAAGAAATGCCATCCTCGAATGATAATTCAAAGGATCCTTGGATCTAACACGAAACCATCCTCGAATGGAGACGCAAAGGTATACCAGCCTCGACTGATAACCAAACACAAAGCTGACCTCAGACAGACATTACAAAAGAGGCAAACTGACCTCGATCAATAAGCTCAAAAAGTGGACTACCATCCTCGAATAATAGCCACAACAAAAAGACCAACCTCAGAAGTACTTGAAGAAAAGAATGCCATCCTCGAATGACAATTCTAAAAAGATCCTCGGATCTAACACAAAACTATCCTCGAATGGAGACGCAAAGGTATACCAGCCTCGACTGATAACCAAACACAAAGCTGACCTCAGACAGACTTTGGAAACGAGACAAACTGACCTCGATCAATAAGCTCAAAAAGTGGACTACCATCCTCAAATAATAGCCACAACAACAAGACCAACCTCAGAAGTACTTGAAGAAAAGAATGCCATCCTCGAATGACAATTCTCAAAATTCCTCGGATCTAACACGAAACCATCCTCGAATGGAGACGCAAAGGTATACCAACCTCGATTAATAACCAAACACAAAGCTGACCTCAGACAGACTTTGCAAAAGAGACAAACTGACCTCGATCAATAAGCTCAAAAAGTGGACTACCATCCTCGAATAATAGCCACACAAAAAATAAAACAAGACCAACCGCAGAAGGACTTGAAGAAAAGAATGCCATCCTCGAATGACAATTCTCAAAAGATCCTCGGATCTAACACGAAACCATCCTCGAATGGAGATGCAAAGGTATACCAGCCTCGACTGATAACCAAATATAAAGCTGACCTCAGACAAACTTTGCAAGAGAGACAAACTGACTTCAATCAATAAGCTCAAAAAGTGGACAACCATCCTCGAATGATAGCCACAACAAAAACAAACAAGACCAACCGCAGAAGGACTTGAAGAAAAGAATTGCCAAACTCGAATGACAATTGTAAAGATCCTCGGATCTAACACGAAACCATCCTCGAATGGAGACGCAAAGGTATACCAGCCTCGATTGATAACCAAACATAAAGCTGACCTCAGACAGACTTTGCAAGAGACACAAACTGACCTCAATCAATAAGCTCAAAAAGTGGACTATCATCCTCGAATAATATCCACAACAAAAACAAACAAGACCAACCGCAGAAGGGCTTGAAGAAAAGAAATGCCATCCTCGAATGATAATTCAAAGGATCCTTGGAGCTAACACGAAACCATCCTCGAATGGAGACGCAAAGGTATACCAGCCTCGACTGATAACCAAACACAAAGCTGACCTCAGACAGACATTACAAAAGAGGCAAACTGACCTCGATCAATAAGCTCAAAAAGTGGACTACAATCCTCGAATAATAGCCACAACAAAAACAAACAAGACCAACCGCATAAGGACTTGAAGAAAAGAATGCCATCCTCGAATGACAATTCTCAAAAGATCCTCGGATCTAACACGAAACCATCCTCTAATGGAGACGCAAAGGTATACCAGCCTCGACTGATAACCAAACACAAAGCTGACCTCAGACAGACTTTGGAAACGAGACAAACTGACCTCGATCAATAAGCTCAAAAAGTGGACTACCATCCTCAAATAATAGCCACAACAACAAGACCAACCTCAGAAGTACTTGAAGAAAAGAATGCCATCCTCGAATGACAATTCTCAAAATATCCTCGAATCTAACACGAAACCATCCTCGAATGGAGACGCAAAGGTATACCAGCCTCGATTAATAACCAAACACAAAGCTGACCTCAGACAGACTTTGCAAAAGAGACAAACTGACCTCGATCAATAAGCTCAAAAAGTGGACTACCATCCTCGAATAATAGCCACACAAAAAATAAAACAAGACCAACCGCAGAAGGACTTGAAGAAAAGAATGCCATCCTCGAATGACAATTCTCAAAAGATCCTCGGATCTAACACGAAACCATCCTCGAATGGAGATGCAAAGGTATACCAGCCTCGACTGATAACCAAATATAAAGCTGACCTCAGACAAACTTTGCAAGAGAGACAAACTGACTTCAATCAATAAGCTCATAAAGTGGACAACCATCCTCGAATGATAGCCACAACAAAAACAAACAAGACCAACCGCAGAAGGACTTGAAGAAAAGAATTGCCAAACTCGAATGACAATTCAAAAGATCCTCGGATCTAACACGAAACCATCCTCGAATGGAGACGCAAAGGTATACCAGCCTCGATTGATAACCAAACATAAAGCTGACCTCAGACAGACTTTGCAAGAGACACAAACTGACCTCAATCAATAAGCTCAAAAAGTTGACTATCATCCTCGAATAATATCCACAACAAAAACAAACAAGACCAACCGCAGAAGGGCTTGAAGAAAAGAAATGCCATCCTCGAATGATAATTCAAAGGATCCTTGGATCTAACACGAAACCATCCTCGAATGGAGACGCAAAGGTATACCAGCCTCGACTGATAACCAAACACAAAGCTGACCTCAGACAGACTTTGCAAAAGATGCAAACTGACCTCGATCAATAAGCTCAAAAAGTGGACTACCATCCTCGAATAATAGCCACAACAAAAACAAACAAGACCAACCGCAGAAGGACTTGATGAAAAGAATGCCATCCTCGAATGACAATTCTCAAAAGATCCTTGGATCTAACACGAAACCATCCTCGAATGGAGACGCAAAGGTATACCAGCCTCGAATGATAACCAAACACAAAGCTGAACACAGACAGACTTTGAAAACGAGACAAACTGACCTCGATCAATAAGCTCAAAAAGTGGACTACCATCCTCAAATAATAGCCACAACAACAAGACCAACCTCAGAAGTACTTGAAGAAAAGAATGCCATCCTCGAATGACAATTCTCAAAAGATCCTCGGATCTAACACGAAACCATCCTCGAATGGAGACGCAAAGGTATACCAGCCTCGATTAATAACCAAACACAAAGCTGACCTCAGACAGACTTTGCAAAAGAGACAAACTGACCTCGATCAATAAGCTCAAAAAGTGGACTACCATCCTCGAATAATAGCCACACAAAAACTAAAACAAGACCAACCGCAGAAGGACTTGAAGAAAAGAATGCCATCCTCGAATGACAATTCTCAAAAGATCCTCGGATCTAACACGAAACCATCCTCGAATGGAGATGCAAAGGTATACCAGCCTCGACTGATTATCAAATATAAAGCTGATCTCAGAAAAACTTTGCAAGAGAGACAAACTGACTTCAATCAATAAGCTCAAAAAGTGGACAACCATCCTCGAATGATAGCCACAACAAAAACAAACAAGACCAACCGCAGAAGGACTTGAAGAAACGAATTGCCATACTCGAATGACAATTCAAAAGATCCTCGGATCTAACACGAAACCATCCTCGAATGGAGACGCAAAGGTACACCAGCCTCGATTGATAACCAAACATAAAGCTGACCTCAGACAGACTTTGCAAGAGACACAAACTGACCTCAATCAATAAGCTCAAAAAGTGGACTATCATCCTCGAATAATATCCACAACAAAAACAAACAAGACCAACCGCAGAAGGGCTTGAAGAAAAGAAATGCCATCCTCGAATGATAATTCAAAGGATCCTTGGATCTAACACGAAACCATCCTCGAATGGAGACGCAAAGGTATACCAGCCTCGACTGATAACCAAACACAAAGCTGACCTCAGACAGACATTACAAAAGTGGCAAACTGACCTCGATCAATAAGCTCAAAAAGTGGACTACAATCCTCGAATAATAGCCACAACAAAAACAAACAAGACCAACCGCATAAGGACTTGAAGAAAAGAATGCCATCCTCGAATGACAATTCTCAAAAGATCCTCGGATCTAACACGAAACCATCCTCTAATGGAGACGCAAAGGTATACCAGCCTCGACTGATAACCAAACACAAAGCTGACCTCAGACAGACTTTGGAAACGAGACAAACTGACCTCGATCAATAAGCTCAAAAAGTGGACTACCATCCTCAAATAATAGCCACAACAACAAGACCAACCTCAGAAGTACTTGAAGAAAAGAATGCCATCCTCGAATGACAATTCTCAAAATATCCTCGGATCTAACACGAAACCATCCTCGAATGGAGACGCAAAGGTATACCAGCCTCGATTAATAACCAAACACAAAGCTGACCTCAGACAGACTTTGCAAGAGAGACAAACTGACTTCAATCAATAAGCTCAAAAAGTGGACAACCATCCTCGAATGATAGCCACAACAAAAACAAACAAGACCAACCGCAGAAGGACTTGAAGAAACGAATTGCCATACTCGAATGACAATTCAAAAGATCCTCGGATCTAACACGAAACCATCCTCGAATGGAGACGCAAAGGTATACCAGCCTCGATTGATAACCAAACATAAAGCTGACCTCAGACAGACTTTGCAAGAGACACAAACTGACCTCAATCAATAAGCTCAAAAAGTGGACAACCATCCTCGAATGATAGCCACAACAAAAACAAACAAGACCAACCGCAGAAGGACTTGAAGAAAAGAATTGCCATACTCGAATGACAATTCAAAAGATCATCGGATCTAACACGAAACCATCCTCGAATGGAGACGCAAAGGTATACCAGCCTCAATTGATAACCAAACATAAAGCTGACCTCAGACAGACTTTGCAAGAGACACAAACTGACCTCAATCAATAAGCTCAAAAAGTGGACTATCATCCTCGAATAATATCCACAACAAAAACAAACAAGACCAACCGCAGAAGGGCTTGAAGAAAAGAAATGCCATCCTCGAATGATAATTCAAAGGATCCTTGGATCTAACACGAAACCATCCTCGAATGGAGACGCAAAGGTATACCAGCCTCGACTGATAACCAAACACAAAGCTGACCTCAGACAGACTTTGCAAAAGAGGCAAACTGACCTCGATCAATAAGCTCAAAAAGTGGACTACCATCCTCGAATAATAGCCACAACAAAAACAAACAAGACCAACCGCAGAAGGACTTGAAGAAAAGAATGCCATCCTCGAATGACAATTCTCAAAAGATCATTGGATCTAACACGAAACCATCCTCGAATGGAGACGCAAAGGTATACCAGCCTCGAATGATAACCAAACACAAAGCTGAACTCAGACAGACTTTGAAAACGAGACAAACTGACCTCGATCAATAAGCTCAAAAAGTGGACTACCATCCTCAAATAATAGCCACAACAACAAGACCAACCTCAGAAGTACTTGAAGAAAAGAATGCCATCCTCGAATGACAATTCTCAAAAGATCCTCGGATCAAACACGAAACCATCCTCGAATGGAGACGCAAAGGTATACCAGCCTCGATTAATAACTAAACACAAAGCTGACCTCAGACAGACTTTGCAAAAGAGACAAACTGACCTCGATCAATAAGCTCAAAAAGTGGACTACCATCCTCGAATAATAGCCACACAAAAAATAAAACAAGACCAACCGCAGAAGGACTTGAAGAAAAGAATGCCATCCTCGAATGACAATTCTCAAAAGATCCTCGGATCTAACACGAAACCATCCTCGAATGGAGATGCAAAGGTATACCAGCCTCGACTGATAACCAAATATAAAGCTGACCTCAGACAAACTTTGCAAGAGAGACAAACTGACTTCAATCAATAAGCTCAAAAAGTGGACAACCATCCTCGAATGATAGCCACAACAAAAACAAACAAGACCAACCGCAGAAGGACTTGAAGAAAAGAATTGCCATACTCGAATGACAATTCAAAAGATCCTCGGATCTCACACGAAACCATCCTCGAATGGAGACGCAAAGGTATACCAGCCTCGATTGATAACCAAACATAAAGCTGACCTCAGACAGACTTTGCAAGAGACACAAACTGACCTCAATCAATAAGCTCAAAAAGTGGACTATCATCCTCGAATAATATCCACAACAAAAACAAACAAGACCAACCGCAGATGGGCTTGAAGAAAAGAAATGCCATCCTCGAATGATAATTCAAAGGATCCTTGGATCTAACACGAAACCATCCTCGAATGGAGACGCAAAGGTATACCAGCCTCGACTGATAACCAAACACAAAGCTGACCTCAGATAGACTTTGCAAAAGAGGCAAACTGACCTCGATCAATAAGCTCAAAAAGTGGACTACCATCCTCGAATAATAGCCACAACAAAAAGACCAACCTCAGAAGTACTTGAAGAAAAGAATGCCATCCTCGAATGACAATTCTAAAAAGATCCTCGGATCTAACACAAAACTATCCTCGAATGGAGACGCAAAGGTATACCAGCCTCGACTGATAACTAAACACAAAGCTGACCTCAGACAGACTTTGCAAAAGAGACAAACTGACCTCGATCAATAAGCTCAAAAAGTGGACTACCATCCTCGAATAATAGCCACAACAAAAACAAACAAGACCAACCGCAGAAGAACTTGAAGAAAAGAATGCCATCCTCGAATGACAATTCTCAAAAGATCCTCGGATCTAAGACGAAACCATCCTCGAATGGAGACGCAAAGGTATACCAGCCTCGACTGATAACCAAACACAAAGCTGACCTCAGACAGACTTTGAAAACGAGACAAACTGACCTCGATCAATAAGCTCAAAAAGTGGACTACCATCCTCGAATAATAGCCACAACAAAAACAAACAAGACCAACCGCAGAAGGACTTGAAGAAAATAAAGCCATCCTCGAATGACAATTCTCAAAAGATCCTCAGATCTAACACGAAACCATCCTCGAATTTAGACTCAAAGGTATACCAGCCTCGATTGATAACCAAACATAAAGCTGACCTCAGACAGACTTTGCAAGAGACACAAACTGACCTCAATCAATAAGCTCAAAAAGTGGACTATCATCCTCGAATAATATCCACAACAAAATCAAACAAGACCAACGGCAGATGGGCTTGAAGAAAAGAAATGCCATCCTCGAATGATAATTCAAAGGATCCTTGGATCTAACACGAAACCATCCTCGAATGGAGACGCAAAGGTATACCAGCCTCGACTGATAACCAAACACAAAGCTGACCTCAGACAGACTTTGCAAAAGAGGCAAACTGACCTCGATCAATAAGCTCAAAAAGTGGACTACCATCCTCGAATAATAGCCACAACAAAAAGACCAACCTCAGAAGTACTTGAAGAAAAGAATGCCATCCTCGAATGACAATTCTAAAAAGATCCTCGGATCTAACACAAAACTATCCTCGAATGGAGACGCAAAGGTATACCAGCCTCGACTGATAACTAAACACAAAGCTGACCTCAGACAGACTTTGCAAAAGAGACAAACTAACCTCGATCAATAAGCTCAAAAAGTGGACTACCATCCTCGAATAATAGCCACAACAAAAACAAACAAGACCAACCGCAGAAGAACTTGAAGAAAAGAATGCCATCCTCGAATGACAATTCTCAAAAGATCCTCGGATCTAACACGAAACCATCCTCGAATGGAGACACAAAGGTATACCAGCCTCGACTGATAACCAAACACAAAGCTGACCTCAGACAGACTTTGAAAACGAGACAAACTGACCTCGATCAATAAGCTCAAAAAGTGGACTACCATCCTCGAATAATAGCCACAACAAAAACAAACAAGACCAACCGCAGAAGGACTTGAAGAAAATAAAGCCATCCTCGAATGACAATTCTCAAAAGATCCTCAGATCTAACACGAAACCATCCTCGAATTTAGACTCAAAGGTATACCAGCCTCGAATGATAACCAAACACAAAGCTGACCTCAGACAGACTTTGAAAACGAGACAAACTGACCTCGATCAATAAGCTCAAAATGTGGACTACCATCCTCGAATAATAGCCACAACAACAAGACAAACCTCAGAAGTAATTGAAGAAAAGAATGCCATCCTCGAATGACAATTCTCAAAATATCCTCGGATCTAACACGAAACCATCCTCGAATGGAGACGCAAAGGTATACCAGCCTCGACTGATAACCAAACACAAAGCTGACCTTAGACAGAATTTGCAAAAGAGACAAACTGACCTCGATCAATAAGCTCAAAAAGTGGACTACCATCCTCAAATAATAGCCACAACAACAATACCAACCTCAGAAGTACTTGAAGAAAAGAATGCCATCCTCGAATGACAATTCTCAAAAGATCTCGGATCTAACACGAAACCATCCTCGAATGGAGACGCAAAGGTATACCAGCCTCGATTAATAACTAAACACAAAGCTGACCTCAGACAGACTTTGCAAAAGAGACAAACTGACCTCGATCAATAAGCTCAAAAAGTGGACTACCATCCTCGAATAATAGCCACACAAAAAATAAAACAAGACCAACCGCAGAAGGACTTGAAGAAAAGAAATGCCATACTCGAATGACAATTCAAAAGATCCTCGGATCTAACACGAAACCATCCTCGAATGGAGACGCAAAGGTATACCAGCCTCGATTGATAACCAAATACAAAGCTGACCTCAGATAGACTTTGCATTAGAGACAAACTGACCTCAATCAATAAGCTCAAAAAGTGGACTATCATCCTCGAATAATAGCCACAACAAAAACAAACAAGACCAACCGCAGAAGGGCTTGAAGAAAAGAATTGCCATCCTCGAATGACAATTCAAAAGATCCTCGGATCTCACACGAAACCATCCTCGAATGGAGACGCAAAGGTATACCAGCCTCGACTGATAACCAAACACAAAGCTGACCTCAAACAGACTTTGCAAAAGAGACAAACTGACCTCGATCAATAAGCTCAAAAAGTGGACTACCATCCTCGAATAATAGCCACAACAAAAACAAACAAGACCAACCGCAGAAGGACTTGAAGAAAAGAATGCCATCCTCGAATGACAATTCTCAAAAGATCCTCGGATCTAACACGAAACCATCCTCGAATTTAGACGCAAAGGTATACCAGCATCGACTGATAACCAAACACAAAGCTGACCTCAGACAGACTTTGAAAACGAGACAAACTGACCACGATCAATAAGCTCAAAAAGTGGACTACCATCCTCGAATAATAGCCATAACAACAAGACCAACCTCAGAAGTACTTGAAGAAAAGAATGCCATCCTCGAATGACAATTGTCAAAAGATCCTCGGATCTAACGCGAAACCATCCTCGAATGGAGATGCAAAGGTATACAATCCTCGACTGATAACCAAACATAAAGCTGACCTCAGATAAACTTTGCAAGAGAGACAAACTGACCTCAATAAATAAGCTCAAAAAGTGGACTACCATCCTCGAATGATAGCCACAACAACAAGACCAACCTCAGAAGGACTTGAAGAAAAGAATGCCATCCTCGAATGACAATTCTCAAAAGATCCTCGGATCTAACACGAAATCATCTTCGAATGGAGATGCAAAGGTATACCAGCCTCGACTGATAACCAAACATAAAGCTGACCTCAGACAAACTTTGCAAGAGAGACAAACTGACCTCAATCAATAAGCTCAAAAATGGACTACCATCCTCGAATGATAGCCACAACAAAAACAAACAAAACCAACCGCAGAAGGACTTGAAGAAAAGAAATGCCATACTCGAATGACAATTCAAAAGATCCTCGGATCTAACACGAAACAAACCTCGAATGGAGACGCAAAGGTATACCAGCCTCGACTGATAACCAAACACAAAGCTGACCTCAGACAGACTTTGAAAACGAGACAAACTGACCTCGATCAATAAGCTCAAAAAGTGGACTACCATCCTCGAATAATAGCCACAACAAAAACAAACAAGACCAACCGCAGAAGGACTTGAAGAAAATAAAGCCATCCTCGAATGACAATTCTCAAAAGATCCTCAGATCTAACACGAAACCATCCTCGAATTTAGACGCAAAGGTATACCAGCCTCAAATGATAACCAAACACAAAGCTGACCTCAGACAGACTTTGAAAACGAGACAAACTGACCTCGATCAATAAGCTCAAAAAGTGGACTACCATCCTCGAATAATAGCCACAACAACAAGACCAACCTCAGAAGTACTTGAAGAAAAGAATGCCATCCTCGAATGACAATTCTCAAAATATCCTCGGATCTAACACGAAACCATCCTCGAATGGAGACGCAAAGGTATACCAGCCTCGACTGATAACCAAACACAAAGCTGACCTTAGACAGAATTTGCAAAAGAGACAAACTGACCTCGATCAATAAGCTCAAAAAGTGGACTACCATCCTCAAATAATAGCCACAACAACAATACCAACCTCAGAAGTACTTGAAGAAAAGAATGCCATCCTCGAATGACAATTCTCAAAAGATCTCGGATCTAACACGAAATCATCCTCGAATGGAGATGCAAAGGTATACCAGCCTCGACTGATAACCAAACATAAAGCTGACCTCAGACAAACTTTGCAAGAGAGACAAACTGACCTCAATCAATATGCTCAAAAATGGACTACCATCCTCGAATGATAGCCACAAAAAAAACAAACAAAACCAACCGCAGAAGGACTTGAAGAAAAGAAATGCCATACTCGAATGACAATTCAAAAGATCCTCAGATCTAACACGAAACCATCCTCGAATGGAGACGCAAAGGTATACCAGCCTCGATTGATAACCAAATACAAAGCTGACCTCAGATAGACTTTGCATTAGAGACAAACTGACCTCAATCAATAAGCTCAAAAAGTGGACTATCATCCTCGAATAATAGCCACAACAAAAACAAACAAGACCAACCGCAGAAGGGCTTGAAGAAAAGAAATGCCATCCTCGAATGACAATTCTCAAAAGATCCTCAGATCTAACACGAAACCATCCTCGAATTTAGACGAAAAGGTATACCAGCCTCGAATGATAACCAAACACAAAGCTGACCTCAGACAGACTTTGAAAACGAGACAAACTGACCTCGATCAATAAGCTCAAAAAGTGGACTACTATCCTCGAATAATAGCCACAACAACAAGACCAACCTCAGAAGTACTTGAAGAAAAGAATGCCATCCTCGATTGACAATTCTCAAAATATCCTCGGATCTAACACGAAACCATCCTCGAATAGAGACGCAAAGGTATACCAGCCTCGACTGATAACCAAACACAAAGCTGACCTTAGACAGAATTTGCAAAAGAGACAAACTGACCTCGATCAATAAGCTCAAAAAGTGGACTACCATCCTCAAATAATAGCCACAACAACAATACCAACCTCAGAAGTACTTGAAGAAAAGAATGCCATCCTCGAATGACAATTCTCAAAAGATCTCGGATCTAACACGAAATCATCCTCGAATGGAGATGCAAAGGTATACCAGCCTCGACTGATAACCAAACATAAAGCTGACCTCAGACAAACTTTGCAAGAGAGACAAACTGACCTCAATCAATATGCTCAAAAATGGACTACCATCCTCGAATGATAGCCACAAAAATAACAAACAAAACCAACCGCAGAAGGACTTGAAGAAAAGAAATGCCATACTCGAATGACAATTCAAAAGATCCTCGGATCTAACACGAAACCATCCTCGAATGGAGACGCAAAGGTATACCAGCCTCGATTGATAACCAAATACAAAGCTGACCTCAGATAGACTTTGCATTATAGACAAACTGACCTCAATCAATAAGCTCAAAAAGTGGACTATCATCCTCGAATAATAGCCACAACAAAAACAAACAAGACCAACCGCAGAAGGGCTTGAAGAAAAGAATGCCATCCTCGAATGACAATTCAAAAGATCCTCGGATCTAACACGAAACCATCCTCGAATGGAGACGCAAAGGTATACCAGCCTCGACTGATAACCAAACACAAAGCTGACCTCAAACAGACTTTGCAAAAGAGACAAACTGACCTCGATCAATAAGCTCAAAAAGTGGACTACCATCCTCGAATAATAGCCACAACAAAAACAAACAAGACCAACCGCAGAAGGACTTGAAGAAAAGAATGCCATCCTCGAATGACAATTCTCAAAAGATCCTCGGATCTAACACGAAACCATCCTCGAATTTAGACGCAAAGGTATACCAGCATCGACTGATAACCAAACACAAAGCTGACCTCAGACCGACTTTGAAAACGAGACAAACTGACCACGATCAATAAGCTCAAAAAGTGGACTACCATCCTCGAATAATAGCCACAACAACAAGACCAACCTCAGAAGTACTTGAAGAAAAGAATGCCATCCTCGAATGACAATTGTCAAAAGATCCTCGGATCTAACGCGAAACCATCCTCGAATGGAGATGCAAAGGTATACAATCCTCGACTAATAACCAAACATAAAGCTGACCTCAGATAAACTTTGCAAGAGAGACAAACTGACCTCAATAAATAAGCTCAAAAAGTGGACTACCATCCTCGAATGATAGCCACAACAACAAGACCAACCTCAGAAGGACTTGAAGAAAAGAATGCCATCCTCGAATGACAATTCTCAAAAGATCCTCGGATCTAACACGAAATCATCCTCGAATGGAGATGCAAAGGTATACCAGCCTCGACTGATAACCAAACATAAAGCTGACCTCAGACAAACTTTGCAAGAGAGACAAACTGACCTCAATCAATAAGCTCAAAAATGGACTACCATCCTCGAATGATAGCCACAACAAAAACAAACAAAACCAACCGCAGAAGGACTTGAAGAAAAGAAATGCCATACTCGAATGACAATTCAAAAGATCCTCGGATCTAACACGAAACAAACCTCGAATGGAGACGCAAAGGTATACCAGCCTCGATTGATAACCAAATACAAAGCTGACCTCAGACAGACTTTGCATTAGAGATAAACTGACCTCAATCAATAAGCTCAAAAAGTGGACTATCATCTTCGAATAATAGCCACAACAAAAACAAACAAGACCAACCGCAGAAGGGCTTGAAGAAAAGAAATGCCATCCTCGAATGTCAATTCAAAATATCCTCGGATCTAACACGAAACCATCCTCGAATGGAGACTCAAAGGTATACCAGTCTCGACTGATAACCAAACACAAAGCTGACCTCAAACAGACTTTGCAAAAGAGACAAACTGACCTCGATCAATAAGCTCAAAAAGTGGACTACCATCCTCGAATAATAGCCACAACAAAAACTAACAAGACCAACCGCAGAAGGACTTGAAGAAAAAAATGCCATCCTCGAATGACAATTCTCAAAAGATCCTCGGATCTAACACGAAACCATCCTCGAATGGAGACGCAAAGGTATACCAGCCTCGACTGATAACCAAACACAAAGCTGACCTCAGACAGACTTTGAAAACGAGACAACTTGACCTCGATCAATAAGCTCAAAAAGTGGACTACCATCCTCGAATAATAGCCACAACAACAAGACCAACCTCAGAAGTACTTGAAGAAAAGAATGCCATCCTCGAATGACAATTCTCAAAAGATCCTCGGATCTAACACGAAACCATCCTCGAATGGAGACGCAAAGGTATACCAGCCTCGACTGATAACCAAACACAAAGCTGACCTCAAACAGACTTTGCAAAAGAGACAAACTGACCTCGATCAATAAGCTCAAAAAGTGGACTACCATCCTCGAATAATAGCCACAACAAAAACAAACAAGACCAACCGCAGAAGGACTTGAAGAAAAGAATGCCATCCTCGAATGACAATTCTCAAAAGATCCTCGGATCTAACACGAAACCATCCTCGAATTTAGACGCAAAGGTATACCAGCATCGACTGATAACCAAACACAAAGCTGACCTCAGACCGACTTTGAAAACGAGACAAACTGACCACGATCAATAAGCTCAAAAAGTGGACTACCATCCTCGAATAATAGCCACAACAACAAGACCAACCTCAGAAGTACTTGAAGAAAAGAATGCCATCCTCGAATGACAATTGTCAAAAGATCCTCGGATCTAACGCGAAACCATCCTCGAATGGAGATGCAAAGGTATACAATCCTCGACTGATAACCAAACATAAAGCTGACCTCAGATAAACTTTGCAAGAGAGACAAACTGACCTCAATAAATAAGCTCAAAAAGTGGACTACCATCCTCGAATGATAGCCACAACAACAAGACCAACCTCAGAAGGACTTGAAGAAAAGAATGCCATCCTCGAATGACAATTCTCAAAAGATCCTCGGATCTAACACGAAATCATCCTCGAATGGAGATGCAAAGGTATACCAGCCTCGACTGATAACCAAACATAAAGCTGACCTCAGACAAACTTTGCAAGAGAGACAAACTGACCTCAATCAATAAGCTCAAAAATGGACTACCATCCTCGAATGATAGCCACAACAAAAACAAACAAAACCAACCGCAGAAGGACTTGAAGAAAAGAAATGCCATACTCGAATGACAATTCAAAAGATCCTCGGATCTAACACGAAACAAACCTCGAATGGAGACGCAAAGGTATACCAGCCTCGATTGATAACCAAACACAAAGCTGACCTCAGACAGACTTTGCATTAGAGATAAACTGACCTCAATCAATAAGCTCAAAAAGTGGACTATCATCTTCGAATAATAGCCACAACAAAAACAAACAAGACTAACCGCAGAAGGGCTTGAAGAAAAGAAATGCCATCCTCGAATGTCAATTCAAAAGATCCTCGGATCTAACACGAAACCATCCTCGAATGGAGACGCAAAGGTATACCAGCCTCGACTGATAACCAAACACAAAGCTGACCTCAAACAGACTTTGCAAAAGAGACAAACTGACCTCGATCAATAAGCTCAAAAAGTGGACTACCATCCTCGAATAATAGCCACAACAAAAACAAACAAGACCAACCGCAGAAGGACTTGAAGAAAAAAATGCCATCCTCGAATGACAATTCTCAAAAGATCCTCGGATCTAACACGAAACCATCCTCGAATGGAGACGCAAAGGTATACCAGCCTCGACTGATAACCAAACACAAAGCTGACCTCAGACAGACTTTGAAAACGAGACAACTTGACCTCGATCAATAAGCTCAAAAAGTGGACTACCATCCTCGAATAATAGCCACAACAACAAGACCAACCACAGAAGTACTTGAAGAAAAGAATGCCATCCTCGAATGACAATCTCAAAAGATCCTCGGATCTAACGCGAAACCATCCTCGAATGGAGATGCAAAGGTATACCAGCCTCGACTGATAACCAAACATAAAGCTGACCTCAGACAAACTTTGCAAGAGAGACAAACTGACCTCAATAAATAAGCTCAAAAAGTGGACTACCATCCTCGAATGATAGCCACAACAAAAACAAACAAGACCAACCGCAGAAGGACTTGAAGAAAAGAAATGCCATCCTCGAATGACAATTCAAAAGATCCTCGAATCAAACACGAAACCATCCTCGAATGATAGCCACAACAAAAACAAACAAGACCAACCGCAGAAGGACTTGAAGAAAAGAAATGCCATCCTCGAATGACAATTCAAAAGATCCTCGAATCAAACACGAAACCATCCTCGAATGGAGACGCAAATGTATACCAGCCTCGACTGATAACCAAACACAAAGCTGACCTCAGACAGACTTTGCAAAAGAGACAAACTGACCTCGATCAATAAGCTCAAAAAATGGACTACCATCCTCGAATAATAGCCTTAACAAAAACAAACAAGACCAACCGCAGAAGGACTTGAAGAAAAGAATGCCATCCTCGAATGAAAATTCTCAAAAGATCCTCGGATCTAACACGAAACCATCCTCGAATGGAGACGCAAAGGTATACCAGCCTCGATTAATAACCAAACACAAAGCTGACTTCGGACAGACTTTGCAAAAGAGACAAATTGACCTCGATCAATAAGCACAAAAAGTGGACTACCATCCTCGAATAATAGCCACACAAAAAATAAAACAAGACCAACCGCAGAAGGACTTGAAGAAAAGAATGCCATTCTCGAATGACAATCTCAAAAGATCCTCGGATCTAACACGAAACCATCCTCGAATGGAGACGCAAAGGTATACCAACCTCGATTGATAACCAAACACAAAGCTGACCTCAGATAGACTTTGCAAGAGAGACAAACTGACGTCAATCAATAAGCTCAAAAAGTAGACTATCATCCTCGAATAATAGCCACAACAAAAACAAACAAGACCAACCGCAGAAGGGCTTGAAGAAAAGAAATGCCATCCTCGAATGATAATTCAAAAGATCCTTGGATCTAACACGAAACCATCCTCAAATGGAGACGCAAAGGTATACCAGCCTCGACTGATAATCAAACACAGAGCTGACCTCAGACAGACTTTGCAAAAGAGACAAACTGAGCTCGATCAATAAGCTCAAAAAGTGGACTACCATCCTCGAATAATAGCCACAACAAAAACAAAAAAGACCAACCGTAGAAGGACTAGAAGAAAAGAATGCCATCCTCGAATGAAAATTCTCAAAAGATCCTCGGATCTAACACGAAACCATCCTCGAATGGAGACGCAAAGGTATACCAGCCTCGACTGATAACCAAACACAAAGCTGACCTCAAACAGACTTTGCAAAAGAGACAAACTGACCTCGATCAATAAGCTCAAAAAGTGGACTACCATCCTCGAATAATAGCCACAACAAAAACTAACAAGACCAACCGCAGAAGGACTTGAAGAAAAAAATGCCATCCTCGAATGACAATTCTCAAAAGATCCTCGGATCTAACACGAAACCATCCTCGAATGGAGACGCAAAGGTATACCAGCCTCGACTGATAACCAAACACAAAGCTGACCTCAGACAGACTTTGAAAACGAGACAACTTGACCTCGATCAATAAGCTCAAAAAGTGGACTACCATCCTCGAATAATAGCCACAACAACAAGACCAACCTCAGAAGTACTTGAAGAAAAGAATGCCATCCTCGAATGACAATTCTCAAAAGATCCTCGGATCTAACACGAAACCATCCTCGAATGGAGACGCAAAGGTATACCAGCCTCGACTGATAACCAAACACAAAGCTGACCTCAAACAGACTTTGCAAAAGAGACAAACTGACCTCGATCAATAAGCTCAAAAAGTGGACTACCATCCTCGAATAATAGCCACAACAAAAACAAACAAGACCAACCGCAGAAGGACTTGAAGAAAAGAATGCCATCCTCGAATGACAATTCTCAAAAGATCCTCGGATCTAACACGAAACCATCCTCGAATTTAGACGCAAAGGTATACCAGCATCGACTGATAACCAAACACAAAGCTGACCTCAGACCGACTTTGAAAACGAGACAAACTGACCACGATCAATAAGCTCAAAAAGTGGACTACCATCCTCGAATAATAGCCACAACAACAAGACCAACCTCAGAAGTACTTGAAGAAAAGAATGCCATCCTCGAATGACAATTGTCAAAAGATCCTCGGATCTAACGCGAAACCATCCTCGAATGGAGATGCAAAGGTATACAATCCTCGACTGATAACCAAACATAAAGCTGACCTCAGATAAACTTTGCAAGAGAGACAAACTGACCTCAATAAATAAGCTCAAAAAGTGGACTACCATCCTCGAATGATAGCCACAACAACAAGACCAACCTCAGAAGGACTTGAAGAAAAGAATGCCATCCTCGAATGACAATTCTCAAAAGATCCTCGGATCTAACACGAAATCATCCTCGAATGGAGATGCAAAGGTATACCAGCCTCGACTGATAACCAAACATAAAGCTGACCTCAGACAAACTTTGCAAGAGAGACAAACTGACCTCAATCAATAAGCTCAAAAATGGACTACCATCCTCGAATGATAGCCACAACAAAAACAAACAAAACCAACCGCAGAAGGACTTGAAGAAAAGAAATGCCATACTCGAATGACAATTCAAAAGATCCTCGGATCTAACACGAAACAAACCTCGAATGGAGACGCAAAGGTATACCAGCCTCGATTGATAACCAAACACAAAGCTGACCTCAGACAGACTTTGCATTAGAGATAAACTGACCTCAATCAATAAGCTCAAAAAGTGGACTATCATCTTCGAATAATAGCCACAACAAAAACAAACAAGACTAACCGCAGAAGGGCTTGAAGAAAAGAAATGCCATCCTCGAATGTCAATTCAAAAGATCCTCGGATCTAACACGAAACCATCCTCGAATGGAGACGCAAAGGTATACCAGCCTCGACTGATAACCAAACACAAAGCTGACCTCAAACAGACTTTGCAAAAGAGACAAAAATGACCTCGATCAATAAGCTCAAAAAGTGGACTACCATCCTCGAATAATAGCCACAACAAAAACAAACAAGACCAACCGCAGAAGGACTTGAAGAAAAAAATGCCATCCTCGAATGACAATTCTCAAAAGATCCTCGGATCTAACACGAAACCATCCTCGAATGGAGACGCAAAGGTATACCAGCCTCGACTGATAACCAAACACAAAGCTGACCTCAGACAGACTTTGAAAACGAGACAACTTGACCTCGATCAATAAGCTCAAAAAGTGGACTACCATCCTCGAATAATAGCCACAACAACAAGACCAACCACAGAAGTACTTGAAGAAAAGAATGCCATCCTCGAATGACAATCTCAAAAGATCCTCGGATCTAACGCGAAACCATCCTCGAATGGAGATGCAAAGGTATACCAGCCTCGACTGATAACCAAACATAAAGCTGACCTCAGACAAACTTTGCAAGAGAGACAAACTGACCTCAATAAATAAGCTCAAAAAGTGGACTACCATCCTCGAATGATAGCCACAACAAAAACAAACAAGACCAACCGCAGAAGGACTTGAAGAAAAGAAATGCCATCCTCGAATGACAATTCAAAAGATCCTCGAATCAAACACGAAACCATCCTCGAATGATAGCCACAACAAAAACAAACAAGACCAACCGCAGAAGGACTTGAAGAAAAGAAATGCCATCCTCGAATGACAATTCAAAAGATCCTCGAATCAAACACGAAACCATCCTCGAATGGAGACGCAAAGGTATACCAGCCTCGACTGATAACCAAACACAAAGCTGACCTCAGACAGACTTTGCAAAAGAGACAAACTGATCTCGATCAATAAGCTCAAAAAATGGACTACCATCCTCGAATAATAGCCTTAACAAAAACAAACAAGACCAACCGCAGAAGGACTTGAAGAAAAGAATGCCATCCTCGAATGAAAATTCTCAAAAGATCCTCGGATCTAACACGAAACCATCCTCGAATGGAGACGCAAAGGTATACCAGCCTCGATTAATAACCAAACACAAAGCTGACTTCGGACAGACTTTGCAAAAGAGACAAATTGACCTCGATCAATAAGCACAAAAAGTGGACTACCATCCTCGAATAATAGCCACACAAACAATAAAACAAGACCAACCGCAGAAGGACTTGAAGAAAAGAATGCCATTCTCGAATGACAATCTCAAAAGATCTTCGGATCTAACACGAAACCATCCTCGAATGGAGACGCAAAGGTATACCAACCTCGATTGATAACCAAACACAAAGCTGACCTCAGATAGACTTTGCAAGAGAGACAAACTGACGTCAATCAATAAGCTCAAAAAGTAGACTATCATCCTCGAATAATAGCCACAACAAAAACAAACAAGACCAACCGCAGAAGGGCTTGAAGAAAAGAAATGCCATCCTCGAATGATAATTCAAAAGATCCTTGGATCTAACACGAAACCATCCTCAAATGGAGACGCAAAGGTATACCAGCCTCGACTGATAATCAAACACAGAGCTGACCTCAGACAGACTTTGCAAAAGAGACAAACTGAGCTCGATCAATAAGCTCAAAAAGTGGACTACCATCCTCGAATAATAGCCACAACAAAAACAAAAAAGACCAACCGTAGAAGGACTAGAAGAAAAGAATGCCATCCTCGAATGACAATTCTCAAAAGATCCTCGGATCTAACACGAAACCATCCTCGAATGGAGACGCAAAGGTATACCAGCCTCGACTGATAACCAAACACAAAGCTGACCTCAAACAGACTTTGAAAACGAGACAAACTGACCTCGATCAATAAGCTCAAAAAGTTGACTACCATCCTCAAACAATAGCCACAACAACAAGAACAACCTCAGAAGTACTTGAAGAAAAGAATGCCATCCTCGAATGACAATTCTCAAAAGATCCTCGGATCTAACACGAAACCATCCTCGAATGGAGACGCAAAGGTATACCAGCCTCGACTGATAACCAAACACAAAGCTGACCTCAGACAGGCTTTGCAAAAGAGACAAACTGACCTCGATCAATAAGCTCAAAAAGTGGTCTACCATCCTCGAATAATAGCCACAACAAAAACAAACAAGACCAACCGCAGAAGGACTTGAAGAAAAGAATGCCATCCTCGAATGACAATTCTCAAAAGATCCTAGGATCTAACACGAAACCATCCTCGAATTTAGACGCTAAGGTATACCAGCCTCGACTGATAACCAAACACAAAGCTGACCTCAGACAGACTTTGAAAACGAGACAAACTGACCTCGATCAATAAGCTCAAAAAGTGGACTACCATCCTCGAATAATAGCCACAACAACAAGACAACCCTCAGAAGTACTTGAAGAAAAGAATGCCATCCTCGAATGACAATTCTCAAAAGATCCTCGGATCTAACACGAAACCATCCTCGAATGGAGACGCAAAGGTATACAATCCTCGACTGATAACCAAACACAAAGCTGACCTTAGAAAGACTTTGCAAAAGAGACAAACTAACCTCGATCACTAAGCTCAAAAAGTGGACTACCATCCTCGAATAATAGCCACAACAACAAGACCAACCTCAGAAGGACTTGAAGAAAAGAATGCCATCCTCGAATGACAATTCTCAAAAGATCCTCGGATCTAACATGAAATCATCCTCGAATGGAGATGCAAAGGTATACCAGCCTCGACTGATAACCAAACATAAAGCTGACCTCAGACTAACTTTGCAAGAGAGACAAACTGACCTCAATCAATAAGCTCAAAAATGGACTACCATCCTCGAATGATAGCCAACACAAAAAGAAACAAAACCAACCGAAGAAGGACTTGAAGAAAAGAAATGCCATACTCGAATGACAATTCAAAAGATCCTCGGATCTAACAAGAAACCATCCTCGAATGGAGACGCAAAGGTATACCAACCACGATTGATAACCAAATACAAAGCTGACCTCAGACAGACTTTGCATTAGAGACAAACTGACCTCAATCAATAAGCTCAAAAAGTGGACTATCATCCTCGAATAATAGCCACAACAAAAACAAACAAGACCAACCTTAGAAGGGCTTGAAGAAAAGAAATTCCATCCTCGAATGACAATTCAAAAGATCCTCGGATCTAACACGAAACCATCCTCGAATGGAGACGCAAAGGTATACCAGCCTCGACTGATAACCAAATACAAAGCTGACCTCAGACAGACTTTGCAAAAGAGACAAACTGACCTCGATCAATAAGCTCAAAAAGTGGACTACCATCCTCGAATAATAGCCACAACAAAAACAAACAAGACCAACCACAGAAGGACTTGAAGAAAAGAATGCCATCCTCGAATGACAATTCTCAAAAGATCCTCGGATCTAACACGAAACCATCCTCGAATTTAGACGCAAAGGTATACCAGCCTCGACTGATAACCAAACACAAAGCTGACCTCAGACAGACTTTAAAAACGAGACAAACTGACCTCGATTAATAAGCTTAAAAAGTGGACTACCATCCTCGAATAATAGCCACAACAATAATACCAACCACAGAAGTACTTGAAGAAAAGAATGCCATCCTCGAATGACAATTCTCAAAAGATCCTCGGATCTAACACGAAACCATCCTCGTATGGAGACGTAAAGGTATACCAGCCTCGATTGATAACCAAACACAAAGCTGACCTCAGACAGACTTTGCAAAAGAGACAAACTGACCTCGATCAATAAGCTCCAAAAGTGGACTACCATCCTCGAATAATAGCCATAACAAAAACAAACAAGACCAACCGCAGAAGGACTTGAAGAAAAGAATGCCATCCTCGAATGACAATTCAAAAGATCCTCGGATCTAACACGAAACCATCCTCGAATGGAGACGCAAAGGTATACCAGCCTCGACTGATAACCAAATACAAAGCTGACCTCAGACAGACTTTGCAAAAGAGACAAACTGACCTCGATCAATAAGCTCAAAAAGTGGACTACCATCCTCGAATAATAGCCACAACAAAAACAAACAAGACCAACCACAGAAGGACTTGAAGAAAAGAATGCCATCCTCGAATGACAATTCTCAAAAGATCCTCGGATCTAACACGAAACCATCCTCGAATTTAGACGCAAAGGTATACCAGCCTCGACTGATAACCAAACACAAAGCTGACCTCAGACAGACTTTAAAAACGAGACAAACTGACCTCGATCAATAAGCTTAAAAAGTGGACTACCATCCTCGAATAATAGCCACAACAATAATACCAACCACAGAAGTACTTGAAGAAAAGAATGCCATCCTCGAATGACAATTCTCAAAAGATCCTCGGATCTAACATGAAACCATCCTCGTATGGAGACGTAAAGGTATACCAGCCTCGATTGATAACCAAACACAAAGCTGACCTCAGACAGACTTTGCAAAAGAGACAAACTGACCTCGATCAATAAGCTCCAAAAGTGGACTACCATCCTCGAATAATAGCCATAACAAAAACAAACAAGACCAACCGCAGAAGGACTTGAAGAAAAGAATGCCATCCTCGAATCACAATTCAAAAGATCCTCGGATCTAACACGAAACCATCCTCGAATTGAGACGCAAAGGTATACCAGCCTCGACTTATAACCAAACACAAAGCTGACCTCAGACAGACTTTGCAAAAGAGACAAACTGACCTCGATCAATAAGCTCAAAAAGTGCACTACCATCCTCGAATAATAGCCACAACAAAAACAAACATGACCAACCGCAGAAGGACTTGAAGAAAAAATGCCATCCTCGAATGAAAATTCTCAAAAGATCCTCGGATCTAACACGAAACCATCCTTGAATGGAGACGCAAAGGTATACCAGCCTCGACTGATAACCAAACACAAAGCTGACCTCAGACAGACTTTGAAAACGAGACAAACTGACCTCGATCAATAAGCTCAAAAAGTGGACTACCATCCTCGAATAATAGCCACAACAACAAGACCAACCTCAGAAGTACTTGAAGAAAAGAATGCCATCCTCGAATGACAATTCTCAAAAGATCCTCGGATCTAACACGAAACCATCCTCGAATGGAGACGCAAAGGTATACCAGCCTCGACTGATAACCAAACACAAAGCTGACCTCAGATAGACTTTGCAAAAGAGACAAACTGAACTCGATCAATAAGCTCAAAAAGTGGACTACCATCCTAGAATAATAGCCACAACAAAAACAAACAAGACCAACCGCAGAAGACTTGAAGAAAAGAATGCCATCCTCGAATGACAATTCTCAAAAGATCCTCGGATCTAACACGAAACCATCCTCGAATGGAGACGCAAAGGTATACCAGCCTCGACTGATAACCAAACACAAAGCTGACCTCAGACAGACTTTAAAAACGAGACAAACTGACCTCGATCAATAAGCTCAAAAAATGGACTACCATCCTCGAATAATAGCCACAACAACAAGACCATCCTCAGAAGTACTTGAAGAAAAGAATGCCATCCTCGAATGACAATTCTCAAAAGATCCTCGGATCTAACACGAAACCATCCTCGAATTTAGACGCAATGGTATACCAGCATCGACTGATAACCAAACACAAAACTGACCTCAGACCGACTTTGAAAACGAGACAAACTGACCACGATCAATAAGCTCAAAAAGTGGACTACCATCCTCGAATAATAGCCACAACAACAAGACCAACCTCAGAAGTACTTGAAGAAAAGAATGCCATCCTCGAATGACAATTGTCAAAAGATCCTCGGATCTAACGCGAAACCATCCTCGAATGGAGATGCAAAGGTATACAATCCTCGACTGATAACCAAACATAAAGCTGACCTCAGATAAACTATGGAAGAGAGACAAACTGACCTCAATAAATAAGCTCAAAAAGTGGACTACCATCCTCGAATGATAGCCACAACAACAAGACCAACCTCAGAAGGACTTGAAGAAAAGAATGCCATCCTCGAATGACAATTCTCAAAAGATCCTCGGATCTAACACGAAATCATCCTCGAATGGAGATGCAAAGGTATACCAGCCTCGACTGATAACCAAACATAAAGATGACCTCAGACAAACTTTGCAAGAGAGACAAACTGACCTCAATCAATAAGCTCAAAAATGGACTACCATCCACGAATGATAGCCACAACAAAAACAAACAAAACCAACCGTAGAAGGACTTGAAGAAAAGAAATGCCATACTCGAATGACAATTCAAAAGATCCTCGGATCTAACACGAAACAAACCTCGAATGGAGACGCAAAGGTATACCAGCCTCGATTGATAACCAAATACAAAGCTGACTTCAGATAGACTTTGCATTAGAGATAAACTGACCTCAATCAATAAGCTCAAAAAGTGGACTATCATCTTCGAATAATAGCCACAACAAAAACAAACAAGACCAACCGCAGAAGGGCTTGAAGAAAAGAAATGCCATCCTCGAATGTCAATTCAAAATATCCTCGGATCTAACACGAAACCATCCTCGAATGGAGACGCAAAGGTATACCAGCCTCGACTGATAACCAAACACAAAGCTGACCACAAACAGACTTTGCAAAAGAGACAAACTGACCTCGATCAATAAGCTCAAAAAGTGGACTACCATCCTCGAATAATAGCCACAACAAAAACAAACAAGACCAACCGCAGAAGGACTTGAAGAAAAAAATGCCATCCTCGAATGACAATTCTCAAAAGATCCTCGGATCTAACACGAAACCATCCTCGAATGGAGACGCAAAGGTATACCAGCCTCGACTGATAACCAAACACAAAGCTGACCTCAGACAGACTTTGAAAACGAGACAACTTGACCTCGATCAATAAGCTCAAAAAGTGGACTACCATCCTCGAATAATAGCCACAACAACAAGACCAACCTCAGAAGTACATGAAGAAAAGAATGCCATCCTCGAATGACAATTGTCAAAAGATCCTCGGATCTAACGCGAAACCATCCTCGAATGGAGATGCAAAGGTATACAATCCTCGACTGATAACCAAACATAAAGCTGACCTCAGATAAACTATGCAAGAGAGACAAACTGACCTCAATAAATAAGCTCAAAAAGTGGACTACCATCCTCGAATGATAGCCACAACAACAAGACCAACCTCAGAAGGACTTGAAGAAACGCATGCCATCCTCGAATGACAATTCTCAAAAGATCCTAGGATCTAACACGAAATCATCCTCGAATGGAGATGCAAAGGTATACCAGCCTCGACTGATAACCAAACATAAAGCTGACCTCAGACAAACTTTGCAAAAGAGACAAACTGACCTCAATCAATAAGCTCAAAAATGGACTACCATCCTCGAATGATAGCCACAACAAAAACAAACAAAACCAACCGCAGAAGGACTTGAAGAAAAGAAATGCCATACTCGAATGACAATTCAAAAGATCCTCGGATCTAACACGAAACAAACCTCGAATGGAGACGCAAAGGTATACCAGCCTCGATTGATAACCAAATACAAAGCTGACCTCAGACAGACTTTGCATTAGAGATAAACTGACCTCAATCAATAAGCTCAAAAAGTGGACTATCATCTTCGAATAATAGCCACAACAAAAACAAACAAGACTAACCGCAGAAGGGCTTGAAGAAAAGAAATGCCATCCTCGAATGTCAATTCAAAAGATCCTCGGATCTAACACGAAACCATCCTCGAATGGAGACGCAAAGGTATACCAGCCTCGACTGATAACCAAACACAAAGCTGACCTCAAACAGACTTTGCAAAAGAGACAAACTGACCTCGATCAATAAGCTCAAGAAGTGGACTACCATCCTCGAATAATAGCCACAACAAAAACAAACAAGACCAACCGCAGAAGGACTTGAAGAAAAAAATGCCATCCTCGAATGACAATTCTCAAAAGATCCTCGGATCTAACACGAAACCATCCTCGAATGGAGACGCAAAGGTATACCAGCCTCGACTGATAACCAAACACAAAGCTGACCTCAGACAGACTTTGAAAACGAGACAACTTGACCTCGATCAATAAGCTCAAAAATTGGACTACCATCCTCGAATAATAGCCACAACAACAAGACCAACCTCAGAAGTACTTGAAGAAAAGAATGCCATCCTCGAATGACAATCTCAAAAGATCCTCGGATCTAACGCGAAACCATCCTCGAATGGAGATGCAAAGGTATACCAGCCTCGACTGATAACCAAACATAAAGCTGACCTCAGACAAACTTTGCAAGAGAGACAAACTGACCACAATAAATAAGCTCAAAAAGTGGACTACCATC
The DNA here is from genome assembly GCA_963966055.1 of Lathyrus aphaca. Taxonomy (NCBI): domain Eukaryota; kingdom Viridiplantae; phylum Streptophyta; class Magnoliopsida; order Fabales; family Fabaceae; genus Lathyrus; species Lathyrus aphaca. Next base: position 231,289,694 of record OZ014522.1, read on the forward strand.
CTCGAATGATAGCCACAACAAAAACAAACAAGACCAACCGCAGAAGGACTTGAAGAAAAGAAATGCCATCCTCGAATGACAATTCAAAAGATCCTCGAATCAAACACGAAACCATCCTCGAATGGAGACGCAAAGGTATACCAGCCTCGACTGATAACCAAACACAAAGCTGACCTCAGACAGACTTTGCAAAAGAGACAAACTGACCTCGATCAATAAGCTCAAAAAATGGACTACCATCCTCGAATAATAGCCTTAACAAAAACAAACAAGACCAACCGCAGAAGGACTTGAAGAAAAGAATGCCATCCTCGAATGAAAATTCTCAAAAGATCCTCGGATCTAACACGAAACCATCCTCGAATGGAGACGCAAAGGTATACCAGCCTCGATTAATAACCAAACACAAAGCTGACTTCGGACAGACTTTGCAAAAGAGACAAACTGACCTCGATCAATAAGCACAAAAAGTGGACTACCATCCTCGAATAATAGCCACACAAAAAATAAAACAAGACCAACCGCAGAAGGACTTGAAGAAAAGAATGCCATTCTCGAATGACAATCTCAAAAGATCCTCGGATCTAACACGAAACCATCCTCGAATGGAGATGCAAAGGTATACCAACCTCGATTGATAACCAAACACAAAGCTGACCTCAGATAGACTTTGCAAGAGAGACAAACTGACTTCAATCAATAAGCTCAAAAAGTAGACTATCATCCTCGAATAATAGCCACAACAAAAACTAACAAGACCAACCGCAGAAGGGCTTGAAGAAAAGAAATGCCATCCTCGAATGATAATTCAAAAGATCCTTGGATCTAACACGAAACCATCCTCAAATGGAGACGCAAAGGTATACCAGCCTCGACTGATAATCAAACACAAAGCTGACCTCAGACAGACTTTGCAAAAGAGACAAACTGAGCTCGATCAATAAGCTCAAAAAGTGGACTACCATCCTCGAATAATAGCCACAACAAAAACAAAAAAGACCAACCGTAGAAGGACTAGAAGAAAAGAATGCCATCCTCGAATGACAATTCTCAAAAGATCCTCGGATCTAACACGAAACCATCCTCGAATGGAGACGCAAAGGTATACCAGCCTCGACTGATAACCAAACACAAAGCTGACCTCAGACAGACTTTGAAAACGAGACAAACTGACCTCTATCAATAAGCTCAAAAAGTGGACTACCATCCTCAAATAATAGCCACAACAACAAGACCAACCTCAGAAGTACTTGAAGAAAAGAATGCCATCCTCGAATGACAATTCTCAAAAGATCCTCGGATCTAACACGAAACCATCCTCGAATGGAGACTCAAAGGTATACCAGCCTCGACTGAAAACCAAACACAAAGCTGACCTCAGACATACTTTGCAAAAGAGACAAACTGACCTCGATCAATAAGCTCAAAAAGTGGACTACCATCCTCGAATAATAGCCACAACAAAAACAAACAAGACCAACCGCAGAAGGACTTGAAGAAAAGAATGCCATCCTCGAATGACAATTCTCAAAAGATCCTCGGATCTAACACGAAACCATCCTCGAATTTAGACGCAATGGTATACCAGCATCGACTGATAACCAAACACAAAACTGACCTCAGACCGACTTTGAAAACGAGACAAACTGACCACGATCAATAAGCTCAAAAAGTGGACTACCATCCTCGAATAATAGCCACAACAACAAGACCAACCTCAAAAGTACTTGAAGAAAAGAATGCCATCCTCGAATGACAATTGTCAAAAGATCCTCGGATCTAACGCGAAACCATCCTCGAATGGAGATGCAAAGGTATACAATCCTCGACTGATAACCAAACATAAAGCTGACCTCAGATAAACTATGCAAGAGAGACAAACTGACCTCAATAAATAAGCTCAAAAAGTGGACTACCATCCTCGAATGATAGCCACAACAACAAGACCAACCTCAGAAGGACTTGAAGAAAAGAATGCCATCCTCGAATGACAATTCTCAAAAGATCCTCGGATCTAACACGAAATCATCCTCGAATGGAGATGCAAAGCTATACCAGCCTCGACTGATAACCAAACATAAAGCTGACCTCAGACAAACTTTGCAAGAGAGACAAACTGACCTCAATCAATAAGCTCAAAAATGGACTACCATCCACGAATGATAGCCACAACAAAAACAAACAAAACCAACCGTAGAAGGACTTGAAGAAAAGAAATGCCATACTCGAATGACAATTCAAAAGATCCTCGGATCTAACACGAAACAAACCTCGAATGGAGACGCAAAGGTATACCAGCCTCGATTGATAACCAAATACAAAGCTGACCTCAGACAGACTTTGCATTAGAGATAAACTGACCTCAATCAATAAGCTCAAAAAGTGGACTATCATCTTGGAATAATAGCCACAACAAAAACAAACAAGACCAACCGCAGAAGGGCTTGAAGAAAAGAAATGCCATCCTCGAATGTCAATTTAAAATATCCTCGGATCTAACACGAAACCATCCTCGAATGGAGACGCAAAGGTATACCAGCCTCGACTGATAACCAAACACAAAGCTGACCACAAACAGACTTTGCAAAAGAGACAAACTGACCTCGATCAATAAGCTCAAAAAGTGGACTACCATCCTCGAATAATAGCCACAACAAAAACAAACAAGACCAACCGCAGAAGGACTTGAAGAAAAAAATGCCATCCTCGAATGACAATTCTCAAAAGATCCTCGGATCTAACACGAAACCATCCTCGAATGGAGACGCAAAGGTATACCAGCCTCGACTGATAACCAAACACAAAGCTGACCTCAGACAGACTTTGAAAACGAGACAACTTGACCTCGATCAATAAGCTCAAAAAGTGGACTACCATCCTCGAATAATAGCCACAACAACAAGACCAACCTCAGAAGTACATGAAGAAAAGAATGCCATCCTCGAATGACAATTGTCAAAAGATCCTCGGATCTAACGCGAAACCATCCTCGAATGGAGATGCAAAGGTATACAATCCTCGACTGATAACCAAACATAAAGCTGACCTCAGATAAACTATGCAAGAGAGACAAACTGACCTCAATAAATAAGCTCAAAAAGTGGACTACCATCCTCGAATGATAGCCACAACAACAAGACCAACCTCAGAAGGACTTGAAGAAACGCATGCCATCCTCGAATGACAATTCTCAAAAGATCCTCGGATCTAACACGAAATCATCCTCGAATGGAGATGCAAAGGTATACCAGCCTCGACTGATAACCAAACATAAAGCTGACCTCAGACAAACTTTGCAAAAGAGACAAACTGACCTCAATCAATAAGCTCAAAAATGGACTACCATCCTCGAATGATAGCCACAACAAAAACAAACAAAACCAACCGCAGAAGGACTTGAAGAAAAGAAATTCCATACTCGAATGACAATTCAAAAGATCCTCGGATCTAACACGAAACAAACCTCGAATGGAGACGCAAAGGTATACCAGCCTCGATTGATAACCAAATACAAAGCTGACCTCAGACAGACTTTGCATTTGAGATAAACTGACCTCAATCAATAAGCTCAAAAAGTGGACTATCATCTTCGAATAATAGCCACAACAAAAACAAACAAGACTAACCGCAGAAGGGCTTGAAGAAAAGAAATGCCATCCTCGAATGTCAATTCAAAAGATCCTCGGATCTAACACGAAACCATCCTCGAATGGAGACGCAAAGGTATACCAGCCTCGACTGATAACCAAACACAAAGCTGACCTCAAACAGACTTTGCAAAAGAGACAAACTGACCTCGATCAATAAGCTCAAGAAGTGGACTACCATCCTCGAATAATAGCCACAACAAAAACAAACAAGACCAACCGCAGAAGGACTTGAAGAAAAAAATGCCATCCTCGAATGACAATTCTCAAAAGATCCTCGGATCTAACACGAAACCATCCTCGAATGGAGACGCAAAGGTATACCAGCCTCGACTGATAACCAAACACAAAGCTGACCTCAGACAGACTTTGAAAACGAGACAACTTGACCTCGATCAATAAGCTCAAAAATTGGACTACCATCCTCGAATAATAGCCACAACAACAAGACCAACCTCAGAAGTACTTGAAGAAAAGAATGCCATCCTCGAATGACAATCTCAAAAGATCCTCGGATCTAACGCGAAACCATCCTCGAATGGAGATGCAAAGGTATACCAGCCTCGACTGATAACCAAACATAAAGCTGACCTCAGACAAACTTTGCAAGAGAGACAAACTGACCTCAATAAATAAGCTCAAAAAGTGGACTACCATCCTCGAATGATAGCCACAACAAAAACAAACAAGACCAACCGCAGAAGGACTTGAAGAAAAGAAATGCCATCCTCGAATGACAATTCAAAAGATCCTCGAATCAAACACGAAACCATCCTCGAATGGAGACGCAAAGGTATACCAGCCTCGACTGATAACCAAACACAAAGCTGACCTCAGACAGACTTTGCAAAAGAGACAAACTGACCTCGATCAATAAGCTCAAAAAATGGACTACCATCCTCGAATAATAGCCTTAACAAAAACAAACAAGACCAACCGCAGAAGGACTTGAAGAAAAGAATGCCATCCTCGAATGAAAATTCTCAAAAGATCCTCGGATCTAACACGAAACCATCCTCGAATGGAGACGCAAAGGTATACCAGCCTCGATTAATAACCAAACACAAAGCTGACTTCGGACAGACTTTGCAAAAGAGACAAACTGACCTCGATCAATAAGCACAAAAAGTGGACTACCATCCTCGAATAATAGCCACACAAAAAATAAAACAAGACCAACCGCAGAAGGACTTGAAGAAAAGAATGCCATTCTCGAATGACAATCTCAAAAGATCCTCGGATCTAACACGAAACCATCCTCGAATGGAGATGCAAAGGTATACCAACCTCGATTGATAACCAAACACAAAGCTGACCTCAGATAGACTTTGCAAGAGAGACAAACTGACGTCAATCAATAAGCTCAAAAAGTAGACTATCATCCTCGAATAATAGCCACAACAAAAACTAACAAGACCAACCGCAGAAGGGCTTGAAGAAAAGAAATGCCATCCTCGAATGATAATTCAAAAGATCCTTGGATCTAACACGAAACCATCCTCAAATGGAGACGCAAAGGTATACCAGCCTCGACTGATAATCAAACACAAAGCTGACCTCAGACAGACTTTGCAAAAGAGACAAACTGAGCTCGATCAATAAGCTCAAAAAGTGGACTACCATCCTCGAATAATAGCCACAACAAAAACAAAAAAGACCAACCGTAGAAGGACTAGAAGAAAAGAATGCCATCCTCGAATGACAATTCTCAAAAGATCCTCGGATCTAACACGAAACCATCCTCGAATGGAGACGCAAAGGTATACCAGCCTCGACTGATAACCAAACACAAAGCTGACCTCAGACAGACTTTGAAAACGAGACAAACTGACCTCTATCAATAAGCTCAAAAAGTGGACTACCATCCTCAAATAATAGCCACAACAACAAGACCAACCTCAGAAGTACTTGAAGAAAAGAATGCCATCCTCGAATGACAATTCTCAAAAGATCCTCGGATCTAACACGAAACCATCCTCGAATGGAGACTCAAAGGTATACCAGCCTCGACTGAAAACCAAACACAAAGCTGACCTCAGACAGACTTTGCAAAAGAGACAAACTGACCTCGATCAATAAGCTCAAAAAGTGGACTACCATCCTCGAATAATAGCCACAACAAAAACAAACAAGACCAACCGCAGAAGGACTTGAAGAAAAGAATGCCATCCTCGAATGACAATTCTCAAAAGATCCTCGGATCTAACACGAAACCATCCTCGAATTTAGACGCAATGGTATACCAGCATCGACTGATAACCAAACACAAAACTGACCTCAGACCGACTTTGAAAACGAGACAAACTGACCACGATCAATAAGCTCAAAAAGTGGACTACCATCCTCGAATAATAGCCACAACAACAAGACCAACCTCAAAAGTACTTGAAGAAAAGAATGCCATCCTCGAATGACAATTGTCAAAAGATCCTCGGATCTAACGCGAAACCATCCTCGAATGGAGATGCAAAGGTATACAATCCTCGACTGATAACCAAACATAAAGCTGACCTCAGATAAACTATGCAAGAGAGACAAACTGACCTCAATAAATAAGCTCAAAAAGTGGACTACCATCCTCGAATGATAGCCACAACAACAAGACCAACCTCAGAAGGACATGAAGAAAAGAATGCCATCCTCGAATGACAATTCTCAAAAGATCCTCGGATCTAACACGAAATCATCCTCGAATGGAGATGCAAAGCTATACCAGCCTCGACTGATAACCATACATAAAGCTGACCTCAGACAAACTTTGCAAGAGAGACAAACTGACCTCAATCAATAAGCTCAAAAATGGACTACCATTCACGAATGATAGCCACAACAAAAACAAACAAAACCAACCGTAGAAGGACTTGAAGAAAAGAAATGCCATACTCGAATGACAATTCAAAAGATCCTCGGATCTAACACGAAACAAACCTCGAATGGAGACGCAAAGGTATACCAGCCTCGATTGATAACCAAATACAAAGCTGACCTCAGACAGACTTTGCATTAGAGATAAACTGACCTCAATCAATAAGCTCAAAAAGTGGACTATCATCTTCGAATAATAGCCACAACAAAAACAAACAAGACCAACCGCAGAAGGGCTTGAAGAAAAGAAATGCCATCCTCGAATGTCAATTCAAAATATCCTCGGATCTAACACGAAACCATCCTCGAATGGAGACGCAAAGGTATACCAGCCTCGACTGATAACCAAACACAAAGCTGACCACAAACAGACTTTGCAAAAGAGACAAACTGACCTCGATCAATAAGCTCAAAAAGTGGACTACCATCCTCGAATAATATCCACAACAAAAACAAACAAGACCAACCGCAGAAGGACTTGAAGAAAAAAATGCCATCCTCGAATGACAATTCTCAAAAGATCCTCGGATCTAACACGAAACCATCCTCGAATGGAGACGCAAAGGTATACCAGCCTCGACTGATAACCAAACACAAAGCTGACCTCAGACAGACTTTGAAAACGAGACAACTTGACCTCGATCAATAAGCTCAAAAAGTGGACTACCATCCTCGAATAATAGCCACAACAACAAGACCAACCTCAGAAGTACATGAAGAAAAGAATGCCATCCTCGAATGACAATTGTCAAAAGATCCTCGGATCTAACGCGAAACCATCCTCGAATGGAGATGCAAAGGTATACAATCCTCGACTGATAACCAAACATAAAGCTGACCTCAGATAAACTATGCAAGAGAGACAAACTGACCTCAATAAATAAGCTCAAAAAGTGGACTACCATCCTCGAATGATAGCCACAACAACAAGACCAACCTCAGAAGGACTTGAAGAAACGCATGCCATCCTCGAATGACAATTCTCAAAAGATCCTCGGATCTAACACGAAATCATCCTCGAATGGAGATGCAAAGGTATACCAGCCTCGACTGATAACCAAACATAAAGCTGACCTCAGACAAACTTTGCAAAAGAGACAAACTGACCTCAATCAATAAGCTCAAAAATGGACTACCATCCTCGAATGATAGCCACAACAAAAACAAACAAAACCAACCGCAGAAGGACTTGAAGAAAAGAAATGCCATACTCGAATGACAATTCAAAAGATCCTCGGATCTAACACGAAACAAACCTCGAATGGAGACGCAAAGGTATACCAGCCTCGATTGATAACCAAATACAAAGCTGACCTCAGACAGACTTTGCATTAGAGATAAACTGACCTCAATCAATAAGCTCAAAAAGTGGACTATCATCTTCGAATAATAGCCACAACAAAAACAAACAAGACTAACCGCAGAAGGGCTTGAAGAAAAGAAATGCCATCCTCGAATGTCAATTCAAAAGATCCTCGGATCTAACACGAAACCATCCTCGAATGGAGACGCAAAGGTATACCAGCCTCGACTGATAACCAAACACAAAGCTGACCTCAAACAGACTTTGCAAAAGAGACAAACTGACCTCGATCAATAAGCTCAAGAAGTGGACTACCATCCTCGAATAATAGCCACAACAAAAACAAACAAGACCAACCGCAGAAGGACTTGAAGAAAAAAATGCCATCCTCGAATGACAATTCTCAAAAGATCCTCGGATCTAACACGATACCATCCTCGAATGGAGACGCAAAGGTATACCAGCCTCGACTGATAACCAAACACAAAGCTGACCTCAGACAGACTTTGAAAACGAGACAACTTGACCTCGATCAATAAGCTCAAAAATTGGACTACCATCCTCGAATAATAGCCACAACAACAAGACCAACCTCAGAAGTACTTGAAGAAAAGAATGCCATCCTCGAATGACAATCTCAAAAGATCCTCGGATCTAACGCGAAACCATCCTCGAATGGAGATGCAAAGGTATACCAGCCTCGACTGATAACCAAACATAAAGCTGACCTCAGACAAACTTTGCAAGAGAGACAAACTGACCTCAATAAATAAGCTCAAAAAGTGGACTACCATCCTCGAATGATAGCCACAACAAAAACAAACAAGACCAACCGCAGAAGGACTTGAAGAAAAGAAATGCCATCCTCGAATGACAATTCAAAAGATCCTCGAATCAAACACGAAACCATCCTCGAATGGAGACGCAAAGGTATACCAGCCTCGACTGATAACCAAACACAAAGTTGACCTCAGACAGACTTTGCAAAAGAGACAAACTGACCTCGATCAATAAGCTCAAAAAATGGACTACCATCCTCGAATAATAGCCTTAACAAAAACAAACAAGACCAACCGCAGAAGGACTTGAAGAAAAGAATGCCATCCTCGAATGAAAATTCTCAAAAGATCCTCGGATCTAACACGAAACCATCCTCGAATGGAGACGCAAAGGTATACCAGCCTCGATTAATAACCAAACACAAAGCTGACTTCGGACAGACTTTGCAAAAGAGACAAACTGACCTCGATCAATAAGCACAAAAAGTGGACTACCATCCTCGAATAATAGCCACACAAAAAATAAAACAAGACCAACCGCAGAAGGACTTGAAGAAAAGAATGCCATTCTCGAATGACAATCTCAAAAGATCCTCGGATCTAACACGAAACCATCCTCGAATGGAGATGCAAAGGTATACCAACCTCGATTGATAACCAAACACAAAGCTGACCTCAGATAGACTTTGCAAGAGAGACAAACTGACGTCAATCAATAAGCTCAAAAAGTAGACTATCATCCTCGAATAATAGCCACAACAAAAACTAACAAGACCAACCGCAGAAGGGCTTGAAGAAAAGAAATGCCATCCTCGAATGATAATTCAAAAGATCCTTGGATCTAACACGAAACCATCCTCAAATGGAGACGCAAAGGTATACCAGCCTCGACTGATAATCAAACACAAAGCTGACCTCAGACAGACTTTGCAAAAGAGACAAACTGAGCTCGATCAATAAGCTCAAAAAGTGGACTACCATCCTCGAATAATAGCCACAACAAAAACAAAAAAGACCAACCGTAGAAGGACTAGAAGAAAAGAATGCCATCCTCGAATGACAATTCTCAAAAGATCCTCGGATCTAACACGAAACCATCCTCGAATGGAGACGCAAAGGTATACCAGCCTCGACTGATAACCAAACAAAAAGCTGACCTCAGACAGACTTTGAAAACGAGACAAACTGACCTCGATCAATAAGCTCAAAAAGTTGACTACCATCCTCAAACAATAGCCACAACAACCAGAACAACCTCAGAAGTACTTGAAGAAAAGAATGCCATCCTCGAATGACAATTCTCAAAAGATCCTCGGATCTAACACGAAACCATCCTCGAATGGAGACGCAAAGGTATACCAGCCTCGACTGATAACCAAACACAAAGCTGACCTCAGACAGACTTTGCAAAAGAGACAAACTGACCTCGATCAATAAGCTCAAAAAGTGGTCTACCATCCTCGAATAATAGCCACAACAAAAACAAACAAGACCAACCGCAGAAGGACTTGAAGAAAAGAATGCCATCCTCGAATGACAATTCTCAAAAGATCCTCGGATCTAACACGAAACCATCCTCGAATTTAGACACTAAGGTATACCAGCCTCGACTGATAACCAAACACAAAGCTGACCTCAGATAGACTTTGAAAACGAGACAAACTGACCTCGATCAATAAGCTCAAAAAGTGGACTACCATCCTCGAATAATAGCCACAACAACAAGACCAACCTCAGAAGTACTTGAAGAAAAGAATGCCATCCTCGAATGACAATTCTCAAAAGATCCTCGGATCTAACACGAAACCATCCTCGAATGGAGACGCAAAGGTATACAATCCTCGACTGATAACCAAACACAAAGCTGACCTTAGAAAGACTTTGCAAAAGAGACAAACTAACCTCGATCACTAAGCTCAAAAAGTGGACTACCATCCTCGAATAATAGCCACAACAACAAGACCAATCTCAGAAGGACTTGAAAAAAATAATGCCATCCTCGAATGACAATTCTCAAAAGATCCTCGGATCTAACATGAAATCATCCTCGAATGGAGATGCAAAGGTATACCAGCCTCGACTGATAACCAAACATAAAGCTGACCTCAGACAAACTTTGCAAGAGAGACAAACTGACCTCAATCAATAAGCTCAAAAATGGACTACCATCCTCGAATGATAGCCAACACAAAAAGAAACAAAACCAACCGCAGAAGGACTTGAAGAAAAGAAATGCCATACTCGAATGACAATTCAAAAGATCCTCGGATCTAACACGAAACCATCCTCGAATGGAGACGCAAAGGTATACCAACCTCGATTGATAACCAAATACAAAGCTGACCTCAGACAGACTTTGCATTAGAGACAAACTGACCTCAATCAATAAGCTCAAAAAGTGGACTATCATCCTCGAATAATAGCCACAACAAAAATAAACAAGGCCAACCTTAGAAGGGCTTGAAGAAAAGAAATTCCATCCTCGAATGACAATTCAAAAGATCCTCGGATCTAACACGAAACCATCCTCGAATGGAGACGCAAAGGTATACCAGCCTCGACTGATAACCAAATACAAAGCTGACCTCAGACAGACTTTGCAAAAGAGACAAACTGACCTCGATCAATAAGCTCAAAAAGTGGACTACCATCCTCGAATAATAGCCACAACAAAAACAAACAAGACCAACCACAGAAGGACTTGAAGAAAAGAATGCCATCCTCGAATGACAATTCTCAAAAGATCCTCGGATCTAACACGAAACCATCCTCGAATTTAGACGCAAAGGTATACCAGCCTCGACTGATAACCAAACACAATGCTGACCTCAGACAGACTTTAAAAACGAGACAAACTGACCTCGATCAATAAGCTTAAAAAGTGGACTACCATCCTCGAATAATAGCCACAACAACAAGACCAATCTCAGAAGGACTTGAAGAAAAGAATGCCATCCTCGAATGACAATTCTCAAAAGATCCTCGGATCTAACATGAAATCATCCTCGAATGGAGATGCAAAGGTATACCAGCCTCGACTGATAACCAAACATAAAGCTGACCTCAGACAAACTTTGCAAGAGAGACAAACTGACCTCAATCAATAAGCTCAAAAATGGACTACCATCCTCGAATGATAGCCAACACAAAAAGAAACAAAACCAACCGCAGAAGGACTTGAAGAAAAGAAATGCCATACTCGAATGACAATTCAAAAGATCCTCGGATCTAACACGAAACCATCCTCGAATGGAGACGCAAAGGTATACCAACCTCGATTGATAACCAAATACAAAGCTGACCTCAGACAAACTTTGCATTAGAGACAAACTGACCTCAATCAATAAGCTCAAAAAGTGGACTATCATCCTCGAATAATAGCCACAACAAAAACAAACAAGACCAACCTTAGAAGGGCTTGAAGAAAAGAAATTCCATCCTCGAATGACAATTCAAAAGATCCTCGGATCTAACACGAAACCATCCTCGAATGGAGACGCAAAGGTATACCAGCCTCGACTGATAACCAAATACAAAGCTGACCTCAGACAGACTTTGCAAAAGAGACAAACTGACCTCGATCAATAAGCTCAAAAAGTGGACTACCATCCTCGAATAATAGCCACAACAAAAACAAACAAGACCAACCACAGAAGGACTTGAAGAAAAGAATGCCATCCTCGAATGACAATTCTCAAAAGATCCTCGGATCTAACACGAAACCATCCTCGAATTTAGACGCAAAGGTATACCAGCCTCGACTGATAACCAAACACAAAGCTGACCTCAGACAGACTTTAAAAACGAGACAAACTGACCTCGATCAATAAGCTTAAAAAGTGGACTACCTTCCTCGAATAATAGCCACAACAATAATACCAACCACAAAAGTACTTGAAGAAAAGAATGCCATCCTCGAATGACAATTCTCAAAAGATCCTCGGATCTAACACGAAACCATCCTCGTATGGAGATGTAAAGGTATACCAGCCTCGATTGATAACCAAACACAAAGCTGACCTCAGACAGACTTTGCAAAAGAGACAAACTGACCTCGATCAATAAGCTCAAAAAGTGGACTACCATCCTCGAATAATAGCCATAACAAAAACAAACAAGACCAACCGCAGAAGGACTTGAAGAAAAGAATGCCATCCTCGAATGACAATTCAAAAGATCCTCGGATCTAACACGAAACTATCCTCGAATGGAGACGCAAAGGTATACCAGCCTCGACTTATAACCAAACACAAAGCTGACCTCAGACAGACTTTGCAAAAGAGACAAACTGACCTCGATCAATAAGCTCAAAAAGTGCACTACCATCCTCGAATAATAGCCACAACAAAAACAAACAAGACCAACCGCAGAAGGACTTGAAGAAAAGAATGCCATCCTCGAATGAAAATTCTCAAAAGATCCTCGGATCTAACACGAAAACATCCTTGAATGGAGACGTAAAGGTATACCAGCCTCGACTGATAACCAAACACAAAGCTGACCTCAGACAGACCTTGAAAACGAGACAAACTGACCTCGATCAATAAGCTCAAAAAGTGGACTACCATCCTCGAATAATAGCCACAACAACAAGACCAACCTCAGAAGTACTTGAAGAAAAGAACGCCATCCTCGAATGACAATCTCAAAAGATCCTCGGATCTAACGCGAAACCATCCTCGAATGGAGATGCAAAGGTATACCAGCCTCGACTGATAACCAAACATAAAGCTGACCTCAGACAAACTTTGCAAGAGAGACAAACTGACCTCAATAAATAAGCTCAAAAAGTGGACTACCATCCTCGAATGATAGCCACAACATAAACAAACAAGACCAACCGCAGAAGGACTTGAAGAAAATAAATGCCATCCTCGAATGACAATTCAAAAGATCCTCGAATCAAACACGAAACCATCCTCGAATGGAGACGCAAAGGTATACCAGCCTCGACTGATAACCAAACACAAAGCTGACCTCAGACAGACTTTGCAAAAGAGACAAACTGACCTCGATCAATAAGCTCAAAAAATGGACTACCATCCTCGAATAATAGCCTTAACAAAAACAAACAAGACCAACCGCAGAAGGACTTGAAGAAAAGAATGCCATCCTCGAATGAAAATTCTCAAAAGATCCTCGGATCTAACACGAAACCATCCTCGAATGGAGACGCAAAGGTATACCAGCCTCGACTTATAACCAAACACAAAGCTGACCTCAGACAGACTTTGCAAAAGAGACAAACTGACCTCGATCAATAAGCTCAAAAAGTGCACTACCATCCTCGAATAATAGCCACAACAAAAACAAACAAGACCAACCGCAGAAGGACTTGAAGAAAAGAATGCCATCCTCGAATGAAAATTCTCAAAAGATCCTCGGATCTAACACGAAACCATCCTTGAATGGAGACGTAAAGGTATACCAGCCTCGACTGATAACCAAACACAAAGCTGACCTCAGACAGACCTTGAAAACGAGACAAACTGACCTTGATCAATAAGCTCAAAAAGTGGACTACCATCCTCGAATAATAGCCACAACAACAAGACCAACCTCAGAAGTACTTGAAGAAAAGAATGCCATCCTCGAATGACAATCTCAAAAGATCCTCGGATCTAACGCGAAACCATCCTCGAATGGAGATGCAAAGGTATACCAGCCTCGACTGATAACCAAACATAAAGCTGACCTCAGACAAACTTTGCAAGAGAGACAAACTGACCTCAATAAATAAGCTCAAAAAGTGGACTACCATCCTCGAATGATAGCCACAACATAAACAAACAAGACCAACCGCAGAAGGACTTGAAGAAAAGAAATGCCATCCTCGAATGACAATTCAAAAGATCCTCGAATCAAACACGAAACCATCCTCGAATGGAGACGCAAAGGTATACCAGCCTCGATTAATAACCAAACACAAAGCTGACTTCGGACAGACTTTGCAAAAGAGACAAATTGACCTCGATCAATAAGCACAAAAAGTGGACTACCATCCTCGAATAATAGCCACACAAAAAATAAAACAAGACCAACCGCAGAAGGACTTGAAGAAAAGAATGCCATTCTCGAATGACAATCTCAAAAGATCCTCGGATCTAACACGAAACCATCCTTGAATGGAGACGCAAAGGTATACCAACCTCGATTGATAACCAAACACAAAGCTGACCTCAGATAGACTTTGCAAGAGAGACAAACTGACGTCAATCAATAAGCTCAAAAAGTAGACTATCATCCTCGAATAATAGCCACAACAAAAACAAACAAGACCAACCGCAGAAGGGCTTGAAGAAAAGAAATGCCCTCCTCGAATGATAATTCAAAAGATCCTTGGATCTAACACGAAACCATCCTCAAATGGAGACGCAAAGGTATACCAGCCTCGACTGATAATCAAACACAAAGCTGACCTCAGACAGACTTTGCAAAAGAGACAAACTGAGCTCGATCAAAAATCTCAAAAAGTGGACTACCATCCTCGAATAATAGCCACAACAAAAACAAAAAAGACCAACCGTAGAAGGATTAGAAGAAAAGAATGCCATCCTCGAATGACAATTCTCAAAAGATCCTAGGATCTAACACGAAACCATCCTCGAATGGAGACGCAAAGGTATACCAGCCTCGACTGATAACCCAACACAAAGCTGACCTCAGACAGACTTTGAAAACGAGACAAACTGACCTCGATCAATAAGCTCAAAAAGTTGACTACCATCCTCAAACAATAGCCACAACAACAAGAACAACCTCAGAAGTACTTGAAGAAAAGAATGCCATCCTCGAATGACAATTCTCAAAAGATCCTCGGATCTAACACGAAACCATCCTCGAATGGAGACGCAAAGGTATACCAGCCTCGACTGATAACCAAACACAAAGCTGACCTCAGACAGACTTTGCAAAAGAGACAAACTTACCTCGATCAATAAGCTCAAAAAGTGGTCTACCATCCTCGAATAATAGCCACAACAAAAACAAACAAGACCAACCGCAGAAGGACTTGAAGAAAAGAATGCCATCCTCGAATGACAATTCTCAAAAGATCCTCGGATCTAACACGAAACCATCCTCGAATTTAGACGCTAAGGTATACCAGCCTCGACTGATAACCAAACACAAAGCTGACCTCAGACAGACTTTGAAAACGAGACAAACTGACCTCGATCAATAAGCTCAAAAAGTGGACTACCATCCTCGAATAATAGCCACAACAACAAGACCAACCTCAGAAGTACTTGAAGAAAAGAATGCCATCCTCGAATGACAATTCTCAAAAGATCCTCGGATCTAACACGAAACCATCCTCGAATGGAGACGCAAAGGTATACAATCCTCGACTGATAACCAAACACAAAGCTGACCTTAGAAAGACTTTGCAAAAGAGACAAACTAACCTCGATCACTAAGCTCAAAAAGTGGACTACCATCCTCGAATAATAGCCACAACAACAAGACCAATCTCAGAAGGACTTGAAGAAAAGAATGCCATCCTCGAATGACAATTCTCAAAAGATCCTCGGATCTAACATGAAATCATCCTCGAATGGAGATGCAAAGGTATACCAGCCTCGACTGATAACCAAACATAAAGCTGACCTCAGACAAACTTTGCAAGAGAGACAAACTGACCTCAATCAATAAGCTCAAAAATGGACTACCATCCTCGAATGATAGCCAACACAAAAAGAAACAAAACCAACCGCAGAAGGACTTGAAGAAAAGAAATGCCATACTCGAATGACAATTCAAAAGATCCTCGGATCTAACACGAAACCATCCTCGAATGGAGACGCAAAGGTATACCAACCTCGATTGATAACCAAATACAAAGCTGACCTCAGACAGACTTTGCATTAGAGACAAACTGACCTCAATCAATAAGCTCAAATAGTGGACTATCATCCTCGAATAATAGCCACAACAAAAACAAACAAGACCAACCTTAGAAGGGCTTGAAGAAAAAAAATTCCATCCTCGAATGACAATTCAAAAGATCCTCGGATCTAACACGAAACCATCCTCGAATGGAGACGCAAAGGTATACCAGCCTCGACTGATAACCAAATACAAAGCTGACCTCAGACAGACTTTGCAAAAGAGACAAACTGACCTCGATCAATAAGCTCAAAAAGTGGACTACCATCTTCGAGTAATAGCCACAACAAAAACAAACAAGACCAACCGTAGAAGGATTAGAAGAAAAGAATGCCATCCTCGAATGACAATTCTCAAAAGATCCTCGGATCTAACACGAAACCATCCTCGAATTTAGACGCAAAGGTATACCAGCCTCGACTGATAACCAAACACAAAGCTGACCTCAGACAGACTTTAAAAACGAGACAAACTGACCTCGATCAATAAGCTTAAAAAGTGGACTACCATCCTCGAATAATAGCCACAACAATAATACCAACCACAGAAGTACTTGAAGAAAAGAATGCCATCCTCGAATGACAATTCTCAAAAGATCCTCGGATCTAACACGAAACCATCCTCGTATGGAGACGCAAAGGTATACCAGCCTCGACTGATAACCAAACACAAAGCTGACCTCAGACAGACTTTGCAAAAGAGACAAACTGACCTCGATCAATAAGCTCAAAAAGTGGTCTACCATCCTCGAATAATAGCCACAACAAAAACAAACAAGACCAACCGCAGAAGGACTTGAAGAAAAGAATGCCATCCTCGAATGACAATTCTCAAAAGATCCTCGGATCTAACACGAAACCATCCTCGAATTTAGACGCTAAGGTATACCAGCCTCGACTGATAACCAAACACAAAGCTGACCTCAGACAGACTTTGAAAACGAGACAAACTGACCTCGATCAATAAGCTCAAAAAGTGGACTACCATCCTCGAATAATAGCCACAACAACAAGACCAACCTCAGAAGTACTTGAAGAAAAGAATGCCATC
Organism: Lathyrus aphaca; assembly: GCA_963966055.1. NCBI lineage: Eukaryota > Viridiplantae > Streptophyta > Magnoliopsida > Fabales > Fabaceae > Lathyrus > Lathyrus aphaca. The sequence continues at coordinate 231,307,225 of OZ014522.1, forward strand.
CTCGAATGACAATTCTCAAAAGATCCTCGGATCTAACACGAAACCATCCTCGAATGGAGACGCAAAGGTATACAATCCTCGACTGATAACCAAACACAAAGCTGACCTTAGAAAGACTTTGCAAAAGAGACAAACTAACCTCGATCACTAAGCTCAAAAAGTGGACTACCATCCTCGAATAATAGCCACAACAACAAGACCAATCTCAGAAGGACTTGAAGAAAAGAATGCCATCCTCGAATGACAATTCTCAAAAGATCCTCGGATCTAACATGAAATCATCCTCGAATGGAGATGCAAAGGTATACCAGCCTCGACTGATAACCAAACATAAAGCTGACCTCAGACAAACTTTGCAAGAGAGACAAACTGACCTCAATCAATAAGCTCAAAAATGGACTACCATCCTCGAATGATAGCCAACACAAAAAGAAACAAAACCAACCGCAGAAGGACTTGAAGAAAAGAAATGCCATACTCGAATGACAATTCAAAAGATCCTCGGATCTAACACGAAACCATCCTCGAATGGAGACGCAAAGGTATACCAACCTCGATTGATAACCAAATACAAAGCTGACCTCAGACAGACTTTGCATTAGAGACAAACTGACCTCAATCAATAAGCTCAAAAAGTGGACTATCATCCTCGAATAATAGCCACAACAAAAACAAACAAGACCAACCTTAGAAGGGCTTGAAGAAAAAAAATTCCATCCTCGAATGACAATTCAAAAGATCCCCGGATCTAACACGAAACCATCCTCGAATGGAGACGCAAAGGTATACCAGCCTCGACTGATAACCAAATACAAAGCTGACCTCAGACAGACTTTGCAAAAGAGACAAACTGACCTCGATCAATAAGCTCAAAAAGTGGACTACCATCCTCGAGTAATAGCCACAACAAAAACAAACAAGACCAACCACAGAAGGACTTGAAGAAAAGAATGCCATCCTCGAATGACAATTCTCAAAAGATCCTCGGATCTAACACGAAACCATCCTCGAATTTAGACGCAAAGGTATACCAGCCTCGACTGATAACCAAACACAAAGCTGACCTCAGACAGACTTTAAAAACGAGACAAACTGACCTCGATCAATAAGCTTAAAAAGTGGACTACCATCCTCGAATAATAGCCACAACAATAATACCAACCACAGAAGTACTTGAAGAAAAGAATGCCATCCTCGAATGACAATTCTCAAAAGATCCTCGGATCTAACACGAAACCATCCTCGTATGGAGACGCAAAGGTATACCAGCCTCGACTGATAACCAAACACAAAGCTGACCTCAGACAGACTTTGCAAAAGAGACAAACTGACCTCGATCAATAAGCTCAAAAAGTGGTCTACCATCCTCGAATAATAGCCACAACAAAAACAAACAAGACCAACCGCAGAAGGACTTGAAGAAAAGAATGCCATCCTCGAATGACAATTCTCAAAAGATCCTCGGATCTAACACAAAACCATCCTCGAATTTAGACGCTAAGGTATACCAGCCTCGACTGATAACCAAACACAAAGCTGACATCATACAGACTTTGAAAACGAGACAAACTGACCTCGATCAATAAGCTCAAAAAGTGGACTACCATCCTCGAATAATAGCCACAACAACAAGACCAACCTCAGAAGTACTTGAAGAAAAGAATGCCATCCTCGAATGACAATTCTCAAAAGATCCTCGGATCTAACACGAAACCATCCTCGAATGGAGACGCAAAGGTATACAATCCTCGACTGATAACCAAACACAAAGCTGACCTTAGAAAGACTTTGCAAAAGAGACAAACTAACCTCGATCACTAAGCTCAAAAAGTGGACTACCATCCTCGAATAATAGCCACAACAACAAGACCAATCTCAGAAGGACTTGAAGAAAAGAATGCCATCCTCGAATGACAATTCTCAAAAGATCCTCGGATCTAACATGAAATCATCCTCGAATGGAGATGCAAAGGTATACCAGCCTCGACTGATAACCAAACATAAAGCTGACCTCAGACAAACTTTGCAAGAGAGACAAACTGACCTCAATCAATAAGCTCAAAAATGGACTACCATCCTCGAATGATAGCCAACACAAAAAGAAACAAAACCAACCGCAGAAGGACTTGAAGAAAAGAAATGCCATACTCGAATGACAATTCAAAAGATCCTCAGATCTAACACGAAACCATCCTCGAATGGAGACGCAAAGGTATACCAACCTCGATTGATAACCAAATACAAAGCTGACCTCAGACAGACTTTGCATTAGAGACAAACTGACCTCAATCAATAAGCTCAAAAAGTGGACTATCATCCTCGAATAATAGCCACAACAAAAACAAACAAGACCAACCTTAGAAGGGCTTGAAGAAAAAAAATTCCATCCTCGAATGACAATTCAAAAGATCCCCGGATCTAACACGAAACCATCCTCGAATGGAGACGCAAAGGTATACCAGCCTCGACTGATAACCAAATACAAACCTGACCTCAGACAGACTTTGCAAAAGAGACAAACTGACCTCGATCAATAAGCTCAAAAAGTGGACTACCATCCTCGAGTAATAGCCACAACAAAAACAAACAAGACCAACCACAGAAGGACTTGAAGAAAAGAATGCCATCCTCGAATGACAATTCTCAAAAGATCCTCGGATCTAACACGAAACCATCCTCGAATTTAGACGCAAAGGTATACCAGCCTCGACTGATAACCAAACACAAAGCTGACCTCAGACAGACTTTAAAAACGAGACAAACTGACCTCGATCAATAAGCTCAAAAAGTGGACTACCATCCTCGAATAATAGCCACAACAATAATACCAACCACAGAAGTACTTGAAGAAAAGAATGCCATCCTCGAATGACAATTCTCAAAAGATCCTCGGATCTAACACGAAACCATCCTCGTATGGAGATGTAAAGGTATACCAGCCTCGATTGATAACCAAACACAAAGCTGACCTCAGACAGACTTTGGAAAAGAGACAAACTGACCTCGATCAATAAGCTCAAAAAGTGGACTACCATCCTCGAATAATAGCCATAACAAAAACAAACAAGACCAACCGCAGAAGGACTTGAAGAAAAGAATGCCATCCTCGAATGACAATTCAAAAGATCCTCGGATCTAACACGAAACCATCCTCGAATGGAGACGCAAAGGTATACCAGCCTCGACTGATAACCAAACATAAAGCTGACCTCAGACAAACTTTGCAAGAGAGACAAACTGACCACAATCAATAAGCTCAAAAATGGACTACCATCCTCGAATGATAGCCAACACAAAAAGAAACAAAACCAACCGCAGAAGGACTTGAAGAAAAGAAATGCCATACTCGAATGACAATTCAAAAGATCCTCGGATCTAACACGAAACCATCCTCGAATGGAGACGCAAAGGTATACCAACCTCGATTGATAACCAAATACAAAGCTGACCTCAGACAGACTTTGCATTAGAGACAAACTGACCTCAATCAATAAGCTCAAAAAGTGGACTATCATCCTCGAATAATAGCCACAACAAAAACAAACAAGACCAACCTTAGAAGGGCTTGAAGAAAAGAAATTCCATCCTCGAATGACAATTCAAAAGATCCTCGGATCTAACACGAAACCATCCTCGAATGGAGACGCAAAGGTATACCAGCCTCGACTGATAACCAAATACAAAGCTGACCTCAGACAGACTTTGCAAAAGAGACAAACTGACCTCGATCAATAAGCTCAAAAAGTGGACTACCATCCTCGAATAATAGCCACAACAAAAACAAACAAGACCAACCACAGAAGGACTTGAAGAAAAGAATGCCATCCTCGAATGACAATTCTCAAAAGATCCTCGGATCTAACACGAAACCATCCTCGAATTTAGACGCAAAGGTATACCAGCCTCGACTGATAACCAAACACAAAGCTGACCTCAGACAGACTTTAAAAACGAGACAAACTGACCTCGATCAATAAGCTTAAAAAGTGGACTACCATCCTCGAATAATAGCCACAACAATAATACCAACCACAAAAGTACTTGAAGAAAAGAATGCCATCCTCGAATGACAATTCTCAAAAGATCCTCGGATCTAACACGAAACCATCCTCGTATGGAGATGTAAAGGTATACCAGCCTCGATTGATAACCAAACACAAAGCTGACCTCAGACAGACTTTGCAAAAGAGACAAACTGACCTCGATCAATAAGCTCAAAAAGTGGACTACCATCCTCGAATAATAGCCATAACAAAAACAAACAAGACCAACCGCAGAAGGACTTGAAGAAAAGAATGCCATCCTCGAATGACAATTCAAAAGATCCTCGGATCTAACACGAAACCATCCTCGAATGGAGACGCAAAGGTATACCAGCCTCGACTTATAACCAAACACAAAGCTGACCTCAGACAGACTTTGCAAAAGAGACAAATTGACCTCGATCAATAAGCTCAAAAAGTGCACTACCATCCTCGAATAATAGCCACAACAAAAACAAACAAGACCAACCGCAGAAGGACTTGAAGAAAAGAATGCCATCCTCGAATGAAAATTCTCAAAAGATCCTCGGATCTAACACGAAACCATCCTCGAATGGAGACGCAAAGGTATACCAGCCTCGACTGATAACCAAACATAAAGCTGACCTCAGACAAACTTTGCAAGAGAGACAAACTGACCACAATCAATAAGCTCAAAAATGGACTACCATCCTCGAATGATAGCCAACACAAAAAGAAACAAAACCAACCGCAGAAGGACTTGAAGAAAAGAAATGCCATACTCGAATGACAATTCAAAAGATCCTCGGATCTAACACGAAACCATCCTCGAATGGAGACGCAAAGGTATACCAACCTCGATTGATAACCAAATACAAAGCTGACCTCAGACAGACTTTGCATTAGAGACAAACTGACCTCAATCAATAAGCTCAAAAAGTGGACTATCATCCTCGAATAATAGCCACAACAAAAACAAACAAGACCAACCTTAGAAGGGCTTGAAGAAAAGAAATTCCATCCTCGAATGACAATTCAAAAGATCCTCGGATCTAACACGAAACCATCCTCGAATGGAGACGCAAAGGTATACCAGCCTCGACTGATAACCAAATACAAAGCTGACCTCAGACAGACTTTGCAAAAGAGACAAACTGACCTCGATCAATAAGCTCAAAAAGTGGACTACCATCCTCGAATAATAGCCACAACAAAAACAAACAAGACCAACCACAGAAGGACTTGAAGAAAAGAATGCCATCCTCGAATGACAATTCTCAAAAGATCCTCGGATCTAACACGAAACCATCCTCGAATTTAGACGCAAAGGTATACCAGCCTCGACTGATAACCAAACACAAAGCTGACCTCAGACAGACTTTAAAAACGAGACAAACTGACCTCGATCAATAAGCTTAAAAAGTGGACTACCATCCTCGAATAATAGCCACAACAATAATACCAACCACAAAAGTACTTGAAGAAAAGAATGCCATCCTCGAATGACAATTCTCAAAAGATCCTCGGATCTAACACGAAACCATCCTCGTATGGAGATGTAAAGGTATACCAGCCTCGATTGATAACCAAACACAAAGCTGACCTCAGACAGACTTTGCAAAAGAGACAAACTGACCTCGATCAATAAGCTCAAAAAGTGGACTACCATCCTCGAATAATAGCCATAACAAAAACAAACAAGACCAACCGCAGAAGGACTTGAAGAAAAGAATGCCATCCTCGAATGACAATTCAAAAGATCCTCGGATCTAACACGAAACCATCCTCGAATGGAGACGCAAAGGTATACCAGCCTCGACTTATAACCAAACACAAAGCTGACCTCAGACAGACTTTGCAAAAGAGACAAATTGACCTCGATCAATAAGCTCAAAAAGTGCACTACCATCCTCGAATAATAGCCACAACAAAAACAAACAAGACCAACCGCAGAAGGACTTGAAGAAAAGAATGCCATCCTCGAATGAAAATTCTCAAAAGATCCTCGGATCTAACACGAAACCATCCTTGAATGGAGACGCAAAGGTATACCAGCCTCGACTGATAACCAAACACAAAGCTGACCTCAGACAGACTTTGAAAACGAGACAAACTGACCTCGATCAATAAGCTCAAAAAGTGGACTACCATCCTCGAATAATAGCCACAACAACAAGACCAACCTCAGAAGTACTTGAAGAAAAGAATGCCATCCTCGAATGACAATTCTCAAAAGATCCTCGGATCTAACACGAAACCATCCTCAAATGGAGACGCAAAGGTATACCAGCCTCGACTGATAACCAAACACAAAGCTGACCTCAGACAGACTTTGCAAAAGAGACAAACTGAACTCGATCAATAAGCTCAAAAAGTGGACTACCATCCTAGAATAATAGCCACAACAAAAACAAACAAGACCAACCGCAGAAGACTTGAAGAAAAGAATGCCATCCTCGAATGACAATTCTCAAAAGATCCTCGGATCTAACACGAAACCATCCTCGAATGGAGACGCAAAGGTATACCAGCCTCGACTGATAACCAAACACAAAGCTGACCTCAGAAAGACTTTGAAAACGAGACAAACTGACCTCGATCAATAAGCTCAAAAAATGGACTACCATCCTCGAATAATAGCCACAACAACAAGACCATCCTCAGAAGTACTTGAAGAAAAGAATGCCATCCTCGAATGACAATTCTCAAAAGATCCTCGGATCTAACACGAAACCATCCTCGAATGGAGACGCAAAGGTATACCAGCCTCGACTGATAACCAAACACAAAGCTGACCTCAGACAGACTTTGAAAACGAGACAAACTGACCTCTATCAATAAGCTCAAAAAGTGGACTACCATCCTCAAATAATAGCCACAACAACAAGACCAACCTCAGAAGTACTCTAAGAAAAGAATGCCATCCTCGAATGACAATTCTCAAAAGATCCTCGGATCTAACACGAAACCATCCTCGAATGGAGACTCAAAGGTATACCAGCCTCGACTGAAAACCAAACACAAAGCTGACCTCAGACAGACTTTGCAAAAGAGACAAACTGACCTCGATCAATAAGCTCAAAAACTGGACTACCATCCTCGAATAATAGCCACAACAAAAACAAACAAGACCAACCGCAGAAGGACTTGAAGAAAAGAATGCCATCCTCGAATGACAATTCTCAAAAGATCCTCGGATCTAACACGAAACCATCCTCGAATGGAGAAGCAAAGGTATACCAGCCTCGACTGATAACCAAACACAAAGCTGACCTCAGACAGACTTTGAAAACGAGACAAACTGACCTCGATCAATAAGCTCAAAAAGTGGACTACCATCCTCGAATAATAGCCACAACAACAAGACCAACCTCAGAAGTACTTGAAGAAAAGAATGCCATCCTCGAATGACAATTCTCAAAAGATCCTCGGATCTAACACGAAACCATCCTCGAATGGAGACGCAAAGGTATACAATCCTCGACTGATAACCAAACACAAAGCTGACCTTAGACAGACTTTGCAAAAGAGACAAACTGACCTCGATCACTAAGCTCAAAAAGTGGTCTACCATCCTCGAATAATAGCCACAACACCAAGACCAACCTCAGAAGGACATGAAGAAAAGAATGCCATCCTCGAATGACAATTCTCAAAAGATCCTCGGATCTAACACGAAATCATCCTCGAATGGAGATGCAAAGGTATACCAACATCGACTGATAACCAAACATAAAGCTGACCTCAGACAGACTTTGCAAAAGAGACAAACTGACCTCGATCAATAAGCTCAAAAAGTGGACTACCATCCTCGAATAATAGCCACAACAAAAACAAACAAGACCAACCGCAGAAGGACTTGAAGAAAAGAAATGCCATACTCGAATGACAATTCAAAAGATCCTCGGATCTAACACGAAACCATCCTCGAATGGAGACGCAAAGGTATACCAGCCTCGATTGATAACCAAATACAAAGCTGACCTCAGACAGACTTTGCATTAGAGACAAACTGACCTCAATCAATAAGCTCAAAAAGTGGACTATCATCCTCGAATAATAGCCACAACAAAAACAAACAAGACCAACCGCAGAAGGACTTGAAGAAAAGAAATACCATCCTCGAATGACAATTCAAAAGATCCTCGGATCTAACACGAAACCATCCTCGAATGGAGACGCAAAGGTATACCAGCCTCGACTGATAACCAAACACAAAGCTGACCTCAGACAGACTTTGCAAAAGAGACAAACTGACCTCGATCAATAAGCTCAAAAAGTGGACTACCATCCTCGAATAATAGCCACAACAAAAACAAACAAGACCAACCGCAGAAGGACTTGAAGAAAACAATGCCATCCTCGAATGACAATTCTCAAAAGATCCTCGGATCTAACACGAAACCATCCTCGAATGGAGACGCAAAGGTATACCAGCCTCGACTGATAACCAAACACAAAGCTGACCTCAGACAGACTTTGAAAACGAGACAAACTGACCTCGATCAATAAGCTCAAAAAGTGGACTACCATCCTCGAATAATAGCCACAACAACAAGACCAACCTCAGTAGTACTTGAAGAAAAGAATGCCATCCTCGAATGACAATTCTCAAAAGATCCTCGGATCTAACACGAAACCATCCTCGAATGGAGATGCAAGGGTATACCAGCATCGACTGATAACCATGTTAGAACAAGTATAGTTCTGAACCTCTAAGTGTTTTGATGATAACAAAGCTTTTCTATTAGAAGTTCTAATGAATATATTTACTCTTGTGTAGAAGACAATCTCATTTAAGTAAACCGTACGAGCTAAGAAGATCCATTATAGAAGATACATTTTAAAGGAGAATCCAGCATTAAACTACACATTTATTGGCTGCGCATCTCTTATTTATTATCTCTGATCTCCGCTTAGAAGATGCTGGTATCCTTATTAAAAGACTTTAATTAAAGAATATTTTCTTTAATATACAAAGACAAGTATCTCTACTTATGGAAAGAAATTAAGATATTAAAGTATATCCTAATTTGATTCAAGATGTCTCCAACGGCTACTTTATCAAGATCTATATAAAGGACTCAATTTGAAGAAATCAGTAACGCACTACAACGCATCTCAAATATTCAAGCAAATCAATTAAATTATCTTGTGCTTATTATTGTAACTTTCACTTAGTGATACCTGCTTTTCTAGAAGCATTATAAGTTACGTCTTTATTATATTCTTGTAATAGTTATTCTATTCCTTGAGTGACTAAGTTTAGTCAGAAGACTCAAGAGGACATTGACTATAGGTCTTTGTGTGTATTCTTATTGAATAGTGGATTAAGACCTCAGTAGAGGCAAAATCACCTTGGCGGGTGGACTGGACGTAGTTTGAGTTCAAACGAACCAGGATAAATTAAACGTGTCATTAGAAGTTAATTTTAATTATTCTTGAAAACCCAATTCCAACCCCCCTTCCTTGTGTTTTGCGCACCTTCAATTGGTATCAGAGCGCTAGGTTCTGAGTATTACACTTAACCGTGTCAGTAAAAGATCCAGAAGATAAACACATGGCAGAAACTGGAATTAACAATGACTATCAGAATGACAAGATCAATGCTAAACCTCCTATGTTCAATGGTGACAATTTTGACTACTGGAAGGACGTTCTGGAGAGTTTCTTTCTAGCTCTAGATGGAGATCTCTGGGACATGGTGACAGATGGATACATTCATCCTGTTGGAGAAGATGGTCAGAAGATTGAAAGAAAAAATATGACAGTTCAACAGAAGAAGGAATTCAGAAATCATCACAAAGCTAGGACCATACTTCTAAGTGCCATCTCGTACACAGAATATGAGAAGATCACAAACAGGGATTCAGCCAAACACATGTTTGATTCTCTAAGGATGACACATGAAGGCAACTCTCAAGTCAAGGAGACCAAAGCTCTAGCTCTCATCCAGAAGTATGAAGCTTTCAAGATGGAAGAAGATGAAACCATTGAAAAAATGTTTTCAAGGTTCCAAATCCTAGTAGCTGGACTAAAAGTTCTGGACAAAGGCTACTCAACAGCAGATCATGTGAAGAAAATCATCAGAAGTTTACCAAAAGCTTGGAGACCCATGGTCACTGCTTTAAAATTATCAAAAAATCTGAATGAGATTTCCTTAGAAGAAATGATCAGCTCCTTGAGAAGTCATGAGATTGAGTTAGAAGAAGATGAGCCCCAGAAGAAAGGTAAGTCTGTAGCTCTTAAATCTAACAAACATGTTTCTAAAGCTTTACAGGCAGAAGAAGAAGAAAGCTCTGGATGTTCATCAGAAGAAGATGAATTATCTCTCCTATCAAGAAGAGTTCAACAACTCTGGAAGCATCGTCAGAAGAAGTTCAGAAATACCAGAAGATCAAACAATTATTCTGAATCAACATCTGGTCACAAGAAACCCAGAAGCAAAGAAGTTGTGTGTTACGAATGCAAAGAACCAGGACACTATAAAAGTGAATGTCCAAAACTTCAGAAAGAAAAACCCAGAAACAAATTCAGCAGAGAAAAGAAAAAGAGTCTCATGGCAACATGGGATGATTCTGAATCATCTGAAGCAGAGTCAGATTCTGAAGATGAACAAGCTAATATTGCATTAATGGCAAACATACCAGAAGATAATCAATCATCAGAATCAGAGTTAGAATCAGATTCAGAAGAGGTATTTTCTAAATTTTCTAGATCTCAGTTAGAAGATAGCCTCTCAGAAATTCTTGAAAAATATCAGAAGCTTCAATTCAAATACAAAGACATTAAACAAAGTCTAGTATCTGAATTAGAAGAAGTCAGAAAACTAAAAACAGAAAACTCTGAGCTGAAAGAAAACCTCTTTGAATGTAAAAACTCTTTTGAGAAACTTAAAGCTCAGAAGAAATCTGAATTAGAAGATCTAATCAATTCTGATAATATCATAAAACAATATGATTATAGCTTTCAACAATTTCTCACTAAAAGCTTAGATAGAAGTAAGATTGCTTCTATGATCTATGGTGTTAGCAGAAATGAAAGAAGAGGCATAGGCTATGTGAAAAATAAAGAAACTCTGAAGCTAAAAAATATTGATGACATTGTCATAAATACTGATACTCCTCTAAGTTCTCATTTCACCTATGGTCATAATCATGATCTTATATACACCAGTGAGTCATCTTGTTTTACAAGTTCTGATTTAAAACCTAAAATAAATCAGAAGTTTGTAAAATCTAACAAACAAGGACCCAGAAGAATATGGGTACCCAAGGATAAAATTGTGTATGTTGCAGATGTCTTTAACAGCAAAACTGAAACACCAATCATGGTACCTGGACTCTAGATGCTCACGTCACATGACGGGAAGAAAGCATATATTCCAAAGTCTTGAATTAAAAGATGGAGGCCACGTAGGTTTTGGAGGCAATCAAAAAGGAAAAATAATTGGCTCTGGAACTATTGGTAATGGAAATCTTCCCTCTATCTCTAATGTTCTACTTGTAGAAGGATTAATGCATAATTTATTATCCATAAGTCAATTAAGTGATAATGGCTATGACATAATCTTCAATCAAAAGTTCTGTAAAGCTGTTAGTCAGAAAGATGGAACAATCCTCTTTAGTGGAAAGAGAAAGAACAACATTTATAAAATAAAACTTTCAGAATTAAAATTTCAAAATGTAAAATGTCTAATGTCTGTGGAAACTGAGCAATGGGTCTGGCACAGAAGATTGGGACATGTTAATATGAGAAGATTATCTCAACTTAACAAACTCAATCTAGTCAGAGGACTTCCAAATTTGAAGTTCAACTGAGAAGCTCTATGTGAAGCATGTCAGAAAGGCAAATTTTCAAAAACAGGTTTTAAAGCTAAAAATGTTGTATCTTCCTCTAGACCATTAGAACTTTTGCACATTGACTTATTTGGACCAGTGAAATCTGCTTCTGTCAATGGCAAAAAGTATGGATTGGTGATCGTAGATGACTTCAGCAGATGGACATGGGTAAAGTTTCTTAGACACAAGGATGAGTCAATTGCTGTATTTTCTAACTTCTGCAAACAAGTTCAAAATGAAAAAGAATCAAAAATCATCAAAGTCAGAAGTGATCATGGTGGAGAATTTGAAAATAAACAATTAGAATCATTTTTCAATGAAAATGGCATCTCTCATGATTTTTCTTGTCCTAGAACTCCACAACAAAATGGGGTTGTAGAACGTAAAAATAGAACTTTACAAGAGATGGCCAGAACCATGATAAATGAGACTAATATGGCTAAACATTTTTGGGCAGAAGCAGTAAATACAGCATGCTATATTCAGAATAGAATCTCTATAAGACCTATTCTTGAAAAAACTCCTTATGAATTGTGGAAGAACAGAAAGCCCAACATTTCTTATTTCCATCCTTTTGGATGTATTTGTTTTATGTTAAATACTCTTGATACTCTGAATAAATTTGATTCTAAGGCACAAAAGTGTTATATGTTAGGATACTCTGAACGCTTTAAGGGATACATAGTATATAATACAGAAACACGCATTGTGATAGAATCTATTCATGTCAGATTTGATGATAAGCTTGGTTCTGAAAAACCAAAGCAGAATGAATTTACTGCAAATATAGAAGTAGAAATCTCTACAAACAGAACCTCTAAAGATCAATCCTCTAAAGTTCAAAACAATACAATTTCTCCATCAACACCTGAAGAACCCATCCAGAAGAAGCTATCCAAAAGCAATATTAATCACCCAGAAGATAAAATCTTGGGGAAGAAAGATGAACCAATCAGAACAAGATCCTCATTCAAAAACTCTGAAGAGACGTTACTAGGACTTGTCTCTCTGATTGAACCATCTTCTGTAGAAGAAGCTCTATCAGAAAATGATTGGATTCTGGCTATGCAAGAAGAACTTAATCAATTCACCAGAAATGATGTGTGGGATCTAGTTCCTAGGCCCAGAGGATTCAACATCATTGGCACCAAATGGGTATTCAGAAACAAGCTAAATGAGCAAGGAGAAGTTGTCAGAAACAAAGCAAGACTGGTTGCTCAAGGTTATAGTCAACAAGAAGGAATTGACTATACAGAAACCTATGCACCAGTCGCCAGGTTAGAATCAATCAGACTTCTAATATCATTTGCTGTAAATCATAATATAATTCTATATCAAATGGATGTCAAAAGTGCATTTTTAAATGGTTATATTGATGAAGAAGTGTATGTACACCAACCCCCTGGTTTTGAAAATACAAAATTTCCAGAACATGTTTACAAACTCAAAAAATCATTATATGGTTTAAAGCAAGCTCCAAGAGCTTGGTATGAAAGACTAAGTAATTTTCTTCTGGAAAATAAGTTCATCAGAGGGAAAGTGGATACAACTCTTTTCAGTAAAAACATTAAAAATGATCTTCTGATATGTCAAATTTATGTAGATGATATAATTTTTGGTTCTACTAAAAGTGCCTTGGGAAAGGAATTTGCTAAATCTATGCAGGCAGAATTTGAAATGAGCATGATGGGAGAACTAAAGTTCTTTCTGGGAATTCAAATAAATCAAACATCAGAAGGAACATATATCCATCAAAGCAAATATGTAAAAGAACTTCTGAAGAAATTTGACTTATCAGAAAGTTCAATATCCAAAACTCCTATGCATCCTACGTGTATCTTGGAGAAAGAAGAGGTAAGTAAGAAAGTAGATCAGAAGCTCTACAGAGGTATGATTGGATCTCTTCTCTATCTAACTGCTTCTAGACCAGATATTCTATACAGTGTATGTTTATGTGCTAGATTCCAATCAGATCCTAGAGAAACTCACTTAACAGCAGTTAAGAGAATCTTTAGATATCTGAAAGGTACTACTAATCTTGGTCTGTATTACAGAAGATCAGAAGAGTATAAACTTGTAGGATATTGTGACGCTGATTTTGCTGGAGACAGAACAGAAAGAAAAAGTACTTCTGGAAGTTGTCAATTTCTAGGAGACAATCTAATCTCTTGGTCTAGCAAAAGACAACCAACCATAGCATTATCAACTGCTGAAGCTGAATACATTGCAGCAGCTGGATGCAGCACTCAGATGCTCTGGATGAAAAATCAGCTTGAGGATTTCAATATCTATGAGAGTAACATTCCAATCCTCTGTGACAATACTTCTGCTATTTGTCTCTCTAAAAATCCAATTTTACAATCTAGAGCTAAACACATAGAAGTTAAACATCACTTCATTAGGGACTATACTCAGAAGGGAATTTTAATGTTAAAATTTATAGACACAAATCACCAATGGGCTGATATTTTTACAAAACCCCTTTCAGAAGATAGATTTAATTTCATTCTAACTAACCTTAGCATGAAATTATGTCCAGAATGAAAATGGTTTACTTGTATGTGTTTATCACCTAGAAGTTCTGTTATTTATCTTCTATATGATTATCCCAGAAGATGCTATGCTCTAATTGTTTCATTCTTAGAACTTCTGTTCAAAGGGTTGACTTGCAGATCTTCAAATCAACAACTGTCAACAAAGCTCTAAGGACTTCCATCAGAATCAAAACACGTGTCCAAATTCTAAAGAGTGACAGAACATGCCTTGACAACTGTTCTCTCAGAAGGATAACTGTTGAGATTCTGGAATCTGATACGGCTAGGTTTGACACCAAAAAGGCAAGAAAATCTCTTGGGTAACTGTTCCAGAATCGTTTACGCATTACCCCATGTCAGCGCATTTAATGCTTTCAATCATTATGTTTTTAAACTTAAATTTTTCCCACTAATTTCTCAACTAATTAAATGCTTTATTTTTTTCTATTTATATCAAGTGTCTTTCTCACTTTCAAATTTTACCCGCATCTTACTCTTCCTGAATTTTCTCACTCTCCTTCTTGTTTTCTTCTCAAACTTTTTAAAACCCTAAACCCTGAAATTTCATCTTAGTCACTAATGGCTTCTTCATCTCAACGCAAAGATTTTTCTGATGCTTTCTATGTTGAGCCCGAAAAGACTCTCTCAACACCAACTGAAAAATTGGAAGTACTGTGTGAGTTGTTTGTGGATTTCGAAAGCTTAAAGGAAAATGGTTTTGACCTCCTTCCATATGTTGAAGCTCAGGGTTGGGAAAAGTATTTTGACAGATTAATGGGACCAGTCTTTCCTAAACTGGTTAAAGAATTCTGGGTTTATGCATATTCAAATGACGCACAGGTTACCTCTCATGTGCTTGGTAAAAAGATTGTTATCTCTGAAGACCATCTTGCTAAACTTCTTGAAGCTGATGGCAATGGTATCAAATGCAGTGATATGGACAAAGCAACTGATACTGCTGTGATTGCAAAAGAAATTTTCACCTCTGGAAAACCCTCCAACAAAATCAAAGACTTAAAGACTCCTCTCCGTATTTGGGCAAAAATTATTCTTGGGACAATCTGTCACAGGAAACCTACAAATTCTCCAGATTACATCAACCTGGATCAACAATTTCTTCTCTACTTTATTTCCAAAAAGAAGAAAATCAACCTTGCACACACTCTATTCCAGAACCTTAGAGCTAGTGTGAAGGAAACCAGAGATGGTGAGAAGACCAAAAGGGATTGGATTCCCTTTGGACGCATTATTTCTGATATACTTTGCCAAAACAAGCTAGTGGACTTCCTAGCAGAGTTAAAACAAACTGAACTTTTAGAAACAGATGTTGGCAAACCCCTGAATGCTAAGAACCTGAAAAAGATGAAGTTCATTACATCTATTCAGCAAGAACCTACTCTTCATTCTAGAGAAGTAATCAGCACCAGAAGGATCCCATTGGAAGACTTTCCTCTCTTTTCCTCTGATACACCAGCAGATGTTGTCATCAACTATCTGGATATCTGCAAGCGTCAAGGTACGGTACCTGAATTCAATCCAATAGAACTCCAACAAAAAGCTCCAGATGTTGCCTCTATCAGACTAAAGAAAAGAAAGACTGCTGAAGAACCTTCTCAGAAGATGCCAAAATCATCTAGAACATCAGGTAAATCTTCTGCTTCTAATTCTGATTTCATTACTGTAGTAGAAGCTGTAAATGTAGAAGTGTCTGAACTACCTTCTAGCACCTTACCTTCTAGCCAACCATCTTCTGCTGATATTCCCTCTAAACAAATTCCTGATTCTGAACCACCTCAAAATGTGATTCCCATACAAACTGAAATTCCTGCAACTTCTGCAGTAGCATCCATCCTCTCATCATTATATCCACCAGAAACTGAAACTCATCAACCACAAAATATTTCTGATTTTGACATACCCATTGATAATACTCCACTATCTGATATTGATCGTTCCCCAACAACTGAAACTCAAACTGCTTTGCAAGATGCCCTAGATCTTGATCTTGAACATTTTCAAGACTCAGATACTGTTCCATTTTCATCTCCTGAAAATCCACCTAGAATATCTCCCACTAGAGAAAACTCACTTTCCTCTCATAGGTCTACTCCACAAAATTCACCCATTGTCATAGACATTCCTGATACTCCTGAAAACACTGAAAATGAAAATCCCCTCAGAACATCTATTGAATTTGAAGCCCTACAAAAACTGTCCTCCATGTCAAACAAAAGAGCAATACCCATACCAAAACCAAAACCAACTAGAACAGACATTTCTGCATTACTTCTAGCTTTTGAAACAGGATTGAAATTAAAGTTAGAGGATCTGAAGTCTGCAGGCTCAGAGCTTACAGACCCAGCTGCGTCTGATTTTCTGTGGGCTTCCCTCAGAAAATGGTTTAATGCTGAGTCCAAAAGACTTAAGGACATCTGCTATGATGTTGCTCATCAGAACTTCTGTGAGTACCTTCAAGCAGTAGTCTCAAATGTTGAACAGGCTAAACCTCTTCTGCTGGATAACAAGCCATGGACAGAGTCAGAACCTCTGGATAAACTCTCAGCACTTCAGATGGTCTTGGTATCTTCTGTAGAAGAAAATGATGATGGACCTGATACTCAAGCTGCTCCAGAAACTGAAGAACCTCTGGCTACTAATTTTGTTCTGCAAACTCTACATGAATTGAAGAAGGAAAATCAGCTGGTAAAAGAACGTCTGGATAAGCAAGAAGAAACTACTGCTGAAATGAAGACTTTACTCAGCAAGCAAGTGGAATCTTCATCAGACATCAAATCTTTGTTGGAGACCTTAGTCACTAAGATGAACACTTGAATTTTATCTTCTGCTGTTTTGTTATTTTATCTTCTGCTTCTGCATAACTCCTTGAACTTCTACTGGTTTTTGCGTCTGCTTATAATTTTTCAAATCTATTGGTTTTGCCTTATAATTTTTTGCTCTGCATCTTTTTGATTATGACAAAAAGGGGGAGAAACGTAAATGATTCTGATTCATAGCAGTTTACCATAATCTGCCTCTTACATATTCTGATAAAATTATTTGAGTTATTATCATGAAAAGAAACAGGTCAAGTAATCAACTCAGGGGGAGCTAAGAATCATAGAACATCTGAAAGAAGTTTTTCTTCTAACCAAAGGGAGTTCACTTAAATTCATTAAACTCTATTCTCTTTAAAATTAAAATGTTTTGTCATCATCAAAAAGGGGGAGATTGTTAGAACAAGTATAGTTCTGAACCTCTAAGTGTTTTGATGATAACAAAGCTTTTCTATTAGAAGTTCTAATGAATATATTTACTCTTGTGTAGAAGACAATCTCATTTAAGTAAACCGTACGAGCTAAGAAGATCCATTATAGAAGATACATTTTAAAGGAGAATCCAGCATTAAACTACACATTTATTGGCTGCGCATCTCTTATTTATTATCTCTGATCTCCGCTTAGAAGATGCTGGTATCCTTATTAAAAGACTTTAATTAAAGAATATTTTCTTTAATATACAAAGACAAGTATCTCTACTTATGGAAAGAAATTAAGATATTAAAGTATATCCTAATTTGATTCAAGATGTCTCCAACGGCTACTTTATCAAGATCTATATAAAGGACTCAATTTGAAGAAATCAGTAACGCACTACAACGCATCTCAAATATTCAAGCAAATCAATTAAATTATCTTGTGCTTATTATTGTAACTTTCACTTAGTGATACCTGCTTTTCTAGAAGCATTATAAGTTACGTCTTTATTATATTCTTGTAATAGTTATTCTATTCCTTGAGTGACTAAGTTTAGTCAGAAGACTCAAGAGGACATTGACTATAGGTCTTTGTGTGTATTCTTATTGAATAGTGGATTAAGACCTCAGTAGAGGCAAAATCACCTTGGCGGGTGGACTGGACGTAGTTTGAGTTCAAACGAACCAGGATAAATTAAACGTGTCATTAGAAGTTAATTTTAATTATTCTTGAAAACCCAATTCCAATCCCCCTTCCTTGTGTTTTGCGCACCTTCAAACCAAACATAAAGCTGACCTCAGACAAACTTTGCAAGAGAGACAAACTGACCTCAATAAATAAGCTCAAAAAGTGGACTACCATCCTCGAATGATAGCCACAAATAAAACAAACAAGACCAACCGCAGAAGGACTTGAAGAAAAGAAATGCCTTCCTCGAATGACAATTCAAAAGATCCTCGAATCAAAAACGAAACCATCCTCGAATGGAGACGCAAAGGTATACCAGCCTCGATTGATAACCAAACACAAAGCTGACCTCAGATAGACTTTGCAAGAGAGAAAAACTGACCTCAATCAATAAGCTCAAAAAGTGGACTATCATCCTCGAATAATAGCCACAACAAAAACAAACAAGACCAACCGCAGAAGGGCTTGAAGAAAAGAAATGCCATCTTCGAATGACAATTCAAAAGATCCTCGGATCTAACACGAAACCATCCTCGAATGGAGACGCAAAGGTATACCAGCCTCGACTGATAACCAAACACAAAGCTGACTTCAAACAGACTTTGCAAAAGAGACAAACTGACCTCGATCAATAAGCTCAAAAAGTGGACTACCATCCTCGAATAATAGCCAGACAAAAAATAAAACAAGACCAACCGCAGAAGGACTTGAAGAAAAGAATGCCATCCTTGAATGACAATTCTCAAAAGATCCTCGGATCTAACACAAAACCATCCTCGAATGGAGATGCAAAGGTATACCAGCCTCGACTGATAACCAAATATAAAGCTGACCTCAGAAAAACATTGCAAGAGAGACAAACTGACCTCAATCAATAAGCTCAAAAAGTGGACTACCATCCTCGAATGATAGCCACAACAAAAACAAACAAGACCAACCGCAGAAGGACTTGAAGAAAAGAAATGCCATACTCGAATGAAAATTCAAAAGATCCTCGGATCTAACACGAAACCATCCTCGAATGGAGACGCAAAGGTATACCAGCCTCGATTGATAACCAAACACAAAGCTGACCTCAGACACACTTTTCAAGAGAGACAAACTGACCTCAATCAATAAGCTCAAAAAGTGGACTATCATCCTCGAATAATAGCCATAACAAAAACAAACAAGACCAACCGCAGAAGGGCTTGAAGAAAAGAAATGCCATCCTCGAATGATAATTCAAAAGATCCTTGGATCTAACACGAAACCATCCTCGAATGGAGACGCAAAGGTATACCAGCCTCGTCTGATAACCAAACACAAAGCTGACCTCAGACAGACTTTGCAAAAGAGACAAACTGACCTCGATCAATAAGCTCAAAAAGTGGACTACCATCCTCGAATAATATCCACAACAAAAACAAACAAGACCATCCGCAGATGGACTTGAAGAAAAGAATGCCATCCTCAAATGACAATTCTCAAAAGATCCTCGGATCTAACACGAAACCATCCTTGAATGCAGACGCAAAGGTATACCAGCCTCGACTGATAACCAAACACAAAGCTGACCTCAGACAGACTTTGAAAACGAGACAAACTGACCTCGATCAATAAGCTCAAAAAGTGGACTATCATCCTCGAATAATAGCCACAACAAAAACAAACAAGACCAACCGCAGAAGGGCTTGAAGAAAAGAAATGCCATCTTCGAATGACAATTCATAAGATCCTCGGATCTAACACGAAACCATCCTCGAATGGAGACGCAAAGGTATACCAGCCTCTACTGATAACCAAACACAAAGCTGACTTCAAACAGACTTTGCAAAAGAGACAAACTGACCTCGATCAATAAGCTCAAAAAGTGGACTACCATCCTCGAATAATAGCCACACAAAAAATAAAACAAGACCAACCGCAGAAGGACTTGAAGAAAAGAATTCCATCCTCGAATGACAATTCTCAAAAGATCCTCGGATCTAACATGAAACCATCCTCGAATGGAGATGCAAAGGTATACCAGCCTCGACTGATAACCAAATATAAAGCTGACCTCAGAAAAACTTTGCAAGAGAGACAAACTGACCTCAATCAATAAGCTAAAAAAGTGGACTACCATCCTCGAATGATAGCCACAACAAAAACAAACAAGACCAACCGCAGAAGGACTTGAAGAAAAGAAATGCCATACTCGAATGAAAATTCAAAAGATCCTCGGATCTAACACGAAACCATCCTCGAATGGAGACGCAAAGGTATACCAGCCTCGATTGATAACCAAACACAAAGCTGACCTCAGACACACTTTTCAAGAGAGACAAACTGACCTCAATCAATAAGCTCAAAAAGTGGACTATCATCCTCGAATAATAGCCACAACAAAAACAAACAAGACCAACCGCAGAAGGGCTTGAAGAAAAGAAATGCCATCCTCGAATGATAATTCAAAAGATCCTTGGATCTAACACGAAACCATCCTCGAAAGGAGACGCAAAGGTATACCAGCCTCGTCTGATAACCAAACACAAAGCTGACCTCAGACAGACTTTGCAAAAGAGACAAACTGACCTCGATCAATAAGCTCAAAAAGTGGACTACCATCCTCGAATAATAGCCACAACAAAAACAAACAAGACCAACCGCAGAAGGACTTGAAGAAAAGAATGCCATCCTCGAATGACAATTCTCAAAAGATCCTCGGATCTAACACGAAACCATCCTCGAATGGAGACGCAAAGGTATACCAGCCTCGACTGATAACCTAACACAAAGCTGACCTCAGACAGACTTTGCAAAAGAGACAAACTGACCTCGATCAATAAGCTCAAAAAGTGGAATACCATCCTCGAATAATAGCCTCAACAAAAACAAACAAGACCAATCGCAGAAGGGCTTGAAGAAAAGAAATGCCATCTTCGAATGACAATTCAAAAGATCCTCGGATCTAACACGAAACCATCCTCGAATGGAGACGCAAAGGTATACCAGCCTCGACTGATAACCAAACACAAAGCTGACTTCAAACAGACTTTGCAAAAGAGACAAACTGACCTCGATCAATAAGCTCAAAAAGTGGACTACCATCCTCGAATAATAGCCAGACAAAAAATAAAACAAGACCAACCGCAGAAGGACTTGAAGAAAAGAATGCCATCCTTGAATGACAATTCTCAAAAGATCCTCGGATCTAACACAAAACCATCCTCGAATGGAGATGCAAAGGTATACCAGCCTCGACTGATAACCAAATATAAAGCTGACCTCAGAAAAACATTGCAAGAGAGACAAACTGACCTCAATCAATAAGCTCAAAAAGTGGACTACCATCCTCGAATGATAGCCACAACAAAAACAAACAAGACCAACCGCAGAAGGACTTGAAGAAAAGAAATGCCATACTCGAATGAAAATTCAAAAGATCCTCGGATCTAACACGAAACCATCCTCGAATGGAGACGCAAAGGTATACCAGCCTCGATTGATAACCAAACACAAAGCTGACCTCAGACACACTTTCCAAGAGAGACAAACTGACCTCAATCAATAAGCTCAAAAAGTGGACTATCATCCTCGAATAATAGCCATAACAAAAACAAACAAGACCAACCGCAGAAGGGCTTGAAGAAAAGAAATGCCATCCTCGAATGATAATTCAAAAGATCCTTGGATCTAACACGAAACCATCCTCGAATGGAGACGCAAAGGTATACCAGCCTCGTCTGATAACCAAACACAAAGCTGACCTCAGACAGACTTTGCAAAAGAGACAAACTGACCTCGATCAATAAGCTCAAAAAGTGGACTACCATCCTCGAATAATATCCACAACAAAAACAAACAAGACCATCCGCAGATGGACTTGAAGAAAAGAATGCCATCCTCAAATGACAATTCTCAAAAGATCCTCGGATCTAACACGAAACCATCCTTGAATGCAGACGCAAAGGTATACCAGCCTCGACTGATAACCAAACACAAAGCTGACCTCAGACAGACTTTGAAAACGAGACAAACTGACCTCGATCAATAAGCTCAAAAAGTGGACTACCATCCTCGTATAATAGCCACAACAACAAGACCAACCTCAAAAGTACTTGAAGAAAAGAATGCCATCCTCGAATGACAATTCTCAAAAGATCCTCGGATCTAACACGAAACCATCCTCGAATGGAGACGCAAAGGTATACCAGCCTCGACTGATAACCAAACACAAAGCTGACCTCAGACAGACTTTGCAAAAGAGACAAACTGACCTCGATCAATAAGCTCAAAAAGTGGACTACCATCCTCGAATAATAGCCTCAACAAAAACAAACAAGACCAACCGCAGAAGGACTTGTAGAAAAGAATGCCATCCTCGAATGACAATTCTCAAAAGAACCTCGGATCTAACACGAAACCATCCTCGAATTTAGACGCAAAGGTATACCAGCCTCGACTGATAACCAAACACAAAGCTAACCTCAGACAGACTTTGAAAACGAGACAAACTGACCTCGATCAATAAGCTCAAAAAGTGGACTATCATCCTCGAATAATAGCCACAACAAAAACAAACAAGACCAACCGCAGAAGGGCTTGAAGAAAAGAAATGCCATCTTCGAATGACAATTCATAAGATCCTCGGATCTAACACGAAACCATCCTCGAATGGAGACGCAAAGGTATACCAGCCTCTACTGATAACCAAACACAAAGCTGACTTCAAACAGACTTTGCAAAAGAGACAAACTGACCTCGATCAATAAGCTCAAAAAGTGGACTACCATCCTCGAATAATAGCCACACAAAAAATAAAACAAGACCAACCGCAGAAGGACTTGAAGAAAAGAATGCCATCCTCGAATGACAATTCTCAAAAGATCCTCGGATCTAACATGAAACCATCCTCGAATGGAGATGCAAAGGTATACCAGCCTCGACTGATAACCAAATATAAAGCTGACCTCAGAAAAACTTTGCAAGAGAGACAAACTGACCTCAATCAATAAGCTAAAAAAGTGGACTACCATCCTCGAATGATAGCCACAACAAAAACAAACAAGACCAACCGCAGAAGGACTTGAAGAAAAGAAATGCCATACTCGAATGAAAATTCAAAAGATCCTCGGATCTAACACGAAACCATCCTCGAATGGAGACGCAAAGGTATACCAGCCTCGTCTGATAACCAAACACAAAGCTGACCTCAGACAGACTTTGCAAAAGAGACAAACTGACCTCGATCAATAAGCTCAAAAAGTGGACTACCATCCTCGAATAATAGCCACAACAAAAACAAACAAGACCAACCGCAGAAGGACTTGAAGAAAAGAATGCCATCCTCGAATGACAATTCTCAAAAGATCCTCGGATCTAACACGAAACCATCCTCGAATGGAGACGCAAAGGTATACCAGCCTCGACTGATAACCAAACACAAAGCTGACCTCAGACAGACTTTGCAAAAGAGACAAACTGACCTCGATCAATAAGCTCAAAAAGTGGAATACCATCCTCGAATAATAGCCTCAACAAAAACAAACAAGACCAATCGCAGAAGGACTTGAAGAAAAGAATGCCATCCTCGAATGACAATTCTCAAAAGATCCTCGGATCTAACACGAAACCATCCTCGAATTTAGACGCAAAGGTATACCAGCCTCGACTGATAACCAAACACAAAGCTGACCTCAGACAGACTTTGAAAACGAGACAAACTGACCTCGATCAATAAGCTCAAAAAGTGTACTACCATCCTCGAATAATAGCCACAACAACAAGACCAACCTCAGAAGTACTTGAAGAAAAGAATGCCATCCTCGAATGACAATTCTCAAAAGATCCTCGGATCTACACGAAACCTTCCTCGAATGGAGACGCAAAGGTATACAATCCTCGACTGATAACCAAACACAAAGCTGACCTCAGACAGACTTTGCAAAAGAGACAAACTGACCTCGATCACTAAGCTCAAAAAGTGGACTACCATCCTCGAATAATAGCCACAACAACAAGACCAACCTCAGAAGGACTTGAAGAAAAGAATGCCATCCTCGAATGACAATTCTCAAAAGATCCTTGGATCAAACACGAAATCATCCTCGAATGGAGATGCAAAGGTATACCAGCCTCGACTGATAACCAAACATAAAGCTGACCTCAGACAAACTTTGCAAGAGAGACAAACTGACCTCAATCAATAAGCTCAAAAATGGACTACCATCCTCGAATGATAGCCACAACAAAAAGAAACAAAACCAACCGCAGAAGGACTTGAAGAAAAGAAATGCCATACTCGAATGACAATTCAAAAGATCCTCGGATCTAACACGAAACCATCCTCGAATGGAGACGCAAAGGTATACCAGCCTCGATTGATAACCAAATACAAAGCTGACCTCAGACAAACTTTGCATTAGAGACAAACTGACCTCAATCAATAAGCTCAAAAAGTGGACTATCATCCTCGAATAATAGCCACAACAAAAACAAACAAGACCAACCGCAGAAGGTCTTGAAGAAAAGAAATGCCATCCTCGAATGATAATTCAAAATATCCTCGGATCTAACACGAAACCATCCTCGAATGGAGACGCAAAGGTATACCAGCCTCGTCTGATAACCAAACACAAAGCTGACCTCAGACAAACTTTGCATTAGAGACAAACTGACCTCAATCAATAAGCTCAAAAAGTGGACTACCATCCTCGAATAATAGCCACAACAAAAACAACCAAGACCAACCGCAGAAGGACTTGAAGAAAAGAATGCCATCCTCGAATGACAATTCTCAAAAGATCCTCGGATCTAACACGAAACCATCCTCGAATGGAGACGCAAAGGTATACCAGCCTCGACTGATAACCAAACACAAAGCTGACCTCAGACAGACTTTGCAAAAGAGACAAACTGACCTCGATCAATAAGCTCAAAAAGTGGACTACCATCCTCGAATAATAGCCTCAACAAAAACAAACAAGACCAACCGCAGAAGGACTTGAAGAAAAGAATGCCATCCTCGAATGACAATTCTCAAAAGATCCACGGATCTAACACGAAACCATCCTCGAATTTAGACGCAAAGGTATACCAGCCTCGACTGATAACCAAACACAAAGCTGACCTCAGACAGACTTTGAAAACGAGACAAACTGACCTCGATCAATAAGCTCAAAAAGTGGACTACCATCCTCGAATAATAGCCACAACAACAAGACCAACCTCAGAAGTACTTGAAGAAAAGAATGCCATCCTCGAATGACAATTCTCAAAAGATCCTCGGATCTAACACGAAACCTTCCTCGAATGGAGACGCAAAGGTATACAATCCTCGACTGATAACCAAACACAAAGCTGACCTCAGACAGACTTTGCAAAAGAGACAAACTGACCTCGATCACTAAGCTCAAAAAGTGGACTACCATCCTCGAATAATAGCCACAACAACAAGACCAACCTCAGAAGGACTTGAAGAAAAGAATGCCATCCTCGAATGACAATTCTCAAAAGATCCTTGGATCAAACATGAAATCATCCTCGAATGGAGATGCAAAGGTATACCAGCCTCGACTGATAACCAAACATAAAGCTGACCTCAGACAAACTTTGCAAGAGAGACAAACTGACCTCAATCAATAAGCTCAAAAATGGACTACCATCCTCGAATGATAGCCACAACAAAAAGAAACAAAACCAACCGCAGAAGGACTTGAAGAAAAGAAATGCCATACTCGAATAACAATTCAAAAGATCCTCGGATCTAACACGAAACCATCCTCGAATGGAGACGCAAAGGTATACCAGCCTCGATTGATAACCAAATACAAAGCTGACCTCAGACAAACTTTGCATTAGAGACAAACTGACCTCAATCAATAAGCTCAAAAAGTGGACTATCATCCTCGAATAATAGCCACAACAAAAACAAACAAGACCAACCGCAGAAGGAATTGAAGAAAAGAATGCCATCTTCGAATGACAATTCTCAAAAGATCCACGGATCTAACACGAAACCATCCTCGAATTTAGACGCAAAGGTATACCAGCCTCGACTGATAACCAAACACAAAGCTGACCTCAGACAGACTTTGAAAACGAGACAAACTGACCTCGATCAATAAGCTCAAAAAGTGGACTACCATCCTCGAATAATAGCCACAACAACAAGACCAACCTCAGAAGTACTTGAAGAAAAGAATGCCATCCTCGAATGACAATTCTCAAAAGATCCTCGGATCTAACACGAAACCTTCCTCGAATGGAGACGCAAAGGTATGCAATCCTCGACTGATAACCAAACACAAAGCTGACCTCAGACAGACTTTGCAAAAGAGACAAATTGACCTCGATCACTAAGCTCAAAAAGTGGAATACCATCCTCGAATAATAGCCACAACAACAAGACCAACCTCAGAAGGACTTGAAGAAAAGAATGCCATCCTCGAATGACAATTCTCAAAAGATCCTTGGATCAAACACGAAATCATCCTCGAATGGAGATGCAAAGGTATACCAGCCTCGACTGATAACCAAACATAAAGCTGACCTCAGACAAACTTTGCAAGAGAGACAAACTGACCTCAATCAATAAGCTCAAAAATGGACTACCATCCTCCAATGATAGCCACAACAAAAAGAAACAAAACCAACCGCAGAAGGACTTGAAGAAAAGAAATGCCATACTCGAATGACAATTCAAAAGATCCTCGGATCTAACACGAAACCATCCTCGAATGGAGACGCAAAGGTATACCAGCCTCGATTGATAACCAAATACAAAGCTGACCTCATACAAACTTTGCATTAGAGACAAACTGACCTCAATCAATAAGCTCAAAAGGTGGACTATCATCCTCGAATAATAGCCACAACAAAAACAAACAAGACCAACCGCAGAAGGTCTTGAAGAAAAGAAATGCCATCCTCGAATGATAATTCAAAATATCCTCGGATCTAACACGAAACCATCCTCGAATGGAGACGCAAAGGTATACCAGCCTCGTCTGATAACCAAACACAAAGCTGACCTCAGACAGACTTTGCAAAAGAGACAAACTGACCTCGATCAATAAGCTCAAAAAGTGGACTACCATCCTCGAATAATAGCCACAACAAAAACAACCAAGACCAACCGCAGAAGGACTTGAAGAAAAGAATGCCATCCTCGAATGACAATTCTCAAAAGATCCTCGGATCTAACACGAAACCATCCTCGAATGGAGACGCAAAGGTATACCAGCCTCGACTGATAACCAAACACAAAGCTGACCTCAGACAGACTTTGCAAAAGAGACAAACTGACCTCGATCAATAAGCTCAAAAAGTGGACTACCATCCTCGAATAATAGCCTCAACAAAAACAAACAAGACCAACCGCAGAAGGACTTGAAGAAAAGAATGCCATCCTCGAATGACAATTCTCAAAAGATCCACGGATCTAACACGAAACCATCCTCGAATTTAGACGCAAAGGTATACCAGCCTCGACTGATAACCAAACACAAAGCTGACCTCAGACAGACTTTGAAAACGAGACAAACTGACCTCGATCAATAAGCTCAAAAAGTGGACTACCATCCTCGAATAATAGCCACAACAACAACACCAACCTCAGAAGTACTTGAAGAAAAGAATGCCATCCTCGAATGACAATTCTCAAAAGATCCTCGGATCTAACACGAAACCTTCCTCGAATGGAGACGCAAAGGTATACAATCCTCGACTGATAACCAAACACAAAGCTGACCTCAGACAGACTTTGCAAAAGAGACAAACTGACCTCGATCACTAAGCTCAAAAAGTGGACTACCATCCTCGAATAATAGCCACAACAACAAGACCAACCTCAGAAGGACTTGAAGAAAAGAATGCCATCCTCGAATGACAATTCTCAAAAGATCCTTGGATCAAACACGAAATCATCCTCGAATGGAGATGCAAAGGTATACCAGCCTCGACTGATAACCAAACATAAAGCTGACCTCAGACAAACTTTGCAAGAGAGACAAACTGACCTCAATCAATAAGCTCAAAAATGGACTACCATCCTCGAATGATAGCCACAACAAAAAGAAACAAAACCAACCGCAGAAGGACTTGAAGAAAAGAAATGCCATACTCGAATAACAATTCAAAAGATCCTCGGATCTAACACGAAACCATCCTCGAATGGAGACGCAAAGGTATACCAGCCTCGATTGATAACCAAATACAAAGCTGACCTCAGACAAACTTTGCATTAGAGACAAACTGACCTCAATCAATAAGCTCAAAAAGTGGACTATCATCCTCGAATAATAGCCACAACAAAAACAAACAAGACCAACCGCAGAAGGTCTTAAAGAAAAGAAATGCCATCCTCGAATGATAATTCAAAATATCCTCGGATCTAACACGAAACCATCCTCGAATGGAGACGCAAAGGTATACCAGCCTCGTCTGATAACCAAACACAAAGCTGACCTCAGACAGACTTTGCAAAAGAGACAAACTGACCTCGATCAATAAGCTCAAATAGTGGACTACCATCCTCGAATAATAGCCACAACAAAAACAACCAAGACCAACCGCAGAAGGACTTGAAGAAAAGAATGCCATCCTCGAATGACAATTCTCAAAAGATCCTCGGATCTAACACGAAACCATCCTCGAATGGAGACGCAAAGGTATACCAGCCTCGACTGATAACCAAACACAAAGCTGACCTCAGACAGACTTTGCAAAAGAGACAAACTGACCTCGATCAATAAGCTCAAAAAGTGGACTACCATCCTCGAATAATAGCCTCAACAAAAACAAACAAGACCAACCGCAGAAGGACTTGAAGAAAAGAATGCCATCCTCGAATGACAATTCTCAAAAGATCCACGGATCTAACACGAAACCATCCTCGAATTTAGACGCAAAGGTATACCAGCCTCGACTGATAACCAAACACAAAGCTGACCTCAGACAGACTTTGAAAACGAGACAAACTGACCTCGATCAATAAGCTCAAAAAGTGGACTACCATCCTCGAATAATAGCCACAACAACAACACCAACCTCATAAGTACTTGAAGAAAAGAATGCCATCCTCGAATGACAATTCTCAAAAGATCCTCGGATCTAACACGAAACCTTCCTCGAATGGAGACGCAAAGGTATACAATCCTCGACTGATAACCAAACACAAAGCTGACCTCAGACAGACTTTGCAAAAGAGACAAACTGACCTCGATCACTAAGCTCAAAAAGTGGACTACCATCCTCGAATAATAGCCACAACAACAAGACCAACCTCAGAAGGACTTGAAGAAAAGAATGCCATCCTCGAATGACAATTCTCAAAAGATCCTTGGATCAAACACGAAATCATCCTCGAATGGAGATGCAAAGGTATACCAGCCTCGACTGATAACCAAACATAAAGCTGACCTCAGACAAACTTTGCAAGAGAGACAAACTGACCTCAATCAATAAGCTCAAAAATGGACTACCATCCTCGAATGATAGCCACAACAAAAAGAAACAAAACCAACCGCAGAAGGACTTGAAGAAAAGAAATGCCATACTCGAATAACAATTCAAAAGATCCTCGGATCTAACACGAAACCATCCTCGAATGGAGACGCAAAGGTATACCAGCCTCGATTGATAACCAAATACAAAGCTGACCTCAGACAAACTTTGCATTAGAGACAAACTGACCTCAATCAATAAGCTCAAAAAGTGGACTATCATCCTCGAATAATAGCCACAACAAAAACAAACAAGACCAACCGCAGAAGGTCTTAAAGAAAAGAAATGCCATCCTCGAATGATAATTCAAAATATCCTCGGATCTAACACGAAACCATCCTCGAATGGAGACGCAAAGGTATACCAGCCTCGTCTGATAACCAAACACAAAGCTGACCTCAGACAGACTTTGCAAAAGAGACAAACTGACCTCGATCAATAAGCTCAAATAGTGGACTACCATCCTCGAATAATAGCCACAACAAAAACAACCAAGACCAACCGCAGAAGGACTTGAAGAAAAGAATGCCATCCTCGAATGACAATTCTCAAAAGATCCTCGGATCTAACACGAAACCATCCTCGAATGGAGACGCAAAGGTATACCAGCCTCGACTGATAACCAAACACAAAGCTGACCTCAGACAGACTTTGCAAAAGAGACAAACTGACCTCGATCAATAAGCTCAAAAAGTGGACTACCATCCTCGAATAATAGCCTCAACAAAAACAAACAAGACCAACCGCAGAAGGACTTGAAGAAAAGAATGCCATCCTCGAATGACAATTCTCAAAAGATCCACGGATCTAACACGAAACCATCCTCGAATTTAGACGCAAAGGTATACCAGCCTCGACTGATAACCAAACACAAAGCTGACCTCAGACAGACTTTGAAAACGAGACAAACTGACCTCGATCAATAAGCTCAAAAAGTGGACTACCATCCTCGAATAATAGCCACAACAACAACACCAACCTCATAAGTACTTGAAGAAAAGAATGCCATCCTCGAATGACAATTCTCAAAAGATCCTCGGATCTAACACGAAACCTTCCTCGAATGGAGACGCAAAGGTATACAATCCTCGACTGATAACCAAACACAAAGCTGACCTCAGACAGACTTTGCAAAAGAGACAAACTGACCTCGATCACTAAGCTCAAAAAGTGGACTACCATCCTCGAATAATAGCCACAACAACAAGACCAACCTCAGAAGGACTTGAAGAAAAGAATGCCATCCTCGAATGACAATTCTCAAAAGATCCTTGGATCAAACACGAAATCATCCTCGAATGGAGATGCAAAGGTATACCAGCCTCGACTGATAACCAAACATAAAGCTGACCTCAGACAAACTTTGCAAGAGAGACAAACTGACCTCAATCAATAAGCTCAAAAATGGACTACCATCCTCGAATGATAGCCACAACAAAAAGAAACAAAACCAACCGCAGAAGGACTTGAAGAAAAGAAATGCCATACTCGAATAACAATTCAAAAGATCCTCGGATCTAACACGAAACCATCCTCGAATGGAGACGCAAAGGTATACCAGCCTCGATTGATAACCAAATACAAAGCTGACCTCAGACAAACTTTGCATTAGAGACAAACTGACCTCAATCAATAAGCTCAAAAAGTGGACTATCATCCTCGAATAATAGCCACAACAAAAACAAACAAGACCAACCGCAGAAGGTCTTGAAGAAAAGAAATGCCATCCTCGAATGATAATTCAAAATATCCTCGGATCTAACACGAAACCATCCTCGAATGGAGACGCAAAGGTATACCAGCCTCGTCTGATAACCAAACACAAAGCTGACCTCAGACAGACTTTGCAAAAGAGACAAACTGACCTCGATCAATAAGCTCAAATAGTGGACTACCATCCTCGAATAATAGCCACAACAAAAACAACCAAGACCAACCGCAGAAGGACTTGAAGAAAAGAATGCCATCCTCGAATGACAATTCTCAAAAGATCCTCGGATCTAACACGAAACCATCCTCGAATGGAGACGCAAAGGTATACCAGCCTCGACTGATAACCAAACACAAAGCTGACCTCAGACAGACTTTGCAAAAGAGACAAACTGACCTCGATCAATAAGCTCAAAAAGTGGACTACCATCCTCGAATAATAGCCACAACAAAAACAAACAAGACCAACCGCAGAAGGACTTGAAGAAAAGAATGCCATCCTCGAATGACAATTCTCAAAAGATCCACGGATCTAACACGAAACCATCCTCGAATTTAGACGCAAAGGTATACCAGCCTCGACTGATAACCAAACACAAAGCTGACCTCAGACAGACTTTGAAAACGAGACAAACTGACCTCGATCAATAAGCTCAAAAAGTGGACTACCATCCTCGAATAATAGCCACAACAACAACACCAACCTCAGAAGTACTTGAAGAAAAGAATGCCATCCTCGAATGACAATTCTCAAAAGATCCTCGGATCTAACACGAAACCTTCCTCGAATGGAGACGCAAAGGTATACAATCCTCGACTGATAACCAAACACAAAGCTGACCTCAGACAGACTTTGCAAAAGAGACAAACTGACCTCTATCAATAAGCTCAAAAAGTAGACTACCATCCTCGAATAATAGCCACAACAACAAGACCTACCTCAGAAGGACTTGAAGAAAAGAATGCCATCCTCGAATGAAAATTCTCAAAAGATCCTCGGATCTAACACGAAATCATCCTCGAATGGAGATGCAAAGGTATACCAGCCTCGACTGATAACCAAACATAAAGCTGACCTCAGACAAACTTTGCAAGAGAGACAATTTGCCCTCAATCAATAAGCTCAAAAATGGACTACCATCCTCGAATGATAGCCACAACAAAAACAAACAAAACCAACCGCAGAAGGACTTGAAGAAAAGAAATGCCATACTCGAATGACAATTCAAAAGATCCTCGGATCTAACACGAAACCATCCTCGAATGGAGACGCAAAGGTATTCCAGCCTCGATTGATAACCAAATACAAAGCTGACCTCAGACAGACTTTGCATTAGAGACAAACTGACCTCAATCAATAAGCTCAAAAAGTGGACTATCATCCTCGAATAATAGCCTCAACAAAAACAAACAAGACCAACCGCAGAAGGGCTTGAAGAAAAGAAATGCCATCCTCGAATGACAATTCAAAAGATCCTCGAATCTAACACGAAACCATCCTTGAATGGAGACGCAAAGGTATACCAGCCTCGACTGATAACTAAACACAAAGCTGACCTCAGACAGACTTTGCAAAAGAGACAAACTGACCTCGATCAATAAGCTCAAAAAGTGGACTACCATCCTCGAATAATAGCCACAACAAAAACAAACAAGACCAACCGCAGAAGGACTTGAAGAAAAGAATGCCATCCTCAAATGACAATTCTCAAAAGATCCTCGGATCTAACACGAAACCATCCTCGAATGGAGACGCAAAGGTATACCATCCTCGACTGATAACCAAACCCAAAGCTGACCTCAGACAGACTTTGCAAAAGAGACAAACTGACCTCGATCAATAAGCTCAAAAAGTGGACTACCATCCTCGAATAATAGCCACAACAAAAACAAACAAGACCAACCGCAGAAGGACTTGAAGAAAAGAATGCCATCTTCGAATGACAATTCTCAAAAGATCCTCGGATCTAACACGAAACCATGCTCGAATTTAGACGCAAAGGTATACCAGCCTCGACTGATAACCAAACACAAAGCTGACCTCAGACAGACTTTGAAAACGAGACAAACTGACCTCGATCACAAAGCTCAAAAAGTGGACTACCATCCTCGAATAATATCCACAACAACAAGACTACCCTCAGAAGTACTTGAAGAAAAGAATGCCATCCTCGAATGATAATTCTCAAAAGATCCTCGGATCTAACACGAAACCATCCTCGAATGGAGACGCAAAGGTATACAATCCTCGACTGATAACCAAACACAAAGCTGACCTTAGACAGACATTGCAAAAGAGACAAACTGACCTCTATCAATAAGCTCAAAAAGTGGACTACCATCCTCGAATAATAGCCACAACAACAAGACCTACCTCAGAAGGACTTGAAGAAAAGAATGCCATCCTCGAATGAAAATTCTCAAAAGATCCTCGGATCTAACACGAAATCATCCTCGAATGGAGATGCAAAGTTATACCAGCCTCGACTGATAACCAAACATAAAGCTGACCTCAGACAAACTTTGCAAGAGAGACAATTTGCCCTCAATCAATAAGCTCAAAAATGGACTACCATCCTCGAATGATAGCCACAACAAAAACAAACAAAACCAACCGCAGAAGGACTTGAAGAAAAGAAATGCCATACTCGAATGACAATTCAAAAGATCCTCGGATCTAACACGAAACCATCCTCGAATGGAGACGCAAAGGTATTCCAGCCTCGATTGATAACCAAATACAAAGCTGACCTCAGACAGACTTTGCATTAGAGACAAACTGACCTCAATCAATAAGCTCAAAAAGTGGACTATCATCCTCGAATAATAGCCTCAACAAAAACAAACAAGACCAACCGCAGAAGGGCTTGAAGAAAAGAAATGCCATCCTCGAATGACAATTCAAAAGATCCTCGAATCTAACACGAAACCATCCTTGAATGGAGACGCAAAGGTATACCAGCCTCGACTGATAACCAAACACAAAGCTGACCTCAGACAGACTTTGCAAAAGAGACAAACTGACCTCGATCAATAAGCTCAAAAAGTGGACTACCATCCTCGAATAATAGCCACAACAAAAACAAACAAGACCAACCGCAGAAGGACTTGAAGAAAAGAATGCCATCCTCAAATGACAATTCTCAAAAGATCCTCGGATCTAACACGAAACCATCCTCGAATGGAGACGCAAAGGGATACTAGCCTCGACTGATAACCAAACACAAAGCTGACCTCAGACAGACTTTGAAAACGAGATAAACTGACCTCGATCAATAAGCTCAAAAAGTGGACTACCATCTTCGAATAATAGCCACAACAACAAGACCAACTTCAGAAGTACTTGAAGAAAAGAATGCCATCCTCGAATGACAATTCTCAAAAGATCCTCGGATCTAACACGAAACCATCCTCGAATGGAGACGCAAAGGTATACCAGCCTCGACTGATAACCAAACACAAAGCTGAGCTCAGACAGACTTTGCAAAAGAGACAAACTGAACTCGATCACAAAGCTCAAAAAGTGGACTACCATCCTCGAATAATAGCCACAACAAAAACAAACAAGACCAACCGCAGAAGGACTTGAAGAAAAGAATGCCATCCTCGAATGACAATTCTCAAAAGATCCTCGGATCTAACACGAAACCATCCTCGAATGGAGACGCAAAGGTATACCATCCTCGACTGATAACCAAACCCAAAGCTGACATCAGACAGACTTTGCAAAAGAGACAAACTGACCTCGATCAATAAGCTCAAAAAGTGGACTACCATCCTCGAATAATAGCCACAACAAAAACAAACAAGACCAACCGCAGAAGGACTTGAAGAAAAGAATGCCATCTTCGAATGACAATTCTCAAAAGATCCTCGGATCTAACACGAAACCATCCTCGAATTTAGACGCAAAGGTATACCAGCCTCGACTGATAACCAAACACAAAGCTGACCTCAGACAGACTTTGAAAACGAGACAAACTGACCTCGATCAATAAGCTCAAAAAGTGGACTACCATCCTCGAATAATATCCACAACAACAAGACTACCCTCAGAAGTACTTGAAGAAAAGAATGCCATCCTCGAATGATAATTCTCAAAAGATCCTCGGATCTAACACGAAACCATCCTCGAATGGAGACGCAAAGGTATACAATCCTCGACTGATAACCAAACACAAAGCTGACCTTAGACAGACATTGCAAAAGAGACAAACTGACCTCTATCAATAAGCTCAAAAAGTGGACTACCATCCTCGAATAATAGCCACAACAACAAGACCTACCTCAGAAGGACTTGAAGAAAAGAATGCCATCCTCGAATGAAAATTCTCAAAAGATCCTCGGATCTAACACGAAATCATCCTCGAATGGAGATGCAAAGGTATACCAGCCTCGACTGATAACCAAACATAAAGCTGACCTCAGACAAACTTTGCAAGAGAGACAATTTGCCCTCAATCAATAAGCTCAAAAATGGACTACCATCCTCGAATGATAGCCACAACAAAAACAAACAAAACCAACCGCAGAAGGACTTGAAGAAAAGAAATGCCATACTCGAATGACAATTCAAAAGATCCTCGGATCTAACACGAAACCATCTTCGAATGGAGACACAAAGGTATTCCAGCCTCGATTGATAACTAAATACAAAGCTGACCTCAGACAGACTTTGCATTAGAGACAAACTGACCTCAATCAATAAGCTCAAAAAGTGGACTATCATCCTCGAATAATAGCCTCAACAAAAACAAACAAGACCAACCGCAGAAGGGCTTGAAGAAAAGAAATGCCATCCTCGAATGACAATTCAAAAGATCCTCGAATCTAACACGAAACCATCCTTGAATGGAGACGCAAAGGTATACCAGCCTCGACTGATAACCAAACACAAAGCTGACCTCAGACAGACTTTGCAAAAGAGACAAACTGACCTCGATCAATAAGCTCAAAAAGTGGACTACCATCCTCGAATAATAGCCACAACAAAAACAAACAAGACCAACCGCAGAAGGACTTGAAGAAAAGAATGCCATCCTCAAATGACAATTCTCAAAAGATCCTCGGATCTAACACGAAA
Organism: Lathyrus aphaca; assembly: GCA_963966055.1. Taxonomy (NCBI): domain Eukaryota; kingdom Viridiplantae; phylum Streptophyta; class Magnoliopsida; order Fabales; family Fabaceae; genus Lathyrus; species Lathyrus aphaca. Next base: position 231,343,807 of record OZ014522.1, read on the forward strand.
CCATCCTCGAATGGAGACGCAAAGGTATACTAGCCTCGACTGATAACCAAACACAAAGCTGACCTCAGACAGACTTTGCAAAAGGAGACAAACTGACCTCGATCAATAAGCTCAAAAAGTGGACTACCATCCTCGAATAATATCCACAACAACAAGACTACCCTCAGAAGTACTTGAAGAAAAGAATGCCATCCTCGAATGATAATTCTCAAAAGATCCTCGGATCTAACACGAAACCATCCTCGAATGGAGACGCAAAGGTATACAATCCTCGACTGATAACCAAACACAAAGCTGACCTTAGACAGACATTGCAAAAGAGACAAACTGACCTCTATCAATAAGCTCAAAAAGTGGACTACCATCCTCGAATAATAGCCACAACAACAAGACCTACCTCAGAAGGACTTGAAGAAAAGAATGCCATCCTCGAATGAAAATTCTCAAAAGATCCTCGGATCTAACACGAAATCATCCTCGAATGGAGATGCAAAGGTATACCAGCCTCGACTGATAACCAAACATAAAGCTGACCTCAGACAAACTTTGCAAGAGAGACAATTTGCCCTCAATCAATAAGCTCAAAAATGGACTACCATCCTCGAATGATAGCCACAACAAAAACAAACAAAACCAACCGCAGAAGGACTTGAAGAAAAGAAATGCCATACTCGAATGACAATTCAAAAGATCCTCGGATCTAACACGAAACCATCCTCGAATGGAGACGCAAAGGTATTCCAGCCTCGATTGATAACTAAATACAAAGCTGACCTCAGACAGACTTTGCATTAGAGACAAACTGACCTCAATCAATAAGCTCAAAAAGTGGACTATCATCCTCGAATAATAGCCTCAACAAAAACAAACAAGACCAACCGCAGAAGGGCTTGAAGAAAAGAAATGCCATCCTCGAATGACAATTCAAAAGATCCTCGAATCTAACACGAAACCATCCTTGAATGGAGACGCAAAGGTATACCAGCCTCGACTGATAACCAAACACAAAGCTGACCTCAGACAGACTTTGCAAAAGAGACAAACTGACCTCGATCAATAAGCTCAAAAAGTGGACTACCATCCTCGAATAATAGCCACAACAAAAACAAACAAGACCAACCGCAGAAGGACTTGAAGAAAAGAATGCCATCCTCAAATGACAATTCTCAAAAGATCCTCGGATCTAACACGAAACCATCCTCGAATGGAGACGCAAAGGTATACTAGCCTCGACTGATAACCAAACACAAAGCTGACCTCAGACAGACTTTGCAAAAGGAGACAAACTGACCTCGATCAATAAGCTCAAAAAGTGGACTACCATCCTCGAATAATATCCACAACAACAAGACTACCCTCAGAAGTACTTGAAGAAAAGAATGCCATCCTCGAATGATAATTCTCAAAAGATCCTCGGATCTAACACGAAACCATCCTCGAATGGAGACGCAAAGGTATACAATCCTCGACTGATAACCAAACACAAAGCTGACCTTAGACAGACATTGCAAAAGAGACAAACTGACCTCTATCAATAAGCTCAAAAAGTGGACTACCATCCTCGAATAATAGCCACAACAACAAGACCTACCTCAGAAGGACTTGAAGAAAAGAATGCCATCCTCGAATGAAAATTCTCAAAAGATCCTCGGATCTAACACGAAATCATCCTCGAATGGAGATGCAAAGGTATACCAGCCTCGACTGATAACCAAACATAAAGCTGACCTCAGACAAACTTTGCAAGAGAGACAATTTGCCCTCAATCAATAAGCTCAAAAATGGACTACCATCCTCGAATGATAGCCACAACAAAAACAAACAAAACCAACCGCAGAAGGACTTGAAGAAAAGAAATGCCATACTCGAATGACAATTCAAAAGATCCTCGGATCTAACACGAAACCATCCTCGAATGGAGACGCAAAGGTATTCCAGCCTCGATTGATAACTAAATACAAAGCTGACCTCAGACAGACTTTGCATTAGAGACAAACTGACCTCAATCAATAAGCTCAAAAAGTGGACTATCATCCTCGAATAATAGCCTCAACAAAAACAAACAAGACCAACCGCAGAAGGGCTTGAAGAAAAGAAATGCCATCCTCGAATGACAATTCAAAAGATCCTCGAATCTAACACGAAACCATCCTTGAATGGAGACGCAAAGGTATACCAGCCTCGACTGATAACCAAACACAAAGCTGACCTCAGACAGACTTTGCAAAAGAGACAAACTGACCTCGATCAATAAGCTCAAAAAGTGGACTACCATCCTCGAATAATAGCCACAACAAAAACAAACAAGACCAACCGCAGAAGGACTTGAAGAAAAGAATGCCATCCTCAAATGACAATTCTCAAAAGATCCTCGGATCTAACACGAAACCATCCTCGAATGGAGACGCAAAGGTATACTAGCCTCGACTGATAACCAAACACAAAGCTGACCTCAGACAGACTTTGAAAACGAGATAAACTGACCTCGATCAATAAGCTCAAAAAGTGGACTACCATCTTCGAATAATAGCCACAACAACAAGACCAACTTCAGAAGTACTTGAAGAAAAGAATGCCATCCTCGAATGACAATTCTCAAAAGATCCTCGGATCTAACACGAAACCATCCTCGAATGGAGACGCAAAGGTATACCAGCCTCGACTGATAACCAAACACAAAGCTGAGCTCAGACAGACTTTGCAAAAGAGACAAACTGAACTCGATCACAAAGCTCAAAAAGTGGACTACCATCCTAGAATAATAGCCACAACAAAAACAAACAAGACCAACCGCAGAAGGACTTGAAGAAAAGAATGCCATCCCAGAATGACAATTCTCAAAAGATCCTCGGATCTAACACGAAACCATCCTCGAATGGAGACGCAAAGGTAGACCAGCCTCGACTGATAACCAAACACAAAGCTGACCTTAGACAGACTTTGAAAACGAGACAAACTGACCTCGATCAATAAGCTCAAAAAGTGGACTACCATCCTCGAATAATAGCCACAACAACAAGACCAACCTCAGAAGTACTTGAAGAAAAGAATGCCATCCTCGAATGATAATTCTCAAAAGATCCTCGGATCTAACACGAAACCATCCTCGAATAGAGACGCAAAGGTATACCAGCCTCGACTGATAACCAAACACAAAGCTGACCTCAGACAGACTTTGCAAAGGAGACAAACTGAACTCGATCAATAAGCTCATAAAGTGGACTACCATCCTCGAATAATAGCCACAACAAAAACAAACAAGACCAACCGCAGAAGGACTTGAAGAAAAGAATGCCATCCTCGAATGACAATTCTCAAAAGATCCTTGGATCTAACACGAAACCATCCTCGAATGGAGACGCAAAGGTATACCAGCCTCGACTGATAACCAAACACAAAGTTGACCTCAGACAAACTTTGAAAACGAGACAAACTGACCTCGATCAATAAGCTCAAAAAGTGGACTACCATCTTCGAATAATAGCCACAACAACAAGACGAACCTCAGAAGGACTTGAAGAAAAGAATGCCATCCTCGAATGACAATTCTCAAAAGATCCTCGGATCTAACACGAAACCAACCTCGAATGGTGACGCAAAGGTATACCAGCCTCGACTGATAACCAAACACAAAGCTGACCTCAGACAGACTTTGCCAAGGAGACAAACTGAACTCGATCAATAAGCTCATAAAGTGGACTACCATCCTCGAATAATAGCCACAACAAAAACAAACAAGACCAACCGCAGAAGGACATGAAGAAAAGAATGCCATCCTCGAATGACAATTCTCAAAATATCCTCGGATCTAACACGAAACCATCCTCAAATGGAGACGCAAAGGTATACCAGCCTCGACTGATAACCAAACACAAAGCTGACCTCAGACAGACTTTGAAAACGAGATAAACTGACCTCGATCAATAAGCTCAAAAAATGTACTACCATCCTCGAATAATAGCCACAACAACAAGACCAACTTCAGAAGTACTTGAAGAAAAGAATGCCATCCTCGAATGACAATTCTCAAAAGATCCTCGGATCTAACACGAAACCATCCTCGAATGGAGACGCAAAGGTATACCAGCCTCGACTGATAACCAAACACAAAGCTGACCTAAGACAGACATTGCAAAAGAGACAAACTGAACTCGATCAATAAGCTCAAAAAGTGGACTACCATCCTAGAATAATAGTCACAACAAAAAAAAACAAGACCAACCGCAGAAGGACTTGAAGAAAAGAATGCCATCCTCGAATGACAATTCTCAAAAGATCCTCGGATCTAACACGAAACCATCCTCGAATGGAGACGCAAAGGTATACCAGCCTCGACTGATAACCAAACACAAAGCTGACCTCAGACAAACTTTGAAAACGAGACAAACTGACCTCGATCAATAAGCTCAAAAAGTGGACTACCATCTTCGAATAATAGCCACAACAACAAGACGAACCTCAGAAGGACTTGAAGAAAAGAATGCCATCCTCGAATGAAAATTCTCAAAAGATCCTCGGATCTAACACGAAACCATCCTCAAATGGAGACGCAAAGGTAGACCAGCCTCGACTGATAACCAAACACAAAGCTGACCTCAGACAAACTTTGAAAACGAGACAAACTGACCTCGAGCAATAAGCTCAAAAAGTGGACTACCATCTTCGAATAATAGCCACAACAACAAGACGAACCTCAGAAGGACTTGAAGAAAAGAATGCCATCCTCGAATGACAATTCTCAAAAGATACTCGGATCTAACACGAAACCATCCTCGAATGGTGACGCAAAGGTATACCAGCCTCGATTGATAACCAAATATAAAGCTGACCTCAGACAGACTTTGCATTAGAGACAAACTGACCTCAATCAATAAGCTCAAAAAGTGGACTATCATCCTCGAATAATAGCCTCAACAAAAACAAACAAGACCAACCGCAGAAGGGATTGAAGAAAAGAAATGCCATCCTCGAATGACAATTCAAAAGATTCTCGAATCTAACACGAAACCATCCTCGAATGGAGACGCAAAGGTATACCAGCCTCGACTGATAACCAAACACAAAGCTGACCTCAGACAAACTTTGCAAAAGAGACAAACTGACCTCGATCAATAAGCTCAAAAAGTGGACTACCATCCTCGAATAATAGCCACAACAAAAACAAACAAGACCAACCGCAGATGGACTTGAAGAAAAGAATGCCATCCTCGAATGACAATTCTCAAAAGATCCTCGGATCTAACACGAAACCATCCTCGAATGGAGACGCAAAGGTATACCAGCCTCGACTGATAACCAAACACAAAGCTGACCTTAGACAGACTTTGAAAACGAGACAAACTGACCTCGATCAATAAGCTCAAAAAGTGGACTACCATCCTCGAATAATAGCCACAACAACAAGACCAACCTCAGAAGTACTTGAAGAAAAGAATGCCATCCTCGAATGACAATTCTCAAAAGATCCTCGGATCTAACACGAAACCATCCTCGAATGGAGACGCAAAGGTATACCAGCCTCGACTGATAACCAAACACAAAGCTGACCTCAGACAGACTTTGCAAAGGAGACAAACTGAACTCGATCAATAAGCTCATAAAGTGGACTACCATCCTCGAATAATAGCCACAACAAAAACAAACAAGACCAACCGCAGAAGGACTTGAAGAAAAGAATGCCATCCTCGAATGACAATTCTCAAAAGATCCTTGGATCTAACACGAAACCATCCTCGAATGGAGACGCAAAGGTATACCAGCCTCGACTGATAACCAAACACAAAGCTGACCTCAGACAAACTTTGAAAACGAGACAAACTGACCTCGATCAATAAGCTCAAAAAGTGGACTACCATCTTCGAATAATAGCCACAACAACAAGACGAACCTCAGAAGGACTTGAAGAAAAGAATGCCATCCTCGAATGACAATTCTCAAAAGATCCTCGGATCTAACACGAAACCATCCTCGAATGGTGACGCAAAGGTATACCAGCCTCGATTGATAACCAAATATAAAGCTGACCTCAGACAGACTTTGCATTAGAGACAAACTGACCTCAATCAATAAGCTCAAAAAGTGGACTATCATCCTCGAATAATAGCCTCAACAAAAACAAACAAGACCAACCGCAGAAGGGCTTGAAGAAAAGAAATGCCATCCTCGAATGACAATTCAAAAGATCCTCGAATCTAACACGAAACCATCCTCGAATGGAGACGCAAAGGTATACCAGCCTCGACTGATAACCAAACACAAAGCTGACCTCAGACAGACTTTGCAAAAGAGACAAACTGACCTCGATCAATAAGCTCAAAAAGTGGACTACCATCCTCGAATAATAGCCACAACAAAAACAAACAAGACCAACCGCAGAAGGACTTGAAGAAAAGAATGCCATACTCAAATGACAATTCTCAAAAGATCCTCGGATCTAACACGAAACCATCCTCGAATGGAGACACAAAGGTATACCAGCCTCGACTGATAACCAAACACAAAGCTGACCTCAGACAGACTTTGAAAACAAGATAAACTGACCTCGATCAATAAGCTCAAAAAGTGGACTACCATCCTCGAATAATAGCCACAACAACAAGACCAACTTCAGAAGTACTTGAAGAAAAGAATGCCATCCTCGAATGACAATTCTCAAAAGATCCTCGGATCTAACACGAAACCATCCTCGAATGGAGACGCAAAGGTATACCAGCCTCGACTGATAACCAAACAAAAAGCTGACCTCAGACAGACTTTGCAAGAGAGACAAACTGAACTCGATCACAAAGCTCAAAAAGTGGACTACCATCCTAGAATAATAGCCACAACAAAAACAAACAAGACCAACCGCAGAAGGACTTGAAGAAAAGAATGCCATCCTCGAATGACAATTCTCACAAGATCCTCGGATCTAACACGAAACCATCCTCGAATGGAGACGCAAAGGTATACCAGCCTCGACTGATAACCAAACACAAAGCTGACCTAAGACAGACATTGCAAAAGAGACAAACTGAACTCGATCAATAAGCTCAAAAAGTGGACTACCATCCTAGAATAATAGTCACAACAAAAAAAAACAAGACCAACCGCAGAAGGACTTGAAGAAAAGAATGCCATCCTCGAATGACAATTCTCAAAAGATCCTCGGATCTAACACGAAACCATCCTCGAATGGAGACGCAAAGGTATACCAGCCTCGACTGATAACCAAACACAAAGCTGACCTCAGACAAACTTTGAAAACGAGACAAACTGACCTCGATCAATAAGCTCAAAAAGTGGACTACCATCTTCGAATAATAGCCACAACAACAAGACGAACCTCAGAAGGACTTGAAGAAAAGAATGCCATCCTCGAATGAAAATTCTCAAAAGATCCTCGGATCTAACACGAAACCATCCTCAAATGGAGACGCAAAGGTAGACCAGCCTCGACTGATAACCAAACACAAAGCTGACCTCAGACAAACTTTGAAAACGAGACAAACTGACCTCGATCAATAAGCTCAAAAAGTGGACTACCATCTTCGAATAATAGCCACAACAACAAGACGAACCTCAGAAGGACTTGAAGAAAAGAATGCCATCCTCGAATGACAATTCTCAAAAGATACTCGGATCTAACACGAAACCATCCTCGAATGGTGACGCAAAGGTATACCAGCCTCGATTGATAACCAAATATAAAGCTGACCTCAGACAGACTTTGCATTAGAGACAAACTGACCTCAATCAATAAGCTCAAAAAGTGGACTATCATCCTCGAATAATAGCCTCAACAAAAACAAACAAGACCAACCGCAGAATGGCTTGAAGAAAAGAAATGCCATCCTCGAATGACAATTCAAAAGATTCTCGAATCTAACACGAAACCATCCTCGAATGGAGACGCAAAGGTATACCAGCCTCGACTGATAACCAAACACAAAGCTGACCTCAGACAAACTTTGCAAAAGAGACAAACTGACCTCGATCAATAAGCTCAAAAAGTGGACTACCATCCTCGAATAATAGCCACAACAAAAACAAACAAGACCAACCGCAGATGGACTTGAAGAAAAGAATGCCATCCTCGAATGACAATTCTCAAAAGATCCTCGGATCTAACACGAAACCATCCTCGAATGGAGACGCAAAGGTATACCAGCCTCGACTGATAACCAAACACAAAGCTGACCTTAGACAGACTTTGAAAACGAGACAAACTGACCTCGATCAATAAGCTCAAAAAGTGGACTACCATCCTCGAATAATAGCCACAACAACAAGACCAACCTCAGAAGTACTTGAAGAAAAGAATGCCATCCTCGAATGACAATTCTCAAAAGATCCTCGGATCTAACACGAAACCATCCTCGAATGGAGACGCAAAGGTATACCAGTCTCGACTGATAACCAAACACAAAGCTGACCTCAGACAGACTTTGCAAAGGAGACAAACTGAACTCGATCAATAAGCTCATAAAGTGGACTACCATCCTCGAATAATAGCCACAACAAAAACAAACAAGACCAACCGCAGAAGGACTTGAAGAAAAGAATGCCATCCTCGAATGACAATTCTCAAAAGATCCTTGGATCTAACACGAAACCATCCTCGAATGGAGACGCAAAGGTATACCAGCCTCGACTGATAACCAAACACAAAGCTGACCTCAGACAAACTTTGAAAACGAGACAAACTGACCTCGATCAATAAGCTCAAAAAGTGGACTACCATCTTCGAATAATAGCCACAACAACAAGACGAACCTCAGAAGGACTTGAAGAAAAGAATGCCATCCTCGAATGACAATTCTCAAAAGATCCTCGGATCTAACACGAAACCATCCTCGAATGGTGACGCAAAGGTATACCAGCCTCGATTGATAACCAAATATAAAGCTGACCTCAGACAGACTTTGCATTAGAGACAAACTGACCTCAATCAATAAGCTCAAAAAGTGGACTATCATCCTCGAATAATAGCCTCAACAAAAACAAACAAGACCAACCGCAGAAGGGCTTGAAGAAAAGAAATGCCATCCTCGAATGACAATTCAAAAGATCCTCGAATCTAACACGAAACCATCCTCGAATGGAGACGCAAAGGTATACCAGCCTCGACTGATAACCAAACACAAAGCTGACCTCAGACAGACTTTGCAAAAGAGACAAACTGACCTCGATCAATAAGCTCAAAAAGTGGACTACCATCCTCGAATAATAGCCACAACAAAAACAAACAAGACCAACCGCAGAAGGACTTGAAGAAAAGAATGCCATCCTCAAATGACAATTCTCAAAAGATCCTCGGATCTAACACGAAACCATCCTCGAATGGAGACACAAAGGTATACCAGCCTCGACTGATAACCAAACACAAAGCTGACCTCAGACAGACTTTGAAAACAAGATAAACTGACCTCGATCAATAAGCTCAAAAAGTGGACTACCATCCTCGAATAATAGCCACAACAACAAGACCAACTTCAGAAGTACTTGAAGAAAAGAATGCCATCCTCGAATGACAATTCTCAAAAGATCCTCGGATCTAACACGAAACCATCCTCGAATGGAGACGCAAAGGTATACCAGCCTCGACTGATAACCAAACAAAAAGCTGACCTCAGACAGACTTTGCAAGAGAGACAAACTGAACTCGATCACAAAGCTCAAAAAGTGGACTACCATCCTAGAATAATAGCCACAACAAAAACAAACAAGACCAACCGCAGAAGGACTTGAAGAAAAGAATGCCATCCTCGAATGACAATTCTCACAAGATCCTCGGATCTAACACGAAACCATCCTCGAATGGAGACGCAAAGGTAGACCAGCCTCGACTGATAACCAAACACAAAGTTGACCTCAGACAGACTTTGAAAACGAGACAAACTGACCTCGATAAATAAGCTCAAAAAGTGGACTACCATCCTCGAATAATAGCCACAACAACAAGACCAACCTCAGAAGTACTTGAAGAAAAGAATGCCATCCTCGAATGACAATTCTCAAAAGATCCTCGGATCTAACACGAAACCATCCTCGAATGGAGACACAAAGGTATACCAGCCTCGACTGATAACCAAACAAAAAGCTGACCTCAGACAGACTTTGCAAGAGAGACAAACTGAACTCGATCACAAAGCTCAAAAAGTGGACTACCATCCTAGAATAATAGCCACAACAAAAACAAACAAGACCAACCGCAGAAGGACTTGAAGAAAAGAATGCCATCCTCGAATGACAATTCTCACAAGATCCTCGGATCTAACACGAAACCATCCTCGAATGGAGACGCAAAGGTAGACCAGCCTCGACTGATAACCAAACACAAAGCTGACCTCAGACAGACTTTGAAAACGAGACAAACTGACCTCGATAAATAAGCTCAAAAAGTGGACTACCATCCTCGAATAATAGCCACAACAACAAGACCAACCTCAGAAGTACTTGAAGAAAAGAATGCCATCCTCGAATGACAATTCTCAAAAGATCCTCGGATCTAACACGAAACCATCCTCGAATGGAGACGCAAAGGTATACCAGCCTCGACTGATAACCAAACAAAAAGCTGACCTCAGACAGACTTTGCAAGAGAGACAAACTGAACTCGATCACAAAGCTCAAAAAGTGGACTACCATCCTAGATTAATAGCCACAACAAAAACAAACAAGACCAACCGCAGAAGGACTTGAAGAAAAGAATGCCATCCTCGAATGACAATTCTCACAAGATCCTCGGATCTAACACGAAACCATCCTTGAATGGAGACGCAAAGGTAGACCAGCCTCGACTGATAACCAAACACAAAGCTGACCTTAGACAGACTTTGAAAACGAGACAAACTGACCTCGATCAATAAGCTCAAAAAGTGGACTACCATCCTCGAATAATAGCCACAACAACAAGACCAACCTCAGAAGTACTTGAAGAAAAGAATGCCATCCTCGAATGACAATTCTCAAAAGATCCTCGGATCTAACACGAAACCATCCTCGAATAGAGACGCAAAGGTATACCAGCCTCGACTGATAACCAAACACAAAGCTGACCTCAGACAGACTTTGCAAAGGAGACAAACTGAACTCGATCAATAAGCTCATAAAGTGGACTACCATCCTCGAATAATAGCCACAACAAAAACAAACAAGACCAACCGCAGAAGGACTTGAAGAAAAGAATGCCATCCTGGAATGACAATTCTCAAAAGATCCTTGGATCTTTCACGAAACCATCCTCGAATGGAGACGCAAAGGTATACCAGCCAAGACTGATAACCAAACACAAAGCTGACCTCAGACAAACTTTGAAAACGAGACAAACTGACCTCGATCAATAAGCTCAAAAAGTGGACTACCATCTTCGAATAATAGCCACAACAACAAGACGAACCTCAGAAGGACTTGAAGAAAAGAATGCCATCCTCGAATGACAATTCTCAAAAGATCCTCGGATCTAACACGAAACCATCCTCGAATGGTGACGCAAAGGTATACCAGCCTCGACTGATAACCAAACACAAAGCTGACCTCAGACAGACTTTGCAATGGAGACAAACTGAACTCGATCAATAAGCTCATAAAGTGGACTACCATCCTCGAATAATAGCCACAACAAAAACAAACAAGACCAACCGCAGAAGGACTTGAAGAAAAGAATGCCATCCTCGAATGACAATTCTCAAAATATCCTCGGATCTAACACGAAACCATCCTCAAATGGAGACGCAAAGGTATACCAGCCTCGACTGATAACCAAACACAAAGCTGACCTCAGACAGACTTTGAAAATGAGATAAACTGACCTCGATCAATAAGCTCAAAAAATGTACTACCATCCTCGAATAATACTCACAACAACAAGACCAACTTCAGAAGTACTTGAAGAAAAGAATGCCATCCTCGAATGACAATTCTCAAAAGATCCTCGGATCTAACAAGAAACCATCCTCGAATGGAGACGCAAAGGTATACCAGCCTCGACTGATAACCAAACACAAAGCTGACCTAAGACAGACATTGCAAAAGAGACAAACTGAACTCGATCAATAAGCTCAAAAAGTGGACTACCATCCTAGAATAATAGTCACAACAAAAAAAAACAAGACCAACCGCAAAAGGACTTGAAGAAAAGAATGCCATCCTCGAATGACAATTCTCAAAAGATCCTCGGATCTAACACGAAACCATCCTCGAATGGTGACGCAAAGGTATACCAGCCTCGATTGATAACCAAATATAAAGCTGACCTCAGACAGACTTTTCATTAGAGACAAACTGACCTCAATCAATAAGCTCAAAAAGTGGACTATCATCCTCGAATAATAGCCTCAACAAAAACAAACAAGACCAACCGCAGAAGGACTTGAAGAAAAGAATGCCATCCTCGAATGACAATTTTCAAAAGATCCTCGGATCTAACACGAAACCATCCTCGAATGGAGACGCAAAGGTAGACCAGCCTCGACTGATAACCAAACACAAAGCTGACCTCAGACAAACTTTGAAAACGAGACAAACTGACCTCGATCAATAAGCTCAAAAAGTGGACTACCATCTTCGAATAATAGCCACAACAACAAGACGAACCTCAGAAGGACTTGAAGAAAAGAATGCCATCCTCGAATGACAATTCTCAAAAGATCCTCGGATCTAACACGAAACCATCGTCGAATGGTGACGCAAAGGTATACCAGCCTCGATTGATAACCAAATATAAAGCTGACCTCAGACAGACTTTGCATTAGAGACAAACTGACCTCAATCAATAAGCTCAAAAAGTGGACTATCATCCTCGAATAATAGCCTCAACAAAAACAAACAAGACCAACCGCAGAAGGGCTTGAAGAAAAGAAATGCCATCCTCGAATGACAATTCAAAAGATCCTCGAATCTAACACGAAACCATCCTCGAATGGAGACGCAAAGGTATACCAGCCTCGACTGATAACCAAACACAAAGCTGATCTCAGACAAACTTTGCAAAAGAGACAAACTGACCTCGATCAATAAGCTCAAAAAGTGGACTACCATCCTCGAATAATAGCCACAACAAAAACAAACAAGACCAACCGCAGAAGGACTTGAAGAAAAGAATGCCATCCTCGAATGACAATTCTCAAAAGATCCTCGGATCTAACACGAAACCATCCTCGAATGGAGACGCAAAGGTATACCAGCCTCGACTGATAACCAAACACAAAGCTGACCTTAGACAGACTTTGAAAACGAGACAAACTGACCTCGATCAATAAAATGTAAAAGTGGACTACCATCCTCGAATAATAGCCACAACAACAAGACCAACCTCAGAAGTACTTGAAGAAAAGAATGCCATCCTCGAATGACAATTCTCAAAAGATCCTCGGATCTAACACGAAACCATCCTCGAATGGAGACGCAAAGGTATACCAGCCTCGACTGATAACCAAACACAAAGCTGACCTAAGACAGACTTTGCAAAAGAGACAAACTGAACTCGATCAATAAGCTCAAAAAGTGGACTACCATCCTAGAATAATAGTCACAACAAAAAAAAACAAGACCAACCGCAGAAGGACTTGAAGAAAAGAATTCCATCCTCGAATGACAATTCTCAAAAGATCCTCGGATCTAACACGAAACCATCGTCGAATGGTGACGCAAAGGTATACCAGCCTCGATTGATAACCAAATATAAAGCTGACCTCAGACAGACTTTGCATTAGAGACAAACTGACCTCAATCAATAAGCTCAAAAAGTGGACTATCATCCTCGAATAATAGCCTCAACAAAAACAAACAAGACCAACCGCAGAAGGGCTTGAAGAAAAGAAATGCCATCCTCGAATGACAATTCAAAAGATCCTCGAATCTAACACGAAACCATCCTCGAATGGTGACGCAAAGGTATACCAGCCTCGACTGATAACCAAACACAAAGCTGACCTTAGACAGACTTTGAAAACGAGACAAACTGACCTCGATCAATAAGCTGTAAAAGTGGACTACCATCCTCGAATAATAGCCACAACAACAAGACCAACCTCAGAAGTACTTGAAGAAAAGAATGCCATCCTCGAATGACAATTCTCAAAAGATCCTCGGATCTAACACGAAACCATCCTCGAATAGAGACGCAAAGGTATACCAGCCTCGACTGATAACCAAACACAAAGCTGACCTCAGACAGACTTTGCAAAGGAGACAAACTGAACTCGATCAATAAGCTCATAAAGTGGACTACCATCCTCGAATAATAGCCACAACAAAAACAAAGATGACCAACCGCAGAAGGACTTGAAGAAAAGAATGCCATCCTCGAATGACAATTCTCAAAAGATCCTTGGATCTAACACGAAACCATCCTCGAATGGAGACGCAAAGGTATACCTGCCTCGACTAATAACAAAACACAAAGCTGACCTCAGACAAACTTTGAAAACGAGACAAACTGACCTCGATCAATAAGCTCAAAAAGTGGACTACCATCTTCGAATAATAGCCACAACAACAAGACGAACCTCAGAAGGACTTGAAGAAAAGAATGCCATCCTCGAATGACAATTCTCAAAAGATCCTCGGATCTAACACGAAACCATCCTCGAATGGTGACGCAAAGGTATACCAGCCTCGATTGATAACCAAATATAAAGCTGACCTCAGACAGACTTTGCATTAGAGACAAACTAACCTCAATCAATAAGCTCAAAAAGTGGACTATCATCCTCGAATAATAGCCTCAACAAAAACAAACAAGACCAACCGCAGAAGGGCTTGAAGAAAAGAAATGCCATCCTCGAATGACAATTCAAAAGATCCTCGAATCTAACACGAAACCATCCTCGAATGGAGACGCAAAGGTATACCAGCCTCGACTGATAACCAAACACAGAGCTGACCTCAGACAGACTTTGCAAAAGAGACAAACTGACCTCGATCAATAAGCTCAAAAAGTGGACTACCATCCTCGAATAATAGCCACAACAAAAACAAACAAGACCAACCGCAGAAGGACTTGAAGAAAAGAATGCCATCCTCGAATGACAATTCTCAAAAGATCCTCGGATCTAATACGAAACCATCCTCGAATGGAGACACAAAGGTATACCAGCCTCGACTGATAACCAAACACAAAGCTGACCTCAGACAGACTTTGAAAACGAGACAAACTGACCTCGATCAATAAGCTCAAAAAGTGGACTACCATCCTCGAATAATAGCCACAACAACAAGACCAACCTCAGAAGTACTTGAAGAAAAGAATGCCATCCTCGAATGACAATTCTCAAAAGATCCTCGGATCTAACACGAAACCATCCTCGAATGGAGACGCAAAGGTATACCAGCCTCGACTGATAACCAAACACAAAGCTGACCTAAGACCGACTTTGCAAAAGAGACAAACTGAACTCGATCAATAAGCTCAAAAAGTGGACTACCATCCTAGAATAATAGTCACAACAAAAAAAAACAAGACCAACCGCAGAAGGACTTGAAGAAAAGAATTCCATCCTCGAATGACAATTCTCAAAAGATCCTCGGATCTAACACGAAACCATCGTCGAATGGTGACGCAAAGGTATACCAGCCTCGATTGATAACCAAATATAAAGCTGACCTCAGACAGACTTTGCATTAGAGACAAACTGACCTCAATCAATAAGCTCAAAAAGTGGACTATCATCCTCGAATAATAGCCTCAACAAAAACAAACAAGACCAACCGCAGAAGGGCTTGAAGAAAAGAAATGCCATCCTCGAATGACAATTCAAAAGATCCTCGAATCTAACACGAAACCATCCTCGAATGGTGACGCAAAGGTATACCAGCCTCGACTGATAACCAAACACAAAGCTGACCTTAGACAGACTTTGAAAACGAGACAAACTGACCTCGATCAATAAGCTGTAAAAGTGGACTACCATCCTCGAATAATAGCCACAACAACAAGACCAACCTCAGAAGTACTTGAAGAAAAGAATGCCATCCTCGAATGACAATTCTCAAAAGATCCTCGGATCTAACACGAAACCATCCTCGAATAGAGACGCAAAGGTATACCAGCCTCGACTGATAACCAAACACAAAGCTGACCTCAGACAGACTTTGCAAAGGAGACAAACTGAACTCGATCAATAAGCTCATAAAGTGGACTACCATCCTCGAATAATAGCCACAACAAAAACAAAGATGACCA
Source organism: Lathyrus aphaca (assembly GCA_963966055.1). Taxonomy (NCBI): domain Eukaryota; kingdom Viridiplantae; phylum Streptophyta; class Magnoliopsida; order Fabales; family Fabaceae; genus Lathyrus; species Lathyrus aphaca. Next base: position 231,359,972 of record OZ014522.1, read on the forward strand.
ACCGCAGAAGGACTTGAAGAAAAGAATGCCATCCTCGAATGACAATTCTCAAAAGATCCTTGGATCTAACACGAAACCATCCTCGAATGGAGACGCAAAGGTATACCTGCCTCGACTGATAACAAAACACAAAGCTGACCTCAGACAAACTTTGAAAACGAGACAAACTGACCTCGATCAATAAGCTCAAAAAGTGGACTACCATCTTCGAATAATAGCCACAACAACAAGACGAACCTCAGAAGGACTTGAAGAAAAGAATGCCATCCTCGAATGACAATTCTCAAAAGATCCTCGGATCTAACACGAAACCATCCTCGAATGGTGACGCAAAGGTATACCAGCCTCGATTGATAACCAAATATAAAGCTGACCTCAGACAGACTTTGCATTAGAGACAAACTAACCTCAATCAATAAGCTCAAAAAGTGGACTATCATCCTCGAATAATAGCCTCAACAAAAACAAACAAGACCAACCGCAGAAGGGCTTGAAGAAAAGAAATGCCATCCTCGAATGACAATTCAAAAGATCCTCGAATCTAACACGAAACCATCCTCGAATGGAGACGCAAAGGTATACCAGCCTCGACTGATAACCAAACACAGAGCTGACCTCAGACAGACTTTGCAAAAGAGACAAACTGACCTCGATCAATAAGCTCAAAAAGTGGACTACCATCCTCGAATAATAGCCACAACAAAAACAAACAAGACCAACCGCAGAAGGACTTGAAGAAAAGAATGCCATCCTCGAATGACAATTCTCAAAAGATCCTCGGATCTAATACGAAACCATCCTCGAATGGAGACACAAAGGTATACCAGCCTCGACTGATAACCAAACACAAAGCTGACCTCAGACAGACTTTGAAAACGAGACAAACTGACCTCGATCAATAAGCTCAAAAAGTGGACTACCATCCTCGAATAATAGCCACAACAACAAGACCAACCTCAGAAGTACTTGAAGAAAAGAATGCCATCCTCGAATGACAATTCTCAAAAGATCCTCGGATCTAACACGAAACCATCCTCGAATGGAGACGCAAAGGTATACCAGCCTCGACTGATAACCAAACACAAAGCTTACCTAAGACAGACTTTGTAAAAGAGACAAACTGAACTCGATCAATAAGCTCAAAAAGTGGACTACCATCCTAGAATAATAGTCACAACAAAAAAAAACAAGACCAACCGCAGAAGGACTTGAAGAAAAGAATTCCATCCTCGAATGACAATTCTCAAAAGATCCTCGGATCTAACACGAAACCATCCTCGAATGGAGACGCAAAGGTATACCAGCCTCGACTGATAACCAAACACAAAGCTTACCTTAGACAAACTTTGAAAACGAGACAAACTGACCTCGATCAATAAGCTCAAAAAGTGGACTACCATCCTCGAATAATAGCCACAACAACAAGACCAACTTCAGAAGTACTTGAAGAAAAGAATGCCATCCTCGAATGACAATTCTCAAAATATCCTCGGATCTAAAACGAAACCATCCTCGAATATAGACGCAAAGGTATACCAGCCTCGACTGAAAACCAAACACAAAGTTGACCTCAGACAGACTTTGCAAAGGAGACAAACTGAACTCGATCAATAAGCTCAAAAAGTGGACTACCATCCTCGAATAATAGCCACAACAAAAACAAACAAGACCAACCGCAGAAGGATTTGAAGAAAAGAATGCCATCCTCGAATGACAATTCTCAAAAGATCCTCGGATCTAACACGAAACCATCCTCGAATGGAGACGCAAAGGTATAACAGCCTCGACTGATAACCAAACACAAAGCTGACCTCAGACAAACTTTTAAAACGAGACAAACTGACCTCGATCAATAAGCTCAAAAAGTGGACTACCATCTTCGAATAATAGCCACAACAACAAGACGAACCTCAGAAGGACTTGAAGAAAAGAATGCCATCCTCGAATGACAATTCTCAAAAGATCCTCGGATCTAACACGAAACCATCCTCGAATGGAGACGCAAAGGTATACCAGCCTCGATTGATAACCAAATATAAAGCTGACCTCAGACAGACTTTGCATTAGAGACAAACTGACCTCAATCAATAAGCTCAAAAAGTGGACTATCATCCTCGAATAATAGCCTCAACAAAAACAAACAAGACCAACCGCAGAAGGGCTTGAAGAAAAGAAATGCCATCCTCGAATGACAATTCAAAAGATCCTCGAATCTAACACGAAACCATCCTCGAATGGAGACGCAAAGGTATACCAGCCTCGACTGATAACCAAACACAAAGCTGACCTAAGACAGACTATGTAAAAGAGACAAACTGAACTCGATCAATAAGCTCAAAAAGTGGACTACCATCTGTAAACACCCCAAATTTGCCCTCACTCATTCACACCATGGCTTGTGATCATCTCATATGCATAAACACAATCATATCACCTCATATCTCATTTTTGAGCCACTGCATAGTTTCTAAGTCATCTGCACCTAGGGTTTGTGATCTGAGCAATCCAAGAGCTTCATGAGTCACTCCAAAGGCCATCAATCACTTCAAATGGGTCTATGAATGTTCTTATATCATATTACATCCTCTCAAAGTCAAGAATGCAAAAGGATCACAAGAACTGGGATTGGTATGGATGCAGAGCCAAGTTTGACTGCACAGATGACCTAAAATTAGGGTTTTGGTTTCAGAGGCCATAACTCCAATTTTTTTGGTCATTCTTGTTTCCATTGGTCTTTATATGGTATAGGGAGTATGCATATCAATTTTCATGAAGAAATTCTATGGGGAAGTCATCTGATCAAGGGTTGACTTTCTGGACAAGTCAGTGCAAAATCAGGGCATCTGAGGCCCCCAATGACCCAACCAATGGGTGATCTTCATCATTTTGAGTGTATATGATCTTTATTTTATCATGGAAGAGGGTTGAAGTTCACAAAAATCAAGAATTTGGAGTTTTTGCAAGTGTTGACTTTTTGGGCATAGTTGACTTTTCAAGAATGCTTCATTTTAGGTCATTTTTCAAGCCTTGATTCTTGATCCAAAAATGCTTCAAATGGAAAAACTTTGATCATGAAAGTTGTAGAATACATTTTTCCCTTTTCAAAAAGTACAAGAACATGATCAAATTCTTCTTGGATCAAAAGTTAGGGTGTGACAAAGTTGGCTAAAATCATTGATTTTCAAGATGTGCACCAAATGAGAAACTTGCAAGATCATGAACCAAGGCTGTTTGTAACCTCTAGTTGACATCAAACCATGACACAAACATTCTATGTGACCTAAAAAATCATAATTGGACCAAAGATCACATGTGTATGGTTTGTGTAACAAGGCATTTTCCATGAAGTTTCAAAAAGAGCCAACTTGCAAAACCACTCATCACACTTCCTACAACTTGCTACATTGGATGCTGAGCTTTGCTAGCCCTTCCCCTCACCCTTGCTGCGCCAGCCCCATGCTTGTACTAGCCTAGAACCAAGCCATACCTCTCTTACACAAAAAGTTGACTTTTGGCAAAAGCAAACATCCCAATCACCACAGGCCATGTCACATCATCTGGCCAATTGGGATTGTTTATACTTTCCATTTGCAAGACAAACATAACACCAAGCCAAGCTGAAACACACCATAACATCACATTTTCACAAACACACCCCATTTGGCATTTTCTCTTCGAAACTCTCTGCACAAACCACCAACATTCAAACCAGCTTCACTAATCATCTCACCATGTTCCATTGAGGAGAAACCAGCAAAGAACCAAGCCTGAAACAAGCCATAACACCATTTCACCATTTTCATACCAACTTGCAGTTTCTTTCGAAACTCACTCCACAGTCCACAAACACTCAAACAAACTCCACAAACCTTCTTAAAACATCACCCTGATCACAAAGAACCACTCACATTGGCCTGAAGCTGCCTGCATCACCATTGCCATTTCCAACTGAGCTTGAGCAGAAGCTGCTCAAACTCTTCATCCAGCCAGCATAAATTTCTCCAAAGCATTCAAACATCATCAAGAGGTCATAAGGAGTGGATTTCACAAGGAGAGGAGGTCTGAAAGTTGCTGGAGTGAAAGCTTCGAATCTCAGGTAGCTCAAGAACTTTTTTTCCAGAAATGGATTTTTTAAGTTCTAAACTTGTTCTCCATGCCTTACTGATTATCCTGGTGCTTTTAGTTTTGAAAATGGTGATGAAATGAGAATTTAATTGCTCTCTGAAACTCTGTGACCTAAAATTTTGTTTTGTTCGATTCATGAATTCCAGGAAGAATAAATTTGTTTTGATTGGGGGTTTTGGTTCGTGAGTGAGTGGGAATCATTTCCATGTTTTTAGATTTCGTTTTAGTTAGGTTTTGAGAGTTTTAGGGATTTTCAGGTGGGCTTCCCACCGGAGAAGACGACCGGAGGTCTTCTCCGGCCACCTGAAAATCATTAGGGCATAATCCTGTAATTAAATGCCATTTGAATTTGGGCCGTGGGATCAGTTGACTCCATTGACCTCCCGCGCGTGTGAATGGCTCAGATCAAGTCATTATGCCCTAATCCACTTAATTAGTTTTAATTAATTATAATTAAATTAATTTATCCAGAGTGAATCTAGACCCTCCATTCACGCGCGCAGTCCACCCTTTTGAATCCAGAATCAATCTCAGCCATCCTTTCTGTTGACTTCATTTAAAATTCATTTTTATTTCATTTCTTTTCATTTAATTTGCATAATTTATTTAAAATAGTAAAAATTGTCTAAAAATTATGAAATTTTTTCTCAAGAATTTCATAAATTTTTAAGACACAAAAATATTTTTGTTTTTATTTTTAGCATTTAAAAAGTATTTTTAAATATTTAAAAGATTATTTTTAATTGATTAATGAGAATTAATTTATTAAAAATACTTTTAGGTATTTAAAAATCACAAAAAAATTCATGAAATGTTCTAAGACATTTAGAAACATTGTCCAACCTTCAAACCAAATTTCTTTTTGGATCTTGATGCATTTTGAGAATTTTTCATTGAATTAAAATCATTTTTGTGCATTATTTTGATCCCAAGTTCAAAAAATCATTTCTGCCTATTCATGAGGAGTTGGACATTGATTCTTCTTGAATTGCATTATGTTTAGCATGTAGTTTTTGAGATAAAAAGGCCATGATTTGATCTTTCATTTCCAATTTGTTTGGCATTTCTTTTGTTTGGAAACCCTAAAAACCCTAATAACTTGTAAAAATCATAACTTGAGATTGGTTAAGAGTTGAGACTTATCCTTTGGGCATTGGTTTAGTATAGGATTAGGGGTCCTTTGTGTGGCATTTTCAATTTTTTATAATGTTGTTTGCTTCTGATTTTGGTTTGTGTTTGATGTTTGATTCATAAACCCTAATTTGGGCTTCCATATGCATCCATCTTGCATTCTCTTGCATAACATGACTTGCCATGACATTCCATGCTTCCATTTGATTCATTGAACATCATAAGACATATCATAAACATGTTTGATCATTGCATCATGTATTTGCCATGTTGTATGCCATGTGCACTTCAGAGCTTTTCATGTATATTCATGCTTCTTAGCTTGCTCCACTTGCATTCATGAACTTGTATGATCATTTCCATGTGCTGCCTCATGTTTGTAGCATCTCATAACATCATTAGCATCATGTATTTGCTTCTGGTTTTGTTTCTCATCATGTCATCTCATCCCATTTTGCATTGCATTGCATTTCTTTTCTAACCTTTTCAGGTGGTAAGTGACTTGAGAAGTGAATTTGCCTTCACTTCTCATACTTTTCTTTTCATCTCTATTGCATCCATTGCTGCATTTTCTATTTGTGTTTGAGTTTGAGCTTGCTCATTCTTCTTTTTCCCACTTTCTTTCTTCAAGTGACTTGCCTTCTTAAATGAAGCAAGTTACTTTGCTTCTCTTGATCCTTTCATCTGCTTCCTGGTGGTTCCATTGAAGATTTCTCTTGTATACCTCACAAACCTTAGGAACAACCAAGCATGAAAATGTTTAGGGTTTTGATTAGTCTCCCCTTTTAGTTTTTACCTTTGTGTCTCTTTTGAGTCTTCTCTTCTCACCTCATAATCAGGGACTAAACCCTAAAGGCTTTAAGGCTTTGTGATTAAGCTTATGCCTGCATCCTTCTCTTAGGATGGAGTGTATAACTTTAATCCTAAGTGTTAATCCCTTAATGTGTTTAAATCTCTTAATCAATTCACTTAATAATCATCAAGACACCACACTTGTAACTTGGGCCTTGCATTAGGGTTCTAATTCTTCCTTAATTGGTTAAGAAGGACTAACCCTAGTGTTAATGGACAAGTCCCCCTCAAGTTGTCTTACAAACCATAAAAATCACTTCATCATCATATCATTAATAAAATCCACTTAATCAAAGGCTTGTTTTGTCATGAGTTTAATCCCTAATCATGGATTAAGTTGAGGAGCTTTCCTCAGCTTAAACACTCTCATCTATTATCCTTCTATTAGGATGGTGTAATGAGTTTGTTTAATCCTTGATTATGGCTTAACCTCATTACTCAACACTAAACAAAAACACCACAAAAACATCTAAATAATCACAAGTAGGTTAATGATCTTAATCCTACACCAAAGGTGATTAAGTGTGAGAATCTGACTTCACACTTAAGGTAATTCTCATTACCCCTAATCAGAGGGAGGATGTGATGAGTTTACTAAATCCATTGGTTTAGACTTAAGCTCATTAACTTATGACAAAATCCAAAAACAATAAAAGACTGAAAACACAAAAACAAACAATAATCGTCTCCTCCGGGATTCTTTTCTCATCTCATTCACTCACAAACGAGAACTTGCTCCTTCCGTCTAATGCAAGACAGTTAGCACCTGAGCCAGACAGGTCATACACTTGAGCATAGACAAGCAAGCAGTTCATCAGTCAATTCATCTTTCAGTCTCTTTGGGTCGAACTACGGTGTTCTGACTTCCTCATTGCACGAGAGGATACGTAGGCATAACTTAACAGTTATCGAACAAAAGTATCTGTATATTCCCCCTCTTTCCAGCCACATTCTTTTAGCCTCATGATCTTGAGCATTTCACTCCTGTTCTTACACTGACACTGTATATATTACACTTCACACTTCTCTTACACTGACACCTGTACATTCTTTTCCAGCTCTTTTATACACAGATTGCACTGACACTACCCCTTTAAAACACAAATTTTTTAAGCGTGGATCCCGTCGAGTACGACGGACAATCTGGGTGCTAATACCTTCCCAGGTTGTAACCAACCCCCTTTCTCAGTCTCTCTGGTTCGCAACCGTCTTATCCATCTTTTTCTAGGTCTATGCAGCATTGCCTTTCCTCCGGGATAAAAATGCCTAGCTGGCGACTCTATTCATCTCCAGTGAGTTCACGGCCGTGTGTTCTCATTGTCCCTTTCGCCGACCGTTCGCGTCTGTACCTTCATTTGACCTAGCCTCATTTGTCGGGAGCGACACCATCCTAGAATAATAGTCATAATAAAAAAAACAAGACCAACCGCAGAAGGACTTGAAGAAAAGAATTCCATCCTCGAATGACAATTCTCAAAAGATCCTCGGATCTAACACGAAACCATCCTCGAATGGAGACGCAAAGGTATACCAGCCTCGACTGATAACTAAACACAAAGCTTACCTTAGACAAACTTTGAAAACGAGACAAACTGACCTCGATCAATAAGCTCAAAAAGTGGACTACCATCCTCGAATAATAGCCACAACAACAAGACCAACCTCAGAAGTACTTGAAGAAAAGAATGCCATCCTCGAATGACAATTCTCAAAAGATCCTCGGATCTAAAACGAAACCATCCTCGAATATAGACGCAAAGGTATACCAGCCTCGACTGATAACCAAACACAAAGCTGACCTCAGACAGACTTTGGAAAGGAGACAAACTGAACTCGATCAATAAGCTCAAAAAGTGGACTACCATCCTCGAATAATAGCCACAACAAAAACAAACAAGACCAACCGCAGAAGGACTTGAAGAAAAGAATGCCATCCTCGAATGACAATTCTCAAAAGATCCTCGGATCTAACACGAAACCATCCTCGAATGGAGACGCAAAGGTATACCAGCCTCGACTGATAACCAAACACAAAGCTAACCTCAGACAAACTTTGAAAACGAGACAAACTGACCTCGATCAATAAGCTCAAAAAGTGGACTACCATCTTCGAATAATAGCCACAACAACAAGACGAACCTCAGAAGGACTTGAAGAAAAGAATGCCATCCTCGAATGACAATTCTCAAAAGATCCTCGGATCTAACACGAAACCATCCTCGAATGGAGACGCAAAGGTATACCAGCCTCGATTGATAACCAAATATAAAGCTGACCTCAGACAGACTTTGCATTAGAGACAAACTGACCTCAATCAATAAGCTCAAAAAGTGGACTATCATCCTCGAATAATAGCCTCAACAAACACAAACAAGACCAACCGCAGAAGGGCTTGAAGAAAAGAAATGCCATCCTCGAATGACAATTCAAAAGATCCTCGAATCTAACACGAAACCATCCTCGAATGGAGACGCAAAGGTATACCAGCCTCGACTGATAACCAAACACAAAGCTGACCTCAGACAGACTTTGCAAAAGAGACAAACTGACCTCGATCAATAAGCTCAAAAAGTGGACTACCATCCTCGAATAATAGCCACAACAAAAACAAACAAGACCAACCGCAGAAGGACTTGAAGAAAAGAATGCCATCCTCGAATGACAATTCTCAAAAGATCCTCGGATCTAACACGAAACCATCCTCGAATGGAGACACAAAGGTATACCAGCCTCGACTGATAACCAAACACAAAGCTGACCTTAGACAGACTTTGAAAACGAGACAAACTGACCTCGATCAATAAGCTCAAAAAGTGGACTACCATCCTCGAATAATAGCCACAACAACAAGACCAACCTCAGAAGTACTTGAAGAAAAGAATGCCATCCTCGAATGACAATTCTCAAAAGATCCTCGGATCTAAAACGAAACCATCCTCGAATATAGACGCAAAGGTATACCAGCCTCGACTGATAACCAAACACAAAGCTGACCTCAGACAGACTTTGCAAAGGAGACAAACTGAACTCGATCAATAAGCTCAAAAAGTGGACTACCATCCTCGAATAATAGCCACAACAAAAACAAACAAGACCAACCGCAGAAGGACTTGAAGAAAAGAATGCCATCCTCGAATGACAATTCTCAAAAGATCCTCGGATCTAACACGAAACCATCCTCGAATGGAGACGCAAAGGTATACCAGCCTCGACTGATAACCAAACACAAAGCTGACCTCAGACAAACTTTGAAAACGAGACAAACTGACCTCGATCAATAAGCTCGAAAAGTGGACTACCATCTTCGAATAATAGCCACAACAACAAGACGAACCTCAGAAGGACTTGAAGAAAAGAATGCCATCCTCGAATGACAATTCTCAAAAGATCCTCGGATCTAACACGAAACCATCCTCGAATGGAGACGCAAAGGTATACCAGCCTCGATTGATAACCAAATATAAAGCTGACCTCAGACAGACTTTGCATTAGAGACAAACTGACCTCAATCAATAAGCTCAAAAAGTGGACTATCATCCTCGAATAATAGCCTCAACAAAAACAAACAAGACCAACCGCAGAAGGGCTTGAAGAAAAGAAATGCCATCCTCGAATGACAATTCAAAAGATCCTCGAATCTAACACGAAACCATCCTCGAATGGAGACGCAAAGGTATACCAGCCTCGACTGATAACCAAACACAAAGCTGACCTCAGACAGACTTTGCAAAAGAGACAAACTGACCTCGATCAATAAGCTCAAAAAGTGGACTACCATCCTCGAATAATAGCCACAACAAAAACAAACAAGACCAACCGCAGAAGGACTTGAAGAAAAGAATGCCATCCTCGAATGACAATTCTCAAAAGATCCTCGGATCTAACACGAAACCATCCTCGAATGGAGACACAAAGGTATACCAGCCTCGACTGATAACCAAACACAAAGCTGACCTTAGACAGACTTTGAAAACGAGACAAACTGACCTCGATCAATAAGCTCAAAAAGTGGACTACCATCCTCGAATAATAGCCACAACAACAAGACCAACCTCAGAAGTACTTGAAGAAAAGAATGCCATCCTCGAATGACAATTCTCAAAAGATCCTCGGATCTAAAACGAAACCATCCTCGAATATAGACGCAAAGGTATACCAGCCTCGACTGATAACCAAACACAAAGCTGACCTCAGACAGACTTTGCAAAGGAGACAAACTGAACTCGATCAATAAGCTCAAAAAGTGGACTACCATCCTCGAATAATAGCCACAACAAAAACAAACAAGACCAACCGCAGAAGGACTTGAAGAAAAGAATGCCATCCTCGAATGACAATTCTCAAAAGATCCTCGGATCTAACACGAAACCATCCTCGAATGGAGACGCAAAGGTATACCAGCCTCGACTGATAACCAAACACAAAGCTGACCTCAGACAAACTTTGAAAACGAGACAAACTGACCTCGATCAATAAGCTCGAAAAGTGGACTACCATCTTCGAATAATAGCCACAACAACAAGACGAACCTCAGAAGGACTTGAAGAAAAGAATGCCATCCTCGAATGACAATTCTCAAAAGATCCTCGGATCTAACACGAAACCATCCTCGAATGGAGACGCAAAGGTATACCAGCCTCGATTGATAACCAAATATAAAAGCTGACCTCAGACAGACATTGCATTAGAGACAAACTGACCTCAATCAATAAGCTCAAAAAGTGGACTATCATCCTCGAATAATAGCCTCAACAAAAACAAACAAGACCAACCGCAGAAGGGCTTGAAGAAAAGAAATGCCATCCTCGAATGACAATTCAAAAGATCCTCGAATCTAACACGAAACCATCCTCGAATGGAGACACAAAGGTATACCAGCCTCGACTGATAAACAAACACAAAGCTGACCTCAGACAGACTTTGCAAAAGAGACAAACTAACCTCGATCAATAAGCTCAAAAAGTGGACTACCATCCTCGAATAATAGCCACAACAAAAACAAACATGACCAACCGCAGAAGGACTTGAAGAAAAGAATGCCATCCTCTAATGACAATTCTCAAAAGATCCTCGGATCTAACACGAAACCATCCTCGAATGGAGACACAAAGGTATACCAGCCTCGACTTATAACCAAACACAAAGCTGACCTCAGACAGACTTTGAAAACGAGACAAACTGACCTCGATCAATAAGCTCAAAAAGTGGACTACCATCCTCGAATAATAGCCACAACAACAAGACCAACCTCAGAAGTACTTGAAGAAAAGAATGCCATCCTCGAATGACAATTCTCAAAAGATCCTCGGATCTAACACGAAACCATCCTCGAATGGAGACGCAAAGGTATACCAGCCTCGATTGATAACCAAATATAAAAGCTGACCTCAGACAGACTTTGCATTAGAGACAAACTGACCTCAATCAATAAGCTCAAAAAGTGGACTATCATCCTCGAATAATAGCCTCAACAAAAACAAACAAGACCAACCGCAGAAGGGCTTGAAGAAAAGAAATGCCATCCTCGAATGACAATTCAAAAGATCCTCGAATCTAACACGAAACCATCCTCGAATGGAGACACAAAGGTATACCAGCCTCGACTGATAAACAAACACAAAGCTGACCTCAGACAGACTTTGCAAAAGAGACAAACTAACCTCGATCAATAAGCTCAAAAAGTGGACTACCATCCTCGAATAATAGCCACAACAAAAACAAACATGACCAACCGCAGAAGGACTTGAAGAAAAGAATGCCATCCTCTAATGACAATTCTCAAAAGATCCTCGGATCTAACACGAAACCATCCTCGAATGGAGACACAAAGGTATACCAGCCTCGACTTATAACCAAACACAAAGCTGACCTCAGACAGACTTTGAAAACGAGACAAACTGACCTCGATCAATAAGCTCAAAAAGTGGACTACCATCCTCGAATAATAGCCACAACAACAAGACCAACCTCAGAAGTACTTGAAGAAAAGAATGCCATCCTCGAATGACAATTCTCAAAAGATCCTCGGATCTAACACGAAACCATCCTCGAATGGAGACGCAAAGGTATACCAGCCTCGACTGATAACCAAACACAAAGCTGACCTAAGACAGACTTTGCAAAAGAGACAAACTGAACTCGGTCAATAAGCTCAAAAAGTGGACTACCATCCTAGAATAATAGTCACAACAAAAAAAAACAAGACCAACCGCAGAAGGACTTGAAGAAAAGAATTCCATCCTCGAATGACAATTCTCAAAAGATCCTCGGATCTAACACGAAACCATCCTCAAATGGAAACGCAAAGGTATACCAGCCTCGACTGATAACCAAACACAAAGCTTACCTTAGACAAACTTTGAAAACGAGACAAACTGACCTCGATCAATAAGCTCAAAAAGTGGACTACCATCCTCGAATAATAGCCACAACAACAAGACCAACCTCAGAAGTACTTGAAGAAAAGAATGCCATCCTCGAATGACAATTCTCAAAAGATCCTCGGATCTAAAACGAAACCATCCTCGAATAGAGACGCAAAGGTATACCAGCCTCGACTGATAACCAAACACAAAGCTGACCTCAGACAGACTTTGCAAAGGAGACAAACTGAACTCGATCAATAAGCTCAAAAAGTGGACTACCATCCTCGAATAATAGCCACAACAAAAACAAACAAGACCAACCGCAGAAGGACTTGAAGAAAAGAATGCCATCCTCGAATGACAATTCTCAAAAGATCCTCGGATCTAACACGAAACCATCCTCGAATGGAGACGCAAAGGTAGACCAGCCTCGACTGATAACCAAACACAAAGCTGACCTCAGACAAACTTTGAAAACGAGACAAACTGACCTCGATCAATAAGCTCAAAAAGTGGACTACCATCTTCGAATAATAGCCACAACAACCAGACGAACCTCAGAAGGACTTGAAGAAAAGAATGCCATCCTCGAATGACAAATCTCAAAAGATCCTCGGATCTAACACGAAACCATCCTCGAATGGAGACGCAAAGGTATACCAGCCTCGATTAATAACCAAATATAAAGCTGACCTCAGACAGACTTTGCATTAGAGACAAACTGACCTCAATCAATAAGCTCAAAAAGTGGACTATAATCCTCGAATAATAGCCTCAACAAAAACAAACAAGACCAACCCCAGAAGGGCTTGAAGAAAAGAAATGCCATCCTCGAATGAAAATTCAAAAGATCCTCGAATCTAACACGAAACCATCCTCGAATGGAGACGCAAAGGTATACCAGCCTCGACTGATAACCAAACACAAAGCTGAGCTCAGACAGACTTTGCAAAAGAGACAAACTGACCTCGATCAATAAGCTCAAAAAGTGGACTACCATCCTCGAATAATAGCCACAACAAAAACAAACAAGACAAACCGCAGAAGGACTTGAAGAAAAGAATGCCATCCTCGAATGACAATTCTCAAAAGATCTTCGGATTTAACACGAAACCATCCTCGAATGGAGACGCAAAGGTATACCAGCCTCGACTGATAACCAAACACAAAGCTGACCTCAAACAGACTTTGAAAACAAGATAAACTGGCCTCGATCAATAAGCTCAAAAAATGTACTACCATCCTCGAATAATAGCCACAACAACAAGACCAACTTCAGAAGTACTTGAAGAAAAGAATGCCATCCTCGAATGACAATTCTTAAAAGATCCTCGGATCTAACACGAAACCATCCTCGAATGGATACGCAAAGGTATACCAGCCTCGACTGATAACCAAACACAAAGCTGACCTCAGACAGAATTTGCAAAAGAGACAAACTGAACTCGATCAATAAGCTCAAAAAGTGGACTACCATCCTAGAATAATAGTCACAACAAAAACAAACAAGACCAACCGCAGAAGGACTTGAAGAAAAGAATGCCATCCTCGAATGACAATTCTCAAAAGATCCTCGGATCTAACACAAAACCATCCTCAAATAAAAACGCAAAGGTATACCAGCCTCGACTGATAATCAAACACAAAGCTGACCTCAGACAGACTTTGCAAAGGAGACAAACTGAACTCGATCAATAAGCTAAAAAAGTGGACTACCATCCTCGAATAATAGCCACAACAAAAACAAACAAGACCAACCGCAGAAGGACTTGAAGAAAAGAATGCCATCCTCGAATGACAATTCTCAAAAGATCCTTGGATCTAACACGAAACCATCCTCGAATGGAGACGCAAAGGTATACCAGCCTCGACTGATAACCAAACACAAAGCTGACCTCAGACAAACTTTGAAAACGAGACAAACTGACCTCGATCAATAAGCTCATAAAGTGGACTACCATCTTCGAATAATAGCCACAACAACAAGACGAACCTCAGAAGTACTTGAAGAAAAGAATGCCATCCTCGAATGAAAATTCTCAAAAGATCCTCGGATCTAACACGAAACCATCCTCGAATGGAGACGCAAAGGTATACCAGCCTCGACTGATAACCAAATATAAAGCTGACCTCAGACAGACTTTGCATTAGAGACAAACTGACCTCAATCAATAAGCTCAAAAAGTGGACTATCATCGTCGAATAATAGCCTCAACAAAAACAAACAAGACCAACCGCAGAAGGGCTTGAAGAAAAGAATGCCATCCTCGAATGACAATTCTCAAAAGATCCTCGGATCTAACATGAAACCATCCTCGAATGGAGACGCAAAGGTATACCAGCCTCGACTGATAACCAAACACAAAGCTGACCTCAGACAGACTTTGAAAACGAGACAAACTGACCTCGATCAATAAGCTCAAAAAGTGGACTACCATCCTCGAATAATAGCCACAACAAAAACAAACAAGACCAACCGCAAAAGGACTTGAAGAAAAGAATGCCATCCTCGAATGACAATTCTCAAAAGATCCTTGGATCTAACACGAAACCATCCTCGAATGGAGACGCAAAGGTATACCAGCCTCGACTGATAACCAAACACAAAGCTGACCTCAGACAAACTTTGAAAACGAGACAAACTGACCTCGATCAATAAGCTCAAAAAGTGGACTACCATCTTCGAATAATAGCCACAACAACAAGACGAACCTCAGAAGTACTTGAAGAAAAGAATGCCATCCTCGAATGAAAATTCTCAAAAGATCCTCGGATCTAACACGAAACCATCCTCGAATAGAGACGCAAAGGTATACCAGCCTCGACTGATAACCAAACACAAAGCTGACCTCAGACAAACTTTGCAAAGGAGACAAACTGAACTCGATCAATAAGGTCAAAAAGTGGACTACCATCGTCGAATAATAGCCACAACAAAAACAAACAAGACCAACCGCAAAAGGACTTGAAGAAAAGAATGTCATCCTCGAATGACAATTCTCAAAAGATCCTTGGATCTAACACGAAACCATCCTCGAATGGAGACGCAAAGGTATACCAGCCTCGACTGATAACCAAACACAAAGCTGACCTCAGACAAACTTTGAAAACGAGACAAACTGACCTCGATCAATAAGCTCAAAAAGTGGACTACCATCTTCGAATAATAGCCACAACAACAAGACGAACCTCAGAAGTACTTGAAGAAAAGAATGCCATCCTCGAATGAAAATTCTCAAAAGATCCTCGGATCTAACACGAAACCATCCTCGAATAGAGACGCAAAGGTATACCAGCCTCGACTGATAACCAAACACAAAGCTGACCTCAGACAGACTTTGCAAAGGAGACAAACTGAACACAATCAATAAGGTCAAAAAGTGGACTACCATCGTCGAATAATAGCCACAACAAAAACAAACAAGACCAACCGCATAAGGACTTGAAGAAAAGAATGCCATCCTCGAATGACAATTCTCAAAAGATCCTCGGATCTAACACGAAACCATCCTCGAATGGAGACGCAAAGGTATACCAGCCTCGACTGATAGCCAAACATAAAGCTGACCTCAGACAAACTTTGAAAACGAGACAAACTGACCTCGATCTATAAGCTCAAAAAGTGGATTACCATCCTCGAATAATAGCCACGACAACAAGACGAACCTCAGAAGGACTTGAAGAAAAGAATGCCATCCTCGAATGACAATTCTCAAAAGATCCTCGGATCTAACACGAAACCATCCTCGAATGGAGACGCAAAGGTATACCAGCCTCGACTGATAACCAAACACAAAGCTGACCTCAGACAGACTTTGCAAAGGAGACAAACTGAACTCGATCAATAAGCTCAAAAAGTGGACTACCATCCTCGAATAATAGCCACAACAAAAACAAACAAGACCAACCGCAGAAGGACTTGAAGAAAAGAATGCCATCCTCGAATGACAATTCTCAAAAGATCCTCGGATCTAACACGAAACCATCCTCGAATGGAGACGCAAAGGTATACCAGCCTCGACTGATAACCAAACACAAAGCTGACCTCAGACAAACTTTGAAAACGAGACAAACTGACCTCGATCAATAAGCTCAAAAAGTGGACTACCATCTTCGAATAATAGCCACAACATCAAGACGAACCTCAGAAGGACTTGAAGAAAAGAATGCCATCCTCGAATGACAATTCTCAAAAGATCCTCGGATCTAACACGAAACCATCCTCGAATGGAGACGCAAAGGTAGACCAGCCTCGACTGATAACCAAACACAAAGCTGACCTCAGACAAACTTTGAAAACGAGACAAACTGACCTCGATCAATAAGCTCAAAAAGTGGACTACCATCTTCGAATAATAGCCACAACAACAAGACGAACCTCAGAAGGACTTGAAGAAAAGAATGCCATCCTCGAATGACAATTCTCAAAAGATCCTCGGATCTAACACGAAACCATCCTCGAATGGAGACGCAAAGGTATACTAGCCTCGATTGATAACCAAATATAAAGCTGACCTCAGACAGACTTTGCATTAGAGACAAACTGACCTCAATCAATAAGCTCAAAAAGTGGACTATCATCCTCGAATAATAGCCTCAACAAAAACAAACAAGACCAACCGCAGAAGGGCTTGAAGAAAAGAAATGCCATCCTCGAATGACAATTCAAAAGATCCTCGAATCTAACACGAAACCATCCTCGAATGGAGACGCAAAGGTATACCAGCCTCGACTGATAACCAAACACAAAGCTGACCTCAGACAGACTTTGCAAAAGAGACAAACTGACCTCGATCAATAAGCTCAAAAAGTGGACTACCATCCTCGAATAATAGCCACAACAAAAACAAACAAGACCAACCGCAGAAGGACTTGAAGAAAAGAATGCCATCCTCGAATGACAATTCTCAAAAGATCCTCGGATCTAACACGAAACCATCCTCGAATGGAGACGCAAAGGTATACCAGCCTCGACTGATAACCAAACACAAAGCTGACCTCAGACAGACTTTGAAAACGAGATAAACTGGCCTCGATCAATAAGCTCAAAAAATGTACTACCATCCTCGAATAATAGCCACAACAACAAGACCAACTTCAGAAGTACTTGAAGAAAAGAATGCCATCCTCGAATGACAATTCTCAAAAGATCCTCGGATCTAACACGAAACCATCCTCGAATGGAGACGCAAAGGTATACCAGCCTCGACTGATAACCAAACACAAAGCTGACCTCAAACAGACTTTGCAAAAGAGACAAACTGAACTCGATCAATAAGCTCAAAAAGTGGACTACCATCCTAGAATAATAGTCACAACAAAAACAAACAAGACCAACCGCAGAAGGACTTGAAGAAAAGAATGCCATCCTCGAATGACAATTCTCAAAAGATCATCGGATCTAACACAAAACCATCCTCAAATAGAGACGCAAAGGTATACCAGCCTCGACTGATAACCAAACACAAAGCTGACCTCAGACAGACTTTGCAAAGGAGACAAACTGAACTCGATCAATAAGCTCAAAAAGTGGACTACCATCCTCGAATAATAGCCACAACAAAAACAAACAAGACCAACCGCAGAAGGACTTGAAGAAAAGAATGCCATCCTCGAATGACAATTCTCAAAAGATCCTCGGATCTAACACGAAACCATCCTCGAATGGAGACGCAAAGGTATACCAGCCTCGACTGATAACCAAACACAAAGCTGACCTCAGACAAACTTTGAAAACGAGACAAACTGACCTCGATCAATAAGCTCAAAAAGTGGACTACCATCTTCGAATAATAGCCACAACATCAAGACGAACCTCAGAAGGACTTGAAGAAAAGAATGCCATCCTCGAATGACAATTCTCAAAAGATCCTCGGATCTAACACGAAACCATCCTCGAATGGAGACGCAAAGGTAGACCAGTCTCGACTGATAACCAAACACAAAGCTGACCTCAGACAAACTTTGAAAACGAGACAAACTGACCTCGATCAATAAGCTCAAAAAGTGGACTACCATCTTCGAATAATAGCCACAACAACAAGACGAACCTCAGAAGGACTTGAAGAAAAGAATGCCATCCTCGAATGACAATTCTCAAAAGATCCTCGGATCTAACACGAAACCATCCTCGAATGGAGACGCAAAGGTATACTAGCCTCGATTGATAACCAAATATAAAGCTGACCTCAGACAGACTTTGCATTAGAGACAAACTGACCTCAATCAATAAGCTCAAAAAGTGGACTATCATCCTCGAATAATAGCCTCAACAAAAACAAACAAGACCAACCGCAGAAGGGCTTGAAGAAAAGAAATGCCATCCTCGAATGACAATTCAAAAGATCCTCGAATCTAACACGAAACCATCCTCGAATGGAGACGCAAAGGTATACCAGCCTCGACTGATAACCAAACACAAAGCTGACCTCAGACAGACTTTGCAAAAGAGACAAACTGACCTCGATCAATAAGCTCAAAAAGTGGACTACCATCCTCGAATAATAGCCACAACAAAAACAAACAAGACCAACCGCAGAAGGACTTGAAGAAAAGAATGCCATCCTCGAATGACAATTCTCAAAAGATCCTCGGATCTAACACGAAACCATCCTCGAATGGAGACGCAAAGGTATACCAGCCTCGACTGATAACCAAACACAAAGCTGACCTCAGACAGACTTTGAAAACGAGATAAACTGGCCTCGATCAATAAGCTCAAAAAATGTACTACCATCCTCGAATAATAGCCACAACAACAAGACCAACTTCAGAAGTACTTGAAGAAAAGAATGCCATCCTCGAATGACAATTCTCAAAAGATCCTCGGATCTAACACGAAACCATCCTCGAATGGAGACGCAAAGGTATACCAGCCTCGACTGATAACCAAACACAAAGCTGACCTCAAACAGACTTTGCAAAAGAGACAAACTGAACTCGATCAATAAGCTCAAAAAGTGGACTACCATCCTAGAATAATAGTCACAACAAAAACAAACAAGACCAACCGCAGAAGGACTTGAAGAAAAGAATGCCATCCTCGAATGACAATTCTCAAAAGATCATCGGATCTAACACAAAACCATCCTCAAATAGAGACGCAAAGGTATACCAGCCTCGACTGATAACCAAACACAAAGCTGACCTCAGACAGACTTTGCAAAGGAGACAAACTGAACTCGATCAATAAGCTCAAAAAGTGGACTACCATCCTCGAATAATAGCCACAACAAAAACAAACAAGACCAACCGCAGAAGGACTTGAAGAAAAGAATGCCATCCTCGAATGACAATTCTCAAAAGATCCTCGGATCTAACACGAAACCATCCTCGAATGGAGACGCAAAGGTATACCAGCCTCGACTGATAACCAAACACAAAGCTGACCTCAGACAAACTTTGAAAACGAGACAAACTGACCTCGATCAATAAGCTCAAAAAGTGGACTACCATCTTCGAATAATAGCCACAACATCAAGACGAACCTCAGAAGGACTTGAAGAAAAGAATGCCATCCTCGAATGACAATTCTCAAAAGATCCTCGGATCGAACACGAAACCATCCTCGAATGGAGACGCAAAGGTAGACCAGCCTCGACTGATAACCAAACACAAAGCTGACCTCAGACAAACTTTGAAAACGAGACAAACTGACCTCGATCAATAAGCTCAAAAAGTGGACTACCATCTTCGAATAATAGCCACAACAACAAGACGAACCTCAGAAGGACTTGAAGAAAAGAATGCCATCCTCGAATGACAATTCTCAAAAGATCCTCGGATCTAACACGAAACCATCCTCGAATGGAGACGCAAAGGTATACTAGCCTCGATTGATAACCAAATATAAAGCTGACCTCAGACAGACTTTGCATTAGAGACAAACTGACCTCAATCAATAAGCTCAAAAAGTGGACTATCATCCTCGAATAATAGCCTCAACAAAAACAAACAAGACCAACCGCAGAAGGGCTTGAAGAAAAGAAATGCCATCCTCGAATGACAATTCAAAAGATCCTCGAATCTAACACGAAACCATCCTCGAATGGAGACGCAAAGGTATACCAGCCTCGACTGATAACCAAACACAAAGCTGACCTCAGACAGACTTTGCAAAAGAGACAAACTGACCTCGATCAATAAGCTCAAAAAGTGGACTACCATCCTCGAATAATAGCCACAACAAAAACAAACAAGACCAACCGCAGAAGGACTTGAAGAAAAGAATGCCATCCTCGAATGACAATTCTCAAAAGATCCTCGGATCTAACACGAAACCATCCTCGAATGGAGACGCAAAGGTATACCAGCCTCGACTGATAACCAAACACAAAGCTGACCTCAGACAGACTTTGAAAACGAGATAAACTGGCCTCGATCAATAAGCTCAAAAAATGTACTACCATCCTCGAATAATAGCCACAACAACAAGACCAACTTCAGAA
The DNA here is from genome assembly GCA_963966055.1 of Lathyrus aphaca. Lineage (NCBI taxonomy): Eukaryota > Viridiplantae > Streptophyta > Magnoliopsida > Fabales > Fabaceae > Lathyrus > Lathyrus aphaca. The sequence goes on from OZ014522.1 coordinate 231,380,892, forward strand.
GTACTTGAAGAAAAGAATGCCATCCTCGAATGACAATTCTCAAAAGATCCTCGGATCTAACACGAAACCATCCTCGAATGGAGACGCAAAGGTATACCAGCCTCGACTGATAACCAAACACAAAGCTGACCTCAAACAGACTTTGCAAAAGAGACAAACTGAACTCGATCAATAAGCTCAAAAAGTGGACTACCATCCTAGAATAATAGTCACAACAAAAACAAACAAGACCAACCGCAGAAGGACTTGAAGAAAAGAATGCCATCCTCGAATGACAATTCTCAAAAGATCATCGGATCTAACACAAAACCATCCTCAAATAGAGACGCAAAGGTATACCAGCCTCGACTGATAACCAAACACAAAGCTGACCTCAGACAGACTTTGCAAAGGAGACAAACTGAACTCGATCAATAAGCTCAAAAAGTGGACTACCATCCTCGAATAATAGCCACAACAAAAACAAATAAGACCAACCGCAGAAGGACTTGAAGAAAAGAATGCCATCCTCGAATGACAATTCTCAAAAGATCCTCGGATCTAACACGAAACCATCCTCGAATGGAGACGCAAAGGTATACCAGCCTCGACTGATAACCAAACACAAAGCTGACCTCAGACAAACTGACCTCGATCAATAAGCTCAAAAAGTGGACTACCATCTTCGAATAATAGCCACAACAACAAGACGAACCTCAGAAGGACTTGAAGAAAAGAATGCCATCCTCGAATGACAATTCTCAAAAGATCCTCGGATCTAACACGAAACCATCCTCGAATGGAGACGCAAAGGTATACCAGCCTCGATTGATAACCAAACACAAAGCTGACCTCAAACAGACTTTGCAAAAGAGACAAACTGACCTCGATCAATAAGCTCAAAAAGTGGACTACCATCCTCGAATAATAGCCACAACAAAAACAAACAAGACCAACCGCAGAAGGACTTGAAGAAAAGAATGCCATCCTCGAATGACAATTCTCAAAAGATCCTCGGATCTAACACGAAACCATCCTCGAATGGAGACGCAAAGGTATACCAGCCTCGACTGATAACCAAACACAAAGCTGACCTCAGACAGACTTTGAAAACGAGATAAACTGGCCTCGATCAATAAGCTCAAAAAATGTACTACCATCCTCGAATAATAGCCACAACAACAAGACCAACTTCAGAAGTACTTGAAGAAAAGAATGCCATCCTCGAATGACAATTCTCAAAAGATCCTCGGATCTAACACGAAACCATCCTCGAATGGAGACGCAAAGGTATACCAGCCTCGACTGATAACCAAACACAAAGCTGACCTCAAACAGACTTTGCAAAAGAGACAAACTGAACTCGATCAATAAGCTCAAAAAGTGGACTACCATCCTAGAATAATAGTCACAACAAAAACAAACAAGACCAACCGCAGAAGGACTTGAAGAAAAGAATGCCATCCTCGAATGACAATTCTCAAAAGATCATCGGATCTAACACAAAACCATCCTCAAATAGAGACGCAAAGGTATACCAGCCTCGACTGATAACCAAACACAAAGCTGACCTCAGACAGACTTTGCAAAGGAGACAAACTGAACTCGATCAATAAGCTCAAAAAGTGGACTACCATCCTCGAATAATAGCCACAACAAAAACAAATAAGACCAACCGCAGAAGGACTTGAAGAAAAGAATGCCATCCTCGAATGACAATTCTCAAAAGATCCTCGGATCTAACACGAAACCATCCTCGAATGGAGACGCAAAGGTATACCAGCCTCGACTGATAACCAAACACAAAGCTGACCTCAGACAAACTGACCTCGATCAATAAGCTCAAAAAGTGGACTACCATCTTCGAATAATAGCCACAACAACAAGACGAACCTCAGAAGGACTTGAAGAAAAGAATGCCATCCTCGAATGACAATTCTCAAAAGATCCTCGGATCTAACACGAAACCATCCTCGAATGGAGACGCAAAGGTATACCAGCCTCGATTGATAACCAAACACAAAGCTGACCTCAAACAGACTTTGCAAAAGAGACAAACTGACCTCGATCAATAAGCTCAAAAAGTGGACTACCATCCTCGAATAATAGCCACAACAAAAACAAACAAGACCAACCGCAGAAGGACTTGAAGAAAAGAATGCCATCCTCGAATGACAATTCTCAAAAGATCCTCGGATCTAACACGAAACCATCCTCGAATGGAGACGCAAAGGTATACCAGCCTCGACTGATAACCAAACACAAAGCTGACCTCAGACAGACTTTGAAAACGAGATAAACTGGCCTCGATCAATAAGCTCAAAAAATGTACTACCATCCTCGAATAATAGCCACAACAACAAGACCAACTTCAGAAGTACTTGAAGAAAAGAATGCCATCCTCGAATGACAATTCTCAAAAGATCCTCGGATCTAACACAAAACCATCCTCGAATGGAGACGCAAAGGTATACCAGCCTCGACTGATAACCAAACACAAAGCTGACCTCAGATAGACTTTGCAAAAGAGACAAACTGACCTCGATTAATATGCTCAAAAAGTGGACCACCATCCTAGAATAATAGCCACAACAAAAACAAACAAGACCAACCGCAGAAGGACTTGAAGAAAAGAATGCCATCCTCGAATGACAATTCTCAAAAGATCATCGGATCTAACACAAAACCATCCTCAAATAGAGACGCAAAGGTATACCAGCCTCGACTGATAACCAAACACAAAGCTGACCTCAGACAGACTTTGCAAAGGAGACAAACTGAACTCGATCAATAAGCTCAAAAAGTGGACTACCATCCTCGAATAATAGCCACAACAAAAACAAATAAGACCAACCGCAGAAGGACTTGAAGAAAAGAATGCCATCCTCGAATGACAATTCTCAAAAGATCCTCGGATCTAACACGAAACCATCCTCGAATGGAGACGCAAAGGTATACCAGCCTCGACTGATAACCAAACACAAAGCTGACCTCAGACAAACTGACCTCGATCAATAAGCTCAAAAAGTGGACTACCATCTTCGAATAATAGCCACAACAACAAGACGAACCTCAGAAGGACTTGAAGAAAAGAATGCCATCCTCGAATGACAATTCTCAAAAGATCCTCGGATCTAACACGAAACCATCCTCGAATGGAGACGCAAAGGTATACCAGCCTCGATTGATAACCAAATATAAAGCTGACCTCAGACAGACTTTGCATTAGAGACAAACTGACCTTAATCAATAAGCTCAAAAAGTGGACTATCATCCTCGAATAATAGCCTCAACAAAAACAAACAAGACCAACCGCAGAAGGGCTTGAAGAAAAGAAATGCCATCCTCGAATGACAATTCAAAAGATCCTCGAATCTAACACGAAACCATCCTCGAATGGAGACGCAAAGGTATACCAGCCTCGACTGATAACCAAACACAAAGCTGACCTCAGACAGACTTTGCAAAAGAGACAAACTGACCTCGATCAATAAGCTCAAAAAGTGGACTACCATCCTCGAATAATAGCCACAACAAAAACAAACAAGACCAACCGCAGAAGGACTTGAAGAAAAGAATGCCATCCTCGAATGACAATTCTCAAAAGATCCTCGGATCTAACACGAAACCATCCTCGAATGGAGACGCAAAGGTATACCAGCCTCGACTGATAACCAAACACAAAGCTGACCTCAGACAGACTTTCAAAACGAGATAAACTGGCCTCGATCAATAAGCTCAAAAAATGTACTACCATCCTCGAATAATAGCCACAACAACAAGACCAACTTCAGAAGTACTTGAAGAAAAGAATGCCATCCTCGAATGACAATTCTCAAAAGATCCTCGGATCTAACACGAAACCATCCTCGAATGGAGACGCAAAGGTATACCAGCCTCGACTGATAACCAAACAAAAAGCTGACCTCAGACAGACTTTGCAAAAGAGACAAACTGAACTCGATCAATAAGCTCAAAAAGTTGACTACCATCCTAGAATAATAGTCACAACAAAAACAAACAAGACCAACCGCAGAAGGACTTGAAGAAAAGAATGCCATCCTCGAATGACAATTCTCAAAAGATCCTCGGATCTAACACAAAACCGTCCTCAAATAGAGACGCAAAGGTATACCAGCCTCGACTGATAACCAAACATAAAGCTGCCTCAGACAGACTTTGCAAAGGAGACAAACTGAACTCGATCAATAAGCTCAAAAAGTGGACTACCATCCTCGAATAATAGCCACAACAAAAACAAACAAGACCAACCACAGAAGGACTTGAAGAAAAGAATGCCATCCTCGAATGACAATTCTCAAAAGATCCTCGGATCTAACACGAAACCATCCTCGAATGGAGACGCAAAGGTATACCAGCCTCGACTGATAACCAAACACAAAGCTGACCTCAGACAAACTTTGAAAACGAGACAAACTAACCTCGATCAATAAGCTCAAAAAGTGGACTACCATCTTCGAATAATAGCCACAACAACAAGACGAACCTAAGAAGGACTTGAAGAAAAGAATGCCATCCTCGAATGACAATTCTCAAAAGATCCTCGGATCTAACACGAAACCGTCCTCGAATGGAGACGCAAAGGTAGACCAGCCTCGACTGATAACCAAACACAAAGCTGACCTCAGACAAACTTTGAAAACGAGACAAACTGACCTCGATCAATAAGCTCAAAAAGTGGACTACCATCTTCGAATAATAGCCACAACAACAAGACGAACCTCAGAAGGACTTGAAGAAAAGAATGCCATCCTCGAATGACAATTCTCAAAAGATCCTCGGATCTAACACGAAACCATCCTCGAATGGAGATGTAAAGGTATACCAGCCTCGATTGATAACCAACTATAAAGCTGACCTTAGACAGACTTTGCATTAGAGACAAACTGACCTCAATCAATAAGCTCAAAAAGTGGACTATCATCCTCGAATAATAGCCTCAACAAAAACAAACAAGACCAACCGCAGAAGGGCTTGAAGAAAAGAAATGCCATCCTCGAATGACAATTCAAAAGATCCTCGAATCTAACACGAAACCATCCTCGAATGGAGACGCAAAGGTATACCAGCCTCGACTGATAACCAAACACAAAGCTGACCTCAGACAGACTTTGCAAAAGAGACAAACTGACCTCGATCAATAAGCTCAAAAAGTTGACTACCATCCTCGAATAATAGCCGCAACAAAAACAAACAAGACCAACCGCAGAAGGACTTGAAGAAAAGAATGCCATCCTCGAATGACAATTCTCAAAAGATCCTCGGATCTAACACGAAACCATCCTCGGATGGAGACGCAAAGGTATACCAGCCTCGACTGATAACCAAACACAAAGCTGACCTCAGACAGACTTTGAAAACGAGATAAACTGGCCTCGATCAATAAGCTCAAAAAATGTACTACCATCCTCGAAAAATAGCCACAACAACAAGACCAACTTCAGAAGTACTTGAAGAAAAGAATGCCATCCTCGAATGACAACTCTCAAAAGATCCTCGGATCTAACACGAAACCATCCTCGAATGGAGACGCAAAGGTATACCAGCCTCGACTGATAACCAAACACAAAGCTGACCTCAGACAGACTTTGCAAAAGAGACAAACTGACCTCGATCAATAAGCTCAAAAAGTGGACTACCATCCTCGAATAATAGCCACAACAAAAACAAACAAGACCAACCGCAGAAGGACTTGAAGAAAAGAATGCCATCCTCGAATGACAATTCTCAAAAGATCCTCGGATCTAACACGAAACCATCCTCGAATGGAGACGCAAAGGTATACCAGCCTCGACTGATAACCAAACACAAAGCTGACCTCAGACAGACTTTCAAAACGAGATAAACTGGCCTCGATCAATAAGCTCAAAAAATGTACTACCATCCTCGAATAATAGCCACAACAACAAGACCAACTTCAGAAGTACTTGAAGAAAAGAATGCCATCCTCGAATGACAATTCTCAAAAGATCCTCGGATCTAACACGAAACCATCCTCGAATGGAGACGCAAAGGTATACCAGCCTCGACTGATAACCAAACAAAAAGCTGACCTCAGACAGACTTTGCAAAAGAGACAAACTGAACTCGATCAATAAGCTCAAAAAGTTGACTACCATCCTAGAATAATAGTCACAACAAAAACAAACAAGACCAACCGCAGAAGGACTTGAAGAAAAGAATGCCATCCTCGAATGACAATTCTCAAAAGATCCTCGGATCTAACACAAAACCGTCCTCAAATAGAGACGCAAAGGTATACCAGCCTCGACTGATAACCAAACATAAAGCTGACCTCAGACAGACTTTGCAAAGGAGACAAACTGAACTCGATCAATAAGCTCAAAAAGTGGACTACCATCCTCGAATAATAGCCACAACAAAAACAAACAAGACCAACCACAGAAGGACTTGAAGAAAAGAATGCCATCCTCGAATGACAATTCTCAAAAGATCCTCGGATCTAACACGAAACCATCCTCGAATGGAGACGCAAAGGTATACCAGCCTCGACTGATAACCAAACACAAAGCTGACCTCAGACAAACTTTGAAAACGAGACAAACTAACCTCGATCAATAAGCTCAAAAAGTGGACTACCATCTTCGAATAATAGCCACAACAACAAGACGAACCTAAGAAGGACTTGAAGAAAAGAATGCCATCCTCGAATGACAATTCTCAAAAGATCCTCGGATCTAACACGAAACCGTCCTCGAATGGAGACGCAAAGGTAGACCAGCCTCGACTGATAACCAAACACAAAGCTGACCTCAGACAAACTTTGAAAACGAGACAAACTGACCTCGATCAATAAGCTCAAAAAGTGGACTACCATCTTCGAATAATAGCCACAACAACAAGACGAACCTCAGAAGGACTTGAAGAAAAGAATGCCATCCTCGAATGACAATTCTCAAAAGATCCTCGGATCTAACACGAAACCATCCTCGAATGGAGATGTAAAGGTATACCAGCCTCGATTGATAACCAACTATAAAGCTGACCTTAGACAGACTTTGCATTAGAGACAAACTGACCTCAATCAATAAGCTCAAAAAGTGGACTATCATCCTCGAATAATAGCCTCAACAAAAACAAACAAGACCAACCGCAGAAGGGCTTGAAGAAAAGAAATGCCATCCTCGAATGACAATTCAAAAGATCCTCGAATCTAACACGAAACCATCCTCGAATGGAGACGCAAAGGTATACCAGCCTCGACTGATAACCAAACACAAAGCTGACCTCAGACAGACTTTGCAAAAGAGACAAACTGACCTCGATCAATAAGCTCAAAAAGTTGACTACCATCCTCGAATAATAGCCGCAACAAAAACAAACAAGACCAACCGCAGAAGGACTTGAAGAAAAGAATGCCATCCTCGAATGACAATTCTCAAAAGATCCTCGGATCTAACACGAAACCATCCTCGGATGGAGACGCAAAGGTATACCAGCCTCGACTGATAACCAAACACAAAGCTGACCTCAGACAGACTTTGAAAACGAGATAAACTGGCCTCGATCAATAAGCTCAAAAAATGTACTACCATCCTCGAAAAATAGCCACAACAACAAGACCAACTTCAGAAGTACTTGAAGAAAAGAATGCCATCCTCGAATGACAACTCTCAAAAGATCCTCGGATCTAACACGAAACCATCCTCGAATGGAGACGCAAAGGTATACCAGCCTCGACTGATAACCAAACACAAAGCTGACCTCAGACAGACTTTGCAAAAGAGACAAACTGACCTCGATCAATAAGCTCAAAAAGTGGACTACCATCCTCGAATAATAGCCACAACAAAAACAAACAAGACCAACCGCAGAAGGACTTGAAGAAAAGAATGCCATCCTCGAATGACAATTCTCAAAAGATCCTCGGATCTAACACGAAACCATCCTCGAATGGAGACGCAAAGGTATACCAGCCTCGACTGATAACCAAACACAAAGCTGACCTCAGACAGACTTTCAAAACGAGATAAACTGGCCTCGATCAATAAGCTCAAAAAATGTACTACCATCCTCGAATAATAGCCACAACAACAAGACCAACTTCAGAAGTACTTGAAGAAAAGAATGCCATCCTCGAATGACAATTCTCAAAAGATCCTCGGATCTAACACGAAACCATCCTCGAATGGAGACGCAAAGGTATACCAGCCTCGACTGATAACCAAACACAAAGCTGACCTCAAACAGACTTTGCAAAAGAGACAAACTGAACTCGATCAATAAGCTCAAAAAGTGGACTACCATCCTAGAATAATAGTCACAACAAAAACAAACAAGACCAACCGCAGAAGGACTTGAAGAAAAGAATGCCATCCTCGAATGACAATTCTCAAAAGATCATCGGATCTAACACAAAACCATCCTCAAATAGAGACGCAAAGGTATACCAGCCTCGACTGATAACCAAACATAAAGCTGACCTCAGACAGACTTTGCAAAGGAGACAAACTGAACTCGATCAATAAGCTCAAAAAGTGGACTACCATCCTCGAATAATAGCCACAACAAAAACAAACAAGACCAACCACAGAAGGACTTGAAGAAAAGAATGCCATCCTCGAATGACAATTCTCAAAAGATCCTCGGATCTAACACGAAACCATCCTCGAATGGAGACGCAAAGGTATACCAGCCTCGACTGATAACCAAACACAAAGCTGACCTTAGACAAACTTTGAAAACGAGACAAACTAACCTCGATCAATAAGCTCAAAAAGTGGACTACCATCTTCGAATAATAGCCACAACAACAAGACGAACCTAAGAAGGACTTGAAGAAAAGAATGCCATCCTCGAATGACAATTCTCAAAAGATCCTCGGATCTAACACGAAACCATCCTCGAATGGAGACGCAAAGGTAGACCAGCCTCGACTGATAACCAAACACAAAGCTGACCTCAGACAAACTTTGAAAACGAGACAAACTGACCTCGATCAATAAGCTCAAAAAGTGGACTACCATCTTCGAATAATAGCCACAACAACAAGATGAACCTCAGAAGGACTTGAAGAAAAGAATGCCATCCTCGAATAACAATTCTCAAAAGATCCTCGGATCTAACACAAAACCATCCTCGAATGGAGACGCAAAGGTATACCAGCCTCGATTGATAACCAACTATAAAGCTGACCTTAGACAGACTTTGCATTAGAGACAAACTGACCTCAATCAATAAGCTCAAATAGTGGACTATCATCCTCGAATAATAGCCTCAACAAAAACAAACAAGACCAACCGCAGAAGGGCTTGAAGAAAAGAAATGCCATCCTCGAATGACAATTCAAAAGATCCTCGAATCTAACACGAAACCATCCTCGAATGGAGACGCAAAGGTATACCAGCCTCGACTGATAACCAAACACAAAGCTGACCTCAGACAGACTTTGCAAAAGAGACAAACTGACCTCGATCAATAAGCTCAAAAAGTGGACTACCATCCTCGAATAATAGCCACAACAAAAACAAACAAGACCAACCGCAGAAGGACTTGAAGAAAAGAATGCCATCCTCGAATGACAATTCTCAAAAGATCCTCGGATCTAACACGAAACCATCCTCGGATGGAGACGCAAAGGTATACCAGCCTCGACTGATAACCAAACACAAAGCTGACCTCAGACAGACTTTGAAAACGAGATAAACTGGCCTCGATCAATAAGCTCAAAAAATGTACTACCATCCTCGAAAAATAGCCACAACAACAAGACCAACTTCAGAAGTACTTGAAGAAAAGAATGCCATCCTCGAATGACAATTCTCAAAAGATCCTCGGATCTAACACGAAACCATCCTCGAATGGAGACGCAAAGGTATACCAGCCTAAACTGATAACCAAACACAAAGCTGACCTCAGACAGACTTTGCAAAAGAGACAAACTGAACTCGATCAATAAGCTCAAAAAGTGGACTACCATCCTAGAATAATAGTCACAACAAAAACAAACAAGACCAACCGCAGAAGGACTTGAAGAAAAGAATGCCATCCTCGAATGACAATTCTCAAAAGATCATCGGATCTAACACAAAACCATCCTCAAATAGAGACGCAAAGGTATACCAGCCTCGACTGATAACCAAACACAAAGCTGACCTCAGACAGACTTTGCAAAGGAGACAAACTGAACTCGATCAATAAGCTCAAAAAGTGGACTACCATCCTCGAATAATAGCCACAACAAAATCATACAAGACCAACCGCAGAAGGACTTGAAGAAAAGAATGCCATCCTCGAATGACAATTCTCAAAAGATCCTCGGATCTAACACGAAACCATCCTCGAATGGAGACGCAAAGGTATACCAGCCTCGACTGATAACCAAACACAAAGCTAACCTCAGACAAACTTTGAAAACGAGACAAACTGACCTCGATCAATAAGCTCAAAAAGTGGACTACCATCTTCGAATAATAGCCACAACAACAAGACGAACCTCAGAAGGACTTGAAGAAAAGAATGCCATCCTCGAATGACAATTCTCAAAAGATCCTCGGATCTAACACGAAACCATCCTTGAATGGAGACGCAAAGGTATACCAGCCTCGATTGATAACCAACTATAAAGCTGACCTTAGACAGACTTTGCATTAGAGACAAACTGACCTCAATCAATAAGCTCAAATAGTGGACTATCATCCTCGAATAATAGCCTCAACAAAAACAAACAAGACCAACCGCAGAAGGGCTTGAAGAAAAGAAATGCCATCCTCGAATGACAATTCAAAAGATCCTCGAATCTAACACGAAACCATCCTCGAATGGAGACGCAAAGGTATACCAGCCTCGACTGATAACCAAACACAAAGCTGACCTCAGACAGACTTTGCAAAAGAGACAAACTGACCTCGATCAATAAGCTCAAAAAGTGGACTACCATCCTCGAATAATAGCCACAACAAAAACAAACAAGACCAACCGCAGAAGGACTTGAAGAAAAGAATGCCATCCTCGAATGACAATTCTCAAAAGATCCTCGGATCTAACACGAAACCATCCTCGGATGGAGACGCAAAGGTATACCAGCCTCGACTGATAACCAAACACAAAGCTGACCTCAGACAGACTTTGAAAACGAGATAAACTGGCCTCGATCAATAAGCTCAAAAAATGTACTACCATCCTCGAAAAATAGCCACAACAACAAGGCCAACTTCAGAAGTACTTGAAGAAAAGAATGCCATCCTCGAATGACAATTCTCAAAAGATCCTCGGATCTAACACAAAACCATCCTCGAATGGAGACGCAAAGGTATACCAGCCTAAACTGATAACCAAACACAAAGCTGACCTCAGACAGACTTTGCAAAAGAGACAAACTGAACTCGATCAATAAGCTCAAAAAGTGGACTACCATCCTAGAATAATAGTCACAACAAAAACAAACAAGACCAACCGCAGAAGGACTTGAAGAAAAGAATGCCATCCTCGAATGACAATTCTCAAAAGATCATCGGATCTAACACAAAACCATCCTCAAATAGAGACGCAAAGGTATACCAGCCTCGACTGATAACCAAACACAAAGCTGACCTCAGACAGACTTTGCAAAGGAGACAAACTGAACTCGATCAATAAGCTCAAAAAGTGGACTACCATCCTCGAATAATAGCCACAACAAAATCATACAAGACCAACCGCAGAAGGACTTGAAGAAAAGAATGCCATCCTCGAATGACAATTCTTAAAAGATCCTCGGATCTAACACGAAACCATCCTCGAATGGAGACGCAAAGGTATACCAGCCTCGACTGATAACCAAACACAAAGCTGACCTCAGACAAACTTTGAAAACGAGACAAACTGACCTCGATCAATAAGCTCAAAAAGTGGACTACCATCTTCGAATAATAGCCACAACAACAAGACGAACCTCAGAAGGACTTGAAGAAAAGAATGCCATCCTCGAATGACAATTCTCAAAAGATCCTCGGATCTAACACGAAACCATCCTTGAATGGAGACGCAAAGGTATACCAGCCTCGATTGATAACCAAATATAAAGCTGACCTCAGACAGACTTTGCATTAGAGACAAACTGACCTCAATCAATAAGCTCAAAAAGTGGACTATCATCCTCGAATAATAGCCTAACCAAAAACAAACAAGACCAACCGCAGAAGGGCTTGAAGAAAAGAAATGCCATCCTCGAATGACAATTCAAAAGATCCTCGAATCTAACACGAAACCATCCTCGAATGGAGACGCAAAGGTATACCAGCCTCGACTGATAACCAAACACAAAGCTGACCTCAGACAGACTTTGCAAAAGAGACAAACTGACCTCGATCAATAAGCTCAAAAAGTGGACTACCATCCTCGAATAATAGCCACAACAAAAACAAACAAGACCAACCGCAGAAGGACTTGAGGAAAAGAATGCCATCCTCGAATGACAATTCTCAAAAGATCCTCGGATCTAACACGAAACCATCCTCGAATGGAGACGCAAAGGTATAACAGCCTCGATTGATAACCAAACACAAAGCTGACCTCAGACAGACTTTGAAAACGAGATAAACTGGCCTCGATCAATAAGCTCAAAAAATGTACTACCATCCTCGAATAATAGCCACAACAAAAACAAACAAGACCAACCGCAGAAGGACTTGAGGAAAAGAATGCCATCCTCGAATGACAATTCTCAAAAGATCCTCCGATCTAACACAAAACCATCCTCGAATGGAGACGCAAAGGTATACCAGCCTCGATTGATAACCAAACACAAAGCTGACCTCAGACAAACATTGAAAACGAGACAAACTGACCTCGATCAATAAGCTCAAAAAGTGGACTACCATCTTCGAATAATAGCCACAACAACAAGACGAACCTCAGAAGGACTTGAAGAAAAGAATGCCATCCTCGAATGACAATTCTCAAAAGATCCTCGGATCTAACACGAAACCATCCTCGAATGGAGACGCAAAGGTATACCAGCCTCGATTGATAACCAAATATAAAGCTGACCTCAGACAGACTTTGCATTAGAGACAAACTGACCTCAATCAATAAGCTCAAAAAGTGGACTATCATCCTCGAATAATAGCCTCAACAAAAACAAACAAGACCAACCGCAGAAGGGCTTGAAGAAAAGAAATGCCATCCTCGAATGACAATTCAAAAGATCCTTGAATCTAACACGAAACCATCCTCGAATGGAGACGCAAAGGTATACCAGCCTCGACTGATAACCAAACACAAAGCTGACCTCAGAAAGACTTTGCAAAAGAGACAAACTGACCTCGATCAATAAGCTCAAAAAGTGGACTACCATCCTCGAATAATAGCCACAACAAAAACAAACAAGACCAACCGCAGAAGGACTTGAGGAAAAGAATGCCATCCTCGAATGACAATTCTCAAAAGATCCTCGGATCTAACACGAAACCATCCTCGAATGCAGACGCAAAGGTATACCAGCCTCGACTGATAACCAAACACAAAGCTGACCTCAGACAGACTTTGAAAACGAGATAAACTGGCCTCGATCAATAAGCTCAAAAAATGTACTACCATCCTCGAATAATAGCCACAACAACAAGACCAACTTCAGAAGTACTTGAAGAAAAGAATGCCATCCTCGAATGACAATTCTCAAAAGATCCTCCGATCTAACACAAAACCATCCTCGAATGGAGACGCAAAGGTAGACCAGCCTCGACTGATAACCAAACACAAAGCTGACCTCAGACAAACATTGAAAACGAGACAAACTGACCTCGATCAATAAGCTCAAAAAGTGGACTACCATCTTCGAATAATAGCCACAACAACAAGGCGAACCTCAGAAGGACTTGAAGAAAAGAATGCCATCCTCGAATGACAATTCTCAAAAGATCCTCGGATCTAACACGAAACCATCCTCGAATGGAGACGCAAAGGTATACCAGCCTCGATTGATAACCAAATATAAAGCTGACCTCAGACAGACTTTGCATTAGAGACAAACTGACCTCAATCAATAAGCTCAAAAAGTGGACTATCATCCTCGAATAATAGCCTCAACAAAAACAAACAAGACCAACCGCAGAAGGGCTTGAAGAAAAGAAATGCCATCCTCGAATGACAATTCAAAAGATCCTCGAATCTAACACGAAACCATCCTCGAATGGAGACGCAAAGGTATACCAGCCTCGACTGATAACCAAACACAAAGCTGACCTCAGACAGACTTTGCAAAAGAGACAAACTGAACTCGATCAATAAGCTCAAAAAGTGGACTACCATCCTAGAATAATAGTCACAACAAAAACAAACAAGACCAACCGCAGAAGGAATTGAAGAAAAGAATGCCACCCTCGAATGACAATTCTCAAAAGATCCTCGGATCTAACACAAAACCATCCTCAAATAGAGACGCAAAGGTATACCAGCCTCGACTGATAACCAAACACAAAGCTGACCTCAGACAGACTTTGCAAAGGAGACAAACTGAACTCGATCAATAAGCTCAAAAAGTGGACTACCATCCTCGAATAATAGCCACAACAAAAACAAACAAGACCAACCGCAGAAGGACTTGAAGAAAAGAATGCCATCCTCGAATGACAATTCTCAAAAGATCATTGGATCTAACACGAAACCATCCTCGAATGGAGACGCAAAGGTATACCAGCCTCGACTGATAACCAAACACAAAGCTGACCTCAGACAAACTTTGAAAACGAGACAAACTGACCTCGATCAATAAGCTCAAAAAGTGGACTACCATCTTCGAATAATAGCCACAACAACAAGACGAACCTCAGAAGGACTTGAAGAAAAGAATGCCATCCTCGAATGACAATTCTCAAAAGATCCTCCGATCTAACACAAAACCATCCTCGAATGGAGACGCAAAGGTATACCAGCCTCGATTGATAACCAAATATAAAGCTGACCTCAGACAGACTTTGCATTAGAGACAAACTGACCTCAATCAATAAGCTCAAAAAGTGGACTATCATCCTCGAATAATAGCCTCAACAAAAACAAACAAGACCAACCGCAGAAGGGCTTGAAGAAAAGAAATGCCATCCTCGAATGACAATTCAAAAGATCCTCGAATCTAACACGAAACCAACCTCGAATGGAGACGCAAAGGTATACCAGCCTCGACTGATAACCAAACACAAAGCTGACCTCAGACAGACTTTGCAAAAGAGACAAACTGACCTCGATCAATAAGCTCAAAATGTGGACTACCATCCTCGAATAATAGCCACAACAAAAACAAACAAGACCAACCGCAGAAGGACTTGAAGAAAAGAATGCCATCCTCGAATGACAATTCTCAAAAGATCCTCGAATCTAACACAAAACCATCCTCAAATAGAGACGCAAAGGTATACCAGCATCGACTGATAGCCAAACATAAAGCTGACCTCAGACAAACTTTGAAAACGAGACAAACTGACCTCGATCTATAAGCTCAAAAAGTGGACTACCATCTTCGAATAATAGCCACAACAACAAGACGAACCTCAGAAGTACTTGAAGAAAAGAATGCCATCCTCGAATGAAAATTCTCAAAAGATCCTCGGATCTAACACGAAACCATCCTCGAATAGAGACGCAAAGGTATACCAGCCTCGACTGATAACCAAACACAAAGCTGACCTCAGACAGACTTTGCAAAGGAGACAAACTGAACTCGATCAATAAGGTCAAAAAGTGGACCACCATCGTCGAATAATAGCCACAACAAAAACAAACAAGACCAACCGCAGAAGGACTTGAAGAAAAGAATGCCATCCTCGAATGACAATTCTCAAAAGATCCTCGGATCTAACACGAAACCATCCTCGAAGGAGACGCAAAGGTATACCAGCCTCGACTGATAGCCAAACATAAAGCTGACCTCAGACAGACTTTGCAAAGGAGACAAACTGAACTCGATCAATAAGCTCAAAAAGTGGATTACCATCCTCGAATAATAGCCACGACAACAAGACGAACCTCAGAAGGACTTGAAGAAAAGAATGCCATCCTCGAATGACAATTTTCAAAAGATCCTCGGATCTAACACGAAACCATCCTCGAATGGAGACGCAAAGGTATACCAGCCTCGACTGATAACCTAACACAAAGCTGACCTCAGACAGACTTTGCAAAAGAGACAAACTGAACTCGATCAATAAGCTCAAAAAGTGGACTACCATCCTCGAATAATAGCCACAACAAAAACAAACAAGACCAACCGCAGAAGGACTTGAAGAAAAGAATTCCATCCTCGAATGACAATTCTCAAAAGATCCTCGGATCTAACACGAAACCATCCTCGAATGGAGACGCAAAGGTATACCAGCCTCGACTGATAACCAAACACAAAGCTGACCTCAGACAGAATTTGAAAACGAGACAAACTGACCTCGATCAATAAGCCCAAAAAGTGGACTACCATCCTCGAATTATAGCCACAACAACAAGACCAATCTCAGAAGTACTTGAGGAAAATAATGCCATCCTCGAATGACAATTCTCAAAAGATCCTCGGATCTAACAAGAAACCATCCTCGAATGGAGACGCAAAGGTATACTAGCCTCGACTGATAACCAAACACAAAGCTGACCTCAGACAGACTTTGCAAAGGAGACAAACTGAACTCGATCAATAAGGTCAAAAAGTGGACTACCATCGTCGAATAATAGCCACAACAAAAACAAACAAGACCAATCGCAGACGGACTTGAAGAAAAGAATGCCATCCTCGAATGACAATTCTCAAAAGATCCTCGGATCTAACACGAAACCATCCTCGAATGGAGACGCAAAGGTATACCAGCCTCGACTGATAACCAAACACAAAGCTGACCTCAGACAGACTTTGAAAACGAGACAAACTGACCTCGATCTATAAGCTCAAAAAGTGGATTACCATCCTCGAATAATAGCCACGACAACAAGACGAACCTGAGAAGGACTCTAAGAAAAGAATGCCATCCTCGAATGACAATTCTCAAAAGATCCGCGGATCTAACACGAAACAATCCTCGAATGGAGACGCAAAGGTATACCAGCCTCGACTGATAACCTAACACAAAGCTGACCTCAGACAGACTTTGCAAAAGTGACAAACTGAACTCGATCAATAAGCTCAAAAAGTGGACTACCATCCTCGAATAATAGCCACAAAAAAAACAAACAAGACCAACCGCAGAAGTACTTGAAGAAAAGAATTCCATCCTCGAATGACAATTCTCAAAAGATCCTCGGATCTAACACGAAACCATCCTCGAATGGAGACGCAAAGGTATACCAGCCTCGACTGATAACCAAACACAAAGCTGACCTCAGACAGACTTTGAAAACGAGACAAACTGACCTCGATCAATAAGCCCAAAAAGTGGACTACCATCCTCGAATTATAGCCACAACAACAAGACCAATCTCAGAAGTACTTGAAGAAAAGAATGCCATCCTCGAATGACAATTCTTAAAAGATCCTCAGATCTAACCCGAAACCATCCTCGAATGGAGACGCAAAGGTATACCAGCCTCGACTGATAACCAAACACAAAGCTGACCTCATACAGACTTTGAAAACGAGACAAACTGACCTCCATCAATAAGCTCAAAAAGTGGACTACCATCCTCGAATAATAGCCATAACAAAAACAAACAAGGCCAACCGCAGAAGGACTTGAAGAAAAGAATGCCATCCTCGAATGACAATTCTCAAAAGATCCTCGGATATAACACGAAACCATCCTCGAATGGAGATGCAAAGGTATACCAGCCTCGACTGATAACCAAACATAAAGCTGACCTCAGACAAACTTTGCAAGAGAGACAAACTGACCTCAATCAATAAGCTCAAAAAGTGGACTACCATCCTAAATGATAGCCACAACAAAAACAAACAAGACCAACCGTAGAAGGACTTGAAGAAAAGAAATGCCATACTCGAATGACAATTCAAAAGATCCTCGGATCTAACACAAAACCATCCTCGAATGGAGACGCAAAGGTATACCAGCCTCGATTGATAACCAAACACAAAGCTGACCTCAGACAGACTTTGCAAGAGAGACAAACTAAACTCAATCAATAAGCTCAAAAAGTGGACTATCATCCTCGAATAATAGCCACAACAAAAACAAACAAGACCAACCGCAGAAGGGTTTGAAGAAAAGAAATTCCATCCTCGAATGACAATTCAAAAGATCCTCGGATCTAACACGAAACCATCCTCGAATGGAGACGCAAAGGTATACCAGCCTCGACTGATAACCAAACACAAAGCTGACCTCAGACAAACTTTGAAAACGAGACAAATTGACCTCGATCAATAAGCTCAAAAAGTGGACTACCATCCTCGAATAATAGCCACGACAACAAGACGAACCTCAGAAGGACTTGAAGAAAAGAATGCCATCCTCGAATGACAATTCTCAAAAGATCCTCGGATCTAACACAGAACCATCCTCGAATGGAGACGCAAAGGTATACCAGCCTCGACTGATAACCTAACACAAAGCTGACCTTAGACAGACTTTGCAAAAGAGACAAACTGAACTCGATCAATAAGCTCAAAAAGTGGACTACCATCCTCGAATAATAGCCACAACAAAAACAAACAAGACCAATCGCAGAAGGACTTGAAGAAAAGAATTCCATCCTCGAATGACAATTCTCAAAAGATCCTCGGATCTAACACGAAACCATCCTGGAATGGAGACGCAAAGGTATACCAACCTCGACTGATAACCAAACACAAAGCTGACCTCAGACAGACTCTGCAAATGAGACAAACTGAACTCGATCAATAAGCTCAAAAAGTGGACTACCATCCTCGAATAATAGCCACAACAAAAACAAACAAGACCTACCGCAGACGGACTTGAAGAAAAGAATTCCATCCTCGAATGACAATTCTCAAAAGATCCTCAGATCTAACACGAAACCATCCTCGAATGGAGACGCAAAGGTATACCAGCCTCGACTGATAACCTAACACAAAGCTGACCTCAGACAGACATTGAAAAAGAGACAAACTGACCTCGATCAATAAGCTCAAAAAGTTGTTTACCATCCTCGAATAATAGCCACAACAACAAGACGAACCTCAGAAGGACTTGAAGAAAAGAATGCCATCCTCGAATGACAATTCTCAAAAGATCCTCGGATCTAACACGAAACCATCCTCGAATGGAGACACAAAGGTATACCAGCCGCGACTGATAACCTAACACAAAGCTGACCTCAGACAGACTTTGCAAGAGAGACAAACTAAACTCAATCAATAAGCTCAAAAAGTGGACTATCATCCTCGAATAATAGCCACAACAAAAACAAACAAGACCAACCGCAGAAGGGTTTGAAGAAAAGAAATTCCATCCTCGAATGACAATTCAAAAGATCCTCGGATCTAACACGAAACCATCCTCGAATGGAGACGCAAAGGTATACCAGCCTCGACTGATAACCAAACACAAAGCTGACCTCAGACAGACTTAACAAAAGAGACAAACTGACCTCGATCAATAAGCTCAAAAAGTGGACTACCATTCTCGAATAATAGCCACAACAAAAACAAACAAGACCAACCGCAGAAGGACTTGAAGAAAAGAATGCCATCCTCGAATGACAATTCTCAAAAGATCCTCGGATCTAACACGAAACCATCCTCGAATGGAGACGCAAAGGTATACCAACCTCGACTTATAACCAAACACAAAGCTGACCTCAGACAGACTTTGAAAACGAGACAAACTGACCTCGATCAATAAGCCCAAAAAGTGGACTACCATCCTCGAATAATAGCCACAACAACAAGATCAATCTCAGAAGTACTTGAAGAAAAGAATGCCATCCTCAAATGACAATTCTCAAATGATCCTCGGATCTAACAATAAACCATCCTCGAATGGAGACGCAAAGGTATACCGACCTCGACTGTTAACCAAACACAAAGCTGACCTCACACAGACTTTGCAAAGGAGACAAACTGAACATGATCAATAAGCTCAAAAAGTGGACTACCATCGTCGAATAATAGCCACAACAAAAACAAACAAGACCAACCGCAGACGGACTTGAAGAAAATAATGCCATCCTCGAATGACAATTCTCAAAAGATCCTCGGAATTAACACGAAACCATCCTCGAATGGAGACGCAAAGGTATACCAGCCTCGACTGATAACCAAACACAAAGCTGACCTCAGACAAACTTTGAAAACGAGACAAACTGACCTCAAACAATAAGCTCAAAAAGTGGACTACCATCCTCGAATAATAGCCACGACAACAAGACGAACCTCAGAAGGACTTGAAGAAAAGAATGCCATCCTCGAATGACAATTCTCAAAAGATCCTCGGATCTAACACAGAACCATCCTCGAAAGGAGACGCAAAGGTATACCAGCCTCGACTGATAACCTAACACAAAGCTGACCTTAGACAGACTTTGCAAAAGAGACAAACTGAACTCGATCAATAAGCTCAAAAAGTGGACTACCATCCTCGAATAATAGCCACAACAAAAACAAACAAGACCAATCGCAGAAGGACTTGAAGAAAAGAATTCCATCCTCGAATGACAATTCTCAAAAGATCCTCGGATCTAACACGAAACCATCCTGGAATGGAGACGCAAAGGTATACCAACCTCGACTGATAACCAAACACAAAGCTGACCTCAGACAGACTCTGCAAATGAGACAAACTGAACTCGATCAATAAGCTCAAAAAGTGGACTACCATCCTCGAATAATAGCCACAACAAAAACAAACAAGACCTACCGCAGACGGACTTGAAGAAAAGAATTCCATCCTCGAATGACAATTCTCAAAAGATCCTCAGATCTAACACGAAACCATCCTCGAATGGAGACGCAAAGGTATACCAGCCTCGACTGATAACCTAACACAAAGCTGACCTCAGACAGACATTGAAAACGAGACAAACTGACCTCGATCAATAAGCTCAAAAAGTTGTTTACCATCCTCGAATAATAGCCACAACAACAAGACGAACCTCAGAAGGACTTGAAGAAAAGAATGCCATCCTCGAATGACAATTCTCAAAAGATCCTCGGATCTAACACGAAACCATCCTCGAATGGAGACACAAAGGTATACCAGCCGCGACTGATAACCTAACACAAAGCTGACCTCAGACAGACTTTGCAAGAGAGACAAACTAAACTCAATCAATAAGCTCAAAAAGTGGACTATCATCCTCGAATAATAGCCACAACAAAAACAAACAAGACCAACCGCAGAAGGGTTTGAAGAAAAGAAATTCCATCCTCGAATGACAATTCAAAAGATCCTCGGATCTAACACGAAACCATCCTCGAATGGAGACGCAAAGGTATACCAGCCTCGACTGATAACCAAACACAAAGCTGACCTCAGACAGACTTAACAAAAGAGACAAACTGACCTCGATCAATAAGCTCAAAAAGTGGACTACCATTCTCGAATAATAGCCACAACAAAAACAAACAAGACCAACCGCAGAAGGACTTGAAGAAAAGAATGCCATCCTCGAATGACAATTCTCAAAAGATCCTCGGATCTAACACGAAACCATCCTCGAATGGAGACGCAAAGGTATACCAACCTCGACTTATAACCAAACACAAAGCTGACCTCAGACAGACTTTGAAAACGAGACAAACTGACCTCGATCAATAAGCCCAAAAAGTGGACTACCATCCTCGAATAATAGCCACAACAACAAGATCAATCTCAGAAGTACTTGAAGAAAAGAATGCCATCCTCGAATGACAATTCTCAAATGATCCTCGGATCTAACAATAAACCATCCTCGAATGGAGACGCAAAGGTATACCGACCTCGACTGTTAACCAAACACAAAGCTGACCTCACACAGACTTTGCAAAGGAGACAAACTGAACATGATCAATAAGCTCAAAAAGTGGACTACCATCGTCGAATAATAGCCACAACAAAAACAAACAAGACCAACCGCAGACGGACTTGAAGAAAATAATGCCATCCTCGAATGACAATTCTCAAAAGATCCTCGGAATTAACACGAAACCATCCTCGAATGGAGACGCAAAGGTATACCAGCCTCGACTGATAACCAAACACAAAGCTGACCTCAGACAAACTTTGAAAACGAGACAAACTGACCTCAAACAATAAGCTCAAAAAGTGGACTACCATCCTCGAATAATAGCCACGACAACAAGACGAACCTCAGAAGGACTTGAAGAAAAGAATGCCATCCTCGAATGACAATTCTCAAAAGATCCTCGGATCTAACACAGAACCATCCTCGAAAGGAGACGCAAAGGTATACCAGCCTCGACTGATAACCTAACACAAAGCTGACCTTAGACAGACTTTGCAAAAGAGACAAACTGAACTCGATCAATAAGCTCAAAAAGTGGACTACCATCCTCGAATAATAGCCACAACAAAAACAAACAAGACCAATCGCAGAAGGACTTGAAGAAAAGAATTCCATCCTCGAATGACAATTCTCAAAAGATCCTCGGATCTAACACGAAACCATCCTGGAATGGAGACGCAAAGGTATACCAACCTCGACTGATAACCAAACACAAAGCTGACCTCAGACAGACTCTGCAAATGAGACAAACTGAACTCGATCAATAAGCTCAAAAAGTGGACTACCATCCTCGAATAATAGCCACAACAAAAACAAACAAGACCTACCGCAGACGGACTTGAAGAAAAGAATTCCATCCTCGAATGACAATTCTCAAAAGATCCTCAGATCTAACACGAAACCATCCTCGAATGGAGACGCAAAGGTATACCAGCCTCGACTGATAACCTAACACAAAGCTGACCTCAGACAGACATTGAAAACGAGACAAACTGACCTCGATCAATAAGCTCAAAAAGTTATTTACCATCCTCGAATAATAGCCACAACAACAAGACGAACCTCAGAAGGACTTGAAGAAAAGAATGCCATCCTCGAATGACAATTCTCAAAAGATCCTCGGATCTAACACGAAACCATCCTCGAATGGAGACACAAAGGTATACCAGCCGCGACTGATAACCTAACACAAAGCTGACCTCAGACAGACTTTGCAAGAGAGACAAACTAAACTCAATCAATAAGCTCAAAAAGTGGACTATCATCCTCGAATAATAGCCACAACAAAAACAAACAAGACCAACCGCAGAAGGGTTTGAAGAAAAGAAATTCCATCCTCGAATGACAATTCAAAAGATCCTCGGATCTAACACGAAACCATCCTCGAATGGAGACGCAAAGGTATACCAGCCTCGACTGATAACCAAACACAAAGCTGACCTCAGACAGACTTAACAAAAGAGACAAACTGACCTCGATCAATAAGCTCAAAAAGTGGACTACCATTCTCGAATAATAGCCACAACAAAAACAAACAAGACCAACCGCAGAAGGACTTGAAGAAAAGAATGCCATCCTCGAATGACAATTCTCAAAAGATCCTCGGATCTAACACGAAACCATCCTCGAATGGAGACGCAAAGGTATACCAGCCTCGACTTATAACCAAACACAAAGCTGACCTCAGACAGACTTTGAAAACGAGACAAACTGACCTCGATCAATAAGCCCAAAAAGTGGACTACCATCCTCGAATAATAGCCACAACAACAAGACCAATCTCAGAAGTACTTGAAGAAAAGAATGCCATCCTCGAATGACAATTCTCAAATGATCCTCGGATCTAACAAGAAACCATCCTCGAATGGAGACGCAAAAGTATACCGACCTCGACTGATAACCAAACACAAAGCTGACCTCAGACAGACTTTGCAAAGGAGACAAACTGAACACGATCAATAAGCTCATAAAGTGGACTACCATCGTCGAATAATATCCACAACAAAAACAAACAAGACCAACCGCAGACGGACTTGAAGAAAAGAATTCCATCCTCGAATGACAATTCTCAAAAGATCCTCGGAATTAACACGAAACCATCCTCGAATGGAGACGCAAAGGTATACCAGCCTCGACTGATAACCTAACACAAAGCTGACCTTAGACAGACTTTGAAAACGAGACAAACTGACCTCGATCAATAAGCTCAAAAAGTTGTTTACCATCCTCGAATAATAGCCACAACAACAAGACGAACCTCAGAAGGACTTGAAGAAAAGAATTCCATCCTCGAATGACAATTCTCAAAAGATCCTCGGATCTAACACGAAACCATCCTCGAATGGAGACGCAAAGGTATACCAGCCGCGACTGATAACCTAACACAAAGCTGACCTCAGACAAACATTGCAAAAGAGACAAATTGAACTCAATCAATAAGCTAAAAAAGTGGACTACCATCCTCGAATGATAGCCACAACAAAAACAAACAAGACCAACCGCAGAAGGACTTGAAGAAAAGAATGCCATCCTCGAATGACAATTCAAAAGATCCTCGGATCTAACACGAAACCATCCTCGAATGGAGACACAAAGGTATACCTGCCTCGACTGATAACCAAACACAAAGCTGACCTCAGACAGATTTTGCAAGAGAGACAAACTGACCTCAATCATTAAGCTCAAAAAGTGGACTACCATCCTCGAATAATAGCCACAACAAAAACAAACAAGACCAACCGCAAAAGGGCTTGAAGAAAAGAATGCCATCCTCGAATGACAATTCTCAAAAGATCCTCGGATCTAACACGAAACCATCCTCGAATGGAGACGCAAAGGTATACCAGCCTCGACTTATAACCAAACACAAAGCTGACCTCAGACAGACTTTGAAAACGAGACAAACTGACCTCGATCAATAAGCCCAAAAAGTGGACTACCATCCTCGAATAATAGCCACAACAACAAGACCAATCTCAGAAGTACTTGAAGAAAAGAATGCCATCCTCGAATGACAATTCTCAAATGATCCTCGGATCTAACAAGAAACCATCCTCGAATGGAGACGCAAAAGTATACCGACCTCGACTGATAACCAAACACAAAGCTGACCTCAGACAGACTTTGCAAAGGAGACAAACTGAACACGATCAATAAGCTCAAAAAGTGGACTACCATCGTCGAATAATATCCACAACAAAAACAAACAAGACCAACCGCAGACGGACTTGAAGAAAAGAATGCCATCCTCGAATGACAATTCTCAAAAGATCCTCGGAATTAACACGAAACCATCCTCGAATGGAGACGCAAAGGTATACCAGCCTCGACTGATAACCTAACACAAAGCTGACCTTAGACAGACTTTGAAAACGAGACAAACTGACCTCGATCAATAAGCTCAAAAAGTTGTTTACCATCCTCGAATAATAGCCACAACAACAAGACGAACCTCAGAAGGACTTGAAGAAAAGAATTCCATCCTCGAATGACAATTCTCAAAAGATCCTCGGATCTAACACGAAACCATCCTCGAATGGAGACGCAAAGGTATACCAGCCGCGACTGATAACCTAACACAAAGCTGACCTCAGACAAACATTGCAAAAGAGACAAATTGAACTCAATCAATAAGCTAAAAAAGTGGACTACCATCCTCGAATGATAGCCACAACAAAAACAAACAAGACCAACCGCAGAAGGACTTGAAGAAAAGAATGCCATCCTCGAATGACAATTCAAAAGATCCTCGGATCTAACACGAAACCATCCTCGAATGGAGACACAAAGGTATACCTGCCTCGACTGATAACCAAACACAAAGCTGACCTCAGACAGATTTTGCAAGAGAGACAAACTGACCTCAATCATTAAGCTCAAAAAGTGGACTACCATCCTCGAATAATAGCCACAACAAAAACAAACAAGACCAACCGCAAAAGGGCTTGAAGAAAAGAATGCCATCCTCGAATGACAATTCTCAAAAGATCCTCGGATCTAACACGAAACCATCCTCGAATGGAGACGCAAAGGTATACCAGCCTCGACTTATAACCAAACACAAAGCTGACCTCAGACAGACTTTGAAAACGAGACAAACTGACCTCGATCAATAAGCCCAAAAAGTGGACTACCATCCTCGAATAATAGCCACAACAACAAGACCAATCTCAGAAGTACTTGAAGAAAAGAATGCCATCCTCGAATGACAATTCTCAAATGATCCTCGGATCTAACAAGAAACCATCCTCGAATGGAGACGCAAAGGTATACCGACCTCGACTGATAACCAAACACAAATCTGACCTCAGACAGACTTTGCAAAGGAGACAAACTGAACACGATCAATAAGCTCAAAAAGTGGACTACCATCGTCGAATAATAGCCACAACAAAAACAAACAAGACCAACCGCAGACGGACTTGAAGAAAAGAATGCCATCCTCGAATGACAATTCTCAAAAGATCCTCGGAATTAACACGAAACCATCCTCGAATGGAGACGCAAAGGTATACCAGCCTCGACTGATAACCAAACACAAAGCTGACCTCAGACAAACTTTGAAAACGAGACAAACTGACCTCGATCAATAAGCTCAAAAAGTGGACTACCATCCTCGAATAATAGCCACGACAACAAGACGAACCTCATAAGGACTTGAAGAAAAGAATGCCATCCTCGAATGACAATTCTCAAAAGATCCTCGGATCTAACACAGAACCATCCTCGAATGGAGACGCAAAGGTATACCAGCCTCGACTGATAACCTAACACAAAGCTGACCTCAGACAGACTTTGCAAAAGAGACAAACTGAACTCGATCAATAAGCTCAAAAAGTGGACTACCATCGTCGAATAATAGCCACAACAAAAACAAACAAGACCAACCGCAGACGGACTTGAAGAAAAGAATGCCATCCTCGAATGACAATTCTCAAAAGATCCTCGGAATTAACACGAAACCATCCTCGAATGGAGACGCAAAGGTATACCAGCCTCGACTGATAACCAAACACAAAGCTGACCTCAGACAAACTTTGAAAACGAGACAAACTGACCTCGATCAATAAGCTCAAAAAGTGGACTACCATCCTCGAATAATAGCCACGACAACAAGACGAACCTCATAAGGACTTGAAGAAAAGAATGCCATCCTCGAATGACAATTCTCAAAAGATCCTCGGATCTAACACAGAACCATCCTCGAATGGAGACGCAAAGGTATACCAGCCTCGACTGATAACCTAACACAAAGCTGACCTCAGACAGACTTTGCAAAAGAGACAAACTGAACTCGATCAATAAGCTCAAAAAGTGGACTACCATCCTCGAATAATAGCCACAACAAAAACAAACAAGACCAACCGCAGAAGGACTTGAAGAAAAGAATGCCATCCTCGAATGACAATTCTCAAAAGATCCTCGGATCTAACACGAAACCATCCTGGAATGGAGACGCAAAGGTATACCAGCCTCGACTGATAACCAAACACAAAGCTGACCTCAGACAGACTTTGCAAAGGAGACAAACTGAACTCGATCAATAAGCTCAAAAAGTGGACTACCATCGTCGAATAATAGCCACAACAAAAACAAACAAGACCTACCGCAGACGGACTTGAAGAAAAGAATGCCATCCTCGAATGACAATTCTCAAAAGATCCTCGGAATTAACACGAAACCATCCTCGAATGGAGACGCAAAGGTATACCAGCCTCGACTGATAACCTAACACAAAGCTGACCTTAGACAGACTTTGAAAACGAGACAAACTGACCTCGATCAATAAGCTCAAAAAGTTGTTTACCATCCTCGAATAATAGCCACAACAACAAGACGAACCTCAGAAGGACTTGAAGAAAAGAATTCC
Organism: Lathyrus aphaca; assembly: GCA_963966055.1. Taxonomy (NCBI): domain Eukaryota; kingdom Viridiplantae; phylum Streptophyta; class Magnoliopsida; order Fabales; family Fabaceae; genus Lathyrus; species Lathyrus aphaca. Next base: position 231,408,595 of record OZ014522.1, read on the forward strand.
ATCCTCGAATGACAATTCTCAAAAGATCCTCGGATCTAACACGAAACCATCCTCGAATGGAGACGCAAAGGTATACCAGCCGCGACTGATAACCTAACACAAAGTTGACCTCAGACAGACATTGCAAAAGAGACAAATTGAACTCAATCAATAAGCTCAAAAAGTGGACTACCATCCCCGAATGATAGCCACAACAAAAACAAACAAGACCAACCGCAGAAGGACTTGAAGAAAAGAATGCCATCCTCGAATGACAATTCAAAAGATCCTCGGATCTAACACGAAACCATCCTCGAATGGAGACACAAAGGTATACCTGCCTCGACTGATAACCAAACACAAAGCTGACCTCAGACAGATTTTGCAAGAGAGACAAACTTACCTCAATCAATAAGCTCAAAAAGTGGACTACCATCCTCGAATAATAGCCACAACAAAAACAAACAAGACCAACCGCAAAAGGGCTTGAAGAAAAGAATGCCATCCTCGAATGACAATTCTCAAAAGATACTCGGATCTAACACGAAACCATCCTCGAATGGAGACGCAAAGGTATACCAGCCTCGACTTATAACCAAACACAAAGCTGACCTCAGACAGACTTTGAAAACGAGACAAACTGACCTCGATCAATAAGCCCAAAAAGTGGACTACCATCCTCGAATAATAGCCACAACAACAAGACCAATCTCAGAAGTACTTGAAGAAAAGAATGCCATCCTCGAATGACAATTCTCAAATGATCCTCGGATCTAACAAGAAACCATCCTCGAATGGAGACGCAAAGGTATACCGACCTCGACTGATAACCAAACACAAATCTGACCTCAGACAGACTTTGCAAAGGAGACAAACTGAACACGATCAATAAGCTCAAAAAGTGGACTACCATCGTCGAATAATAGCCACAACAAAAACAAACAAGACCAACCGCAGACGGACTTGAAGAAAAGAATGCCATCCTCGAATGACAATTCTCAAAAGATCCTCGGAATTAACACGAAACCATCCTCGAATGGATACGCAAAGGTATACCAGCCTCGACTGATAACCAAACACAAAGCTGACCTCAGACAAACTTTGAAAACGAGAAACTCACCTCGATCAATAAGCTCAAAAAGTGGACTACCATCCTCGAATAATAGCCACGACAACAAGACGAACCTCATAAGGACTTGAAGAAAAGAATGCCATCCTCGAATGACAATTCTCAAAAGATCCTCGGATCTAACACAGAACCATCCTCGAATGGAGACGCAAAGGTATACCAGCCTCGACTGATAACCTAACACAAAGCTGACCTCAGACAGACTTTGCAAAAGAGACAAACTGAACTCGATCAATAAGCTCAAAAAGTGGACTACCATCCTCGAATAATAGCCACAACAAAAACAAACAAGACCAATCGCAGAAGGACTTGAAGAAAAGAATTCCATCCTCGAATGACAATTCTCAAAAGATCCTCGGATCTAACACGAAACCATCCTGGAATGGAGACGCAAAGGTATACCATCCTCGACTGATAACCAAACACAAAGCTGACCTCAGACAGACTCTGCAAAGGAGACAAACTGAACTCGATCAATAAGCTCAAAAAGTGGACTACCATCCTCGAATAATAGCCACAACAAAAACAAACAAGACCTACCGCAGACGGACTTGAAGAAAAGAATTCCATCCTCGAATGACAATTCTCAAAAGATCCTCAGATCTAACACGAAACCATCCTCGAACGGAGACGCAAACGTATACCAGCCTCGACTGATAACCTAACACAAAGCTGACCTCAGACAGACTTTGAAAACGAGACAAACTGACCTCGATCAATAAGCTCAAAAAGTTGTTTACCATCCTCGAATAATAGCCACAACAACAAGACGAACCTCAGAAGGACTTGAAGAAAAGAATGCCATCCTCGAATGACAAATCTCAAAAGATCCTCGGATCTAACACGAAACCATCTTCGAATGGAGACGCAAAGGTATACCAGCCGCGACTGATAACCTAACACAAAGCTGACCTCAGACAGACATTGCAAAAAAGACAAATTGAACTCAATCAATAAGCTCAAAAAGTGGACTACCATCCTCGAATGATAGCCACAACAAAAACAAACAAGACCAACCGCAGAAGGACTTGAAGAAAAGAATGCCATCCTCGAATGACAATTCAAAAGATCCTCGGATCTAACACGAAACCATCCTCGAATGGAGACACAAAGGTATACCTGCCTCGACTGATAACCAAACACAAAGCTGACCTCAGACAGATTTTGCAAGAGAGACAAACTGACCTCAATCAATAAGCTCAAAAAGTGGACTACCATCCTCGAATAATAGCCACAACAAAAACAAACAAGACCAACCGCAAAAGGGCTTGAAGAAAAGAATGCCATCCTCGAATGACAATTCTCAAAAGATCCTCGGATCTAACACGAAACCATCCTCGAATGGAGACGCAAAGGTATACCAGCCTCGACTGATAACCAAACACAAAGCTGACCTCAGACAGATTTTGCAAGAGAGACAAACTGACTTCAATCAATAAGCTCAAAAAGTGGACTATCATCCTCGAATAATAGCCACAACAAAAACAAACAAGACCAACCGCAAAAGGGCTTGAAGAAAAGAAATGCCATCCTTGAATGACAGTTCAAAAGATCCTCGGATCTAACAAAAAACCATCCTCGAATGGAGACGCAAAGGTATACCAGCCTCTACTGATAACCTAACACAAAGCTGACCTCAGACAGACTTTGCAAAAGAGACAAATTGAACTCGATCAATAAGCTCAAAAAGTGGACTACCATCCTCGAATAATAGCCACAACAAAAACAAACAAGACCAACCGCAGGAGGACTTGAAGAAAAGAATGCCATCCTCGAATGACAATTCTCAAAAGATCCTCGGATCTAACACGAAACCATCCTCGAATGGAGACGCAAAGGTATACCAGCCTCGACTGATAACCAAACACAAAGCTGACCTCAGACAGATTTTGGAAGAGAGACAAACTGACCTCAATCAATAAGCTCAAAAAGTGGACTATCATCCTCGAATAATAGCCACAACAAAAACAAACAAGACCAACCGCAAAAGGGCTTGAAGAAAAGAAATGCCATCCTCGAATGCCATCCTCAAAAGATCCTCGGATCTAACACGAAACCATCCTCGAATGGAGACGCAAAGGTATACCAGCCTCGACTGATAACATAACACAAAGCTGACCTCAGACAGACTTTGAAAACGAGACAAACTGACCTCGATCAATAAGCTCAAAAAGTGGTTTACCATCCTCGAATAATAGCCACAACAACAAGACGAACCTCATAAGGACTTGAAGAAAAGAATGCCATCCTCGAATGACAATTTTCAAAAGATCCTCGGATCTAACACGAAACCATCCTCGAATGGAGACGCAAAGGTATACCAGCCTCGACTGATAACCTAACACAAAGCTGACCTCAGACAGACTTTGCAAAAGAGACAAATTGAACTCGATCAATAAGCTCAAAAAGTGGACTACCATCCTCGAATAATAGCCACAACAAAAACAAACAAGACCAACCGCAGAAGGACTTGAAGAAAAGAATGCCATCCTCGAATGACAATTCTCAAAAGATCCTCGGATCTAACACGAAACCATCCTCGAATGGAGACGCAAAGGTATACCATCCTCGACTGATAACCAAACACAAAGCTGACCTCAGACAGACTTTGAAAACGAGACAAACTGACCTCGATCAATAAGCCCAAAAAGTGGACTACCATCCTCGAATAATAGCCACAACAACAAGACCAATCTCAGAAGTACTTGAAGAAAAGAATGCCATCCTCGAATGACAATTCTCAAAAGATCCTCGGATCTAACACGAAACCATCCTCGAATGGAGACGCAAAGGTATACCAGCCTCGACTGATAACCAAACACAAAGCTGACCTCAGACAACCTTTGCAAAGGAGACAAACTGAACTCGATCAATAAGCTCAAAAAGTGGACTACCATCCTCGAATAATAGCCACAACAAAAACAAACAAGACCAACCGCAGACGGACTTGAAGAAAAGAATGCCATCCTCGAATGACAATTCTCAAAAGATCCTCGGATCTAACACGAAACCATCCTCGAATGGAGACGCAAAGGTATACCAGCCTCGACTGATAACATAACACAAAGCTGACCTCAGACAGACTTTGAAAACGAGACAAACTGACCTCGATCAATAAGCTCAAAAAGTGGTTTACCATCCTCGAATAATAGCCACAACAACAAGACGAACCTCAGAAGGACTTGAAGAAAAGAATGCCATCCTCGAATGACAATTCTCAAAAGATCCTCGGATCTAACACGAAACCATCCTCGAATGGAGACGCAAAGGTATACCAGCCTCGACTGATAACCTAACACAAAGCTGACCTCAGACAGACTTTGCAAAAGAGACAAATTGAACTCGATCAATAAGCTCAAAAAGTGGACTACCATCCTCGAATAATAGCCAAAACAAAAACAAACAAGACCAACCGCAGGAGGACTTGAAGAAAAGAATGCCATCCTCGAATGACAATTCTCAAAAGATCCTCGGATCTAACACGAAACCATCCTCGAATGGAGACGCAAAGGTATACCAGCCTCGACAGATAACCAAACACAAAGCTGACCTCAGACAACCTTTGCAAAGGAGACAAACTGAACTCGATCAATAAGCTCAAAAAGTGGACTACCATCCTCGAATAATAGCCACAACAAAAACAAACAAGACCAACCGCAGACGGACTTGAAGAAAAGAATGCCATCCTCGAATGACAATTCTCAAAAGATCCTCGGATCTAACACGAAACCATCCTCGAATGGAGACGCAAAGGTATACCAGCCTCGACTGATAACATAACACAAAGCTGACCTCAGACAGACTTTGAAAACGAGACAAACTGACCTCGATCAATAAGCTCAAAAAGTGGTTTACCATCCTCGAATAATAGCCACAACAACAAGACGAACCTCAGAAGGACTTGAAGATAAGAATGCATTCCTCGAATGACAATTCTCAAAAGATCCTCGGATCTAACACGAAACCATCCTCGAATGGAGACGCAAAGGTATACCAGCCTCGACTGATAACCTAACACAAAGCTGACCTCAGACAGACTTTGCAAAAGAGACAAATTGAACTCGATCAATAAGCTCAAAAAGTGGACTATCATCCTCGAATAATAGCCACAACTAAAACAAACAAGACCAACCGCAGAAGGACTTGAAGAAAAGAATGCCATCCTCGAATGACAATTCTCAAAAGATCCTCGGATCTAACACGAAACCATCCTCGAATGGAGACGCAAAGGTATACCAGCCTCGACTGATAACCAAACACAAAGCAGACCTCAGACAGACTTTGAAAACGAGACAAACTGACCTCGATCAATAAGCCCAAAAAGTGGACTACCATCCTCGAATAATAGCCACAACAAAAAGACCAATCTCAGAAGTACTTGAAGAAAAGAATGCCATCCTCGAATGACAATTCTCAAAAGATCCTCGGATCTAACACGAAACCATCCTCGAATGGAGACGCAAAGGTATACCAGCCTCGACTGATAACATAACACAAAGCTGACCTCAGACAGACTTTGAAAACGAGACAAACTGACCTCGATCAATAAGCTCAAAAAGTGGTTTACCATCCTCGAATAATAGCCACAACAACAAGACGAACCTCAGAAGGACTTGAAGAAAAGAATGCCATCCTCGAATGACAATTCTCAAAAGATCCTCGGATCTAACACGAAACCATCCTCGAATGGAGACGCAAAGGTATACCAGCCTCGACTGATAACCTAACACAAAGCTGACCACAGACAGACTTTGCAAAAGAGACAAATTGAACTCGATCAATAAGCTCAAAAAGTGGACTACCATCCTCGAATAATAGCCACAACAAAAACAAACAAGACCAACCGCAGAAGGACTTGAAGAAAAGAATGCCATCCTCGAATGACAATTCTCAAAAGATCCTCGGATCTAACACGAAACCATCCTCGAATGGAGACGCAAAGGTATACCAGCCTCGACTGATAACCAAACACAAAGCAGACCTCAGACAGACTTTGAAAACGAGACAAACTGACCTCGATCAATAAGCCCAAAAAGTGGACTACCATCCTCGAATAATAGCCACAACAACAAGACCAATCTCAGAAGTACTTGAAGAAAAGAATGCCATCCTCGAATGACAATTCTCAAAAGATCCTCGGATCTAACACGAAACCATCCTCGAATGGAGACGCAAAGGTATACCAGCCTCGACTGATAACATAACACAAAGCTGACCTCAAACAGACTTTGAAAACGAGACAAACTGACCTCGATCAATAAGCTCAAAAAGTGGTTTACCATCCTCGAATAATAGCCACAACAACAAGACGAACCTCAGAAGGACTTGAAGAAAAGAATGCCATCCTCGAATGACAATTCTCAAAAGATCCTCGGATCTAACACGAAACCATCCTCGAATGGAGACGCAAAGGTATACCAGCCTCGACTGATAACCTAACACAAAGCTGACCTCAGACAGACTTTGCAAAAGAGACAAATTGAACTCGATCAATAAGCTCAAAAAGTGGACTACCATCCTCGTATAATAGCCACAACAAAAACAAACAAGACCAACCGCAGAAGGACTTGAAGAAAAGAATGCCATCCTCGAATGACAATTCTCAAAAGATCCTCGGATCTAACACGAAACCATCCTCGAATGGAGACGCAAAGGTATACCAGCCTCGACTGATAACCAAACACAAAGCAGACCTCAGACAGACTTTGAAAACGAGACAAACTGACCTCGATCAATAAGCCCAAAAAGTGGACTACCATCCTCGAATAATAGCCACAACAACAAGACCAATCTCAGAAGTACTTGAAGAAAAGAATGCCATCCTCGAATGACAATTCTCAAAAGATCCTCGGATCTAACACGAAACCATCCTCGAATGGAGACGCAAAGGTATACCAGCCTCGACTTATAACATAACACAAAGCTGACCTCAGTCAGACTTTGAAAACGAGACAAACTGACCTCGATCAATAAGCTCAAAAAGTGGTTTACCATCCTCGAATAATAGCCACAACAACAAGACGAACCTCAGAAGGACTTGAAGAAAAGAATGCCATCCTCGAATGACAATTCTCAAAAGATCCTCGGATCTAACACGAAACCATCCTCGAATGGAGACGCAAAGGTATACCAGCCTCGACTGATAACCTAACACAAAGCTGACCTCAGACAGACTTTGCAAAAGAGACAAATTGAACTCGATCAATAAGCTCAAAAAGTGGACTACCATCCTCGAATAATAGCCACTACAAAAACAAACAAGACCAACCGCAGAAGGACTTGAAGAAAAGAATGCCATCCTCGAATGACAATTCTCAAAAGATCCTCGGATCTAACACGAAACCATCCTCGAATGGAGACGCAAAGGTATACCAGCCTCGACTGATAACCAAACACAAAGCTGACCTCAGACAGACTTTGAAAACGAGACAAACTGACCTCGATCAATAAGCCCAAAAAGTGGACTACCATCCTCGAATAATAGCCACAACAACCAGACCAATCTCAGAAGTATTTGAAGAAAAGAATGCCATCCTCGAATGACAATTCTCAAAAGATCCTCGGATCTAACACGAAACCATCCTCGAATGGAGACGCAAAGGTATACCAGCCTCGACTGATAACCTAACACAAAGCTGACCTCAGACAGACTTTGCAAAAGAGACAAATTGAACTCGATCAATAAGCTCAAAAAGTGGACTACCATCCTCGAATAATAGCCACAACAAAAACAAACAAGACCAACCGCAGAAGGACTTGAAGAAAAGAATGCCATCCTCGAATGACAATTCTCAAAAGATCCTCGGATCTAACACGAAACCATCCTCGAATGGAGACGCAAAGGTATACCAGCCTCGACTGATAACCAAACACAAAGCAGACCTCAGACAGACTTTGAAAACGAGACAAACTGACCTCGATCAATAAGCCCAAAAAGTGGACTACCATCCTCGAATAATAGCCACAACAACAAGACCAATCTCAGAAGTACTTGAAGAAAAGAATGCCATCCTCGAATGACAATTCTCAAAAGATCCTCGGATCTAACACGAAACCATCCTCGAATGGAGACGCAAAGGTATACCAGCCTCGACTGATAACATAACACAAAGCTGACCTCAGACAGACATTGAAAACGAGACAAACTGACCTCGATCAATAAGCTCAAAAAGTGGTTTACCATCCTCGAATAATAGCCACAACAACAAGACGAACCTCAGAAGGACTTGAAGAAAAGAATGCCATCCTCGAATGACAATTCTCAAAAGATCCTCGGATCTAACACGAAACCATCCTCGAATGGAGACGCAAAGGTATACCAGCCTCGACTGATAACCAAACACAAAGCAGACCTCAGACAGACTTTGAAAACGAGACAAACTGACCTCGATCAATAAGCCCAAAAAGTGGACTACCATCCTCGAATAATAGCCACAACAACAAGACCAATCTCAGAAGTACTTGAAGAAAAGAATGCCATCCTCGAATGACAATTCTCAAAAGATCCTCGGATCTAACACGAAACCATCCTCGAATGGAGACGCAAAGGTATACCAGCCTCGACTGATAACATAACACAAAGCTGACCTCAGACAGACTTTGAAAACGAGACAAACTGACCTCGATCAATAAGCTCAAAAAGTGGTTTACCATCCTCGAATAATAGCCACAACAACAAGACGAACCTCAGAAGGACTTGAAGAAAAGAATGCCATCCTCGAATGACAATTCTCAAAAGATCCTCGGATCTAACACGAAACCATCCTCGAATGGAGACGCAAAGGTATACCAGCCTCGACTGATAACCTAACACAAAGCTGACCTCAGACAGACTTTGCAAAAGAGACAAATTGAACTCGATCAATAAGCTCAAAAAGTGGACTACCATCCTCGAATAATAGCCACAACAAAAACAAACAAGACCAACCGCAGAAGGACTTGAAGAAAAGAATGCCATCCTCGAATGACAATTCTCAAAAGATCCTCGGATCTAACACGAAACCATCCTCGAATGGAGACGCAAAGGTATACCAGCCTCGACTGATAACCAAACACAAAGCTGACCTCAGACAGACTTTGAAAACGAGACAAACTGACCTCGATCAATAAGCCCAAAAAGTGGACTACCATCCTCGAATAATAGCCACAACAACCAGACCAATCTCAGAAGTATTTGAAGAAAAGAATGCCATCCTCGAATGACAATTCTCAAAAGATCCTCGGATCTAACACGAAACCATCCTCGAATGGAGACGCAAAGGTATACCAGCCTCGACTGATAACCAAACACAAAGCTGACCTCAGACAGCCTTTGCAAAGGAGACAAACTGAACTGGATCAATAAGCTCAAAAAGTGGACTACCATCCTCGAATAATAGCCACAACAAAAACAAACAAGACCAACCGCAGACGGACTTGAAGAAAAGAATGCCATCCTCGAATGACAATTCTCAAAAGATCCTCGGATCTAACACGAAACCAACCTCGAATGGAGATGCAAAGGTATACCAGCCTCGACTGATAACCAAACATAAAGCTGACCTCAGACAGACTTTGAAAACGAGACAAACTGACCTCGATCAATAAGCTCAAAAAGTGGACTACCATCCTCGAATAATAGCCACAACAACAAGACGAACCTCAGAAGGACTTGAAGAAAAGAATGCCATCCTCGAATGACAATTCTCAAAAGATCCTCGGATCTAACACGAAACCATCCTCGAATGGAGATGCAAAGGTATACCAGCCTCGACTGATAACCAAACATAAAGCTGACCTCAGACAAACTTTGCAAGAGAGACAAACTGACCTCAATCAATAAGCTCAAAAAGTGGACTACCATCCTCGAATGATAGCCACAACAAAAACAAACAAGACCAACTGCTGAAGGACTTGAAGAAAAGAAATGCCATACTCGAATGACAATTCAAAAGATCCTCGGATCTAACACGGAACCATCCTCGAATGGAGACGCAAAGGTATACCAGCCTCGACTGATAACATAACACAAAGCTGACCTCAGACAGACTTTGAAAACGAGACAAACTGACCTCGATCAATAAGCTCAAAAAGTGGTTTACCATCCTCGAATAATAGCCACAACAACAAGACGAACCTCAGAAGGACTTGAAGAAAAGAATGCCATCCTCGAATGACAATTCTCAAAAGATCCTCGGATCTAACACGAAACCATCCTCGAATGGAGACGCAAAGGTATACCAGCCTCGACTGATAACCAAACACAAAGATGACCTCAGACAGACTTTGCAAAGGAGACAAACTGACCTCGATCAATAAGCTCAAAAAGTGGACTACCATCCTCGAATAATAGCCACAACAAAAACAAACAAGACCAACCGCAGACGGACTTGAAGAAAAGAATGCCATCCTCGAATGACAATTCTCAAAAGATCCTCGGATCTAACACGAAACCATCCTCGAATGGAGATGCAAAGGTATACCAGCCTCGACTGATAACCAAACACAAAGATGACCTCAGACAGACTTTGCAAAGGAGACAAACTGACCTCGATCAATAAGCCCAAAAAGTGGACTACCATCCTCGAATAATAGCCACAACAACAAGACCAATCTCAGAAGTACTTGAAGAAAAGAATGCCATCCTCGAATGACAATTCTCAAAAGATCCTCGGATCTAACACGAAACCATCCTCGAATGGAGACGCAAAGGTATACCAGCCTCGACTGATAACATAACACAAAGCTGACCTCAGACAGACTTTGAAAACGAGACAAACTGACCTCGATCAATAAGCTCAAAAAGTGGTTTACCATCCTCGAATAATAGCCACAACAACAACACGAACCTCAGAAGGACTTGAAGAAAAGAATGCCATCCTCGAATGACAATTCTCAAAAGATCCTCGGATCTAACACGAAACCATCCTCGAATGGAGACGCAAAGGTATACCAGCCTCGACTGATAACCTAACACAAAGCTGACCTCAGACAGACTTTGCAAAAGAGACAAATTGAACTCGATCAATAAGCTCAAAAAGTGGACTACCATCCTCGAATAATAGCCACAACAAAAACAAACAAGACCAACCGCAGAAGGACTTGAAGAAAAGAATGCCATCCTCGAATGACAATTCTCAAAAGATCCTCGGATCTAACACGAAACCATCCTCGAATGGAGACGCAAAGGTATACCAGCCTCGACTGATAACCAAACACAAAGCTGACCTCAGACAGACTTTGAAAACGAGACAAACTGACCTCGATCAATAAGCCCAAAAAGTGGACTACCATCCTCGAATAATAGCCACAACAACCAGACCAATCTCAGAAGTATTTGAAGAAAAGAATGCCATCCTCGAATGACAATTCTCAAAAGATCCTCGGATCTAACACGAAACCATCCTCAAATGGAGACGCAAAGGTATACCAGCCTCGACTGATAACCAAACACAAAGCTGACCTCAGACAGCCTTTGCAAAGGAGACAAACTGAACTGGATCAATAAGCTCAAAAAGTGGACTACCATCCTCGAATAATAGCCACAACAAAAACAAACAAGACCAACCGCAGACGGACTTGAAGAAAAGAATGCCATCCTCGAATGACAATTCTCAAAAGATCCTCGGATCTAACACGAAACCATCCTCGAATGGAGATGCAAAGGTATACCAGCCTCGACTGATAACCAAACATAAAGCTGACCTCAGACAGACTTTGAAAACGAGACAAACTGACCTCGATCAATAAGCTCAAAAAGTGGACTACCATCCTCGAATAATAGCCACAACAACAAGACGAACCTCAGAAGGACTTGAAGAAAAGAATGCCATCCTCGAATGACAATTCTCAAAAGATCCTCGGATCTAACACGAAACCATCCTCGAATGGAGATGCAAAGGTATACCAGCCTCGACTGATAACCAAACATAAAGCTGACCTCAGACAAACTTTGCAAGAGAGACAAACTGACCTCAATCAATAAGCTCAAAAAGTGGACTACCATCCTCGAATGATAGCCACAACAAAAACAAACAAGACCAACTGCTGAAGGACTTGAAGAAAAGAAATGCCATACTCGAATGACAATTCAAAAGATCCTCGGATCTAACACGGAACCATCCTCGAATGGAGACGCAAAGGTATACCTGCCTCGATTGATAACCAAACACAAAGCTGACCTCAGACAGATTTTGCAAGAGAGACAAACTGACCTCAATCAATAAGCTCAAAAAGTGGACTATCATCCTCGAATAATAGCCACAACAAAAACAAATAAGACCAACTGCAAAAGGGCATGAAGAAAAGAAATGCCATCCTCGAATGACAGTTCAAAAGATCCTAGGATCTAACACAAAACCATCCTCGAATGGAGACGCAAAGGTATACCAGCCTCGACTGATAACCAAACACAAAGCTGATGTCAGATAGACTTTGCAAAAGAGACAAACTGACCTCGATCAATAAGCTCAAAAAGTGGACTACCATCCTCGAATAATAGCCACAACAAAAACAAACAAGACTAACCGCATAAGGACTTGAAGAAAAGAATGCCATCCTCGAATGACAATTCTCAAAATATCCTCGGATCTAACACGAAACCATCCTCGAATGGAGACGCAAAGGTATACCAGCCTCGACTGATAACCAAACACAAAGATGACCTCAGACAGACTTTGCAAAGGAGACAAACTGACCTCGATCAATAAGCTCAAAAAGTGGACTACCATCATCGAATAATAGCCACAACAAAAACAAACAAGACCAACCGCAGACGGACTTGAAGAAAAGAATGCCATCCTCGAATGACAATTCTCAAAAGATCCTCGGATCTAACACGAAACAATCCTCGAATGGAGACGCAAAGGTATACCAGCCTCGACTGATAACCAAACACAAAGCTGACCTCAGACAGACTTTGAAAACGAGACAAACTGACCTCGATCAATAAGCTCAAAAAGTGGACTACCATCCTCGAATAATAGCCACAACAACAAGACGAACCTCAGAAGGACTTGAAGAAAAGAATGCCATCCTCGAATGACAATTCTCAAAAGATCCTCGGATCTAACACGAAACCATCCTCGAATGGAGATGCAAAGGTATACCAACCTCGATTGATAACCAAACATAAAGCTGACCTCAGACAAACTTTGCAAGAGAGACAAACTGACCTCAATCAATAAGCTCAAAAAGTGGACTACCATCCTCGAATGATAGCCACACAAAAAAAAACAAGACCAACCGCTGATGGATTTGAAGAAAAGAAATGCCATACTCGAATGACAATTCAAAAGATCCTCGGATCTAACACGAAACCATCCTCGAATGGAGACGCCAAGGTATACCTGCCTCGATTGATAACCAAACACAAAGCTGACCTCAGACAGATTTTGCAAGAGAGACAAACTGACCTCAATCAATAAGCTCAAAAAGTGGACTATCATCCTCGAATAATAGCCACAACAAAAACAAACAAGACCAACCGCAAAAGGGCTTGAAGAAAAGAAATGCAATCCTCGAATGACAGTTCAAAAGATCCTCGGATCTAACACAAAACCATCCTCGAATGGAGACGCAAAGGTATACCAGCCTCGACTGATAACCAAACACAAAGCTGATGTCAGATAGACTTTGCAAAAGAGACAAACTGACCTCGATCAATAAGCTCAAAAAGAGGACTACCATCCTCGAATAATAGCCACAACAAAAACAAACAAGACGAACCTCAAAAGGACTTGAAGAAAAGAATGCCATCCACGAATGACAATTCTCAAAAGATCCTCGGATCTAACACGAAACCATCCTCGAATGGAGACACAAAGGTATACCAGCCTTGACTGATAACCAAACTCAAAGCTTACCTCAGACAGACTTTGAAAACGAGACAAACTGACCTCGATCAATAAGCTCAAAAAGTGGTTTACCATCCTCGAATAATAGCCACAAAACCAAGACGAACCTCAGAAGGACTTGAAGAAAAGAATGCCATCCTCGAATGACAATTCTCAAAATATCCTCGGATCTAACACGAAACCATCCTCGAATGGAGACGCAAAGGTATACCAGCCTCGACTGATAACCTAACACAAAGCTGACCTCAGACAGACTTTGCAAAAGAGACAAACTGACCTCGATCAATAAGCTCAAAAAGTGGACTACCATCCTCGAATAATACCCACAACAAAAACAAACAAGACCAACCGCAGAAGGACATGAAGAAACGAATGCCATCCTCGAATGACAATTCTCAAAAGATCCTCGGATCTAACACGAAACAATCCTCGAATGGAGACGCAAAGGTATACCAGCCTCGACTGATAACCAAACACAAAGCTGACCTCAGACAGACTTTGAAAACGAGACAAACTGACCTCGATCAATAAGCTCAAAAAGTGGACTACCATCCTCGAATAATAGCCACAACAACAAGACGAACCTCAGAAGGACTTGAAGAAAAGAATGCCATCCTCGAATGACAATTCTCAAAAGATCCTCGGATCTAACACGAAACCATCCTCGAATGGAGATGCAAAGGTATACCAACCTCGATTGATAACCAAACATAAAGCTGACCTCAGACAAACTTTGCAAGAGAGACAAACTGACCTCAATCAATAAGCTCAAAAAGTGGACTACCATCCTCGAATGATAGCCACACAAAAAAAACAAGACCAACCGCTGATGGATTTGAAGAAAAGAAATGCCATACTCGAATGACAATTCAAAAGATCCTCGGATCTAACACGAAACCATCCTCGAATGGAGACGCCAAGGTATACCTGCCTCGATTGATAACCAAACACAAAGCTGACCTCAGACAGATTTTGCAAGAGAGACAAACTGACCTCAATCAATAAGCTCAAAAAGTGGACTATCATCCTCGAATAATAGCCACAACAAAAACAAACAAGACCAACCGCAAAAGGGCTTGAAGAAAAGAAATGCAATCCTCGAATGACAGTTCAAAAGATCCTCGGATCTAACACAAAACCATCCTCGAATGGAGACGCAAAGGTATACCAGCCTCGACTGATAACCAAACACAAAGCTGATGTCAGATAGACTTTGCAAAAGAGACAAACTGACCTCGATCAATAAGCTCAAAAAGAGGACTACCATCCTTGAATAATAGCCACAACAAAAACAAACAAGACGAACCTCAAAAGGACTTGAAGAAAAGAATGCCATCCACGAATGACAATTCTCAAAAGATCCTCGGATCTAACACGAAACCATCCTCGAATGGAGACGCAAAGGTATACCAGCCTTGACTGATAACCAAACTCAAAGCTTACCTCAGACAGACTTTGAAAACGAGACAAACTGACCTCGATCAATAAGCTCAAAAAGTGGTTTACCATCCTCGAATAATAGCCACAAAACCAAGACGAACCTCAGAAGGACTTGAAGAAAAGAATGCCATCCTCGAATGACAATTCTCAAAAGATCCTAGGATCTAACACGAAACCATCCTCGAATGGAGACGCAAAGGTATACCAGCCTCGACTGATAACCTAACACAAAGCTGACCTCAAACAGACTTTGCAAAAGAGACAAACTGAACTCGATCAATAAGCTCAAAAAGTGGACTACCATCCTCGAATAATACCCACAACAAAAACAAACAAGACCAACCGCAGAAGGACATGAAGAAACGAATGCCATCCTCGAATGACAATTCTCAAAAGATCCTCGGATCTAACACGAAAACATCCTCGAATGGAGACGCAAAGGTATACCAGCCTCGACTGATAACCAAACACAAAGCTGACCTCAGACAGACTTTGAAAACGAGACAAACTGACCTCGATCAATAAGCCCAAAAAGTGGACTACCATCCTCGAATAATAGCCACAACAACAAGACCAATCTCAGAAGTACTTAAAGAAAAGAATGCCATCCTCGAATGACAATTCTCAAAAGATCCTCGGATCTAACACGAAACCATCCTCGAATGGAGACGCAAAGGTATACCAGCCTCGACTGATAACCAAACACAAAGCTGACCTCAGACAGACTTTGCAAAGGAGACAAACTGAACTCGATCAATAAGCTCAAAAAACGGACTACCATCCTCGAATAATAGCCACAACAAAAACAAACAAGACCAACCGCAGACGGACTTGAAGAAAATAATGCCATCCTCGAATGACAATTCTCAAAAGATCCTCGGATCTAACACGAAACCATCCTCGAATGGAGATGCAAAGGTATACCAGCCTCGACTGATAACCAAACACAAAGCTGACCTCAGACAGACTTTGAAAACGAGACAAACTGACCTCGATCAATAAGCTCAAAAAGTGGACTACCATCCTCGAATAATAGCCACAACAACAAGACGAACCTCAGAAGGACTTGAAGAAAAGAATGCCATCCTCGAATGACAATTCTCAAAAGATCCTCGGATCTAACACGAAACCATCCTCGAATGGAGATGCAAAGGTATACCAGCCTCGACTGATAACCAAACATAAAGCTGACCTCAGACAAACTTTGCAAGAGAGACAAACTGACCTCAATCAATAAGCTCAAAAAGTGGACTATCATCCTCGAATAATAGCCACAACAAAAACAAACAAGACCAACCGCAAAAGGGCTTGAAGAAAAGAAATGCAATCCTCGAATGACAGTTCAAAAGATCCTCGGATCTAACACAAAACCATCCTCGAATGGAGACGCAAAGGTATACCAGCCTCGACTGATAACCAAACACAAAGCTGATGTCAGATAGACTTTGCAAAAGAGACAAACTGACCTCGATCAATAAGCTCATAAAGTGGACTACCATCCTCGAATAATAGCCACAACAAAAACAAACAAGACGAACCTCAAAAGGACTTGAAGAAAAGAATGCCATCCACGAATGACAATTCTCAAAAGATCCTCGGATCTAACACGAAACCATCCTCGAATGGAGACGCAAAGGTATACCAGCCTTGACTGATAACCAAACTCAAAGCTTACCTCAGACAGACTTTGAAAACGAGACAAAATGACCTCGATCAATAAGCTCAAAAAGTGGTTTACCATCCTCGAATAATAGCCACAAAACCAAGACGAACCTCAGAAGGACTTGAAGAAAAGAATGCCATCCTCGAATGACAATTCTCAAAAGATCCTCGGATCTAACACGAAACCATCCTCGAATGGAGACGCAAAGGTATACCAGCCTCGACTGATAACCTAACACAAAGCTGACCTCAGACAGACTTTGCAAAAGAGACAAACTGAACTCGATCAATAAGCTCAAAAAGTGGACTACCATCCTCGAATAATAGCCACAACAAAAACAAACAAGACCAACCGCAGAAGGACATGAGGAAACGAATGCCATCCTCGAATGACAATTCTCAAAAGATCCTCGGATCTAACACGAAAACATCCTCGAATGGAGACGCAAAGGTATACCAGCCTCGACTGATAACCAAACACAAAGCTGACCTCAGACAGACTTTGAAAATGAGACAAACTGACCTCGATCAATAAGCCCAAAAAGTGGACTACCATCCTCGAATAATAGCCACAACAACAAGACCAATCTCAGAAGTACTTAAAGAAAAGAATGCCATCCTCGAATGACAATTCTCAAAAGATCCTCGGATCTAACACGAAACCATCCTCGAATGGAGACGCAAAGGTATACCAGCCTCGACTGATAACCAAACACAAAGCTGACCTCAGACAGACTTTGCAATGGAGACAAACTGAACTCGATCAATAAGCTCAAAAAACGGACTACCATCCTCGAATAATAGCCACAACAAAAACAAACAAGACCAACCGCAGACGGACTTGAAGAAAATAATACCATCCTCGAATGACAATTCTCAAAAGTTCCTCGGATCTAACACGAAACCATCCTCGAATGGAGATGCAAAGGTATACCAGCCTCGACTGATAACCAAACACAAAGCTGACCTCAGACAGACTTTGAAAACGAGACAAACTGACCTCGATCAATAAGCTCAAAAAGTGGACTACCATCCTCGAATAATAGCCACAACAACAAGACGAACCTCAGAAGGACTTGAAGAAAAGAATTCCATCCTCGAATGACAATTCTCAAAAGATCCTCGGATCTAGCACGAAACCATCCTCGAATGGAGATGCAAAGGTATACCAGCCTCGACTGATAACCAAACATAAAGCTGACCTCAGACAAACTTTGCAAGAGAGACAAACTGACCTCAATCAATAAGCTCAAAAAGTGGACTACCATCCTCGAATGATAGCCACAACAAAAACAAACAAGATCAACCGCTGAAGGACTTGAAGAAAAGAAATGCCATACTCGAATGACAATTCAAAAGATCCTCGGATCTAACACGAAACCATCCTCGAATGGAGACGCAAAGGTATACCTGCCTCGATTGATAACCAAACACAAAGCTGACCTCAGACAGATTTTGCAAGAGAGACAAACTGACCTCAATCAATAAGCTGAATAAGTGGACTATCATCCTCGAATACTAGCCACAACAAAAACAAACAAGACCAACCGCAAAAGGGTTTGAAGAAAAGAAATGCCATCCTCGAATGACAGTTCAAAAGATCCTCGGATCTAACACAAAACCATCCTCGAATGGAGACGCAAAGGTATACCAGCCTCGACTGATAACCAAACACAAAGCTGATGTCAGATAGACTTTTCAAAAGAGACAAACTGACCTCAATCAATAAGCTCAAAAAGTGGACTACCATCCTCGAATAATAGCCACAACAAAAACAAACAAGACTAGCCGCAAAAGGACTTGAAGAAAGGAATGCCATCCTCGAATGACAATTCTCAAAAGATCCTCGGATCTAACACGAAACCATCCTCGAATGGAGACGCAAAGGTATACCAGCCTCGACTGATAACCAAACACAAAGCTGACCTCAGACAGACTTTGAAAACGAGACAAACTGACCTCGATCAATAAGCTCAAAAAGTGGTTTACCATCCTCGAATAATAGCCACAACAACAAGACGAAGCTCAGAAGGACTTGAAGAAAAGAATGCCATCCTCGAATGACAATTCTCAAAAGATCCTCGGATCTAACACGAAACCATCCTCGAATGGAGACGCAAAGGTATACCAGCCTCGACTGATAACCTAACACAAAGCTGACCTCAGACAGACTTTGCAAAAGAGACAAACTGAACTCGATCAATAAGCTCAAAAAGTGGACTACCATCCTCGAATAATAGCCACAACAAAAACAAACAAGACCAACCGCAGAAGGACATGAAGAAACGAATGCCATCCTCGAATGACAATTCTCAAAAGATCCTCGGATCTAACACGAAAACATCCTCGAATGGAGACGCAAAGGTATACCAGCCTCGACTGATAACCAAACACAAAGCTGACCTCAGACAGACTTTGAAAACGAGACAAACTGACCTCGATCAATAAGCCCAAAAAGTGGACTACCATCCTCGAATAATAGCCACAACAACAAGACCAATCTCAGAAGTACTTAAAGAAAAGAATGCCATCCTCGAAGGACAATTCTCAAAAGATCCTCGGATCTAACACGAAACCATCCTCGAATGGAGACGCAAAGGTATACCAGCCTCGACTGATAACCAAACACAAAGCTGACCTCAGACAGACTTTGCAATGGAGACAAACTGAACTCGATCAATAAGCTCAAAAAACGGACTACCATCCTCGAATAATAGCCACAACAAAAACAAACAAGACCAACCGCAGACGGACTTGAAGAAAATAATACCATCCTCGAATGACAATTCTCAAAAGATCCTCGGATCTAACACGAAACCATCCTCGAATGGAGATGCAAAGGTATACCAGCCTCGACTGATAACCAAACACAAAGCTGACCTCAGACAGACTTTGAAAACGAGACAAACTGACCTCGATCAATAAGCTCAAAAAGTGGACTACCATCCTCGAATAATAGCCACAACAACAAGACGAACCTCAGAAGGACTTGAAGAAAAGAATGCCATCCTCGAATGACAATTCTCAAAAGATCCTCGGATCTAGCACGAAACCATCCTCGAATGGAGATGCAAAGGTATACCAGCCTCGACTGATAACCAAACATAAAGCTGACCTCAGACAAACTTTGCAAGAGAGACAAACTGACCTCAATCAATAAGCTCAAAAAGTGGACTACCATCCTCGAATGATAGCCACAACAAAAACAAACAAGATCAACCGCTGAAGGACTTGAAGAAAAGAAATGCCATACTCGAATGACAATTCAAAAGATCCTCGGATCTAACACGAAACCATCCTCGAATGGAGACGCAAAGGTATACCTGCCTCGATTGATAACCAAACACAAAGCTGACCTCAGACAGATTTTGCAAGAGAGACAAACTGACCTCAATCAATAAGCTGAATAAGTGGACTATCATCCTCGAATACTAGCCACAACAAAAACAAACAAGACCAACCGCAAAAGGGTTTGAAGAAAAGAAATGCCATCCTCGAATGACAGTTCAAAAGATCCTCGGATCTAACACAAAACCATCCTCGAATGGAGACGCAAAGGTATACCAGCCTCGACTGATAACCAAACACAAAGCTGATGTCAGATAGACTTTTCAAAAGAGACAAACTGACCTCAATCAATAAGCTCAAAAAGTGGACTACCATCCTCGAATAATAGCCACAACAAAAACAAACAAGACTAGCCGCAAAAGGACTTGAAGAAAGGAATGCCATCCTCGAATGACAATTCTCAAAAGATCCTCGGATCTAACACGAAACCATCCTCGAATGGAGACGCAAAGGTATACCAGCCTCGACTGATAACCAAACACAAAGCTGACCTCAGACAGACTTTGAAAACGAGACAAACTGACCTCGATCAATAAGCTCAAAAAGTGGTTTACCATCCTCGAATAATAGCCACAACAACAAGACGAAGCTCAGAAGGACTTGAAGAAAAGAATGCCATCCTCGAATGACAATTCTCAAAAGATCCTCGGATCTAACACGAAACCATCCTCGAATGGAGACGCAAAGGTATACCAGCCTCGACTGATAACCTAACACAAAGCTGACCTCAGACAGACTTTGCAAAAGAGACAAACTGAACTCGATCAATAAGCTCAAAAAGTGGACTACCATCCTCGAATAATAGCCACAACAAAAACAAACAAGACCAACCGCAGAAGGACATGAAGAAACGAATGCCATCCTCGAATGACAATTCTCAAAAGATCCTCGGATCTAACACGAAAACATCCTCGAATGGAGACGCAAAGGTATACCAGCCTCGACTGATAACCAAACACAAAGCTGACCTCAGACAGACTTTGAAAACGAGACAAACTGACCTCGATCAATAAGCCCAAAAAGTGGACTACCATCCTCGAATAATAGCCACAACAACAAGACCAATCTCAGAAGTACTTAAAGAAAAGAATGCCATCCTCGAATGACAATTCTCAAAAGATCCTCGGATCTAACACGAAACCATCCTCGAATGGAGACGCAAAGGTATACCAGCCTCGACTGATAACCAAACACAAAGCTGACCTCAGACAGACTTTGCAAAGGAGACAAACTGAACTCGATCAATAAGCTCAAAAAACGGACTACCATCCTCGAATAATAGCCACAACAAAAACAAACAAGACCAACCGCAGACGGACTTGAAGAAAATAATGCCATCCTCGAATGACAATTCTCAAAAGATCCTCGGATCTAACACGAAACCATCCTCGAATGGAGATGCAAAGGTATACCAGCCTCGACTGATAACCAAACACAAAGCTGACCTCAGACAGACTTTGAAAACGAGACAAACTGACCTCGATCAATAAGCTCAAAAAGTGGACTACCATCCTCGAATAATAGCCACAACAACAAGACGAACCTCAAAAGTACTTGAAGAAAAGAATGCCATCCTCGAATGACAATTCTAAAAAGATCCTCGGATCTAACGCGAAACCATCCTCGAATGGAGATGCAAAGGTATACCAGCCTCGACTGATAACCAAACATAAAGCTGACCTCAGACAAACTTTGCAAGAGAGACAAACTGACCTCAATCAATAAGCTCAAAAAGTGGACTACCATCCTCGAATGATAGCCACAACAAAAACAAACAAGATCAACCGCTGAAGGACTTGAAGAAAAGAAATGCCATACTCGAATGACAATTCAAAAGATCCTCGGATCTAACACGAAACCATCCTCGAATGGAGACGCAAAGGTATACCTGCCTCGATTGATAACCAAACACAAAGCTGACCTCAGACAGATTTTGCAAGAGAGACAAACTGACCTCAATCAATAAGCTGAAAAAGTGGACTATCATCCTCGAATACTAGCCACAACAAAAACAAACAAGACCAACCGCAAAAGGGTTTGAAGAAAAGAAATGCCATCCTCGAATGACAGTTCAAAAGATCCTCGGATCTAACACAAAACCATCCTCGAATGGAGACGCAAAGGTATACCAGCCTCGACTGATAACCAAACACAAAGCTGATGTCAGATAGACTTTTCAAAAGAGACAAACTGACCTCAATCAATAAGCTCAAAAAGTGGACTACCATCCTCGAATAATAGCCACAACAAAAACAAACAAGACTAGCCGCAAAAGGACTTGAAGAAAGGAATGCCATCCTCGAATGACAATTCTCAAAAGATCCTCGGATCTAACACGAAACCATCCTCGAATGGAGACGCAAAGGTATACCAGCCTCGACTGATAACCAAACACAAAGCTGACCTCAGACAGACTTTGAAAACGAGACAAACTGACCTCGATCAATAAGCTCAAAAAGTGGTTTACCATCCTCGAATAATAGCCACAACAACAAGACGAACCTCAGAAGGACTTGAAGAAAAGAATGCCATCCTCGAATGACAATTCTCAAAAGATCCTCGGATCTAACACGAAACCATCCTCGAATGGAGACGCAAAGGTATACCAGCCTCGACTGATAACCAAACACAAAGCTAACCTCAGACAGACTTTGAAAACGAGACAAACTGACCTCGATCAATAAGCCCAAAAAGTGGACTACCATCCTCGAATAATAGCCACAACAACAAGACCAATCTCAGAAGTACTTAAAGAAAAGAATGCCATCCTCGAATGACAATTCTCAAAAGATCCTCGGATCTAACACGAAACCATCCTCGAATGGAGACGCAAAGGTATACCAGCCTCGACTGATAACCAAACACAAAGCTGACCTCAGACAGACTTTGCAAAGGAGACAAACTGAACTCGATCAATAAGCTCAAAAAACGGACTACCATCCTCGAATAATAGCCACAACAAAAACAAACAAGACCAACCGCAGACGGACTTGAAGAAAATAATGCCATCCTCGAATGACAATTCTCAAAAGATCCTCGGATCTAACACGAAACCATCCTCGAATGGAGATGCAAGGGTATACCAGCCTCGACTGATAACCAAACACAAAGCTGACCTCAGACAGACTTTGAAAACGAGACAAACTGACCTCGATCAATAAGCTCAAAAAGTGGACTACCATCCTCGAATAATAGCCACAACAACAA
Source organism: Lathyrus aphaca (assembly GCA_963966055.1). Taxonomy (NCBI): domain Eukaryota; kingdom Viridiplantae; phylum Streptophyta; class Magnoliopsida; order Fabales; family Fabaceae; genus Lathyrus; species Lathyrus aphaca. The sequence continues at coordinate 231,432,193 of OZ014522.1, forward strand.
GACGAACCTCAGAAGGACTTGAAGAAAAGAATGCCATCCTCGAATGACAATTCTCAAAAGATCCTCGGATCTAACACGAAACCATCCTCGAATGGAGATGCAAAGGTATACCAGCCTCGACTGATAACCAAACATAAAGCTGACCTCAGACAAACTTTGCAAGAGAGACAAACTGACCTCAATCAATAAGCTCAAAAAGTGGACTACCATCCTCGAATGATAGCCACAACAAAAACAAACAAGATCAACCGCTGAAGGACTTGAAGAAAAGAAATTCCATACTCGATTGACAATTCAAAAGATCCTCGGATCTAACATGAAACCATCCTCGAATGGAGACGCAAAGGTATACCTGCCTCGATTGATAACCAAACACAAAGCTGACCTCAGACAGATTTTGCAAGAGAGACAAACTGACCTCAATCAATAAGCTGAAAAAGTGGACTATCATCCTCGAATACTAGCCACAACAAAAACAAACAAGACCAACCGCAATAGGGTTTGAAGAAAAGAAATGCCATCCTCGAATGACAGTTTAAAAGATCCTCGGATCTAACACAAAACCATCCTCGAAAGGAGACGCAAAGGTATACCAGCCTCGACTGATAACCAAACACAAAGTTGATGTCAGATAGACTTTTCAAAAGAGACAAACTGACCTCAATCAATAAGCTCAAAAAGTGGACTACCATCCTCGAATAATAGCCACAACAAAAACAAACAAGACTAGCCGCAAAAGGACTTGAAGAAAAGAATGCCATCCTCGAATGACAATTCTCAAAAGATCCTCGTATCTAACACGAAACCATCCTCGAATGGAGACGCAAAGGTATACCAGCCTCGACTGATAACCAAACACAAAGCTGACCTCAGACAGACTTTGAAAACGAGACAAACTGACCTCGATCAATAAACTCAAAAAGTGGTTTACCATCCTCGAATAATAGCCACAACAACAAGACGAACCTCAGAAGGACTTGAAGAAAAGAATGCCATCCTCGAATGACAATTCTCAAAAGATCCTCGGATCTAACACGAAACCATCCTCGAATGGAGACGCAAAGGTATACCAGCCTCGACTGATAACCTAACACAAAGCTGACCTCAGACAGACTTTGCAAAAGAGACAAACTGAACTCGATCAATAAGCTCAAAAAGTAGACTACCATCCTCGAATAATAGCCACAACAAAAACAAACAAGACCAACCGTAGAAGGACATGAAGAAAAGAATGCCATCCTCGAATGACAATTCTCAAAAGATCCTAGGATCTAACACGAAACCATCCTCGAATGGAGACGCAAAGGTATACCAGCCTCGACTGATAACCAAACACAAAGCTGACCTCAGACAGACTTTGAAAACGAGACAAACTGACCTCGATTAATAAGACCAAAAAGTGGACTACCATCCTCGAATAATAGCCACAACAACAAGACCAACCTCAGAAGTACTTGAAGAAAAGAATGCCATCATCGAATGACAATTCTCAAAAGATCCTCGGATCTAACACGAAACCATCCTCGAATGGAGACGCAAAGGTATACCAGCCTCGACTGATAACCAAACATAAAGATGACCTCAGACAGACTTTGTAAAGGAGACAAACTGACCTCGATCAATAAGCTCAAAAAGTGGACTACCTTCCTCGAATAATAGCCACAACAAAAACAAACATGACCAACCGCAGACGGACTTGAAGAAAAGAATGCCATCCTCGAATGAAAATTCTCAAAAGATCCTCGGATCTAACACGAAACAATCCTCGAATGGAGACGCAAAGGTATACCAGCCTCGACTGATAACCAAACACAAAGCTGACCTCAGACAGACTTTGAAAACGAGACAAACTGACCTCGATCAATAAGCTCAAAAAGTGGACTACCATCCCCGAATAATAGCCACAACAACAAGACGAACCTCAGAAGGACTTGAAGAAAAGAATGCCATCCTCGAATGACAATCCTCAAAAGATCCTCGGATCTAACACGAAACCATCCTCGAATGGAGATGCAAAGGTATACCAACCTCGATTGATAACCAAACATAAAGCTGACCTCAGACAAACTTTGCAAGAGAGACAAACTGACCTCAATCAATAAGCTCAAAAAGTGGACTACCATCCTCGAATGATAGCCACAAAAAAAAAAACAAGACCAACCGCTGAAGGATTTGAAGAAAAGAAATGCCATACTCGAATGACAATTCAAAAGATCCTCGGATCTAACACGAAACCATCCTCGAATGGAGACGCAAAGGTATACCTGCCTCGATTGACAACCAAACACAAAGCTGACCTCAGACAGATTTTGCAAGAGAGACAAACTGACCTCAATCAATAAGCTAAAAAAGTGGACTATCATCCTCGAATAATAGCCACAACAAAAACAAACAAGACCAACCGCAAAAGGGCTTGAAGAAAAGAAATGCCATCCTCGAATGACAGTTCAAAAGATCCTCGGATCTAACACAAAACCATCCTCGAATGGAGACGCAAAGGTATACCAGCCTCGACTGATAACCAAACACAAAGCTGATGTCAGATAGACTTTGCAAAAGAGACAAACTGACCTCGATCAATAAGCTCAAAAAGTGGACTACCATCCTCGAATAATAGCCACAACAAAAACAAACAAGACGAACCTCAAAAGGACTTGAAGAAAAGAATGCCATCCTCGAATGACAATTCTCAAAAGATCCTCGGATCTAACACGAAACCATCCTCGAATGGAGACGCAAAGGTATACCAGCCTTGACTGATAACCAAACACAAAGCTGACCTCAGACAGACTTTGAAAACGAGACAAACTGACCTCGATCAATAAGCTCAAAAAGTGGTTTACCATCCTCGAATAATAGCCACAAAACCAAGACGAACCTCAGAAGGACTTGAAGAAAAGAATGCCATCCTCGAATGACAATTCTCAAAAGATCCTCGGATCTAACACGAAACCATCCTCGAATGGAGATGCAAAGGTATACCAGCCTCGACTGATAACCAAACATAAAGCTGACCTCAGATAAACTTTGCAAGAGAGACAAACTGACCTCAATCAATAAGCTCAAAAAGTGGACTACCATCCTCGAATGATAGCCACAACAAAAACAAACAAGATCAACCGCTGAAGGACTTGAAGAAAAGAAATGCCATACTCGAATGACAATTCAAAAGATCCTCGGATCTAACACGAAACCATCCTCGAATGGAGACGCAAAGGTATACCTGCCTCGATTGATAACCAAACACAAAGCTGACCTCAGACAGATTTTGCAAGAGAGACAAACTGACCTCAATCAATAAGCTGAAAAAGTGGACTATCATCCTCGAATACTAGCCACAACAAAAACAAACAAGACCAACCGCAAAAGGCTTTGAAGAAAAGAAATGCCATCCTCGAATGACAGTTCAAAAGATCCTCGGATCTAACACAAAACCATCCTCGAATGGAGACGCAAAGGTATACCAGCCTCGACTGATAACCTAACACAAAGATGACCTCAGACAGACTTTGCAAAGGAGACAAACTGACCTCGATCAATAAGCTCAAAAAGTGGACTACCTTCCTCGAATAATAGCCACAACAAAAACAAACAAGACCAACCGCAGACGGACTTGAAGAAAAGAATGCCATCCTCGAATGAAAATTCTCAAAAGATCCTCGGATCTAACACGAAACAATCCTCGAATGGAGACGCAAAGGTATACCAGCCTCGACTGATAACCAAACACAAAGCTGACCTCAGACAGACTTTGAAAACGAGACAAACTGACCTCGATCAATAAGCTCAAAAAGTGGACTACCATCCCCGAATAATAGCCACAACAACAAGACGAACCTCAGAAGGACTTGAAGAAAAGAATGCCATCCTCGAATGACAATCCTCAAAAGATCCTCGGATCTAACACGAAACCATCCTCGAATGGAGATGCAAAGGTATACCAACCTCGATTGATAACCAAACATAAAGCTGACCTCAGACAAACTTTGCAAGAGAGACAAACTGACCTCAATCAATAAGCTCAAAAAGTGGACTACCATCCTCGAATGATAGCCACAAAAAAAAAAACAAGAACAACCGCTGAAGGATTTGAAGAAAAGAAATGCCATACTCGAATGACAATTCAAAAGATCCTCGGATCTAACACGAAACCATCCTCGAATGGAGACGCAAAGGTATACCTGCCTCGATTGACAACCAAACACAAAGCTGACCTCAGACAGATTTTGCAAGAGAGACAAACTGACCTCAATCAATAAGCTAAAAAAGTGGACTATCATCCTCGAATAATAGCCACAACAAAAACAAACAAGACCAACCGCAAAAGGGCTTGAAGAAAAGAAATGCCATCCTCGAATGACAGTTCAAAAGATCCTCGGATCAAACACAAAACCATCCTCGAATGGAGACGCAAAGGTATACCAGCCTCGACTGATAACCAAACACAAAGCTGATGTCAGATAGACTTTGCAAAAGAGACAAACTGACCTCGATTAATAAGCTCAAAAAGTGGACTACCATCCTCGAATAATAGCCACAACAAAAACAAACAAGACGAACCTCAAAAGGACTTGAAGAAAAGAATGCCATCCTCGAATGACAATTCTCAAAAGATCCTCGGATCTAACACGAAACCATCCTCGAATGGAGACGCAAAGGTATACCAGCCTTGACTGATAACCAAACACAAAGCTGACCTCAGACAGACTTTGAAAACGAGACAAACTGACCTCGATCAATAAGCTCAAAAAGTGGTTTACCATCCTCGAATAATAGCCACAAAACCAAGACGAACCTCAGAAGGACTTGAAGAAAAGAATGCCATCCTCGAATGACAATTCTCAAAAGATCCTCGGATCTAACACGAAACCATCCTCGAATGGAGACGCAAAGGTATACCAGCCTCGACTGATAACATAACACAAAGCTGACCTCAGACAGACTTTGCAAAAGAGACAAACTGAACTCGATCAATAAGCTCAAAAAGTGGACTACCATCCTCGAATAATAGCCACAACAAAAACAAACAAGACCAACCGCAGAAGGACATGAAGAAACGAATGCCATCCTCGAATGACAATTCTCAAAAGATCCTCGGATCTAACACGAAAACATCCTCGAATGGAGACGCAAAGGTATACCAGCCTCGACTGATAACCAAACACAAAGCTGACCTCAGACAGACTTTGAAAACGAGACAAACTGACCTGGATCAATAAGCCCAAAAAGTGGACTACCATCCTCAAATAATAGCCACAACAACAAGACCAATCTCAGAAGTACTTAAAGAAAAGAATGCCATCCTCGAATGACAATTCTCAAAAGATCCTCGGATCTAACACGAAACCATCCTCGAATGGAGACGCAAAGGTATACCAACCTCGACTGATAACCAAACACAAAGCTGACCTCAGACAGACTTTGCAAAGGAGACAAAATTGAACTCGATCAATAAGCTCAAAAAACGAACTACCATCCTCGAATAATAGCCACAACAAAAACAAACAAGACCAACCGCAGACGGACTTGAAGAAAATAATGCCATCCTCGAATGACAATTCTCAAAAGATCCTCGGATCTAACACGAAACCATCCTCGAATAGAGATGCAAAGGTATACCAGCCTCGACTGATAACCAAACACAAAGCTGACCTCAGACAGACTTTGAAAACGAGACAAACTCACCTCGATCAATAAGCTCAAAAAGTGGACTACCATCCTCGAATAATAGCCACAACAACAAGACGAACCTCAGAAGGACTTGAAGAAAAGAATGCAATCCTCGAATGACAATTCTCAAAAGATCCTCGGATCTAACACGAAACCATCCTCGAATGGAGATGCAAAGGTATACCAGCCTCGACTGATAACCAAACATAAAGCTGACCTCAGACAAACTTTGCAAGAGAGACAAACTGACCTCAATCAATAAGCTCAAAAAGTCGACTACCATCCTCGAATGATAGCCACAACAAAAACAAACAAGATCAACCGCTGAAGGACTTGAAGAAAAGAAATGCCATACTCGAATGACAATTCAAAAGATCCTCGGATCTAACACGAAACCATCCTCGAATGGAGACGCAAAGGTATACCTGCCTCGATTGATAACCAAACACAAAGCTGACCTCAGACAGATTTTGCAAGAGAGACAAACTGACCTCAATCAATAAGCTGAAAAAGTGGACTATCATCCTCGAATACTAGCCACAACAAAAACAAACAAGACCAACCGCAAAAGGGTTTGAAGAAAAGAAATGCCATCCTCGAATGACAGTTCAAAAGATCCTCGAATCTAACACAAAACCATCCTCGAATGGAGACGCAAAGGTATACCAGCCTCGACTGATAACCAAACACAAAGCTGATGTCAGATAGACTTTTCAAAAGAGACAAACTGACCTCAATCAATAAGCTCAAAAAGTGGACTACCATCCTCGAATAATAGCCACAACAAAAACAAACAAGACTAGCCGCAAAAGGACTTGAAGAAAAGAATGCCATCCTCGAATGACAATTCTCAAAAGATCCTCGGATCTAACACGAAACCATCCTCGAATGGAGACGCAAAGGTATACCAGCCTCGACTGATAACCAAACACAAAGCTGACCTCAGACAGACTTTGAAAACGAGACTAACTGACCTTGATGAATAAGCTTAAAAAGTGGTTTACCATCCTTGAATAATAGCCACAACAACAAGACGAACCTCAGAAGGACTTGAAGAAAAGAATGCCATCCTCGAATGACAATTCTCAAAAGATCCTCGGATCTAACACGAAACCATCCTCGAATGGAGACGCAAAGGTATACCAGCCTCGACTGATAACCTAACACAAAGCTGACATCAGACAGACTTTGCAAAAGAGACAAACTGAACTCGATCAATAAGCTCAAAAAGTGGACTACCATCCTCGAATAATAGCCACAACAAAAACAAACAAGACCAACCGCAGAAGGACTTGAATAAAAGAATGCCATCCTCGAATGACAATTCTCAAAAGATCCTCGGATCTAACACAAAACCATCCTCGAATGGAGACGCAAAGGTATACCAGCCTCGACTGATAACCAAACACAAAGCTGACCTCAGACAGACTTTGAAAACGAGACAAACTGACCTCGATCAATAAGCCCAAAAAGTGGACTACCATCCTCGAATAATAGCCACAACAACAAGACCAATCTCAGAAGTACTTGAAGAAAAGAATGCCATCCTCGAATGACAATTCTCAAAAGATCCTCGGATCTAACACGAAACCATCCTCGAATGGAGACGCAAAGGTATACCAGCCTCGACTGATAACCAAACACAAAGCTGACCTCAGACAGACTTTGCAAAGGAGACAAACTGAACTCGATCAATAAGCTCAAAAAGTGGACTACCATCCTCGAATAATAGCCACAACAACAAGACGAACCTCAGAAGGACTTGAAGAAAAGAATGCCATCCTCGAATGACAATTCTCAAAAGATCCTTGGATCTAACACGAAACCATCCTCGAATGGAGATGCAAAGGTATACCAGCCTCGACTGTTAACCAAACATAAAGCTGACCTCAGACAAACTTTGCAAGAGAGACAAACTGACCTCAATCAATAAGCTCAAAAAGTGGACTACCATCCTCGAATGATAGCCACAACAAAGACAAACAAGACCAACCGCTGATGGACTTGAAGAAAAGAAATGCCATACTCGAATGACAATTCAAAAGATCCTCGGATCTAACACGAAACCATCCTCGAATGGAGACGCAAAGGTATACCAGCCTTGACTGATAACCAAACACAAAGCTGACCTCAGACAGACTTTGCAAAAGAGACAAACTGACCTCGATCAATAAGCTCAAAAAGTGGACTACCATCCTCGAATAATAGCCACGACAAAAACAAACAAGACTAACCGCAGAAGGACTTGAAGAAAAGAATGCCATCCTTGAATGACAATTCTCAAAAGATCCTCGGATCTAACACGAAACCATCCTCGAATGGAGACGCAAAGGTATACCAGCCTCGACTGATAACCAAACACAAAGCTGACCTCAGACAGACTTTGAAAACGAGACAAACTGACCTCGATCAATAAGCTCAAAAAGTGGACTACCATCCTCGAATAATAGCCACAACAACAAGACCAATCTCAGAAGTACTTGAAGAAAAGAATGCCATCCTCGAATGACAATTCTCAAAAGATCCTGGGATCTAACACGAAACCATCCTCGAATGGAGACGCAAAGGTATACCAGCCTCGACTGATAACCAAACACAAAGCTGACCTCAGACAGACTTTGAAAACGAGACAAACTGACCTCGATCAATAAGCTCAAAAAGTGGACTACCATCCTCGAATAATAGCCACAACAACAAGACGAACCTCAGAAGGACTTGAAGAAAAGAATGCCATCCTCGAATGACAATTCTCAAAAGATCCTCGGATCTAACACGAAACCATCCTCGAATGGAGACGCAAAGGTATACCAGCCTCGATTGATAAACAAACATAAAGCTGACCTCAGACAGACTTTGCAAAAGAGACAAACTAAACTCGATCAATAAGCTCAAAAAGTGGACTACCATCCTCGAATAATAGCCACAACAAAAACAAACAAGACCAACCGCAGAAGGACTTGAAGAAAAGAAATGCCATACTCGAATGACAATTCAAAAGATCCTCGGATCTAACACGAAACCATCCTCGAATGGAGACGCAAAGGTATACCAGCCTCGACTGATAACCAAACACAAAGCTGACCTCAGACAGTCTTTGCAAAAGAGACAAACTGACCTCGATCAATAAGCTCAAAAAGTGGACTACCATCCTCGAATAATAGCCACGACAAAAACAAACAAGACTAACCGCAGAAGGACTTGAAGAAAAGAATGCCATCCTTGAATGACAATTCTCAAAAGATCCTCGGATCTAACACGAAACCATCCTCGAATGGAGACGCAAAGGTATACCAGCCTCGACTGATAACCAAACACAAAGCTGACCTCAGACAGACTTTGAAAACGAGAAAAACTGACCTCGATCAATAAGCCCAAAAAGTGGACTACCATCCTCGAATAATAGCCACAACAACAAGACCAATCTCAGAAGTACTTGAAGAAAAGAATGCCATCCTCGAATGACAATTCTTAAAAGATCCTGGGATCTAACACGAAACTATCCTCGAATGGAGACGCAAAGGTATACCAGCCTCGACTGATAACCAAACACAAAGCTGACCTCAGACATACTTTGAAAATGAGAAAAACTGACCTCGATCAATAAGCTCAAAAAGTGGACTACCATCCTCGAATAATAGCCACAACAACAAGACCAACCTCAGAAGTACTTGAAGAAAAGAATGCCATCATCGAATGACAATTCTCAAAAGATCCTCGGATCTAACACGAAACCATCCTCGAATGGAGACGCAAAGGTATACCAGCCTCGATTGATAAACAAACATAAAGCTGACCTCAGACAGACTTTGCAAAAGAGACAAACTAAACTCGATCAATAAGCTCAAAAAGTGGACTACCATCCTCGAATAATAGCCACAACAAAAACAAACAAGACCAACCGCAGAAGGACTTGAAGAAAAGAATGCCATCCTCGAATTACAATTCTCAAAAGATCCTCGGATCTAACACGAAACCATCCTCTAATGGAGACGCAAAGGTATACCAGCCTCGACTGATAACCAAACACAAAGCTGACCTCAGACAGACATTGAAAACGAGACAAACTGACCTCGATCAATAAGCCCAAAAAGTGGACTACCATCCTCGAATAATAGCCACAACAACAAGACGAACCTCAGAAGGACTTGAAGAAAAGAATGCCATCCTCGAATGACAATTCTCAAAAGATCCTCGGATCTAACACGAAACCATCCTCGAATGGAGATGCAAAAGTATACCAGCCTCGACTGATAACCAAACATAAAGCTGACCTCAGACAAACATTGCAAGAGAGACAAACTGACCTCAATCAATAAGCTCAAAAAGTGGACCACCATCCTCGAATGATAGCCACAACAAAAACAAACAAGATCAACCGCTAAAGGACTTGAAGAAAAGAAATTCCATACTCGAATGACAATTCAAAAGATCCTCGGATCTAACACGAAACCATCCTCGAATGGAGACGCAAATGTATACCTGCCTCGATTGATAACCAAACACAAAGCTGACCTCAGACAGATTTTGCAAGAGAGACAAACTGACCTCAATCAATAAGCTGAAAAAGTGGACTATCATCCTCGAATACTAGCCACAACAAAAACAAACAAGACCAACCGCAAAAGGGTTTGAAGAATAGAAATGCCATCCTCGAATGACAGTTCAAAAGATCCTCCGATCTAACACAAAACCATCCTCGAATGGAGACGCAAAGGTATACCAGCCTCGACTGATAACCAAACACAAAGCTGATGTCAGATAGACTTTTCAAAAGAGACAAACTGACCTCAATCAATAAGCTCAAAAAGTGGACTACCATCCTCGAATAATAGCCACAACAAAAACAAACAAGACTAGCCGCAAAAGGACTTGAAGAAAAGAATGCCATCCTCGAATGACAATTCTCAAAAGATCCTCGGATCTAACACGAAACCATCCTCGAATGGAGACGCAAAGGTATACCAGCCTCGACTGATAACCAAACACAAGGCTGACCTCAGACAGACTTTGAAAACGAGACTAACTGACCTTGATCAATAAGATTAAAAATTGGTTTACCATCCTCGAATAATAGCCACAACAACAAGACGAACCTCAGAAGGACTTGAAGAAAAGAATGCCATCCTCGAATGACAATTCTCAAAAGATCCTCGGATCTAACACGAAACCATCCTCGAATGGAGACGCAAAGGTATACCAGCCTCGACTGATAACCTTACACAAAGCTGACATCAGACAGACTTTGCAAAAGAGACAAACTGAACTTGATCAATAAGCTCAAAAAGTGGACTACCATCCTCGAATAATAGCCACAACAAAAACAAACAAGACCAACCGGAGAAGGACTTGAATAAAAGAATGCCATCCTCGAATGACAATTCTCAAAAGATCCTCGGATCTAACACGAAACCATCCTCGAATGGAGACGCAAAGGTATACCAGCCTCGACTGATAACCAAACACAAAGATGACCTCAGACAGACTTTGAAAATGAGACAAACTGACCTCGATCAATAAGCTCAAAATGTGGACTACCATCCTCGAATAATAGCCACAACAACAAGATGATCCTCAGAAGGACTTGAAGAAAAGAATGCCATCCTCGAATGACAATTCTCAAAAGATCCTCGGATCTAACACGAAACCATCCTCGAATGGAGACGCAAAGGTATACCAGCCTCGACTGATAACCAAACACAAAGCTGATGTCAGATAGACTTTTCAAAAGAGACAAACTGACCTCAATCAATAAGCTCAAAAAGTGGACCACCATCCTCGAATGATAGAAACAACAAAGACAAACAAGATCAACCGCTGATGGACTTGAAGAAAAGAAATGCCATACTCGAATGACAATTCAAAAGATCCTCGGATCTAACACGAAACCATCCTCGGATGGAGACGCAAAGGTATACCAGCCTCGACTGATACCCAAACACAAAGCTAACCTCAGACAGACTTTGCAAAAGAGACAAACTCACCTCGATCAATAAGCTCAAAAAGTGGACTACCATCCTCGAATAATAGCCACGACAAAAACAAACAAGACTAACCGCAGAAGGACTTGAAGAAAAGAATGCCATCCTTGAATGACAATTCTCAAAAGATCCTCGGATCTAACACGAAACCATCCTCGAATGGAGACGCAAAGGTATACCAGCCTCGACTGATAACCAAACACAAAGCTGACCTCAGACATACTTTGAAAACGAGAAAAACTGACCTCGATCAATAAGCTCAAAAAGTGGACTACCATCCTCGAATAATAGCCACAACAACATGACCAACCTCAGAAGTACTTGAAGAAAAGAATGCCATCATCGAATGACAATTCTCAAAAGATCCTCGGATCTAACACGAAACCATCCTCGAATGGAGACGCAAAGGTATACCAGCCTCGATTGATAAACAAACATAAAGCTGACCTCAGACAGACTTTGCAAAAGAGACAAACTAAACTCGATCAATAAGCTCAAAAAGTGGACTACCATCCTCGAATAATAGCCACAACAAAAACAAACAAGACCAACCGCAGAAGGACTTGAAGAAAAGAATGCCATCCTCGAATTACAATTCTCAAAAGATCCTCGGATCTAACACGAAACCATCCTCTAATGGAGACGCAAAGGTATACCAGCCTCGACTGATAACCAAACACAAAGCTGACCTCAGACAGACATTGAAAACGAGACAAACTGACCTCGATCAATAAGCCCAAAAAGTGGACTACCATCCTCGAATAATAGCCACAACAACAAGACGAACCTCAGAAGGACTTGAAGAAAAGAATGCCATCCTCGAATGACAATTCTCAAAAGATCCTCGGATCTAACACGAAACCATCCTCGAATGGAGATGCAAAAGTATACCAGCCTCGACTGATAACCAAACATAAAGCTGACCTCAGACAAACTTTGCAAGAGAGACAAACTGACCTCAATCAATAAGCTCAAAAAGTGGACCACCATCCTCGAATGATAGCCACAACAAAAACAAACAAGATCAACCGCTGAAGGACTTGAAGAAAAGAAATTCCATACTCGAATGACAATTCAAAAGATCCTCGGATCTAACACGAAACCATCCTCGAATGGAGACGCAAATGTATACCTGCCTCGATTGATAACCAAACACAAAGCTGACCTCAGACAGATTTTGCAAGAGAGACAAACTGACCTCAATCAATAAGCTGAAAAAGTGGACTATCATCCTCGAATACTAGCCACAACAAAAACAAACAAGACCAACCGCAAAAGGGTTTGAAGAAAAGAAATGCCATCCTCGAATGACAGTTCAAAAGATCCTCCGATCTAACACAAAACCATCCTCGAATGGAGACGCAAAGGTATACCAGCCTCGACTGATAACCAAACACAAAGCTGATGTCAGATAGACTTTTCAAAAGAGACAAACTGACCTCAATCAATAAGCTCAAAAAGTGGACTACCATCCTCGAATAATAGCCACAACAAAAACAAACAAGACTAGCCGCAAAAGGACTTGAAGAAAAGAATGCCATCCTCGAATGACAATTCTCAAAAGATCCTCGGATCTAACACGAAACCATCCTCGAATGGAGACGCAAAGGTATACCAGCCTCGACTGATAACCAAACACAAGGCTGACCTCAGACAGACTTTGAAAACGAGACTAACTGACCTTGATCAATAAAATTAAAAATTGGTTTACCATCCTCGAATAATAGTTACAACAACAAGACGAACCTCAGAAGGACTTGAAGAAAAGAATGCCATCCTCGAATGACAATTCTCAAAAGATCCTCGGATCTAACACGAAACCATCCTCGAATGGAGACGCAAAGGTATACCAGCCTCGACTGATAACCTTACACAAAGCTGACATCAGACAGACTTTGCAAAAGAGACAAACTGAACTTGATCAATAAGCTCAAAAAGTGGACTACCATCCTCGAATAATAGCCACAACAAAAACAAACAAGACCAACCGGAGAAGGACTTGAATAAAAGAATGCCATCCTCGAATGACAATTCTCAAAAGATCCTCGGATCTAACACGAAACCATCCTCGAATGGAGACGCAAAGGTATACCAGCCTCGACTGATAACCAAACACAAAGATGACCTCAGACAGACTTTGAAAACGAGACAAACTGACCTCGATCAATAAGCTCAAAATGTGGACTACCATCCTCGAATAATAGCCACAACAACAAGATGATCCTCAGAAGGACTTGAAGAAAAGAATGCCATCCTCGAATGACAATTCTCAAAAGATCCTCGGATCTAACACGAAACCATCCTCGAATGGAGACGCAAAGGTATACCAGCCTCGACTGATAACCAAACACAAAGCTGATGTCAGATAGACTTTTCAAAAGAGACAAACTGACCTCAATCAATAAGCTCAAAAAGTGGACCACCATCCTCGAATGATAGAAACAACAAAGACAAACAAGATCAACCGCTGATGGACTTGAAGAAAAGAAATGCCATACTCGAATGACAATTCAAAAGATCCTCGGATCTAACACGAAACCATCCTCGGATGGAGACGCAAAGGTATACCAGCCTCGACTGATAACCAAACACAAAGCTAACCTCAGACAGACTTTGCAAAAGAGACAAACTCACCTCGATCAATAAGCTCAAAAAGTGGACTACCATCCTCGAATAATAGCCACGACAAAAACAAACAAGACTAACCGCAGAAGGACTTGAAGAAAAGAATGCCATCCTTGAATGACAATTCTCAAAAGATCCTCGGATCTAACACGAAACCATCCTCGAATGGAGACGCAAAGGTATACCAGCCTCGACTGATAACCAAACACAAAGCTGACCTCAGACATACTTTGAAAATGAGAAAAACTGACCTCGATCAATAAGCTCAAAAAGTGGACTACCATCCTCGAATAATAGCCACAACAACATGACCAACCTCAGAAGTACTTGAAGAAAAGAATGCCATCATCGAATGACAATTCTCAAAAGATCCTCGGATCTAACACGAAACCATCCTCGAATGGAGACGCAAAGGTATACCAGCCTCGATTGATAAACAAACATAAAGCTGACCTCAGACAGACTTTGCAAAAGAGACAAACTAAACTCGATCAATAAGCTCAAGAAGTGGACTACCATCCTCGAATAATAGCCACAACAAAAACAAACAAGACCAACCGCAGAAGGACTTGAAGAAAAGAATGCCATCCTCGAATGACAATTCTCAAAAGATCCTCGGATCTAATACGAAACCATCCTCGAATGGAGACGCAAAGGTATACCAGCCTCGACTGATAACCAAACACAAAGCTGACCTCAGACAGACTTTGAAAACGAGACTAACTGACCTCGATCAATAAGATTAAAAAGTGGTTTACCATCCTCGAATAATAGCCACAACAACAAGACGAACCTCAGAAGGACTTGAAGAAAAGAATGCCATCCTCGAATGACAATTCTCAAAAGATCCTCGGATCTAACACGAAACCATCCTCGAATGGAGATGCAAAAGTATACCAGCCTCGACTGATAACCAAACATAAAGCTGACCTCAGACAAACATTGCAAGAGAGACAAACTGACCTCAATCAATAAGCTCAAAAAGTGGACCACCATCCTCGAATGATAGCCACAACAAAAACAAACAAGATCAACCGCTGAAGGACTTGAAGAAAAGAAATTCCATACTCGAATGACAATTCAAAAGATCCTCGGATCTAACACGAAACCATCCTCGAATGGAGACGCAAATGTATACCTGCCTCGATTGATAACCAAACACAAAGCTGACCTCAGACAGATTTTGCAAGAGAGACAAACTGACCTCAATCAATAAGCTGAAAAAGTGGACTATCATCCTCGAATACTAGCCACAACAAAAACAAACAAGACCAACCGCAAAAGGGTTTGAAGAAAAGAAATGCCATCCTCGAATGACAATTCAAAAGATCCTCGGATCTAACACAAAACCATCCTCGAATGGAGACGCAAAGGTATACCAGCCTCGACTGATAACCAAACACAAAGCTGATGTCAGATAGACTTTTCAAAAGAGACAAACTGACCTCAATCAATAAGCTCAAAAAGTGGACTACCATCCTCGAATAATAGCCACAACAAAAACAAACAAGACTAGCCGCAAAAGGACTTGAAGAAAAGAATGCCATCCTCGAATGACAATTCTCAAAAGATCCTCGGATCTAACACGAAACCATCCTCGAATGGAGACGCAAAGGTATACCAGCCTCGACTGATAACCAAACACAAGGCTGACCTCAGACAGACTTTGAAAACGAGACTAACTGACCTTGATCAATAAGATTAAAAAGTGGTTTACCATCCTCGAATAATAGCCACAACAACAAGACGAACCTCAGAAGGACTTGAAGAAAAGAATGCCATCCTCGAATGACAATTCTCAAAAGATCCTCGGATCTAACACGAAACCATCCTCGAATGGAGACGCAAAGGTATACCAGCCTCGACTGATAACCTTACACAAAGCTGACATCAGACAGACTTTGCAAAAGAGACAAACTGAACTTGATCAATAAGCTCAAAAAGTGGACTACCATCCTCGAATAATAGCCACAACAAAAACAAACAAGACCAACCGGAGAAGGACTTGAATAAAAGAATGCCATCCTCGAATGACAATTCCTAAAAGATCCTCGGATCTAACACGAAACCATCCTCGAATGGAGACGCAAAGGTATACCAGCCTCGACTGATAACCAAACACAAAGATGACCTCAGACAGACTTTGAAAACGAGACAAACTGACCTCGATCAATAAGCTCAAAATGTGGACTACCATCCTCGAATAATAGCCACAACAACAAGATGATCCTCAGAAGGACTTGAAGAAAAGAATGCCATCCTCGAATGACAATTCTCAAAAGATCCTCGGATCTAACACGAAACCATCCTCGAATGGAGACGCAAAGGTATACCAGCCTCGACTGATAACCAAACACAAAGCTGATGTCAGATAGACTTTTCAAAAGAGACAAACTGACCTCAATCAATAAGCTCAAAAAGTGGACTACCATCCTCGAATGATAGCCACAACAAAGACAAACAAGACCAACCGCTGATGGACTTGAAGAAAAGAAATGCCATACTCGAATGACAATTCAAAAGATCCTCGGATCTAACACGAAACCATCCTCGGATGGAGACGCAAAGGTATACCAGCCTCGACTGATAACCAAACACAAAGCTAACCTCAGACAGACTTTGCAAAAGAGACAAACTCACCTCGATCAATAAGCTCAAAAAGTGGACTACCATCCTCGAATAATAGCCACGACAAAAACAAACAAGACTAACCGCAGAAGGACTTGAAGAAAAGAATGCCATCCTTGAATGACAATTCTCAAAAGATCCTCGGATCTAACACGAAACCATCCTCGAATGGAGACGCAAAGGTATACCAGCCTCGACTGATAACCAAACACAAAGCTAACCTCAGACAGACTTTGCAAAAGAGACAAACTGACCTCAATCAATAAGCTCAAAAAGTGGACTACCATCCTCGAATAATAGCCACAACAAAAACAAACAAGACTAGCCGCAAAAGGACTTGAAGAAAAGAATGCCATCCTCGAATGACAATTCTCAAAAGATCCTCGGATCTAATACGAAACCATCCTCGAATGGAGACGCAAAGGTATACCAGCCTCGACTGATAACCAAACACAAGGCTGACCTCAGACAGACTTTGAAAACGAGACTAACTGACCTCGATCAATAAGATTAAAAAGTGGTTTACCATCCTCGAATAATAGCCACAACAACAAGACGAACCTCAGAAGGACTTGAAGAAAAGAATGCCATCCTCGAATGACAATTCTCAAAAGATCCTCGGATCTAACACGAAACCATCCTCGAATGGAGATGCAAAAGTATACCAGCCTCGACTGATAACCAAACATAAAGCTGACCTCAGACAAACATTGCAAGAGAGACAAACTGACCTCAATCAATAAGCTCAAAAAGTGGACCACCATCCTCGAATGATAGCCACAACAAAAACAAACAAGATCAACCGCTGAAGGACTTGAAGAAAAGAAATTCCATACTCGAATGACAATTCAAAAGATCCTCGGATCTAACACGAAACCATCCTCGAATGGAGACGCAAATGTATACCTGCCTCGATTGATAACCAAACACAAAGCTGACCTCAGACAGATTTTGCAAGAGAGACAAACTGACCTCAATCAATAAGCTGAAAAAGTGGACTATCATCCTCGAATACTAGCCACAACAAAAACAAACAAGACCAACCGCAAAAGGGTTTGAAGAAAAGAAATGCCATCCTCGAATGACAATTCAAAAGATCCTCGGATCTAACACAAAACCATCCTCGAATGGAGACGCAAAGGTATACCAGCCTCGACTGATAACCAAACACAAAGCTGATGTCAGATAGACTTTTCAAAAGAGACAAACTGACCTCAATCAATAAGCTCAAAAAGTGGACTACCATCCTCGAATAATAGCCACAACAAAAACAAACAAGACTAGCCGCAAAAGGACTTGAAGAAAAGAATGCCATCCTCGAATGACAATTCTCAAAAGATCCTCGGATCTAACACGAAACCATCCTCGAATGGAGACGCAAAGGTATACCAGCCTCGACTGATAACCAAACACAAGGCTGACCTCAGACAGACTTTGAAAACGAGACTAACTGACCTTGATCAATAAGATTAAAAAGTGGTTTACCATCCTCGAATAATAGCCACAACAACAAGACGAACCTCAGAAGGACTTGAAGAAAAGAATGCCATCCTCGAATGACAATTCTCAAAAGATCCTCGGATCTAACACGAAACCATCCTCGAATGGAGACGCAAAGGTATACCAGCCTCGACTGATAACCTTACACAAAGCTGACATCAGACAGACTTTGCAAAAGAGACAAACTGAACTTGATCAATAAGCTCAAAAAGTGGACTACCATCCTCGAATAATAGCCACAACAAAAACAAACAAGACCAACCGGAGAAGGACTTGAATAAAAGAATGCCATCCTCGAATGACAATTCCTAAAAGATCCTCGGATCTAACACGAAACCATCCTCGAATGGAGACGCAAAGGTATACCAGCCTCGACTGATAACCAAACACAAAGATGACCTCAGACAGACTTTGAAAACGAGACAAACTGACCTCGATCAATAAGCTCAAAATGTGGACTACCATCCTCGAATAATAGCCACAACAACAAGATGATCCTCAGAAGGACTTGAAGAAAAGAATGCCATCCTCGAATGACAATTCTCAAAAGATCCTCGGATCTAACACGAAACCATCCTCGAATGGAGACGCAAAGGTATACCAGCCTCGACTGATAACCAAACACAAAGCTGATGTCAGATAGACTTTTCAAAAGAGACAAACTGACCTCAATCAATAAGCTCAAAAAGTGGACTACCATCCTCGAATGATAGCCACAACAAAGACAAACAAGACCAACCGCTGATGGACTTGAAGAAAAGAAATGCCATACTCGAATGACAATTCAAAAGATCCTCGGATCTAACACGAAACCATCCTCGGATGGAGACGCAAAGGTATACCAGCCTCGACTGATAACCAAACACAAAGCTAACCTCAGACAGACTTTGCAAAAGAGACAAACTCACCTCGATCAATAAGCTCAAAAAGTGGACTACCATCCTCGAATAATAGCCACGACAAAAACAAACAAGACTAACCGCAGAAGGACTTGAAGAAAAGAATGCCATCCTTGAATGACAATTCTCAAAAGATCCTCGGATCTAACACGAAACCATCCTCGAATGGAGACGCAAAGGTATACCAGCCTCGACTGATAACCAAACACAAAGCTGACCTCAGACAGACTTTGCAAAAGAGACAAACTGACCTCAATCAATAAGCTCAAAAAGTGGACTACCATCCTCGAATAATAGCCACAACAACATGACCAACCTCAGAAGTACTTGAAGAAAAGAATGCCATCATCGAATGACAATTCTCAAAAGATCCTCGGATCTAACACGAAACCATCCTCGAATGGAGACGCAAAGGTATACCAGCCTCGATTGATAAACAAACATAAAGCTGACCTCAGACAGACTTTGCAAATGAGACAAACTAAACTCGATCAATAAGCTCAAGAAGTGGACTACCATCCTCGAATAATAGCCACAACAAAAACAAACAAGACCAACCGCAGAAGGACTTGAAGAAAAAAATGCCATCCTCGAATGACAATTCTCAAAAGATCCTCGGATCTAATACGAAACCATCCTCTAATGGAGACGCAAAGGTATACCAGCCTCGACTGATAACCAAACACAAAGCTGACCTCAGACAGACTTTGAAAACGAGACAAACTGACCTCGATCAATAAGCCCAAAAAGTGCACTACCATCCTCGAATAATAGCCACAACAACAAGACCAATCTCAGAAGTACATGAAGAAAAGAATGCCATCCTCGAATGACAATTCTCAAAAGATCCTCGGATCTAACACGAAACCATCCTCAAATGGAGACGCAAAGGTATACCAGCCTCGACTGATAACCAAACACAAAGCTGACCTCAGACAGACTTTGCAAAGGAGACAAACTGAACTCGATCAATAAGCTCAAAAAGTGGACTACCATCCTCGAATAATAGCCACAACAAAAACAAACAAGACCAACCGCAGACGGACTTGAAGAAAAGAATGCCATCCTCGAATGACAATTCTCAAAAGATCCCCGGATCTAACACGAAACTATCCTCGAATGGAGACGCAAAGGTATACCAGCCTCGACTGATAACCAAACACAAAGCTGACCTCAGACAGACTTTGAAAACGAGACAAACTGACTTCGATCAATAAGCTCAAAAAATGGACTACCATCCTCGAATAATAGCCACAACAACAAGACGAACCTCAGAAGGAATTGAAGAAAAGAATGCCATCCTCGAATGACAATTCTCAAAAGATCCTCGGATCTAACACGAAACCATCCTCGAATGGAGATGCAAAGGTATACCAGCCTCGACTGTTAACCAAACATAAAGCTGACCTCAGACAAACTTTGCAAGAGAGACAAACTGACCTCAATCAATAAGCTCAAAAAGTGGACTACCATCCTCGAATGATAGCCACAACAAAGACAAACAAGACCAACCGCTGAAGGACTTGAAAAAAAGAAATGCCATACTCGAATGACAATTCAAAAGATCCTCGAATCTAACACGAAACCATCCTCGAATGGAGACGCAAAGGTATACCAGCCTCGACTGATAACCAAACACAAAGCTGACCTCAAACAGACTTTGCAAAAGAGACAAACTGACCTCGATCAATATGCTCAAAAAGTGGACTACCATCCTCGAATAATAGCCACGACAAAAACAAACAAGACTAACCGCAAAAGGACTTGAAGAAAAGAATGCCATCCTTGAATGACAATTCTCAAAAGATCCTCGGATCTAACACGAAACCATCCTCGAATCGAGACGCAAAGGTATACCAGCCTCGACTGATAACCAAACACAAAGTTGACCTCAGACAGACTTTGAAAACGAGAAAAACTGACCTCGATAAATAAGCTCAAAAAGTGAACTACCATCCTCGAATAATAGCCACAACAACAAGACCAACCTCAGAAGTACTTGAAGAAAAGAATGCCATCATCGAATGACAATTATCAAAAGATCCTCGGATCTAACACGAAACCATCCTCGAATGGAGACGCAAAGGTATACCGGCCTCGATTGATAAACAAACATAAAGCTGACCTAAGACAGACTTTGCAAAAGAGACAAACTGAACTCGATCAATAAGCTCAAAAAGTGGACTACCATCCCCGAATAATAGCCACAACAAAAACAAACAAGACCAACCGCAGAAGGACTTGAAGAAAAGAATGCCATCCTCGAATGACAATTCTCAAAAGATCCTCGGATCTAACACGAAACCATCCTCGAATGGAGACGCAAAGGTATACCAGCCTCGACTGATAACCAAACACAAAGCTGACCTCAGACAGACTTTGAAAACGAGACAAACTGACCTCGATCAATAAGCTCAAAAAGTGGACTACCATCCTCGAATAATAGCCACAACAACAAGACCAACCTCAGAAGGACTTGAAGAAAAGAATGCCATCCTCGAACGACAATGCTCAAAAGATCCTCGGATCTAACACGAAACCATCCTCGAATGGAGATGCAAAGGTATACCAGCCTCGTCTGATAACCAAACACAAAGCTGACCTCAGACAGACTTTGCAAGAGAGACAAACTTACCTCAATCAATAAGCTCAAAAAGTGGACTATCTTCCTCGAATAATAGCCACAACAAAAACAAACATGACCAACCACAGAAGGGCTTGAAGAAAAGAAATGCCATCCTCGAATGACAATTCAAAAGATCCTCGGATCTTACACGAAACCATCCTCGAATCGAGACGCAAAGGTATACGAGCCTCGACTGATAACCAAACACAAAGCTGACCTCAGACAGAATTTGAAAACCAGACAAACTGACCTCGATCAATAAGCTCAAAAAGTGGACTACCATCATCGAATTATAGCCACAACAACAAGACCAACCTCAGAAGGACTTGAAGAAAAGAATGCCATCCTCGAATGACAATTCTCAAAAGATCCTCGGATCTAACACAAAACCATCCTCGAATGGAGATGCAAAGTTATACCAGCCTCGACTGATAACCAAACACAAAGCTGACCACAGACAGACTTTGCAAAAGCGATAAACTGACTTCGATCAATAAGCTCAAAAAGTGGACTACCATCCTCGAATAATAGCCACAACAAAACAAAAACAAGTCCAACCGCAGAAGGACTTGAAGAAAATAATGCCATCCTCGAGTGACAATTCTCAAATGATCCTCGGATCTAACACGAAACCATCCTTGAATGGAGACGCAAAGGTATACCAGCCTCGATTGATAACCAAACACAAAGCTGACCTCAGACATACTTTGAAAACGAGACAAACTGACCTCGATCAATAAGCTCAAAAAGTGGACTACCATCCTCGAATAATAGCCGCAACAACAAGACCAACTTCAGAAGGACTTGAAGAAAAGAATGCCATCCTCGAATGACAATTCTCAAAAGATCCTCAGATCTAACACGAAACAATCCTCGAATGGAGATGCAAAGGTATACCAGCCTTGACTGATAACCAAACACAAAGCTGACCTCAGACAAACTTTGCAAGCGAGACAAACTGACCTCAATCAATAAGCTCAAAAAGTGGACTATCATCCTCGAATAATAGCCACAACAAAAACAAACAAGACCAACCATAGAAGGGCTTGAAGAAAAGAAATGCGATCCTCGGATCTAACACGAAACCATCCTCGAATGGAGACGCAAAGGTATACCAGCCTCGATTGATAACCAAACACAAAGCTGACCTCAGACATACTTTGAAAACGAGACAAACTGACCTCGATCAATAAGCTCAAAAAGTGGACTACCATCCTTGAATAATAGCCACAACAACAAGACCAACCTCAGAAGGACTTGAAGAAAAGAATGCCATCCTTGAATGACAATTCTCAAAAGATCCTCGGATCTAACACGAAACCATCCTCGAATGGAGACGCAAAGGTATACCAGCCTCGATTGATAACCAAACACAAAGCTGACCTTAGACAGACTTTGCAAGAGAGACAAACTGACCTCAATCAATAAGCTCAAAAAGTGGACTATCATCCTCGAATAATAGCCACAAGAAAAACAAACAAGACCAACCGCAGAATGGCTTGAAGAAAAGAAATGTCATCCTCGAATGACAATTCAAAAGATCCTCGAATCTAACACGAAACCATCCCCGAATGGAGACGCAAAGGTATACCAGCCTCGACTGATAACCCAACACAAAGCTGACCTCAGACAGACTTTGCAAAAGAGACAAACTGACCTCGGTCAATAAGCTCAAAAAGTGGACTACCATCCTTGAATAATAGCCTCAACAAAAAAAACCAAGACCAACCGCAGAAGGACTTGAAGAAAAGAATGCCATCCTTGAATGACAATTCTCAAAAGATCCTCGAATCTAACACGAAACCATCCTCGAATGGAGACGCAAAGGTATACCAGCCTCGACTGATAACCAAACACAAAGCTGACCTCAGACAGACTTTGAAAACGAGACAAACTGACCTCGATCATTAAGCTCAAAAAGTGGACTACCATCCTCGAATAATAGCCACAACAACAAGACCAACCTCAGAAGGACTTGAAGAAAATAATGCCATCCTCGAATGACAATTCTCTAAAGATCCTTGGATCTAACACAAAACCATCCTCGAATGGAGACACAAAGGTATACCAGCCTCAACTGATAACCAAACACAAAGCTGACCTCAGACAGACTTTGCAAAAGAGACAAACTGACCTTGATCAATAAGCTCAAAAAGTGGACTACCATCCTCGAATAATAGCCATAACAAAAATAACAAGACCAACCGCAAAAGGACTTGAAGAAAAGAATGCCATCCTCGAATGACAATTCTCAAAAGATCCTCGGATCTAACACGAAACCATCCTCGAATGGAGACACAAAGGTATACCAGCCTCGACTGAACCAAACACAAAGCTGACCTCAGATAGACTTTGAAAACGAGACAAACTGACCTCGATCAATAAGCTCAAAAAGAGGACTACTATCCTCGAATAATAGCCACAACAACAAGACCAACCTCAGAAGGACTTGAAGAAAAGAATGCCATCCTCGAATGACAATTCTCAAAATATCCTCGGATCTAACACGAAACCATCCTCGAATGGAGATACAAAGGTATACCAGCCTCGACTGATAACCAAACAGAAAGCTGACATCAGACAAACTTTGCATGAGAGACAAACTGACCTCAATCAATCAGCTCAAAAAGTGGACTACCATCCTCGAATGATAGCCACAACAAAAACAAACAAGACCAACCGCTGAAGGACTTGAAGAAAAGAAATGCCATACTCGAATGACAATTCAAAAGATCCTCGGATCTAACACGAAACCATCCTCGAATGGAGACGCAAAGGTATACCAGCCTCGACTGATAACCAAACACAAAGCTGACCTCAAACAGACTTTGCAAAAGAGACAAACTGACCTCGATCAATAAGCTCAAAATGTGGACTACCATCCTCGAATAATAGCCACGACAAAAACAAACAAGACCAACCGCAGAAGGACTTGAAGAAAAGAATGCCATCCTCGAATGACAATTCTCAAAAGATCCTCGGATCTAACACGAAACCATCCTCGAATGGAGACGCAAAGGTATACCAGCCTCGACTGATAACCAAACACAAAGCTGACCTCAGACAGACTTTGAAAACGAGACAAACTGACCTCGATCAATAAGCTCAAAAAGTGGACTACCATCCTCGAATAATAGCCACAACAACAAGACCAACCTCAGAAGGACTTGAAGAAAAGAATGCCACCCTCGAATGACAATTCTCAAAAGATCCTCGGATCTAACACGAAACCATCCTCGAATGGAGATGCAAAGGTATAGCAGCCTCTTCTGATAACCAAACACAAAGCTGACCTCAAATAAACTTTGCAAGAGAGACAAACTGACCTCAATCAATAAGCTCAAAAAGTGGACTATCATCCTCGAATAATAGCCACAACAAAAACAAACAAGACCAACCGCAGAAGGACTTGAAGAAAAGAATGCCATCCTCGAATGACAATTCTCAAAAGATCCTCGGATCTAACACGAAACCATCCTCGAATGGAGACGCAAAGGTATACCAGCCTCGACTGATAACCAAACACAAAGCTGACCTCAGACAGACTTTGAAAACGAGACAAACTGACCTCGATCAATAAGCTCAAAAGGTGGACTACCATCCTCGAATAATAGCCACAACAACAAGACCAACCTCAGAAGGACTTGAAGAAAAGAATGCCATCCTCGAATGACAATTCTCAAAAGATCCTCGGATCTAACACGAAACCATCCTCGAATGGAGATACAAAGGTATACCAGCCTCGACTGATAACCAAACAGAAAGCTGACATCAGACAAACTTTGCATGAGAGACAAACTGACCTCAATCAATCAGCTCAAAAAGTGGACTACCATCCTAGAATGATAGCCACAACAAAAACAAACAAGACCAACCGCTGAAGGACTTGAAGAAAAGAAATGCCATACTCGAATGACAATTCAAAAGATCCTCGGATCTAACACGAAACCAGCCTCGAATGGAGACGCAAAGGTATACCAGCCTCGACTGATAACCAAACACAAAGCTGACCTCAAACAGACTTTGCAAAAGAGACAAACTGACCTCGATCAATAAGCTCAAAATGTGGACTACCATCCTCGAATAATAGCCACGACAAAAACAAACAAGACTAACCGCAGAAGGACTTGAAGAAAAGAATGCCATCCTCGAATGACAATTCTCAAAAGATCCTCGGATCTAACACGAAACCATCCTCGAATGGAGACGCAAAGGTATATCAGCCTCGACTGATAACATAACACAAAGCTGACCTCAGACAGACTTTGAAAACGAGACAAACTGACCTCGATCAATAAGCTCAAAAAGTGGTTTACCATCCTCGAATAATAGCCACAACAACAAGACGATCCTCAGAAGGAATTGAAGAAAAGAATGCCATCCTCGAATGACAATTCTCAAAAGATCCTCGGATCTAACACGAAACCATCCTCGAATGGAGACGCAAAGGTATACCAGCCTCGACTGATAACCTAACACAAAGCTGACCTCAGATAGACTTTGCAAAAGAGACAAATTGAACTCGATCAATAAGCTCAAAAAGTGGACTACCATCCTCGAATAATAGCCACAACAAAAACAAACAAGACCAACCGCAGAAGGACTTGAAGAAAAGAATGCCATCCTCGAATGACAATTCTCAAAAGATCCTCGGATCTAACACGAAACCATCCTCGAATGGAGACGCAAAGGTATACCAGCCTCGACTGATAACCAAACACAAAGCTGACCTCAGACAGACTTTGAAAACGAGACAAACTGACCTCGATCAATAAGCTCAAAAAGTGGACTACCATCCTCGAATAATAGCCACAACAACAAGACCAACCTCAGAAGGACTTGAAGAAAAGAATGCCACCCTCGAATGACAATTCTCAAAAGATCCTCGGATCTAACACGAAACCATCCTCGAATGGAGATGCAAAGGTATAGCAGCCTCTTCTGATAACCAAACACAAAGCTGACCTCAAATAAACTTTGCAAGAGAGACAAACTGACCTCAATCAATAAGCTCAAAAAGTGGACTATCATCCTCGAATAATAGCCACAACAAAAACAAACAAGACCAACCGCAGAAGGACTTGAAGAAAAGAATGCCATCCTCGAATGACAATTCTCAAAAGATCCTCGGATCTAACACGAAACCATCCTCGAATGGAGACGCAAAGGTATACCAGCCTCGACTGATAACCAAACACAAAGCTAACCTCAGACAGACTTTGAAAACGAGACAAACTGACCTCGATCAATAAGCTCAAAAGGTGGACTACCATCCTCGAATGATAGCCACAAAAGCAAGACCAACCTCAGAAGGACTTGAAGAAAAGAATGCCATCCTCGAATGACAATTCTCAAAAGATCCTCGGATCTAACACGAAACCATCCTCGAATGGAGATGCAAAGGTATACCAGCCTCGACTGATAACCAAACACAAAGCTGACCTCAGACAAACTTTGCAAAAGAGACAAACTTACCTCAATCAATAAGCTCAAAATGTGGACTATCTTCCTCGAATAATAGCCACAACAAAAACAAACATGACCAACCACAGAAGGGCTTGAAGAAAAGAAATGCCATCCTCGAATGACAATTCAAAAGATCCTCGGATCGTACATGAAACCATCCTCGAATCGAGACGCAAAGGTATACCAGCCTCGACTGATAACCAAACACAAAGCTGACCTCAGACAGAATTTGAAAACGAGACAAACTGACCTCGATCAATAAGCTCAAAAAGTGGACTACCATCATCGAATAATAGCCACAACAACAAGACCAACCTTAGAAGGACTTGAAGAAAAGAATGCCATCCTCGAATGACAATTCTCGAAAGATCCTCGGATCTAACACGAAACCATCCTCGAATAGAGATGCAAAGTTATACTAGCCTCGACTGATAACCAAACACAAAGCTGACCTCAGACAGACTTTGCAAAAGAGACAAACTGACTTCGATCAATAAGCTCAAAAAGTGGACTACCATCCTCGAATAATAGCCACAACAAAAAAAAAACAAGACCAACCGCAGAAGGACTTGATGAAAAGAATGCCATCCTCGAGTGACAATTCTCAAAAGATCCTCGGATCTAACACGAAACCATCCTCGAATGGAGACTCAAAGGTATACCAGCCTCGATTGATAACCAAACACAAAGCTGACCTCAGACAGACTTTGAAAACGAGACAAACTGACCTCGATCAATAAGGTCAAAAAGTGGACTACCATCCTCGAATAATAGCCACAACAACAAGACCAACCTCAGAAGGAATTGAAGAAAAGAATGCCATCATCGAATGACAATTCTCAAAAGATCCTCGGATCTAACACGAAACCATTCACGAATGGAGACGCAAAGGTATACCAGCCTCGACTGATAACCAAACACAAAGCTGACCTCAGACAGACTTTGAAAACGAGAAAAACTGACCTCGATCAATAAGCTCAAAAAGTGGACTACCATCCTCGAATAATAGCCACAACAACAAGACCAACCTCAGAAGTACTTGAAGAAAAGAATGCCATCATCGAATGACAATTCTCAAAAGATCCTCGGATCTAACACGAAACCATCCTCTAATGGAGACGCAAAGGTATACCAGCCTCGATTGATAAACAAACATAAAGCTGACCTCAGACAGACCTTTAAAAGAGACAAACTGAACTCGATAAATAAGCTCAAAAAGTGGACTACCATCCCCGAATAATAGCCATAACAAAAACAAACAAGACCAACCGCAGAAGGACTTGAAGAAAAGAATGCCATCCTCGAATGACAATTCTCAAAAGATCCTCGGATCTAACACGAAACCATCCTCGAATGGAGACGCAAAGGTATACCAGCCTCGACTGATAACCAAACACAAAGCTGACCTCAGACAGACTTTGAAAACGAGACAAACTGACCTCGATCAATAAGCTCAAAAAGTGGACTACCATCCTCGAATAATAGCCACAACAACAAGACCAACCTCAGAAGGACTTGAAGAAAAGAATGCCATCCTCGAATGACAATTCTCAAAAGATCCTCGGATCTAACACGAAACCATCCTCGAATGGAGATGCAAAGGTATACCAGCCTCGTCTGATAACCAAACACAAAGCTGACCTCAGACAAACTTTGCAAGAGAGACAAACTGACCTCAATCAATAAGCTCAAAAAGTGGACTACCATCCTCGAATAATAGCCATAACAAAAATAACAAGACCAACCGCAAAAGGACTTGAAGAAAAGAATGCCATCCTCGAATGACAATTCTCAAAAGATCCTCGGATCTAACACGAAACCATCCTCGAATGGAGACACAAAGGTATACCAGCCTCGACTGAACCAAACACAAAGCTGACCTCAGATAGACTTTGAAAACGAGACAAACTGACCTCGATCAATAAGCTCAAAAAGAGGACTACTATCCTCGAATAATAGCCACAACAACAAGACCAACCTCAGAAGGACTTGAAGAAAAGAATGCCATCCTCGAATGACAATTCTCAAAATATCCTCGGATCTAACACGAAACCATCCTCGAATGGAGATACAAAGGTATACCAGCCTCGACTGATAACCAAACAGAAAGCTGACATCAGACAAACTTTGCATGAGAGACAAACTGACCTCAATCAATCAGCTCAAAAAGTGGACTACCATCCTCGAATGATAGCCACAACAAAAACAAACAAGACCAACCGCTGAAGGACTTGAAGAAAAGAAATGCCATACTCGAATGACAATTCAAAAGATCCTCGGATCTAA
Organism: Lathyrus aphaca; assembly: GCA_963966055.1. Lineage (NCBI taxonomy): Eukaryota > Viridiplantae > Streptophyta > Magnoliopsida > Fabales > Fabaceae > Lathyrus > Lathyrus aphaca. Next base: position 231,461,871 of record OZ014522.1, read on the forward strand.
CACGAAACCATCCTCGAATGGAGACGCAAAGGTATACCAGCCTCGACTGATAACCAAACACAAAGCTGACCTCAAACAGACTTTGCAAAAGAGACAAACTGACCTCGATCAATAAGCTCAAAATGTGGACTACCATCCTCGAATAATAGCCACGACAAAAACAAACAAGACCAACCGCAGAAGGACTTGAAGAAAAGAATGCCATCCTCGAATGACAATTCTCAAAAGATCCTCGGATCTAACACGAAACCATCCTCGAATGGAGACGCAAAGGTATACCAGCCTCGACTGATAACCAAACACAAAGCTGACCTCAGACAGACTTTGAAAACGAGACAAACTGACCTCGATCAATAAGCTCAAAAAGTGGACTACCATCCTCGAATAATAGCCACAACAACAAGACCAACCTCAGAAGGACTTGAAGAAAAGAATGCCACCCTCGAATGACAATTCTCAAAAGATCCTCGGATCTAACACGAAACCATCCTCGAATGGAGATGCAAAGGTATAGCAGCCTCTTCTGATAACCAAACACAAAGCTGACCTCAAATAAACTTTGCAAGAGAGACAAACTGACCTCAATCAATAAGCTCAAAAAGTGGACTATCATCCTCGAATAATAGCCACAACAAAAACAAACAAGACCAACCGCAGAAGGACTTGAAGAAAAGAATGCCATCCTCGAATGACAATTCTCAAAAGATCCTCGGATCTAACACGAAACCATCCTCGAATGGAGACGCAAAGGTATACCAGCCTCGACTGATAACCAAACACAAAGCTGACCTCAGACAGACTTTGAAAACGAGACAAACTGACCTCGATCAATAAGCTCAAAAGGTGGACTACCATCCTCGAATAATAGCCACAACAACAAGACCAACCTCAGAAGGACTTGAAGAAAAGAATGCCATCCTCGAATGACAATTCTCAAAAGATCCTCGGATCTAACACGAAACCATCCTCGAATGGAGATACAAAGGTATACCAGCCTCGACTGATAACCAAACAGAAAGCTGACATCAGACAAACTTTGCATGAGAGACAAACTGACCTCAATCAATCAGCTCAAAAAGTGGACTACCATCCTAGAATGATAGCCACAACAAAAACAAACAAGACCAACCGCTGAAGGACTTGAAGAAAAGAAATGCCATACTCGAATGACAATTCAAAAGATCCTCGGATCTAACACGAAACCAGCCTCGAATGGAGACGCAAAGGTATACCAGCCTCGACTGATAACCAAACACAAAGCTGACCTCAAACAGACTTTGCAAAAGAGACAAACTGACCTCGATCAATAAGCTCAAAATGTGGACTACCATCCTCGAATAATAGCCACGACAAAAACAAACAAGACTAACCGCAGAAGGACTTGAAGAAAAGAATGCCATCCTCGAATGACAATTCTCAAAAGATCCTCGGATCTAACACGAAACCATCCTCGAATGGAGACGCAAAGGTATATCAGCCTCGACTGATAACATAACACAAAGCTGACCTCAGACAGACTTTGAAAACGAGACAAACTGACCTCGATCAATAAGCTCAAAAAGTGGTTTACCATCCTCGAATAATAGCCACAACAACAAGACGATCCTCAGAAGGAATTGAAGAAAAGAATGCCATCCTCGAATGACAATTCTCAAAAGATCCTCGGATCTAACACGAAACCATCCTCGAATGGAGACGCAAAGGTATACCAGCCTCGACTGATAACCTAACACAAAGCTGACCTCAGATAGACTTTGCAAAAGAGACAAATTGAACTCGATCAATAAGCTCAAAAAGTGGACTACCATCCTCGAATAATAGCCACAACAAAAACAAACAAGACCAACCGCAGAAGGACTTGAAGAAAAGAATGCCATCCTCGAATGACAATTCTCAAAAGATCCTCGGATCTAACACGAAACCATCCTCGAATGGAGACGCAAAGGTATACCAGCCTCGACTGATAACCAAACACAAAGCTGACCTCAGACAGACTTTGAAAACGAGACAAACTGACCTCGATCAATAAGCTCAAAAAGTGGACTACCATCCTCGAATAATAGCCACAACAACAAGACCAACCTCAGAAGGACTTGAAGAAAAGAATGCCACCCTCGAATGACAATTCTCAAAAGATCCTCGGATCTAACACGAAACCATCCTCGAATGGAGATGCAAAGGTATAGCAGCCTCTTCTGATAACCAAACACAAAGCTGACCTCAAATAAACTTTGCAAGAGAGACAAACTGACCTCAATCAATAAGCTCAAAAAGTGGACTATCATCCTCGAATAATAGCCACAACAAAAACAAACAAGACCAACCGCAGAAGGACTTGAAGAAAAGAATGCCATCCTCGAATGACAATTCTCAAAAGATCCTCGGATCTAACACGAAACCATCCTCGAATGGAGACGCAAAGGTATACCAGCCTCGACTGATAACCAAACACAAAGCTAACCTCAGACAGACTTTGAAAACGAGACAAACTGACCTCGATCAATAAGCTCAAAAGGTGGACTACCATCCTCGAATGATAGCCACAAAAGCAAGACCAACCTCAGAAGGACTTGAAGAAAAGAATGCCATCCTCGAATGACAATTCTCAAAAGATCCTCGGATCTAACACGAAACCATCCTCGAATGGAGATGCAAAGGTATACCAGCCTCGACTGATAACCAAACACAAAGCTGACCTCAGACAAACTTTGCAAAAGAGACAAACTTACCTCAATCAATAAGCTCAAAATGTGGACTATCTTCCTCGAATAATAGCCACAACAAAAACAAACATGACCAACCACAGAAGGGCTTGAAGAAAAGAAATGCCATCCTCGAATGACAATTCAAAAGATCCTCGGATCGTACATGAAACCATCCTCGAATCGAGACGCAAAGGTATACCAGCCTCGACTGATAACCAAACACAAAGCTGACCTCAGACAGAATTTGAAAACGAGACAAACTGACCTCGATCAATAAGCTCAAAAAGTGGACTACCATCATCGAATAATAGCCACAACAACAAGACCAACCTTAGAAGGACTTGAAGAAAAGAATGCCATCCTCGAATGACAATTCTCGAAAGATCCTCGGATCTAACACGAAACCATCCTCGAATAGAGATGCAAAGTTATACTAGCCTCGACTGATAACCAAACACAAAGCTGACCTCAGACAGACTTTGCAAAAGAGACAAACTGACTTCGATCAATAAGCTCAAAAAGTGGACTACCATCCTCGAATAATAGCCACAACAAAAAAAAAACAAGACCAACCGCAGAAGGACTTGATGAAAAGAATGCCATCCTCGAGTGACAATTCTCAAAAGATCCTCGGATCTAACACGAAACCATCCTCGAATGGAGACTCAAAGGTATACCAGCCTCGATTGATAACCAAACACAAAGCTGACCTCAGACAGACTTTGAAAACGAGACAAACTGACCTCGATCAATAAGGTCAAAAAGTGGACTACCATCCTCGAATAATAGCCACAACAACAAGACCAACCTCAGAAGGAATTGAAGAAAAGAATGCCATCATCGAATGACAATTCTCAAAAGATCCTCGGATCTAACACGAAACCATTCACGAATGGAGACGCAAAGGTATACCAGCCTCGACTGATAACCAAACACAAAGCTGACCTCAGACAGACTTTGAAAACGAGAAAAACTGACCTCGATCAATAAGCTCAAAAAGTGGACTACCATCCTCGAATAATAGCCACAACAACAAGACCAACCTCAGAAGTACTTGAAGAAAAGAATGCCATCATCGAATGACAATTCTCAAAAGATCCTCGGATCTAACACGAAACCATCCTCTAATGGAGACGCAAAGGTATACCAGCCTCGATTGATAAACAAACATAAAGCTGACCTCAGACAGACCTTTAAAAGAGACAAACTGAACTCGATAAATAAGCTCAAAAAGTGGACTACCATCCCCGAATAATAGCCATAACAAAAACAAACAAGACCAACCGCAGAAGGACTTGAAGAAAAGAATGCCATCCTCGAATGACAATTCTCAAAAGATCCTCGGATCTAACACGAAACCATCCTCGAATGGAGACGCAAAGGTATACCAGCCTCGACTGATAACCAAACACAAAGCTGACCTCAGACAGACTTTGAAAACGAGACAAACTGACCTCGATCAATAAGCTCAAAAAGTGGACTACCATCCTCGAATAATAGCCACAACAACAAGACCAACCTCAGAAGGACTTGAAGAAAAGAATGCCATCCTCGAATGACAATTCTCAAAAGATCCTCGGATCTAACACGAAACCATCCTCGAATGGAGATGCAAAGGTATACCAGCCTCGTCTGATAACCAAACACAAAGCTGACCTCAGACAAACTTTGCAAGAGAGACAAACTGACCTCAATCAATAAGCTCAAAAAGTGGACTATCATCCTCGAATAATAGCCACAACAAAAACAAACAAGACCAACCGCAGAAGGACTTGAAGAAAAGAATGCCATCCTCGAATGACAATTCTCAAAAGATCCTCGGATCTAACACGAAACCATCCTCGAATGGAGACGCAAAGGTATACCAGCCTCGACTGATAACCAAACACAAGGCTGACCTCAGACAAACTTTGCAAAAGAGACAAACTTACCTCAATCAATAAGCTCAAAAAGTGGACTATCTTCCTCGAATAATAGCCACAACAAAAACAAACATGACCAACCACAGAAGGGCTTGAAGAAAAGAAATGCCATCCTTGAATGACAATTCAAAAGATCCTCGGATCGTACACGAAACCATCCTCGAATCGAGACGCAAAGGTATACCAGCCTCGACTGATAACCAAACACAAAGCTGACCTCAGACAGAATTTGAAAACGAGACAAACTGACCTCGATCAATAAGCTCAAAAAGTGGACTACAATCATCGAATAATAGCCACAACAACAAGACCAACCTCAGAAGGACTTGAAGAAAAGAATGCCATCCTCGAATGACAATTCTCGAAAGATCATCGGATCTAACACGAAACCATCCTCGAATGGAGATGCAATGGTATACCAGCCTCGACTGATAACCAAACACAAAGCTGACCTCAGACAGACTTTGAAAACGAGAAAAACTGACCTCGATCAATAAGCTCAAAAAGTGGACTACCATCCTCGAATAATAGCCACAACAACAAGACCAACCTCAGAAGTACTTGAAGAAAAGAATGCCATCATCGAATGACAATTCTCAAAAGATCCTCGGATCTAACACGAAACCATCCTCGAATGGAGACGCAAAGGTATACCAGCCTCGATTGATAAAAAAACATAAAGCTGACCTCAGACAGACTTTGCAAAAGAGACAAACTGAACTCGATCAATAAGCTCAAAAAGTGGACTACCATCCCCGAATAATAGCCACAACAAAAACAAACAAGACCAACCGCAGAAGGAATTGAAGAAAAGAATGCCATCCTCGAATGACAATTCTCAAAGGTTCCTCGGATCTAACACGAAACCATCCTCGAATGGAGACGCAAAGGTATACCAGCCTCGACTGATAACCAAACACAAAGCTGACCTCAGACAGACTTTGAAAACGAGACAAACTGACCTCGATCAATAAGCTCAAAAAGTGGACTACCATCCTCGAATAATAGCCACAACAACAAGACCAACCTCAGAAGGACTTGAAGAAAAGAATGCCATCCTCGAATGACAATTCTCAAAAGATCCTCGGATCTAACACGAAACCATCCTCGAATGGAGACGCAAAGGTATACCAGCCTCGACTGATAACCAAACACAAAGCTGACCTCAGACAGACTTTGAAAACGAGACAAACTGACCTCGATCAATAAGCTCAAAAAGTGGACTACCATCCTCGAATAATAGCCACAACAACAAGACCAACCTCAGAAGGACTTGAAGAAAAGAATGCCATCCTCGAATGACAATTCTCAAAAGATCCTCGGATCTAACACGAAACCATCCTCGAATGGAGATGCAATGGTATACCAGCCTCGACTGATAACCAAACACAAAGCTGACCTCAGACAAACTTTGCAAGAGAGACAAACTGACCTCGATCAATAAGCTCAAAAAGTGGACTACCATCCTCGAATAATAGCCACAACAACAAGACCAACCTCAGAAGTACTTGAAGAAAAGAATGCCATCATCGAATGACAATTCTCAAAAGATCCTCGGATCTAACACGAAACCATCCTCGAATGGAGACGCAAAGGTATACCAGCCTCGATTGATAAAAAAACATAAAGTTGACCTCAGACAGACTTTGCAAAAGAGACAAACTGAACTCGATCAATAAGCTCAAAAAGTGGACTACCATCCCCGAATAATAGCCACAACAAAAACAAACAAGACCAACCGCAGAAGGAATTGAAGAAAAGAATGCCATCCTCGAATGACAATTCTCAAAGGTTCCTCGGATCTAACACGAAACCATCCTCGAATGGAGACGCAAAGGTATACCAGCCTCGACTGATAACCAAACACAAAGCTGACCTCAGACAGACTTTGAAAACGAGACAAACTGACCTCGATCAATAAGCTCAAAAAGTGGACTACCATCCTCGAATAATAGCCACAACAACAAGACCAACCTCAGAAGGACTTGAAGAAAAGAATGCCATCCTCGAATGACAATTCTCAAAAGATCCTCGGATCTAACACGAAACCATCCTCGAATGGAGACGCAAAGGTATACCAGCCTCGACTGATAACCAAACACAAAGCTGACCTCAGACAGACTTTGAAAACGAGACAAACTGACCTCGATCAATAAGCTCAAAAAGTGGACTACCATCCTCGAATAATAGCCACAACAACAAGACCAACCTCAGAAGGACTTGAAGAAAAGAATGCCATCCTCGAATGACAATTCTCAAAAGATCCTCGGATCTAACACAAAACCATCCTCGAATGGAGATGCAAAGGTATACCAGCCTCGTCTGATAACCAAACACATAGCTGACCTCAGACAAACTTTGCAAGAGAGACAAACTGACCTCAATCAATAAGCTCAAAAAGTGGACTATCATCCTCGAATAATAGCCACAACAAAAACAAACAAGACCAACCGCAGAAGGACTTGAAGAAAAGAATGCCATCCTCGAATGACAATTCTCAAAAGATCCTCGGATCTAACACGAAACCATCCTCGAATGGAGACGCAAAGGTATACCAGCCTCGACTGATAACCAAACACAAAGCTAACCTCAGACAGACTTTGAAAACGAGACAAACTGACCTCGATCAATAAGCTCAAAAGGTGGACTACCATCCTCGAATAATAGCCACAACAACAAGACCAACCTCAGAAGGACTTGAAGAAAAGAATGCCATCCTCGAATGACAATTCTCAAAAGATCCTCGGATCTAACACGAAACCATCCTCGAATGGAGATGCAAAGGTATACCAGCCTCGACTGATAACCAAACACAAAGCTGACCTCAGACAAACTTTGCAAAAGAGACAAACTTACCTCAATCAATAAGCTCAAAAAGTGGACTATCTTCCTCGAATAATAGCCACAACAAAAACAAACATGACCAACCACAGAAGGGCTTGAAGAAAAGAAATGCCATCCTCGAATGACAATTCAAAAGATCCTCGGATCATACACGAAACCATCCTCGAATCGAGACGCAAAGGTATACCAGCCTCGACTGATAACCAAACAAAAAGCTGACCTCAGACAGACTTTGAAAACGAGACAAACTGACCTCGATCAATAAGCTCAAAAAGTGGACTACCATCCTCGAATAATAGCCACAACAACAAGACCAACCTCAGAAGGACTTGAAGAAAAGAATGCCATCCTCGAATGACAATTCTCAAAAGATCCTCGGATCTAACACGAAACCATCCTCGAATGGAGACACAAAGGTATACCAGCCTCGACTGATAACCAAACACAAAGCTGACCTCAGACAGACTTTGAAAACGAGACAAACTGACCTCGATCAATAAGCTCAAAAAGTGGACTACCATCCTCGAATAATAGCCACAACAACAAGACCAACCTCAGAAGGACTTGAAGAAAAGAATGCCATCCTCGAATGACAATTCTCAAAAGATCCTCGGATCTAACACGAAACCATCCTCGAATGGAGATGCAAAGGTATACCAGCCTCGTCTGATAACCAAACACAAAGCTGACCTCAGACAAACTTTGCAAGAGAGACAAACTGACCTCGATCAATAAGCTCAAAAAGTGGACTACCATCCTCGAATAATAGCCACAACAACAAGACCAACCTCAGAAGTACTTGAAGAAAAGAATGCCATCATCGAATGACAATTCTCAAAAGATCCTCGGATCTAGCACGAAACCATCCTCGAATGGAGACGCAAAGGTATACCAGCCTCGATTGATAAAAAAACATAAAGCTGACCTCAGACAGACTTTGCAAAAGAGACAAACTGAACTCGATCAATAAGCTCAAAAAGTGGACTACCATCCCCGAATAATAGCCACAACAAAAACAAACAAGACCAACCGCAGAAGGAATTGAAGAAAAGAATGCCATCCTCGAATGACAATTCTCAAAGGTTCCTCGGATCTAACACGAAACCATCCTCGAATGGAGACGCAAAGGTATACCAGCCTCGACTGATAACCAAACACAAAGCTGACCTCAGACAGACTTTGAAAACGAGACAAACTGACCTCGATCAATAAGCTCAAAAAGTGGACTACCATCCTCGAATAATAGCCACAACAACAAGACCAACCTCAGAAGGACTTGAAGAAAAGAATGCCATCCTCGAATGACAATTCTCAAAAGATCCTCGGATCTAACACGAAACCATCCTCGAATGGAGACGCAAAGGTATACCAGCCTCGACTGATAACCAAACACAAAGCTGACCTCAGACAGACTTTGAAAACGAGACAAACTGACCTCGATCAATAAGCTCAAAAAGTGGACTACCATCCTCGAATAATAGCCACAACAACAAGACCAACCTCAGAAGGACTTGAAGAAAAGAATGCCATCCTCGAATGACAATTCTCAAAAGATCCTCGGATCTAACACAAAACCATCCTCGAATGGAGATGCAAAGGTATACCAGCCTCGTCTGATAACCAAACACATAGCTGACCTCAGACAAACTTTGCAAGAGAGACAAACTGACCTCAATCAATAAGCTCAAAAAGTGGACTATCATCCTCGAATAATAGCCACAACAAAAACAAACAAGACCAACCGCAGAAGGACTTGAAGAAAAGAATGCCATCCTCGAATGACAATTCTCAAAAGATCCTCGGATCTAACACGAAACCATCCTCGAATGGAGACGCAAAGGTATACCAGCCTCGACTGATAACCAAACACAAAGCTAACCTCAGACAGACTTTGAAAACGAGACAAACTGACCTCGATCAATAAGCTCAAAAGGTGGACTACCATCCTCGAATAATAGCCACAACAACAAGACCAACCTCAGAAGGACTTGAAGAAAAGAATGCCATCCTCGAATGACAATTCTCAAAAGATCCTCGGATCTAACACGAAACCATCCTCGAATGGAGATGCAAAGGTATACCAGCCTCGACTGATAACCAAACACAAAGCTGACCTCAGACAAACTTTGCAAAAGAGACAAACTTACCTCAATCAATAAGCTCAAAAAGTGGACTATCTTCCTCGAATAATAGCCACAACAAAAACAAACATGACCAACCACAGAAGGGCTTGAAGAAAAGAAATGCCATCCTCGAATGACAATTCAAAAGATCCTCGGATCATACACGAAACCATCCTCGAATCGAGACGCAAAGGTATACCAGCCTCGACTGATAACCAAACAAAAAGCTGACCTCAGACAGACTTTGAAAACGAGACAAACTGACCTCGATCAATAAGCTCAAAAAGTGGACTACCATCCTCGAATAATAGCCACAACAACAAGACCAACCTCAGAAGGACTTGAAGAAAAGAATGCCATCCTCGAATGACAATTCTCAAAAGATCCTCGGATCTAACACGAAACCATCCTCGAATGGAGACACAAAGGTATACCAGCCTCGACTGATAACCAAACACAAAGCTGACCTCAGACAGACTTTGAAAACGAGACAAACTGACCTCGATCAATAAGCTCAAAAAGTGGACTACCATCCTCGAATAATAGCCACAACAACAAGACCAACCTCAGAAGGACTTGAAGAAAAGAATGCCATCCTCGAATGACAATTCTCAAAAGATCCTCGGATCTAACACGAAACCATCCTCGAATGGAGATGCAAAGGTATACCAGCCTCGTCTGATAACCAAACACAAAGCTGACCTCAGACAAACTTTGCAAGAGAGACAAACTGACCTCGATCAATAAGCTCAAAAAGTGGACTACCATCCTCGAATAATAGCCACAACAACAAGACCAACCTCAGAAGTACTTGAAGAAAAGAATGCCATCATCGAATGACAATTCTCAAAAGATCCTCGGATCTAGCACGAAACCATCCTCGAATGGAGACGCAAAGGTATACCAGCCTCGATTGATAAAAAAACATAAAGCTGACCTCAGACAGACTTTGCAAAAGAGACAAACTGAACTCGATCAATAAGCTCAAAAAGTGGACTACCATCCCCGAATAATAGCCACAACAAAAACAAACAAGACCAACCGCAGAAGGACTTGAAGAAAAGAATGCCATCCTCGAATGACAATTCTCAAAGGTTCCTCGGATCTAACACGAAACCATCCTCGAATGGAGACGCAAAGGTATACCAGCCTCGTCTGATAACCAAACACAAAGCTGACCTCAGACAGACTTTGAAAACGAGACAAACTGACCTCGATCAATAAGCTCAAAAAGTGGACTACCATCCTCGAATAATAGCCACAACAACAAGACCAACCTCAGAAGGACTTGAAGAAAAGAATGCCATCCTCGAATGACAATTCTCAAAAGATCCTCGGATCTAACACGAAACCATCCTCGAATGGAGACGCAAAGGTATACCAGCCTCGACTGATAACCAAACACAAAGCTGACCTCAGACAGACTTTGAAAACGAGACAAACTGACCTCGATCAATAAGCTCAAAAAGTGGACTACCATCCTCGAATAATAGCCACAACAACAAGACCAACCTCAGAAGGACTTGAAGAAAAGAATGCCATCCTCGAATGACAATTCTCAAAAGATCCTCGGATCTAACACGAAACCATCCTCGAATGGAGACGCAAAGGTATACCAGCCTCGACTGATAACCAAACACAAAGCTGACCTCAGACAGACTTTGAAAACGAGACAAACTGACCTCGATCAATAAGCTCAAAAAGTGGACTACCATCCTCGAATAATAGCCACAACAACAAGACCAACCTCAGAAGGACTTGAAGAAAAGAATGCCATCCTCGAATGACAATTCTCAAAAGATCCTCGGATCTAACACGAAACCATCCTCGAATGGAGATGCAAAGGTATACCAGCCTCGTCTGATAACCAAACACAAAGCTGACCTCAGACAAACTTTGCAAGAGAGACAAACTGACCTCGATCAATAAGCTCAAAAAGTGGACTACCATCCTCGAATAATAGCCACAACAACAAGACCAACCTCAGAAGTACTTGAAGAAAAGAATGCCATCATCGAATGACAATTCTCAAAAGATCCTCGGATCTAACACGAAACCATCCTCGAATGGAGACGCAAAGGTATACCAGCCTCGATTGATAAAAAAACATAAAGCTGACCTCAGACAGACTTTGCAAAAGAGACAAACTGAACTCGATCAATAAGCTCAAAAAGTGGACTACCATCCCCGAATAATAGCCACAACAAAAACAAACAAGACCAACCGCAGAAGGACTTGAAGAAAAGAATGCCATCCTCGAATGACAATTCTCAATGGTTCCTCGGATCTAACACGAAACCATCCTCGAATGGAGACGCAAAGGTATACCAGCCTCGACTGATAACCAAACACAAAGCTGACCTCAGACAGACTTTGAAAACGAGACAAACTGACCTCGATCAATAAGCTCAAAAAGTGGACTACCATCCTCGAATAATAGCCACAACAAAAACAAACAAGACCAACCTCAGAAGGACTTGAAGAAAAGAATGCCATCCTCGAATGACAATTCTCAAAAGATCCTCGGATCTAACACGAAACCATCCTCGAATGGAGACGCAAAGGTATACCAGCCTCGACTGATAACCAAACACAAAGCTGACCTCAGACAGACTTTGAAAACGAGACAAACTGACCTCGATCAATAAGCTCAAAAAGTGGACTACCATCCTCGAATAATAGCCACAACAACAAGACCAACCTCAGAAGGACTTGAAGAAAAGAATGCCATCCTCGAATGACAATTCTCAAAAGATCCTCGGATCTAACACGAAACCATCCTCGAATGGAGATGCAAAGGTATACCAGCCTCGTCTGATAACCAAACACAAAGCTGACCTCAGACAAACTTTGCAAGAGAGACAAACTGACCTCAATCAATAACCTCAAAAAGTGGACTATCATCCTCGAATAATAGCCACAACAAAAACAAACAAGACCAACCGCAGAAGGACTTGAAGAAAAGAATGCCATCCTCGAATGACAATTCTCAAAAGATCCTCGGATCTAACACGAAACCATCCTCGAATGGAGACGCAAAGGTATACCAGCCTCGACTGATAACCAAACACAAAGCTAACCTCAGACAGACTTTGAAAACGAGACAAACTGACCTCGATCAATAAGCTAAAAAGGTGGACTACCATCCTCGAATAATAGCCACAACAACAAGACCAACCTCAGAAGGACTTGAAGAAATGAATGCCATCCTCGAATGACAATTCTCGAAAGATCCTCGGATCTAACACGAAACCATCCTCGAATAGAGATGCAAAGTTATACTAGCCTCGACTGATAACCAAACACAAAGCTGACCTCAACAGACTTTGCAAAAGAGACAAACTGACTTCGATCAATAAGCTCAAAAAGTGGACTACCATCCTCGAATAATAGCCACAACAAAAAAAAACAAGACCAACCGCAGAAGGACTTGAAGAAAAGAATGCCATCCTCGAGTGACAATTCTCAAAAGATCCTCGGATCTAACACGAAACCATCCTCGAATGGAGACGCAAAGGTATACCAGCCTCGATTGATAACCAAACACAAAGCTGACCTCAGACAGACTTTGAAAACGTGACAAACTGACCTCGATCAATAAGCTCAAAAAGTGGACTACCATCCTCGAATAATAGCCACAACAACAAGACCAACCTCAAAAGGACTTGAAGAAAAGAATGCCATCCTCGAATGACAATTCTCAAAAGATCCTCGGATCTAACACGAAACCATCCTCGAATGGAGACGCAAAGGTATACCAGCCTCGACTGATAACCAAACACAAAGCTGACCTCAGACAGACTTTGAAAACGAGAAAAACTGACCTCGATCAATAAGCTCAAAAAGTGGACTACCATCCTCGAATAATAGCCACAACAACAAGACCAACCTCAGAAGTACTTGAAGAAAAGAATGCCATCATCGAATGACAATTCTCAAAAGATCTTCGGATCTAACACGAAACCATCCTCGAATGGAGACGCAAAGGTATACCAGCCTCGATTGATAAAAAAACATAAAGCTGACCTCAGACAGACTTTGCAAAAGAGACAAACTGAACTCGATCAATAAGCTCAAAAAGTGGACTACCATCCCCGAATAATAGCCACAACAAAAACAAACAAGACCAACCGCAGAAGGACTTTAAGAAAAGAATGCCATCCTCGAATGACAATTCTCAAAAGATCCTCAGATCTAACACGAAACCATCCTCGAATGGAGACGCAAAGGTATACCAGCCTCGACTGATAACCAAACACAAAGCTGACCTCAGACAGACTTTGAAAACGAGACAAACTGACCTCGATCAATAAGCTCAAAAAGTGGACTACCATCCTCGAATAATAGCCACAACAACAAGACCAACCTCAGAAGGACTTGAAGAAAAGAATGCCATCCTCGAATGACAATTCTCAAAAGATCCTCGGATCTAACACGAAACCATCCTCGAATGGAGATGCAAAGGTATACATGCCTCGTCTGATAACCAAACACAAAGCTGACCTCAGACAAACTTTGCAAGAGAGACAAACTGACCTCAATCAATAAGCTCAAAAAGTGGACTATCATCCTCGAATAATAGCCACAACAATAACAAACAAGACCAACCGCAGAAGGACTTGAAGAAAAGAATGCCATCCTCGAATGACAATTCTCAAAAGATCCTCGGATCTAACACGAAACCATCCTCGAATGGAGTCGCAAAGGTATACCAGCCTCGACTGATAACCAAACACAAAGCTAACCTCAGACAGACTTTGAAAATGAGACAAACTGACCTCGATCAATAAGCTCAAAAGGTGGACTACCATCCTCGAATAATAGCCACAACAACAAGACCAACCTCAAAAGGACTTGAAGAAAAGAATGCCATCCTCGAATGACAATTCTCAAAAGATCCTCGGATCTAACACGAAACCATCCTCGAATGGAGATGCAAAGGTATACCAGCCTCGACTGATAACCAAACACAAAGCTGACCTCAGACAAACTTTGCAAAAGAGACAAACTTACCTCAATCAATAAGCTCAAAAAGTGGACTACCATCCTCGAATAATAGCCACAACAACAAGACCAACCTCAGAAGGACTTGAAGAAAAGAATGCCATCCTCGAATGACAATTCTCAAAAGATCCTCGGATCTAACACGAAACCATCCTCGAATGGAGACGCAAAGGTATACCAGCCTCGACTGATAACCAAACACAAAGCTGACCTCAGACAGACTTTGAAAACGAGACAAACTGACCTCGATCAATAAGCTCAAAAAGTGGACTACCATCCTCGAATAATAGCCACAACAACAAGACCAACCTCAGAAGGACTTGAAGAAAAGAATGCCATCCTCGAATGACAATTCTCAAAAGATCCTCGGATCTAACACGAAACCATCCTCGAATGGAGATGCAAAGGTATACCAGCCTCGTCTGATAACCAAACACAAAGCTGACCTCAGACAAACTTTGCAAGAGAGACAAACTGACCTCGATCAATAAGCTCAAAAAGTGGACTACCATCCTCGAATAATAGCCACAACAACAAGACCAACCTCAGAAGTACTTGAAGAAAAGAATGCCATCATCGAATGACAATTCTCAAAAGATCCTCGGATCTAACACGAAACCATCCTCGAATGGAGACGCAAAGGTATACCAGCCTCGATTGATAAAAAAACATAAAGCTGACCTCAGACAGACTTTGCAAAAGAGACAAACTGAACTCGATCAATAAGCTCAAAAAGTGGACTACCATCCCCGAATAATAGCCACAACAAAAACAAACAAGACCAACCGCAGAAGGACTTGAAGAAAAGAATGCCATCCTCGAATGACAATTCTCAATGGTTCCTCGGATCTAACACGAAACCATCCTCGAATGGAGACGCAAAGGTATACCAGCCTCGACTGATAACCAAACACAAAGCTGACCTCAGACAGACTTTGAAAACGAGACAAACTGACCTCGATCAATAAGCTCAAAAAGTGGACTACCATCCTCGAATAATAGCCACAACAAAAACAAACAAGACCAACCTCAGAAGGACTTGAAGAAAAGAATGCCATCCTCGAATGACAATTCTCAAAAGATCCTCGGATCTAACACGAAACCATCCTCGAATGGAGACGCAAAGGTATACCAGCCTCGACTGATAACCAAACACAAAGCTGACCTCAGACAGACTTTGAAAACGAGACAAACTGACCTCGATCAATAAGCTCAAAAAGTGGACTACCATCCTCGAATAATAGCCACAACAACAAGACTAACCTCAGAAGGACTTGAAGAAAAGAATGCCATCCTCGAATGACAATTCTCAAAAGATCCTCGGATCTAACACGAAACCATCCTCGAATGGAGATGCAAAGGTATACCAGCCTCGTCTGATAACCAAACACAAAGCTGACCTCAGACAAACTTTGCAAGAGAGACAAACTGACCTCAATCAATAACCTCAAAAAGTGGACTATCATCCTCGAATAATAGCCACAACAAAAACAAACAAGACCAACCGCAGAAGGACTTGAAGAAAAGAATGCCATCCTCGAATGACAATTCTCAAAAGATCCTCGGATCTAACACGAAACCATCCTCGAATGGAGACGCAAAGGTATACCAGCCTCGACTGATAACCAAACACAAAGCTAACCTCAGACAGACTTTGAAAACGAGACAAACTGACCTCGATCAATAAGCTAAAAAGGTGGACTACCATCCTCGAATAATAGCCACAACAACAAGACCAACCTCAGAAGGACTTGAAGAAATGAATGCCATCCTCGAATGACAATTCTCGAAAGATCCTCGGATCTAACACGAAACCATCCTCGAATAGAGATGCAAAGTTATACTAGCCTCGACTGATAACCAAACACAAAGCTGACCTCAACAGACTTTGCAAAAGAGACAAACTGACTTCGATCAATAAGCTCAAAAAGTGGACTACCATCCTCGAATAATAGCCACAACAAAAAAAAACAAGACCAACCGCAGAAGGACTTGAAGAAAAGAATGCCATCCTCGAGTGACAATTCTCAAAAGATCCTCGGATCTAACACGAAACCATCCTCGAATGGAGACGCAAAGGTATACCAGCCTCGATTGATAACCAAACACAAAGCTGACCTCAGACAGACTTTGAAAACGTGACAAACTGACCTCGATCAATAAGCTCAAAAAGTGGACTACCATCCTCGAATAATAGCCACAACAACAAGACCAACCTCAAAAGGACTTGAAGAAAAGAATGCCATCCTCGAATGACAATTCTCAAAAGATCCTCGGATCTAACACGAAACCATCCTCGAATGGAGACGCAAAGGTATACCAGCCTCGACTGATAACCAAACACAAAGCTGACCTCAGAAAGACTTTGAAAACGAGAAAAACTGACCTCGATCAATAAGCTCAAAAAGTGGACTACCATCCTCGAATAATAGCCACAACAACAAGACCAACCTCAGAAGTACTTGAAGAAAAGAATGCCATCATCGAATGACAATTCTCAAAAGATCTTCGGATCTAACACGAAACCATCCTCGAATGGAGACGCAAAGGTATACCAGCCTCGATTGATAAAAAAACATAAAGCTGACCTCAGACAGACTTTGCAAAAGAGACAAACTGAACTCGATCAATAAGCTCAAAAAGTGGACTACCATCCCCGAATAATAGCCACAACAAAAACAAACAAGACCAACCGCAGAAGGACTTTAAGAAAAGAATGCCATCCTCGAATGACAATTCTCAAAAGATCCTCAGATCTAACACGAAACCATCCTCGAATGGAGACGCAAAGGTATACCAGCCTCGACTGATAACCAAACACAAAGCTGACCTCAGACAGACTTTGAAAACGAGACAAACTGACCTCGATCAATAAGCTCAAAAAGTGGACTACCATCCTCGAATAATAGCCACAACAACAAGACCAACCTCAGAAGGACTTGAAGAAAAGAATGCCATCCTCGAATGACAATTCTCAAAAGATCCTCGGATCTAACACGAAACCATCCTCGAATGGAGATGCAAAGGTATACATGCCTCGTCTGATAACCAAACACAAAGCTGACCTCAGACAAACTTTGCAAGAGAGACAAACTGACCTCAATCAATAAGCTCAAAAAGTGGACTATCATCCTCGAATAATAGCCACAACAATAACAAACAAGACCAACCGCAGAAGGACTTGAAGAAAAGAATGCCATCCTCAAATGACAATTCTCAAAAGATCCTCGGATCTAACACGAAACCATCCTCGAATGGAGTCGCAAAGGTATACCAGCCTCGACTGATAACCAAACACAAAGCTAACCTCAGACAGACTTTGAAAATGAGACAAACTGACCTCGATCAATAAGCTCAAAAGGTGGACTACCATCCTCGAATAATAGCCACAACAACAAGACCAACCTCAAAAGGACTTGAAGAAAAGAATGCCATCCTCGAATGACAATTCTCAAAAGATCCTCGGATCTAACACGAAACCATCCTCGAATGGAGATGCAAAGGTATACCAGCCTCGACTGATAACCAAACACAAAGCTGACCTCAGACAAACTTTGCAAAAGAGACAAACTTACCTCAATCAATAAGCTCAAAAAGTGGACTATCTTCCTCGAATAATAGCCACAACAAAAACAAACATGACCAACCATAGAAGGGCTTGAAGAAAAGAAATGCCATCCTCGAATGACAATTCAAAAGATCCTCGGACCATACACAAAACCATCCTCGAATCGAGACGCAAAGGTATACCAGCCTCGACTGATAACCAAACACAAAGCTGACCTCAGACAGAATTTGAAAACGAGACAAACTGACCTCGATCAATAAGCTCAAAAAGTGGACTACCATCATCGAATAATAGCCACAACAACAAGACCAACCTCAGAAGGACTTGAAGAAAAGAATGCCATCCTCGAATGACAATTCTCGAAAGATCCTCGGATCTAACACGAAACCATCCTCGAATAGAGATGCAAAGTTATACTAGCCTCGACTGATAACCAAACACAAAGCTGACCTCCGAAAGACTTTGCAAAAGAGACAAACTGACTTCGATCAATAAGCTCAAAAAGTGGACTATCATCCTCGAATAATAGCCACAACAAAAAAAAACAAGACCAACCGCAGAAGGACATGAAGAAAAGAATGCCATCCTCGAGTGACAATTCTCAAAAGATCCTCGGATCTAACACGAAACCATCCTCGAATGGAGACGCAAAGGTATACCAGCCTCGATTGATAAACAAACATAAAGCTGACCTCAGACAGACTTTGCAAAAGAGACAAATTGAACTCGATCAATAAGCTCAAAAAGTGGACTACCATCCCCGAATAATAGCCACAACAAAAACAAACAAGACCAACCGCAGAAGGACTTGAAGAAAAGAATGCCATCCTCGAATGACAATTCTCAAAAGATCCTCGGATCTAAAACGAAACCATCCTCGAATGGAGACGCAAAGGTATACCAGCCTCGACTGATAACCAAACACAAAGCTGACCTCAGACAGACTTTGAAAACGAGACAAACTGACCTCGATCAATAAGCTCAAAAAGTGGACTACCATCATCGAATAATAGCCACAACAACAATACCAACCTCAGAAGGACTTGAAGAAAAGAATGCCATCCTCGAATGACAATTCTCAAATAATCCTCGGATCTAACACGAAACCATCCTCGAATGGAGATGCAAAGGTATACCAGCCTCGTCTGATAACCAAACACAAAGCTGACCTCAGACAAACTTTGCAAGAGAGACAAACTGACCTCAATCAATAAGCTCAAAAAGTGGACTATCATCCTCGAATAATAGCCACAACAAAAACAAACAAGACCAACCGCAGAAGGACTTGAAGAAAAGAATGCCATCCTCGAATGACAATTCTCAAAAGATCCTCGGATCTAACACGAAACCATCCTCGAATGGAGTCGCAAAGGTATACCAGCCTCGACTGATAACCAAACACAAAGCTAACCTCAGACAGACTTTGAAAATGAGACAAACTGACCTCGATCAATAAGCTCAAAAGGCGGACTACCATCCTCGAATAATAGCCACAACAACAAGACCAACCTCAGAAGGACTTGAAGAAAAGAATGCCATCCTCGAATGACAATTCTAAAAAGATCCTCGGATCTAACACGAAACCATCCTCGAATGGAGATTCAAAGGTATACCAGCCTCGACTGATAACCAAACACAAAGCTGACCTCAGACAAACTTTGCAAGAGAGACAAACTTACCTCAATCAATAAGCTCAAAAATGGACTATCTTCCTCGAATAATAGCCATAACAAAAACAAACATGACCAACCACAGAAGGGCTTGAAGAAAAGAAATGCCATCCTCCAATGACAATTCAAAAGATCCTCGGATCGTACAAGAAACCATCCTCGAATCGAGACGCAAAGGTATACCAGCCTCGACTGATAACCAAACACAAAGTTGACCTCAGACGGAATTTGAAAACGAGACAAACTGATCTCGATCAATAAGCTCAAAAAGTGGACTACCATCATCGAATAATAGCCACAACAACAAGAACAACCTCAGAAGGACTTGAAGAAAAGAATGCCATCCTCGAATGACAATTCTCAAAAGATCCTCGGATCTAACATGAAACAATCCTCGAATGGAGATGCAAAGTTATACTAGCCTCGACTGATAACCAAACACAAAGCTGACCTCAGACAGACTTTGCAAAAGAGACAAACTGACTTCGATCAATAAGCTCAAAAAGTGGACTACCATCCTCGAATAATAGCCACAACAAAAAAAAAACAAGACCAACCGCAGAAGGACTTGAAGAAAAGAATGCCATC
Source organism: Lathyrus aphaca (assembly GCA_963966055.1). NCBI lineage: Eukaryota > Viridiplantae > Streptophyta > Magnoliopsida > Fabales > Fabaceae > Lathyrus > Lathyrus aphaca. Next base: position 231,482,295 of record OZ014522.1, read on the forward strand.
CTCGAGTGACAATTCTCAAAAGATCCTCGGATCTAACACGAAACCATCCTCGAATGGAGACGCAAAGGTATACCAGCCTCGATTGATAACCAAACACAAAGCTGACCTCAGACAGACTTTGAAAACGAGACAAACTGACCTCGATCAATAAGCTTAAAAAGTGGACTACCATCCTCGAATAATAGCCAAAACAACAAGACCAACTTCAGAAGGACTTGAAGAAAAGAATGCCATCCTCGAATGACAATTCTCAAAAGATCCTCAGAACTAACACGAAATAATCCTCGAATGGAGATGCAAAGGTATACCAGCCTCGACTGGTAACCAAACGCAAAGCTGACCTCAGACAAACTTTGCAAGCGAGACAAACTAACCTCAATCAATAAGCTCAAAAAGTGGACTATCATCCTCGAATAATAGCCACAACAAAAACAAACAAGACCAACCATAGAAGGGCTTGAAGAAAAGAAATTCGATCCTCGAATGACAATTCAAAAGATCCTCGGATCTAACACGAAACCATCCTCTGATGGAGACGCAAAGGTATACCAACCTCGACTGATAACCAAACACAAAGCTGACCTCAGACAGACTTTGAAAACGAGACAAACTGACCTCGATCAATAAGCTCAAAAAGTGGACTACCATCCTTGAATAATAGCCACAACAACAAGACCAACCTTAGAAGGACTTGAAGAAAAGAATGCCATCCTTGAATGACAATTCTCAAAAGATCCTCGGATCTAACACGAAACCCTCCTCGAATGGAGACGCAAAGGTATACCAGCCTCGATTGATAACCAAACACAAAGCTGACCTCAGACAGACTTTGCAAGAGAGACAAACTGACCTCTATCAATAATCTCAAAAAGTGGACTATCATCCTCGAATAATAGCCACAAGAAAAACAAACAAGACCAACCGCAGAATGGCTTGAAGAAAAGAAATGCCATCCTCGAATGACAATTCAAAAGATCCTCGGATCTAACACGAAACCATCCCCGAATGGAGACGCAAAGGTATACCAGCCTCGACTGATAACCCAACACAAAGCTGACCTCAGACAGACTTTGCAAAAGAGACAAACTGACATCGATCAATAAGCTCAAAAAGTGGACTACCATCCTCGAATAATAGCCTCAACAAAAACAAACAAGACCAACCGCAGAAGGACTTGAAGAAAAGAATGCCATCCTCGAATGACAATTCTCAAAAGATCCTCGGATCTAACACGAAACCATCCTCGAATGGAGACGCAAAGGTATACCAGCCTCGACTGATAACCAAACACAAAGCTGACCTCAGACAGACTTTGAAAACGAGACAAACTGACCTCAATCAGTAAGCTCAAAAAGTGGACTACCATCCTCGAATAATAGCCACAACAACAAGACCAACCTCAGAAGGACTTGAAGAAAATAATGCCATCCTCGAATGACAATTCTCTAAAGATCCTCGGATCTAACACAAAACCATCCTCGAATGTAGACACAAAGGTATACCAGCCTCGACTGATAACCAAACACAAAGCTGACCTCAGACAGACTTTGCAAAAGAGACAAACTGACCTCGATCAATAAGCTCAAAAAGTGGACTACCATCCTCGAATAATAGCCATAACAAAAAAAACAAGACCAACCGCAGAAGGACTTGAAGAAAAGAATTCCATCCTCGAATGACAATTCTCAAAAGATCCTCGGATCTAACACGAAACCATCCACGAATGGAGACATAAAGGTATACCAGCCTCGACTGAACCAAACACAAAGCTGACCTCAGACAGACTTTGAAAACAAGACAAACTGACCTCGATCAATAAGCTCAAAAAGTGGACTACTATCCTCGAATAATAGCCACAAATACAAGACCAACCTCATAAGGACTTGAAGAACAGAATTCCATCATCGAATGACAATTCTCAAAAGATCCTAGGATCTAACACGAAACTATCCTCGAATTGAGATACAAAGGTATACCAGCCTCGACTGATAACCAAACAGAAAGCTGACCTCAGACAAACTTTGCAAGAGAGACAAACTGACCTCAATCAATAAGCTCAAAAAGTGGACTACCATCCTCGAATGATAGCCACAACAAAAACAAACAAGACCAACCGCTGAAGGACTTGAAGAAAAGAAATGCCATACTCGAATGACATTTCAAAAGATCCTCGGATCTAACACGAAACCATCCTCGAATGGAGACGCAAAGGTATACCAGCCTCGACTGATAACCAAACACAAAGCTGACCTCAGACAGACTTTGCAAAAGAGACAAACTGACATCGATCAATAAGCTCAAAAAGTGGACTACCATCCTCGAATAATAGCCACGACAAAAACAAACAAGACTAACCGCAGAAGGACTTGAAGAAAAGAATACCATCCTCGAATGACAATTCTCAAAAGATCCTCGGATCTAACACGAAACCATCCTCGAATGGAGACGCAAAGGTATACCAGCCTCGACTGATAACCAAACACAAAGCTGACCTCTGACAGACCTTTAAAACGAGAAAAACTGACCTCGATCAATAAGCTCAAAAAGTGGATTACCATCCTCGAATAATAGCCACAACAACTAGACCAACCTCAGAAGTACTTGAAGAAAAGAATGCCATCATCGAATGACAATTCTCAAAAGATCCTCGGATCTAACACGAAACCATCCTCGAATGGAGACGCAAAGGTATACCAGCCTCGATTGATAAACAAACATAAAGCTGAACTCAGACAGACTTTGCATAAGAGACAAACTGAACTCGATCAATAAGCTCAAAAAGTGGACTACCATCCCCGAATAATAGCCACAACAAAAACAAACAAGACCAACCGCAGAAGGACTTGAAGAAAAGAATGCCATCCTTGAATGACAATTCTCAAAAGATCCTCGAATCTAACACGAAACCATCCTCGAATGGAGACGCAAAGGTATACCAGCCTCGACTGATAACCAAACACAAAGCTGACCTCAGACAGACTTTGAAAACGAGACAAACTGACCTCAATCAGTAAGCTCAAAAAGTGGACTACCATCCTCGAATAATAGCCACAACAACAAGACCAACCTCAGAAGGACTTGAAGAAAATAATGCCATCCTCGAATGACAATTCTCTAAAGATCCTCGGATCTAACACAAAACCATCCTCGAATGTAGACACAAAGGTATACCAGCCTCGACTGATAACCAAACACAAAGCTGACCTCAAACAGACTTTGCAAAAGAGACAAACTGACCTCGATCAATAAGCTCAAAAAGTGGACTACCATCCTCGAATAATAGCCATAACAAAAAAAACAAGACCAACCGCAGAAGGACTTGAAGAAAAGAATTCCATCCTCGAATGACAATTCTCAAAAGATCCTCGGATCTAACACGAAACCATCCACGAATGGAGACATAAAGGTATACCAGCCTCGACTGAACCAAACACAAAGCTGACCTCAGACAGACTTTGAAAACGAGACAAACTGACCTCGATCAATAAGCTCAAAAAGTGGACTACTATCCTCGAATAATAGCCACAACAACAAGACCAACCTCATAAGGACTTGAAGAACAGAATTCCATCCTCGAATGACAATTCTCAAAAGATCCTCGGATCTAACACGAAACTATCCTCGAATGGAGATACAAAGGTATACCAGCCTCGACTGATAACCAAACAGAAAGCTGACCTCAGACAAACTTTGCAAGAGAGACAAACTGACCTCAATCAATAAGCTCAAAAAGTGGACTACCATCCTCGAATGATAGCCACAACAAAAACAAACAAGACCAACCGCTGAAGGACTTGAAGAAAAGAAATGCCATACTCGAATGACATTTCAAAAGATCCTCGGATCTAACACGAAACCATCCTCGAATGGAGACGCAAAGGTATACCAGCCTCGACTGATAACCAAACACAAAGCTGACCTCAGACAGACTTTGCAAAAGAGACAAACTGACATCGATCAATAAGCTCAAAAAGTGGACTACCATCCTCGAATAATAGCCACGACAAAAACAAACAAGACTAACCGCAGAAGGACTTGAAGAAAAGAATACCATCCTCGAATGACAATTCTCAAAAGATCCTCGGATCTAACACGAAACCATCCTCGAATGGAGACGCAAAGGTATACCAGCCTCGACTGATAACCAAACACAAAGCTGACCTCTGACAGACTTTGAAAACGAGAAAAACTGACCTCGATCAATAAGCTCAAAAAGTGGATTACCATCCTCGAATAATAGCCACAACAACTAGACCAACCTCAGAAGTACTTGAAGAAAAGAATGCCATCATCGAATGACAATTCTCAAAAGATCCTCGGATCTAACACGAAACCATCCTCGAATGGAGACGCAAAGGTATACCAGCCTCGATTGATAAACAAACATAAAGCTGACCTCAGACAGACTTTGCATAAGAGACAAACTGAACTCGATCAATAAGCTCAAAAAGTGGACTACCATCCCCGAATAATAGCCACAACAAAAACAAACAAGACCAACCGCAGAAGGACTTGAAGAAAAGAATGCCATCCTTGAATGACAATTCTCAAAAGGTCCTCGAATCTAACACGAAACCATCCTCGAATGGAGACGCAAAGGTATACCAGCCTCGACTGATAACCAAACACAAAGCTGACCTCAGACAGACTTTGAAAACGAGACAAACTGACCTCAATCAGTAAGCTCAAAAAGTGGACTACCATCCTCGAATAATAGCCACAACAACAAGACCAACCTCAGAAGGACTTGAAGAAAATAATGCCATCCTCGAATGACAATTCTCTAAAGATCCTCGGATCTAACACAAAACCATCCTCGAATGGAGACACAAAGGTATACCAGCCTCGACTGATAACCAAACACAAAGTTGACCTCAGACAGACTTTGCAAAAGAGACAAACTGACCTCGATCAATAAGCTCAAAAAGTGGACTACCATCCTCGAATAATAGCCATAACAAAAAAAACAAGACCAACCGCAGAAGGACTTGAAGAAAAGAATGCCATCCTCGAATGACAATTCTCAAAAGATCCTCGGATCTAACACGAAACCATCCACGAATGGAGACACAAAGGAATACCAGCCTCGACTGAACCAAACACAAAGCTGACCTCAGACAGACTTTGAAAACGAGACAAACTGACCTCGATCAATAAGCTCAAAAAGTGGACTACTATCCTCGAATAATAGCCACAACAACAAGACCAACCTCATAAGGACTTGAAGAAAAGAATTCCATCCTCGAATGACAATTCTCAAAAGATCCTCGGATCTAACACGAAACTATCCTCGAATGGAGATACAAAGGTATACCAGCCTCGACTGATAACCAAACAGAAAGCTGACCTCAGACAAACTTTGCAAGAGAGACAAACTGACCTCAATCAATAAGCTCAAAAAGTGGACTACCATCCTCGAATGATAGCCACAACAAAAAAAAACAAGACCAACCGCTGAAGGACTTGAAGAAAAGAAATGCCATACTCGAATGACATTTCAAAAGATCCTCGGATCTAACACGAAACCATCCTCGAATGGAGACGCAAAGGTATACCAGCCTCGACTGATAACCAAACACAAAGCTGACCTCAGACAGACTTTGCAAAAGAGACAAACTGACATCGATCAATAAGCTCAAAAAGTGGACTACCATCCTCGAATAATAGCCACGACAAAAACAAACAAGACTAACCGCAGAAGGACTTGAAGAAAAGAATGCCATCCTCGAATGACAATTCTCAAAAGATCCTCGGATCTAACACGAAACCATCCTCGAATGGAGACGCAAAGGTATACCAGCCTCAACTGATAACCAAACACAAAGCTGACCTCAGACAGACTTTGAAAACGAGAAAAACTGACCTCGATCAATAAGCTCAAAAAGTGGACTACCATCCTCGAATAATAGCCACAACAACTAGACCAACCTCAGAAGTACTTGAAGAAAAGAATGCCATCATCGAATGACAATTCTCAAAAGATCCTCGGATCTAACACGAAACCATCCTCGAATGGAGACGCAAAGGTATACCAGCCTCGATTGATAACCAAACACAAAGCTGACCTCAGACAGACTTTGAAAACGAGAAAAACTGACCTCGATCAATAAGCTCAAAAAGTGGAATACCATCCTCGAATAATAGCCACAACAACTAGACCAACCTCAGAAGTACTTGAAGAAAAGAATGCCATCATCGAATGACAATTCTCGAAAGATCCTCGGATCTAACACGAAACCATCCTCGAATGGAGACGCAAAGGTATACCAGCCTCGATTGATAAACAAACATAAAGCTGACCTCAGACAGACTTTGCATAAGAGACAAACTGAACTCGATCAATAAGCTCAAAAAGTGGACTACCATCCCCGAATAATAGCCACAACAAAAACAAACAAGACCAACCGCAGAAGGACTTGAAGAAAAGAATGCCATCCTTGAATGACAATTCTCAAAAGATCCTCGAATCTAACACGAAACCATCCTCGAATGGAGACGCAAAGGTATACCAGCCTCGACTGATAACCAAACACAAAGCTGACCTCAGACAGACTTTGAAAACGAGACAAACTGACCTCAATCAGTAAGCTCAAAAAGTGGACTACCATCCTCGAATAATAGCCACAACAACAAGACCAACCTCAGAAGGACTTGAAGAAAATAATGCCATCCTCGAATGACAATTCTCAAAAGATCCTCGGATCTAACACGAAACTATCCTCGAATGGAGATACAAAGGTATACCAGCCTCGACTGATAACCAAACAGAAAGCTGACCTCAGACAAACTTTGCAAGAGAGACAAACTGACCTCAATCAATAAGCTCAAAAAGTGGACTACCATCCTCGAATGATAGCCACAACAAAAAAAAACAAGACCAACCGCTGAAGGACTTGAAGAAAAGAAATGCCATACTCGAATGACATTTCAAAAGATCCTCGGATCTAACACGAAACCATCCTCGAATGGAGACGCAAAGGTATACCAGCCTCGACTGATAACCAAACACAAAGCTGACCTCAGACAGACTTTGCAAAAGAGACAAACTGACATCGATCAATAAGCTCAAAAAGTGGACTACCATCCTCGAATAATAGCCACGACAAAAACAAACAAGACTAACCGCAGAAGGACTTGAAGAAAAGAATGCCATCCTCGAATGACAATTCTCAAAAGATCCTCGGATCTAACACGAAACCATCCTCGAATGGAGACGCAAAGGTATACCAGCCTCAACTGATAACCAAACACAAAGCTGACCTCAGACAGACTTTGAAAACGAGAAAAACTGACCTCGATCAATAAGCTCAAAAAGTGGACTACCATCCTCGAATAATAGCCACAACAACTAGACCAACCTCAGAAGTACTTGAAGAAAAGAATGCCATCATCGAATGACAATTCTCAAAAGATCCTCGGATCTAACACGAAACCATCCTCGAATGGAGACGCAAAGGTATACCAGCCTCGATTGATAACCAAACACAAAGCTGACCTCAGACAGACTTTGAAAACGAGAAAAACTGACCTCGATCAATAAGCTCAAAAAGTGGAATACCATCCTCGAATAATAGCCACAACAACTAGACCAACCTCAGAAGTACTTGAAGAAAAGAATGCCATCATCGAATGACAATTCTCGAAAGATCCTCGGATCTAACACGAAACCATCCTCGAATGGAGACGCAAAGGTATACCAGCCTCGATTGATAAACAAACATAAAGCTGACCTCAGACAGACTTTGCATAAGAGACAAACTGAACTCGATCAATAAGCTCAAAAAGTGGACTACCATCCCCGAATAATAGCCACAACAAAAACAAACAAGACCAACCGCAGAAGGACTTGAAGAAAAGAATGCCATCCTTGAATGACAATTCTCAAAAGATCCTCGAATCTAACACGAAACCATCCTCGAATGGAGACGCAAAGGTATACCAGCCTCGACTGATAACCAAACACAAAGCTGACCTCAGACAGACTTTGAAAACGAGACAAACTGACCTCAATCAGTAAGCTCAAAAAGTGGACTACCATCCTCGAATAATAGCCACAACAACAAGACCAACCTCAGAAGGACTTGAAGAAAATAATGCCATCCTCGAATGACAATTCTCTAAAGATCCTCGGATCTAACACAAAACCATCCTCGAATGGAGACACAAAGGTATACCAGCCTCGACTGATAACCAAACACAAAGCTGACCTCAGACAGACATTGCAAAAGAGACAAACTGACCTCGATCAATAAGCTCAAAAAGTGGACTACCATCCTCGAATAATAGCCATAACAAAAAAAACAAGACCAACCGCAGAAGGACTTTAAGAAAAGAATGCCATCCTCGAATGACAATTCTCAAAAGATCCTCGGATCTAACACGAAACCATCCACGAATGGAGACACAAAGGAATACCAGCCTCGACTGAACCAAACACAAAGCTGACCTCAGACAGACTTTGAAAACGAGACAAACTGACCTCGATCAATAAGCTCAAAAAGTGGACTACCATCCTCGAATGATAGCCACAAAAGCAAGACCAACCTCAGAAGGACTTGAAGAAAAGAATGCCATCCTCGAATGACAATTCTCAAAAGATCCTCGGATCTAACACGAAACCATCCTCGAATGGAGATGCAAAGGTATACCAGCCTCGACTGATAACCAAACACAAAGCTGACCTCAGACAAACTTTGCAAAAGAGACAAACTTACCTCAATCAATAAGCTCAAAATGTGGACTATCTTCCTCGAATAATAGCCACAACAAAAACAAACATGACCAACCACAGAAGGGCTTGAAGAAAAGAAATGCCATCCTCGAATGACAATTCAAAAGATCCTCGGATCGTACATGAAACCATCCTCGAATCGAGACGCAAAGGTATACCAGCCTCGACTGATAACCAAACACAAAGCTGACCTCAGACAGAATTTGAAAACGAGACAAACTGACCTCGATCAATAAGCTCAAAAAGTGGACTACCATCATCGAATAATAGCCACAACAACAAGACCAACCTTAGAAGGACTTGAAGAAAAGAATGCCATCCTCGAATGACAATTCCTGAAAGATCCTCGGATCTAACACGAAACCATCCTCGAATAGAGATGCAAAGTTATACTAGCCTCGACTGATAACCAAACACAAAGCTGACCTCAGACAGACTTTGCAAAAGAGACAAACTGACTTCGATCAATAAGCTCAAAAAGTGGACTACCATCCTCGAATAATAGCCACAACAAAAAAAAAACAAGACCAACCGCAGAAGGACTTGATGAAAAGAATGCCATCCTCGAGTGACAATTCTCAAAAGATCCTCGGATCTAACACGAAACCATCCTCGAATGGAGACTCAAAGGTATACCAACCTCAATTGATAACCAAACACAAAGCTGACCTCAGACAGACTTTGAAAACGAGACAAACTGACCTCGATCAATAAGGTCAAAAAGTGGACTACCATCCTCGAATAATAGCCACAACAACAAGACCAACCTCAGAAGGAATTGAAGAAAAGAATGCCATCATCGAATGACAATTCTCAAAAGATCCTCGGATCTAACACGAAACCATCCACGAATGGAGACGCAAAGGTATACCAGCCTCGACTGATAACCAAACACAAAGCTGACCTCAGACAGACTTTGAAAACGAGAAAAACTGACCTCGATCAATAAGCTCAAAAAGTGGACTACCATCCTCGAATAATAGCCACAACAACAAGACCAACCTCAGAAGTACTTGAAGAAAAGAATGCCATCATCGAATGACAATTCTCAAAAGATCCTCGGATCTAACACGAAACCATCCTCTAATGGAGACGCAAAGGTATACCAGCCTCGATTGATAAACAAACATAAAGCTGACCTCAGACAGACCTTTAAAAGAGACAAACTGAACTCGATAAATAAGCTCAAAAAGTGGACTACCATCCCCGAATAATAGCCATAACAAAAACAAACAAGACCAACCGCAGAAGGACTTGAAGAAAAGAATGCCATCCTCGAATGACAATTCTCAAAAGATCCTCGGATCTAACACAAAACCATCCTCGAATGGAGACGCAAAGGTATACCAGCCTCGACTGATAACCAAACACAAAGCTGACCTCAGACAGACTTTGAAAACGAGACAAACTGACCTCGATCAATAAGCTCAAAAAGTGGACTACCATCCTCGAATAATAGCCACAACAACAAGACCAACCTCAGAAGGACTTGAAGAAAAGAATGCCATCCTCGAATGACAATTCTCAAAAGATCCTCGGATCTAACACGAAACCATCCTCGAATGGAGATGCAAAGGTATACCAGCCTCGTCTGATAACCAAACACAAAGCTGACCTCAGACAAACTTTGCAAGAGAGACAAACTGACCTCAATCAATAAGCTCAAAAAGTGGACTATCATCCTCGAATAATAGCCACAACAAAAACAAACAAGACCAACCGCAGAAGGACTTGAAGAAAAGAATGCCATCCTCGAATGACAATTCTCAAAAGATCCTCGGATCTAACACGAAACCATCCTCGAATGGAGACGCAAAGGTATACCAGCCTCGACTGATAACCAAACACAAGGCTGACCTCAGACAAACTTTGCAAAAGAGACAAACTTACCTCAATCAATAAGCTCAAAAAGTGGACTATCTTCCTCGAATAATAGCCACAACAAAAACAAACATGACCAACCACAGAAGGGCTTGAAGAAAAGAAATGCCATCCTTGAATGACAATTCAAAAGATCCTCGGATCGTACACGAAACCATCCTCGAATCGAGACGCAAAGGTATACCAGCCTCGACTGATAACCAAACACAAAGCTGACCTCAGACAGAATTTGAAAACGAGACAAACTGACCTCGATCAATAAGCTCAAAAAGTGGACTACAATCATCGAATAATAGCCACAACAACAAGACCAACCTCAGAAGGACTTGAAGAAAAGAATGCCATCCTCGAATGACAATTCTCGAAAGATCATCGGATCTAACACGAAACCATCCTCGAATGGAGATGCAATGGTATACCAGCCTCGACTGATAACCAAACACAAAGCTGACCTCAGACAGACTTTGAAAACGAGAAAAACTGACCTCGATCAATAAGCTCAAAAAGTGGACTACCATCCTCGAATAATAGCCACAACAACAAGACCAACCTCAGAAGTACTTGAAGAAAAGAATGCCATCATCGAATGACAATTCTCAAAAGATCCTCGGATCTAACACGAAACCATCCTCGAATGGAGACGCAAAGGAATACCAGCCTCGATTGATAAAAAAACATAAAGCTGACCTCAGACAGACTTTGCAAAAGAGACAAACTGAACTCGATCAATAAGCTCAAAAAGTGGACTACCATCCCCGAATAATAGCCACAACAAAAACAAACAAGACCAACCGCAGAAGGAATTGAAGAAAAGAATGCCATCCTCGAATGACAATTCTCAAAGGTTCCTCGGATCTAACACGAAACCATCCTCGAATGGAGACGCAAAGGTATACCAGCCTCGACTGATAACCAAACACAAAGCTGACCTCAGACAGACTTTGAAAACGAGACAAACTGACCTCGATCAATAAGCTCAAAAAGTGGACTACCATCCTCGAATAATAGCCACAACAACAAGACCAACCTCAGAAGGACTTGAAGAAAAGAATGCCATCCTCGAATGACAATTCTCAAAAGATCCTCGGATCTAACACGAAACCATCCTCGAATGGAGACGCAAAGGTATACCAGCCTCGACTGATAACCAAACACAAAGCTGAGCTCAGACAGACTTTGAAAACGAGACAAACTGACCTCGATCAATAAGCTCAAAAAGTGGACTACCATCCTCGAATAATAGCCACAACAACAAGACCAACCTCAGAAGGACTTGAAGAAAAGAATGCCATCCTCGAATGACAATTCTCAAAAGATCCTCGGATCTAACACGAAACCATCCTCGAATGGAGATGCAATGGTATACCAGCCTCGACTGATAACCAAACACAAAGCTGACCTCAGACAAACTTTGCAAGAGAGACAAACTGACCTCGATCAATAAGCTCAAAAAGTGGACTACCATCCTCGAATAATAGCCACAACAACAAGACCAACCTCAGAAGTACTTGAAGAAAAGAATGCCATCATCGAATGACAATTCTCAAAAGATCCTCGGATCTAACACGAAACCATCCTCGAATGGAGACGCAAAGGTATACCAGCCTCGATTGATAAAAAAACATAAAGTTGACCTCAGACAGACTTTGCAAAAGAGACAAACTGAACTCGATCAATAAGCTCAAAAAGTGGACTACCATCCCCGAATAATAGCCACAACAAAAACAAACAAGACCAACCGCAGAAGGAATTGAAGAAAAGAATGCCATCCTCGAATGACAATTCTCAAAGGTTCCTCGGATCTAACACGAAACCATCCTCGAATGGAGACGCAAAGGTATACCAGCCTCGACTGATAACCAAACACAAAGCTGACCTCAGACAGACTTTGAAAACGAGACAAACTGACCTCGATCAATAAGCTCAAAAAGTGGACTACCATCCTCGAATAATAGCCACAACAACAAGACCAACCTCAGAAGGACTTGAAGAAAAGAATGCCATCCTCGAATGACAATTCTCAAAAGATCCTCGGATCTAACACGAAACCATCCTCGAATGGAGACGCAAAGGTATACCAGCCTCGACTGATAACCAAACACAAAGCTGACCTCAGACAGACTTTGAAAACGAGACAAACTGACCTCGATCAATAAGCTCAAAAAGTGGACTACCATCCTCGAATAATAGCCACAACAACAAGACCAACCTCAGAAGGACTTGAAGAAAAGAATGCCATCCTCGAATGACAATTCTCAAAAGATCCTCGGATCTAACACAAAACCATCCTCGAATGGAGATGCAAAGGTATACCAGCCTCGTCTGATAACCAAACACATAGCTGACCTCAGACAAACTTTGCAAGAGAGACAAACTGACCTCAATCAATAAGCTCAAAAAGTGGACTATCATCCTCGAATAATAGCCACAACAAAAACAAACAAGACCAACCGCAGAAGGACTTGAAGAAAAGAATGCCATCCTCGAATGACAATTCTCAAAAGATCCTCGAATCTAACACGAAACCATCCTCGAATGGAGACGCAAAGGTATACCAGCCTCGACTGATAACCAAACACAAAGCTAACCTCAGACAGACTTTGAAAACGAGACAAACTGACCTCGATCAATAAGCTCAAAAGGTGGACTACCATCCTCGAATAATAGCCACAACAACAAGACCAACCTCAGAAGGACTTGAAGAAAAGAATGCCATCCTCGAATGACAATTCTCAAAAGATCCTCGGATCTAACACGAAACCATCCTCGAATGGAGATGCAAAGGTATACCAGCCTCGACTGATAACCAAACACAAAGCTGACCTCAGACAAACTTTGCAAAAGAGACAAACTTACCTCAATCAATAAGCTCAAAAAGTGGACTATCTTCCTCGAATAATAGCCACAACAAAAACAAACATGACCAACCACAGAAGGGCTTGAAGAAAAGAAATGCCATCCTCGAATGACAATTCAAAAGATCCTCGGATCATACACGAAACCATCCTCGAATCGAGACGCAAAGGTATACCAGCCTCGACTGATAACCAAACAAAAAGCTGACCTCAGACAGACTTTGAAAACGAGACAAACTGACCTCGATCAATAAGCTCAAAAAGTGGACTACCATCCTCGAATAATAGCCACAACAACAAGACCAACCTCAGAAGGACTTGAAGAAAAGAATGCCATCCTCGAATGACAATTCTCAAAAGATCCTCGGATCTAACACGAAACCATCCTCGAATGGAGACGCAAAGGTATACCAGCCTCGACTGATAACCAAACACAAAGCTGACCTCAGACAGACTTTGAAAACGAGACAAACTGACCTCGATCAATAAGCTCAAAAAGTGGACTACCATCCTCGAATAATAGCCACAACAACAAGACCAACCTCAGAAGGACTTGAAGAAAAGAATGCCATCCTCGTATGACAATTCTCAAAAGATCCTCGGATCTAACACGAAACCATCCTCGAATGGAGATGCAAAGGTATACCAGCCTCGTCTGATAACCAAACACAAAGCTGACCTCAGACAAACTTTGCAAGAGAGACAAACTGACCTCGATCAATAAGCTCAAAAAGTGGACTACCATCCTCGAATAATAGCCACAACAACAAGACCAACCTCAGAAGTACTTGAAGAAAAGAATGCCATCATCGAATGACAATTCTCAAAAGATCCTCGGATCTAGCACGAAACCATCCTCGAATGGAGACGCAAAGGTATACCAGCCTCGATTGATAAAAAAACATAAAGCTGACCTCAGACAGACTTTGCAAAAGAGACAAACTGAACTCGATCAATAAGCTCAAAAAGTGGACTACCATCCCCGAATAATAGCCACAACAAAAACAAACAAGACCAACCGCAGAAGGACTTGAAGAAAAGAATGCCATCCTCGAATGACAATTCTCAAAGGTTCCTCGGATCTAACACGAAACCATCCTCGAATGGAGACGCAAAGGTATACCAGCCTCGTCTGATAACCAAACACAAAGCTGACCTCAGACAGACTTTGAAAACGAGACAAACTGACCTCGATCAATAAGCTCAAAAAGTGGACTACCATCCTCGAATAATAGCCACAACAACAAGACCAACCTCAGAAGGACTTGAAGAAAAGAATGCCATCCTCGAATGACAATTCTCAAAAGATCCTCGGATCTAACACGAAACCATCCTCGAATGGAGACGCAAAGGTATACCAGCCTCGACTGATAACCAAACACAAAGCTGACCTCAGACAGACTTTGAAAACGAGACAAACTGACCTCGATCAATAAGCTCAAAAAGTGGACTACCATCCTCGAATAATAGCCACAACAACAAGACCAACCTCAGAAGGACTTGAAGAAAATAATGCCATCCTCGAATGACAATTCTCAAAAGATCCTCGGATCTAACACGAAACCATCCTCGAATGGAGACGCAAAGGTATACCAGCCTCGACTGATAACCAAACACAAAGCTGACCTCAGACAGACTTTGAAAACGAGACAAACTGACCTCGATCAATAAGCTCAAAAAGTGGACTACCATCCTCGAATAATAGCCACAACAACAAGACCAACCTCAGAAGGACTTGAAGAAAAGAATGCCATCCTCGAATGACAATTCTCAAAAGATCCTCGGATCTAACACGAAACCATCCTCGAATGGAGATGCAAAGGTATACCAGCCTCGTCTGATAACCAAACACAAAGCTGACCTCAGACAAACTTTGCAAGAGAGACAAACTGACCTCGATCAATAAGCTCAAAAAGTGGACTACCATCCTCGAATAATAGCCACAACAACAAGACCAACCTCAGAAGTACTTGAAGAAAAGAATGCCATCATCGAATGACAATTCTCAAAAGATCCTCGGATCTAACACGAAACCATCCTCGAATGGAGACGCAAAGGTATACCAGCCTCGATTGATAAAAAAACATAAAGCTGACCTCAGACAGACTTTGCAAAAGAGACAAACTGAACTCGATCAATAAGCTCAAAAAGTGGACTACCATCCCCGAATAATAGCCACAACAAAAACAAACAAGACCAACCGCAGAAGGACTTGAAGAAAAGAATGCCATCCTCGAATGACAATTCTCAATGGTTCCTCGGATCTAACACGAAACCATCCTCGAATGGAGACGCAAAGGTATACCAGCCTCGACTGATAACCAAACACAAAGCTGACCTCAGACAGACTTTGAAAACGAGACAAACTGACCTCGATCAATAAGCTCAAAAAGTGGACTACCATCCTCGAATAATAGCCACAACAAAAACAAACAAGACCAACCTCAGAAGGACTTGAAGAAAAGAATGCCATCCTCGAATGACAATTCTCAAAAGATCCTCGGATCTAACACGAAACCATCCTCGAATGGAGACGCAAAGGTATACCAGCCTCGACTGATAACCAAACACAAAGCTGACCTCAGACAGACTTTGAAAACGAGACAAACTGACCTCGATCAATAAGCTCAAAAAGTGGACTACCATCCTCGAATAATAGCCACAACAACAAGACCAACCTCAGAAGGACTTGAAGAAAAGAATGCCATCCTCGAATGACAATTCTCAAAAGATCCTCGGATCTAACACGAAACCATCCTCGAATGGAGATGCAAAGGTATACCAGCCTCGTCTGATAACCAAACACAAAGCTGACCTCAGACAAACTTTGCAAGAGAGACAAACTGACCTCAATCAATAACCTCAAAAAGTGGACTATCATCCTCGAATAATAGCCACAACAAAAACAAACAAGACCAACCGCAGAAGGACTTGAAGAAAAGAATGCCATCCTCGAATGACAATTCTCAAAAGATCCTCGGATCTAACACGAAACCATCCTCGAATGGAGACGCAAAGGTATACCAGCCTCGACTGATAACCAAACACAAAGCTAACCTCAGACAGACTTTGAAAACGAGACAAACTGACCTCGATCAATAAGCTAAAAAGGTGGACTACCATCCTCGAATAATAGCCACAACAACAAGACCAACCTCAGAAGGACTTGAAGAAATGAATGCCATCCTCGAATGACAATTCTCGAAAGATCCTCGGATCTAACACGAAACCATCCTCGAATAGAGATGCAAAGTTATACTAGCCTCGACTGATAACCAAACACAAAGCTGACCTCAACAGACTTTGCAAAAGAGACAAACTGACTTCGATCAATAAGCTCAAAAAGTGGACTACCATCCTCGAATAATAG
The DNA here is from genome assembly GCA_963966055.1 of Lathyrus aphaca. Classification (NCBI taxonomy): domain Eukaryota; kingdom Viridiplantae; phylum Streptophyta; class Magnoliopsida; order Fabales; family Fabaceae; genus Lathyrus; species Lathyrus aphaca. The sequence goes on from OZ014522.1 coordinate 231,499,132, forward strand.
CCACAACAAAAAAAAAACAAGACCAACCGCAGAAGGACTTGAAGAAAAGAATGCCATCCTCGAGTGACAATTCTCAAAAGATCCTCGGATCTAACACGAAACCATCCTCGAATGGAGACGCAAAGGTATACCAGCCTCGATTGATAACCAAACACAAAGCTGACCTCAGACAGACTTTGAAAACGTGACAAACTGACCTCGATCAATAAGCTCAAAAAGTGGACTACCATCCTCGAATAATAGCCACAACAACAAGACCAACCTCAAAAGGACTTGAAGAAAAGAATGCCATCCTCGAATGACAATTCTCAAAAGATCCTCGGATCTAACACGAAACCATCCTCGAATGGAGACGCAAAGGTATACCAGCCTCGACTGATAACCAAACACAAAGCTGACCTCAGACAGACTTTGAAAACGAGAAAAACTGACCTCGATCAATAAGCTCAAAAAGTGGACTACCATCCTCGAATAATAGCCACAACAACAAGACCAACCTCAGAAGTACTTGAAGAAAAGAATGCCATCATCGAATGACAATTCTCAAAAGATCTTCGGATCTAACACGAAACCATCCTCGAATGGAGACGCAAAGGTATACCAGCCTCGATTGATAAAAAAACATAAAGCTGACCTCAGACAGACTTTGCAAAAGAGACAAACTGAACTCGATCAATAAGCTCAAAAAGTGGACTACCATCCCCGAATAATAGCCACAACAAAAACAAACAAGACCAACCGCAGAAGGACTTTAAGAAAAGAATGCCATCCTCGAATGACAATTCTCAAAAGATCCTCAGATCTAACACGAAACCATCCTCGAATGGAGACGCAAAGGTATACCAGCCTCGACTGATAACCAAACACAAAGCTGACCTCAGACAGACTTTGAAAACGAGACAAACTGACCTCGATCAATAAGCTCAAAAAGTGGACTACCATCCTCGAATAATAGCCACAACAACAAGACCAACCTCAGAAGGACTTGAAGAAAAGAATGCCATCCTCGAATGACAATTCTCAAAAGATCCTCGGATCTAACACGAAACCATCCTCGAATGGAGACGCAAAGGTATACCAGCCTCGACTGATAACCAAACACAAAGCTGACCTCAGACAGACTTTGAAAACGAGACAAACTGACCTCGATCAATAAGCTCAAAAAGTGGACTACCATCCTCGAATAATAGCCACAACAACAAGACCAACCTCAGAAGGACTTGAAGAAAAGAATGCCATCCTCGAATGACAATTCTCAAAAGATCCTCGGATCTAACACGAAACCATCCTCGAATGGAGACGCAAAGGTATACCAGCCTCGACTGATAACCAAACACAAAGCTGACCTCAGACAGACTTTGAAAACGAGACAAACTGACCTCGATCAATAAGCTCAAAAAGTGGACTACCATCCTCGAATAATAGCCACAACAACAAGACCAACCTCAGAAGGACTTGAAGAAAAGAATGCCATCCTCGAATGACAATTCTCAAAAGATCCTCGGATCTAACACGAAACCATCCTCGAATGGAGATGCAAAGGTATACCAGCCTCGTCTGATAACCAAACACAAAGCTGACCTCAGACAAACTTTGCAAGAGAGACAAACTGACCTCGATCAATAAGCTCAAAAAGTGGACTACCATCCTCGAATAATAGCCACAACAACAAGACCAACCTCAGAAGTACTTGAAGAAAAGAATGCCATCATCGAATGACAATTCTCAAAAGATCCTCGGATCTAACACGAAACCATCCTCGAATGGAGACGCAAAGGTATACCAGCCTCGATTGATAAAAAAACATAAAGCTGACCTCAGACAGACTTTGCAAAAGAGACAAACTGAACTCGATCAATAAGCTCAAAAAGTGGACTACCATCCCCGAATAATAGCCACAACAAAAACAAACAAGACCAACCGCAGAAGGACTTGAAGAAAAGAATGCCATCCTCGAATGACAATTCTCAATGGTTCCTCGGATCTAACACGAAACCATCCTCGAATGGAGACGCAAAGGTATACCAGCCTCGACTGATAACCAAACACAAAGCTGACCTCAGACAGACTTTGAAAACGAGACAAACTGACCTCGATCAATAAGCTCAAAAAGTGGACTACCATCCTCGAATAATAGCCACAACAAAAACAAACAAGACCAACCTCAGAAGGACTTGAAGAAAAGAATGCCATCCTCGAATGACAATTCTCAAAAGATCCTCGGATCTAACACGAAACCATCCTCGAATGGAGACGCAAAGGTATACCAGCCTCGACTGATAACCAAACACAAAGCTGACCTCAGACAGACTTTGAAAACGAGACAAACTGACCTCGATCAATAAGCTCAAAAAGTGGACTACCATCCTCGAATAATAGCCACAACAACAAGACCAACCTCAGAAGGACTTGAAGAAAAGAATGCCATCCTCGAATGACAATTCTCAAAAGATCCTCGGATCTAACACGAAACCATCCTCGAATGGAGATGCAAAGGTATACCAGCCTCGTCTGATAACCAAACACAAAGCTGACCTCAGACAAACTTTGCAAGAGAGACAAACTGACCTCAATCAATAACCTCAAAAAGTGGACTATCATCCTCGAATAATAGCCACAACAAAAACAAACAAGACCAACCGCAGAAGGACTTGAAGAAAAGAATGCCATCCTCGAATGACAATTCTCAAAAGATCCTCGGATCTAACACGAAACCATCCTCGAATGGAGACGCAAAGGTATACCAGCCTCGACTGATAACCAAACACAAAGCTAACCTCAGACAGACTTTGAAAACGAGACAAACTGACCTCGATCAATAAGCTAAAAAGGTGGACTACCATCCTCGAATAATAGCCACAACAACAAGACCAACCTCAGAAGGACTTGAAGAAATGAATGCCATCCTCGAATGACAATTCTCGAAAGATCCTCGGATCTAACACGAAACCATCCTCGAATAGAGATGCAAAGTTATACTAGCCTCGACTGATAACCAAACACAAAGCTGACCTCAACAGACTTTGCAAAAGAGACAAACTGACTTCGATCAATAAGCTCAAAAAGTGGACTACCATCCTCGAATAATAGCCACAACAAAAAAAAACAAGACCAACCGCAGAAGGACTTGAAGAAAAGAATGCCATCCTCGAGTGACAATTCTCAAAAGATCCTCGGATCTAACACGAAACCATCCTCGAATGGAGACGCAAAGGTATACCAGCCTCGATTGATAACCAAACACAAAGCTGACCTCAGACAGACTTTGAAAACGTGACAAACTGACCTCGATCAATAAGCTCAAAAAGTGGACTACCATCCTCGAATAATAGCCACAACAACAAGACCAACCTCAAAAGGACTTGAAGAAAAGAATGCCATCCTCGAATGACAATTCTCAAAAGATCCTCGGATCTAACACGAAACCATCCTCGAATGGAGACGCAAAGGTATACCAGCCTCGACTGATAACCAAACACAAAGCTGACCTCAGACAGACTTTGAAAACGAGAAAAACTGACCTCGATCAATAAGCTCAAAAAGTGGACTACCATCCTCGAATAATAGCCACAACAACAAGACCAACCTCAGAAGTACTTGAAGAAAAGAATGCCATCATCGAATGACAATTCTCAAAAGATCTTCGGATCTAACACGAAACCATCCTCGAATGGAGACGCAAAGGTATACCAGCCTCGATTGATAAAAAAACATAAAGCTGACCTCAGACAGACTTTGCAAAAGAGACAAACTGAACTCGATCAATAAGCTCAAAAAGTGGACTACCATCCCCGAATAATAGCCACAACAAAAACAAACAAGACCAACCGCAGAAGGACTTTAAGAAAAGAATGCCATCCTCGAATGACAATTCTCAAAAGATCCTCAGATCTAACACGAAACCATCCTCGAATGGAGACGCAAAGGTATACCAGCCTCGACTGATAACCAAACACAAAGCTGACCTCAGACAGACTTTGAAAACGAGACAAACTGACCTCGATCAATAAGCTCAAAAAGTGGACTACCATCCTCGAATAATAGCCACAACAACAAGACCAACCTCAGAAGGACTTGAAGAAAAGAATGCCATCCTCGAATGACAATTCTCAAAAGATCCTCGGATCTAACACGAAACCATCCTCGAATGGAGATGCAAAGGTATACCAGCCTCGTCTGATAACCAAACACAAAGCTGACCTCAGACAAACTTTGCAAGAGAGACAAACTGACCTCGATCAATAAGCTCAAAAAGTGGACTACCATCCTCGAATAATAGCCACAACAACAAGACCAACCTCAGAAGTACTTGAAGAAAAGAATGCCATCATCGAATGACAATTCTCAAAAGATCCTCGGATCTAACACGAAACCATCCTCGAATGGAGACGCAAAGGTATACCAGCCTCGATTGATAAAAAAACATAAAGCTGACCTCAGACAGACTTTGCAAAAGAGACAAACTGAACTCGATCAATAAGCTCAAAAAGTGGACTACCATCCCCGAATAATAGCCACAACAAAAACAAACAAGACCAACCGCAGAAGGACTTGAAGAAAAGAATGCCATCCTCGAATGACAATTCTCAATGGTTCCTCGGATCTAACACGAAACCATCCTCGAATGGAGACGCAAAGGTATACCAGCCTCGACTGATAACCAAACACAAAGCTGACCTCAGACAGACTTTGAAAACGAGACAAACTGACCTCGATCAATAAGCTCAAAAAGTGGACTACCATCCTCGAATAATAGCCACAACAAAAACAAACAAGACCAACCTCAGAAGGACTTGAAGAAAAGAATGCCATCCTCGAATGACAATTCTCAAAAGATCCTCGGATCTAACACGAAACCATCCTCGAATGGAGACGCAAAGGTATACCAGCCTCGACTGATAACCAAACACAAAGCTGACCTTAGACAGACTTTGAAAACGAGACAAACTGACCTCGATCAATAAGCTCAAAAAGTGGACTACCATCCTCGAATAATAGCCACAACAACAAGACCAACCTCAGAAGGACTTGAAGAAAAGAATGCCATCCTCGAATGACAATTCTCAAAAGATCCTCGGATCTAACACGAAACCATCCTCGAATGGAGATGCAAAGGTATACCAGCCTCGTCTGATAACCAAACACAAAGCTGACCTCAGACAAACTTTGCAAGAGAGACAAACTGACCTCAATCAATAACCTAAAAAAGTGGACTATCATCCTCGAATAATAGCCACAACAAAAACAAACAAGACCAACCGCAGAAGGACTTGAAGAAAAGAATGCCATCCTCGAATGACAATTCTCAAAAGATCCTCGGATCTAACACGAAACCATCCTCGAATGGAGACGCAAAGGTATACCAGCCTCGACTGATAACCAAACACAAAGCTAACCTCAGACAGACTTTGAAAACGAGACAAACTGACCTCGATCAATAAGCTAAAAAGGTGGACTACCATCCTCGAATAATAGCCACAACAACAAGACCAACCTCAGAAGGACTTGAAGAAATGAATGCCATCCTCGAATGACAATTCTCGAAAGATCCTCGGATCTAACACGAAACCATCCTCGAATAGAGATGCAAAGTTATACTAGCCTCGACTGATAACCAAACACAAAGCTGACCTCAACAGACTTTGCAAAAGAGACAAACTGACTTCGATCAATAAGCTCAAAAAGTGGACTACCATCCTCGAATAATAGCCACAACAAAAAAAAAACAAGACCAACCGCAGAAGGACTTGAAGAAAAGAATGCCATCCTCGAGTGACAATTCTCAAAAGATCCTCGGATCTAACACGAAACCATCCTCGAATGGAGACGCAAAGGTATACCAGCCTCGATTGATAACCAAACACAAAGCTGACCTCAGACAGACTTTGAAAACGTGACAAACTGACCTCGATCAATAAGCTCAAAAAGTGGACTACCATCCTCGAATAATAGCCACAACAACAAGACCAACCTCAAAAGGACTTGAAGAAAAGAATGCCATCCTCGAATGACAATTCTCAAAAGATCCTCGGATCTAACACGAAACCATCCTCGAATGGAGACGCAAAGGTATACCAGCCTCGACTGATAACCAAACACAAAGCTGACCTCAGACAGACTTTGAAAACGAGAAAAACTGACCTCGATCAATAAGCTCAAAAAGTGGACTACCATCCTCGAATAATAGCCACAACAACAAGACCAACCTCAGAAGTACTTGAAGAAAAGAATGCCATCATCGAATGACAATTCTCAAAAGATCTTCGGATCTAACACGAAACCATCCTCGAATGGAGACGCAAAGGTATACCAGCCTCGATTGATAAAAAAACATAAAGCTGACCTCAGACAGACTTTGCAAAAGAGACAAACTGAACTCGATCAATAAGCTCAAAAAGTGGACTACCATCCCCGAATAATAGCCACAACAAAAACAAACAAGACCAACCGCAGAAGGACTTTAAGAAAAGAATGCCATCCTCGAATGACAATTCTCAAAAGATCCTCAGATCTAACACGAAACCATCCTCGAATGGAGACGCAAAGGTATACCAGCCTCGACTGATAACCAAACACAAAGCTGACCTCAGACAGACTTTGAAAACGAGACAAACTGACCTCGATCAATAAGCTCAAAAAGTGGACTACCATCCTCGAATAATAGCCACAACAACAAGACCAACCTCAGAAGGACTTGAAGAAAAGAATGCCATCCTCGAATGACAATTCTCAAAAGATCCTCGGATCTAACACGAAACCATCCTCGAATGGAGATGCAAAGGTATACATGCCTCGTCTGATAACCAAACACAAAGCTGACCTCAGACAAACTTTGCAAGAGAGACAAACTGACCTCAATCAATAAGCTCAAAAAGTGGACTATCATCCTCGAATAATAGCCACAACAATAACAAACAAGACCAACCGCAGAAGGACTTGAAGAAAAGAATGCCATCCTCGAATGACAATTCTCAAAAGATCCTCGGATCTAACACGAAACCATCCTCGAATGGAGTCGCAAAGGTATACCAGCCTCGACTGATAACCAAACACAAAGCTAACCTCAGACAGACTTTGAAAATGAGACAAACTGACCTCGATCAATAAGCTCAAAAGGTGGACTACCATCCTCGAATAATAGCCACAACAACAAGACCAACCTCAAAAGGACTTGAAGAAAAGAATGCCATCCTCGAATGACAATTCTCAAAAGATCCTCGGATCTAACACGAAACCATCCTCGAATGGAGATGCAAAGGTATACCAGCCTCGACTGATAACCAAACACAAAGCTGACCTCAGACAAACTTTGCAAAAGAGACAAACTTACCTCAATCAATAAGCTCAAAAAGTGGACTATCTTCCTCGAATAATAGCCACAACAAAAACAAACATGACCAACCATAGAAGGGCTTGAAGAAAAGAAATGCCATCCTCGAATGACAATTCAAAAGATCCTCGGACCATACACAAAACCATCCTCGAATCGAGACGCAAAGGTATACCAGCCTCGACTGATAACCAAACACAAAGCTGACCTCAGACAGAATTTGAAAACGAGACAAACTGACCTCGATCAATAAGCTCAAAAAGTGGACTACCATCATCGAATAATAGCCACAACAACAAGACCAACCTCAGAAGGACTTGAAGAAAAGAATGCCATCCTCGAATGACAATTCTCGAAAGATCCTCGGATCTAACACGAAACCATCCTCGAATAGAGATGCAAAGTTATACTAGCCTCGACTGATAACCAAACACAAAGCTGACCTCAGAAAGACTTTGCAAAAGAGACAAACTGACTTCGATCAATAAGCTCAAAAAGTGGACTATCATCCTCGAATAATAGCCACAACAAAAAAAAACAAGACCAACCGCAGAAGGACATGAAGAAAAGAATGCCATCCTCGAGTGACAATTCTCAAAAGATCCTCGGATCTAACACGAAACCATCCTCGAATGGAGACGCAAAGGTATACCAGCCTCGATTGATAAACAAACATAAAGCTGACCTCAGACAGACTTTGCAAAAGAGACAAATTGAACTCGATCAATAAGCTCAAAAAGTGGACTACCATCCCCGAATAATAGCCACAACAAAAACAAACAAGACCAACCGCAGAAGGACTTGAAGAAAAGAATGCCATCCTCGAATGACAATTCTCAAAAGATCCTCGGATCTAAAACGAAACCATCCTCGAATGGAGACGCAAAGGTATACCAGCCTCGACTGATAACCAAACACAAAGCTGACCTCAGACAGACTTTGAAAACGAGACAAACTGACCTCGATCAATAAGCTCAAAAAGTGGACTACCATCATCGAATAATAGCCACAACAACAAGACCAACCTCAGAAGGACTTGAAGAAAAGAATGCCATCCTCGAATGACAATTCTCAAATGATCCTCGGATCTAACACGAAACCATCCTCGAATGGAAATGCAAAGGTATACCAGCCTCGTCTGATAACCAAACACAAAGCTGACCTCAGACAAACTTTGCAAGAGAGACAAACTGACCTCAATCAATAAGCTCAAAAAGTGGACTATCATCCTCGAATAATAGCCACAACAAAAACAAACAAGACCAACCGCAGAAGGACTTGAAGAAAAGAATGCCATCCTCGAATGACAATTCTCAAAAGATCCTCGGATCTAACACGAAACCATCCTCGAATGGAGTCGCAAAGGTATACCAGCCTCGACTGATAACCAAACACAAAGCTAACCTCAGACAGACTTTGAAAATGAGACAAACTGACCTCGATCAATAAGCTCAAAAGGCGGACTACCATCCTCGAATAATAGCCACAACAACAAGACCAACCTCAGAAGGACTTGAAGAAAAGAATGCCATCCTCGAATGACAATTCTAAAAAGATCCTCGGATCTAACACGAAACCATCCTCGAATGGAGATTCAAAGGTATACCAGCCTCGACTGATAACCAAACACAAAGCTGACCTCAGACAAACTTTGCAAGAGAGACAAACTTACCTCAATCAATAAGCTCAAAAAATGGACTATCTTCCTCGAATAATAGCCATAACAAAAACAAACATGACCAACCACAGAAGGGCTTGAAGAAAAGAAATGCCATCCTCCAATGACAATTCAAAAGATCCTCGGATCGTACAAGAAACCATCCTCGAATCGAGACGCAAAGGTATACCAGCCTCGACTGATAACCAAACACAAAGTTGACCTCAGACGGAATTTGAAAACGAGACAAACTGATCTCGATCAATAAGCTCAAAAAGTGGACTACCATCATCGAATAATAGCCACAACAACAAGACCAACCTCAGAAGGACTTGAAGAAAAGAATGCCATCCTCGAATGACAATTCTCAAAAGATCCTCGGATCTAACATGAAACAATCCTCGAATGGAGATGCAAAGTTATACTAGCCTCGACTGATAACCAAACACAAAGCTGACCTCAGACAGACTTTGCAAAAGAGACAAACTGACTTCGATCAATAAGCTCAAAAAGTGGACTACCATCCTCGAATAATAGCCACAACAAAAAAAAACAAGACCAACCGCAGAAGGACTTGAAGAAAAGAATGCCATCCTCGAGTGACAATTCTCAAAAGATCCTCGGATCTAACACGAAACCATCCTCGAATGGAGACGCAAAGGTATACCAGCCTCGATTGATAACCAAACACAAAGCTGACCTCAGACAGACTTTGAAAACGAGACAAACTGACCTCGATCAATAAGCTCAAAAAGTGGACTACCATCCTCGAATAATAGCCAAAACAACAAGACCAACTTCAGAAGGACTTGAAGAAAAGAATGCCATCCTCGAATGACAATTCTCAAAAGATCCTCAGAACTAACACGAAATAATCCTCGAATGGAGATGCAAAGGTATACCAGCCTCGACTGGTAACCAAACGCAAAGCTGACCTCAGACAAACTTTGCAAGCGAGACAAACTAACCTCAATCAATAAGCTCAAAAAGTGGACTATCATCCTCGAATAATAGCCACAACAAAAACAAACAAGACCAACCATAGAAGGGCTTGAAGAAAAGAAATTCGATCCTCGAATGACAATTCAAAAGATCCTCGGATCTAACACGAAACCATCCTCTGATGGAGACGCAAAGGTATACCAACCTCGACTGATAACCAAACACAAAGCTGACCTCAGACAGACTTTGAAAACGAGACAAACTGACCTCGATCAATAAGCTCAAAAAGTGGACTACCATCCTTGAATAATAGCCACAACAACAAGACCAACCTTAGAAGGACTTGAAGAAAAGAATGCCATCCTTGAATGACAATTCTCAAAAGATCCTCGGATCTAACACGAAACCCTCCTCGAATGGAGACGCAAAGGTATACCAGCCTCGATTGATAACCAAACACAAAGCTGACCTCAGACAGACTTTGCAAGAGAGACAAACTGACCTCTATCAATAATCTCAAAAAGTGGACTATCATCCTCGAATAATAGCCACAAGAAAAACAAACAAGACCAACCGCAGAATGGCTTGAAGAAAAGAAATGCCATCCTCGAATGACAATTCAAAAGATCCTCGGATCTAACACGAAACCATCCCCGAATGGAGACGCAAAGGTATACCAGCCTCGACTGATAACCCAACACAAAGCTGACCTCAGACAGACTTTGCAAAAGAGACAAACTGACATCGATCAATAAGCTCAAAAAGTGGACTACCATCCTCGAATAATAGCCTCAACAAAAACAAACAAGACCAACCGCAGAAGGACTTGAAGAAAAGAATGCCATCCTCGAATGACAATTCTCAAAAGATCCTCGGATCTAACACGAAACCATCCTCGAATGGAGACGCAAAGGTATACCAGCCTCGACTGATAACCAAACACAAAGCTGACCTCAGACAGACTTTGAAAACGAGACAAACTGACCTCAATCAGTAAGCTCAAAAAGTGGACTACCATCCTCGAATAATAGCCACAACAACAAGACCAACCTCAGAAGGACTTGAAGAAAATAATGCCATCCTCGAATGACAATTCTCTAAAGATCCTCGGATCTAACACAAAACCATCCTCGAATGTAGACACAAAGGTATACCAGCCTCGACTGATAACCAAACACAAAGCTGACCTCAGACAGACTTTGCAAAAGAGACAAACTGACCTCGATCAATAAGCTCAAAAAGTGGACTACCATCCTCGAATAATAGCCATAACAAAAAAAACAAGACCAACCGCAGAAGGACTTGAAGAAAAGAATTCCATCCTCGAATGACAATTCTCAAAAGATCCTCGGATCTAACACGAAACCATCCACGAATGGAGACATAAAGGTATACCAGCCTCGACTGAACCAAACACAAAGCTGACCTCAGACAGACTTTGAAAACAAGACAAACTGACCTCGATCAATAAGCTCAAAAAGTGGACTACTATCCTCGAATAATAGCCACAAATACAAGACCAACCTCATAAGGACTTGAAGAACAGAATTCCATCCTCGAATGACAATTCTCAAAAGATCCTAGGATCTAACACGAAACTATCCTCGAATGGAGATACAAAGGTATACCAGCCTCGACTGATAACCAAACAGAAAGCTGACCTCAGACAAACTTTGCAAGAGAGACAAACTGACCTCAATCAATAAGCTCAAAAAGTGGACTACCATCCTCGAATGATAGCCACAACAAAAACAAACAAGACCAACCGCTGAAGGACTTGAAGAAAAGAAATGCCATACTCGAATGACATTTCAAAAGATCCTCGGATCTAACACGAAACCATCCTCGAATGGAGACGCAAAGGTATACCAGCCTCGACTGATAACCAAACACAAAGCTGACCTCAGACAGACTTTGCAAAAGAGACAAACTGACATCGATCAATAAGCTCAAAAAGTGGACTACCATCCTCGAATAATAGCCACGACAAAAACAAACAAGACTAACCGCAGAAGGACTTGAAGAAAAGAATACCATCCTCGAATGACAATTCTCAAAAGATCCTCGGATCTAACACGAAACCATCCTCGAATGGAGACGCAAAGGTATACCAGCCTCGACTGATAACCAAACACAAAGCTGACCTCTGACAGACTTTGAAAACGAGAAAAACTGACCTCGATCAATAAGCTCAAAAAGTGGATTACCATCCTCGAATAATAGCCACAACAACTAGACCAACCTCAGAAGTACTTGAAGAAAAGAATGCCATCATCGAATGACAATTCTCAAAAGATCCTCGGATCTAACACGAAACCATCCTCGAATGGAGACGCAAAGGTATACCAGCCTCGATTGATAAACAAACATAAAGCTGAACTCAGACAGACTTTGCATAAGAGACAAACTGAACTCGATCAATAAGCTCAAAAAGTGGACTACCATCCCCGAATAATAGCCACAACAAAAACAAACAAGACCAACCGCAGAAGGACTTGAAGAAAAGAATGCCATCCTTGAATGACAATTCTCAAAAGATCCTCGAATCTAACACGAAACCATCCTCGAATGGAGACGCAAAGGTATACCAGCCTCGACTGATAACCAAACACAAAGCTGACCTCAGACAGACTTTGAAAACGAGACAAACTGACCTCAATCAGTAAGCTCAAAAAGTGGACTACCATCCTCGAATAATAGCCACAACAACAAGACCAACTTCAGAAGGACTTGAAGAAAATAATGCCATCCTCGAATGACAATTCTCTAAAGATCCTCGGATCTAACACAAAACCATCCTCGAATGTAGACACAAAGGTATACCAGCCTCGACTGATAACCAAACACAAAGCTGACCTCAGACAGACTTTGCAAAAGAGACAAACTGACCTCGATCAATAAGCTCAAAAAGTGGACTACCATCCTCGAATAATAGCCATAACAAAAAAAACAAGACCAACCGCAGAAGGACTTGAAGAAAAGAATTCCATCCTCGAATGACAATTCTCAAAAGATCCTCGGATCTAACACGAAACCATCCACGAATGGAGACACAAAGGAATACCAGCCTCGACTGAACCAAACACAAAGCTGACCTCAGACAGACTTTGAAAACGAGACAAACTGACCTCGATCAATAAGCTCAAAAAGTGGACTACTATCCTCGAATAATAGCCACAACAACAAGACCAACCTCATAAGGACTTGAAGAAAAGAATTCCATCCTCGAATGACAATTCTCAAAAGATCCTCGGATCTAACACGAAACTATCCTCGAATGGAGATACAAAGGTATACCAGCCTCGACTGATAACCAAACAGAAAGCTGACCTCAGACAAACTTTGCAAGAGAGACAAACTGACCTCAATCAATAAGCTCAAAAAGTGGACTACCATCCTCGAATGATAGCCACAACAAAAAAAAACAAGACCAACCGCTGAAGGACTTGAAGAAAAGAAATGCCATACTCGAATGACATTTCAAAAGATCCTCGGATCTAACACGAAACCATCCTCGAATGGAGACGCAAAGGTATACCAGCCTCGACTGATAACCAAACACAAAGCTGACCTCAGACAGACTTTGCAAAAGAGACAAACTGACATCGATCAATAAGCTCAAAAAGTGGACTACCATCCTCGAATAATAGCCACGACAAAAACAAACAAGACTAACCGCAGAAGGACTTGAAGAAAAGAATACCATCCTCGAATGACAATTCTCAAAAGATCCTCGGATCTAACACGAAACCATCCTCGAATGGAGACGCAAAGGTATACCAGCCTCGACTGATAACCAAACACAAAGCTGACCTCTGACAGACTTTGAAAACGAGAAAAACTGACCTCGATCAATAAGCTCAAAAAGTGGATTACCATCCTCGAATAATAGCCACAACAACTAGACCAACCTCAGAAGTACTTGAAGAAAAGAATGCCATCATCGAATGACAATTCTCAAAAGATCCTCGGATCTAACACGAAACCATCCTCGAATGGAGACGCAAAGGTATACCAGCCTCGATTGATAAACAAACATAAAGCTGACCTCAGACAGACTTTGCATAAGAGACAAACTGAACTCGATCAATAAGCTCAAAAAGTGGACTACCATCCCCGAATAATAGCCACAACAAAAACAAACAAGACCAACCGCAGAAGGACTTGAAGAAAAGAATGCCATCCTTGAATGACAATTCTCAAAAGATCCTCGAATCTAACACGAAACCATCCTCGAATGGAGACGCAAAGGTATACCAGCCTCGACTGATAACCAAACACAAAGCTGACCTCAGACAGACTTTGAAAACGAGACAAACTGACCTCAATCAGTAAGCTCAAAAAGTGGACTACCATCCTCGAATAATAGCCACAACAACAAGACCAACCTCAGAAGGACTTGAAGAAAATAATGCCATCCTCGAATGACAATTCTCTAAAGATCCTCGGATCTAACACAAAACCATCCTCGAATGGAGACACAAAGGTATACCAGCCTCGACTGATAACCAAACACAAAGTTGACCTCAGACAGACTTTGCAAAAGAGACAAACTGACCTCGATCAATAAGCTCAAAAAGTGGACTACCATCCTCGAATAATAGCCATAACAAAAAAAACAAGACCAACCGCAGAAGGACTTGAAGAAAAGAATGCCATCCTCGAATGACAATTCTCAAAAGATCCTCGGATCTAACACGAAACCATCCACGAATGGAGACACAAAGGAATACCAGCCTCGACTGAACCAAACACAAAGCTGACCTCAGACAGACTTTGAAAACGAGACAAACTGACCTCGATCAATAAGCTCAAAAAGTGGACTACTATCCTCGAATAATAGCCACAACAACAAGACCAACCTCATAAGGACTTGAAGAAAAGAATTCCATCCTCGAATGACAATTCTCAAAAGATCCTCGGATCTAACACGAAACTATCCTCGAATGGAGATACAAAGGTATACCAGCCTCGACTGATAACCAAACAGAAAGCTGACCTCAGACAAACTTTGCAAGAGAGACAAACTGACCTCAATCAATAAGCTCAAAAAGTGGACTACCATCCTCGAATGATAGCCACAACAAAAAAAAACAAGACCAACCGCTGAAGGACTTGAAGAAAAGAAATGCCATACTCGAATGACATTTCAAAAGATCCTCGGATCTAACACGAAACCATCCTCGAATGGAGACGCAAAGGTATACCAGCCTCGACTGATAACCAAACACAAAGCTGACCTCAGACAGACTTTGCAAAAGAGACAAACTGACATCGATCAATAAGCTCAAAAAGTGGACTACCATCCTCGAATAATAGCCACGACAAAAACAAACAAGACTAACCGCAGAAGGACTTGAAGAAAAGAATGCCATCCTCGAATGACAATTCTCAAAAGATCCTCGGATCTAACACGAAACCATCCTCGAATGGAGACGCAAAGGTATACCAGCCTCAACTGATAACCAAACACAAAGCTGACCTCAGACAGACTTTGAAAACGAGAAAAACTGACCTCGATCAATAAGCTCAAAAAGTGGACTACCATCCTCGAATAATAGCCACAACAACTAGACCAACCTCAGAAGTACTTGAAGAAAAGAATGCCATCATCGAATGACAATTCTCAAAAGATCCTCGGATCTAACACGAAACCATCCTCGAATGGAGACGCAAAGGTATACCAGCCTCGATTGATAACCAAACACAAAGCTGACCTCAGACAGACTTTGAAAACGAGAAAAACTGACCTCGATCAATAAGCTCAAAAAGTGGAATACCATCCTCGAATAATAGCCACAACAACTAGACCAACCTCAGAAGTACTTGAAGAAAAGAATGCCATCATCGAATGACAATTCTCGAAAGATCCTCGGATCTAACACGAAACCATCCTCGAATGGAGACGCAAAGGTATACCAGCCTCGATTGATAAACAAACATAAAGCTGACCTCAGACAGACTTTGCATAAGAGACAAACTGAACTCGATCAATAAGCTCAAAAAGTGGACTACCATCCCCGAATAATAGCCACAACAAAAACAAACAAGACCAACCGCAGAAGGACTTGAAGAAAAGAATGCCATCCTTGAATGACAATTCTCAAAAGATCCTCGAATCTAACACGAAACCATCCTCGAATGGAGACGCAAAGGTATACCAGCCTCGACTGATAACCAAACACAAAGCTGACCTCAGACAGACTTTGAAAACGAGACAAACTGACCTCAATCAGTAAGCTCAAAAAGTGGACTACCATCCTCGAATAATAGCCACAACAACAAGACCAACCTCAGAAGGACTTGAAGAAAATAATGCCATCCTCGAATGACAATTCTCTAAAGATCCTCGGATCTAACACAAAACCATCCTCGAATGGAGACATAAAGGTATACCAGCCTCGACTGATAACCAAACACAAAGTTGACCTCAGACAGACTTTGCAAAAGAGACAAACTGACCTCGATCAATAAGCTCAAAAAGTGGACTACCATCCTCGAATAATAGCCATAACAAAAAAAACAAGACCAACCGCAGAAGGACTTGAAGAAAAGAATGCAATCCTCGAATGACAATTCTCAAAAGATCCTCGGATCTAACACGAAACCATCCACGAATGGAGACACAAAGGAATACCAGCCTCGACTGAACCAAACACAAAGCTGACCTCAGACAGACTTTGAAAACGAGACAAACTGACCTCGATCAATAAGCTCAAAAAGTGGACTACTATCCTCGAATAATAGCCACAACAACAAGACCAACCTCATAAGGACTTGAAGAAAAGAATTCCATCCTCGAATGACAATTCTCAAAAGATACTCGGATCTAACACGAAACTATCCTCGAATTGAGATACAAAGGTATACCAGCCTCGACTGATAACCAAACAGAAAGTTGACCTCAGACAAACTTTGCAAGAGAGACAAACTGACCTCAATCAATAAGCTCAAAAAGTGGACTACCATCCTCGAATGATAGCCACAACAAAAAAAAACAAGACCAACCGCTGAAGGACTTGAAGAAAAGAAATGCCATACTCGAATGACATTTCAAAAGATCCTCGGATCTAACACGAAACCATCCTCGAATGGAGACGCAAAGGTATACCAGCCTCGACTGATAACCAAACACAAAGCTGACCTCAGACAGACTTTGCAAAAGAGACAAACTGACATCGATCAATAAGCTCAAAAAGTGGACTACCATCCTCGAATAATAGCCACGACAAAAACAAACAAGACTAACCGCAGAAGGACTTGAAGAAAAGAATGCCATCCTCGAATGACAATTCTCAAAAGATCCTCGGATCTAACACGAAACCATCCTCGAATGGAGACGCAAAGGTATACCAGCCTCGACTGATAACCAAACACAAAGCTGACCTCAGACAGACTTTGAAAACGAGAAAAACTGACCTCGATCAATAAGCTCAAAAAGTGGACTACCATCCTCGAATAATAGCCACAACAACTAGACCAACCTCAGAAGTACTTGAAGAAAAGAATGCCATCATCGAATGACAATTCTCAAAAGATCCTCGGATCTAACACGAAACCATCCTCGAATGGAGACGCAAAGGTATACCAGCCTCGATTGATAAACAAACATAAAGCTGACCTCAGACAGACTTTGCAAAAGAGACAAACTGAACTCGATCAATAAGCTCAAAAAGTGGACTACCATCCCCGAATAATAGCCACAACAAAAACAAACAAGACCAACCGTAGAAGGACTTGAAGAAAAGAATGCCATCCTTGAATGACAATTCTCAAAAGATCCTCGAATCTAACACGAAACCATCCTCGAATGGAGACGCAAAGGTATACCAGCCTCGACTGATAACCAAACACAAAGCTGACCTTAGACAGACTTTGAAAACGAGACAAACTGACCTCAATCAGTAAGCTCAAAAAGTGGACTACCATCCTCGAATAATAGCCACAACAACAAGACCAACCTCAGAAGGACTTGAAGAAAATAATGCCATCCTCGAATGACAATTCTCTAAAGATCCTCGGATCTAACACAAAACCATCCTCGAATGGAGACACAAAGGTATACCAGCCTCGACTGATAACCAAACACAAAGCTGACCTCAGACAGACATTGCAAAAGAGACAAACTGACCTCGATCAATAAGCTCAAAAAGTGGACTACCATCCTCGAATAATAGCCATAACAAAAAAAACAAGACCAACCGCAGAAGGACTTTAAGAAAAGAATGCCATCCTCGAATGACAATTCTCAAAAGATCCTCGGATCTAACACGAAACCATCCACGAATGGAGACACAAAGGTATACCAGCCTCGACTGAACCAAAAACAAAGCTGACCTCAGACAGACTTTGAAAACGAGACAAACTGACCTCGATCAATAAGCTCAAAAAGTGGACTACTATCCTCGAATAATAGCCACAACAACAAGACCAACCTCAGAAGGACTTGAAGAAAAGAATTCCATCCTCGAATGACAATTCTCAAAAGATCCTCGGATCTAACACAAAACTATCCTCGAATGGAGATACAAAGGTATACCAGCCTCGACTGATAACCAAACAGAAAGCTGACCTCAGACAAACTTTGCAAGAGAGACAAACTGACCTCAATCAATAAGCTCAAAAAGTGGACTACCATCCTCGAATGATAGCCACAACAAAAACAAACATGACCAACCGCTGAAGGACTTGAAGAAAAGAAATGCCATACTCGAATGACATTACAAAAGATCCTCGGATCTAACACGAAACCATCCTCGAATGGAGACGCAAAGGTATACCAGCCTCGACTGATAACCAAACACAAAGCTGACCTCAGACAAACTTTGCAAAAGAGACAAACTGACATCGATCAATAAGCTCAAAAAGTGGACTACCATCCTCGAATAATAGCCACGACAAAAACAAACAAGACTAACCGCAGAAGGACTTGAAGAAAAGAATGCCATCCTCGAATGACAATTCTCAAAAGATCCTCGGATCTAACACGAAACCATCCTCGAATGGAGACGCAAAGGTATACCAGCCTCGACTGATAACCAAACACAAAGCTGACCTCAGACAGACTTTGAAAACGAGAAAAACTGACCTCGATCAATAAGCTCAAAAAGTGGATTACCATCCTCGAATAATAGCCACAACAACTAGACCAACCTCAGAAGTACTTGAAGAAAAGAATGCCATCATCGAATGACAATTCTCAAAAGATCCTCGGATCTAACACGAAACCATCCTCGAATGGAGACGCAAAGGTATACCAGCCTCGACTGATAACCAAACACAAAGCTGACCTCAGACAGACTTTGAAAACGAGAAAAACTGACCTCGATCAATAAGCTCAAAAAGTGGACTACCATCCTCGAATAATAGCCACAACAACTAGACCAACCTCAGAAGTACTTGAAGAAAAGAATGCCATCATCGAATGACAATTCTCAAAAGATCCTCGGATCTAACACGAAACCATCCTCGAATGGAGACGCAAAGGTATACCAGCCTCGATTGATAAACAAACATAAAGCTGACCTCAGACAGACTTTGCAAAAGAGACAAACTGAACTCGATCAATAAGCTCAAAAAGTGGACTACCATCCCCGAATAATAGCCACAACAAAAACAAACAAGACCAACCGCAGAAGGACTTGAAGAAAAGAATGCCATCCTTGAATGACAATTCTCAAAAGATCCTCGAATCTAACACGAAACCATCCTCGAATGGAGACGCAAAGGTATACCAGCCTCGACTGATAACCAAACACAAAGCTGACCTCAGACAGACTTTGAAAACGAGACAAACTGACCTCAATCAGTAAGCTCAAAAAGTGGACTACCATCCTCGAATAATAGCCATAACAACAAGACCAACCTCAGAAGGACTTGAAGAAAATAATGCCATCCTCGAATGACAATTCTCTAAAGATCCTCGGATCTAACACAAAACCATCCTCGAATGGAGACACAAAGGTATACCAGCCTCGACTGATAACCAAACACAAAGCTGACCTCAGACAGACATTGCAAAAGAGACAAACTGACCTCGATCAATAAGCTCAAAAAGTGGACTACCATCCTCGAATAATAGCCATAACAAAAAAAACAAGACCAACCGCAGAAGGACTTTAAGAAAAGAATGCCATCCTCGAATGACAATTCTCAAAAGATCCTCGGATCTAACACGAAACCATCCACGAATGGAGACACAAAGGTATACCAGCCTCGACTGAACCAAAAACAAAGCTGACCTCAGACAGACTTTGAAAACGAGACAAACTGACCTCGATCAATAAGCTCAAAAAGTGGACTACTATCCTCGAATAATAGCCACAACAACAAGACCAACCTCAGAAGGACTTGAAGAAAAGAATTCCATCCTCGAATGACAATTCTCAAAAGATCCTCGGATCTAACACAAAACTATCCTCGAATGGAGATACAAAGGTATACCAGCCTCGACTGATAACCAAACAGAAAGCTGACCTCAGACAAACTTTGCAAGAGAGACAAACTGACCTCAATCAATAAGCTCAAAAAGTGGACTACCATCCTCGAATGATAGCCACAACAAAAACAAACATGACCAACCGCTGAAGGACTTGAAGAAAAGAAATGCCATACTCGAATGACATTACAAAAGATCCTCGGATCTAACACGAAACCATCCTCGAATGGAGACGCAAAGGTATACCAGCCTCGACTGATAACCAAACACAAAGCTGACCTCAGACAAACTTTGCAAAAGAGACAAACTGACATCGATCAATAAGCTCAAAAAGTGGACTACCATCCTCGAATAATAGCCACGACAAAAACAAACAAGACTAACCGCAGAAGGACTTGAAGAAAAGAATGCCATCCTCGAATGACAATTCTCAAAAGATCCTCGGATCTAACACGAAACCATCCTCGAATGGAGACGCAAAGGTATACCAGCCTCGACTGATAACCAAACACAAAGCTGACCTCAGACAGACTTTGAAAACGAGAAAAACTGACCTCGATCAATAAGCTCAAAAAGTGGATTACCATCCTCGAATAATAGCCACAACAACTAGACCAACCTCAGAAGTACTTGAAGAAAAGAATGCCATCATCGAATGACAATTCTCAAAAGATCCTCGGATCTAACACGAAACCATCCTCGAATGGAGACGCAAAGGTATACCAGCCTCGACTGATAACCAAACACAAAGCTGACCTCAGACAGACTTTGAAAACGAGAAAAACTGACCTCGATCAATAAGCTCAAAAAGTGGACTACCATCCTCGAATAATAGCCACAACAACTAGACCAACCTCAGAAGTACTTGAAGAAAAGAATGCCATCATCGAATGACAATTCTCAAAAGATCCTCGGATCTAACACGAAACCATCCTCGAATGGAGACGCAAAGGTATACCAGCCTCGATTGATAAACAAACATAAAGCTGACCTCAGACAGACTTTGCAAAAGAGACAAACTGAACTCGATCAATAAGCTCAAAAAGTGGACTACCATCCCCGAATAATAGCCACAACAAAAACAAACAAGACCAACCGCAGAAGGACTTGAAGAAAAGAATGCCATCCTTGAATGACAATTCTCAAAAGATCCTCGAATCTAACACGAAACCATCCTCGAATGGAGACGCAAAGGTATACCAGCCTCGACTGATAACCAAACACAAAGCTGACCTCAGACAGACTTTGAAAACGAGACAAACTGACCTCAATCAGTAAGCTCAAAAAGTGGACTACCATCCTCGAATAATAGCCATAACAACAAGACCAACCTCAGAAGGACTTGAAGAAAAGAATTCCATCCTCGAATGACAATTCTCAAAAGATCCTTGGATCTAACACAAAACTATCCTCGAATGGAGATACAAAGGTATACCAGCCTCGACTGATAACCAAACAGAAAGCTGACCTCAGACAAACTTTGCAAGAGAGACAAACTGACCTCAATCAATAAGCTCAAAAAGTGGACTACCATCCTCGAATGATAGCCACAACAAAAACAAACAAGACCAACCGCTGAAGGACTTGAAGAAAAGAAATGCCATACTCGAATGACATTTCAAAAGATCCTCGGATCTAACACGAAACCATCCTCGAATGGAGACGCAAAGGTATACCAGCCTCGACTGATAACCAAACACAAAGCTGACCTCAGACAGACTTTGCAAAAGAGACAAACTGACATCGATCAATAAGCTCAAAAAGTGGACTACAATCCTCGAATAATAGCCACGACAAAAACAAACAAGACTAACCGCAGAAGGACTTGAAGAAAAGAATGCCATCCTCGAATGACAATTCTCAAAAGATCCTCGGATCTAACACGAAACCATCCTCGAATGGAGACGCAAAGGTATACCAGCCTCGACTGATAACCAAACACAAAGCTGACCTCAGACAGACTTTGAAAACGAGAAAAACTGACCTCGATCAATAAGCTCAAAAAGTGGATTACCATCCTCGAATAATAGCCACAACAACTAGACCAACCTCAGAAGTACTTGAAGAAAAGAATGCCATCATCGAATGACAATTCTCAAAAGATCCTCGGATCTAACACGAAACCATCCTCGAATGGAGACGCAAAGGTATACCAGCCTCGACTGATAACCAAACACAAAGCTGACCTCAGACAGACTTTGAAAACGAGAAAAACTGACCTCGATCAATAAGCTCAAAAAGTGGACTACCATCCTCGAATAATAGCCACAACAACTAGACCAACCTCAGAAGTACTTGAAGAAAAGAATGCCATCATCGAATGACAATTCTCAAAAGATCCTCGGATCTAACACGAAACCATCCTCGAATGGAGACGCAAAGGTATACCAGCCTCGATTGATAAACAAACATAAAGCTGACCTCAGACAGACTTTGCAAAAGAGACAAACTGAACTCGATCAATAAGCTCAAAAAGTGGACTACCATCCCCGAATAATAGCCACAACAAAAACAAACAAGACCAACCGCAGAAGGACTTGAAGAAAAGAATGCCATCCTTGAATGACAATTCTCAAAAGATCCTCGAATCTAACACGAAACCATCCTCGAATGGAGACGCAAAGGTATACCAGCCTCGACTGATAAACAAACACAAAGCTGACCTTAGACAGACTTTGAAAACGAGACAAACTGACCTCAATCAGTAAGCTCAAAAAGTGGACTACCATCCTCGAATAATAGCCACAACAACAAGACCAACCTCAGAAGGACTTGAAGAAAATAATGCCATCCTCGAATGACAATTCTCTAAAGATCCTCGGATCTAACACAAAACCATCCTCGAATGGAGACACAAAGGTATACCAGCCTCGACTGATAACCAAACACAAAGCTGACCTCAGACAGACTTTGCAAAAGAGATAAACTGACCTCGATCAATAAGCTCAAAAAGTGGACTACCATCCTCGAATAATAGCCATAACAAAAAAAACAAGACCAACCGCAGAAGGACTTGAAGAAAAGAATGCCATCCTCGAATGACAATTCTCAAAAGATCCTCGGATCTAACACGAAACCATCCACGAATGGAGACACAAAGGTATACCAGCCTCGACTGAACCAAAAACAAAGCTGACCTCAGACAGACTTTGAAAACGAGACAAACTGACCTCGATCAATAAGCTCAAAAAGTGGACTACTATCCTCGAATAATAGCCACAACAACAAGACCAACCTCAGAAGGACTTGAAGAAAAGAATTCCATCCTCGAATGACAATTCTCAAAAGATCCTCGGATCTAACACAAAACTATCCTCGAATGGAGATACAAAGGTATACCAGCCTCGACTGATAACCAAACAGAAAGCTGACCTCAGACAAACTTTGCAAGAGAGACAAACTGAACTCAATCAATAAGCTCAAAAAGTGGACTACCATCCTCGAATGATAGCCACAACAAAAACAAACATGACCAACCGCTGAAGGACTTGAAGAAAAGAAATGCCATACTCGAATGACATTACAAAAGATCCTCGGATCTAACACGAAACCATCCTCGAATGGAGACGCAAAGGTATACCAGCCTCGACTGATAACCAAACACAAAGCTGACCTCAGACAAACTTTGCAAAAGAGACAAACTGACATCGATCAATAAGCTCAAAAAGTGGACTACCATCCTCGAATAATAGCCACAACAAAAACAAACAAGACTAACCGCAGAAGGACTTGAAGAAAAGAATGCCATCCTCGAATGACAATTCTCAAAAGATCCTCGGATCTAACACGAAACCATCCTCGAATGGAGACGCAAAGGTATACCAGCCTCGACTGATAACCAAACACAAAGCTGACCTCAGACAGACTTTGAAAACGAGAAAAACTGACCTCGATCAATAAGCTCAAAAAGTGGATTACCATCCTCGAATAATAGCCACAACAACTAGACCAACCTCAGAAGTACTTGAAGAAAAGAATGCCATCATCGAATGACAATTCTCAAAAGATCCTCGGATCTAACACGAAACCATCCTCGAATGGAGACGCAAAGGTATACCAGCCTCGACTGATAACCAAACACAAAGCTGACCTCAGACATACTTTGAAAACGAGAAAAACTGACCTCGATCAATAAGCTCAAAAAGTGGACTACCATCCTCGAATAATAGCCACAACAACTAGACCAACCTCAGAAGTACTTGAAGAAAAGAATGCCATCATCGAATGACAATTCTCAAAAGATCCTCGGATCTAACACGAAACCATCCTCGAATGAAGACGCAAAGGTATACCAGCCTCGATTGATAAACAAACATAAAGCTGACCTCAGACAGACTTTGCAAAAGAGACAAACTGAACTCGATCAATAAGCTCAAAAAGTGGACTACCATCCCCGAATAATAGCCACAACAAAAACAAACAAGACCAACCGCAGAAGGACTTGAAGAAAAGAATGCCATCCTTGAATGACAATTCTCAAAAGATCCTCGAATCTAACACGAAACCATCCTCGAATGGAGACGCAAAGGTATACCAGCCTCGACTGATAACCAAACACAAAGCTGACCTCAGACAGACTTTGAAAACGAGACAAACTGACCTCAATCAGTAAGCTCAAAAAGTGGACTACCATCCTCGAATAATAGCCATAACAACAAGACCAACCTCAGAAGGACTTGAAGAAAAGAATTCCATCCTCGAATGACAATTCTCAAAAGATCCTTGGATCTAACACAAAACTATCCTCGAATGGAGATACAAAGGTATACCAGCCTCGACTGATAACCAAACAGAAAGCTGACCTCAGACAAACTTTGCAAGAGAGACAAACTGACCTCAATCAATAAGCTCAAAAAGTGGACTACCATCCTCGAATGATAGCCACAACAAAAACAAACAAGACCAACCGCTGAAGGACTTGAAGAAAAGAAATGCCATACTCGAATGACATTTCAAAAGATCCTCGGATCTAACACGAAACCATCCTCGAATGGAGACGCAAAGGTATACCAGCCTCGACTGATAACCAAACACAAAGCTGACCTCAGACAGACTTTG
Organism: Lathyrus aphaca; assembly: GCA_963966055.1. Lineage (NCBI taxonomy): Eukaryota > Viridiplantae > Streptophyta > Magnoliopsida > Fabales > Fabaceae > Lathyrus > Lathyrus aphaca. Next base: position 231,524,557 of record OZ014522.1, read on the forward strand.
CAAAAGAGACAAACTGACATCGATCAATAAGCTCAAAAAGTGGACTACAATCCTCGAATAATAGCCACGACAAAAACAAACAAGACTAACCGCAGAAGGACTTGAAGAAAAGAATGCCATCCTCGAATGACAATTCTCAAAAGATCCTCGGATCTAACACGAAACCATCCTCGAATGGAGATGCAAAGGTATACCAGCCTCGACTGATAACCAAACACAAAGCTGACCTCAGACAGACTTTGAAAACGAGAAAAACTGACCTCGATCAATAAGCTCAAAAAGTGGATTACCATCCTCGAATAATAGCCACAACAACTAGACCAACCTCAGAAGTACTTGAAGAAAAGAATGCCATCATCGAATGACAATTCTCAAAAGATCCTCGGATCTAACACGAAACCATCCTCGAATGGAGACGCAAAGGTATACCAGCCTCGACTGATAACCAAACACAAAGCTGACCTCAGACAGACTTTGAAAACGAGAAAAACTGACCTCGATCAATAAGCTCAAAAAGTGGACTACCATCCTCGAATAATAGCCACAACAACTAGACCAACCTCAGAAGTACTTGAAGAAAAGAATGCCATCATCGAATGACAATTCTCAAAAGATCCTCGGATCTAACACGAAACCATCCTCGAATGGAGACGCAAAGGTATACCAGCCTCGATTGATAAACAAACATAAAGCTGACCTCAGACAGACTTTGCAAAAGAGACAAACTGAACTCGATCAATAAGCTCAAAAAGTGGACTACCATCCCCGAATAATAGCCACAACAAAAACAAACAAGACCAACCGCAGAAGGACTTGAAGAAAAGAATGCCATCCTTGAATGACAATTCTCAAAAGATCCTCGAATCTAACACGAAACCATCCTCGAATGGAGACGCAAAGGTATACCAGCCTCGACTGATAACCAAACACAAAGCTGACCTCAGACAGACTTTGAAAACGAGACAAACTGACCTCAATCAGTAAGCTCAAAAAGTGGACTACCATCCTCGAATAATAGCCACAACAACAAGACCAACCTCAGAAGGACTTGAAGAAAATAATGCCATCCTCGAATGACAATTCTCTAAAGATCCTCGGATCTAACACAAAACCATCCTCGAATGGAGACACAAAGGTATACCAGCCTCGACTGATAACCAAACACAAAGCTGACCTCAGACAGACTTTGCAAAAGAGATAAACTGACCTCGATCAATAAGCTCAAAAAGTGGACTACCATCCTCGAATAATAGCCATAACAAAAAAAACAAGACCAACCGCAGAAGGACTTGAAGAAAAGAATGCCATCCTCGAATGACAATTCTCAAAAGATCCTCGGATCTAACACGAAACCATCCACGAATGGAGACACAAAGGTATACCAGCCTCGACTGAACCAAAAACAAAGCTGACCTCAGACAGACTTTGAAAACGAGACAAACTGACCTCGATCAATAAGCTCAAAAAGTGGACTACTATCCTCGAATAATAGCCACAACAACAAGACCAACCTCAGAAGGACTTGAAGAAAAGAATTCCATCCTCGAATGACAATTCTCAAAAGATCCTCGGATCTAACACAAAACTATCCTCGAATGGAGATACAAAGGTATACCAGCCTCGACTGATAACCAAACAGAAAGCTGACCTCAGACAAACTTTGCAAGAGAGACAAACTGACCTCAATCAATAAGCTCAAAAAGTGGACTACCATCCTCGAATGATAGCCACAACAAAAACAAACATGACCAACCGCTGAAGGACTTGAAGAAAAGAAATGCCATACTCGAATGACATTACAAAAGATCCTCGGATCTAACACGAAACCATCCTCGAATGGAGACGCAAAGGTATACCAGCCTCGACTGATAACCAAACACAAAGCTGACCTCAGACAAACTTTGCAAAAGAGACAAACTGACATCGATCAATAAGCTCAAAAAGTGGACTACCATCCTCGAATAATAGCCACGACAAAAACAAACAAGACTAACCGCAGAAGGACTTGAAGAAAAGAATGCCATCCTCGAATGACAATTCTCAAAAGATCCTCGAATCTAACACGAAACCATCCTCGAATGGAGACGCAAAGGTATACCAGCCTCGACTGATAACCAAACACAAAGCTGACCTCAGACAGACTTTGAAAACGAGAAAAACTGACCTCGATCAATAAGCTCAAAAAGTGGATTACCATCCTCGAATAATAGCCACAACAACTAGACCAACCTCAGAAGTACTTGAAGAAAAGAATGCCATCATCGAATGACAATTCTCAAAAGATCCTCGGATCTAACACGAAACCATCCTCGAATGGAGACGCAAAGGTATACCAGCCTCGACTGATAACCAAACACAAAGCTGACCTCAGACAGACTTTGAAAACGAGAAAAACTGACCTCGATCAATAAGCTCAAAAAGTGGACTACCATCCTCGAATAATAGCCACAACAACTAGACCAACCTCAGAAGTACTTGCAGAAAAGAATGCCATCATCGAATGACAATTCTCAAAAGATCCTCGGATCTAACACGAAACCATCCTCGAATGGAGACGCAAAGGTATACCAGCCTCGATTGATAAACAAACATAAATCTGACCTCAGACAGACTTTGCAAAAGAGACAAACTGAACTCGATCAATAAGCTCAAAAAGTGGACTACCATCCCCGAATAATAGCCACAACAAAAACAAACAAGACCAACCGCAGAAGGACTTGAAGAAAAGAATGCCATCCTTGAATGACAATTCTCAAAAGATCCTCGAATCTAACACGAAACCATCCTCGAATGGAGACGCAAAGGTATACCAGCCTCGACTGATAACCAAACACAAAGCTGACCTCAGACAGACTTTGAAAACGAGACAAACTGACCTCAATCAGTAAGCTCAAAAAGTGGACTACCATCCTCGAATAATAGCCATAACAACAAGACCAACCTCAGAAGGACTTGAAGAAAAGAATTCCATCCTCGAATGACAATTCTCAAAAGATCCTTGGATCTAACACAAAACTATCCTCGAATGGAGATACAAAGGTATACCAGCCTCGACTGATAACCAAACAGAAAGCTGACCTCAGACAAACTTTGCAAGAGAGACAAACTGACCTCAATCAATAAGCTCAAAAAGTGGACTACCATCCTCGAATGATAGCCACAACAAAAACAAACAAGACCAACCGCTGAAGGACTTGAAGAAAAGAAATGCCATACTCGAATGACATTTCAAAAGATCCTCGGATCTAACACGAAACCATCCTCGAATGGAGACGCAAAGGTATACCAGCCTCGACTGATAACCAAACACAAAGCTGACCTCAGACAGACTTTGCAAAAGAGACAAACTGACATCGATCAATAAGCTCAAAAAGTGGACTACAATCCTCGAATAATAGCCACGACAAAAACAAACAAGACTAACCGCAGAAGGACTTGAAGAAAAGAATGCCATCCTCGAATGACAATTCTCAAAAGATCCTCGGATCTAACACGAAACCATCCTCGAATGGAGACGCAAAGGTATACCAGCCTCGACTGATAACCAAACACAAAGCTGACCTCAGACAGACTTTGAAAACGAGAAAAACTGACCTCGATCAATAAGCTCAAAAAGTGGATTACCATCCTCGAATAATAGCCACAACAACTAGACCAACCTCAGAAGTACTTGAAGAAAAGAATGCCATCATCGAATGACAATTCTCAAAAGATCCTCGGATCTAACACGAAACCATCCTCGAATGGAGACGCAAAGGTATACCAGCCTCGACTGATAACCAAACACAAAGCTGACCTCAGACAGACTTTGAAAACGAGAAAAACTGACCTCGATCAATAAGCTCAAAAAGTGGACTACCATCCTCGAATAATAGCCACAACAACTAGACCAACCTCAAAAGTACTTGAAGAAAAGAATGCCATCATCGAATGACAATTCTCAAAAGATCCTCGGATCTAACACGAAACCATCCTCGAATGGAGACGCAAAGGTATACCAGCCTCGATTGATAAACAAACATAAAGCTGACCTCAGACAGACTTTGCAAAAGAGACAAACTGAACTCGATCAATAAGCTCAAAAAGTGGACTACCATCCCCGAATAATAGCCACAACAAAAACAAACAAGACCAACCGCAGAAGGACTTGAAGAAAAGAATGCCATCCTTGAATGACAATTCTCAAAAGATCCTCGAATCTAACACGAAACCATCCCCGAATGGAGACGCAAAGGTATACCAGCCTCGACTGATAACCAAACACAAAGCTGACCTCAGACAGACTTTGAAAACGAGACAAACTGACCTCAATCAGTAAGCTCAAAAAGTGGACTACCATCCTCGAATAATAGCCACAACAACAAGACCAACCTCAGAAGGACTTGAAGAAAATAATGCCATCCTCGAATGACAATTCTCTAAAGATCCTCGGATCTAACACAAAACCATCCTCGAATGGAGACACAAAGGTATACCAGCCTCGACTGATAACCAAACACAAAGCTGACCTCAGACAGACTTTGCAAAAGAGATAAACTGACCTCGATCAATAAGCTCAAAAAGTGGACTACCATCCTCGAATAATAGCCATAACAAAAAAAACAAGACCAACCGCAGAAGGACTTGAAGAAAAGAATGCCATCCTCGAATGACAATTCTCAAAAGATCCTCGGATCTAACACGAAACCATCCACGAATGGAGACACAAAGGTATACCAGCCTCGACTGAACCAAAAACAAAGCTGACCTCAGACAGACTTTGAAAACGAGACAAACTGACCTCGATCAAAAAGCTCAAAAAGTGGACTACTATCCTCGAATAATAGCCACAACAACAAGACCAACCTCAGAAGGACTTGAAGAAAAGAATTCCATCCTCGAATGACAATTCTCAAAAGATCCTCGGATCTAACACGAAACTATCCTCGAATGGAGATACAAAGGTATACCAGCCTCGACTGATAACCAAACAGAAAGCTGACCTCAGACAAACTTTGCAAGAGAGACAAACTGACCTCAATCAATAAGCTCAAAAAGTGGACTACCATCCTCGAATGATAGCCACAACAAAAACAAACAAGACCAACCGCTGAAGGACTTGAAGAAAAGAAATGCCATACTCGAATGACATTTCAAAAGATCCTCGGATCTAACACGAAACCATCCTCAAATGGAGACGCAAAGGTATACATGCCTCGACTGATAACCAAACACAAAGCTGACCTCAGACAGACTTTGCAAAAGAGACAAACTGACATCGATCAATAAGCTCAAAAAGTGGACTACCATCCTCGAATAATAGCCACGACAAAAACAAACAAGACTAACCGCAGAAGGACTTGAAGAAATGAATGCCATCCTCGAATGACAATTCTCAAAAGATCCTCGGATCTAACACGAAACCATCCTCGAATGGAGACGCAAAGGTATACCAGCCTCGACTGATAACCAAACACAAAGCTGACCTCAGACAGACTTTGAAAACGAGAAAAACTGACCTCGATCAATAAGCTCAAAAAGTGGATTACCATCCTCGAATAATAGCCACAACAACTAGACCAACCTCAGAAGTACTTGAAGAAAAGAATGCCATCATCGAATGAAAATTCTCAAAAGATCCTCGGATCTAACACGAAACCATCCTCGAATGGAGACGCAAAGGTATACCAGCCTCGATTGATAAACAAACATAAAGCTGACCTCAGACAGACTTTGCAAAAGAGACAAACTGAACTCGATCAATAAGCTCAAAAAGTGGACTACCATCCCCGAATAATAGCCACAACAAAAACAAACAAGACCAACAGCAGAAGGACTTGAAGAAAAGAATGCCATCCTTGAATGACAATTCTCAAAAGATCCTCGAATCTAACACGAAACCATCCTCGAATGGAGACGCAAAGGTATACCAGCCTCGACTGATAACCAAACACAAAGCTGACCTCAGACAGACTTTGAAAACGAGACAAACTGACCTCAATCAGTAAGCTCAAAAAGTGGACTACCATCCTCGAATAATAGCCACAACAACAAGACCAACCTCAGAAGGACTTGAAGAAAATAATGCCATCCTCGAATGACAATTCTCTAAAGATCCTCGGATCTAACACAAAACCATCCTCGAATGGAGACACAAAGGTATACCAGCCTCGACTGATAACCAAACACAAAGCTGACCTCAGACAGACTTTGCAAAAGAGATAAACTGACCTCGATCAATAAGCTCAAAAAGTGGACTACCATCCTCGAATAATAGCCATAACAAAAAAAACAAGACCAACCGCAGAAGGACTTGAAGAAAAGAATGCCATCCTCGAATGACAATTCTCAAAAGATCCTCGGATCTAACACGAAACCATCCACGAATGGAGACACAAAGGTATACCAGCCTCGACTGAACCAAACACAAAGCTGACCTCAGATAGACTTTGAAAACGAGACAAACTAACCTCAATCAATAAGCTCAAAAAGTGGACTACTATCCTCGAATAATAGCCACAACAACAAGACCAACCTCATAAGGACTTGAAGAAAAGAATTCCATCCTCGAATGACAATTCTCAAAAGATCCTCGGATCTAACACGAAACTATCCTCGAATGGAGATACAAAGGTATACCAGCCTCGACTGATAACCAAACAGAAAGCTGACCTCAGACAAACTTTGCAAGAGAGACAAACTGACCTCAATCAATAAGCTCAAAAAGTGGACTACCATCCTCGAATGATAGCCACAACAAAAACAAACAAGACCAACCGCTGAAGGACTTGAAGAAAAGAAATGCCATACTCGAATGACATTTCAAAAGATCCTCGGATCTAACACGAAACCATCCTCGAATGGAGACGCAAAGGTATACCAGCCTCGACTGATAACCAAACACAAAGCTGACCTCAGACAGACTTTGCAAAAGAGACAAACTGACATCGATCAATAAGCTCAAAAAGTGGACTACCATCCTCGAATAATAGCCACGACAAAAACAAACAAGACTAACCGCAGAAGGACTTGAAGAAAAGAATGCCATCCTCGAATGACAATTCTCAAAAGATCCTCGAATCTAACACGAAACCATCCTCGAATGGAGACGCAAAGGTATACCAGCCTCGACTGATAACCAAACACAAAGCTGACCTCAGACAGACTTTGCAAAAGAGACAAACTGACATCGATCAATAAGCTCAAAAAGTGGACTACCATCCTCGAATAATAGCCACGACAAAAACAAACAAGACTAACCGCAGAAGGACTTGAAGAAAAGAATGCCATCCTCGAATGACAATTCTCAAAAGATCCTCGGATCTAACACGAAACCATCCTCGAATGGAGACGCAAAGGTATACCAGCCTCGACTGATAACCAAACACAAAGCTGACCTTAGACAGACTTTGAAAACGAGACAAACTGACCTCAATCAGTAAGCTAAAAAAGTGGACTACCATCCTCGAATAATAGCCACAACAACAAGACCAACCTTAGAAGGACTTGAAGAAAATAATGCCATCCTCGAATGACAATTCTCTAAAGATCCTCGGATCTAACACAAAACCATCCTCGAATGGAGACACAAAGGTATACCAGCCTCGACTGATAACCAAACACAAAGCTGACCTCAGACAGACTTTGCAAAAGAGATAAACTGACCTCGATCAATAAGCTCAAAAAGTGGACTACCATCCTCGAATAATAGCCATAACAAAAAAAACAAGACCAACCGCAGAAGGACTTGAAGAAAAGAATGCCATCCTCGAATGACAATTCTCAAAAGATCCTCGGATCTAACACGAAACCATCCACGAATGGAGACACAAAGGTATACCAGCCTCGACTGAACCAAACACAAAGCTGACCTCAGACAGACTTTGAAAACGAGACAAACTAACCTCGATCAATAAGCTCAAAAAGTGGACTACTATCCTCGAATAATAGCCACAACAACAAGACCAACCTCATAAGGACTTGAAGAAAAGAATTCCATCCTCGAATGACAATTCTCAAAAGATCCTCGGATCTAACACGAAACTATCCTCGAATGGAGATACAAAGGTATACCAGCCTCGACTGATAACCAAACAGAAAGCTGACCTCAGACAAACTTTGCAAGAGAGACAAACTGACCTCAATCAATAAGCTCAATAAGTGGACTACCATCCTCGAATGATAGCCACAACAAAAACAAACAAGACCAACCGCTGAAGGACTTGAAGAAAAGAAATGCCATACTCGAATGACATTTCAAAAGATCCTCGGATCTAACACGAAACCATCCTCGAATGGAGACGCAAAGGTATACCAGCCTCGACTGATAACCAAACACAAAACTGACCTCAGACAGACTTTGCAAAAGAGACAAACTGACATCGATCAATAAGCTCAAAAAGTGGACTACCATCCTCGAATAATAGCCACGACAAAAACAAACAAGACTAACCGTAGAAGGACTTGAAGAAAAGAATGCCATCCTCGAATGACAATTCTCAAAAGATCCTCGGATCTAACACGAAACCATCCTCGAATGGACACGCAAAGGTATACCAGCCTCGACTGATAACCAAACACAAAGCTGACCTCAGACAGACTTTGCAAAAGAGACAAACTGACATCGATCAATAAGCTCAAAAAGTGGACTACCATCCTCGAATAATAGCCACGACAAAAACAAACAAGACTAACCGCAGAAGGACTTGAAGAAAAGAATGCCATCCTCGAATGACAATTCTCAAAAGATCCTCGGATCTAACACGAAACCATCCTCGAATGGAGACGCAAAGGTATACCAGCCTCGACTGATAACCAAACACAAAGCTGACCTCAGACAGACTTTGCAAAAGAGACAAACTGACATCGATCAATAAGCTCAAAAAGTGGACTACCATCCTCGAATAATAGCCACGACAAAAACAAACAAGACTAACCGCAGAAGGACTTGAAGAAAAGAATGCCATCCTCGAATGATAATTCTCAAAAGATCCTCGGATCTAACACGAAACCATCCTCGAATGGAGACGCAAAGGTATACCAGCCTCGACTGATAACCAAACACAAAGCTGACCTCAGACAGACTTTGAAAACGAGACAAACTGACCTCAATCAGTAAGCTCAAAAAGTGGACTACCATCCTCGAATAATAGCCACAACAACAAGACCAACCTCAGAAGGACTTGAAGAAAATAATGCCATCCTCGAATGACAATTCTCTAAAGATCCTCGGATCTAACACAAAACCATCCTCGAATGGAGACACAAAGGTATACCAGCCTCGACTGATAACCAAACACAAAGCTGACCTCAGACAGACTTTGCAAAAGAGATAAACTGACCTCGATCAATAAGCTCAAAAAGTGGACTACCATCCTCGAATAATAGCCATAACAAAAAAAACAAGACCAACCGCAGAAGCACTTGAAGAAAAGAATGCCATCCTCGAATGACAATTCTCAAAAGATCCTCGGATCTAACACGAAACCATCCACGAATGGAGACACAAAGGTATACCAGCCTCGACTGAACCAAACACAAAGCTGACCTCAGACAGACTTTGAAAACGAGACAAACTGACCTCGATCAATAAGCTCAAAAAGTGGACTACTATCCTCGAATAATAGCCACAACAACAAGACCAACCTCATAAGGACTTAAAGAAAAGAATTCCATCCTCGAATGACAATTCTCAAAAGATCCTCGGATCTAACACGAAACTATCCTCGAATGGAGATACAAAGGTATACCAGCCTCGACTGATAACCAAACAGAAAGCTGACCTCAGACAAACTTTGCAAGAGAGACAAACTGACCTCAATCAATAAGCTCAAAAAGTGGACTACCATCCTCGAATGATAGCCACAACAAAAACAAACAAGACCAACCGCTGAAGGACTTGAAGAAAAGAAATGCCATACTCGAATGACATTTCAAAAGATCCTCGGATCTAACACGAAACCATCCTCGAATGGAGACGCAAAGGTATACCAGCCTCGACTGATAACCAAACACAAAGCTGACCTCAGACAGACTTTGCAAAAGAGACAAACTGACATCGATCAATAAGCTCAAAAAGTGGACTACCATCCTCGAATAATAGCCACGACAACAACAAACAAGACTAACCGCAGAAGGACTTGAAGAAAAGAATGCCATCCTCGAATGACAATTCTCAAAAGATCCTCGGATCTAACACGAAACCATCCTCGAATGGACACGCAAAGGTATACCAGCCTCGACTGATAACCAAACACAAAGCTGACCTCAGACAGACTTTGAAAACGAGAAAAACTGACCTCGATCAATAAGCTCAAAAAGTGGACTACCATCCTCGAATAATAGCCACAACAACTAGACCAACCTCAGAAGTACTTGAAGAAAAGAATGCCATCATCGAATGACAATTCTCAAAAGATCCTCGGATCTAACACGAAACCTTCCTCGAATGGAGACGCAAAGGTATACCTGCCTCGATTGATAAACAAACATAAAGCTGACCTCAGACAGACTTTGAAAAAGAGACAAACTGAACTCGATCAATAAGCTCAAAAAGTGGACTACCATCCCCGAATAATAGCCACAACAAAAACAAACAAGACCAACCGCAAAAGGACATGAAGAAAAGAATGCCATCCTTGAATGACAATTCTCAAAAGATCCTCGAATCTAACACGAAACCATCCTCAAATGGAGACGCAAAGGTATACCAGCCTCGACTGATAACCAAACACAAAGCTGACCTCAGACAGACTTTGAAAACGAGACAGACTGACCTCAATCAGTAAGCTCAAAAAGTGGACTACCATCCTCGAATAATAGCCACAACAACAAGACCAACCTCAGAAGGACTTGAAGAAAATAATGCCATCCTCGAATGACAATTCTCTAAAGATCCTCGGATCTAACACAAAACCATCCTCGAATGGAGACACAAAGGTATACCAGCCTCGACTGATAACCAAACACAAAGCTGACCTCAGACAGACTTTGCAAAAGAGACAAACTGACCTCGATCAATAAGCTCAAAAAGTGGACTACCATCCTCGAATAATAGCCATAACAAAAAAAACAAGACCAACCGCAGAAGGACTTGAAGAAAAGAATGCCATCCTCGAATGACAATTCTCAAAAGATCCTCGGATCTAACACGAAACCATCCACGAATGGAGACACAAAGGTATACCAGCCTCGACTGAACCAAAAACAAAGCTGACCTCAGACAGACTTTGAAAACGAGACAAACTGACCTCGATCAATAAGCTCAAAAAGTGGACTACTATCCTCGAATAATAGCCACAACAACAAGACCAACCTCAGAAGGACTTGAAGAAAAGAATTCCATCCTCGAATGACAATTCTCAAAAGATCCTCGGATCTAACACGAAACTATCCTCGAATGGAGATACAAAGGTATACCAACCTCGACTGATAACCAAACAGAAAGCTGACCTCAGACAAACTTTGCAAGAGAGACAAACTGACCTCAATCAATAAGCTCAAAAAGTGGACTACCATCCTCGAATGATAGCCACAACAAAAACAAACAAGACCAACCGCTGAAGGACTTGAAGAAAAGAAATGCCATACTCGAATGACATTTCAAAAGATCCTCGGATCTAACACGAAACCATCCTCGAATGGAGACGCAAAGGTATACCAGCCTCGACTGATAACCAAACACAAAGCTGACCTCAGACAGACTTTGAAAACGAGAAAAACTGACCTCGATCAATAAGCTCAAAAAGTGGACTACCATCCTCGAATAATAGCCACAACAACTAGACCAACCTCAGAAGTACTTGAAGAAAAGAATGCCATCATCGAATGACAATTCTCAAAAGATCCTCGGATCTAACACGAAACCATCCTCGAATGGAGACGCAAAGGTATACCTGCCTCGATTGATAAACAATCATAAAGCTGACCTCAGACAGACTTTGAAAAAGAGACAAACTGAACTCGATCAATAAGCTCAAAAAGTGGACTACCATCCCCGAATAATAGCCACAACAAAAACAAACAAGACCAACCGCAAAAGGACTTGAAGAAAAGAATGCCATCCTTGAATGACAATTCTCAAAAGATCCTCGAATCTAACACGAAACCATCCTCAAATGGAGACGCAAAGGTATACCAGCCTCGACTGATAACCAAACACAAAGCTGACCTCAGACAGACTTTGAAAACGAGACAAACTGACCTCAATCAGTAAGCTCAAAAAGTGGACTACCATCCTCGAATAATAGCCACAACAACAAGGCCAGTCTCAGAAGGACTTGAAGAAAATAATGCCATCCTCGAATGACAATTCTCTAAAGATCCTCGGATCTAACACAAAACCATCCTCGAATGGAGACACAAAGGTATACCAGCCTCGACTGATAACCAAACACAAAGCTGACCTCAGACAGACTTTGCAAAAGAGACAAACTGACCTCGATCAATAAGCTCAAAAAGTGGACTACCATCCTCGAATAATAGCCATAACAAAAAAAACAAGACCAACCGCAGAAGGACTTGAAGAAAAGAATGCCATCCTCGAATGAAAATTCTCAAAAGATCCTCGGATCTAACACGAAACCATCCACGAATGGAGACACAAAGGTATACCAGCCTCGACTGAACCAAAAACAAAGCTGACCTCAGACAGACTTTGAAAATGAGACAAACTGACCTCGATCAATAAGCTCAAAAAGTGGACTACTATCCTCGAATAATAGCCACAACAACAAGAACAACCTCAGAAGGACTTGAAGAAAAGAATTCCATCCTCGAATGACAATTCTCAAAAGATCCTCGGATCTAACACGAAACTATCCTCGAATGGAGATACAAAGGTATACCAACCTCGACTGATAACCAAACAGAAAGCTGACCTCAGACAAACTTTGCAAGAGAGACAAACTGACCTCAATCAATAAGCTCAAAAAGTGGACTACCATCCTCGAATGATAGCCACAACAAAAACAAACAAGACCAACCGCTGAAGGACTTGAAGAAAAGAAATGCCATACTCGAATGACATTTCAAAAGATCCTCGGATCTAACACGAAACCATCCTCGAATGGAGACGCAAAGGTATACCAGCCTCGACTGATAACCAAACACAAAGCTGACCTCAGACAGACTTTGCAAAAGAGACAAACTGACATCGATCAATAAGCTCAAAAAGTGGACTACCATCCTCGAATAATAGACACGACAAAAACAAACAAGACTAACCGCAGAAGGACTTGAAGAAAAGAATGCCATCCTCGAATGACAATTCTCAAAAGATCCTCGGATCTAACACGAAACCATCCTCGAATGGAGACGCAAAGGTATACAAGCCTCGACTGATAACCAAACACAAAGCTGACCTCAGACAGACTTTGAAAACGAGAAAAACTGACCTCGATCAATAAGCTCAAAAAATGGACTACCATCTTCGAATAATAGCCACAACAACTAGACCAACCTCAGAAGTACTTGAAGAAAAGAATGCCATCATCGAATGACAATTCTCAAAAGATCCTCGGATCTAACACGAAACCATCCTCGAATGGAGACGCAAAGGTATACCTGCCTCGATTGATAAACAATCATAAAGCTGACCTCAGACAGACTTTGAAAAAGAGACAAACTGAACTCGATCAATAAGCTCAAAAAGTGGACTACCATCCCCGAATAATAGCCACAACAAAAACAAACAAGACCAACCGCAAAAGGACTTGAAGAAAAGAATGCCATCCTTGAATGACAATTCTCAAAAGATCCTCGAATCTAACACGAAACCATCCTCAAATGGAGACGCAAAGGTATACCAGCCTCGACTGATAACCAAACACAAAGCTGACCTCAGACAGACTTTGAAAACGAGACAAACTGACCTCAATCAGTAAGCTCAAAAAGTGGACTACCATCCTCGAATAATAGCCACAACAACAAGGCCAGTCTCAGAAGGACTTGAAGAAAATAATGCCATCCTCGAATGACAATTCTCTAAAGATCCTCGGATCTAACACAAAACCATCCTCGAATGGAGACACAAAGGTATACCAGCCTCGACTGATAACCAAACACAAAGCTGACCTCAGACAGACTTTGCAAAAGAGACAAACTGACCTCGATCAATAAGCTCAAAAAGTGGACTACCATCCTCGAATAATAGCCATAACAAAAAAAACAAGACCAACCGCAGAAGGACTTGAAGAAAAGAATGCCATCCTCGAATGAAAATTCTCAAAAGATCCTCGGATCTAACACGAAACCATCCACGAATGGAGACACAAAGGTATACCAGCCTCGACTGAACCAAAAACAAAGCTGACCTCAGACAGACTTTGAAAATGAGACAAACTGACCTCGATCAATAAGCTCAAAAAGTGGACTACTATCCTCGAATAATAGCCACAACAACAAGAACAACCTCAGAAGGACTTGAAGAAAAGAATTCCATCCTCGAATGACAATTCTCAAAAGATCCTCGGATCTAACACGAAACTATCCTCGAATGGAGATACAAAGGTATACCAACCTCGACTGATAACCAAACAGAAAGCTGACCTCAGACAAACTTTGCAAGAGAGACAAACTGACCTCAATCAATAAGCTCAAAAAGTGGACTACCATCCTCGAATGATAGCCACAACAAAAACAAACAAGACCAACCGCTGAAGGACTTGAAGAAAAGAAATGCCATACTCGAATGACATTTCAAAAGATCCTCGGATCTAACACGAAACCATCCTCGAATGGAGACGCAAAGGTATACCAGCCTCGACTGATAACCAAACACAAAGCTGACCTCAGACAGACTTTGCAAAAGAGACAAACTGACATCGATCAATAAGCTCAAAAAGTGGACTACCATCCTCGAATAATAGACACGACAAAAACAAACAAGACTAACCGCAGAAGGACTTGAAGAAAAGAATGCCATCCTCGAATGACAATTCTCAAAAGATCCTCGGATCTAACACGAAACCATCCTCGAATGGAGACGCAAAGGTATACAAGCCTCGACTGATAACCAAACACAAAGCTGACCTCAGACAGACTTTGAAAACGAGAAAAACTGACCTCGATCAATAAGCTCAAAAAATGGACTACCATCTTCGAATAATAGCCACAACAACTAGACCAACCTCAGAAGTACTTGAAGAAAAGAATGCCATCATCGAATGACAATTCTCAAAAGATCCTCGGATCTAACACGAAACCATCCTCGAATGGAGACGCAAAGGTATACCAGCCTCGATTGATAAACAAACATAAAGTTGACCTCAGACAGACTTTGCAAAAGAGACAAACTGAACTCGATCAATAAGCTCAAAAAGTGGACTACCATCCCCGAATAATAGCCACAACAAAAACAAACAAGACCAACCGCAGAAGGACTTGAAGAAAAGAATGCCATCCTCAAATGACAATTCTCAAAAGATCCTCGGATCTAACACGAAACCATCCTCGAATGGAGACGCAAAGGTATACCAGCCTCGACTGATAACCAAACACAAAGCTGACCTCAGACAGACTTTGAAAACGAGACAAACTGACCTCGATCAATAAGCTCAAAAAGTGGACTACCATCCTCGAATAATAGCCACAACAACAAGACCAACCTCAGAAGGACTTGAAGAAAAGAATGCCATCCTCGAATGACAATTCTCAAAAGATCCTCGGATCTAACACGAAACCATCCTCGAATGGAGATGCAAAGGTATACCAGCCTCGTCTGATAACCAAACACAAAGTTGACCTCAGACAAACTTTGCAAGAGAGACAAACTGTCCTCAATCAATAAGCTCAAAAAGTGGACTATCATCCTCGAATAATAGCCACAACAAAAACAAACAAAACCAACCGCAGAAGGACTTGAAGAAAAGAATGCCATCCTCGAATGACAATTCTCAAAAGATCCTCGGATCTAACACGAATCCATCCTCGAATGGAGACGCAAAGGTATACCAGCCTCGACTGATAACCAAACACAAAGCTAACCTCAGACAGACTTTGAAAACGAGACAAACTGACCTTGATCAATAAGCTCAAAAGGTGGACTA